>OZ014525.1:362037944-363307111 GCA_963966055.1 Lathyrus aphaca | reverse complement strand
CTCATAAAAGGGCATCACATTTACTTCAAAAAAAAACAAAAAAAGTCAAAACATCAAACATCACACAGAGTCCTGTCCCGTAACACGAGTTCACAAAATCATGATAAACATCATGAATACTTTTCTTCATAATTATGCAGCGAAAAACTAACAAGTATCTTATTTATAACACAAAACGCAACAATCATCTCAAATAGTGTTTATCAAAACATTTAAAAAAAAACTTAACATCTTAATCCAATTAAACATAAAACATTCAAGTGAAATCCATCCTGATGTTACTAGACACAGAGCAGGACTCCACTTCTAACTAACTCGACGACTCACTATCTTTGAGCTAAGCATGCACCGAGCTAACCTTGATTATCTATAGGATGGCATAATAGACCATCACCAGAAAGTAGGCAGGGTGAGTAAATCCATATTCCATAATATAATATAGAAATAAGAATTCAAAACAAATTAACAACAACGGTTCATTTACATCTCATCTATACATATCTCGTATATAAATATTCTTCATGTTCATTTAATACACATCATCAAATACGTCTCATCATTGCACAAATCATCAATACACTCAAGATATGTCATTTAGAATGAAATGCAACCTCTTACTAATGCATGTGGTTTTGAAACATCCTCATGTAATGGACACTTGGCCATCAACCCTCCCCAAAGGAAGCACATCATAAACATCATATCCCTTCAATCCACACAATAGGATTGAAGCTACCAATGGACCAAAGTCCCCTCATAAAAATCAATGCCATGAATGCAAGACACAACATACATACATCATCCTCATAACATCATAATATTGCATCCGCATTCATTATTAACAATCATCTCTCATGGTCATTCATAACCTCAAATATATACTCATAGGACATCATACAACACTCTCATCCTACATCATACCTCTACATCATGAAATCATACATCATAACTCAAAGAGCATCAATTAATTTACTCATACCTCACTTAATTTCTAACTCTACACACATGGCCCTCAAGACACATCATTTAACCACTTCACAATGTCATAGCAACCTAATATATACTACCATAAAACAATTTTTAAAAACAAAGCATTTTTCCAAGTTTTCTCAAGATCGCTAAGTGAGACACCATGCTCGCTAAGCGCCAGCTTCCCTGACTCTTTTTGCTAAGCGGGCTTCACGATTCAGCATAATTTTTCTACGATTTCATCCTTCTCCCTTCTGCGATAAAACCCACTCAAAACCCCAAATTCAGCAGCATTACACCAGAAAACCTTTTTAACGTCAATATTGATCCTAACAACATCATCTACATCATCATATTCCTCTAATTCATCACAAAATCATCATAATCAACACAAAATTCAGAAAATCACAACCCTAAACCACAACCCAAAACCCCCAATCCCATTCCCACATTTTATTATCGAAAAGAAATTACTCCCCATACCTTAATTCCATGAATTCTCGCTAAACGCTTCACAATTCTCCTAATTCTTCAAGCTCTAGCTTCTTCCCTATTCTCTATAGCTCTTTTCCAATTATGCGATCATTCCAAATGATCGCTCTCTCCAACTTTTCCCTCTTTTGTCACTCTTGCCCTTAGGACCTCTTTTAGTCTTTCCCCATATAACTCTCACTTATCCTCAACCAAAAGACCATAATAACCTCATCCTCTAATTCCTTTTATTTTATTTTATTAACTCTCAAATAATCCACTAAACCCCATATACTTAATTATTCTAATTATTATTAAAATATTAAGCTACCCCAAACTTCACAAAATATCAAATAACCTCATAAAAATCAAAATTCACAAAAAAAACACATCAACATAATTAAAATTGACTTTGGGGTGTTACAACTCTCCCTTACTTAAGAGTTTTCGTCCTCGAAAATATACCTGAAGCAAACAGAGTCAAATACGACTCCTTCATCTGATCCTCTCGCTCCCAAGTCCAACTATCACCAGCTGGTCCACCCCACAATACCTTCACTAAGGAAATCTCTTTAACTCTTAATCGCTTCATTTCTCTGCCATCAATTCACACTGGTGAAACCACTACATTCAAATTATCTTTTACCCGCACATCATCCATTTAAATAACATGCGACGGATCTGCAATATACTTCCTCAACTGCAACACATGAAACACATCATGCAAATTCGAAAGTGACGGTTGTAATGCAATCCGATATTCCACCTCTCCGACCCTCTGCGAAATTTGATATGGTCCAATGAAACATGGAGTGAGCTTTCTGGACTTCAGGGCTCTCCCGACACCAGTTACTGGAGTAACCCTCAAGAACACATGATCTCCTTCTTGAAATTCAAGTGCTTTCCTCCTCTTATCATGATAACTCTTCTGAAGACTTTGAGAAGTCTTCATCCTTTCCTGAATCATATTAATCTTTTCTGACGTCTCTTGCACAATCTTAGGTCCGAGCATAACACTCTCGCCTGACTCATACCAACACAATGGAGTCTTACACTGCCTCACATACAATGTTTCATACGAAGCCATACCAATGCTCGCATGAAAACTATTGTTGTAAGTAAACTCAATCAAAGGTGAATGATTATCCCACGCACCTCCATGATCCAATACACAAGCCCTCAACAAATCTTCTAAGGATTGGATATTCTGTTATGTCTGACCGTCCATCTATGGGTGGTAAGCAGAACTCATCCTCAACTTAGTTCCCAAATCATCTTGCAAACTCTTCCAAAATCTAGATACAAACCGCAGATTTCTATTCGACACGATACTAGACGGTATCCCATGCAACTTCACAATCTCCTCAATATACATCTCTGCTAGTTTCGACATAAAATGATTAATCTTTATTGGCAAGAAATGCGCCGACTTAGTTAATCGATCCACAATCACCCAAATGGAATCATTCCCCTTCACCGTCTTCAGCAAACCCGTCACAAAATCCATAGAAATGCTATCCCATTTCCATTCCAGAATACTCAACGATTGTATCATACCTAAAGGCTTTTGATGTTCAACCTTTTATTTTTGACAGACTAAACACGCGTACACAAACTCCGCAACATCCCTCTTCATACCCGGCCACCAAAAGAGCTTTTGCAAATCATGATACATCTTAGTCGCACCAGGATGAATACTCAACCTACTTCGATGCCCTTCCTCGAGAATACTCTTTTTCAATTCTGGAATATTAGGAATACACACACGATCTTGAAACTTCATCATACCATTCTCATCTAAACGGAACTCTCCTCCGTTACCTTGGTTAATCAAAGTCATCTTATCAACCAACTTTAAGTCTAATTGTTGTTCTAAATGGATCTCTTCCATAATATCATTAGTCAATTTCAGCATACCTAGCTTCACGCTCTCAGATGTAGTCTTACACAACAAACTCATGTCTCTGAATTGTTCAATCATCTCAAGCTCTTTCACCATCATTATTGACATGTGCAAAGTCTTTATACTCAAGGAATCTACGACTATATTAGCTTTACCAGGGTGGTAACTTAATTCAAAATCAAAATCCTTCCATATTTCCAACCATTTTCTCCGCCTCATGTTTAGTTCCTTCTGATCAAACAAGTATTTCAAACTCTTATGATCGCTGAACACCTCGATCCAAACAAATAGTGCCTCCAGATCTTTAACACAAAAACCACTGATGCTAATTATAAGTCATGGGTAGGATAGTCCTCTCATGAACTTATAATTGTCTAGAAGCATAAGCAACTACTTGACCATTATGCATCAAAACACCACCAAGACCCGTCTTAGAAGCATCACAGTACACCACAAAAGATTCGCTCGGATTCGGCAAAATTAAAACTAGGGCAGTAGTCAACCTCTTATTTAGCTCAACAAAAATCTTCTCACAAGCAACATCCCGTACATAAGCTTGACCCTTCCGAGTCAACTACATTAGCGGCAATGCCAACTTAGAAAAACCTTCTATAAACTTCCGGTAATAACCGGCCAAACCAAGAAAACTTCTAATCTCCGTAGCAGACTTCAGATTTTCCCAATTCAACACAGTATCAATCTTCGAAGGATCCACATAAATTCCTCCACTAGAAATCACGTGGCCAAGGAAACTCACTTCACTCAACCAGAACTCACACTTCGACAACTTAGCATAAAACTTCTTCTCTCTCAACACCTGCAATACAATCCTCAGATGCCCTTCATGTTCCTCTTCTGACTTCGAATAAATCAGGATATCATCAATAAAAACCACCATAAACTTATCCAAATACTCATGAAATGTCTGGTTCATATATTCCATGAATACACCAGGTGCATTGGATACACCAAAAGGCATCACTGTATATTCATAGTGATCATACCTCGTCCGAAAAGTTGTCTTTGGAATATCATCTACTTTAACTCGAATATGATGATAACCCGACCTCAAATCAATCTTGCTAAAAACACAAGCTCCCACTAACTGGTCCATCAAATCATCAATCCTCGGAAGTGGATATTTATTCTTAATAGTCACCTTATTCAATTGTCGATAATCGACGCACAACCTCATACCACCATCCTTCTTCTTAACCAATAACACAGGAGCACCCCACAGAGAAACACTTGGACGGACAAATTTCTTCTCAAGAAGTTCTTCAAGTTGTTTATTCAACCCAATCAATTCAGAAGCTGACATCCTATAAGGGGCCATCGACACTGGACTAGTACTAGGTACTAAATCCGCAGAAAACTCTACTTCACGCTCCGACAGTAAATCACTAATGTCATCTGGAAACACATCAAGAAACTCTCGGACAATAGGTAATTTAATACTCACCTGTTTACGGTCAACTTGTAACGCCACAAACAAGGCAAACATATGGGCTTCATCTGCTAGGAGTTCATCCACTTGCTTCGCAGATAGAAACATCATCTCTTTGCAATCACTAAACTCTGGAAACTCTACCGTCTTTGCATAGCAGTTGATATATACAAAGTTAAATTCCAACCAATTCATTCCCAACACAACATCCATATGGCGCAAATGCAAACACACTAAATCCATCAAGAAATCCTTACCATAAATGATCAAAGGACACTTCAAACACACACGGTCAGTCATAACTGAACTGTCAGCAGGCATTTCAATCAACATATTACCATTCATAATAGTCAAAGGAAAATTCAACCTGGTCGTGTACTCAATTGAAATAAACGAGTGAGTAGCTCCAGTATCAATTATAGCAACCAATTCAACATCATTAATAAAACAAGTACCTCTAATCAAGTTGTCTTTCTTCTGAGCATCTGAGCCACTCAAGGAAAATACTCTACCAGTAGTATGAGCCGCAGTAGCAACCTTATTTGGTTTCTGGAACTGAGTACTGATATGTCCTTCTTCACTACAATTAAAACAAGTTGGTTCAGAACTCATACACTGATTCTTCATATGGCCCTTCTTTCCACATTTATAACATCTTATCACAGTAGCAGTGCACACATCAGATTTGTGACCTGCTTCACCAAACTTATAGCACTTGAGAGGAGTAGAACCTGCTCCCCCACTTGGCTTCTTACCATTATTACCCTTCTGCCTCCCTTTCTCATTCGGAGTCGCATAAGGCTTCCCTCGAAACTGACCCTTGTCTCTCTTCTCACTCACCTGCTTATAGTGAGCAGATCGAGCTCGAATATCCTCATCATATATTCTACTCTTATCCACAAGTTCAGCATACCCGCGGATCTGCTGACAACCAATCGCTTGTTTAATTTCCAGTCTCATCCCATTCTCAAACTTCAAACACTAGGACAACTCAGCATCATCACAGTTGTAGTGAGGACATAACTTCACCAACCTCTCGAACTCGGCGGCATACTCTGCCACTGTCATGTTCCCCTGCTTCAATTCTAAGAACTCTACCTATTTCTTGCCACGAGCTTCTTTAGGAAAATACTTACTCATAAATTCTCTCCTAAACACATTCCAAGTTATCGCAGCCCCAGCCCATTCCAATCTCTGACGGGTATTATTCCACCAATCCTCAACTTCCTCATCCAGCATATGGGTACCGAACTGCACATTCCGAGCATCGAGGCACGCCATAGTCCTAAAAATCTTCTCAATTGCCTTCAGCCACTTATGTGCGTTCTCCGGTTCATGAGAACCCTCGAACTTAGGTGGGTTATTCCTCTGCGTCATAGCATGAGCAGGTGCAGCTACCGCATCCGCAAGAGCATGATTCGAAGTCATTCTACAAATCACCAACAACATCCGAAAACAACTCAATCCTCAAAACACTCAAACTCAATAACTGACACGACTAACAACGACACAACCAACAGACAGACCGACCTGCTCTGATGCCACTAATTTAACACCCTTTTCTACCCCATCGTAATTAAGCAAAATCAAATCAATTATCAGAGTGAAACTCATAAAAGTTCATCACATTTACTTCTAAAAAACAAAAGTCAAAACATCAAACATCACTCAAAGTCTTGTCCCGTAACACGGGTTCACAAAATCATGATAAACACCATGAATACTTTTCTTCATAATTATGCAGCGGAAAACTAACAAGTCTTAATATCTTATTTATAACACAAAAATAAATAATCATCTCAAATATCGTTTATCAAAACATTTATAACAAAACATAACATCTTAATCCAATTAAACATAAAAAATTCAAGCAAAACCCATCCCGATGTTACTGGACACAGAGCAAGACTCCACTTCTAACTAACTCGACGACTCACTGTCTCTGAGCTAAGCACGCACCGAGTTAACCTTGATTATCTGCAGGATGGCATAATAGACCATCACCATAAAACAGACAGGGTGAGTAAATCCACATTCCATAATATAATATAGAAATAAGAATTCAAAACAAATTAACAACAACGGTTCATTTACATCTCATATATACATATCTCATCTATAAATATTCATCATGTTCATTTAATACACATCATCAAATATGTCTCATCATTGCACAAAACATCAATGCACTCATGTTATGTCATTTAGAATGAAATGCAACCTCTTACTAATGCATGTGGTACCGAAACATCCTCCTGTAATGGACACTAGGTCATCAACCCTCCCCAAAGGGAGCACATCATAAACATCATATCACTCTAATCCACACAATGGGATTGAAGCTACCAATGGACCGAAGTCCCCTCATAAAAATCAATGCCATGAATGCAAGACGCAACATACATAAGACATCCTCATAACATCATAATATTGCATCCACATTCATTATTAACAATCATCTCTCATGGTCATTCATAACCACAAATACATACTCATAGGACACCATACAACACTCTCATCCTACATCACACCTCTACATTATGAAATCATACATCATAACTCAAAGAGCATCAATTAATTTACTCATACCTCACTTAATTTCTAACTCTACACACATGACCCTCAAGACACATCATTTAACCACTTCACAATGTCATAGCAACCTAATATATACTACCATAAAACATTTTTTAAAAACAAAGCATTTTTCCAAGTTTTCTCAAGCTCGCTAAGCGCCAGCTTCCCTGACTTTTTTCGCTAAGCGTGCTTCACGATTCAGCATAATTTTTCTGCGATTTCATCCTTCCCCCTTCTACGATAAAACCCACTCAAAACCCCAAATTCAGCAGCATTACACCAAAAAACCTTTTTAATGTCAATATTGATCCTAACAACATCATCTAAATCATATACATCATCATATTCCTCTAATTCATCACAAAATCATCATAATCAACACAAAATTCAGAAAATCACAACCCTAAACCATAACCCAAAACCCCCAATCCCATTCCCACAATATATTATCGAAAAGAAATTACTTCCCATACCTTAATTCTGTGAATTCTCGCTAAACTCTTTGTTATTCTCCCAATTCTTCAAGCTCTAGCTTCTTCCCTCTTCTCCAGAGCTCTTTTCCAATTATGCGATCATTCCAAATGATCGTTCTCTCCAACTTTTCCCTCTTTTGTCACTCTAGCCATTAGGACCTCTTTTAGTCTTTCCCCATAAAACCCTCACTTATCCTCAACCAAAAGACCATAATGCCCTCATCCTCTAATTCCTTTTATTTTATTTAATTAACTCTCAAATAATACATTAAAACCCATATACTCAATTATTCTTATTATTATTAATATTAAGCTACCCCAAACTTCACAAAATATCAAATAACCTCATAAACATCAAAATTCACAAGAAAACACATCAACATAATTAAAATCGGCTATGGGGTGTGACAACGCCCGTCACAAGTCCATGACGATCGTCTCAATACCATGAGGACCGTCTCAAGTCCATGACGACCGTCTCAATTCCATGACGCCCGCCACAACGTGTTTTTAATTGCAGACGGTGCAACCCTTATTCTGTCACTCTCCAATGCAAAATTTCACACCATCAATGCATTATGATCAACAATTCAATATGATTGATTCGTATGTTATTGCTTCACCATACTAAAGTTGGATTCCGAAGCATATAACCACAAATCGCACAACCGAATGATAATCATTACTCTAATTGAACTGATGAAATAAAATAGTATATCCAATATACCATCTTTGCATCAAAGTTATTCATATCATATATGAATTAGAGCGATCATATATGTGTAACTTATGGACGATTGACATATCGCTGCTTCACCATACTATTGTCGGATATCGAAGTATAGTCAATATCAACCATCCAAATCGTACACAATCTGATGCCAAAATTTAATATCCAGATTTGATTTAATTTTTTGTTTATGTGGTTTAATCCAATTAAAACAAAATTTACAAATTTATGTGTTTTAATCCAATTAAAACAAAATTTAAAGAAAGTAAACAATTACCATATTCATGGTTTCGTAAGTGGCTCTGATAACACTAAAGGGAAATTGCCGATAAAACGCAACGGAAACCAAAAATTTTCATTTAGAGATCCTTACGAAGGGTCATGATCTATGATATAATATTTACCTCTTGTAGCGCTTGAAATCTTTGATTCCGTTTTGATCACGAGCGTTGTACGAAGAACAACGCCTCTACTCAGTCCATACGAACAACTTCCTACAATCACAATGCTAGTTGGTTACGAATGAAGGTTTATAGTGAAAGCGGAGGAAAAATGAATACGACCAGGGTTTCAAAACAACAACTTATGAGCTTCTTCACAAGGGTTCTATTTATAGAACTACTTGTGTGGGCTTTAACCTAAAAGCCCAACTCAATAATAATAATATTATTATATTATAATAAAAAAAATATTATATTATAATAATAATAATAATTATAATAACTATTATTATAATAACTATTATTATAATAACCATAATTTTATTATTATTATATTTTATAACTATTATAAAAATAATAAATATTATTATTATATCATATGGTACCTTACTGTAATACCTCAAAATTTGCCCTCATTCTTTTTTAACCATTAACCAGCTTTTGTTTCACATTCATAACCATGCATATCATTTTGCACTATGGATATGGGATCAAGGTTACCTTTCAAGCCTCAGTAAGTGGAAGACGTTTATTTCGTCTGCATCATACCCCCATGTGTGTCTTACCTTGTTCGTTTCTCATGCTAATTGGTGGAGTGTTTGATTATTATTCTCTAATTGGTCTTTGGGTGCTTGGTTATGGTTTATAACAGTTTAAGCCATGGAAAATTTTGCTTGATGTTCTATTTATGATTATAGGCTCTTGCAAGTATGTGAAGGTTAAAGAGAGATGCATTCTCAGTTTGAGAATTAAGATTTGAATTTTTGTTTTCAGTCCAAATTGATTTGGTTTCGAGATTAATGGAGGAATTTTGGGCATATACAATAAGGAATCCCATAGGATAATCAATTCATAATCAAATGCATGCTCAAATCCAAGCCATATAATTGATTAAATTGATAAGTTAAGTTGTGCTTAGGAGTTGTTATATTTGTGGATTTATAATGGATTGTCGCAAATAAAATGCAAGACGAAAATACTTGGTTGATCTTTAAGTCACAAGCCAAGTTAGTTTTAATCCCAAGATGACTTTGGGCAAATATCTTAAGGCAATTCTAGAGTATTACTTCAAGAGGACTTAGGAATATTGTCTCGGGATATTGTTAAAGCATCCTTTTTAAGATTGAATTTTGGCCACGAGTCTCTAAAGATTTAGGTCACGGAGGTCTTATTTGTTGTCTTTGCACTTAGTGGCTCTTGGGAGTGTGTTAAGTTCACAACGAAATAAGGAGAATAACTACCCGCATTCACATGGTTAATTGGTCGATGGATGCTAAAAGAATTCAAATCATCTAATTACATTTGTTTCTAGCTTTGATCTCAATTATTTTCACTTCAACTTCCAAGATACAATCAAGTGGATTATGGTTAAGAGATTTTTATTTGGAAATCCTAAGATTATTAGTGTCAAATCAAGAATGCTCATGTTAACAATTTAGAGAGATTTGAGTTTACAAAGGTGTACACACAAATTCAGAAATAAAAAGAGAAAATTTTCTAAATATACCTCGACTTTGTTCTCTGTTTCTATCCTAACAAATTCTCACATCCGAAAAATCGGTTAAAAAAAAACAAAACAAGAAAATACAGAAGAATACAGTTGCATAGAGAGGAAGTTCACAACAACAAGAATCAACTGATAAAATACACCAGAAGCAATTCAGTTGAAAAAGCTAACAATTCGGTTATAGGAAATTCAGTTAGAGGAACTGATAACTGTAGCGGCAAAATCATGAGTGTAAACTATTAATTAGTTTAACTCAAAATAAACAGAGTCGCCACCGCGCTTTTATTTTATTCCAAGAGGAAAAGGAAAAAAAGAACGAATAAATCCTAATGAATCTAAAAGCAAAAAGCTAAAGAAACACAACAGAGAAACAGGTAAGGGGATAGGTTACACAATGGGAGGTTTTTACGCACCCAAAATGTCTGTGGTACTCCACGGGAGCCCTTTGAAAAATTACTGCTTTTGGTTTGAAAATAGTTTGTAAAATGAGAATGGAGAGGTGGGAGAAAGAATTTATTTTTTTATATTTTTGTGTTTGGAGAGGTTTACCACCTCATGCCTACGTACCCACAAAGTGCAATGCGAGATCAAAACCCCGTAGTTCGTGGTACAAATAGTGAAAAGGGTGGGTTATGATTCGTTTTATTAAGTGAAGAGAATTTGTCATCTTCAAGTGGATAGCCAAACAAATCTACCATGAGAATGAAGGCATGGACTCATGCATCATTATGGGGAGGGCGCCAACTCGGATAAAATCGACGAGTATGCCACTAAACCCCCACAAATGACAAGAGACTCAATTACATCAAACTACAACCATGGAGATTGAGAGACTTGCACCCGACTAAAGAATAATGACTCATAATCGACACTTTTTAAAAGAAAATAAACAAAAGTGCACAAAGGCACAAAACCACTTGAATGAGTTTGGTTCTTTTTATTTTTGAATTAAGGTCAACATGATTAGATTCATTGATTTTTTAAAGAGAAAAGAAAGAGGTAAAAATCCAATTGACAAAAGTCAAGGTTTTGATTATTAAAGTGGTGATGATTTAAAAAAGAAAGAATCCTTTGAAAAAGGGAGAAAGTTTTGAAAATTGAAGAATGGGAGGAGATGAAAGGACTATCCTAAAAAAGAAAATAAGGAGATAAGGGAAGAAATATCTAACCAAACTTGATGACATTCCAAATTATGAGCAAAAGAGTTCCATCCTTATGAGCTAGCAAATGGCCAAATAAAGGCTAAATCCAACTTCATGAAGATCAAAGCAAGGGGAAGGGATCCTAAAATCTAAGTCCAAAAATCTCCATTCCAATGCCAAGGATAGTAACCAAAAGTCCACAAATTAAAGTCACAAGTCTTTTAGTAGTTTAATCCTTTATTAATGTTTTTTTTGGTGTCCAAATGGACAAAAGGAAAATTAACAGTTCAAATAATAAGAACAAATAATAAACATGATATGGATGAATAAAGCAAAATAGAATAAAGGCAATAAAAGTGCAAGAAATTAAATGTTAGTAACAAAAGGAAATTAAAGTGCAAGAATCTAAAATATTAAAAGTAATAATATTTACATAATAATAATGATATGGTGAACTTAATCAACCACAACCAAAAGTAACCAAAATTGAAAAGTAACCGGATCCGCTTAGCATCTTACACTATAGCGATTAATGGCAAACCGAATCGAATTCAATGAAATTTGAAAGGCGATTGGGAGACCTAAAGCACCTACACATCAAACATTCATAAGTCTCGATTCTTAATGCAATATGATTAACCACTTTGGGATTACGCGATCAACAAGAGATCCGGTCCTCGAAAGTGCAAGTACCCAATTAGATTTTTGTTCCGAAGTCGGGACACATTTAGGTCTATGTTAAGCAATCGCCGAGTAATTTACGAAGTAATTACCCTACAAATGAGGCCGACCACCACCAATTAAGGTGCATAATGTTAATGCTAATGCATGCTAGATAAACGATATGTAAATCGTTATCCGGACGCGATACCGCATAAAACTAAAGGTGAATACCAAATTGAGCCGCACTTATGGTATTCTTCCATCCTTAAGTTCAATCACTCATCTTGGTGGATTCAAGCATGAAAATGTATCACTAATGCAAAGTACCTTAAATGAATTGAATAATCCACTTAAATGTAGTTTTGAATTAATGAACATTAACTACTTTAATCTACACCCAAAGTTCATTGGAATTAAGGAGAAATCACTTCCAAAAGTGCTTCCCAAGGTAAAAATAAAAAGGAGGAAGAAGAAGAAGAAAGAGGAACCAAAAAAGGGCTTGAAACATGCCAAAAACACCATTCTGACTTGTGTTAACCGGTTAACTAATTGGTTAACCGGTTAACTAATTGGTTAACCGGTTAACGCAAGCAGATTTTGAATAATCTGCACTGTTTTGAAACTGGTTAACCGGTTAACCAATTGGTTAACCGGTTAACGCTGTACCAGAAGCTGAAAAATGCAGAAAATTCAGCATGATCCATTTTGAAACCTTTTCTCAAACATTGGATGATCATGATCTGAATTTGCACGAATTTTAAAACCAAAATACAATGGAATCCCTGCAATCAAACAACAAATAAAGATCCAAAGGATCTAGAAACAAAGGCACCAAGGATCTACATCTTGAATGTTGATGTTGAATATGAGTTTATGGAGAAAGATGAATTACCAAAAGCTCTTCTTCAAATTGGACCAACACAAGCTTAGATCTTCTGAAATTGATGACCAAAAGAATGAAAGGATGAAGATTTAGCTCAAGTAAATCAAGAATTCAATGTGAATTCTTGATAACTTCAAAAGAAAGAAAGTGAGCTTTTGAGAATTTTGGTGTTAGGGAAGTAATTTGCAAGAGGTTTTGTGGCTATCAAAAGCTTGTGGAATGAATGAAATTATGGTCCTATTTAAAGGCCTTAGGTATGGAAATTTGGTGGAATGAAGCTTGCTTTGGTAATTTGAATTTAGGTTTGGTAATTAGAATTTTGGTGGGAAATGAAAAAGAGTGGTGATTAATGAGGGTTTATGGGAGGAAATGATCAAAGTGATGTAGAGAAATCAGAAACCAATGGATCTAGAATATTCCAATTAAATCAATGATCTAAGGGTGCTGAATTTGAATACAAAATTCAAATTTCGCACTTGTTAACCGGTTAACCAAGCTGAAATTTGAATTTTTTATTCAAATATGGTTGCTTGGTTGTTTTAGCCCGATTCTTGTTGTGCGTCGAAGAAATGAACACATGAACCTTGGAAATCCTTTGAATGAATCAATTAACTTGGGAAATCCTCAATCTAATAATTTTGAATTATTTGCAGATCGTCTTCGATTTTTGTTTGTGAAATTTACTCGAGCTGCATGACTGCTATTTTTGGCCTTTTCACATGGTTCCTCTTCTTGAAAAAATGTTAGCAAAAGGAAACAAAATATTTTTGGATTTTGATTAATGGTTAGTAAACACAAACAAATAAAGTAATTAAAGACGACGGTGATCCCCTGTGAGACATAAACCTAACCCGAGAATAACCGATCAACCAATGCAATCTTGTTTGCATGAAAGATGTATATGAAAAATGCAAAGAAAACTTAGGGCAAAAATTAGGGTGCAACAGCTGCCCCTATTTAAGTTTCTTCAATCTTAAGATATGAAGATTGACATCTTCGTCTCTGTAAGATGGGAGAGACTTAAATACAGAAAACCCAAATTTTTGTCCTAAGAGAACATGATATGATATGAATATGATATGCAAACCCAAGATCTCTGTGGGGAAATCACGACCACCAGAGGAAAGAAAAAGCTTGGGGACGCAGAAGAAATATCCCGCCGGGGAAAACAAAAGACACCAAAAGAGTTACCAGGAAAATAAATCACTGGATAACCGACTCCACATGGGGGAAAAGAAAATATGATACAATCAAGGTAACAGGGTTCAACGGGAAATAGTGAACACTCTTCCAAGGAACAATAAACAATCAAAGTATTCAAGTCCAAAAATGGAGGAATACCGAGTCGGAACAGAATCATCAACTACCGGTTTACTGGGTAGGAAAACAAGGGACTCGACTATTAATTTACTGGATATGAGAAAAACAAATAGGGATAAATTACACTACCTTTTTACTGGGTAGAAAAATTCTCAACTACCTGATTTACTGGGTAGGAGTACAAGCAAAAGAACTTGATTAATTTGGTAATATTACCCACTATCGAAAAATTGATAGCTTAATTCCAAAGTAATATACTAAAGCTGGAGAAAATATTGCCCACTATCAAACAATGATAGCTTAATTCCAAAGCAAAAATTACTCACAAAGGGACCAAAATTCAATCCAAGAACAAATTGGAGAGAAACGGTCAAACAAGACTCGTCCCGAGGAGGAAATATCTCAACTGGGGAAGTTCCATCCAATAATATACTAGGGAGGAAACTGAATCAAAATTATCCTCGAGAAACAAACTCAGTGGGGAAATAGAAAGGATAAACATTTTCTGCTTAAGGGTTGACACTCTAAACTTGAGAGGAAAACCACACACACACTATGTGGGGAAAAACACACCAAAGAGCGGGGAACAAAGATAAATGCAAGAATGCAAGCAAAAGATGCTATGCTCATGCGTATGAATATGCGTATGAATATGCTGACAAAACATACATAAAGATAAGCAACAAGTGACATAAACACCACAACAACCAGACACTCAGCTAATCAGGGCAACAAGGTCGAGGACCATGCTGGAGATATGAATCAAAATCCTGCAGGGGAACATCAAAAGCCATTAAAGTAATAAAATCCTACTACAAGGCAAAACTCAAATTGGGGAAAACAACTGCTAGGGATCCAATCCACAAAGCATTCTTCCAGAATCCATAAAAGGATATCATCAGAAATTCCTTTCTGAGAGGATAACGCGTCGGAAATACCTCAACAATACAAAATCTTCCATATTCTAGGGAAAGAGGGACATGTCCCTGTTAAACTCTGATGGGGACGAATATCTTCATAAATCTGGATGAGGAGACAAAGTAAAGATCTACCAGTGATGCAAATAAAACATAGCCCATTGGAGTATCAAACATCAATCATCAACTCTGCATAGGGATACCATCCTATTGAGGAAAGGTAATGATCTGCCGAGGGTGGGAAGAACTTTCACGATCCATGCTGGGGACATAAATGTTCTTAATCAAACTCCTGCAGGGGATAATCATCATACTATTCCTACTCCAATCGGGGAAAAAGTTATACTACTCTCACTCTGCTTGGGGAAGGAGTTACGCCATTCTTGCTCTGCTTGGGGAAATAGTGCAAAACTTGCCAAAGATAAAAAAAATAGAGATCTGTTGGAAACCATCACACGCAGACTTACTGGGGATCTATGACGATCTTTCATCACTGAACGTGTGGATTTTTCGACCCATGGGGGGATACCAGAAGTTAACATCATAGAAAATCACAGTCACGAGGGATTTTAAATCAATAATCACCAACAGGTGAAAGAAAACCTCTAAACTGATTGATATACCAATACTTCTGCTGAGGGATGCAACCAACTTATGCTGAGGAGCAAAGGCTCGGCCAGGGGCTTCCAAGACTTTTCGATTCAAGGGTAAACTACTGAGGAAGAGATCAAAACTTAGTTGGGGATTTTCTAGGATATACCTTCCAACAACTCTTCTGGGGGAAAGGAACAAAATTAAGAGTATTTACAATCCTTGCTCATGCTGGTTGCTGGGGAACAAAGCATCATTAACATTGACATGCCAGGACCAATCGAAAATTCCTTAAGGACACAAACGAATCAAACCCTGCTTTGGGAGAGACAAGTTACACACATCCGAATTTTACCATCCCTGGAATCACTATTGATATCCTTTCTTGTTCACAAATCAAGAGAAAATGTTTCTATAATCTTCAAAAAATTAAATTTATTAAATTTGTTTCAAAAATCATCATCAACAATAAATTGAAATTTTGTAAACAGAAACAATATAAAGAGTTTAAAACAATTGGATAAAAGCTCAAATTTATTGATAGAATGGTAGTCAGCAAATGGCGTGACTCCATGGATCATTACAAGTTTGAAAAAATGGTAAATACATGGAAAAAGGCTACATTGAAATACAATGATCACTATTCTCCCTATCAACTTTGAACTCCACTGTGTGTGAAACTTCAGTCAAGGATGAGTGAATCAGAATCTTTGATGGGAATTTCTTCTAAAGGATAGAATCTGAAATCCTCAGTCGTTACAAGTGATCCAATATGTCGACGCAATTAATTGCCATGATCCCTAACTTTTTCCTAGATTTCCCTTTCGGATTTTCAATCTACCGGGATAATTATTTCTGTTTATGTCTCTAATTTTTGCCTGGATCGCCCTTTCGGGTTTTCAATCCATCGAGACGCTCATTTTTGCCTAAGCCGCCCTTTCGGGTTTTCAACTTAGCGAGCTGTTCTTTTATTTTTTAGGCGAAGTATTTCTTGACTGCATCCACATTCACAGGACGAGTGATCTCCTCACCATCCATAGTTGCAAGAATTAATGAACCGCCAGAGAAGGCTTTCTTGACAACATATGGGCCATCATAGTTCGGAGTCCACTTGCCCCGAGAATCTGTAATGAAAGACTGGATATTTTTGAGCACGGGGTTGCCTTCTCTGAATATACGAGGTTTGACCTTCTTGTCAAAATCTTTCTTCATTCTTTGCTGGTACAACCGACCATGACACAAATTTGTTATTCTCTTTTCCTCAATCAAATTCAACTGATCAAATCTACTCTGACACCATTCAGCCTCAGTCAACTTGGCTTCCATCAGAACTCTCATTGATGGGATCTCAACCTCGACGGGGAGCACTACTTCTGTACCATAAACAAGTGAGAAAGGGGTTGCCCCTGTTGAAGTGCGGACAAATGTATGATACCCATGCAAAGCAAAAGGGAGAATCTCATGCCAGTCCTTGTATGTCACAACCATCTTCTGAATGATCTTCTTAATGTTCTTATTCGCAGCTTCAACAGCCCCATTCATCTTTGGTCTATAAGGAGAAGAATTATGGTGTTGAATCTTGAATTCTTCACAAAGCTCTTTCATCATCTTATTATTCAAGTTCGAACCATTATCAGTAATGATTCTATCAGGAACACCATATCTGTAGATAATGTTATTCTTGATAAACTGAACCACAACTTGCTTGGTCACATTAGCATATGATGTCGCTTCCACCCACTTAGTGAAGTAGTCGATTGCCACAAGAATAAAACGATGTCCATTCGAAGCCTCGGGTTCAATCATAACAATCATATCAATTCCCCACATAGAGAAAGGCCACGGGGAAGAAATCACATTGAGATGAGTTGGTGGCACATGAATCTTATTAGCGTACACTTGACACTTATGGCACTTTTTCACATACTTGCAACAATCAGATTCCATTGTCAGCTAATAGTAACTTGCTCTCAACATCTTTTTAGCCATTGCATGCCCATTTGCATGAGTACCAAAAGATCCTTCATGAATTTCTTTCATTAACATGTCTGCTTCGTGTCTATCCACGCATCTGAGCAAAACCATGTCAAAATTCCTCTTATAAAGCACATTTCCATTTTAGAAGAAATTTCCTGCCAATCTCCTCAAAGTCCTCTTGTCTTTATCAAATGCCCCAAGTGGGTATTCCTGACTCTGGAGGAAACATTTAATATCATGATACCAAGACTTATCATCATGGACCTCTTCAACAGCGAACACATGAGCTGGTCTTTCAAGCCGCATCACTCTGATCATGGGAACATCATTCCACTGGTGCACCTTTATCATAGAAGCTATAGTTGCTAAAGAATCTTCCATCTGATTTTCATCACGAGGTACATAATGAAACTCAACTTTAGTGACAAAAGTTGATATCCTCCTGGCATAATCTCTATAAGGGATCAAGTGGGATTGATGAGTTACCCACTTACCCTTGATCTGATTGATTACCAAGGCAGAATCTCCATACACATCAAGATGTTTAATCCTCAGATCAATAGCTTCCTCAAAACCCATGATACATGCTTCATACTCAGCTTCATTATTGGTACAAAGAAAAGTCAACCTCACAGCAAAAGGAATATGTAAACCATGGGGAGTAATGATCATTGCCCCAATTCCTCTTCCGCGTGCATTCACGGCACCATAAAAAACTAAACCCCATCGAGATCCAGGCTCCGGCCCTTCCTCAATCAAAGGTTCATCACAATCTTTCATTCTCAAATACATCACATCCTCATCTGGAAAATCAAACTTGATTGGCTGGTAATCATCAATCGGTTGATGTGCCAAATGGTCAGCTAAGATACTACCTTTTATAGCTTTTTGAGCTCGGTACTCAATATCATATTTTGACAACAACATTTTCTAACGAGCAATCCTCCCAGTCAAAGCAGGCTTTTCAAATATATACTTGATCAAATCCATTTTAGAGATAAACCAAGTCGTATGATTTAACATATACTGGCGAAGACGCTTTGCATCCCAAGCTAAGGCACAACAAGTTTTTTCAAGCATGGAGTACCGAGACTCACAATCAGTGAATTTCTTACTCAAGTAGTAAATTGCATATTCTTTTCTTCCAGATTCATCTTGCTGACCAAGAATACAACCCATGGAATCTTCCAACACAGTCAAGTACATGATCAAAGTTCTACCTTCCACTGGAGGAGACAAGATAGGAGGTTCAAGCAGATATTCTTTGATACTTTCAAACGTCTTCTGACAATCATCTGTCCAGACACAACCTTTGTCTTTCTGAAGCAACTTGAAGATCAGAGCACATGTGGCAGTCATGTGAGAGATAAACCTCGAAATATAATTCAAACGACCCAAGAATCCTCTTACTTGCTTTTCAGTTCTTGGAGCAGGCATTTCCTGAATAGCTTTCACTTTATCAGGATCAACTTCAATGCCTCTTTGGCTGACAATGAAACCTAACAACTTTCCAGAATGTACACCAAACGTGCACTTATTCGGATTCAAACGAAGCTTAAACTTCCTTAATCTTTGAAACAACTTCAGCAAATGTTCAACATGATCTTCTTCAGTCCTCGACTTAGCGATCATATCATCAACATATACCTCAATTTCTTTGTGCATCATATCATGGAAAAGCGTGGTCATAGCTCTTTGGTATGTCGCACCAGCATTCTTCAATCCAAAGGGCATCACTATGTAGCAGAATGTTCCCCATGGTGTAATAAATGTGGTCTTTTCCATGTTCTCGGGTGCCATCTTTATTTGATTATAACCGAAAAATCCGTCCATAAAAGAGAACACATCAAACTTAGCCGTATTATCTACCAACACATCAATGTGTGGCAATGGAAAATCATCTTTTGGTCTGGCTTTATTCAAATCTCTATAATCAACACACATTCGTACTTTTCCGTCTTTCTTTGGAACAAGCACAATATTGGCCACCCATTGAGGATAATTAGATGTCACAAGAAAACCTACATCAATCTGCTTTTGAACCTCCTCTTTGATCTTTACTGCCATATCAGGATGTGTTCTTCTCAACTTTTGCTTCACAAGTGGACATTCAGGCTTCAGCGGTAATCTATGCTCCACAATATCAGTATCAAGACCAGGCATATCTTGATAAGACCCAGCAAACACATCAACATACTCTCTAAGAAGCTCTACCATCCTCTTCTTAACATTAGGACCAAGCAATGCTCCAACTTTAACTTCTTTCTTATCATCTTCAGAATCCAAGTTGACCATTTCTATAGATTCTCCATGAGGCTGAATAACCTTCTCCTCGTGCTCAAGCAACCGAGAAATTTCATCAGGAATCTCTTCAACATCCTCTTCCTTAGCTTCGAACACAGGGAATTCAAAGTTGGGAGTGGGCATATGATCATTGTTTTCAATGGGTTTATCAATCAATCTGAACAATGATTTTATTTTTATTTTAGAGTATGAACAAAAGTGCAAACATTATGCAGATAAACAGTTATTATTATTTTGGGTTTTTTAGGTTACCATTTTTCAGAATAAAGCAAAAAGGAAAAACACATATGAAAATAACAAAAATAACATTTTATTGATGATGATAAAATTTGAAACAAAGCCCAACAAACATCACTTTCACCTTGGGCAGAGTGAAAGGATTTTCGAAAGAAAATAAAACAAATTACTTTGAAGCATGAACAATAGAAGGAACATCAACAACGATCCAGTTCTTGCAAATCTTTCCATGCGTAACAAAGTCAAGCATTTATTCATCTTCATCATCTTCAATGATGGCAGCAGCGGAATGATTGTTGATAAACCCAACACTTCGAAATCCTTCCTGAATAGTCTTCGGGTCATGGAGAGCCACACCTGGTGTAAAACCAATACCGAATCCTTATTTGTTGTCGCAACATCAATAAATCGTCCCCAACTGTCAGATCGACCAGTTTCGAGAACGCGCATAGCATCCTTGAGAGAAGACATAGGCATAACATTCTTATTAGCAGCATTATCAACAACAGAAAGAGCCTGAAATGAAGTTCCCATCTCTTCTTCAACATCAATATAGGAGAAAGATGACAAATTGCTCACTAGCATCACCTGTTCACCGCCAATAGTCACTAATTTCCCATCTTTCACAAACTTCAGCTTCTGATGAAGAGTAGATGTCACAGCTCCTGCCTAATGAATCCAAGGTCTTCCAAGGAGACAACTGTAAGCGGGACGTATATCCATTACTTGAAAAGTAATTTGGAATATAAACAGTCCAATCAAAATAGGAAGATCAACTTCACCAATCACCGTCTTCTTCGATCCGTCAAAAGCTTTCACAATAATCCCACTATGCCTCATGGGAGCGCCTTGGTACGCCAGCCTTGACAAAGTTGACTTTGACATCACATTCAGAGAAGACCCAATATCAACCAGCACCTTAGACATAGCATCTTCCGGACAGTTTACTGAAATATGCAGAGCCAAATTATGGTTCCTTCCTTCTTCAGGCAAATCATCATCACAGAAACTCATATTGTTGCATGATGTGATATTAGCCACAATACTATCAAATTGATCAACAGTCACATCATGGTCAACATAAGCTTGATCAATAATCTTCTTCAAAAGACTGCCTATGAGCCTCAGAGCACATTAAGAGTGATAAAACTGATATTTTCGACGGAGTATGCAACAACTGCTCAGTAACGTTGTACTCGCTTTTCTTTATCAATTTTAACACCTCTTTTCACTGTCACCAAATTGTCCTGATCGGGCGACAACATCCATAGTCTGTTTACTCGCACTTATATCTTCAACTCTCTTCGGAGGATCTGAAGCATAAACTCTACCACTTCGGGTAACCTTTGTCACATCAGCAATGCTAACCACAGACCTTGGAGAAGGAATAGGAACTTCCTTACCATTTTCTATCATCGTAGCATTATACCGATACGGAACAGCTTTATTAGACTCATATGGCATTGGACCAGGCAAATTGATCACCAAGGGAGTAACAACATATTTGCGGCTATCAAAAGAAATAACCACCTTCTCAGGAACAACCCTTTCAGGAATATTGAACTGAGGCACAATAACATTCACTTCATTTTCATACTCATCTCTTTTTGCTGTCACTTCAATTAACTTATCATCTATCATCTTTTGAATGTCTCTCTTAACAATCACGCAACCACGAGGGTTCACCAAGAAAATGCAACAACCAACATAATTGTGATCAATATCATGATATTCACTTAAGAAAGCATGCATCTCAACCAAAGACCTTCGAATATGGAAGACCTCATAAATCTTGAACAAACAAGGACAACCATCAACCATATTCACAGACACATTACCATGCTTCGGAAGCGGATTTGTCTTCACATTTGGATTAACATCATTGAAGGACAGAACATTGTTCCTTATCAATTTCTGCACTTCAAACTTCAATGGATAACAGTTCTCAACATCGTGCCCTGGGGCACCTTGATGAAAAGCACAGTGAGCCTCTGGATTATACCACCATGGGATAGTCTATGGAACTGGAGGTGGAGAACGTGTTTGCACAAGATTCTTTGCAATTAAAGAAGGAAGCAAATCCGCATACAACATCAGAATGGGATCAAAACTTGGCTTAGCGCGAACCTGTTGATTACCACTCTGTTGCACAGAAGGCGGTTGATAACGTGACTGATACTCTGGAGCTACTGGCATAGTTGGAGTCACATTAATCACCGGAGTTACAGAAGCTACATGTTGCTGATGACGATTCTCACGACCACGAGGTCTTCTGTAACTTTTACAAGACACAACATTAGTCTCACCTTCTTTCGTTTTACCAAAGTTGATCCTCCTAGAGCTCGAGCCTGCACCACTCTCTTGGCTCAACCGTCCTTCACGAACACCTTCTTCTAAACGCATCCCCATACTCACCATTTCAGTGAAGTCAGAAGGAGCACTTGCTATCATCTTCTGATAGTAGAAAGAACCTAAAGTCTTTAAAAAGATCTTCGTCATTTCTTTCTCTTCTAGAGGAGGAATAATATGAGCTTCTAACTCGCGCCATCTTTGTGCATACTCTTTGAAAGTATCTTTGTCCTTCTGGGACATAGCATGGAGTTGTTCTCTATCTGGCACCATATCAACATTATACTTGTATTGTCTAACAAAAGCCTCTCCCAAATCATTGAAAATCATCAATTAATTATACTTTTGTATCTCAGCAAAACGACCTTGAAAATCATCAAGTCTTTCAATCACACCAGCGCCTTCACTGGGCTCAGCATTATAAATCACTTCATCATGGTGCAGAATAGTGTGCATCACAGGCGGTGCAGTAGACATCACCGGCGGAAGAGTATTAAATGCAGCAGTCTCAGGAGGAGGATGATGATAACCAGCAGGAATGAAATCAACTGGCATGCCCCACGGTGTGCTAGCAGGCATGCGATAGCGAGGAGAAAGAACTGTCTCAACAACAATTGATGCAGTAACAATCTCAAAGATGACTGTATTCTGAACAGGAGAATTAGGAGGAGGTGGCTGATTCTGAGCATCCACCAGACTTTCCATCATGGCAGTAACTCTTTCCAAACTTTCCCTCAGATATGTAACCTCCTCGCGCAGCTCGCGATTCTGTTGTTGTAAGGTTTCCGACATCTTCTTCTGATTAGCTCGAGTATCAACTTTGTGAGTCAGCTTGACAGGAGAACTGAATGAAGACCAAGAAACAACATAAGATCCCCGGACAACAGTCAAAAAGCAAGACAAATGTGGGTATGATGCATGGTATGCGTATGCAAATGCAAAGATTTCAAAGGACTATAAGATAAATTGCAATAATTATAAAGAAACATTTTTTGAAGTACTTAAAGCTCATTCTCATTAAAATCAAAGTAAGGATTACAAGTGAAGTACAAGCCTCAACAATCCTAATACATGAGAGAAAAAGTAAACTAGGCCTAGGGGATCACATACGAAGAAGATCCGAAACCTGGTTGGTACTTCATGCGAATTCTCTTAATCTCTTTCTTGTTCTGATTCTCCACATCTTCCTTATCCTTCACCAACTGGTCAACAATGACCTTCCAAGCACCAGATGTAGGAGGAATGGTTGATGGAGTACTATAGGAAAATAAATCCTCTCTTGGCCTCTTCGTAACACGCCGCTCAAGTAACTCAATGAGATCATCCTTCTCCTTCATTTGCTCTTGCATCATCGTCTTCTCAAGTAGCCATTCTTCTTTCTCTTTCTTCATCTTGTCCAACTCTTCTTGAAGAGCAACCTTCTCATCAACGGGAGGAAGAAAAGCAGACAATGGTAGTATAGGAAACAAAGGCTCTTCGGGTGGATAAGGCATCTTGAGCTTGTAAGCCCTAGACCGAACCCACTGGATGTAACACTCGGAGGGAGCAAGGTGTTGTCTTCCCAATTGACCCTTCTTTTTCCGATGAACCGCATGCCAAGAATGAGCAATCCTTTTCTTCATTTCTACCTGATCTGCACCATTAAGAAAGAAGAAACGGGATAAGGAAAGGTTGTTTGGTATGTCCTTCAAACAATATCCCAACTGTCGCCTAGCAAGAATAGGGTTGTAACTAATTCCCCCACGTGTACCAAGAAGAGGTACGTTAGGAAACTCTCCACAACTGTCAATAAGCACTCCAGTATCATAATAGGAACAATACCAAGTCATATCCTTGTGATAAAGAGACATAATCCTTTGAGACCATCTTCGTTTCTATCTATTATCCTTGAAGACGTTGGACTTTGGTAGGTGCGAAATAAACCACTTGTAGAGAAGAGGCGCACAACACACAATCTCTCCATCACCTTTGGAGGTCCTATAATGAAAGGCATGATACATGTCTCCAAGAAATGTAGGTAGCGGATTCTTCTTCAAGAAAATATGAATGGCATTCTCATCCACAATACCATCTAAGTTAGGAAACAAGATAATCCCATAGATAAGCAAAGCAAGAATAGCCTCAAATAAATCCTTATGACCCAAAGTAAGAGAATTAGAAGATTTCTCCATCAAGAACTTAACATTAATACCACAGACACTCCCTTTTGGAAGAAACTTCCCATTAAGATCGGACTCCTTGAGAAAAAGGGCTTTGGCGATGACTTTGGTCGTAAGCTCCTTCTCTAAACCACTGTAAAGAAATTCCTTGTCCAAAATAGGTAAACCCATCCAATGAGAGTACTCCCCCAAAGTTGGCACAAGCTGATAATCCAGAAAGGTGAAACAATGATGCAACAGATCATAAAACTAAGCTAAGGTAGGGAGAATCCCCTCTGGTACATCGATATCCAAAATAAACAATAGCTTCCCATAACACTTCCGGAACTCCTGGGTGTCAACCACCAATGCTCCTAGCTTTCTCAATTCCACTATATTAGGATTCTTGAAGATGTACTTCTTTGTGTTCCTCCTTTCAAAAATCATAACCGTAGACATCTGAAATTTTGCAATAATATCTTATGAGCTCCTTGAAATCTCAAAAACAATGCTCATGAATGTATGATGGCATGTATGAAACAACCACAAACAAGATCAAACAAAGCACACGGGTTTAGGTTCCGAGTCACGAGCATGAAGTCAAGGTAACAGAACACCAACCCACATAGGTAAGTACTAAGGTTTCGTCTTCATTGTACCTGCAGAAAACCAAAAGGGTGCTAACAGAGGTGCCCGGAGTTAACAACCATCTTTAGAATATTATCGGTACGTTGGATTACTCCCCAACAGATAATATTCTTAAAATAGACCTCGTCCGAGTGTAGTATCACGTGACAACCACCTTAGGTTTACACCCAAATAATTTCCGCACTACGTTCCTAAATTGGCTTGGATGGGTTAAGGGTTCTACGGTCCTCGGTATGATCAGCTCAAGGTCGGAAAATAATGCCACATATGATTACTCATCATGACATTGATAATCCAAGAGAGCCTAACCGAGTGGAGATTATAAAATTGATATAACTTTGGACTACTCCATCGCTTATCGCTTCGAATATCGCCGTCCTATCATAAGTTAACTCATATCCGAGTTAGAATCTATCTCACTCACAGAGGATCACCAAAACCGAAACAGAACAAACAAATAACAAACAAATCAAACCAAAATAGTAAATAAATCAAAGTAGGCCTAATCACTTAGAGATTACTCCCCAGTAGAGTCACCACTTTTCTGTAGCGGTAAAATCATGAGTGTAAACTATTAATTAGTTTAACTCAAAATAAACAGAGTCGCCACCGCGCTTTTATTTTATTCCAAGAGGAAAAGGAAAAAAAGAGCGAATAAATCCTAATGAATCTAAAAGAAAAAAGCTAAAGAAACACAACAGAGAAACAGGTAAGGGGATAGGTTACACAATGGGAAGGTTTTACGCACCCAAAATGTCTGTGGTACTCCACGGGGGCCCTTTGAAAAATTACTGCTTTTGGTTTGAAAATGGTTTGTAAAATGAGAGTGGAGAGGTGGGAGAAAGAATTATTTCTTTTTTATATTTTTGTGTTTGGAGAGGTTTACCACCTCATGCCTACGTACCCACAAAGTGAAATGCAAGATCAAAACTCCGTAGTTCGTGGTACAAATAGTGAAAAGGGTGGGTTATGATTCATTTTATTAAGTGAAGAGAATTTGTCATCTTCAAGTGGATAGCCAAACAAATCTACCATGAGAATGAAGGCATGGACTCATGCATCATTATGGGGAGGACACCAACTCATATAAAATCGACGAGTATGCCACTAAACCCCCACAAATGACAAGAGACTCAATTACATCAAACTACAACCATGGAGATTGAGAGACTTGCACCCGACTAAAGAATAATGACTCATAATCGACACTTTTTAAAAGAAAATAAACAAAAGTGCACAAAGGCACAAAACCACTTGAATGAGTTTGGTTCTTTTTATTTTTGAATCAAGGTCAACATGATTAGATTCATTGATTTTTTAAAGAGAAAAGAAAGAGGTAAAAATCCACTTGACAAAAGTCAAGGTTTTTGATTATTAAAGAGGTGATGATTTAAAAAAGAAAGAATCCTTTGAAAAAGGGAGAAAGTTTTGAAAATTGAAGAATGGGAGGAGATGAAGGGACTATCCTAAAAACGAAAATAAGGAGATAAGGGAAGAAATATCTAACCAAACTTGATGACATTCCAAATTATGAGCAAAAGAGTTCCATCCTTATGAGCTAGCAAATGGCCAAATAAAGGCTAAATCCAACTTCATGAAGATCAAAGCAAGGGGAAGGGATCCTAAAATCTAAGTCCAAAAATCTTCATTCCAATGCCAAGGATAGTAACCAAAAGTCCACAAATTAAAGTCACAAGTCTCTTAGAAGTTTAATCCTTTATTAATGTTTTTTTTGGTGTCCAAATGGAAAAAAGGAAAATTAACAATTCAAATAATAAGAACAAATAATAAACATGATATGGATGAATAAAGCAAAATAGAATAAAGGAAATAAAAGTGCAAGAAATTAAATGTTAGTAATAAAAATAAATTAAAGTGCAAGAATCTAAAATATTAATAGTAATAATATTTACATAATAATAATGATATGGTGAACTTAATCAACCACAACCAAAAGTAACCAAAATTGAACTTAATAATAAGGTGCATAATGTTAGTGCTAATGCATGCTAGATAAACGATATGTAAATCGTTATCCGGACGCAATACCGCACAAAACTAAAGGTGAATACCAAATTGAGCCGCACTTATGGTATTCTTCCATCTTTAAGTTCAATCACTCATCTTGGTGGATTCAAGCATGAAAATGTATCACTAATGCAAAGTACCTTAAATGAATTGAATAATCCACTTAAATGTAGTTTTGAATTAATGAACATTAACTACTTTAATCTACACCCAAAGTTCATTGAAATTAAGGAGAAATCACTTCCAAAAGTGATTCCCAAGGTAAAAATAAAAAGGAGGAAGAAGAAGAAGAAAGAGGAACCAAAAAAGGGCTTGAAACAAGCCAAAAACACCATTCTGACTTGTGTTAACTGGTTAACCAATTGGTTAACGCAAGCAGATTTTGAACAATCTGCGCTGTTTTGAAACTGGTTAACGCTGTACCAGAAGCTGAAAAATGCAGAAAATTCAGCATGATCCATTTTGAAACCTTTTCTCAAACATTGGATGATCATGATCTGAATTTGCACGAATTTTAAAACCAAAATACAATGGAATCCCTGCAATCAAACAACAAATAAAGATCCAAAGGATCTAGAAACAAAGGCACCAAGGATCTACATCTTGAATGTTGATGGTGAATATGGGTTTATGGAGGAAGATGAATTACCAAAAGCTCTTCTTCAAATTTGACCAACACAAGATTAGATCTACTGAAATTGATGACCAAAAGAATGAAAGGATGAAGGTTTAGCTTAAGTAAATCAAGAATTCAATGTGAATTTTTGATAACTTCAAAAGAAAGAAAGTGAGCTTTTGAGAATTTTGGTGTTGGGGAAGTAATTTGCAAGAGGTTTTGTGGCTATCAAAAGCTTGTGGAATGAATGAAATTGTGGTCCTATTTAAAGGCCTTAGTGTTATACCCCGAATTTGTCCTACCTTTATTTTCTGTCTAACAAATATTTCAAAAATCCCAAAATATGTACCATTTTTATTTTACTGTCTAACCGCATATTTAAAAAAAACAAAAAAACATGTCATTTATTTTCAGAACAAAAAATCGAGTTTCACTTTGTTGTTCAAGCTCATTAGCCCATTTACCGTTTTTATATATATACAAAAGTTACAAAAGTCAATTACCAAAAACTCGAAAAATGCATTTATTATTTTTCTAAAAAATTAAATTTCTCTTTTATATTATCCTAGGTTTTTTTATATTATTTAGTCGTTATCCAAAAAAATAAAAAAATCTCCTATTATTTCTATTAAAACCATTTTACATAAATCCATTATCTCTTTTTTATTTTTTTAAGTCCATCACAAAAAATTTTAATTTCCATATTCTTATCACTTTTATTATTATTCTTTTTTTTTAATCATTATTTCCATTTTTACTATTACTACTTATATTATCATTATCATTATTATTATTTCTATCATTTATTACTATTATTATTATTATAGTTATTTGTTATTTCAATTATTATTATTATTATTATTATTATTATTATTATTACAATTTTTATTATTATTATTATTATTATTATTATTTCTGTTACTGTACTATTATTATTATTATTATTTTTGTTTAATCCATATTACCAAAATCTGTCTCTTTCATGATACAACATTCCCACCTGCATAATCCCACTACACTACACAACACAATATTCATCTACTCAAAATAACAGCTCATAGAATCTTTAACAAATCTTTCAATATATATCTAAAATCTCAGCTCAAAAATCTATTTTACCCTTACTCAAATTCTGTTATATAAAGAGTCCCAAATTCACTCATTTAGGAAGCTGAAAAACACAAAAAATCTACAAAAAAGAAACTCAAAACATCAAGCTTCACAATAACAACCCAAAAAAAATTCCATATTTCTTTTTCAATAAAGAACCTGCAAATACAACCCTCACCCAGAAGCCAAAAAGAATCACAGAAACATATTCTTCAAATATTCCTCAAAAAACCAGTGTAAAAATCCAATCAAGCTTCAAAACAAAACCATGAAAAATTCTGCATAAGTTTCATCAACCCCTCAAATTCGTTCATCCACTAACATATCTCTTCCTTTTGAAACCACAAAGAACCAAGTCAGAAAAAATGAAGAACAAACTATAATTTTTACCGCAAATACAACCTTTATTTCTCATCAAACCGAGTCTGCAAGAATCACACAACCCCCACTGCCGAGACACCGAGCTTGAACAGAGACCCATCATACCCACCGCTAAACACAAACCAAATGCACAAAACAAACCTCCAAAACTACACCTTCACCACGCTGGAATCTGAATCGCCGCAACCACCACCATCCGACCGCGAAAACACAAACCACGGCCAAGTAAGAACCACGGAGATTCGAGGCGAAACCATCGAACACGAATCCAGAAACACTCGAACCATAAACTCAGATTCATGGGAAACCGAGTCCATAAACGCGAGCTATTTCATGAGAGAGGCGGAGAGCTGAGTAACCACGAGGATCAAACTGAATCTGAACGTGGCGAGATAGTACGAAATCGCGATTCAAAAAACGGAGAGATCTTGAGGGAGAGGAGCCGGCCGCGTGAGGTTGAAGAACTACGAAACCAAATCCACAGTGAGAGTGAGTCGCCACGAAACCCAGCGAAATCGCGAGAAAGATCCGGAGAGAACAATGCGAAGAACCCCTGTTTTCGTCTTGTTGATTTTCATAGAGAAAAGGTTGACGTATTTTCTAACTTTTCAAATGTATTGTTTACAAAGTTTCTTTTTTATTTTATTTTATTATTCATTAGGGTTCCATAAGTTTTATTTACTTTTTATGCATGTGCTAGCTCTTGAGCCCAACCCATAATGATTCAGTTTGCTACGCACCACTTCTAATTTTGATTTACACTCCCTCCATGCTCTTTTTCTTTGTTTTTTTTCCTGTCTGTTGAGACCAATGGGCTTTGAAGCCCATACGGGATTTCTAGATACACTCCTGGAATCATGCGGTGACCCCTTTTTTATATATATATTTTGTTGTAGTTTTGAATTCTCTTTTGCAATTTATTGCCATATTTCTAGCCTTATATTTTATGATAATTTTTTATATATAGTTCTTATTAACTTAGTAAAATCTACTAAAAAATATTTAAATTTTCATTTGATATTTCTTTCATTCTTAGGGCCAATGATCTACCAAAAGGCCGAATTGTGTCTGATCTCGTTATCGGAAAATTCGGTCAATATGAGGCCAATTTTATTTTTTTGTTTATTATTTTGTTTCAATTAATATTTCATTTCATTTTCATTTTGTTAAATCAATTTAGTTTATATTATTTTATCGTTTATTCTAATTTTCATGGTCGATGAACATATAATTAATTTTGAGATTCGTCGCGAGCCGACTCGACATCTCGATTAATGATGAGACCATCCGATTTAAATTCAATTAATTTATTTATTTCCGCATTTCAAAAATATGTTCAACTCCTCATAGAATGATTTTAACATTAAATCGGTTCTAAGGCAGTTAACGAACCACACCTCGACGCGTCCGAAAAGGTCCAACGCATCCGAATAGTTGTCTCCGAACAAAAAGGCCGAATGCCTCCGAACAGTTCGAAAACACTGCACAAACGCTTCCTCTTGGGAAAACTAGAATGATACATTTATTTATCGCAATCCCCTGTAATTTATTTTGTATCCCTCTCCCATTTTATGTACGCATTTTATTTTTCCGCATTTTATCGATTTTATTTCGTTCGCGAACCCTTGGTCCAACGCCAAGCGGTTTGCACTTGCACACTTGCACTTTATTTCTCAGTGATTGTTTCGTTTATTAGGATCCACTTCACCTTGCGAGCCGAGCGCATTGTGCCTCGCTAACAAACCACAGAATAAACCTCCATTTGCATTCACCCATAAACTTCAAAAAACTAAAATGTTTCGATTAGATCAAAGCCCTTGATCCAACGTCAAGCGGTTGTAGGTTTAAAACACTTTAATAAATACGAGAAGAAATTGTACGCCACGAGCCTTAAGCGGTAGAAAGGAGGATAACGAGCTCTCGTTACTCGCTCCGATTATTTCGACGCAAGATGCTCGTCTTGTTGGACGGAATAAACTATCCATAGTCTTTAGTGCAATCCGACTCCTAAACCCTTTCATCGAAGAAAGGTAATAAAATCAACAACCATCAACCGTAGTAGGCCGAACTACGAGGCTCTGACTTTCCCATTTCACGCGGGAGTACGTAGGCACAAGGATCCCAATCCTTGCCGAGCACCTATGATCAATCTAACTTATAATTTAAACTCATTTCCCTATAGCAAGTATTTCATTAAGCATAGACATCCTTTCGCGCATGACAACTTAGATGGTTCCCATCGAGTACGATGGATGTGGGGGGGTGCTAATACCTTCCCCCTGCATAACCGACTTCTGAAATCAAGCAATGGTTCCGTTGACCTTTGTCCTTATCTCTCTCTCTCTTCTCGGGTTGTATCTATATCTTCCCTTTCCCTCTTCGGGAATAAATAGAATTAGGTGGCGACTCTTCAGTTTGTCCAGCATGCGGCTCCTGTCTTTTTGGATCTGTCGCTCCCGCCAAATGACACAGGGCCAGAAGGGGTACAGACGCGAACGGTCGGCGAGAGAGAGAACATGAAGATGAACTGAAAAGAGTCGCCAACTAGGCATTTTTATCCCGAAGGAAAGGTAATGCTGCATAAACCTGGGAAGAAATGGATAAGACGGTTGCGAACCAGAGAAACTGAGAAAGGGGGTTGGTTACAACCTGGGAAGGTATTAGCACCCAGATTGTCCGTCGTACTCGACGGGATCCACACTTGAAAGTTTGTGTTTAAAGGGGTAGTGTCAGTGCTATTCTGTATGCAAAAGCTGGAAAAGACTGCAAGTGTCAGTGCAAAAGAAATATAAAGTGAAATAAAGGAGTGTCAGTGTAAGGAAAGAGTGCAATGCTCAAGGCAATGAGGCTTAAAGAATAATGCTGGAAGAGGGGGAATATACAGAGACTTTTGTTCGATAACAGTTAAGTTATGCCTACGTATCCTCTCGTGCAATGAGGAAGTCAGAACACTGTAGTTCGACTCAAAGAGACTGAAAAAGAAATTGACTGTGAACTGCTTGCTTGCTGATGGGCTAAAGACGTGTCTAATTATGTGTCTAGCGGTATCTTAACTGCAAGTGCACAGCCTATCGAAGTAATATTTAAGATTATCGATCCACAGGGACTCTATGGTTACTTAGTGCTAGATGAACTTCTAGTTTAGCTAAGGTGGAGGGTTGTCACGATTTTGTTTTTGTTTTTAAAGATTAAAGGCGGAATTAAATTTAAGTTTTAATAAAATAATACTAAGGCGGTCGGTATGTAATTATACTAACTTAGGCGGGTCAATCTAACCTAGGCTTATAAAGGTGTTCACTTAAACTATCCTGTAGGGGTTACCAGTTTAAATGCCCTCAACTCACACTCTCGTGGTCTTATCTCAGATCTTACCCCTAAAGCCCTATGCCTGCTCTCGCTAGCCCATAAGTGTTTAGAGATAATTTTTGGAAACTTAGTAATCCTAATTTATTTTAAAGCGTTCTCGCTGTGTTTAATTTAAATGCCTAACTTTAGCTATCTGGTTAAAATCTCACACTCACGTGGTCTTGACCTAACCTAATACTCTTTCCTTACTCTCGTAACGAAAAGGTCGATTTTAAATAAAAAGTATCAGCCAGAATGTTAAGTTATTAAATATTTTAATTCTATGGTTAATTTTTACCGATTAAGTTTGTTTTAACTACATACCGCCCTAAGGTAATTAGCTACTCATTTTTGTTGAACCAGACAGAGGCAGAGAAACAATAAACAAAATATTCATGGCAGAAAAATAAATAAATAACATAAATATTAAATTGCAAATAATAAAAACCTGGTTAACAATAAAATGGCAGACTCCTTCTTCCACAGACCGGAAAGCTCAGAGTAATTGGCGGAAATCGAAAATAAAATAAAATTCTGAAGGTTTAGAAACAAGTAATTTTTATAACAATTTCCTGATGTTGGAAATTGTTATAGGTTGGGTTTGGATACAATGAAAATAGAATACTGAAAATAATGCTGAAATAAAAGGGTTGTAAAATAAATCGGCAGAGCTTCCGCAGGAAATTGATAGAAAAAATGCTCTGTCAATTGTTCAACTGAATTATGCTATTTATAGAACAATTAATGGGCTTGAAATTTGGACTTGTTGCATTGGGCCTTGTTGAAGCAGCTGAGAAAATATAGGAACGTGGCTAAAAAATAGGCAAGCCTTCTTCACGTAATGTTTTGACGTGGTCTCAGTCAAATAACCTACTTTTTCACTTGTCACGGTCGTGACAAGGTCTTCACGTCCGTGTCCCTTGCATTTTAAGTGTCACGGTCGTGACAATGTCATCACGGTTGTGATGGCTTCTTTTGGGGTGTCACGGTCGTGACACCTAGGTGACGACCGTGAGTGCAACAAATTATGCAGGTTTTGCAGGTTTCTTCATTTCTTCATCTTTTTATGGTTGTTTTTGTTCCTTTTGCTCTTAATTCATGATTTAGCTCCATATATGATGTACCTGCAAAATAGTAAGAAAAACTCGAGGAATCGGGTGTTAAAACGATGATTATGCGATAAACCGATAATGAAACTTAGCAATATAATCGATACATTTTCTCGTTATCAAACTTCCCCAAACTTAAACCTTTGCTTGTCCTCAAGCAAATAGTCGGTTGAAAATCGTCGGACAAGTTTTTATTGACACATACACATAACAAACCGTACGAGGGATCGTTTTGTCGGATAAACCGGTACTTTGATAGAACACTAACGATACACTAATGACACAAGCAACAAGCTATGTCGTCGACTTCCTGTTAATCGAAACAATCAGAAATTTCTTTACGATTTCACCTAGAGTTTTTCAATCTTATTTCGCCCGGTTTCATTCTAGCGCAATCACATTAAGCCCTTTGCCTTAGCACGCACGTAGTGGAGTAGCCGGTTAGCGAATTTGATCCTTTTTTAAGCACGGGGTCTGGTACACGAGTGCGGTAACCCTACATATATTATTCGATTTGGAGGTTGTGGGGGATCGAGCCGTAGCACGCCCTACCAAGTTCAGAACCAGTACCTCTGAACCAACCCGCAATGGTCTCCTTTTCATATTTCTCGTTTCTTATATGCGACCGTGTACTTTGGTGCAATTTCTTTTCATTTGCATCGAGATATGAATGATCATTATTGATTAGGCATCAAACGCTTATATTCATCGGCTCCCCACGTGGTTTGTGTTCAGACGGTGCTGACTGCTAGTATAAACTACTAGGGGTTACTTTTGAACTGGAACTTAAAGTGTACTCGTAATGATAATCGGAATGGAAATCGCTTAAGTGGGAAGTCAAAGGTGTCAAGATTGTATTGGTCTTGTTGAATCGTTCTCAGCTTCCTAATTACGATTCCGTAGGTAAGTCGGGTAATGCGAATAATTAAAGATTTTTTTTCCTGGTATGGCTAAATAAACGGGGAAAGTTCGAAGCTAAAGAAAATATCACAAAGATTTGCTCGTTTCATTAACTTGCGAAAAGAAATACAATGGAATGGAAAAATGCGAAAAGGAAAAATGCGGAAATGAAAGGTACCTCTCCCACACTATATCAGACATTGTCCTCAATGTTGTGATATAATAGCGGTAAAAGTACAGTACAGACTACAAAAACGAAAAACAAACATTAGCAAAACTAAAACTAAGGCTGCTGAGGACCGCGGGGTCGGCTTCTGGTGCGGGAGCGTCTGGTAGGAGTCGCTTCAGGATCATAACCGGTACCGGTAACAGCAGTGATGTCAATGCGTAAGGCCTCTAGCTCGCTGAAAATTTCTCCAAACTTCTCATTAGTAGCTTCTTGGTTTGCTGCAATAGTGCGGAGTAAAGCATCATACTGCTCCTTCTGCCTACGCTCCAGTGCGGCGTTCATCTGGTTCTGCTGATGAATCGCGCGGAGGACGTCCTCAAGAGTGAAATCCTATGCAGGAGGCTGTCGGGTAGATGTCTTTGGAATGTCTTGGACAGGCTCAGCTGCATCCATCGCGTCCTGCATCTCATCCGCTGGAGGATCGGCCTGATCATCATGAATGGGGGCATGGCCGGCAGCATATGGTAAAACAAAGAGCCAGTTGGCTCGGCTGGATGGGTCGATGCGGTCGCGGGACGGCAGAATGATATGGTGGTAAACGGTGCCGTGGATAACAGGGCTATACCTGCCATCCTCTCGCTGCGCAATCAGGTGAGCGGACCTGCAATAACTCTTGGTGAGGAATTCTGCGGCTATGCCAGGCAAATTGTCGAGCAAGTCACTGAGCCCTAACTGAAAGGCGAGGGCGGAGACAATGCCGCCAATGAAAAATGGGGTAGAACCTCTTTGCGCAATGGCCTGGATGTGAGAAAGCATGAACGGGGCAGCGTTGATCGGCTCGTCATTTAGAGCGCAGTGCAAGAACAGAAGCTCCTTGGAGTTGAGCTTATGGTTACTCTCTCGTGCAAAGATGGTGTTGCAAATGACTCGGTGGAAATATCGGATTGCCGGGTTGTGGATGTGTGTAGCATTGAGGCTTTGGAAGGCTGATGCACGGGTATTGGTTATGTCGTGCCATAAAGTGAAAGCGGTTTCACTAAAATTATCCGGCACGCAGAGGTGAGCTTCATTCCCGTGAGCGAAGCCTAGCAACTCGGCTATCCTTGTTTGCGAAAGTTCAAACTCCCGGCCAAACAATCTGAATTTAGCAACGCCGGTAAGCCGACTCTGAGAACCGGTACTGGTGATGTAACAGAACGAGCTTAGGAACTCCAGTGTCAGCAACTCGAATGTGGGCTGAGGCTGACTGCATAGAACCCACAGATTAACCTTCTTAAGCAGGTTCTTGACACTGTTGAGCATTCCGAGCTCTCTCAAACATTCAGTGTCGATATAACGCGTAGGTTGCAGACCGCGGTTCTGGAATCGGATAAATCTTTCTCTCTGGGTTTCTCCAGCATCACCCTCTCTGAATTGAATAGCATCCATTGCATGCAAGAACTATAGTGAGAGATGAGGATTTTGGATTTTTGTGAAAAAGTGATAAAATGAGAGAAATAATGGTTCGGATAAATATTGGAAGGTGAGAATGTGATAGGTGTGGTGATAATGGGGAGGTTAATGAGTTTTAATTTGGTAATGGTAGGTTACGGAAGTTGTGGAGAAAATGGGTGGTTTTTGGAAGTTATGGAGGAGGAAGAAGAAGAGGTTTCGAAAAGAAACAGTTCTGTTTCTCACGAATCCTATATTTAGGGTTGTCACGGTCATGACAGGGAGATGACGGCCGTGACACGCTAAATTAGCACGTCACGATCGTTAGGGGGGCGTGACGACCGTGAGAGTTTGTTTCGTTGAATAATTTCCAGAAAACACTATCTCTTACGCTTCATATACTTTATAATAATTTATTTTTTTCACTTCTCACTCAATATATTACATTTAAACACCATATAATAAATTATTTCAATATAGCACTTGTATATTTGCACTGCACGAGAGATTTTTATAGAATATGAATAAATTCAAGCATAACAGTACATAGAATGAAAATATATAAATTGATAAAAATGGAAAAATTTTGGGAACTAGAAGTGCATTGCATATGGTAATTGAAATGAAATTACATAAATGAAAATACGGTACGAAATTGTTTGCGAAAAGTAAATCTAACTAGAAACGAAAACAATGAGAAAAATAAACTAGATCACTTATAGCATTTTCAAAAGTGTTTCTTCAAATCTTCGATTGCGGAGTTCAAGTGATAGAATTGTTCACAGGTTATGTCAGTCAAACCTATAATGTCCAATCGCATGCTCTTAATTTCATCCTTGAATGAATTTATATCAGTTTGGTAAGCTTCAAGAGTGTTCATGATATTCTGTAAGTTGTTAGCATAATCTCCTTGATTCAATTCAGGGGTTTCAATAACTTCGTCAGTGTGGTCAATGTCATGGTAACCAGGAGGTGTCTCAGGGTCAGTTTCGACATCGGTCATTATATCATCTTTTATCTTGTAAGACTGAGGTGTTTCAGGAGTAGATGGATAATCAGGTGGGGTTAACTCATAAAGCCAGTTATCCTTATTGTGAACACTTACTCTAGCATGGTTTGGTAGTGTGAACAGGGTTACTACCTCATTCCGGATTAAGTACTCAAAAGGTGGATGTCCTAAATTCCTTATGATATGGCGATTAAAGCAAAAGTTAAGATTCATAGGACGGATGTTACCTAAACGGTTGCACCTGTGCAATTGGTATCTAAGTCCTAAGGCATCAGCAATCATGGTTACAATACCTCCTACTAATATAGGTAATTCAGGTTCTTCTTGGATTCGGGTGAAGGTTTGCATCATGAAAGGTACACCATTAACAGGCTGTCTATTAGTGAAACATGACATAATGAATATCTCATCTTTAGAGACTCCGGTAATGTTTTCTTCTTTTCCAAAGAAGGTGTGGGCAAGGATCTTATGGAAGTAACGGAGAGCTGGGTTATGGATTTCATCATTGTTCATGCTATTTGGTTCAGGGTGGTAGTTTCCGGTTAAAGTTCCCCAAAAGAAATCTAGCTCAATGTCCATCAATTCTACCTGTGTGGTAGTAAAAGTAAAGGGTCCACTAGGGAATCCTAATAAGTCAGCTAGTTCTTTATGGTTAAAGTCATATTCTATTCCAAATAGGCGGAAACTGATAAATCCTTTCCTAAATCCAAAACCGCGCTCAGGTAGGTAAACTAAAGAGCTAAGGAACTCAAGGGTGAGCTCGCGGTAAGTCAGAAACTTATGTTGAATCCGTGCATTCTCCCATCCAAGTCGGTTAAACAAGTACAGGATGCTATCATGTATACCTAGGGTTTCCATAGTCAGATCATCCGGGTACAGGGTAAAATCCATTTGCCTCTGTGATAACTCTTCAAATTTCATTCTTTGGTTCCTACCTCTAAATTTGGTTTCCATATGGTTAATCGGTTGGTTAGCCATGGTCAGTGCAAATATGGAGGAAACAAATCAGGGGGAGAAGGAAAATGGGAAAGACTTTTAGAAAATCTGTAAAAAGTGATTTAAAATTAAAATAAAGAAAAATAAGGAAATGAAATGCATAATTTAAAGGCAATAATAGTAATAATGAAATAAAGCTATAAAATGACAAAACGATAAATGACAAAATAATAGATTGATAAAAATGAATTAAATGATTAAATGAGTGAATGGGTTGCCTCCCACTAAGCGCTGTTTTTATCGTCAAAAGCCTGACATAATGCTTAGGTATAGATTAATCAGGGGAATTAGTGGACAACTCTAAAAGCCTTAGACTATTTGCATAATCTCTATTTTCAACTTTATGATAATGTTTTAAACGTTGTCCGTTTACTATGAATGGTTCACTATTCCTACCCTTAATTTCTATTGCTCCACTCGGGAACACTTTATTTATTTCAAAGGGTCCTGACCATCTAGATTTTAATTTTCCAGGAAAGAGCCTAATTCTTGAGTTAAAAAGGAGTACAACGTCTCCCACACTAAATTCTTTCCTAGATAGGCGTTTATCATGCCATCACTTAGTTCTTTCTTTATATATCTTAGCATTCTCATAAGCATCTAGCCTTAATTCTTCTAATTCGTTAATGTCTAGGATTCGCTTTTCTCCTGCAGCATTATAGTTTATATTGAGAGTTCTAATCGCCCAATAAGCTTTGTGTTCTAGTTCTACCGGGAGGTGACAAGATTTTCCATAAACTAATTTGAAAGGTGTAGTACCTATGGGTGTCTTGTAAGCGGTCCTATAAGCCCATAAAGCTTCATTAAGTTTAGATTACCAATCTTTCCGAGATATGGCGACAATCTTTTCTAAGATTTGTTTAATTTCTCTGTTTGAGACTTCGACTTGTCCACTTGTTTGTGGGTGATATGGTGTTGCCACACGGTGTCTTACTCCATACTTAGATAGTAATTTGTCAAAGATTTTTGAAATGAAGTGCGAGCCACCGTCACTTATGACGAGTCTAGGCACACCAAATCTGGGAAAGATTATATTTTTGAAAAGCTTTATTACTACTCGTGTATCGTTTGTAGGAGAAGCTATAGCTTCAATCCATTTCGAAACATAATCAACAGCTACGAGTATGTAATTGTTACCGAAAGATGATGGGAATGGTCCCATGAAATCTATTCCCCAGACGTCAAAGATTTCTACTTCTAAAATTCCTTTTTGAGGCATTTCATCTCTTCTTGAAATATTGCCGGTGCGTTGACACCGATCGCAATTTATAACAGCGATGTGGACATCCTTCCATAGATTAGGCCAGAATAGGCCGGATTGCAAGATTTTTGCACAAGTCTTGGAAGTGCTTGCATGTCCACCATAAGGAGATGAATGGCATTGAGCAATGACATCTTCTATTTCTTCTTCGGGAATACATCGACGAAAGATTCCATCGGGTCCTCTTTTGAACAATAATGGTTCATCCCAATAGTAATGTTTTAGATTGTGAAAGAATTTCTTTTTCTGCTGATAGGTTAAATCAGGTGGAAGAGCTCCTGCAGCTAGGTAGTTGACAATGTCAGCGTACCATGGCAGTCCTACAGTTGTCTGGATTGTTTCCACGGGTTCTGGTTCATTTAAGTCTAACTGAACTGGGTCGCTTCCTATTTGTGCTATCAGCTGTTCATACGGAAAATCATCGTTAATCGGCACTTGTTCAGGTTTAATACCTTCTAATCTAGATAAATGGTCCGCTACGACGTTTTCAGTACCTTTCTTATCTTTTATTTCGAGATCAAACTCTTGTAAAAGTAAAATCCATCTCAAGAGTCTCGGTTTAGCATCTTTCTTAGTTAATAGATATCGGATAGCAGCATGGTCTGTGTAAACGATTATTTTCGCTCCTACTAGGTAAGAACGGAATTTGTCAAGCGCAAAGACAACTGCTAACAATTCTTTTTCAGTAGTGGCGTAGTTCATCTGAGCAGAATCTAAGGTTTTACTGGCATAGTAAATCGCATGAAGTTTCTTTTCCTTCCTCTGGCCTAGAACTGCGCCTACAGCATAGTCACTCGCATCGCACATGATTTCGAAAGGTAATCTCCAGTCAGGGGGTTGCATGATTGGTGCGGTGATGAGGGATGTTTTTAGAGTTTCGAATGCTTTAAGACAATCTTCATTGAATATGAACTCAGCATCTTTCATTAATAAACCAGTAAGAGGTTTAGTGATTTTCGAGAAATCTTTGATGAATCGTCGGTAAAAACCGGCGTGTCCTAAAAAGCTTCGTATTTCTCGAATGGTTTTAGGGGGTTGAAGATCTTTTATGACTTCTATCTTAGCTTTATCTACTTCAATTCCCTTGTCGGATATAACATGACCTAATACGATTCCTTCTCTGACCATAAAATGACATTTCTCCCAGTTAAGCACGAGGTTTACTTTTACACATCTTTCTAACACCATTTCTAAGTTTGATAAGCATCCTTCAAAACTTTGCCCGCATACAGAGAAGTCGTCCATGAACACTTCCATAATGTTGTCTATAAAATCTGCGAAGATTGACATCATACATCTTTGAAAGGTTGCAGGAGCGTTGCATAATCCAAAGGGCATTCGTCTATAAGCGAACGTTCCATATGGGCATGTGAATGTAGTCTTCTCTTGATCATCTGGATGGATAGGGATTTGGAAAAATCCTGAGTAACCGTCAAGATAACATAAGTAAGAATGCTTGGCTAATCGTTCTAACATTTGATCTATAAAGGGTAGTGGGAAATGATCTTTTCGAGTGGCTTTGTTTAGTTTACGATAGTCTATGCACACTCTATGTCCCGTTACTACTCTTTGCGATATCGATTCGCCTTGAGCGTTTTTCACAACAGTGATACCTCCTTTCTTTGGCACTACATGTACTGGACTAACCCATTCACTATCAGAGATTGGATATATTATTCCAGCATCTAGTAGTTTCTTAACTTCTTCTTTTACTACAGTGCTAAGGATTGGGTTAATTCTTCTTTGAGATTCTCTGGAGGTTCTGCAATCTTCTTCTAGCAGAATATGATGCATACAGACTGAAGGGCATATCCCTTTGAGATCAGATATGTTATATCCTAATGCAGTTGGATATTTCTTTAAGACATCTAAAAGTTTCTTTGTTTCTATAGTTCCTAAACTGGAGTTTATTATAACTGGTCTTTTACATTCAATGTCTAAGAATTCGTACCTTAGGTTATTAGGTAAAGTCTTTAATCCTAATGTAGGTTTATCTTTACTTGGCATGGGATCCGGTGTAAGTGCTAAACTTTCGCTTAGACTATCATCCTGATATGGTTTACGCCAATTATCATCTTCGAAAATCGGAGGGATTTGAATTTTCATTATTTCAGAATAGGTAGTTTCTTTCAGTTCCATTTCTCTTACACATTCGTCAATTACGTCCAATAGATAGCAGGTATCCTCTATAGCTGGTGATTGTAAGAATTGTGTTAAAATAAATTCAACTTTCTCTTCACCTACTTCAAAGGTTAGCTTTCCTCTTTTTACGTCTATTATAGCTCCGGCGGTAGCTAAGAATGGTCTTCCTAGTATGATAGGTGTAGTGGAGTCTTCAGAGATGTCTATGATTATAAAATCAGTAGGGATGTAGAATTGTCCTATACGTACTGGGACGTTTTCTAGTATGCCTACAGGATATTTAACTGAGCGATCGGCTAGTTGAACAAACATTTTAGTTGGTCTTAGGTCTCCCATGTCTAGCCTTTTGCAAATCGTTAAGGGCATAACACTGATACTGGCTCCTAAATCGCATAGAGCTTTGTCAATGACGAATTTTCCTATTACACAAGGTATAGAGAAACTTCCTGGATCTTTTAGCTTTGGAGGCATATTATTCTGAATTATGGCGCTACACTCAGCAGTAAGTGTAACTGTTCCGTTATCCTCTATCTTTTTCTTATTGGATAAGATTTCTTTTAAAAACTTAGCGTACGAGGGTATTTGGGTGATAGCTTCTGTAAACGGAATAGTAATATTCAACTGTTTCAGAAGTTCAACAAATTTCTTAAATTGACCCGTCGTCTTGGAATTGGTTAATCTCTGAGGGTACGGAATTGGTGGTTTATAGGGTGGTGGAGGCACATAAGGCTTTTCTTTCTCCACTACCTCTTGATTATCATCTTCCTTTTCTTCTGGATCATTCACCACTTCAGTCGGTTTATCCGGTTTTTGGTACATGGCTGGATTGTCAAGTCTTGGATCGGTAGGTCCGTCAAGTTCCTTGCCACTTCTTAATATTACGGGATTGGCATGTCCTTTCGGATTAGGTTGAGGTTGTCCAGGAAATACCCCAGCTGGTGCAGCGGTAGGTGCTTGTTGTTGAGCTACTTGTGAAATCTGAGTTTCAAGCATTTTGTTATGTGTAGCTAACGCATCTACTTTGCTCACTAATTGCTTAATCTGCTCACTAGTGTGAATGTTTTGGTTTAAGAAGTCCTTGTTTGTTTGAGATTGGTTAGCTATAAAGTTCTCCATCATCAACTCAAGGTTCGATTTTCTAGGGACATTAGGAGCAGTCTTTTGATATCCCGGTGGCGTAGCTGGTGCTTGACCTGGTGCGTATAAAGCATTGTTATTCTTATAGGAGAAGTTCATATGATTTTTCCAACCTGGGTTGTATGTGTTTGAGTATGGGTTTCCTTGAGCATAATTCACTTGATCTGTGGGAATTCCTGTCAATAGTTGACAATCAGAAACTTCGTGTCCTGGAACTCCACATAACTCACAGTTAGGTGTTACTGCAGCCACGGTGGCTGTTGGTGTTATGGCCAAGTTGTCGATCTTTTGGCTTAGTTGGTCAAACTTTGCATTGACTTGGTCCATACTACTCACTTCGTACATACCTCCTTTTGTTGGTTTCTCAGTTGCGACTCTCTCGCTTCCCCAGAGGTAATGGTTTTGAGCCATACTTTCGATAAGTGCATAAGCATCATTATATTCTTTGTCCATCAATGCACCGCCTGCGGCAGCGTCAATTGTCATTCTTGTATTGTACAAGAGTCCATTATAGAAGGTATGGATGACCATCCATTCTACTAATCCGTGATGTGGACAAAGTCTCAGCAAATCCTTATAGCGTTCCCAAGCTTCGAATAGTGATTCGCTTTCCCTTTGCTTAAATCCGTTGATCTGAGCTCTCAGCATAGCTGTCTTGCTAGGTGGAAAATATCTGGTCAAGAAAACTCTCTTTAGTTCCTCCCACGTAGTTACTGAGTTTGAAGGCAGAGATTGAAGCCAAGCTCTTGCTCTGTCTCGAAGTGAAAAAGGAAACAAACGTAGTCTAATAGCTTCTTGGGTAACTCCATTGGCTTTTACGGTATCTGCGTATTGCACAAAGATCGAAAGATGAAGGTTCGGATCCTCGGTAGGATTTCCGGCGAATTGATTTTGTTGCACGGCTGATATCAACGAAGGTTTTAGTTCGAAATCATTTCGGTTGATAGCCGGTGCGGCAATGCTTGAATGCGGTTCAGCTTGCGAAGGACTGGCGTAATACTTGAGTGGGTGATTCTGTTCTTCAGCCATCTCTGCGTCCTTTGATGTTACGACTGGTTTAGGCGGATCTAATTGAAGATCTGGAATATTGTAACTTTTTTCGTAATCGAATATACGTCTTCTTACGTGTAAGAAGCGTTCCGATTCTGGGATTAGAGGTTGCAAGTCTTCGCCTTTAGAGCGAGTACTTGGCATACACTCGGAAATTAAATTAAATAAATTAAATAGTTGATACCTTAGTCTAGACAATGCTACCTAAAGTGCACTAGTAACTAAATTAAGGTCCTCGGCAACGGCGCCAAAAACTTGATGGGCTAAAGACGTGTCTAATTATGTGTTTAGCGGTATCTTAACAGCAAGTGCACAACCTATCGAAGTAATATTTAAGATTATCGATCCACAGGGACTCTATGGTTACTTAGTGCTAGATGAACTTCTAGTTTAGCTAAGGTGGAGGGTTGTCACGATTTTTTTTGTTTTTAAAGATTAAAGGCGGAATTAAATTTAAGTTTTAATAAAATAATACTAAGGCGGTCGGTATGTAATTATACTAACTTAGGCGGGTCAATCTAACCTAGGCTTATAAAGGTGTTCACTTAAACTATCCTGTAGGGGTTACCAGTTTAAATGCCCTCAACTCACACTCTCGTGGTCTTATCTCAGATCTTACCCCTAAAGCCTTATGCCTGCTCTCGCTAGCCCATAAGTGTTTAGAGATAATTTTTGGAAACTTAGTAATCCTAATTTATTTTAAAGCGCTCTCGCTGTGTTTAATTTAAATGCCTAACTTTAGCTATCTGGTTAAAATCTCACACTCTCGTGGTCTTGACCTAACCTAATACTCTTTCCTTACTCTCGTAACGAAAAGGTCGATTTTAAATAAAAAGTATCAGCCAGAATGTTAAGTTATTAAATATTTTAAGCCTATGGTTAATTTTTACCGATTAAGTTTGTTTTAACTACATACCACCCTAAGGTAATTAGCTACTCATTTTTGTTGAACCAGACAGAGGCAGAGAAACAATAAACAAAATATTCATGGCAGAAAAATAAATAAATAACATAAATATTAAATTGCAAATAATAAAAACCTGGTTAACAATAAAATGGCAGACTCCTTCTTCCACAGACCGGAAAGCTCGGAGTAATTGGCGGAAATCGAAAATAAAATAAAATTCTAAAGGTTTAGAAACAAGTAATTTTTATAACAATTTCCTGATGTTGGAAATTGTTATAGGTTGGGTTTGGATACAATGAAAATAGAATACTGAAAATAATGCTGAAATAAAAGGGTTGTAAAATAAATCGGCAGAGCTTCCGCAGGAAATTGATAGAAAAAATGCTCTGTCAATTGTTCAACTGAATTATGCTATTTATAGAACAATTAATGGGCTTGAAATTTGGACTTGTTGCATTGGGCCTTGTTGAAGCAGCTGAGAAAATATAGGAACGTGGCTAAAAAATAGGCAAGCCTTCTTCACGTAATGTTTTGATGTGGTCTCAGTCAAATAACCTACTTTTTCACTTGTCACGGTCGTGACAAGGTCTTCACGTCCGTGTCCCTTGCATTTTAAGTGTCACGGTCGTGACAATGTCATCACGGTCGTGATGGCTTCTTTTGGGGTGTCATGGTCGTGACACCTAGGTGACGACCGTGAGTGCAACAAATTATGCAGGTTTTGCAGGTTTCTTCATTTCTTCATCTTTTTATGGTTGTTTTTGTTCCTTTTGCTCTTAATTCATGATTTAGCTCCATATATGATGTACCTGCAAAATAGTAAGAAAAACTCGAGGAATCGGGTGTTAAAACGATGATTATGCGATAAAACAGTAATGAAACTTAGCAATATAATCGATACATTTTCTCGTTATCACTTGCCTATGCTCAAGTGTATGACTCGTCTGGCTCGAGTGCTAATTGTCTTGCATTAGACGGGAGAAGCGAGTTCTCGTTTGTGAGTGAATGAGGTGAGAAAAGAATCCCGCAGGAGACGATTATTGTTTGTTTTTGATGTTTTCAATCTTTTATTGCTTTTTGGAGTTTGTCATAGGTAAATGAGCTTAAGCCTAAACCAAGGGTTAGTAAACTCATCACATCTTCCCTCTGATTAGGGGTAATGAGAATACCTTAAGTATGAAGTAAACACCTCACACTTAATCACCATGATGTATGATTAAGATCATTAACCTACTTGCATTTATTTAGATGTTTTTTTAGTTTTTGTTTAGTGTTAAGTAATGAGTTTAAGCCATAATCAAGGATTTAATGGACTCATTACACCATCCTAATAGAAGGATAATAGATGAGAACATTTAAACTGAGGAAGACTCCTCAACTTAATCCATGATTAGGGATTAACCTCATGACAAAACAAAGCCTTTATTAAAGTGGATTTTAGTTAATGGTAAGATTAAGAAGTGGATTTTATGGTTTGTAAGACAAATTGAGGGGGACTTGTCCATTAACAATAGGGTTAGTCCTTCTTAACCAATTAAGGAAGAATTAGAACCCTAATGCAAGGCCCAAGTTACAAGCTTGATGTCTTAGTGATTATTAGATGAATTGATTAAGAGATTTAAACACATTAAGGGTTTAACACTTAGGATTAAAGTTATACACTCCATCCTAAGAGAAGGATGCATGCATAACCTTAATCACAAAGCCTTAAAACCTTTAAGGTTTAGTCCTTGATTATGAGATGAGAAGAGAAGACACAAGAGATGACACAAAGGTAAAACTAATGGGGGGATTAACAAACCCTAATTTTTAACATGCTTGGGTGTTCCTAGGGTTTATGAGGCTTGCAAGAAGTCTTCAAGAAAAGCCACCAAGGAAGAAGCAGAAAAGGAGGATGAACAGAAGAAACAAGCTAACTTACTTCACTTAAGAAGATAAGTTGCTTGAAGAAAGAAATTGAAGAAGGAACATGAATGAGAAAGCTCACTCTAATACAAATACAAAATGCAGCAATGAATGTATAAGAGAGATGAGAAGAGATTATGAGAAGTGAAGGCAAATTCACTTCTCAAAGTAACTTACCACCTGAAAAGTTAGTGAAATGAAATGAAATGAAATGAAAATGGAATGAATGCAAGGATGAAAACCAAAACCAAAAGCATACTTATGATGCAAATGATGCTAAGAGATGATGCAAATGTATGTCAAGAGATGTGAATGATCATACAAGTAATTAGGATGCAAATGAAGCATAAAGGAAACATAAAATTTCATGAATGCATATGTAATGAAATGGATACATAACATGGCAAATGGATGATGCAATGATCAAACATTATTCTAATGTATCCTAAGATGTCTTATATGTCATGTGGATGCATAAAATGTCATGGCAAGTTCATGAATGCAAGCATATGCAAGAGGGATGCAAATGAAGATACAAAATTAGGGTTTGTATGCAACATGAGATGCAAATGGCAAAGACAGAAGCAAATGACATGGTAAAAAACTGAAAAATGCACTCAAAGGAACCCTAAACCTATACTAGGTTACCATCCAAAGGGGGAGGTCAGAAGCTAAACCTAGAAGGAGTTATGAATTTCCTAAGTTTCTAGGGTTTTTTGGGTGATCCTCAATGTAAAATGCCAAACAAATTGGAAATGAAAGATAAAAATGTAGAAAAAATGTTTTTAGAAACTAGAAGCTATGCATAGAACAATACAAAAACAATCATTCACAAACTCAACTTGGTTTATAAGTTATGAATTTTTGAAGTTAGGGTTAAAAATGGACAAATTTAAGAACCCTAATTCATTGAAAAAATGTCAAAGCATGATCAAAACCAAAAAGAAATTTGTATGGTGAGTTTGTAAATGTTTCTAAATGTCCAAGAATATTCTCTGATTTTTTTGGTGATTTTTAAATACTTAAATGTATTTTTAATTAATTAATTTTCATTAATTAATTAAATAAAACATTTAAATGATTTAAAAATACTTTTTTAATGCAAAAAATAAAAATAAAAATATTTTTGGGTTCTGAAAATTAATAAAAGGTTTGATAAAAATTTTCAGAACTTTTTTATGATTTTTACTATTTTTAAAAATTCATACAAAATAAATAAGAAAAATGTGAAATAAAATTAAATAAATGGAAAGGTATGCTGATCCAAGGCTCCAGATTCAAAGTTGGGGGTTTTTTGTTGACTGGCGCGTTTTTTAATGGTCAGGATGGATTCTGATTTAATTAAACTAATTAATCCTAATTAATTAATAAAATGGTGGATTAGGGTTTAAACACATGATCTGGGCCGTTCGTACGCGTGGTAAACCAAGGATCGAAGGGTCATTATTCAAACTCAGCTAATTAATGGGATTAGCCCTAATCTCTTTCAGGTGACCAAAACAGTGTTCCGGTCATCTTCTCCGGCGAGGCAAAAAACCAGCAACTCATATACGCATCAAAACTTCTAATTTTTTGCCCAGAAATGATCCCCACACATCACTGAACCTAAATCCCCAAAAAAAAATCCATTTATCATGCATCAAAAAGCCAAATCGAAGCAAAACATTTCTAGGTCAAAAATTTCAGAGCAAGCATACATCCTGGTTTCTCAACCATTTTCAAAAATAATCACATTCCCATGATCAGGGGAGCACATAAAATCATTCTAGAACTTAAAAACAAGTTTCTGGAAAAAACGTTCTTGAGGTATACCTGAGATTGAACCTTCTGATTCTGGGCTTTCTGGACCCTTCGTTGGTGCAAGTCAGCTCCTATGAACCTCCTGAGGATGATATGAAGCTTAGAACAAGTTTGTATTGCTTGGTTTGAGGGTTTTGTTCCTGCTGCACCAGAAATCGTGTTTGAGTTTCAGGGGCTTTCAGGGCAAAGTGAAGGGTGGTTTATGCTCTATGAAGCTTTTCTGAAAGAATGGTGCAATTGGTTTTGAGGTTTGATGGCTGGGCAGAGAGTTTTGAAAGAATGAAGTTTTTTTCAAGTTTTGTGAATCCTGAGTTGTGGGAGAGTTCAGGCTTGTGTGTGGTGTGTTTTGGATTGCTTTTTATTTGTATAAGGTATTGTGATTGGTCAGAAAGTTGGTAATGTCACAGCTTGATTGGTATGGGTGAAAATGCAAAAAGTCAAAAGTATGTGTACCACAAGCATGGGCTGGAACAAAAGTGGCTCAATGGGGTGTCTTGCCTCAACATGGTTTATGGTGAGCCCTAGGATCAAAAGAATGCAGCTGGATGGCTTGGATAGCAAGATGGCATAGGTTTTGCATTTTGCCCTCTTTGAAGTTTCTTGTGAACCAAGTCATGAAATCTAGTGAATTTTGTGCAATTCTGATTTTGGAAAGTTGCAATATGTTGTAATGATGCATAGAAGTCATTTAGAGGTCTTGAAAGTGTTTATAACTTGAATTTGCAAAAATCCCTCTTTGGCATGAAACTTGAAATTATGTGATTTTTGCCAACTTTGGAAAGCCATAACTTGAGTTCCATGATGAATTAGATATTGTTCTTGTACTTTTTGAAAAGGGAATGATCCAATCTACAACTTTCATGACCAACAATTTTTCATTTGAATCATTTTTGGTTAAGAAAGAGGAGGTTGAAAAACGTTCCCAAAATGGAAAGTTTACATTACAAGTCATTTCCATTTTTGGCAACTTTTGGTTTTGCTCACTTTTCTTCAAATTTATGAACTTCTAAGCACTTCAATGATCAAATAAAGACCATATAACTTCAATTTGATGAAAAATCCCCTTTGGGTCCATGTTGGGGGGCCTCAGATGCCCTGATTTTGCTCTGACTTGTTCAAGAAGTTACCCAGTGATCAAATGACTTCCACAATGAATTTCTTCATCAAACTTGGTATGTATGATCCTTATAACATATTGAGACCCATATAAACAAGAATGACCAAAAAATTTGGAGTTATGGCCTCTGAAACCAAAACCCTAATTTCAGGTCATCTGTGTAGTTAAACCCTAACTCTGCTTCCATACTTTGCCAGTTCTTGTGATTTTTTGACTTCCTTGATCTTTGGAGGATATAATATGATGATTGAACATACATGGACACTATTGAGATGATTGATGGCCTTTGGAGTGGCTCAGATGGATCTTGGATTGCTCAGATCACAAACCTTAGATGCAGATGACTTTGACCTAATGCAGTGAAGCAAAAATGCAATATGATGTGGTATGATTGAACTAATGCAAATAGGAAAGATCACAAGCCATGGTGTGAACTTAGTGATGGAAAATTTGGGGTGTTTACAGCTTCCCCTATTCAAACATGAGTTAGCTGTGCAGGATGTAAGCGCCTGGCTTAACAGACAAACAAGATAACTTGTGGTTGAATACCAAAGACAGTCCGAAATTTGCACTCACTGGGGAGAGGAAGAAGAGGGATATAGATTGTAAGATGAAGGTATAATATGATTATAAAGATGAGGGCGATGGAGGACGACCATCGAGCAGAGGACGACTGCTGGGGATAAAGCAATGACGAGGACGACCGACATGCTGGGGAAATAAAAAGATCGTGATGGGGACGACCATCAAGTAAAGAAACAAGATTCTCTGGGGATTTAAGGTAAAAGCAGTGATGGGGACGACCATCAGGTTTGTAACGTATAAATGAAATAAATGATGAGGTACGGTCATCAAAGGTGAAGGACGATCACCTAGCAGGGGACGACTGCTCTGTTGGGGATAAGGATGAGGGACGGTCATCTAAGGTGAAGGACGATCACCTGGCAGGGTACGACTGCCGAAAATATCACGACATAGGACGAATGCTGGATAGAAAAGGTCGACGATGGGGACGACCATCAGATAAGTATGATGAAGGACGATCATCAGGAGGTGAAGGACGATCACCTAGCAGGGTACGGCTGCTCTCAAGGTTTATCATGACATAGGACGAATGTCAGATAACAAGATCAACGATGGGGACGACCATCAGATAAAATGATGAAGGACGATCATCAAGAAGGTGAAGGACGATCACCTAGCAGGGGACGGCTGCTAAATATCACGACATAGGACGAATGCCGGATAACAAAGGGGTTCCAATAATGGAGACTCCGCTGGGAGAAGGATGAGGGACGGTCATCCAAAGGTGAAGGACGATCACCTGGCAGGGTACGGCTGCCGAAAATATCATGACATAGGACGAATGTCAGATAGAAAAGAAATTTTGCTTGGGACTTTGCTGGGGAATAGTAAACACGGACGAGTGTTTACATCCAAGAAATGAAAGGTATAAGTGTTTGACACTGTGTATAGATCAAAGATGCGGACGAGCATCCTTAAGACTACGATACAGACGAGTATCGTTAGAAACAACGCTGACGCATGTTCAGAGATGATGATACAGACGAGTATCAACCGGTTAACAAAGAACACGGACGATTGTTGAATCTAAGGGGAAATAAGTGGTGTATACAAGATACAGACGAGTATCTGTATGAGTAAAAATAAACATGAGTGAGACACAGATTGGGTGTTCAACTTGCCGGGGAGGGTATGACACGGACGGGTGTCAGAAGAGAAAACGTATAAGTTATGAACTTATATGTAAAAGGTATTTTGGCGACCTGTGGAAATAAGATGACACGGACGGGCGTCAATGAGAGTGTATTATAAACAAGTATTTGGTTTACAATAAGTGCTTAGGCAACCATGTTGGGGAGTGGTGACACGGACGGGTGTCAGGAAAGTGTATAAATATATCTGCAGGGGATGGTATGAGATGACACGGACGAATATCGAGAAGAGTATATATGAACATGTATTTGTGAGTGCAAAGGGGACGCTTTGGCTTTCGGCTGGGGATATGTGAGATGATACAGACGAGTGTCGAGGAGAATAAGTTATGTATAAGTATCTGTTTGTAGAGAGTGTTCTGGTGACTTTCTGGGGAAAGATGACACGGACGAGTGCCAAAAGGAGTATGTATCTGTATTTTTAGAAGTGCAAAGGGATGATTTGGCGTTCTGCGGGGACTATGAGTCTTTATATACATTGCTGATGGAATGTTGATATTTACAAGTGACTGATTCGAACCTGACTTGTGATTTATGCAATATGTTTGATTTTTGCCGTAATGCTCTGCATTAGACGGAATGCTACGCTCTGGGGGGGGGGGAATGATGAGAATGCTATGATTATGCGAAAGATAACGATTCGGGACTCGGATCCCGTCGCTTGTGGAGATCTCCGACTGATCGGCTTTGAAGGAAAATCCCAACTGGGGATGAGATCATTGGTAGATCTGATAAAATATACGACTCTGTTTGGGGAAATAGGTCACTGATAGACCTATCTTAAATAATGAGGAACCCAGCTGGGGCTGTAGAAGCTTTCGTCACTTTGTTATACGGGAGATTTTCAGACATTGCTCTTCTGGGAGAGGCTGGAGCTCTGTGGGGGGATGGTTCCCTGTCTAGCACTCGGCTGGGGGAGAAAAAGATCACTGAACGATCTTCCTAGAGATTTCTATGGGGATCCTGCTGAGGATGACACTTAACAACTCAGTTGGGGATATGAGCACCTTCTGGTACTGCTCTGACAGATGTGCTGGAGAAGTGATGCCTGACAACTCTGATGGGGAGAAAGCATTTCCGGTGCTGTCTGGAAGATGTGCCGAGGAAATACTGATTTGGCAACTTTGCTGGGGAAAAAAACCTTTCATGCCCCATGTTGCGCTCTGAATTCCTGCAATCCTGTTATGACAAAGAAACGCACAAGTACCCCGAGGCATCCCTTACTGGATTCTATCATAGGAATTTAGACACTCCCAGGAGTAAGAATATATTTCCTGCAAGCATGTGATTAGAAAGGCACATCTGTTTTTATGCAAACATTATATCAGGGATATCAGACATTTTTGCAAATGAAATAAAATGTACAAGACGGAGTGTGACTGAAAATCTGATTTTATTAATTTGGGTGCCCTGAATTGGCAAATACAGTCAAAGAAACAGATCCCCTGAAATGAGGAGATTGTTACAAATTGAGAAACAAAAAGGTGCTGGCAATGTTGAAGACGCTTCAGTGCTTTCCTTTTGCTATGACTCGTATGACCTTGACGTTCTTCTCATCTTGCTTTCTGAAGAAGGTTGACTCTGAGCGATGCTTTAACCTTTCGAAGCTTGCCAAGTTGTAAGTGATACAGACGAATTCATAATATAGTTGTTCGCTTATTCCCTTGTTTTACGTGGATCGCCCTTTCGGGTTTTCAATCCACCGGGATACCCATTTTTTCCTGAGCTGTCCAATGCGGCTTTTCAACTCAGCGGGTGTACATTTTTTTTGATTTTTCCCTTATTTTTGCCCGAGTCTTTTATTCTATTTTTGACTCGTCGGGATGCCCTATTTTTTCCTGGACTTACATTCTGTTTTATGTCCAGCGGGTCATTTTATGCGAAGTATTTTTTAATTGCATCTGAATTCACAGGGGACATGAAATCTTCACCATCCATAGTAGTGAGTATCACTGCTCCACCAGAGAAAACTTTCTTTACTATGAACGAACCATCGTAATTTGGAGTCCACTTGCCCATGTGGTCTGTATGAGGAGGAAGGAGTCTTTTTAGCACAAGATCTCCTACCTGGTATTCCCGAAGCCTGACTTTCTAATCGAAGGCTTTCTTCATTCTTTTCTGGTATAACTTCCCATGACAGATTGCAGCTAATCTTTTCTCTTCGATCAGATTCAGTTGATTGTACCGAGATCGGACCCATTCTGCTTCATTCAACTTGACATCCATCAGTACTCGCAACGAGGGTAATTCAACTTCAACAGGTAGAACTGCCTCCATACCATACACAAGCTGATACGGTGTTGCCCCAGTAGACGTTCTGATTGATGTACGGTACCCATGCAAGGCGAATGTTAGCATTTCATGCCAGTCTTTGTAGGTGACCACCATCGTTTGCACAATCTTCTTGATATTCTTGTTACCTGCCTCAACATCGCCTTTCATCTTTGGCCTGTAAGGAGAAGAGTTGTGGTGTTGGATCTTGAAGTCCCAGCACAGTTCTGCCATCATTTTGTTGTTCAAGTTGGAACCATTATCAGTAATGATTCACTCGGGCACTCCATACCGACAGATGATGTCTCTCTTCAGGAATCGGGCTACCACTTGCCTGGTGACATTTGCATATGAAGCTGCTTCAACCCACTTGGTGAAGTAATCAATGGCTACCAGGATGAATCTGTGGCCATTTGAAGCAGGCGGCTCGATCGTTCCAATCATATCAATGCCCCACATGGCAAAGGGCCAAGGTGAAGACATCACATTCAAAGGATTTGGAGGCACATGCACTTTGTCTGCATAAATCTGGCATTTGTGGCACTTTCTGGCATAGGCACAACAATCTGCATCCATTGTGATCCAGTAGTAACCTGGTCTTAGTAATTTCTTAGCCATTGCATGTCCTCCAGCATGGGTACCGAAAGATCCTTCATGCACCTCCTGCATCAGCAAGTCTGCCTCTGCCTTATCAACACATCTGAGAAGTACCATGTCAAAGTTTCTCTTGTACAATGAACCATCAGCATTCAGGAAGAAACTACCAGCTAGCCTTCTTAATGTCTTCTTTTCATTGGATGATGCCCCGGGTGGGTATGTTTGATCCTCTAAGAAGCATTTGATGTCATAGAACCAAGGCTTACCATCTTTAGCAATGTCTTTTGAAAATACGTATGCTGGTCTGTCAAGTCTGGATACTGAAATCCGAGGCACAAAGTTGGCAGCTTGAACTTTGATCATGGAAGAAATGGTAGCCAAAGCATCTGCAAACTGATTTTCATCTCGAGGGATATACTCAAGCTTGATTATGGTGAAGAAAGTCAGTAATCTCCTCGTATAATCCCGATATGGAATCAGATGCTCCTGGTGAGTGTACCATTTGCCGTTGGTCTGATTGATTACCAAAGCTGAATCTCTGAACACAGTTAAATTCTTGATCCTGAGGTCAATGGCTTCCTCAAAACCCATGATACAGGCTTCGTATTCAACTTCGTTGTTAGTGCATGCAAAGGTGAGTTTTGCCGAGAAAGGCATGTGAACTCCTTTAGGTGTAATAAGTACCGCACCAACCCCACAACCGTTCATATTAACAGCCCCATCAAACATCATTGTCCATTCCTCTTCTGGGTCAGGCCCTTCAGTGTGAACAGGCTCTTCATGACCGTTTGCTTTCAGGAACATGATGTCTTCATCAGGGAAGTCAAATCTCATAGGCTGGTAATCATCAATGGGTTGCTCAGCAAGATAATTAGACAATATACTGCCTTTGATAGCTTTTTGAGATGTGTACTGAATGTCGTATTCTGTGAGAATCATTTGCCATCTTGCCACCCGTCCGGTAAGTGCTGGCTTCTCACATATGTACTTGACTGGGTCCATTTTTGAGATCAACAAAGTAGTGTGGGTCAACATATACTGTCTTAGTCGGCGAGCAGCCCATGCTAAAGCACAACAAGTTTCTCGAGCAGTGAATAACGTTGTTCACAGTCGGTAAACTTTTTGCTTAGGTAGTATATTGCATACTCTTTTCGACCAGTCTCGTCATGCTGGCCCAACACACACCCTATTGACTCTTCTAATACTGTCAAGTACATTATTAGAGGTCTTCCTTCAACTGGAGGCATAAGGATTGGAGGCTCTTGTAAGTACTCCTTGATTTTGTCAAAAGCCCTCTGGCAGTCTTCATTCTACCTAAGAACCCCCGAACTTCTTTTTCTGTCTTCGGTGCAGGCATCTCTTGAATGGCTTTGACTTTGTCAGGATCAACTTCAATCCCTTTTTCACTTACAATGAACCCCAACAGCTTACTGGACCGTACCCTAAATGTGCATTTGTTGGGGTTTAACTTCAATTGGTACTTCCTCAGACGCTTGAATAGCTTCAACAGATTCAACGGGTGGTCTTCTTCTGTGAGGGATTTGGCAATCATGTCATCCACATAACATTCAATTTCTTTGTAGATCATGTCGTGGAATAATGTCACCATAGCCCGTTGATAAGTGGCACCAGCATTCTTTAGTCCAAATGGCATTACCTTATAACAGAATGTGCCCTAGGGTGTGATGAAAGTTGTCTTCTCCATGTCTTCAGGTGACATCTTGATCTGATTATATCCTGAAAATCCATCCATGAAGGAGAACACCGAGAACTGAGCCGTGTTGTCGACTAATACATCAATGTGAGGTAATGGGAAATCATCTTTCGAGCTAGCTCTATTCAGATCCCGGTAATCCACACACATCCGTACTTTTCCATCCTTCTTAGGCACAGGTACAATGTTAGCAACCCACGGCGGGTAACTAGTTACAACAAGGAAACCGGCGTCCCATTGTTTTTGTACCTCTTCTTTTATCTTCATAGCCATATCTGGACGAGTACGGCGCAACTTCTGTTTTACTGGAGGACAATCTTCCTTTAGAGGCAGCTTGTGCATAACAATGTCGGTATCCAGACCTGGCATGTCTTGATAGGACCAAGCAAAGACATCAACGTACTCTCGAAGCATGTCAATAAGTTGTTCCTTCACTGAATCTTGCAGACGGGCCCCGATTTTCACTTCTTTCAAGTCTTCTTCGGTACCAAGATTAACTGTCTCAACTTCCTCCTGATGAGGAGTGATAACCTTCTCCTCTTGCCTTAACAGTCTGGCTAGTTCTTCGGGTAGCTCATAATCTTCTTCAACCCCTTCATTGGCTTGATTAATCGGATTGTTGAAGTCATACGAAGTCATAGCAGTGTCGTTGTCGGTGCAGTCTGGAGGGCACTCTCTGCAAGGGTTTAGATTGGTTCATTTTAGTGATCAGTTTTATATTGTTTAGAAAAAGTGAAAATGAAGTTATTATTTTGAAAAACATTGCCATTTTATTTTTGTACAAAAAATGAAAAATGAAAAACAGTGAGCGGGAAAAAAGAGACTCATTTGCAAAAGATGTCCTGATATTCATTAATTGATCGTTTGCACAAAATACAAGATGGCTCGATTACAAAATGAGCCCTGACATCTTGGACAAGATGCAGGACTTGATGCATGCTTAAAGACAGGAAATAATAATTACTCTGCAGGAGTAACTCTTATAATTTCCTGGGAAGACCAGTTTGAGACTTGGTTCCCCGGGATCCTTGGACGTATCCAGTTTTCCAGGTTGCGTTCGTCTTCCTCCTCGTCTTCCAGACTGTTCACAGCATCCGGGGTTAGCATTCCCCCGCTGACAAAATTGGGCTCCGTTGCAGTCTCTGGTTGATCTTGTCGAGTTGGTATGTAACCCAACTCGAATCTGTCTTCTTTCTTTTCTACTGGCAGCAGCTTGCCCCAGCCTTGAGCGGTTCCCTCCTCAACAACCTTCCGAGCCTGTTGATATGAAGTGATGGAAGGTCTAGATACATCAGTTGCTTCATTGATGTTAAGGGCCTCAAACCCCTGACTCATAGTCTCATGGATCTCCCCATCCATCTCTATGTACTTGTAAGTAGCCAGCTGGCTAACAAAAATGTCTTCCTCCCCGCAGATTGTGATGATCTGGCATTCCCACTCAAATTTTAACTTCTTGTGAAGGGTAGATGTAACAGCGCCAGTGGCGTGAATCCAGGTCTACCCAATAAACAGCTGTAGGTTGGCTGTATGTCCATCACGAAGAAGGTACTTTTAAAGGTCTGTGGGCCAATCAACACAGGTAGATCAATCTCTCCAAGCACTGATCTCTTAGAGCCATCAAATGCTCTCACCACCAAGTTACTTGGACGTAATGCCAAACCATCATACTCTAGCTTCACCAAGGCTTTCTTTGGGAGGACATTGAGCGAAGACCTAGTGTCCACATGCACATGAGAAAGAACAACACCTTTGCATTCTAAGGTGATGTGTAAAGCCTTGTTATGATTGCGTCCCTCCGTTGTTAAATCAGCATTTGTGAAGCCTAGTCCATGACTGGTGTAAACATTTGCAACCACTGTTTCTAATTGATTAACAGTAATCTCTTCCGGCACATATGCTGCGTGCAGGACCTTCAACAATGCATTCCTGTGGGCCTCAGAACACATTAATAGTGATAATATAGAGATTTTGGAGGGTGTCTGATGAAGCTGGTCCACCACTTTGTAATCACTCTTTTTGATTATTCTCATGAACTTGTCCACCTCTTGTTCAAAAGACGTCTTCGGAGTTTCTTTAACAGTTGGCTCTTCAAGTGACACATTCTTCCCTTTTGCTTTAGCAACAACTTCTGCTTCAGCATTGGGTCTTGGGATTTGTGAGGCAAAAAGGCGTCCGCTTCTGGTGAAGCCTCCACCTCCCCCAACATTGTCAACTTGTGGTGAAGAGGTTGCTGAATATAGAGTGATCTTCTTCCCATCGCAGTAGAGATCAGAGCCGTAGTGCCAAGGTATGGCATTACTGCTTTCATAAGGAACAGGTCCAGGCACCGTAATGGTGACCGGACTGATTGCTGCAGCGGAAGGAACTGTGATGGTATGCGGGTCGTAATAGATCGTGACTGGAGATCTGACAGGAGGTGTTGCAGTTTGTTGTTGGAAATTGTTGTTGGGATGAACATTTGCCGGGTCATAATAGATCGTGATCGTTGAGACATCTTCATTAGTGTTTGCTGGTGTTGTAGGCGTTTCCGTTGATAAGATGGGTGTTGATGTTGTAGAAGCAAATGTTGTTGAACTCTGATCTGTTGAAATAATGGATGGAATGATCGCTGGAGTTGTTGATGAATCAGGGGGAATGATAGTTATTGCTGTTGTAGGAGGATCTGCTGAAGAAAGGATTGTTGATGTTGTAGGAGAATCCATCATTGATGAAAAAAGAGTTATTGAAGGAGCTGTTGTAGTAATTTGCAAGATCCCATCTCTGATAAGGCCATCTATGCCAAACCTTAGCTTCTCACAACCATTAATAGCAGTCTTGCACGATTCGCAACAGGCCCCACATCCCGAGAACACTTGGCATCTTAAGAGTTGAGCCTTAACTTCTGCCAACGATGTTTGAATCTGTGCAACATTATCAATCAGTGCAGACGGTTGATCTTCCTTTTCTATGGCATTAATCCTGGGCCCACCATGATTGGGCATAGGATTTCTGTTAACATTCGGAGGAGGTGCGAAATTGAGAGCTTTGGAATCGACCAAATCCTGAACCTTCATTTGTAAGGCTCTACACTTCTCGGTATTGTGACCAGGTGCGTTGGAATGGAAGGCACACCTAGCATTGGCATCATAATTTTTCGGGAGATTGAGAGGATCTGGTGGAGCCAACGTCCTTAACTCAACCAGGTTAAGTTTCAGGAGTTGTGGCAGTAAAGCAGCATAAGGCATAGGGATGGGGTCAATCACCCTATTTGCTTGAGATGGCCTCTGTTGAAAGGGGCACTGTTGTTGGTTGCTATTGTTGTTGTTGTACGTTCTTTGTTGCGGAAAATGAGATTGTTGTTGATAGTGTTGTTGTTGTTGTTGAGGATAAAGTGGTTGCGGTGGAACCGGAGCCGGAATAGTAACAGCTGTTATGGATCTGTGAGAATATTGGGGTCTTCCCCTGCTTGCATGGATAGCATTTGTTTCACCCGCCCTTCGGGGTCCTGCAAAAGGTTTTCTGGGGTTGCTGGAGGAACTTGCACCAATGTCAGAGATTTTTCCCATTTTCAAAAGACTCTCAATTCTCTCACCGGCTATAACTACATCGGCAAAACTGGTAGAGGAGAAAGCGGCAAGTCTATCAATATAAGTTCCCTGCAATGTGTTCATAAACATGTCAGCTATTTCTCTTTCTGACATGGGTGGCTGGACAGCAGCAGCAAGCTATCTCCACCTCTGAGCATAATCCCGAAAGCTCTCCCTTGAAGACTGAGACATGCCCATTAAAAGAGTTCTATTGGGGGCCATGTCTAGGTTGTACTGGTATTGCCGGATGAAGGCTTCGGCCAAGTCTTTCCAACATCTTATAGTGGCCCTTGTCAGATGCGAATACCATTCTCTTGATGCCCTAGTTAGGCTGTCCTCAAAATAGAGCATTCATAACTTCTCGTCCATGGTATAAGCCTTGAGTCTTCCTAGGAAAGATTGCAGATGAGTACGCGGGCAAGAGGTACCATTATATTTCTCAAAGCATGGGGGTTTGAATTTGTGGGGAATCCTCACCCCATCTACCAGCCCCATATCCATCACGTCGAAGCCTAAGGAGTTCTGAGATTCCAAAGACCTTAATTTTTCAGCAATCTCATCCAGTCTTCTGTCATACACCTCATCCCCAACTCCAATAACAGTGAATTGTTCTTCTTGGGGATCCTCTTGCAGGATTCTGCCCCCAGCAGTATTACCTTGAACATTCCTTGTGACATTAACATCTGGATTCAAATGGGCCCCATACTCAGGTGGGTCGATGCGAGGCTGCCCGCGTTCATTATTGCTGGTCCCTCCTGTTCCAAGATGGGGCTCTTTAGGTGTCTGCATTTCCACCAGCTCTCTCAGCCTCTCTTGGCTCTGGGCTAAGCCAGTCATCACAACCATAAACTGAGACATTTGGTTTCTCATTTCGACCCTTTCGTTTTCCATCTGATTTCTTACTTCAGTTAGGTCCTGCTGTACCTGATCCATCTGAATGCCTGGAAGGTTGTTATGTGTTGGGTACCGGTGTGTGCGGTTGACAGGGAACACTCGGCGACGAGTAATGTTTCCTGAAAGCACAACAAAGTGAGAAACAAATAATAACAAAAACCTACAAAACAAAGAAAATGTTAGTCTGCAATGCAATATGCTTATTTGTTTTCCAAGGTATCCGGTTTGGTTCTTGGTTTTGACCTTTCCAGACCTCGAGGAGATGCTTTGATGAGGTTGAAAGAAAGCCCATCAGAATAAAACAAACTGATATATTACAAATAACAAAAATACATAGTCTGTTTACAACACAAGCCCATGGTGGGTCAAAAATACGACAAAAGGAAAAGTACATCAAAATAAAAGAAATACAAGCAAAAGGAATCAGACATCCAATCCAAAATCATCTTCCTTGACTTCCTTCAGGAGTTCCTCAGTCACCGGACCAGCTGGGTGCTCTGTAATGGTCCTAATGAGGAGGTTCCTGGTAGCAATGGCATTGGTCAGCTTCTTATGCCTGTCTTGGTCCTTTGATCTCTTTAACCCCGCTCAGAGCTTCAATTCTGATATCTCCTTCTGAGCTGCCAACAAAGCTTCCTGCTGCTTCTTCTCATTGGCCTCTAGCTACTAAATCTTGGCCTGAGTCCTCTGGTCTTCTTATGCACGGGCTTCGGTGATCACGATCCACCTAGCCTGGCTTTCCTCCAGGTAATGCTCAGCCCTAGCTTTCTGAATCTTGGCCTCCTTACAGGCATTCTTCAATATTTGTTCCCCGACTCTTGCTTTCCTTATGTAGTCATTTGTTCTTTCAATCTTGGTTAGATGTTCAATTTTGAGCTTTTCCAATCTTTCAATGTCCAGACGACCGTCATTCCTTTCCCAAAGAGTCTTCTTCAGGGCATCAGATAGCTGATTATTCCTCTCTTTCAGCTTTTCAAATTCCTCCAGGCTAACAGTTGCTTCAGGCTGTACTGTAGAAGGTCCAGGTGTGTCTTCCAAGGTGAAAGGCATCCTGGTGATCTGAGCTCTAGTACGGGACCAGTCATAGTACTGAGCTGAAGCAACATTGTTACATCTTCCAAGGATGGCTGTCCCTTTGGTATAGATGTTGTCCCAAGCCCAGGCAGCTTGCCTGACAGCAGCTGAATTAGGTTGCACTTCACAGTAAAGGGTTGTAATTGATGCAACCTTTTACTCGTATCAGAGGCACATTAGGGTATTTCCCGCAGCTGGTAATAATATTCTTGCCTTTGGTGCTCTGGGTGCACCATCTGATATCATTTGATGTTAAGGCAACGAACCTCTTGGCCCAATTCTTCTGCTGATGTGGGTTCAAGAAAGCATCTGATTTAGGCAGGTGTCTGAGTAGCCAAGAGTAGAACAAGGGAGCACAACATCTGACCAACTTCCCCCTTTGTTTTTCATTTCTCTGATGGATGGAGTAGTAAAAATCTCCTAGCAATGTAGGCACTGGGTTCCTCAGCAGAAACAAGTGGATGGCATTATTACTGACAAATTTAGGCTCATCTGCAAACAACATAGTCCCATATATACTGAGGGCTAAAAGTGCACAGACTGCCCTCCATTCTTCCAATGTGGCCTTCAGGATTGCTTGAGAAATCAAGAAGTCCAGATGTAAACCAGGAATCCTAGCTCTTGTTGTCATATTTTGCTCAATAAGGGCAGGCTCCAAGTGCAATGCCCTTGCTATCTCTTCACTTCTGGGAGCAGTCATCTCTGGGTTAAAGGGGATCCCTCCTCTGATAGGCACTCCAATCAACAAAGAAAACTCCTCCAATAGAGGCCCAATCTGAAAGTCTGGAAAGGTGAAGCATATGAGTGAAGGGTCATAAAACTGCAAGCATGTATGGATCATGCTTCTCTGAGAAGAATCAAGATCAATGACCATGTCTAAAATACCCCCATAGTGCTCTATAAACAATGGGATGTGGTCAGGTGTGATAAGAGACTGGACCTGCCTGATACCAGTCAATATGGGCACAAAGAAGTGATAAGATATGTTGCTTTTCCTTGGAATATCCATGAGTGCTGGTGAAGAAGCTGAAGTCAAATGCTGATGAAGATCACAGACTGAGAAGCTGGAGGTATGTCTCTGACAGACTGATGCAGGTGGGTCTCTGACAGACTGAAGGAGATGCTGAAGGAGATAGCTGAAGCAGAGGTCTAAGCAGTAGAAGGGGTCAAAACCAAACCAAGATATGATATGATGGACACCCTGAAAAACAAATAAACAAATGTTAAATGATGCAATGATGATATATGCAAATGATATGCAAGGGTTTTGTGATCAAGAGCTGGATCTGATTATCTGCCTTGATATAAGGTCCATGTATGTTCAAAGGTCCAGATAGAGGCTCAGAAATCCAGTAACCAGGGTGGGGGACTCAAATAAAGAGTCACATGTCCAGGGTTAATCACAAGAACTGTCCAAAGTGAAGTATTCTTAAATAAAACAGTAACAGGGTATGATGTGGCCAAGGGTTCCTGCAAACCTGTAAACAACCCAACCCCCCTCACATGTAATGTTCTAGAACAAGGATCCTCAGACTTGGATCAGTTATGAGAAGTGTAAACACTTCTAACCCGGAGGTACAATATCTACAATAACCATAAAAGATCCTCCTCTAATTCACCCCAGATTCTGAAGGTCAAAAATAAAGGTCATCCAGACTTAGCAGGCTTCCCAGATAGCCCTAGCACTACAGGAAATCTGTAGCACAGAGTTCTCAAGAAGAAATCCACATCTGAACCGTGTTTCATATTCCCGCCCCAGAACGAAATGGAATGGGAAAGAATATGAACCACTCTAGCCTAGGTGTCACTCAGGTCCCAGGTATAGGACTTTAATCACTCAGAGAAACCCCACCCACCAAAGAAAACCAGATCCAACAATGACAAGCTGAAATATGCATAAGACTGTAAAGAAAGCAATAAATAAAGTTGTACATAAAGCAATATATAAAACAAATAAATAAACACAATTAGAACATAACACCCCAGTAAACACAAATCAAACAAGCCCTAGGAGGAACCCACAAAAAGAACCAGAAGCCCTGGTTGCAGTATAAGGGTCCCCAGCAGAGTCGCCAAGTTGTCGCTCCCGCCAAATGACACAGGGCCATAAGGGGTACAGACGCGAACGGTCGGCGAGAGAGAGAAAATGAAGATGAACTGAAAAGAGTCGCCAGCTAGGCATTTTTATCCCGAAGGAAAGGTAATGCTGCATATACCTGGGAAGAAATGGATAAGACGGTTGCGAACCAGAGAAACTGAGAAAGGGGGTTGGTTATAACCTGGGAAGGTATTAGCACCCAGATTGTCCTTCGTACTCGACGGGATCCACGCTTGAAAGTTTGTGTTTAAAGGGGTAGTGTCAGTGCTATTCTGTATGCAAAAGCTGGAAAAGAATGCAAGTGTCAGTGCAAAAGAAATGTGAAGTGAAATAAAGGAGTGTCGGTGTAAGGAAAGAGTGCAATGCTCAAGACAATGAGGCTTAAAGAATAATGCTGGAAGAGGGGGAATATACAGAGACTTTTGTTCGATAATAGTTAAGTTATGCCTACGTATCCTCTCGTGCAATGAGGAAGTCAGAACACCATAGTTCGACTCAAAGAGACTGAAAAAGAAATTGACTGTGAACTGCTTGCTTACCTATGCTCAAGTGTATGACTCGCTTGGCTCGAGTGCTAACTGTCTTGCATTAGACGGGAGAAGCGAGTTCTCGTTTGTGAGTGAATGAGGTGAGAAAAGAATCCCGCAGGAGACGATTATTGTTTTTTTTTTTTTTATGTTTTCAATCTTTTATTGCTTTTTGGAGTTTGTCATAGGTAAATGAGCTTAAGCCTAAACCAAGGGTTAGTAAACTCATCACATCTTCCCTCTGATTAGGGGTAATGAGAATACCTTAAGTATGAAGTAAACACCTCACACTTAATCACTATGATGTAGGATTAAGATCATTAACCTACTTGCATTTATTTAGATGTTTTTGGAGTTTTTGTTTAGTGTTAAGTAATGAGTTTAGGCCATAATCAAGGATTTAATGGACTCATTACACCATCCTAATAGAAGGATAATAGATGAGAACATTTAAGCTGAGGAAGACTCCTCAACTTAATCCATGATTATGGATTAACCTCATGACAAAACAAAGCCTTTATTAAAGTGGATTTTAGTTAATGGTTAGATTAAGAAGTGGATTTTATGGTTTGTAAGACAACTTGAGGGGGACTTGTCCATTAACACTAGGGTTAGTCCTTCTTAACCAATTAAGGAAGAATTAGAACCCTAATGCAAGGCCCAAGTTACAAGCTTGATGTCTTAGTGATTATTAGATGAATTGATTAAGAGATTTAAACACATTAAGGGTTTAATACTTAGGATTAAAGTTATACACTCCATCCTAAGAGAAGGATAAAGGCATAACCTTAATCACAAAGCCTTAAAACCTTTAAGGTTTAGTCCTTGATTATGAGATGAGAAGAGAAGACACAAGAGATGACACAAAGGTAAAACTAATGGGGGGACTAAACAAACCCTAATTGTTAACATGCTTGGGTGTTCCTAGGGTTTATGAGGCTTGCAAGAAGTCTTCAAGAAAAGCCACCAAGGAAGAAGCAGAAAAGGAGGATGAACAGAAGAAACAAGCTAACTTACTTCACTTAAGAAGATAAGTTGCTTGAAGAAAGAAAATGAAGAAGGAACATGAATGAGCAAGCTCACTCTAATACAAATACAAAATGCAACAATGAATGCATAAGAGAGATGAGAAGAGATTATGAGAAGTGAAGGCAAATTCACTTCTCAAAGTAACTTACCACCTGAAAAGTTAGTGAAATGAAATGAAAATGGAATGAATGCAAGGATGCAAACCAAAACCAGAAGCATACTTATGATGCAAATGATGCTAAGAGATGATGCAAATGTATGTCAAGAGATGTGAATGATCATACAAGTAATGAGGATGCAAATGAAGCATAAAGGAAACATGAAAGTTCATGAATGCATATGAAATGAAATGGATACATAACATGGAAAATGGATGATGCAATGATCAAACATGATTCTAATGTATCCTAAGATGTCTTATATGTCATGTGGATGCATAAAATGTCATGGCCAGTTCATGAATGCAAGCATATGCAAGAGGGATGCAAATGAAGATACAAAATTAGGGTTTGTATGCAAAATGAGATGCAAATGGCAAAGACAGAAGCAAATGACATGGTAAAAAATTGAAAATGCACTCAAAGGAACCCTAAACCTATACTAGGTTACCATCCAAAGGGGGAGGTCAGAAGCTAAACCTAGAAGGAGTTATGAATTTCCTAAGTTTCTAGGGTTTTTTAGGTGATCCTCAATGTAAAATGCCAAAAATATTGGAAATGAAAGATAAAAATGTAGCAAAAATGTTTTTAGAAACTAGAAGCTAAGCATAGAACAATGCAAAAAGAATCATTCACAAACTCAACTTGGTTTATAAGTTATGAATTTTTGAAGTTAAAATGGACAAATTTAAGAACCCTAATTCATTGAAAAAATGTCAAAGCATGATCAAAACCAAAAAGAAATTTGTATGGTAAGTTTGTAAATGTTTCTAAATGTCCAAGAATGTTCTTTGATTTTTTTGGTGATTTTTAAATACTTAAATGTATTTTTAATTAATTAATTTTCATTAATTAATTAAATAAAATATTTAAATGATTTAAAAATACTTTTTTAATGCAAAAAATAAAAATAAAAATATTTTTGGGTTCTGAAAATTAATAAAAGGTTTGATAAAAAATTTCAGAATTTTTTTTGATGATTTTTACTATTTTTAAAAATTCGTACAAAATAAATAAGAAAAATGTGAAATAAAATTAAATAAATGGAAAGGTATGCTGATCCAAGGCTCCAGATTCAAAGTTGGGGGTTTTGGGTTGACTGGCGCATTTTTTAATGGTCAGGATGGATTCTGATTTAATTAAACTAATTAATCCTAATTAATTAATAAAATGGTGGATTAGGGTTTAAACACATGATCTGGGCCGTTCGTACGCGCGGTAAACCTAGGATCTAAGGGCCATTATTCAAACTCAGCTAATTAATGGGATTAGCCCTAATCTCTTTCAGGTGACCAGAACAGTGTTCCGGTCATCTTCTCCGGCGAGACAAAAAACCAGCAACTCATATATGCATCAAAACTTCTAATTTTTTTGCCCAGAAATGATCCCCAGCAATCACTGAACCTAAATCCCCAAACAAAATCCATTTATCATGCATCAAAAAGCCAAATCGAAGCAAAACATTTCTAGGTCAAAAATTTCAGAGCAAGCATACATCCTGGTTTCTCAACCATTTTCAAAAATAATCACATCCCCATGATCAGGGGAGCATATAGAATCATTCTAGAACTTAAAAACAAGTTTCTGGAAAAAGTTCTTGAGGTATACCTGAGATTGAACCTTCTGATTATGGGATTTCTGGACCCTTCTTTGGTGCAAGTCAGCTCCTATGAACCTCCTGAGGATGATATGAAGCTTAGAACAAGTTTGTATGGCTAGGTTTGAGGGTTTTGTTCCTGCTGCACCAGAAATCGTGTTTGAGTTTCAGGGGCTTTCAGGGCAAAGTGAATGGTGGTTTATGCTATATGAAGCTTTTCTGAATGAATGGTGCAGTTGGTTTTGAGGTTTGATGAGTGGGTAGAGAGTTTCGAAAGAATGAAGTTTTTTGCAAGTTTTGTGAATCCTGAGTTGTGGGAGAGTTCAGGCTTGTGTGTGGTGTGTTTTGGATTGCTTTTGATTTGTATAAGGTATTGTGATTGGTTAGAAAGTTGGTAATGTCACAGCTTGATTGGTATGGGTGAAAATGAAAAAAGTCAAAAGTATGTGTACCACAAGCATGGGCTGGAACAGAAGTGGTTCAATGGGATTTCTTTCCTCAACATGGTTTATGGTGAGCCCTAGGATCAAAAGAATGCAGCTGGATGGCTTGGATAGCAAGATGGCATAGGTTTTGCATTTTGCCCTCTTTGAAGTTTCTTGTGAACCAAGTCATGAAATCTTGTGAATTTTGTGCAATTCTGATTTTGGCAAGTTGCAATATGTTGTAATGATGCATAGAAGTCATTTAGAGGTCTTGAAAGTGCTTAGAACTTGAATTTGCAAAAATCCCTCTTTGGCATGAAACTTGAAATTATGTGATTTTTGCCAACTTTGGAAAGCCATAACTTGAGTTCCATGATGAATTATATCTTGTTCTTGTACTTTTTGAAAAGGGAATGATCCAATCTACAACTTTCATGACCAACAATTTTTCATTTGAAGCATTTTTGGTTAAGAAAGAGGAGGTTGAAGAAGTTTCCCAAAATGGAAAGTTTACATTACAAGTCATTTCCCTTTTTAGCAACTTTTGGTTTTGCTCACTTTTCTTCAAATTTATGAACTTCTAAGCACTTCAATGATCAAATAAAGACCATATAACTTCAATTTGATGAAAAATCCCCTTTGGGTCCATGTTGGGGGGCCTTAGATGCCCTGATTTTGCTCTGACTTGCTCAAGAAGTTACCCAGTGATCAAATGACTTCCACAATGAATTTCTTCATCAAACTTGGTATGTATGATCCTTATAACATATTGAGACCCATAGAAACAAGAATGACCAAATGAATTTGGAGTTATGGCCTCTGAAACCAAAACCCTAATTTCAGGTCATCTATGCAATTAAACCCTAGCTCTGCTTCCATACTTTGCCAGTTCTTGTGATTTTTTGACTTCCTTGATCTTTGGAGGATATAATATGATGATTGAACATACATGGACCCTCTTGAGATTATTGATGGCCTTTGGAGTGGCTCAGATGGATCTTGGATTTCTCAGATCACAAACCCTAGATGCAGATGACTTTGACCTAATGCAGTGAAGCAAAAATGCAATATGATGTGGTATGATTGAACTAATGCAAATATGAAAGATCACAAGCCATGGTGTGAACTTAGTGAGGGCAAATTTGGGGTGTTTACAGGATCGTGTGAGGTCGTATTTTTCGGGGTGTGACAACTGGCGACTCTGTTGGGGACTGGTTCACCCCTATGCGAGTCAAGCCTAGTCTAGGTTTCCTTGCTTGTTTGGATGTTTGTTTATATGCTTTACTTGTTTATTTTTATCGCTTTCTTTATCGCATTCCATCTTATATATCTTGTGGTTCCTTGGTACTATAATTTGGATCGATACTTTGCAAAAGAAATTTGAGGGAAAGGCTCTATACCCGGGCTTACGAGTACAAACATAAGTTAGCGAGGTTGCGTAGTATGGGCTCCCGAGGGAACCACTCTTGTGGGTTATCGATACGAAAACCTCACTTGGAGTAGATTCTAATGAGAATACTGACGACCGTCAAGTTCTTGGCGTGTGTGCTCAGTTGTTTTCATTAGGGTCACCGACTCTGAGGGCCTTTAGAACCCTTTGGTTAAAACATCGATTGATGGTCTCGTAGTATTGGCTCCCGAGAAATTTGCTCTCGTGGGTTGTCGATACGAAGACCTCACTCAGAATAGACTTTCTCAATGGAGTTGATTGACTGTCAAGAGCTGACATGTGCATCAAACATTTGAGCAAAGTCCATAACTCTGAGGCCTTTGTTTAAACCTCATGTCGATGATCACGTAGTATGGGCTCCCGAGAAAATTTGCTCTCGTGGGTTGTCGATACGAAGATCTCACCCAAAATAGATTTATATGGGGAAGTCAATCAACCGTCATGCTTATGGCGTGTGTGATGAACAACCATATGAATTGACAACTTTAGGGTCCCTAAAACCTTAGAGTCTACCCAGTGAGCTCCTGATCAGAGTATCCTCCATCTGTACCTTGGACTCATGAGACCATGATCTTGTGATCCGGGATTCTGACATTGCATATCATTTCATTTGCATTAATTATTCATATTGCATTTCATTCCAAAGTCGGGAACTCATTTCATGTTCGTCCATCTTCAGTAAATCAAGCTGGTTTCCCGACGCCCGTATCGTTCTCGACGCCTGTACCTAACTCGAGCCAACACTAGGAGACTAATGGACATGATTCAAGAAGAGCAAGCTGCTATGAGGGAAGATTGACCAGATTTATGAGACCATACAAGCTTTGGCTAGGATGGAAGAACGTCGCGAAGCTGCTGCTACAATGAACAATGCTCTAGTGCAAGGATCTACCTCGCGCGCAATGCCTTCAATTCTAGTTCCAAATCCTTTGGTCTATGGTTTGCCTCCAGGCTTCACTCCTGCTATTGAAGAAGCCACTTCTCAACCAATACCTACCTCCGGTGTTACTGTTGGTGCTATTCCTCAAGCTCAACTTGCCGTTAGCCAAGTCCAGTTTCCTCATGCTGAAGAGGATCAACAAGTTGAGTATGAGATGCATACTGCTGTTCCAATCACCAACCACCATGCTGTTCAAGAATCTGAAGCTATGAAGATGTGTCATGAGTTAGCTGAAAAACTCCGAATCATGGAAGGACACAACTCAACCTCTCTGAGTGCCTCAGACCTGTGCCTAGTTCCAGATGTTTTGATCCCTGCTAAGTTCAAACTTCCAGAATTCGAGAAATACAAAGGCCTCAGTTGCCCTGAACTCCACTTAAGGATGTATTGCAGGAAAATGGCCGCTCATGCCAAAGATGACAAGCTCATGATCCATTGCTTCCAAGATAGCCTGTCTGGAGCGTCTCTAGAATGGTACATGCAACTTGAGCGCAATAATGTTCGTACTTGGCTTGATTTATCTGATGCATTTAAAAAGCAATACAAGTACAACACCGACTTAGCTCCTAACCGTACTCAACTTCAGAGTTTGACTCAAAAGGATAACGGATCCTTTAAGGAGTACGCCCAACGCTGGAGGGAGTTAGCTGCCAGAGTGCATCCTCTATTGGTTGACCGTGAACTGATTGATATCTTCATGGGTACCTTACAAGGGCAATACTACGAAAAGCTGATCAGCAGCGTATCTTCTGGATTTTCAGACATGGTGATCGTTGGAGAAAGAATCGAAGAAGGTCTGAAAAGTGGAAAGATCCAAGGAGGTTCTAACAGCCAAGCCAATGTCAAGAAGCATTTCAACGGGTACATAAAGGGCGAAACAAATGCAATTTTTACTGCAAGTGGGACACCTCAACAGAGTGCGCCTACTTCAATCCCCTACTACCAGTATCCTTATGTTGCTGCTGTGCAATATGCTCTCATGCCATATCAGCCAATTCCTCCAATGCCTTATCAACAGGCCATTCAAGCGCCATTTCCGCCTCAGATGGCTTATCAACCACGTCCATATCCTCTAGTTGCAGCTGCACAATATGCACCTGGACCATACTAGCAACCGGCTTATCCACAACAGCCTGGTCAACAACACCAACGCGCTCCTCAACAACGGCCGCCTTATCAGCAAAGAAGGCCTGAAAGAAATTTTGATCCATTACCCATGTCATATGGAGAAATCTTTAATGGGCTGATGGCAAAGGGATCTCTTACTTTGAGGGATATGCCACCACAAACTGGTACCGCCCGAGATTATGATGCCAATGCTCGCTGTGAGTATCACAAGGGTGCTCCAGGTCACGCAATCGAGAACTGTAGAGTGTTCAAGCACAAAGTTCAAGACATGATCGACTCTAAGGATATCACATTCACTCCGAGAAATCCAAATGTCCAGAGCAATCCAATGCCACCGTATGGTGCCAGCAAGTGAAGGCTTTTGAGGGGTTGTTGAAAGATTGAGCTGATTAGTCTCCAACTTTGAAGAAAGTCAAATCAAGAGAAGTTCATCCCTCAAATCAAGGCAGTCGTTGCCATTTATCATTTTCGCATTCTTGTTATTTTGTACTATTTGTTAAGTACTTTTTGCTTTGAACATTATCGTTTGTACTTGGTTTTGTTAATATTATGTTTATGCATGTTTTGAATCAGTCTATTTACATTCGCTCATTATTTCTCATTTAACGCAAAAACCACAAAAATATTCTCTCGTTTCACTTTAGCAAATATTTGAGGGAGGATGATGAAAATGAAATACCCATAACTGTTATGTTATGCTTTCAGATAAAATCTTGTCAATGATGTACATGCATTTGTTCAAATCCCCAAACACTGGAGATAAGGAGTTAATCCCTAGTTAGCCCCCTTCGAGCCTAGAAGTAGGAGTTTTCTTTCGGATACAAACCCTTAAATCTAACCCGGGGCAGGGTAGTTGTTCAGTGAATCTGACTACACCTTCAAATCGCAAGATGAGACATCCCGTTAGAGGACCATCAACAAATGACTTGGCAGTTACAACATTCAACAAAATACGAAAAAATATAGAAAAGAAAAAACCGCTAAGTTGAGCACCCAAAGTGAGACTTAGTCGGAAAATGAAACAAAAGAAAGAACAAATCAAAAAGAGGAGCTCAAATCCTCAGCAAAAGCGAAGCAAATATCAGTGACCACCAAATCAAGAATCAAATGGTCACCAGCAAAATAAGATGACTACCATTTTCGAGTGAACCTTAAAGCTTAATCTTCACTCTTGCAATGTCGAAAACAAATGCAGGTGTAGAGTTAACTGAACGTAGGATTGGAGAACATTACGAAGAAGGGATGGGTACAAATCAAAATTTGAGCTTTATATCTTTGTTTCTCAAACCATTAACCAGACCATGTTACAACCCTCGAAAGTCCTAATTGAGCCACAATTTATTCTGAAAGTATGCTACCAACAAGGTTGCTTAAACTGACTCCCATATATTTGCTAATCTTCAATCTTGATCGCACATTATTCTTGCTGCATTTTTTACGCACTTTCTAAATCAACACATCGTTTAGACCAACGGTCCATTCGTCACACTATCACAATATTCAAATAAATTGACTTTTTCAAAACTCGCATGAACGTTACATTAACATTATCATTTGTGTATGAATAATTTAATTGCAATTCAGTACTTGATATCAGTGCAATCCCAACAAGGGGCAATCAAAAGAGGAACTTGAAATTCATCGGTGCTAACATGAACCAAGTCATCCTCAAAATCAGCTCAATCAGGGAAAATTATCTTCACAGGCCCAATCAGGGGCAAATCATCGTCAAACAGCTCAATCAGGGGCAGACGCCTATCAAATCCAGATACTGGGGAAAATCATGTCTTGGTCAATCTCAAAGCTTCCCCACCATAATTATTTCACATACCCTACAGACAGGGGCAAGCAAACAAGGAGCAAATCTTCCTATCTCTTTTCCCTAGCTGAACAAGCAGATCTTGCCAGACGTTGTCAGTTTTTAAAAGCAAAGTAATCTTCACGTGTCAATTAAGTCGCTCTGCTCATCAGCAAGTGAACGAACTTGAAGCATTTAGATCTATCTTCTGATTATGCATCGTTGAAGATCGAGTGTCAGGGAATCAATCCCTCCACCCACCCAAAGTTCAATCGTTATTGGCAACTACCAGACCAAAAGTCCATAAAGCTGGCACCTTTCATTTTCCAATCACCTCATATGCATCATTATGCATCATTTATGTCAATCATTTACAGCATACGCATCATATGCATACCTAAATAAATCAACTTTTCATACTCCCAACGTTTTAACTTTCAGCAATGCATACTTGCATCGTATCTCCATCGTTATGGAATACCATTTCAAAAACAAACAAACATAGTTGCATAATTCAGGATCCAGGATCAATCCAAGATTCTAGGCCTTCCCCCAGCGGAAGTCAGGATCCAGGGTCGATCGAAGATTCCAGAGATTCTCCTAGGTGTTTTTCAGTGGACGTCCCCGTTGGATATTCCTCTTCCAGATTATTTTATTTTTCTATTACTCAGTATCGACCTAGCATCGAGTGTTGGGGTCGCATTATCATCCTTGCGGTGGTAAGCGATTATTTTAATTTTTCTGTTACTCAGCATCGACCTAGCATCGAGTGTTAGGTCGCATTATCATCCTTGTGATGGTAAGCGATTATTTTAATTTTTCTGTTACTCAGCATCGACCTAGCATCGAGTGTTAGGTCGCATTATCATCCTTGTGATGGTAAGCGATTATTTTTAATTTTTCTGTTACTCAGCATCGACCTAGCATCGAGTGTTGGGGTCGTATTATCATCCTTGCGGTGGTAAGCGATTATTTTTAATTTTTTGTTACTCAGCATCGACCTAGCATCGAGTGTTGGGGTCGTATTATCATCCTTGCGGTGGTAAGCGATTATTTCATTTTCTGTCACTCAACATCCATATCGACCTAGTTCGAGTGCTGAGGTTGCATTATCATCCTTGCGGTGGTAAGCGATTGCTTATTTTTTTTTCCTATTACCCATCATCGAGTGTTGGGGTCGCATTATCATTTTTGTAGTGGTAAGCGATTATTGTATTTTCTATCTTTCGGCATCCATATCGACCTAGTTCGAGTGCTGAATTCGCCTATCATCCTCTGGTGGTGGTGATTATTTTATTTTCTGTCACTCGGCATCCATATCGACCTAGTTCGAGTGCTGGGGTTGCCTTATCATCCTTTTGGTAATAGCGATTTATTTTATTGTCAGTCAACTTATTTTTTCGCTGTGTCACGTGTTTTTCCGATTTTGAATCATCAGTTTTATTACGCATTTTCTTTTGTCGGACAAATTTAGAGTCGGTTAATATCTAATTGTCTTATACCTTGAAAGTTTGAACGCGAGTTAGTTCACCTTACTCGGTCTAAACCAATTCGATAGGGGCAACTGTTATACCCCGGATTTGTCCTACCTTTATTTTCTGTCTAACAAATATTTCAAAAATCCCAAAATATGTACCATTTTTATTTTACTGTCTAACCGCATATTAAAAAAAACATGTCATTTATTTTCAGAACGAAAAATCGAGTTTCACTTTGTTGTTCAAGCTCATTAGCCCATTTACCGTTTTTATATATATACAAAAGTTACAAAAGTCAATTACCAAAAACTCAAAAAATGCATTTATTATTTTTCTAAAAAATTAAATTTCTCTTTTATATTATCCTAGGTTTTTTTAATATTATTTAGTCGTTATCCAAAAAAATAAAAAAATCTCCTATTATTTCTATTAAAACCATTTTACATAAATCCATTATCTCTCTTTTATTTTTTTAAGTCCATCACAAATTTTTTTTAATTTCCATGTTCTTATCACTTTTATTATTATTCTTTTTTTATCATTATTTCCATTTTTACTATTACTACTTATATTATCATTATCATTATTATTATTTCTATCATTTATTACTATTATTATTATTATAGTTATTTGTTATTTCAATTTTTATTATTATTATTATTATTATTATTATTACAATTATTATTATTACAATTATTATTATTATTATTATTATTTCTGTTACTGTACTATTATTATTATTATTTTTGTATAATCCATATTACCAAAATCTGTCTCTTTCAAGATACAACATTCCCACCTGCATAATCCCACTACACTACACAACACAATATTCATCCACTCAAAATAACAGCTCATAGAATCTTTAACAAATATTTCAATATCTATCTAAAATCTCAGCTCAAAAATCTATTTTACCCTTACTCAAATTCTGTTATATAAAGAGTCCCAAATTCACTCATTTAGGAAGCTGAAAAACACAAATTCTACAAAAAAGAAACTCACAACATCAAGCTTCACAATAACAACCCAAAAAAAATTCCATATTTCTTTTTCAATAAAGAACCTGCAAATACAACCCTCACCCAGAAGCCAAAAGAATCACAGAAACATATTCTTCAAATATTACTCAAAAAACCAATGTAAAAATCCAATCAAGCTTCAAAACAAAACCATGAAAAATTCTGCATAAGCTTCATCAACCCCTCAAATTCGTTCATCCACTAACACATCTCTTCCTTTTGAAACCACAAAGAACCAAGTCAGAAAAAATGAAGAACAAACTATAATTTTTACCGCAAACACAACCTTTATTTCTCATCAAACCGAGTCTGCGAGAATCACACAACCCCCGCCGCCGAGACACTGAGCTTGAACAGAGACCCATCATACCCACCGCTAAACACAAACCAAACGCACAGAACGAACCTCCAAAACTACACCTTCACTGCGCCGGAACCCGAATCGCCGATACCACAACCATCCGACCGCGAAAACACAAACCATGGCCAAGTAAGAACCACGGAGATTCGAGGCGAAACCACCGAACACGAATCCAGAAACACTCGAACCATAAACTCAGATTCGTGGGAAACCGAGTCCATAAATGCGAGCTGTTTCACGAGAGAGGCGGAGAGTTGAGTAACCACGAGGATCAAACTGAATCTGAACGTGGCGAGATAGTACAAAATCGCGATTCAAAAAACGGAGAGATCTTGAGGGAGAGGAACCGGCCGCATGAGGTTGAAGAACTACGAAACCAAATCCACAGTGAGAGTGAGTCGCCACGAAACCCAGCGAAATCGCGAGAAAGATCCGGAGAGAACAGTGCGACGAACCCCTGTTTTCGTCTTGTTGATTTTCATAGAGAAAAGGTTAACGTGTTTTCTAACTTTTCAAATGTATTGTTTACTGAGTTTCTTTTTTATTTTATTTTATTATTCATTAGGGTTCCATAAGCTTTATTTACTTCTTATGCATGTGCTAGCTCTTGAGCCCAACCCATAATGATTCAGTTTGCTACACACCACTTCTAATTTTGATTTACACTCCCTCCATGCTCTTTTTCTTTGTTTTTTTCTGTCTGTTGAGACCAATGGGCTTTGAAGCCCATACGGGATTTCTAGATACACTCTTGGAATCATGGTCGATGAACATCGAATTAATTTTGAGATTCGTCGCGAGCCGACTCGACATCTCGATTAATGATGAGACCATCCGATTTAAATTCAATTCATTTATTTATTTCCGCATTTCAAAAATATTTTCAACTCCTCATAGAACGATTTTAACATTAAATCGGTTCTAAGGCAGTTAACGAACCACACCTTGACGCGTCCGAAAAGGTCCAACGCCTCCGAATAATTGTCTCCGAACAAAAAGGCCGAATGTCTCCGAACAGTTCGAAAACACTGCACACACGCTTCCTCTTGGGCAAACTACAATGATACCATTTATTTCTTGCAATCCCCTGTAATTTATTTTGTATCCCTCTCCCATTTTATGTACGCATTTTATTTTTCCGCATTTTATCAATTTTATTTCATTCGCGAACCCTTGGTCCAACGCCAAGCGGTTTGCACTTGCACACTTGCACTTTATTTCTCAGTTATCGTTTCGTTTATTAGGATCCACTTCACCTTGCGAGCCGAGCGCATTGTGCCTCACTAACAAACCACAAAATAAACCTCCATTTGCATTCACCCATAAACTTCAAAAAACCAAAATGTTTCGATTAGATCCAAACCCTTGATCCAACGTCAAGCGGTCGTAGGTTTAAAACACTTTAATAAATACGAGAAGAAATTGTACGCCACGAGCCTTAAGCGATAGAAAGGAGGATAACAAGCACTCGTTACTCGCTCCGATTATTTCGACGCAAGACGCTCGTCTTGTTGGACGGAATAAACTATCCATAGTCTTTAGTTCAATCCGACTCCTAAACCCTTTCATCGAAGAAAAGCAATAAAATCAACAACCATCAACCGTAGTAGGCCGAACTACGAGGCTATGACTTTCCCATTGCACGCGGGAGTACGTAGGCACAAGGATCCCAATCCTTGCCGAGCACCTAGGATCAATCTAACTTATAATTTAAACTCATTTTCCTCTAGCAAGTATTTCATTAAGCATAGACATCCTTTCGCGCATGACAACTTAGATGGTTCCCATCGAGTACGATAGATGTGGGGGGTGCTAATACCTTCCCCCTGCATAACCGACTTTCGAACCCAGGAAATGGTTCCGTTGACCTTTGTCCTTATCTCTCTCTTCCCGGGTTGTATCAATATCTTCCCTTTCCCTCTTCGGGAATAAATAGAATTAGGTGGCGACTCTTCAGTCTGTCCAGCGCGCGGCTCCTGTCTTTTCGGATCGCGTGAGGTCGTATTTTTCGAGGGGCAACACTTAGGTATGGAAATTTGGTGGAATGGAGCTTGCTTTGGTAATTTGAATTTAGGTTTGGTAATTAGAATTTTGGTGGGAAATGGAAAAGAGTGGTGATTAATGAGGGTTTATGGTAGGAAATGATCAAAGTGATGTAGAGAAATCAGAAACCAATGGATCTAGAATATTCCAATTAAATCAATGATCTAAGGGTGCTGAATTTTAATAAAAAAATCAAATTTCGCACTGGTTAACCGGTTAACCATTTGGTTAACCGGTTAACCAATCTGAAATTTAAATTTTTTATTCAAATATGGTTGCTTGGTTGTTTCATCCCGATTCTTGTTGTGCGTCGAAGAAATGAACACATGAACCTTGGAAATCCTTTGAATGAATCAATTAACTTGGGAAATCCTCGATCTAATAATTTTGAATTATTTGCGGATCGTCTTCGACTTTTGTTTATGAAATTTACTCGAGCTGCAGGACTGCTATTTTTGAACCATTGGTATTGCTCAAGCACCCCCTCCTGCACCTAGCTGGGAGCAAATTGGGCCTTGGGCCATTTTTGCTATTGGCTGTTGTTGGATTTCTACACCCTTTGTTCTTTATTTTTTTTAGAAATTTCTAATTAATTTTCTTGTTAAAGTTCTTAATCAATTTTCTTGATAATTAATTTTTTGATGATTAATATTTTTATTAGTTTCTTGACATTTTTTAATTAGAATTTTTGCACTAATTTTAATTAGTGTTTAGGATTAATTTTTGGATAAGTGTTCATGAGTGTTTTTTGATCGATATTGGATCAGTTTCGATTATGGTGAGACATCGCAAAGAGATTATGGAAGATGAGCATTTATTTTGCTCATGGTAGATTACAAGACTTGGCATGAAGTTTTTTTTTGGAATTCTTTTATATGAAGAATCGGTACTTCGATCAAGTAAGTAATCTCGATTCTCCACTTTAATGCACCATTCTAGTTGTATGCGGCTTATGATCATGTAACTTAAGGCCCATATTGAACCCTCCCACTTGAGGCACTGGATTTATTTGTGATATATTTATTTGTGTCGATTTCGGAGCTTAGGGATTAGGTTACGGATTGTAGAATTAACTTCCTCTCGCTTTCTCTTAAAATATCGTTTTTTGCCCATTTCGTCGCAATTATTAAAAATAGTTTTAGGTGTGACAAAATTCTGGAAAAATTCATGAGTGATCCTCATCCTCTTAATTAATTTTTCATATTTTTTGTTTCCAGATTTGAAGGGTTTTAATAATTAATTTGGATTTTTGATCACAAGCTATCCCAAAAGGAATGGTATTGACATAAGAGACCAAAACCCTTTTCCCCCATAGGTGTGAGACCTATTTTTTGTGTGTGATTAACCAATGGGATTCATGACATTTTTATGCTCCTTAGGATTTTTTTTTCCATAATTTTTGGTGCCATTTTTGATCCACTTTGTGGAGTTGTTTTTCGGCGATCATGCCTTGTTATCTTGCTCATCAAGTAATTGTTTTGACACTTTGGTGCATAATTTTGTGAAATACTTTTAGACTATGTTAGATAATGACTTCAACATTCCAGGGACTTAATTTCATAATTTTTAAAGCCTTTTTGCTATTTTTTATGTCACTTAGATTATAGGTCCAAAATGTGTTTATTTGCTCCATAACCTAGATATTAGAAAGGCATTCATGCCATTTGCTTGAGATAATTTTGGTAGCTTTTAGGATTTAATTATAGGTCACTTATAGGTCCTTAATTCTAGTTAGAGGTCATTTTTTGAACCATACTTATTTGGTTTGTTTTTGTGTTCCTAAGTGCACCATTATGTGAACTAATTTTGCTTGAAACTAGTTTCTCTTCTCCTCTAAATGTTAACATGAATTATGTGGGAATCATTAATGCCAAGCCATGCATATTAATTTCATCTCATATATTGTATGCTACTTACCCATAATCATTTCATGCATATTCATGTGTCATTCATCTTTAACTTGCATCCTTAGTGATCTTATGCGATGTTTGCTCATTTGTTCTCCCATCTTCTTCTCCTTGCTCCATAGGACTAAACCATTGCATCCATGATGATATGTTAATTCATACACATTAATATGAATTCACTAATGACTTTAATACTCATTTCATGTATTAATTCATGCTTGTAAGCCATATGCATTCATACTTCATCCATAAACCCTAACTTGCATTTATGTGAACTTATGTGAACTTTTTGTACATAGTTTGACATAGTTTGATTTGTGAGGTATCCTTGCATCCTTAGGGACCTATAACATGTAGCTATTGAATTTAGAAGTCATGTAACCTTTAAGTACCTTCACCTTTAGACTTAGGTTGTATTTTGAACTCTAGTTCCATTCTAGGACGTTCATGGTGCTTAATCGCTTTTATGCTTTGATTTTACTTTCAATATGCATTGTCATGCTAACTTTTGTTTTGTAGGGGGGAATATTGAGGTAAGCATTACTTCATTCCTCATATCTTATGCATTTATTTATTTTTGCCTTAGCACCTGGGTGCTTTGTTCATAGGCTCCCTTTTTCTCTCTTTAGATTCAACTTAACTTCCTTAGGAAGTAAGTTGAATTCTAACTTGTTCTTTCTTTTACTTAAGATAGAATACCTCATTAACCATAGGACCACACTTGTATATAATAAGATGATTTAGGGTTGTGTCTTAGTCCCCCATTAGCTTTGACCATTTTCCTTTTGAGTCTTCTTCTCTCATCTTCAAACAAAATCAAAAATACTTGATAAATGCATGAAAGGATCCCTTGTGTATAACCTTATTCCATGGGGAAATTACATTCATTCCATCTTGGAATGGTGTAGGCTTGTTTAGCATGATGTGTGAGCAAATCTTTAGTTTTGTATGATTATAAATTTTAGGTGTTTGTGCTTTTATATTAAGACACTTTGTATGCATTGCTAGCCTTTATATCACTTGTCTCATTTTAAATAAATAATGTCTTTGAATTTCTGAAAATTCGCAAAATGAATCGATTCATTCCATCATGCATCGATTCATGCTGTAGAAACAATTCTAGAAATTTTCAAAATGAATCGATTCATTCCATCATGCATCGATTCGTGCTGTAAGAATGATTCTGGAATTTCTTCTATGAATCGATACATACAAATATGCATCGATTCATTGTATGTTCATTTCTCTGCTTTTCTTTGTCTGTTCAGTATGTATCGATTCATGATATTATGCATTGATACATAACAGTTTAAATATCATTATGTATCGATTCATTCGCATCTTGAATCGATTCATTTTTCTGATTTACTTCTAACAGAGTCTGCATAGTATATGTTGTTGTTTCTGTTAGTGCAGTGTCAGGGACAAGAATTGCTTACGAAATTCAAAGTCAAGGATCATTGAAGAACACATCAAGAAAAGGAATTTTGAGTGTGAACAATTCAATGTTGAGCAGGATTGAAACCTAGAATCAAATTCATCTTCATCTTCTCAAATACCTTGATTCAAGAACATTAACAAGGAATTAGTGCTGTTCTGTGAATTAAAAGTTTATGAGATAACGTTCAGTGGTACGATCGAAAATCCAACTGAGTTGAAGAGTGAAATAAGTTTTCAAGGAAAAACCAGCTGGGTTTTCCTTCAAGAACGGGCGTGTTCTTGAGGGTTTGTTAGTCACGTTTACAAGACAGATTCAGCCGCAGCGTAAGGTTTGGAAATTGGGAGATTTCGCAAATAGATCGTGGAACCGGTGAATTGTTTGTATTACTTGCAGGGAATCTTGATTTGGCTCAGATCAAGTGAAGGTTGATACAATAGGAAGATCTAGGTGTATAGATTTCTGGTGTTTGTATAGCAACCTTGTAAACGACGATTTCAACAATATTGATATAAAAGTTCTCAATTTCGGTTTGAAATTGAGAGGGAGATGTACCCACACGCGAGGACGAACGTGGGGAACTTCCTTACCAAATCTCTGTGTATTATATTCCTTCTCCATCTCTATTTACGTTTTTAATCGTTTTTGATTCATTGGAAATAGCTTTTGTGATAGGTGCATTCAACACTTTTACAGCTTGTGTGTTTAATCCTTTATCATCTCATTTGTAAATCCAACACGTTATCACATGTCCGGTCTTCTAGTGGCTGGTCCAGAATAGACGCAAGTATATTTGGGACCGTGATTTCCTTTAATCTTTGAAAACTCTGAAAAATCTTTTAAATCCTTGTAAACAAGGAGGTGATCCATTCACCCCCCCTCTAGATCACTAGCCACATCGTCTAACAAGTGGTATCAGAGCACCGGTTCGCTGGTGCTTTGTGGTTGCCTGTAACGATATGGATTCTGAACCAAAGGGGGCGTATAACAGAGCTCCTGTTTTCAATGGTGAAAATTATGGCTACTGGAAAGACTGCATGCGAGTTCACATAAATTCTGTGGATATGCGCGTATGGACTGCCATTCAAAATGGTCCTTTTCAAATTACCATGATGAATGAGGCAGGTACCATAGTACCTAAACCAGAAGATGATTGGGATGAGAAAGATGAGAAAAAGTGGTCAAGTGATTAGAGAGCTCGAAATATGCTAATTTCAGCACTTAGTGCAGATGAGTATTATCGAGTATCCCATTGCTCGACAGCTAAAGAAATGTGGGACGCTTTAGAAATTGCTCACGAAGATACAACTGAAGTAAAACAGTCCCACATTAACACACTTAATCAAGAGTTCAAACTCTTTCGCATGAAACAAGGAGAATCTATTCCCGACATGCAAAAGAGATTTGTTCATCTCATTAATCGTTTGAATGCACTTGGAAAACCTGTTTCCAATGAAATTTCTACTAATAAAATTCTGAGATGTCTTAGCAGGGAATGGAAACCTAAAGTAACAGCTATCAAGGAAGCCAACGATCTAACGACACTCACAATGACTACTTTGTTTGGAAAGCTGGAGGAACATCAGCAAGAACTAGAAAGTCTAGAAAAGTTTGAGAACAAAAGTAAAAAGGAAAAGGAGAAGAATAAAGACAAAGAGGGTGAGAAGAGGCCTATAGCTCTTGTGGCTTCTAACTCAAAGTCCTCACAAAAAGAGCTAAGCAACAATGAGTCAAGTAGTGACGATGACTCCGGTGACAAAGAAATGGGACTTTTTGTTAGGAGATATAATAGATTCATTCGAAAGAATGAAATCAAGCATTCCGACAAAAATCTCATAAAGTTTAGAAGATAATCTATAGATTCAAAACAGGAAGAGATTAAGAAGAATAGAGAAAGAGGGTCTTGCTTTAATTGTGGCAAGTCCGGACATTATAAGACGGATTGTCCTTTAAAGAAAAAGGATAAAGGAAAAGTTCCACCAAGAAGGTATAATAAGAAAAGAAGAGCTTACATTGCTTGGGAAAGTGATAGTGATTCATCAAGTACACGTTGCTCAAGTGATAACGATGAAACCGCAAATTTATGTCTTATGGCTCACACCAAAAATCAGTCCCACCACAAGAAGAAAAGTAATGATAAAAAGGTAAAACAAGCTTACTATAACAATTTCTCTTCTATGTCCTTTTCTGAATTGAAAATAGCTTTTGAAAAACTGCATAATGAAGCTATAGAAGCATTTAAAAGATTATCTTCCGATAAACAAATTTTTTCATACTTGGAAGGTAAAGTACAACATGCTGAAAAAGATTTAGAGTACTTGAAAGCTAGCATTGCAGAAAATTCAAAAGCTATTGATATTGATGGTTGTAGTAAAATCATGCATTGTGAAGCTTGTCACATTTGGCAACAAGAGGTTATTTCTCTTAAAGTCAAATTGGAAAAAGCTTTGCAACCTAAGATTACTTATGCCATTGATACTAGGTTGTTCAAAAAGTCATTAAATCCTCCATATGCAAAATATTCTTTTGTTCCAAAGGATTTAAGGACCAATCATAAACAACAACATTATCGTAGTGTATGTCATTATTGTTGTCATGCTGGCCATACCATTGAAAAATGAAAATTTAGAAGATTTCTAGTGCCTAAAGGTATTTATCAATGGAAGCCTAAAGACAACCATGTTACCACTTACCCACTTGGACCCAATAAGAATTGGGTACCTATCTCTCTCTTTTGATATTGTAGGATGAGTGTCTTGCATCCGTGGAAAAAAGATGGTTTCTGGACAGCGGGTGTTCAAGGCACATGACGGGTGACATATCACTTTTTATTGACTTCAAAGCAAAGAAGAAGGGGTATGTTACTTATGGAGACAATAATAAAGGAGCTATACTTGGTAATGGTAGTGTAGGTAATCCATCTACCACTACTATTTCTGATGTCCATCTTGTAGAGGGACTTAAACACAATTTGTTGAGTATAAGTCAATTATGCGACAAAGGTTATAATGTTTCTTTCACAAAAACTTGTTGCAAAATTGAACATACCGAACAAAATGTTGTGTTTAAGGGTGTAAGAGTAAACAACATATATATGCTTGATCTTTTGAGTGTATCTCTAACAAACACTAAATGTCTATTAGCCCTAAATGATGATTCATGGTTATGGCATAGACGCTTAGCGCATGTTAATTTCAATTTGCTTAATAAGGTTGTATCCAAGGATCTAGTAGTAGGTCTTCCAAAAATAAAATTTTCAAAAGACCACCTATGTGATGCTTGCCAAATGGGGAAACAAACAAGGGTCTCCTTTAAATCTAAAAACATAATTTCAACTTCAAGACCCCTTGAGCTTCTCCATATGGACCTCTTTGGACCATCTAGGACAAAGAGCTTAGGTGGAAACTATTATGGTTTCGTAATAGTAGATGACTACTCTAGATTCACTTGGAATATATTCCTTCATAGCAAAGATGAAACATTTTCTGCTTTTAAAAGTTTTGCAAAGCTGTCCCAAAACAAAATGAATTCTAAAATAGTTACAATCCGAAGCGATCATGGAGGTGAATTTCAAAACCATCTCTTTGATAAGTATTGTGACAAGTATGGCATTGAGCACAACTTTTCAGCTCCTCGAACTCCACAACAAAATGGTGTTGTGGAGCGCAAAAATCGAGTTTTAGAGGAATTGGCAAGAACAATGCTCAATGAGGGTGGATTACCAAAATATTTTTGGGCTGATGCAATTAGCATAGCTTGTTATGTTCTGAACAGGATTTTAATTCGTCCTATTTTGAATAAAACCCCTTATGAAATTTTAAAAGGTAGAAAGCCAAACTTGTCTCATCTTCATGTGTTCGGTTGTAAATGTTTTGTTTTAAATAACGGTAAGGAAAATCTTGGGAAGTTTGATGCCAAAGCTGATGAAGGTATTTTTCTTGGATACTCTCAATCAAGCAAAGCATATAGAGTGTATAATAGGCATTTACTTTCTGTTGAAGAATTTGTCCATGTTTCTTTTGATGAGTCTTACCCAAAAATTGTCGGAAAAGGTATCTCTTTTGATGATGTAGGTGTATCTACAGAAGACATACTCAAAGAAGCTGTTTCGGAAATTGATCAATCTGAAACGGCTGAAATTGAGAAGGAGGAAGATACTAGTCATGAAAAAGATAAAGAGGAAGGAACATCTGAAGTGAAGGACTTTCCACCAGCTTGGAAATCCTCTAAAGACCACCCTATAGACAATATATTGGGAGATATTTCAAAGGGAGTGTTGACTCGTTCTAAGATAAGTAACTTTTGTTCTCACTTCGCTTTTGTATCACAAGTGGAACCTAAAAATGCTAAAGAGGCCTTGATTGATGAATTTTGGCTAATGGCCATGCAAGAAGAGCTTAATCAATTTAAAAGAAATGACGTTTGGGAACTTGTCCCTCGTCCGCGAGATCATCACATCATAGGTACTAAATGGGTGTTTAGGAATAAACTTGATGAAAGCGGAGTGATAACTAGAAACAAGGCACGCTTGGTAGCACAAGGGTATAACCAAGAGGAGGGCATAGATTATGAGGAGACTTATGCTCCAGTGGCTCGCCTTGAAGCTATACGTCTTTTGCTTGCTTATGCGTGTTCTAAGAATTTCAAGCTTTACTCAATGGTCATAAAGAGTGCGTTTTTAAATGATGTCATAAATGAAGAAGTATATGTTTCACAACCTCCCGGTTTTGAAAATTCTGAATATCTAGATCATGTTTACAAATTAAAGCGTGCTTTATATGGTCTTAAGCAAGCACCCCGTGTGTGGTACGAAAGACTTAGCAAATTTCTACTTGATCATGGATATTCTAGAGGTAAAGTGGATAATACACTCTTCATTAAACACAAAGGAAAGCACATTCTTTTAGTTCAAGTTTATGTAGACGATATAATTTTTGGTTCAACTAACATACACTTGGTCGAAGAATTTTCTAATGTTATGCAGGGTGAGTTTGAGATGAGTCTCATGGGGGAGTTGAACTACTTCTTAGGCCTCCAAATAAAGCAACTCGATGAAGGTACAACAGTATGTCAAACAAAATACTGCAGAGAGCTACTCAAGCGTTTTGGAATGAATAATTCAAAATCAATTGACACTCCCATGCCTACCAACGGAAACTTGGACAAAGATGAACATGGTAAGTGTGTTGATGTCAAAAGGTATAGAGGTATGATTGGGTCTCTCTTGTATCTTACTGCTTCTAGACCGGACATCATGTTTAGTGTATGTATGTGTGCACGATATCAATCAAATCCTAAGGAATCTCACTTAAAATCAGTCAAGCGTATATTTAGGTATCTTAATGGAACACCTAAATATGGGCTTTGGTATTCCAAAGGGAGTGATTGCAGCTTAGTAGGTTACTCTGATTCTGATTTTGCTGGATGCAAATCAGATAGGAAAAGCACTAGTGGTACATGTCATATATTTTCAAATTCTTTAATAAGTTGGCATAGCAAAAAGCAAGTATCCGTAGCGTTGTCTACTGCAGAGGCTGAGTATGTTGCAGCCGGTAGCTGTTGCGCTCAAATTTTGTGGCTAAGACAACAACTACAAGATTTTGATATTGAACTTAAACGCATTCCAATTAAGTGTGACAACACTAGTGCCATTAATCTCACTAAGAATCCTGTTTTACACTCACGCACCAAACATATAGAGATTAGACATCACTTCCTTCGTGATCATGTTGAAAAAGGAGATGTTGTTTTTGAGCATGTTGATACTAAAAATAAACTTGCTGACATTTTCACTAAACCTTTGGCAACTGAACCATTCTTCAACATTCGCGCGAATTAGGGATTCTTGATCTTTCCGCATTGGTGTCTTAAGTTTGTTTGATTTAGTTTGTATTTATCTCATCGTGTTTACTAAGTTCTGGATGTAGACTTCACTCGTACCTCATGAGATTACTACGATGGAGGTAATATTGTTCCTCTCTTCACTTTGTTGATATTGTGTGATCAATGTATGTTTGAGCAATTATTTCTCGCTTACAAGTACTTCTTTACATATGAATGTTTGAGCGTTGATATTTTGTTTGTAAAGTATTCTTAAGCATCCGTACAATGTTATGATTCATTTTGTATTCTGCATAATGTTTGTTTTGCATATTCATTTTTGTGTCAATTCATGCTAAATTTCTTTTATCACTGCATGTATCGATCCCAACCATCTTGTATCGATTCAAGTTCACTTTCTTTTATTTCTGTCAAAATTGTTACAGTATGTTGTCGCTCCCACCAAATGACAACCAGGTCAAGAGGGGTACAGACGCGAACGGTCGGCGAAAGAGGAAATGAGAACACACAGGGGTGAACTCAAGAGAAAGAAAGAGTCGCCAGCTAGGCATTTTTATCCCGAAGGAAAGGTAATGCTGCATAGACCTAGAAAGATATGGATAAGACGGTTGCGAACCAAAGAGACTGAGAAAGGGGGTTGGTTACAACCTGGGAAGGTATTAGCACCCAGATTGTCCGTCGTACTCGACGGGATCCACGCTTAAAAGATTTGTATTTTAAAGGGGTAATGTCAGTGCAATTTGTGTATCAAAGCTGGAAAAGAATGCAAGTGTCAGTGTAAAAGAAATGTGAAGTGTAGTATGTACAGTGTCAGTGTAAGAACAAGAGTATAGTGCTCAAGACTATGAGGCTTAAAGAATAATGCTGGAAAGAGGGGGAATGTACAGAGACTTTTGTTCGATAACTGTTAAGTTATGCCTACGTATCCTCTCGTGCAATGAGGAAGTCAGAACACCGTAGTTCGACTCAAAGAGACTGAAAGATAAATTGACTTGTGAACTGCTTACTTGTCTATGCTCAAGTGTATGACCTGTCTGGCTCAGGTGCAAACTGTCTTGCATTAGACGGAAGAAGCGAGTTCTCGTTTATGAGTGAATGAGATGAGAAAAGAATCCCGGAGGAGACGATTATTGTTTGTTTTTTGTGTTTTCAGTCTTTTATTTGCTTTTGAAAGTTTGTCATAAGTTAATGAGCTTAAGCCTAAACCAATGGGTTAGTAAACTCATCACATCCTCCCTCTGATTAGGGGTAATGAGATTACCTTAAGTGTGAAGTCAGCATCTCACACTTAATCACCATGATGTAGGATTAAGATCATTAACCTACTTGTGATTATTTAGATGTTTTTGTTGTTTTTGTTTAGTGTTAAGTAATGAGTTTAAGCCATAATCAAGGATTAAATGGTCCCATTACACCATCCTAATAGAAGGATAATAGATGAGAGCATTTAAGCTGAGGAAAGCTCCTCAACTTAATCCATGATTAGGGATTAACCTCATGACAAAACAAAGCCTTTATTAGATGGATTTTAGTTAATGATAAGATGGAGAAGTGAGTTTTATGGTTTGTAAGACAACTTGAGGAGGACTTATCCATTAACACTAGGGTTAGTCCTTCTTAACGAATCAAGGAAGAATTAGAACCCTAATGCAAGGCCCAAGTTACAAGCTTGATGTCTTGATGATTATTAAGTGAATTGATTAAAGGATTTAAACACATTAAGGGTTTAACACTTAGGATTGAAGTTGTACACTCCATCCTAATATAAGGATGCAGGCATAAGCTTAATCACAAAGCCTTAAAGCCTTTAGGGTTTAGTCCCTGATTATGAGATGAGAAGAGAAGACTCAAGAGATGACACAAAGGTAAAACTAATGGGGAGACTAAACAATCCTAAAAAAGTTATCATGCCTGGAAGTCCTAGGGTTTGTGAGGTTTAAGAGAAAGATCTTCAAAGAACCACCAAGGAGAGAAGCAGAGGAGAGGAGCAAAGAGAAGCAAAACAACTTGCTTCACTTAAGAAGTCAAGTTGTTTGAGGAAAGAAAGTAAGATGAACAAGAATGAGCAATCTCAATCCAAAGCACAAGATAAAAATGCAGCAATGTTGCATAAAAGAGATGAAAAGAGATCATGAGAAGTGAAGGCAAATTCACTTCTCAAAGTGACTTACCACCTGAAAAGTTAGTGAAAGAAATGAAATGCAATGCAAATGAGATGAAATGGCATGATGCAAGGAAAAGTCAGAAGCAAATACATGATGCTAATGATGCTAAGAGATGATACAAACATGAGGCAAGGCATGAGAGTGATCATACAAACATATGGATGCAAGAGAAGCATGTATTGAATCATGGATGTTCATGAAAAGTTATGAAATGCAAATGGACATATAACATGGCAAATGAAAGATTCAATGATCAAGCATGATTCTAATATGTCCTAAGATGTGTTATGAATCAAATGGATGCACAAAATGTCATGGCAAGTCATGGTATGCAAGCAAATGGAAGATGGATGCAAAGGAAGGCATGAATTAGGGTTATATGCAACATACAAAGCAAAAATCCAAAACCAGAAGCAAAAGACATGATAAAAATTTGAAAATGCAATCAAAGGAACCCTAAGCCTATACAAACTCACTGCCCAAAGGAGGGGATCCAACTCTTAACCTAGTGAAAGTTATAAATTTTCTAAGATTGCTAGGGTTTTAAGGTACCTTGTCAAGAAAAATGCAAAACAAATTGGAAATGCAAGATCAATTCATGCCAATTTTATCCTATAAACTACATGCTAGACAAGATGCAATGCAAAAAGAATCATTGTCCAAATCTCAAAGGTTAGACAGAAATGAATTTTTGAAGTTTGAAACAAAATAATGCCTTGAAATGAAATTAAATCCAAAGAAAATTATCAAAAGGCATCAAGAACAAAAAAGAAATTTGGTTTGAGAGTTGGACAATGTTTCTAAATGTTTTTAAAGGTTACATGAATTTTTTTGTGATTTTTAAATACCTAAAAGTATTTTTAATTAATTAATTTCCATTAACTAATTAAAAATAAACTTTTAAATGATTTAAAAATAATTTTTAATGCAAAAAATAAAAATAAAAATATATTCAGAATGAGAAAAATATTTTAAGCCAGCATGCAAAAAATGAAATTTTTATAAAGTGTTTTGATATTTTAAAATAAATGGGAAAGAAAATGCAATAAAAATGAATTAAAAATACGAATTAATGAAAGTAATCTGATCTGAGGGCCAGGATTCAAACAAGAAAGGGAGGGAATTGACCAGCGCGCGCAAACGGACGGCTCACATTCAAACTACGCTAATTAAGTCATTAACCCTAATCTGAACCCTAATCACTTTCAGATGACCGGAACAGTGTTCCGGTCATCTTCTCCGGTCAACCATTCATGCTATCTCTCTTAATACGCATCCCCAAGCCCTAAAACTCTCCAGAAATGATCCTCTCCCCAACCCCAACAAGAATCAGCCATCAAAATTCATTTATTCATCATCAAACTTGTGAATCGAAGCAAAACGGAAAAGAACTCAGAAATTTCAAAAGCTCATGAAATGCTCATTTCTCAACTATTTTCAAAACTAAACACATCATGGCAATCAGTGAAACATGTAGAATCATCCTATAACATAAAATGAGAGTTCTGGAAAAATAAATGCCATGGCTACCTGAGCTTGAGCTTTCGAAACAGGGACTTTCTGGGCAGTTCTTTGCTTCAAATTCACTCCAATGATCCTCCCTAGAAGCTTGAGAAGCTTGGCTGGAGTTTATATGGCCTTGAAATGGAAATGGCAGAAACTCAGTTTGTGAAATGTGAAAATCGTGTTTATGATTGTGGATGTTTTAGGGCAAAATGGAGGGTGGGAAATGATCAGTGAGGTTTATGGAGTTGAATGGTGAAAAAAGTTTGAAGGTTTGATGGCTGAATCAAGAGATTCGAAAGCTTTTGCAAATTTGGGGATTTTTGAGTATGCTGTGTTCTTGGAGCTTCAGGCTTGTGTGTGTTATGAAAATGAACCCTTGGAGTGTGTTTGTAAAGTCTGGATTGGGCAGAGAGTTGTTGTGTCACTGTGGGATTGGTATGGGTGTTTTTGCCAAAAAGTCAAAAGTGTTGTACTTGAGGTATGGGCAATGGTGTAGCTAGCTCATTGGCCTGTCCTTGCTCAGCTGAGATTAAGGATGTCCATGGAATTGGTTATGAGACAAATCAGCAAGTGGATCAAAGCTTATGAGATGTTTTGCGATTTTCACAAAGTTTGGTCCTTTTTGAAATTCATGAGGTTCAAAGCATCAAAAGGCATAATTCTTGGGCCAATTCTGACTTTTAGAAGTCACATGATCATGTTGTAATGAATTTGTGCACATTTTAAGTCTTTAGAATGCTTGATCATACCATTTTGCAAAATGCCTCTTTGGTGGAAAACTTGAAATTATGTGATTTTTCCCAACTTTGACAAGCCATAACTTTTGATCCAAAATGAATTAGGACAAGTTCTTGTACTTTTTGAAAAGGGAATGATCCATTCTACAACTTTCATGACCAAAGTTTTTTCATTTGAATCATTTTTGAATCAAAAAGCAAGGGTTGAAAAAGTTTCCCAAAATGGCAATTTTCCATTACAAGTCATTTTCCCAAAAAGTCAACTTTGCAAATGGCTTGAAATTCTTTGATTTTGTGAACTTCAAACATCTTCTATGATCAAATAAAGATCATATATAATCAAAATGATGATGAACACCCTTTGGTTGGGTCATTGAGGGCCTCAGATGCCCTGATTTTGCACTGACTTGCTCAAAAAGTCAACTCTTGATTAGATGCCTTCCCCATGGAATTTCTTCATGAAAATTGATATGCATGATCATTATAACATATAGAGACCAATAGAAACAAGAATGACCAAAAAATTTGGAGTTATGGCCTTTGAAACCAAAACCCTAATTTTAGGTCATTTGTGCAGTCAAACCTGGCTCTACTTCCATGCCTTTCTCAGTTCTTGTGATTCTTTGACTTTATTGACTTTGTGGGGATATAATATGATGCTTGAACACACATGGACCCCTTTGAAGTGATTGATGACCTTTGGAGTGACTCAAGAAGCTCTTGGATTGCTCAGATCACAAACCCTAGATGCAGATGACTTAGAATCAATGCAGTGAATCAAAAATGCAATATGAGATGCTATGATTGAGTTTATGCATATGAAATGATCACAAGCCATGGTGTGAATGGGTGAGGGCAAATTTGGGGTGTTTACAGCTGCCCCTATTCAAGCATGAGTTAGCTGTGCAGGATGTAAGCAACGACTTAACAGGCAAACAAGATAACTTGTGGTTGAATATCAAAGACAGTCCAAAATTTGCACTCACAGAATGAAGAAGAAAAGGGATATAGAAAATAAAGTATATTATAAAGTGCGGGTGACGGAGGACGACCGTCGAGCAGAGGACGACTGCTGGGGATACATTGATGACGGGGACGACCGACATGCTGTGGAAGATGCGGGAAATAAAGCTATGACGGGGACGGCCGACAAGCTGGGGATATAAGAGATTATGATGGGGACGACCATCAGGTAAAGATATAAGACTCTCTGGGGATCATAGGTAAGTGAAATAAATGATGAGGTACGGTCATCAAAGGTGAAGGACGATCACCTAGCAGGGGACGGCTGCTCTGTTGGGGATAAGATTAGGGACGGTCATCTAAGGTGAAGGACGATCATCGGGCAGGGTACGGCTGCCGAAAGTATCACAACATAGGACGAATGCCGGATAAAAAGGTCGACGATGGGGACGGCCATCGGATAAGCATGATGAAGGACGATCATCAAGAGGTGAAGGACGATCACCTAGAAGGGTACGGCTGCTCTCAGGGTTTATCATGACATAGGACGAATGTCAGATAACAAGATCAACGATGGGGACGGCCATCGGATAAAATGATGAAGGACAATCATCAGGAGGTGAAGGACGATCACCTAGCAGGGGACGGCTGCTGAGAGTATCGCGACATAGGACGAATGCCGGATAGAAAAGGGGTCTAATGAATAGAGACTCCACTGGGGAAAGGATGAGGGACGGTCATCCGAAGGTGAAGGACGATCACCTGGCAGGGTACGGCTGCCAAAAAGGTATCATGACATAGAACGAATGTCAGATAGTAAGGAAATAGTTTAACAAGTTTTGTTGAGGACTTCGCTGGGGAATAGTAAACACGGACGAGTGTTTATATCCAAGAAAATGAAAGGTATAAGTGTTTTGGCACTGTGTATAGATTAAAGATGCGGACGAGCATCCTTAAGACTATGATACGGGCGAGTATCAGGTAGAAACAAAAACTGACACATGCTCTGAGATGATGATACGGACGAGTATCAACTGGTTAATAAAGAACACGGACGAGTATTGATTCTGCGGGGACTCTTCTGGGGAATAGTAGACACAGACGAGTGTCTAAATTCAAGAAGACATAAGCGTTTGACACAGTGTATGGATTAAAGATGCGGACGAGCATCCTTAAGACTGTGATACGGACGGGTATCAGGTAGAAACAAACGTTTGACGCATGTTCAGAGATGATGGTACGGACGAGTACCAACTGGTTAACAGAGAACACGGACGAGTGTCGAATCTGAGGGGATATGAGTGGTATATACAAGATATGGACGAGTATCTGTATGAGTGAAACAGGAGTAATAAGTATGAGTGGTGTACGGATGAGTGTTTAACTCGCTGGGGAGAGTGACACGGACGAGTGTCAAGAAAGAGAAAAGTGTATTATAAACAGGTGTATGGTTTACAAAGTGTTCAGGTTACTATGCTGGGGAAAGTGACACGGACGGGTGTCAAGAAAGTTGTATATATGTGTGTATCTGTGAGTGCAAAGGGGGACGCTTTGGCTTTCTACTGGGGATATGACACGGACGGGTGTCAAGAAGTATTTGTAATATATAAGTGTCTGTTTTGTAAAGAAAGCTCGGGCGACTTTACTGGGGAATGATGACACGGACGGGTGTCAAAAGGAGTGTGCATTGGTATTTATGAGTGTAAGGCAAATGCCTTGGCGTTCTGCCGGGGAATCCGGGGAGTTTTCTGCATGAATTATCAAAATTTACAAGTGTTTGATTCAGAACATGGCTTATGATTATGCAATATGTTTGATTTTTGCTGTAATGCTCCGTATTAGACGGAATGCTACGCTTTGTGGGGAGAATATGATGCGAATGCTATGATTATGCAAAGGTACCGATCCGGGATTCGGATCCCGTTATTGCGAAGATCTCTGGCCGATCTGCTTGAAGAATATCCCAGCTGGGTATGAGATCATTGGTAGATCTGTCATGTATGACTCTGCTTGGGGAAATAGGTTACTAATAGACCTATCCTGGTAATAAGGGACCCAGCTGGGGCTTGTAGAAGCTTCCCTCACTCTGTTGTGATTCCTTCGCTCGTTGGTTGACACTCTGTGGGGAGATGGTTCCCTGGCTTTTGTACTTGGCTGAGGAGGAATAATGGATGGCAATTCAGCTGGGGAGAAAACACCTCCGGTGCTAAGACTGAGTAGATAATGATTTGCCAGCTTGCTGGGGTGAAGCTTTCATGCCCCATGCCGTGCTTTGAATACCTGCAATCCTGAAAAGACATAGAAAAGCACAAGTAATCCCGAGGTATCCCTTACTGGATTCCATCATAGGAGTTTAGACACTCCCGGGAGTAGGTATATTTCCTGCAAGCACGTATTTTTAGAAGAGAAGCGTCTGTATTTATGCAATCAGTATCTTAGGGATATCAGACATTTTTGCAAACAAAAATAAAATATACGAGACGAAACATGACTGAAAATCCGATTTTATTAATTCATGTGCCCTGAATTGGCAAGATACAGTCAAAGAAACAAATCCCCTAAAATGAGGAGATCGTTACAAATTGAGAAACAAGATGTTGGCAATGTCGGCGACGCTTCAAGGAGCTTCCCTTTTGCTATGACTCGTATGACATTTGACGTTCTTCTCGTCTTGCTTTCTGAAGAAGGCTGATTCTGACAGAAGCTTGATCCTTTCAAAGCTTACCAAGTTGTAAGCGATACAGACGAATTCAGAATGCATTTGTTCGCTTATTCCCTTATTTTGCATGGATCGCCCTTTCGGGTTTTCAATCCATCGGGATACCCATTTTTGCCTGAGTTGTCCAATGCGGCTTTTCAACTCAGCGGGTGTACATTTTTTATTTATTTCCCTTATTTTTGCCCGAGTCTTTTATTCTGTTTTTGACTCGCCGGGATGCCCTATTTTTGCCTGGACTTTCATTCTGTTTTTATGTCCAGCGGGTCATTTTATGCGAAGTATTTTTTAACTGCATCTGAATTCACAGGGGACGGGAAGTCTTCACCATCCATGGTGCTGAGCATCAGTGCTCCGCCAGAGAAAACTTTCTTTACTACGAATGGTCCTTCATAGTTCGGAGTCCACTTGCCCCTGTGGTCTTTATGAGGAGGGATGAGTCTTTTCAGCACAAGATCTCCTACTTGGTACTCTCGGAGCATAACTTTCTGATCGAAGGCTTTATTCATTCTTTTCTGATACAACTGCCCATGACAGATTGCAGCCAATCTTTTCTCTTCAATCAGGCTCAGTTGTTCGTATCGGGATTGGACCCATTCTGCTTCGTTCAGCTTAACATCCATCAGTACTCGTAGGGAGGGTAACTCAACTTCAACAGGTAGGACTGCCTCCATACCATACACAAGTTGATACGGTGTTGCCCCAGTGGATGTTCTGATTGACGTGCGGTACCCATGCAAGGCAAACGGTAGCATTTCATGCCAGTCTTTGTAGGTGACCACCATCTTCTGCATAATCTTCTTGATATTCTTATTAGCTGCCTCAACAACGTCATTCATCTTTGGCCTGTAAGGAGAAGAATTGTGGTGTTGGATCTTGAAGTCCCGGCATAGTTCTGCCATCATTTTGTTGTTTAAGTTGGAACCATTGTCAGTAATGATTCTCTCGGGAACTCCATACCGACAGATGATGTCTCTCTTCAGAAATCGGGCTACCACTTGCCTCGTAACGTTTGCATAGGAAGCTGCTTCAACCCACTTGGTAAAATAGTCAATGGCAACTAGGATGAATCTGTGGCCATTCGAAGCAGTTGGTTCGATCTTGCCAATCATATCAATGCCCCACATAAAAAAGGGCCAAGGTGAAGACATCACATTCAGAGGATTGGGAGGCACATGCACCTTATCCGCATAAATCTGGCATTTATGGCATTTCCTGGCATAGGCACAACAGCCAGTATCCATTGTGATCCAGTAATACCCCGATCTTAGCAACTTCTTGGCCATGGCATGCCCTCCAGCATGGGTACCAAAGGATCCTTCGTGCACTTCGTGCATTAACAAGCCTGCTTCTGTCTTATCAACGCATCTGAGGAGTACCATATCAAAGTTTCTCTTGTACAGGGAACCATCAGTATTCAGGAAGAAACTACCAGCTAGCCTTCTTAATGTCTTCTTATCATTGGAAGATGCCCCAGGCGGGTATGTTTGATCCTCCAAGAAGCATTTAATGTCATGGAACCAAGGCTTATCATCTTTGTCAACATCTGCTGCAAATACATATGCTGGTCTGTCGAGTCTGGATACTGAGATTCGAGGCACAAAGTTGGCAACTTGAACTTTGATCATGGATGAAATGGTTGCCAGGGCATCTGCAAACTGATTCTCGTCTCGAGGGATATACTCAAGCTTGACCGTTGTATAGAAGGTCAATAACCTCCTTGTATAATCCCTGTAAGGTATCAGATGATCCTGGTGTGTGCACCATTTGCCGTTGGTTTGATTAACTACCAGAGCTGAATCTCCGAATATAGTCAAAGTTTTGATCCTGAGGTCAATGGCTTCCTCAAGACCCATAATACAAGCTTCGTATTCAGCTTCGTTGTTAGTGCAGTTAAAGGTGAGTTTTGCCGAGAAAGGCATGTCAACTCCCTTAGGTGTAATGAGTACTGCACCAACACCACGACCATTCATATTGACAGCCCCATCAAACATCATAGTCCATTCTTCCTCTGGGTCAGGCCCTTCAGTGTGAATAGGCTCTTCATGATCTTTTGCTTTTATGAACATGATGTCTTCATCAGGGAAGTCAAATCTCATAGGCTGGTAATCATCAATAGGTTGCTCAGCAAGATAATCAGACAATACACTGCCCTTGATGGCTTTCTGAGATGTGTACTGAATGTCATATTCTGTAAGAATCATTTGCCATCTTGCAACCCGTCCGGTAAGTGCTGGCTTCTCAAATATGTACTTGACTGGGTCCATCTTTGAGATCAACAAGGTAGTGTGGGTCAACATATATTGTCTCAGTCGGCGAGCAGCCCACGCTAAAGCACAACAAGTTTTCTCGAGCAGTGAATAACGTTGTTCACAGTCGGTAAACTTTTTGCCTAGGTAGTATATTGCATACTCTTTTCGACCAGACTCGTCATGCTGGCCCAACACACACCCCATTGACTCTTCTAATACTGTCAAGTACATGATTAGAGGTCTTCCTTCAACTGGAGGCATAAGGATTGGAGGCTCTTGTAAGTATTCCTTGATCTTGTCAAAAGCCTTCTGGAAATCTTCGTTCCACCTAACCGTTTGTTCTTTTCTTAACAGCTTGAACAAGGGTTCACAAGTTGCAGTAAGGTGAGATATGAACCTTGAAATGTAGTTCAATCTACCTAGAAACCCCCGAACTTATTTTTCTGTCCTCGGTGCAGGCATTTATTGAATGGCTTTGACTTTATCAGGGTCAACTTCAATCCCTTTCTCGCTTACAATAAAGCCCAACAGCTTACCAGATCGCACCCCGAATGTGCACTTGTTGGGGTTTAACTTCAGTTAGTACTTCCTCAGACGCTTGAATAACTTCAGCAAATTCACCAGGTGGTCTTCTTCTGTGAGGGACTTGGCAATCATGTCATCCACATAACATTCGATTTCTTTATGGATCATGTCGTGGAATAATGTTACCATAGCCCGTTGATAGGTTGCACCAGCATTCTTCAGTCCGAATGGCATCACCTTATAACAGAACGTGCCCCAGGGTGTGATGAAAGTTGTCTTCTCCATGTCTTCAGGTGACATCTTGATCTGATTGTATCCTGAAAATCCGTCCATGAAGGAGAACACCGAGAACTGAGCCGTATTATCCACCAATACATCAATGTGAGGTAAAGGGAAATCATCCTTCGGGCTGGCTCTGTTCAGATCCCGGTAGTCCACACACATTCTCACTTTGCCGTCTTTCTTAGGTACGGGTACAATATTAGCAACCCACGGCGGATAGCTAGTTACAGCAAGGAATCCGGCGTCCCACTGCTTTTGTACCTCTTCTTTAATTTTCATTTCCATATCTGGGCGAGTACGGCGCAGCTTCTGCTTTACTGGCGGGCAGTCTTCTTTTAAAGGCAACTTGTGCATGACAATATCGGTGTCCAACCCGGGCATATCCTGATAAGACCAAGCAAAGACATCCACATACTCCCGAAGCATATTAATCAGTTGTTCTTTCACTGAATCTTGTAAGCAGGCCCCGATTTTAACCTCTTTCACGTCTTCTTCCGTACCAAGATTAACTATTTCAACCTCCTCCTGATGAGGAGTGATAACCTTCTCCTCTTGCCTTAACAACCTGGCTAGCTCTTCAGGAAGCTCATAATCTTCTTCAACCCCTTCATCAGCTTGATTGATCGGATTGTCAAAGTCATACGAGGTCATAGCAGTGTTGTTGTCGGTGCAGTCTGGAGGGCACTCTCTGCAAGGGTTTAGATTTGTTCATTTTAGTGATTGATTTTAATCTTGTTTAGAAAAAAGTGAAATGAAGTTGTCATTTTGGAAAACATTGCCATTTTATTTTTGTACAAAAAGAAAAATGAAAAACAGTGAGCGGAAAAGAAAAAGACTCATTTGCAAAAGATGTCCGATATTCATTGATTGATCTGTTTGCACAAAATTACAAGATGGCCCGATTACAAAATGAGTCTTGTCATCTTGGGCAAGATGCAAGACTTGATGCATGCTTAAAAATACAGGAAATAATAATTACTCTGCAGGAGTAACCCTTATAATTTCCTGGGAAGACCAGTTAAGGACTTGGCTCCCCGGGATCCTTGGACGTATCCAGCTCTCCAGGTTGCGGTCGCTTTCATCCTCGTCTTCCAAGTTGTTTACTGCATCAGGGGTGAGCATTCCCCCGCTGACAAAACTGGGCTTCTTGGCAGCCTCTGATTGATCTTGTTGAGTTGGTCTGTAACCCAACCCAAATCTGTCCTCCTTCTTCTCCAAGGGCAGCAGCTTGCCCCAGCCTTGGGCAGTCCCCTCTTCAACAACCTTCCTGGCTTGCTGATAAGATGTCATGGAGGTTCCAAGTACAGCAGATGCTTCATTAATGTTCAGGGCTTCAAACCCCTGGCTCATAGTTTCATGGATTTCTCCATCCATCTCAATGTACTTGTACGTAGCCAGATGGCTAACAAAGATGTCTTCTTCACCACAGATGGTGATGATCTGGCCTTCCCACTCGAATTTCAGCTTCTGGTGAAGGGTAGACGTAACAGCGCCAGCGGCATGGATCAAAGGTCTACCCAACAAACAGCTGTAGGCCGGCTGAATGTCCATCACATAGAAGGTAATTTTAAAAGTCTGCGAGCCAATCATCACAGGCAGATCAATCTCCCCTAGCACTGATCTCTTAGAGCCATCAAATGCTCTCACCACCAAATTACTTGGACGCAATGCCAAGCCATCGTACTCCAGCTTCACCAAGGCTTTCTTTGGTAGAACATTGAGTGAAGACCCAGTGTCCACCAGTACATGGGATAGAACAGCACCCTTGCATTCTAGAGTGATATGTAAAGCCTTGTTGTGGTTACGTCCCTCAGTTGTTAAGTCAGCATTGGTGAAGCCCAGTCCATGACTGGTGTTGACATTTGCCACCACAGTTTCTAGCTGATTAACTGTGATCTCCTCTGGCACGTATGCTGCGTGCAAGACTTTCAGTAATGCGTTCCTGTGAGCTTCAGAACACATCAACAGGGATAATATGGAGATCTTTGAGGGAGTTTGGTGAAGCTGATCCACCACTTTGTAATCACTTCTTTTTATAATCCTCATAAACTCGTCTACATCTTGTTCAAAAGATGTCTTCTGAGTTTCTTTAACAGTTGGCTCTTCCACTACCACACTCTTTCCTTTTGCTTTGGCAGCAGCTTCTTCTTCGGCGTTAGGTCTTTGCAATTGTGAGGCAAAAAGGCGTCCGCTTCTGGTGAAGCTCCGCTTCCCCCAACATTATCAATCTGTGGAGAAGAGGTTGAAGAGTCCAAAGTGATTTTCTCTCCGTTGCAGTAGAGATCAGAGCCATAATGCCAAGGTATGGCATTACTGCTTTCGTATGGAACTGGTCCAGGCACCGTGATGGTAACTGGACTGACTGCTGCAGAGGAAGGTACTGAAATGGTGTGCGGATCGTAGTAAATGGTGACTGGTGACCTGGCAGGAGGTGCCACTGTTTGTTGTTGAAAGTTGTTGTTTGGAGGAACACTTGACGGATCATAGTAGATAGTGACTGCTGAGATATCTTCATTAATTGTTGTTGGCGTTGTAGAAGATTCTGTTGAATAAATGGATGCTGATGTTGTAGAAGAAATGGTTGTTGACATTTGATTTGGTGAAGTGATGGATGAAGCCATTGTTGATGATATTAATGAGTTGTTCGGAATGATTGTTGTTGCAGTTGTAGAAGAGTCAGGAATTGTTGTCAAAGGAATTGCTGGATTTGTAGGCGCCGTTGTTGAGATCTGAAGTATACCACTTTTGATAAGACCATCTATGCCGCTTCTCAAGTTATCACACCCGTTGACTGAAATGTTGCAATAACCACAACCGAACTCACACCCGGGGAACATCTAGCATTCTAGGAGCTGAGCTTTAATTTCTACCAGAGGTGTCCGAATCTGCCCAACACTGGTGATTAAGAAAGATGGCTTGTCTTCCTCAATGGCATTAATTCTTGGTCCTCCATGGTTGGGCATGGTATTCTTGGTGACACTTGGAGGGGGTGCAAAGTTGAGGGCTTTAGAATCCACCAGGTCTTGTACCTTCATTTGTAAAGCCCTGCACTTCTCCGTATTGTGGCCAGGTGCATTGGAATGGAAAGCACATCTGGCGTTGACATCGTAATTTCTTGGAAGATTGGAGGGATCTGGTGGTGCCAATGTCCTTAATTCAACCAAGTTGAGTTTCAGGAGTTGTGGCAATAAAGCGGCATAAGGCATGGGGATAGGGTCAATCACCCTATTTGCCTGTGATGGTCTTTGCTGAAAAGGTCTTTGTTGCTGATTGTTGTTATTGTTGTTGTAGGTCCTTTGTGGTGGATACTGAACTTGCTGCTGATAGTGTGGTTGTTGTGGTGGTTGATATGTTGGTTGCTGAGGAATCAGAGCTGGAATAGTGACAGCTGCTACTGATCTGTGGACATACTGAGGTCTGCCCCTGCTGGCATGAATGGCATTTGTCTCACTGGCCCTTCGAGGTCCCACAAAAGGCTTCCTGGGGTTGCTCGACGAACTTGCTCCATTATCAGAAATCTTGCCCATTTTCAGAAGGCTTTCAATTCTTTCTCCAGCTATAACTACGTCAGCGAAGCTGGTGGAAGAAAAGGCAGCTAGCCTATCAATATATGTTCCTTGCAGAGTATTCATAAACATGTCGGCCATTTCTCTTTCCGACATGGGTGGCTGGACAGCAGCAGCAAGCTGTCTCCACCTCTGGGCATATTCCCTGAAGCTTTCTCTGGAGGATTGAGACATTCCCATCAAAAGGGTCCTGTTAGGAGCCATGTCCAGATTGTATTGGTACTGCCTGATGAAGGCCTCAGCTAGGTCCTTCCAGCATCTGATTGTAGTTCTGGTCAAATGTGAGTACCACTCCCTTGAAGCCCCAGTCAAACTGTCTTCAAAGTAAAACATCCACAGTTTTTCATCCATTGTGTATTCCTTAAGTCTCCCCAGGAAGGATTGCAAGTGAGTTCGTGGACAGGAAGTTCCATTGTACTTCTCGAAGCATGGGGGTTTAAACTTATGAGGGATTCTTACCCCATCCACTAACCCCATATCCATGACATCAAAACCCAGGGAATTTTGAGACTCCAGAGATCTCAACTTCTCAGCAATTTCATCAAACCTTCTATCATAAACTTCATCCCCAGCTCCCATTACAGTGAATTGCTCCTCTTGGGGGTCTTCTTGTAAGATTCTGCCTGCAGTAGTATTTCCTTGCACATTAGTCGGGATGTTGATCTCCGGATGAAGATGAGGCCCATATACTGGTGGGTTAACATGAGGCTGACCCCTCTCATTGTTACTTGTTCCTCCAGTTCCCAAATGGGGTTCTTCCGGGGTTTGTCTTTCTACCAATGCCCTCAATCTTTCTTGGCTTTGAGCCAAACCATTCATTACTTCCATGAACTGGGTCATTTGGTTTGTCATCTCCAGCCTTTCATTAGCCATCTGGGTTCTGACCTCTGTCAGATCTTGCTGTACTTGGTCCATCTGGATACCAGGAAGATTGTTGCGAGTAGGATATCTGTGCGGACGGTTGAGAGGGAACACCCGACGGCGAGCAATAATTCCTGAACCACAACAGAGTTAGTAACAAACAAAACAAAAACCTACAAAACAAAACGAAAGTTAGTATGCAATGCAGTATGCTTATTTATTTTCCAAGGTATCCGGCTTGGTGCTTGGTTTTGACCTTTCCAGACCCCGAGGAAGATGCTTTGATGTTGCTTGAGAAAAGAAGCTCAAATGGAACAAACTGACAAATACATTACAAATGGTGGATCATACATAGTTTGTTTTTACAACACATGCCCCTGAGGGGTCAAAATACATCATAAAAGGAAAAGTACATGAAATGGAAATAACAACAAGCAAAGAAGTCAAACATCTAATCCAAACTCATCCTCCTTAACCTCCTTCAAAAGCGCTTCAGTTACAAGATCAGCCGGATGCTCTGTAATGTTTCTGATAAGAAGGTTTCTGGTGGCAATAGCAGTGGTCAGCTTCTTGTGCCTGTCTTGGTCCTTTGACCTCTTCACACCTACCCTAAGTTTCAGCTCTGAAATCTCCTTCTGGGCTGCTAGCAGAGCCTCCTGTTGCTTCTTCTCATTGGCCTCCAACTGCTCAATCCTGTCTTGAGTTCTCTTATCTTCTTGAGTGCGAGCTTCAGTGATCCTGACCCACCTAGCTTGACTTTCTTTCAGATAGAGATCAGTCATAGCCTTCTGAAACTGGGCCTCTTTACAGGCATTCTTCAAAATTTGCTCTCCAGCTCTTGATTTCTTGATGTAGTCCTCTGCTTTCTCAATCCTGGCTAGATGCTCCACTTTAAGCTTTTCTAACCTCTCAATGTCTAGACGACCATCACTCCTCTCCCAGAGAGTCTTCTTTAGAGCTTGAGACAGATTCTCATTCCTCTCTTTCAGATTCTCAAATTCTTCCAGGCTGACAGTGGCTGGAGGTGGTGCTGTGGATGGTCCAAGTGCATCCTCAATGGTGAAAGGCATCCCATAAAGATGAGCCCTAGCATGAGACCATTCATAATATTGAGCTGAAGCCACATTATTGCACCTCCCAAGAATGGCCATCCCTTTGGTCTGGATGTTGTCCCAAGCCCAGGATGCTTGTCTGACAACAGCTAGATTAGGTTTTATCTCACAATACAGGGTTTCAGCCAAGTCTTGCACTCTAGGAGGATGAACCAAAGCATAGCCCAACTGTCTTTTAAACAACAAAGGGTTGTAGTTGATGCAACCCTTCACTCCTATTAGAGGTACATTGGGGAACTGTCCACAGCTAGTAATTATGTCCCTGCCTTTGGTGCTCTGGGTGCACCACCTGATGTCATCTGAAGTCAAAGCAATAAGTCTCCTAGCCCAATTCTTCTGTTGGTGAGGATTCAGGAAGGCATCAGTCTTGGGTAAGTGTTTGAGCAGCCAGGTATGGAACAGGGGAGCACAGCATCTCACCAACCTCCCTCTTTGCTTCTCATTTCTTTGGTGAACAGAATAATAGAAATCTCCCAGCAATGTGGGCACTGGGTTCCTCAGAAGGAAAAGATGAATGGCATTCTTGCTGATAAACCTGGGCTCATCTGCAAATAATATAACCCCATATGTACTGAGGGCCAACAATGCACAAACTGCCCTCCATTCTCCCAAAGAGGCCTTCAGGATGGCCTGAGAAGTCAAAAAGTCTAAGTGTAGGCCAGGGATTCCAGCCTTTGTTGTCATGTTCTGCTCAATCAAAATAGGCTCCAGGTACAGTGCTTTTGCCACTTCTTCATTGCTGGGAAACGCCATCTCAGGGTTGAAGGGGACACCACCCCTGACAGGTACTCCAATCAATGATGAGAACTCCTCCAGCAGAGGTCCTAGCTGAAAGTTCTGGAAAGTGAAACATCTCAAAGGAGGGTCATAAAACTGTAGGCAGGTGTGAATCAAACTCCTCTGAGAAGGGTCCAAGTCCATAACCATATCAAGGATGCCTCCATAATGCTCTCTGAATAGTGGGATGTGGTCTGGAGTGACAAGTGCCTGGACCTGCCTGATGCCAGCCAGCTCAGGCTCAAAGAAATGGTATGAAATGTTGCTCTTTTTGGGTGCCATGACTGCTGATGAAGAGCTGAAAACAAATGTTGATGATGAAGACTGATACTGGAGATGAGCCACTGATAGGCTGAGGATGATGATGGAGGTAGCTGAAGCAGGCGACTGATGAAGATAGCTGAAACAGAGAGCTGATGAAACAGAGGTCTATGCAGATGAATGGGTCAAAACCAAGCCAGATGTAATGTGGATACCCTGAAAAACAAATAAACAAATGTTAAAATGATGCAAATGATGAGTATGCAAATGATATGCAAGGGTTTGTGATCAAGCTGAATCTGATTACTGCCTTGATATAAGTCCATGTATGTCTAAGAAGTCCAGATGGAGGTTCAAAAGTCCAGTAACCAAGGTGGGGGACTCAAATAAAGAGTCACATATCCATGGTTAAATCACAAGAACTGTCCAAAGTGGAGTATTCTTAATCAAACAAAGTATCAGGGTATGCTGTGGCCAAGGGCACCTGCAAACCTGTAAACAGCCCAACCCCCCTCACAGGTGATGTTCTAAAACAAGGATCCTCAGACTTGGATCAGTTATGAGAAGTGTAAACACTTCTAACCCGGAGGTACAGTGTTTACAATAACCATAAAAGATCCTCCTCTAATTCACCTCAGTTTCTGAAGGTCATAGTAAAGGTCATCAAGACTTAGCAGGCTTCCCAGATAGCCCTAGCACTACAGGAGATCTGTAGCACAGAGTTCTCAAGAAGAAACCCATATCTGAACCGTGTTTCATATTCCCGCACCAGACCGAAATGGAATGGGAAAGAACATGAACCACTCTAGCCTAGGTGTCACTCAGGTCCCAGGTATAGGACCTTAAACTCTCAATAGAACCCCACCCATCAGAACAATAAACCAGATCCAGCCAGATAACAGTATGACAGTATGATGTATATAAAGCTGTAAAGAAAGCAATAAATAACTGTACATAAAGCAAAAATAAATACAAATATACAAACACAATTAGCACATAACACCCCAATAAACACAAATCAAACAAGCGCTAGGAGGAACCCACAAAAAGAACCAGAAGCCTTGGTTACAGTATAAGGTTCCCCAGCAGAGTCGCCAAGCTGTCGCTCCCACCAAATGACAACCAGGTCAAGTGGGTACAGACGCGAACGGTCGGCGAAAGAGGAAATGAGAACACACAGGGGTGAACTCAAGAGAAAAGAAAGAGTTTCCAGCTAGGCATTTTTATCCCGAAGGAAAGGTAATGCTGCATAGACCTAGAAAGATATGGATAAGACGGTTGCGAACCAGAGAGACTGAGAAAGGGGGTTGGTTACAACCTGGGAAGGTATTAGCACCCAGATTGTCCGTCGTACTCGACGGGATCCACGCTTAAAAGATTTGTATTTTAAAGGGGTAATGTCAGTGCAATTTGTGTATCAAAGCTGGAAAAGAATGCAAGTGTCAGTGTAAAAGAAATGTGAAGTGTAGTATGTACAGTGTCAGTGTAAGAACAAGAGTATAGTGCTCAAGACTATGAGGCTTAAAGAATAATGCTGGAAAGAGGGGGAATGTACAGAGACTTTTGTTCGATAACTGTTAAGTTATGCCTACGTATCCTCTCGTGCAATGAGGAAGTCAGAACACCGTAGTTCGACTCAAAGAGACTGAAAGATAAATTGACTTGTGAACTGCTTACTTGTCTATGCTCAAGTGTATGACCTATCTGGCTCAGGTGCAAACTGTCTTGCATTAGACGGAAGAAGCGAGTTCTCGTTTATGAGTGAATGAGATGAGAAAAGAATCCCGGAGGAGACGATTATTGTTTGTTTTTTGTGTTTTCAGTCTTTTATTTGCTTTTGAAAGTTTGTCATAAGTTAATGAGCTTAAGCCTAAACCAATGGGTTAGTAAACTCATCACATCCTCCCTCTGATTAGGGGTGATGAGATTACCTTAAGTGTGAAGTCAGCATCTCACACTTAATCACCATGATGTAGGATTAAGATCATTAACCTACTTGTGATTATTTAGATGTTTTTGTTGTTTTTGTTTAGTGTTAAGTAATGAGTTTAAGCCATAATCAAGGATTAAATGGTCCCATTACACCATCCTAATAGAAGGATAATAGATGAGAGCATTTAAGCTGAGGAAAACTCCTCAACTTAATCCATGATTAGGGATTAACCTCATGACAAAACAAAGCCTTTATTAGATGGATTTTAGTTAATGATAAGATGGAGAAGTGAGTTTTATGGTTTGTAAGACAACTTGAGGAGGACTTATCCATTAACACTAGGGTTAGTCCTTCTTAACGAATCAAGGAAGAATTAGAACCCTAATGCAAGGCCCAAGTTACAAGCTTGATGTCTTGATGATTATTAAGTGAATTGATTAAAGGATTTAAACACATTAAGGGTTTAACACTTAGGATTAAAGTTGTACACTCCATCCTAATATAAGGATGCAGGCATAAGCTTAATCACAAAGCCTTAAAGCCTTTAGGGTTTAGTCCCTGATTATGAGATGAGAAGAGAAGACTCAAGAGATGACACAAAGGTAAAACTAATGGGGAGACTAAACAATCCTAAAAAAGTTATCATGCCTGGAAGTCCTAGGGTTTGTGAGGTTTAAGAGAAAGATCTTCAAAGAACCACCAAGGAGAGAAGCAGAGGAGATGAGCAAAGAGAAGCAAAACAACTTGCTTCACTTAAGAAGTCAAGTTGCTTGAGGAAAGAAAGTAAGATGAACAAGAATGAGCAAGCTCAATCCAAAGCACAAGATAAAAATGCAGCAATGATGCATAAAAGAGATGAAAAGAGATCATGAGAAGTGAAGGCAGATTCACTTCTCAAAGTGACTTACCACCTGAAAAGTTAGTGAAAGAAATGAAATGCAATGCAAATGAGATGAAATGGCATGATGCAAGGAAAAGTCAGAAGCAAATACATGATGCTAATGATGCTAAGAGATGATACAAACATGAGGCAAGGCATGAGAGTGATCATACAAACATATGGATGCAAGAGAAGCATGTATTGAATCATGGATGTTCATGAAAAGTTATGAAATGCAAATGGACATATAACATGGCAAATGAAAGATTCAATGATCAAGCATGATTCTAATATGTCCTAAGATGTGTTATGAATCAAATGGATGCACAAAATGTCATGGCAAGTCATGGTATGCAAGCAAATGGAAGATGGATGCAAAGGAAGGCATGAATTAGGGTTATATGCAACATACAAAGCAAAAATCACAAACCAGAAGCAAAAGACATGATAAAAATTTGAAAATGCAATCAAAGGAACCCTAAGCCTATACAAACTCACTGCCCAAAGGAGGGGATCCAACTCTTAACCTAGTGAAAGTTATGAATTTTCTAAGATTGCTAGGGTTTTAAGGTACCTTGTCAAGAAAAATGCAAAACAAATTGGAAATGCAAGATCAATTCATGCCAATTTTATCCTATAAACTACATGCTAGACAAGATGCAATGCAAAAAGAATCATTGTCCAACTCTCAAAGGTTAGACAGAAATGAATTTTTGAAGTTTGAAACAAAATAATGCCTTGAAATGAAATTAAATCCAAAGAAAATTATCAAAAGGCATCAAGAACAAAAAAGAAATTTGGTTTGAGAGTTGGACAATGTTTCTAAATGTTTTTAAAGGTTACATGAATTTTTTTGTGATTTTTAAATACCTAAAAGTATTTTTAATTAATTAATTTCCATTAACTAATTAAAAATAAACTTTTAAATGATTTAAAAATAATTTTTAATGCAAAAAATAAAAATAAAAATATATTCAGAATGAGAAAAATATTTTAAGCTAGCATGCAAAAAATGAAATTTTTATAAAGTGTTTTGATATTTTAAAATAAATGGGAAAGAAAATGCAATAAAAATGAATTAAAAATACGAATTAATTAAAGTAATCTGATCTGAGGGCCAGGATTCAAACAAGAAAGGGAGGGAATTGACCAGCGCGCGCAAACGGCTGGCTCACATTCAAACTACGCTAATTAAGTCATTAACCCTAATCTGAACCCTAATCACTTTCAGATGACCGGAACAGTGTTCCGGTCATCTTCTCCGGCCAACCATTCATGCTATCTCTCTTAATATGCATCCCCAAGCCCTAAAACTCTCCAGAAATGATCCTCTCCCCAACCCCAACAAGAATCAGCCATAAAAATTCATTTATTCATCATCAAACTTGTGAATCGAAGCAAAACGGAAAAGAACTCAGAAATTTCAGAAGCTCATGAAATGCTCATTTCTCAACTATTTTCAAAACTAAACACATCATGGCAATCAGTGAAACATGTAGAATCATCCTATAACATAAAATGAGAGTTCTGGAAAAATAAATGCCATGGCTACCTGAGCTTGAGCTTTCGAAACAGGGACTTTCTGGGCAGTTCTTTGCTTCAAATTCACTCCAATGATCCTCTCTAGAAGCTTGAGAAGCTTGGCTGGAGTTTATATGGCCTTGAAATGGAAATGGCAGAAACTCAGTTTGTGAAATGTGAAAATTGTGTTTTTGATTGTGGATGTTTTAGGGCAAAATGGAGGGTAGGAAATGATCAGTGAGGTTTATGGAGTTGAATGGTGAAAAAAGTTTGAAGGTTTGATGGCTGAATCAAGAGATTCGAAAGCTTTTGCAAATTTGGGGATTTTTGAGTATGTTGTGTCCTTGGAGCTTCAGGCTTGTGTGTGTTATGAAAATGAACCCTTGGAGTGTGTTTGTAAAGTCTGGATTGGGCAGAGAGTTGTTGTGTCACTGTGGGATTGGTATGGGTATTTTTGCCAAAAAGTCAAAAGTGTTGTACTTGAGGTATGGGAAATGGTGTAGCTAGATCATTGACCTGTCCTTGCTCAGCTGAGATTAAGGATGTCCATGGAATTGGTTATGAGACAAATCAGCAAGTGGATCAAAGCTTATGAGATGTTTTGCGATTTTCACAAAGTTTGGTCCTTTTTGAAATTCATGAGGTTCAAAGCATCAAAAGGCATAATTCTTGGGCCAATTCTGACTTTTAGAAGTCACATGATCATGTTGTAATGAATTTGTGCACATTTGAAGTCTTTAGAATGCTTGATCATACCATTTTGCAAAATGCCTCTTTGGTGGAAAACTTGAAATTATGTGATTTTTCCCAACTTTGACAAGCCATAACTTTTGATCCAAAATGAATTAGGACAAGTTCTTGTACTTTTTGAAAAGGGAATGATCCATTCTACAACTTTCATGACCAAAGTTTTTTCATTTGAAGCATTTTTAAATCAAAAAGCAAGGGTTGAAAAAGTTTCCCAAAATGGCAATTTTCCATTACAAGTCATTTTCCCAAAAAGTCAACTTTGCAAATGGCTTGAAATTCTTTGATTTTGTGAACTTATAACATCTTCTATGATCAAATAAAGATCATATATAATCAAAATGATGATGAACACCCTTTGGTTGGGTCATTGAGGGCCTCAGATGCCCTGATTTTGCACTGACTTGCTCAAAAAGTCAACTCTTGATTAGATGCCTTCCCCATGGAATTTCTTCATGAAAATTGATATGCATGATACTTATAACATATAGAGACCAATAGAAACAAGAATGACCAAAAAATTTGGAGTTATGGCCTTTGAAACCAAAACCCTAATTTTAGGTCATCTGTGCAGTCAAACCTGGCTCTGCTTCCATGCCTTTCTCAGTTCTTGTGATTCTTTGACTTTCTTGACTTTGTGGGGATATAATATGATTCTTGAACACACATGGACCCCTTTGAAGTGATTGATGACCTTTGGAGTGGCTCAAGAAGCTCTTGGATTGCTCAGATCACAAACCCTAGATGCAGATGACTTAGAATCAATGCAGTGAATCAAAAATGCAATATGAGATGCTATGATTGAGTTTATGCATATGAAATGATCACAAGCCATGGTGTGAATGGGTGAGGGAAAATTTGGGGTGTTTACATATGTATCGATACATTTGTGGCTTGTATCGATACATAGCCACTTGAATTTCAAAAATTTCGCATTATGTATCGATCACATCCATATTGAATCGATTCATGTTCATTTTCTTTTAAATCTGTCAAAATAATTACAGTATGTATCGATACATTCGTGGTTTGTATCGATACATAGCAACCTGATTATCAAAAAATTTCGTCAAATGAATCGATTCATAAGGTCATGAATCGACGCATACTGTTTTAAATTCAGTTTCTTTCTTATGAATCGACACATCAGCAACTGCTATGACATGTCCATCAGTTATAAAACTCTATTCTATCTCTTTCTTCATTCCATTTGCATCATTTACAGTTTCCTAACCCTAACACCACAAAACCCCTCTTCTCTCAAAACCCTAATCTCATCATTATGCCTCCAAGAGTCATGCTTCCTAGAGCAAAAGGAAAAGGTAAAGGCAAAGAACCTGTTGAGGCTTCCCATCAAGCTCCTTCTGTTCCCGAAATTCCTCCCTCTGGGGCTTCCATTCTCCATCCTGCCATTGTTGAAGAGTTTGAGGTTTCTTTTAAGACGAGGTTAGTCATGAAACCACATGTTTTCAATACTAGTGATGTACATACTCTTTGTTTAGAAGAAGTTGCTGATTTAATCGACGCACAAAATCTTGGGTCCTTTTTAACTGCTAATGATGATTATCATGAGGACTTTATTCGTGCTTTTTATGCTGGTGTGAAAACTGGTAAAGGTTACATGTTCAAGTGTTCTATTGGAACCAGAACTTACCGTTTTGAGGCTGATGATTAGCCCAAAGTGTTCAAACTGCCATCCCTGTTGCCTGAGTTGTAGATGTGGCATGATCAGAGCTTTGAAACACAGTTTAATCTGAAGGAATATTGTGCATCCATTTCTAAATTGGAAAGACCTCTTGCTGATGATGAGCCTTTGACTTCTGGAATGATAAAGAGCGTTCCCAGAATTCTGCATTAGATTCTTTCACATATCTTGCGTCCAAGGTCCGGTGGGCACTCTCGATTGGATAAGCCAGACATCCATCTCTTGTACATTCTGCAGAAGAAGATCCCATTGAATTGGCCAAATTACTTTGTAAAGCGTATCTTTCTTACGCGGAATAGTTCAAAGAACATCACTCTTGCATATGCTGCACAGATTATGCGGATCCTTAAGTTTTTGAGAGTGGTTTTCCCCCATGCGCCTCTCTTAGCTTCTTCTAGTGTTCAAGAATTCAACAATGCTACTCTCTCTCATATGGGATATAGGTGGGACATAGAGCGTCGTTGCTATTACTTCTTTGAACGCAGCACTAGAACCCGAATCTACAACTTTGATATTCCTTCTGAACATATTTATGTTGAAGAACAAAGAGATGAAGATATGGAGGATGCAGAAAATCCTCCTGACGCAAATGCCAACACTGCTTGGGGTGAGTGGGTGCCACAAAGGTGGTCTCCTACTAACTATGACCCGGTTCCTCCATCTGTTCCACCGACATCATCTACTACTGCTCCTGCATATCTCACTCAAATGTTTGAGCAAATGGAAATTGCCAACAATGCCCGCCATGAAGAAGCCCGTGCGTGGCATGTCCAACAAACGAAATAGCGTAAAGAGCACCAAGAATGGCATGATGAACACACAAGGATGTATCATAATCAACACTCATGGCATACCGACTCGGTTAAGTGGCATCAAGTTTTCTACAATGAGATGTTTGGTTTCATGGATGATTGTCATTCGCATCCGGGGATTATGGAAAGATTTCAAAGCACAGAGGTTCAAAAACGGTTCAGGCATTACACCTTCATGGGGTAGAATCCTGATGAAATGCCTCCTCCACCTCCTCCTCCAAGTTTCCGAGATCCTGATAGAGATGATGCGGAGTCTTGTGGTGGCCACTTCCCTCACTGAGGCTGCATTTCATTTTGCATAACATCATTGTTTCTTGCTTAAATTTCTTTGCATTTTATGTTTAAACATTGTATTGTTTGGTTTGCTTCTGTAATTCACAACTCTAATTGACAATTTCAATGCCTATGTTTGTTTGCTGCTTTCGACTAATTTGTTTGCCCTTTATGTTTCATTCTTTGTGAGTGAATTCTGCTTATATATCTTGGTATTGCTGAAATTTTGCTTCACTTATGCATTCTTTCTTGATGTTGACAAAGGGGGAGAAAGGCGAGTGTGAAAAATGACAGGCATGCACAAACTTAGGGGGAGTGGTTCTCACACTTCAAAATTTTTTGTCATTATCAAAAAGGGGGAGTTTGTGAGCAACTCTTTAGTTTTGTATGATTATAAATTTTAGGTGTTTGTGCTTTTATATTAAGACACTTTGTATGCATTTCTAGCCTTTATATCACTTGTCTCATTTTAAATAAATAATGTCTTTGAATTTCTGAAAATTCGCAAAATGAATCGATTCATTCCATCATGCATCGATTCATGCTGTAGAAACAATTCTGGAAATTCGCAAAATGAATCAATTCATTCCATCATGCATCGATTCATGCTGTAAGAATGATTTTGGAATTTCTTCTATGAATCGATACATACAAACATGCATCGATTCATTGTATGTTCATTTCTCTGCTTTTCTTTGTCTGTTCAGTATGTATCGATTCATGATATTATGACATAACAATTTAAATATCATTATGTATCGATTCATTTGCATCTTGAATCGATTCATTTTTCTGTTTTACTTCTAACAGAGTCTGCATAGTATATGTTGTTGTTTCTGTTAGTGCAGTGTCAGGGACAGGAATTGCTTACGAAATTCAAAGTCAAGGATTATTGAAGAACACATCAAGAAAAGGAATTTTGAGTGTGAACAATTCAATGTTGAGCAGGATTGAAACCTAGAATCAAATTCATCTTCATCATCTTCTCAAATACCTTGATTCAAGAACATTAACAAGGAATTAGTGTTGTTATGTGAATTAAAGGTTTATGAGATAACGTTCAGTGGTACGATCGGAGATCCAGCTGAGTTGAAGAGTGAAAGAAGGTTTCAAGGAAAAACCAGCTGGGTTTTCCTTCAAGAACGGGCGTGTTCTTGAGGGTTTGTTAGTCACGTTTACAAGACAGATTCAGCCGCAGCGTAAGGTTTGGAAATTGGGAGATTTTGCAAATAGATCGTGGAACCGGTGAATTGTTTGTATTACTTGCAGGGAATCTTGATTTGGCTCAGATCAAGTGAAGGTTGATACAATAGGAAGATCTAGGTGTATAGATTTCTGGTGTTTGTATAACAACCTTGTAAACGACGATTTCAGCAATATTGATATAAAAGTTCTCAATTTCGGTTTGAAATTGAGAGGGAGACGTACCCACACGCGAGGACGAACATGGGGAACTTCCTTACCAAATCTCTGCGTATTGTATTCCTTCTCCATCTCTATTTACGTTTTTAATCGTATTTGATTCATTGGAAATAGCTTTTGTGATAGGTGCATTCATCACTTTTACAGCTTGTGTGTTTAATCCTTTATCATCTCAATTGTAAATCCAGCATGTTATCACATGTCCGGTCTTCTAGTGGCTGGTCCAGAATAGACGCAAGTATATTTGGGACCGTGATTTCCGTTAATCTTTGAAAACTCTGAAAAATCTTTTAAATCCTTGTAAACAAGGAGGTGATCCATTCACCCCCCTCTAGATCACTAGCCACAGCGTCTAACATGATGTACAAGTCTTATCAAGGGGTTGTTTCACAAAGAAAAATCTAAAAGACATTTCTTCACAAAAGCAACAAAAACACTTAATTAAGTTCAACAAGCTAGTGAGCTTAGACCCTAATCCTTGGAAACAAGTCTTGGATAAATTCTCCTTGCTTGGTGTGCTTGTTCTATTATTCCATCTTGGAATGTAGTAGCAAGTACACATTCCATGGAAAAGAGTTTGAATTCACTTCCTTGTTCCAAATTCATACAAAACTCTTAAAAAGAGAACAACAAACAATAAGCGACTTTCCTGCGGGAACTTCTCTTCTCATCTCATTCACTCATAACGTGAACTTGCGACGACTTGTATCGCATGCAAGACGGTAAATGCACTCGTACCAGACGAGCATGCAACACCTGAGCATAGACATACGCAGTTCCAACGCATAAAAAACATAAACAAATTGTTCCCGCCTTAGTTAGGCGAACTACGTTGACTCTGATTCTCATTTTCCTGATGAGGTACATAGGTAGTGGGGTAGGGCCCATTAAAGCACATTCTTTATTTTCCCTATATTTTCCCCATTCTTTCTTTTTGTTCTCTTTCCATCTCAATTCCCTTTTCCATTCCCATTCCAGTTCCAGTAGTAGTTTTATTCAGCAACACTTTATTTTCTCACCCTTTGAAACAAACAAGCAAGCGTGGATCCCTTCGGGTACGACGGACGATTTGGGGTGCTAATACCTTCCCAGGTTGTAACCGACTCCCGAACCCAGATCTTTTGTTCGCAGGACCTTGTCCTTTCCTTCTCAGGTTTGTGCAGCATTACCTTTCCCATTCTTTCGGGATAAAAATGTCTGGCTGGCGACTCTACCTTTTCCGCGCCACTTTCGAGTTTGTACTAGGATGAAAATCCCGGGAGCGACAGCTGGCGACTCTGCTGGGGATCGAACCCAGAATCTCTGGTTTCCCTCGTAGAGTCAATCCTAGAGCCTGTTTGTTTTTTCTTTCTTTGGGTGTTTGTATGTGTGTGCTGTTGTGTTTGTTTATTGTTTTCGTTTACAGTTTACTTTACAGCTTTATTTACTGCTTTCAGTATTTATTTTCGCATGCATCATATACTGGACTATGCTTGTTTCATTTTTTCTGTGGGATGGGTTTTGTTACTGTGAGATAAGCCAAATACCCAGCTTGAGTGCACCTAGGATTTAGAGTGGTTCCACTTTAGCTTCATGGCATCTTGCTATGTTGGTATTAGTGAGTTCCACGCCTTGACTTGCGACCTTCTCGGAAATGTATTGACGCCATAATTTTTCTGGGGAAATACACTACCTTGATAGTTATGTGCAGTCAAGGGACCGATCATTGAGAACCTTTGTGGAAACATCCCTCTCTAGTGATGACAGTGGCATACCACATTTGTTGGCAAACCCACTCGCATCCGAGGGCCCACTGGGAACTCGCATAGGATGGCCTGGTTCTCTCATAGGAATCCAGTTAAGGAAAACTGTTCGTATGACGATAGTATTGTACCCTTCGGTATGAATGTACTATTGTTTCTCGATTCAGTGCTTGAAGTTGAGGACTTATGAGGGATGCTTGTTTCCTTGGACTCAGCTGAGACCTCCCTGAGTAGTACATAATGCCAAACCGATTCCCTGATTTGGTCATGAGCCATTTCTCGGAAATGGTGAACGTATTATTGCTATTCGGATTTGAGAGTCCGTGATGTTGACCCGAGTAGCACACCCATGAGATTGGGAGGGGTTTACAGGTTTGCAGGAACCCTAAAATTCAACATACCCACTTTTCCAGTATTGTTCAGTGTTCTATGGTTCTTTGATTCTGAGATCCAGAATTTCTATTCAGAGAAATTGTTACTGTGATTGTCATTGTGACCTTGTTATTGTGACTTTTATTCTGACTCTCCATAGACACTTGGCTCGTTGTTCAACTTCAACACCATTAGTGACTGTTTTATTATGTGATCTAGTTCTATAGTCCTTGGGTTCTTAGTTCTGGGATTCTATACAGAGATTATACTAATATTATGGCTCTATCCAGACGCTTGGCTATCTGCTCAGCACCGACATCTGACCATTGATCACATGCCTGTTGTATACATGACATCATAGCATTTCTGCATATATGTTCAGTTATTTCCGAGGATCACATATATGAATCATGTTGTTGGATTTTTCTGTGTCAAAACTTGAATCAAAGCAGATAGATTCCTTAGAAATGATTGAACATAGCATTTGCATACATCCTTGCATTCATGACAGGTGTTCAGAGACTGATTATTATCCTGACTTGGTTTCCTTTCATAATGGCCAACTTGAATCACAACTATTAAGGTATAACTCCGGGCGGAGGTAACCAAACGAAGACCCAGCTGAGGCCATTCAGGGCAGAGGTACAAGCTTTATTTCAGAATCAAAAACTGTTGAAAGAGGAAGTCAACCAAATGAAGACTCAGAGGATCCGGTTATAGAAATCCTGAATGCAGTGTCAAGGAAATGAAGTTATTTTCATCCCTAGTGAGGGGAACTACGCTGCTCTGATTCTCCATTGGTCAATGGAGATACGTAGGCAGGAGATCATATGAGATCTTTCCGAGAAACCTTATATATCAACTTTATTTATCAACCTCTTCCCTCCAGATGTCGTTTGTAAGCATCCAACCTCAGCTTCCTAATAGAATTCTAGGGGAAGAGCATATGGGTAAAGGCTAGAGCAACTTGAGAAGAAGTTTGATCATATTCCGATGTCGTACGTGCAATGGGTTTCCTTATTTGCTTAGATTCGAACTGGTTGAGTTAGTTGCATCAGGATCATCTCCGACAAAGCTTCCTTTGGGGTTTCAATGCCAAGTATGATTACCATTCTGGGGAACCTGGCCTTTTAATTGAAGATTGCAAGTCTTTCAGAGGCAGAGGTAAATACAAGGTCGTGAATTCGATTGTCTCCAAGACTATTGTGTTCACACCAGGTAAAAGCGGGAATATGACACCAAAGCTGTAATTGAATGAACATCCAACTTGCTGACTTCCAAAAGTATTCGAGAGCAATAATTCCAGACGGAGTCAGGCCTCCTCAATAATGGCCACCACGATATGAATACTAGATGCAAGTACCACTCATGGGCATTTTGGCATACAGTTAACAATTGTGATGTGTTCAAGCACAAGGTGCAAAATTTGACGAATCAAAGGTTATCAAGCCAGAAAGTCTGCCTACATATTGAAGTCTCATCATCAAATTGACATCCCAGTTTGCAAGGGCATCTTCAGAAGCAGTAAGTCCAGACGGAGTCAAGTCTCCTCAATGACGGCAATGTTCAGCTTCTTTACTGCATTTTCATTTGTAGTATCTATTGTTTGTTTAAACATTTGTATGCATGCATGAAACATATTTGTTTTTGAATGTTAATCATAATATAACGCACATGTTTTTTTTGAAGTAATCCATTCGTATTCACTCATGATTTTGTGTATGTGCATTGCAATACCAACTCTCGTGCTAAACTCTCGAGGGAGAATGACGAAATGAAAACGCGAAAATCTCTAATTGTGTGTTTTTGAAAAAGACCTTGTTGATGATGTACAATCATTGTTTCAAATCCTAAACACTGGAGATATTAGGGAGATAAACCCTCACCAACCCATTTGAGCCTTGAAGTAGAAGTTTCTTTTCGCATGAAAAACCCTTGCACTTAACCCAGGGGCAGGGTAGGCGTCAGTTAGTTTGACCGAGCGTTCAAATTTCAAAAAGGAGTGCACATCTGAGAATCCATTACCTTTCATTGTACCAAATCAAGAGGTCCAAAGACCAGAAACCACAATGGTTATCCCAATCAAGAGGTCCAAAGACCGGAAACCACAAGGGTTATCCCTCGTCAACCAAGAAGTGAGACAGTCACGACTCTTTCAAAGCAATCAAGACAACCAGTGTCACACGATTTGTTAAAAAAAAGAGAATGAAAAAAAAATGATGAGAAAGCCCGCTAAGTCGAAACTTAAAAACGAGCGACTTAGGCAAAAATTAGGGCATCCCGCTGGACTTCGCAATCAAAGATTCACAAGAATCAATCCAGAAAAAAGTTAGGGATAAGAAAAATAATGCAAAAGCGAAAGACGAAAAGGATTACACAAGAAAGATCCTTAAACAAGAACAAAATCATGTGGCACAGACACGAAAGACAAAGGGGTGTCTGACTCCTAACAACAACCTGATTAGTGCTTAAACCGTTAGTGTAATTGGTTCCTTAACCATCACAAAACCCTTTTTGAGGGATGAGTGCTTGTGAAAGCTAACTGAACATAGGAATGGATGTAAACACCCCAAATTTGCCCTCACCCATTCACACCATGGCTTGTGATCATTTCATATGCATAAATCCAATCATAGCATCCCATACCACATTTTTGATTCACTGCATTGGTTCAAAGTCATCTGCATCTAGGGTTTGTGATCTGAGCAATCCAAGAGCTTCTTGAGCCACTCCAAAGGTCATCAATCACTTCAAAGGGGTCCATGTATGTTCAAGCATCATATTATGTCCTCTCAAAGTCAAGAATGTCAAAGAATCACAAGAACTGAGAATGATATGGAAGCAGAGCCAGGTTTGACTGCACAGATGACCTAGAATTAGGGTTTTGGTTTCAGAGGCCATAACTCCAAATTTTTTGGTCATTCTTGTTTCTATTGGTCTCTATATGGTATAAGGATCATGCATATCAATTTTCATGAAGAAATTCAATGGGGAAGTCATCTGATCAAGAGTTGACTTTCTGGGCAAGTCAGTGTAAAATCAGGGCATCTGAGGCCCCCAATGACCCAACCAAAGGGTGTTCTTCATCATTTTGATTGTATATGATCTTTATTTGATCATGGAAGATGTTGGTAGTTCACAAAATTGAAGAATTTCAAGTCATTTGCAAAGTTGACTTTTTGGGAAGTTTGACTTATATTGAAAATTGCCATTTTGGGAAACTTTTTCAACCCTTGCTTTTTGATTCAAAAATGTTTCAAATGGAAAAACTTTGGTCATGAAAGTTGTAGAATGGATCATTCCCTTTTCAAAAAGTACAAGAACATGACCTAATTCATTTTGGATCAAAAGTTATGGCTTGTCAAAGTTGGCTAAAATCACAAAATTTGAAGTTTTCTACCAAAGAGGTATTTTGCAAAATGGTTTGATCAAGTGTTCTAAAGGCCTCAAATGTGTACCATTTATTCACAACATGATCATGTGACATCTAAAATTCAGAATGGGCCAAGGGATCACTCATTTTCATGACTTATGAAGCAAGAAATTTCAAAGGAAGCAAAAGTGAGGCAAGTTGCAAAAACTCACTCAAGTTTGAATCCACTTGCTTGCTGACTCCACAAACAATCCTATGGCTCTCCACACATCTTGCTGCGCAGGACACCCCATTTGTCCTTGGCTAGCTAGCAACCCATACCTCTCTTACACAAGTTTGACATTTTGGCAACTTGAGCCATACCAATCACAGCAGTACACATCAACTCATCTGACCAATCCCATTTGTTTATACAAACCAAAAGCAATATACAACACAAGCCTGAAAGCACCAAGAACACAGCTCTCTCATTTTCCACCCCATTTGCAAAAGCTTTCGAAACACTCTCCACAAGCTGCAAACACACAAACAAACTTCACAAACAAACTCATCATGCTTCACTGATCAGAAACCACCCATCACCATAGCCTGAAACCCCCAGAAACCAAGATACGATTTCTTCCCCCTTTGTGCAGAACCTTAGCAATCTCTCAAACCATCCATTATAAACTTCAAACAAGCATTGAAAGCTTCTCAGGAGGTCCAGGGGAGTTGATTGAAAGCAAGAAATCAGCCAGAAAGTGCCAGAAATCAAAGCTTCGATTCAGGTAGCCATGGAAATTCATTTTTCCAGAACCTTTATTTCTTGTTTCTAAATGATAAAGCATGCTTCCCTGAGTTCACTGAGCCTTTTACTTTTGAAAAAGATTGAGAAATGAGCTTGTATCGTGTTTCTGAAATTTCTGCAGTTTTTGATGTTTGATTCGTATCTTGATCTTGAGTAGAAATAAATGGAATTTGTTGTTGGATTGTTGTTTAGGAAGGTTAGTTGAGTTGATCTGGAGAGTTTGACATGATTTAGTGAAGATTTGAGAGAGTTTGAAAGAGGAGCTTGCCGGAGAAGACGACCGGAACAGTGTTCCGGTCGTCTGAAAGTAATTAGGGTTAATTAATTAGGGTTTAGTCTTAATTGCGTGAGTTTGAATAATGGTCGTCCAGATGCGCGCCAAGTCCACTCCCGCGCGTGTGAGTTTGAATGCTGGCCCTTGATCTTGCATACTTTCATTTTTTCAGTTTAAATTCATTTTATTTTCTTTTTATTTCATTTGTTTTCTACAATTAATTTAAAATAGCAAAACACTTTGAAAAATTCTGAAAATTTTTGTCCAAGCTTTTATTAATTTTCAGAAACCAAAAACATTTTTATTTTTATTTTTGCATTAAAATTTATTTTTAAATCATTTAAAAGATTATTTTTAATTAATTAATGAGAATTAATTAATTAAAAATACTTTTAGGTATTTAAAAATCACCAAAAAATTCATGAAACATTTAAAATCATTTAGAAACATTGTCCAACCCTCAAACCAAATTTCTTTTTTGATCTTGATGTCTTTTGACAATTTTCCATGGAATTAATTTTATTTCAAAGCATTATTTTGATCCAATGTTCAAAAATTCATTTCTGCCTAGTCTTTAGGAGTTGGACTTTGATTCTTTTTGCATTGCATCTTGTTTAGCATGTAGTCTATAGGGTTAAATTGGCATGAATTGATCTTGCATTTCCAATTTGTTTGACATTTTTCTTGACAAGGTACCATAAAACCCTAGCAATCTTGAGAAATTCATAACCCTCATTAGGTTAAGAGTTAGAACCCCTCCTTTGGGCAGTGAGTTTGTATAGGTTTAGGGTTCCTTTGAATGCATTTTCAATTTTTTATCATGATGTTTGCTTCTGGTTTTGATTTTTGTTTTGTACATTGATCATAAACCCTAATTTGGGCTTTCATTTGCATCCATCTTCCATTTGCTTGCATACCATGACTTTCCATGACATTTGGTGCATTCATTTGATTCATATTACATCTTAGGACATATTAGAATCATGTTTGATCATTGCATCTTGCATTTGCCATGTTGTATGTCATTTGCATTTCATAACTTTTCATGTATGTTCATGGTTCTAAGCATGCTTCTCTTGCATCCATATGTTTGTATGATCATCCTCATGCCTTGATTCATGTTTGCATCATCTCATAGCATCATTAGCATCATACTTATGCTTCTGGTTTTGATTTGCATCATGTCATTTCATCTCATTTTGCATTGCATTGCATTTCTGTCACTAACTTTTCAGGTGGTAAGTTACTTTGAGAAGTGAATTTGCCTTCACTTCTCACAATTTATTTTCATCCCTCTTATGCATCATTGCTGCATTTTGTCTTGTGTTTGAGATTGAGCTTGCTCATTCTTCTTCATCTTACTTTCTTCCTTCAAGTGACTTGTCTTCTTAAATGAAGCAAGTTACTTTGCTTCTCTTTGCTCCTTTCATCTGCTTCCTGGTGGTTTCTCTGAAGATGTCTTTTGTAAACCTTACAAACCTTAGGAACAACCAAGCATGACAATGATTAGGGTTTTGATTAGTTCCCCACTTAGTTTTACCTTTGTGTCTCATTGAGTCTTCTCTTCTCATCTCATAATCAAGGACTAAACCCTAAAGGCTTTAAGGCTTTGTGATTAAGCTTATGCCTGCATCCTTCTATTAGGATGGAGTGTATAACTTTAATCCTAAGTGTTAAACCCTTAATGTGTTTAATTCCTTCAGTCAATCCACTTAATAATCATCAAGACATCAAGCTTGTAACTTGGGCCTTACATTAGGGTTCTAATTCTTCCTTAATTGGTTAAGAAGGACTAACCCTAGTGTTAATGGACAAGTCCCCCTCAAGTTGTCTTACAAATCATAAAAATCACTTCATCATCTTACCATTAACTAAAATCCATTTAATAAAGGCTTTGTTTTGTCATGAGTTTAATCCCTAATCATGGATTAAGTTGAGGAGCTTTCCTCAGCTTAAACATTCTCATCTATTATCCTTCTATTAGGATGGTGTAATGATTCTGTTCTATCCTTGATTACGACTTAATCTCATTACTTAACACCAAACAAAAACATCAAAAACATTTAAATAATCACAAGTAGGTTAATGATCTTAATCCTACACCCTGGTGATTAAATGTGAGAAGCTGACTTCACACTTAAGGCATTCTCATTACCCCTAATCAAAGGGAAGATGTGATGAGTTTACTGACCCCGGGTTTAGGCTTAAGCTCATTAACTTATGACAAACTTTCAAAAGCAATAAAAGATTGAAAACTCAAAAACAAACAATAATCGTCTCCTCCGGGATTCTTTTCTCACCTCATTCACTCATAAACGAGAACTCGCTTCTTCTGTCTAATGCAAGACAGTTTGCACCTGAGCCAGACAGGTCATACACTTGAGCATAGACAAGCAAGCAGTTCACAAGTCAATTCCTTTTCAGTCTCTTTGGGTCGAACTACGGTGTTCTGACTTCCTCATTGCACGAGAGGATACGTAGGCATAACTTAACTGTTATCGAACAAAAGTCTCTGTGTATTCCCCCTCTTTCTAGCCTTATTCTTTTAGCCTCATCATCATGAGCATTTCATTCTTGTCCTTACACTGACACTTCACTTGTACACCTTACACTTCTTTTACACAGACACCTGTACATTCTTTCCAGCTTTTATACACAAATTGCACTGACACTACCCCTTTAAAACAGAAATTTTTCAAGCGTGGATCCCGTCGAGTACGGCGGACAATCTGGGTGCTAATACCTTCCCAGGTTGTAACCAACCCCCTTTCTCAGTCTCTCTGGTTCGCAACCGTCTTATCCATATCTTTTCCTAGGTTTATGCAGCATTACCTTTCCTTAGGGATAAAAATGCCTAGCTGGCGACTCTTTCCTTTCTCTTGAGTTCACTCCTGTGTGTTCTCATTTCATCCTTTCGCCGACCGTTCGCGTCTGTACCTTTATCTGAGCCAGTATCATTTATCGGGAGCGACAGCTTGGCGACTCTGCTGGGGACCCTTATACTGTAACCAGGGCTTCTGGTTCTTTTTGTGGGTTCCTCCTAGCGCTTGTTTGATTTGTGTTTACTGGGGTGTTATGTGCTATTTGTGTTTGTATATTTGTTTTATTTACTGCTTTATGTACAGTTTGTTTACTGCTTTCTTTACAGCTTTATATACATCATACTGTCATACTATTCTGGCTGGATCTGGTTTTGTTGCTTTGGTGGGTAGGTGTTCTATTGAGAGTTTAAGGTCCTAGACCTGGGACCTGAGTGACACCTAGGCTAGAGTGGTTCATGTTCTTTCCCATTCCATTTCGGTCTGGTGCGGGAATATGAAACACGGTTCAGATATGGGTTTCTTCTTGAGAACTCTGTGCTACAGATTTCCTGTAGTGCTAGGGCTATCTGGGAAGCCTGCTAAGTCTGGATGACCTTTATTATGACCTTCAGAAACTGAGGTGAATTAGAGGAGGATCTTTTATGGTTATTGTAAACACTGTACCTCCGGGTTAGAAGTGTTTACACTTCTCATAACTGATCCAAGTCTGAGGATCCTTGTTTTAGAACACCACCTGTGAGGGGGTCGGGCTGTTTATAGGTTTGCAGGTACCCTTGACCTCAACATACCCTGATACTTTGTTATGTGTGAGAATGCTTCACTTTGGACAGTTCTTGTGATTTAACCCAGGACATGTGACTCTTTATTTGAGTCCCCCACCTTGGTTACTGGACTTATGAACCTCCATCTGGATTTCTTGAACATACATGGACTTATACCAAGGCAGTAATCAGATCCAACTTGATCACAAACCTTTGCATATCATTTGCATACATCATCATTGCATAATTTAACATGTGTTTATTTGTTTTTCAGGGTATCCATATCACATTTGGCTTGGTTTTGACCCCTTCATCTGCATAGGCCTTTTGTTCACCAGCTATCTGCTTCAGCTACCTTCATCAGCTACCTGCTTCAGTCACCTACATCACCAATATCAGCCTGTCAGTGGCCCATCTCCAGTGTTAGTCATCATCATCAGTATCTATCTCAGCTCTTCATCAGCAGGCATGGCACCCAAGAAGAGCAATATCTCCTACCATTTCTTTGAGCCTGAGCTGGCTGGCATCAGGAGGGTCCAGGCCCTGATTACTCCAGACCATATACCACTATTCAGAGAACATTATGGAGGCATCCTTGATGTGGTTATGGATTTGGACCCTTCCCAGAGGAGCTTGATTCACACATGCCTGCAGTTCTATGATCCCCCTCTGAGGTGCTTCACTTTCCAGAATTTTCAATTGGGACCCTTGTTGGAAGAGTATTCATCACTGATTGGTGTACCTGTCAGGGGTGGTGTCCCCTTCAACCCTGAGATGGCTTTTCCCAGTAATGAAGAGGTGGCAAAAGCACTGTATCTGGAACCTATACTGATTGAGCAGAACATGACAGCAAAGGCTGGAATCTCTGGTCTACACTTGGATTTCTTGACCTCTCAGGCTACCCTGAAGGCCTCCTTGGGAGAGTGGAAGGTAGTCTGTGCATTATTAGCCCTTAGCATATATGGGGTCATATTATTTGCAGATGAGCCTAAGTTTATTAGCAAGAATGCAATCCATCTTTTCATCCTGAGGAACCCAGTGCCCACCTTACTGCGAGATTTCTACTACTATGTTCACCAAAGGAATGAAAAGCAAAGAGGAAGATTGGTGAGATGTTGTGCTCCCCTATTCCATACCTGGCTGCTCAAATACCTGCCCAAGACTGATACCTTCTTAAATCCTCACCAACAGAAAAATTGGGCTAGGAGGCTTGTTGCTTTGACCTCAGATGACATCAGGTGGTGCACCCAGAGCACCAAGGGCAGGGACATCATTACTAGTTATGGGCAGTTCCCCAATGTACCTCTGATAGGAGTGAAGGGTTGCATCAACTACAACCCTCTGCTATTCAAAAGACAACTGGGCTATGCATTGGTCCACCCTCCTAGAGTACAAGATCTAGCTGAGACCCTTTATTGTGAGATCAAGCCTAATCTGGCTATTGTCAGGCAAGCATCCTGGGCTTGGGACAATGCACAGACTAAAGGGGTAACCATTCTTGGGAGATGCAACAATGTGGCCTCAGCTCAGTATTATGAGTGGTCTCATGCTAGGGCTCAAATTTCTGGGATGCCCTTCACCATTGAAGATGTACCTGGACCATCCACAGCACCACCTCCAGCCACTGTCAGCCTGGAGGAATTTGAAAAGCTAAAAGAGAGGAATGAGAATTTGTCTGAAGCCTTGAAGAGAACCCTCTGGGAGAGGAGTGATGGTCGTCTGGACATTGAAAGGTTAGAAAAGCTTAAGGTGGAGCATCTAGCCAGGATTGAAAAGTCAGAGGACTACATCAAGAAGTCCAGGGCTGGAGAGCAGATTTTGAAGAACGCCTGTAAAGAGGCCCAGTTCCAGAAGGCCAGGACTGACCTCTATCTGAAGGAAAGCCAAGCTAGGTGGGTCAGGATCACTGAAGCTCGCACTCAAGAGGATAAAAGAACTCAAGACAAGATTGAGCAGTTGGAGGCTAATGCAAAAGAGCAACAGGAAGCCCTATTAGCAGCCCAGAGGGAGATCTCAGAATTGAAGCTCAGGGCTGGTGTGAAGAGGTCAAAGGACCAAAGCAGACACAAGAAGCTAACCACTGCTATCACCACCAGGAATCTTCTCATCAGGAACCTCACAGAGCATCCAGCTATTCCTGTGACTGAAGCACTTTTGAAGGAAGTCCAGGAGGATGAGTTTGGTCTTGGTGTCTGACTTTTGCTTGTTGTTGTTTTCATTTCATGTACTTTTATTTTATGTTGTATTTTTGACCCCTCAGAGGACATGTATTGTAAAAAACAAACTATGTATGTTTTTCCATTTGTAATATATTCATTAGTTTGTTTTATCTGAGTTCTTTTTCTCTCAAGCAACATCAAAGCATCTTCTTCAGGGGTCTGGAAAGGTCAAAACCAAATGCCAAGCCGGATACCTTGGAAACAAATAAGCATACTGCATTGCATACTAACTTTTCTTTTGTTTTGTAGGTCTTTGTTTTGTTTGTTACTAACTCTGTTGTGATTCAGGAACTATTGCTCGACGTCGGGTGTTCCCACTCAACCGTCCACACAGATATCGCACCCGCAACAACCTTCCGGGTATACAAATGGACCAAGTACAGCAGAACCTTACAGAGGACAGGACTCAAATGGCAAATGAGAGACTGGAGATGAGAAATCAGATGACCCAGTTTATGGAGGTGATGAATGGTTTGGCTCAAAGCCAAGAGAGACTAAGGGCATTGGTAGAAAGGCAGACCCAGGAGGAACCCCATCTAGGGACTGGGGGAACAAGCAACAATGAGAGGGTTCAGCCTCATGTTAATCCTCCAGTGTATGGGCCTCACCTTCATCCAGAGATCAACATCCCTGTTAATGTACAAGGGAATGCCACTGCAGGCAGAGTATTACAAGAAGACCCCCAAGAGGATCAATTCACTGTGATGGGAGCTGGGGATGAAGCCTATGACAGAAGGCTAGATGAAATTGCTGAAAAATTGAGATCCCTGGAGTCCCAGAATTCCTTGGGCTTTGATGTTATGGACATGGGTCTAGTGGACGGGGTAAGGATTCCCCACAAGTTTAAACCTCCATGCTTCGAGAAGTACAACGGAACTTCCTGTCCCCGAACCCATTTACAATCCTTTCTGGGGAGGCTGAAGGCATACACCATGGATGAAAAGCTATGGATGTTTTATTTTGAAGATAGCTTAACAGGAGCTTCAAGGGAATGATACTCTCACTTGACTAGAGCAACCATCAGATGCTGGAAGGACCTGGCTGAGGCCTTTATCAGACAATACCAGTACATCTTGGATATGGCTCCTAACAGGACCCTCCTGATGGGAATGTCCCAATCATCCAGGGAAAGCTTCCGGGAATACGCCCAGAGGTGGAGACAGCTTGCTGCTGCTGTCCAACCACCCATGTCGGAAAGGGAAATGGCCGACATGTTTATGAACACCCTTCAGGGGACATACATTGACAGGCTAGCTGCCTTTTCTTCCACTAGCTTCGCTGACGTAGTCATAGCTGGGGAAAGAATTGAGAGCCTATTAAAGATGGGCAAAATTTCGGATAACGGTGCGAGCTCGTCCAGCAACCCCAGAAAGCCTTTTGTAGGTCCAAGAAGAACCGGTGAGACTAATGCTATTCAGGCCAGCAGGGGCAGACCACAATATGTTCATAGGTCAGTGGCAGCAGTCACCATTCCCACTCCAATTCCTCAGCAACCGACATATCAACCACAGCAACAACCTCACTACCAGCAACAAACTCAATATCCGCCTCAGAGAAACTACAACAACAACAACAACAACAGTCAGCAAAGGCCATTTCAACAGAGACCATCTCAGGCCAATAGGGTGATTGATCCGATCCCTATGCCTTATGCCGCTTTACTACCACAGCTCCTGAAGCTCAACCTGGTTGAGTTAAGGACGTTGGCTCCACCAGATCCTTCCAGTTTGCCAAGAAATTACGACGCCAACGCCAGATGCGCTTTTCACTCCAACGCACCCGGCCACAGTACAGAAAAATGTAGGGCTCTACAAATGAAGGTACAAGACTTGGTAGATTCTAAAGCTCTAAACTTTGCACCCCCGCCAAATGTTAACAAAAACCCCATGCCCAACCATGGAGGGCCCATAATTAATGCTATTGAGGAAGATAAGCCGTCTTTCTTAATAACCAGTGTTGGGCAGATCCGGACACCCCTGGTGGAGATTAAAGCTCAACTCCTCGAATGCCAGATATTCCCTGGGTGTGAGCTCAGGTGCGGTTATTGCAACATTTCGGTAAATGGATGTGATAACTTGAGAAGCGGCATAGACAGTCTTATCCAGAATGGTCTACTTCAAATCACAACATCAATACCTTCAAATCCGGCAATCCCTCCGACAACAGTTCCAGAGTCTCCTACAACTGCAACAACAATTATTCCAAACAATTCCTCAGTTTCATCAACAAATGCTTCAAATATCACTTCAACAAGCCAGATACCAACAAACATTACTTCTACAACGTCAGCACCCCTATATTCAGAATCTTCTCCTACAACACCAGCAAATATCTCAGCAGTCACTATTTATTATGATCCGTCAAGTATTCCTCTGAACAACAATTTTCAACAACAAGCAGTGGCATCTCCTACCAGGACACCGGTCACCATCTACTATGATCCACATACTATTGCAACACCCTCCTCTGCTGCAGTCAGCCCGGTTACCATCACGGTACCTGGGCCTGTTCCGTATGAAAGCAGTAATGCCATCCCTTGGCATTATGGCTCTGACCTGTACTGCAATGGGGAGAAAATCACTCTTGACTCTTCAACCTCTTCTCCACAGATTGATAATGTCGGGGGAGGCGGAGGCTTCACCAGAAGCGGACGCCTTTTTGCCTCGCAATCACAAAGACCCAATGCCGAAGAAGAAACTGCTGCCAAAGCAAAGGGAAAAAGTGTAATAGCTGAAGAGCCCATTCTCAAAGAAACACAGAAGACATCTTTTGAACAAGATGTAGACGAGTTTATGAGAATTATCAAGAGGAGTGATTACAAAGTGGTGGATCAGCTTCACCAAACTCCCTCAAAAATCTCCATTCTATCCCTGCTGATGTGTTCCGAAGCTCACCGGAATGCATTACTAAAAGTCTTGCACGCAGCATATGTGCCGGAGGAGATCACTGTTAATCAGCTGGAGACCGTGGTAGCAAATGTCAATACCAGCCATGGATTGGGTTTTACCAATGCTGATTTAACAACTGAGGGTTGTAACCACAATAAGGCTTTACACATCACTCTAGAATGCAAGTGTGTTGTTCTATCACATGTACTGGTAGACACTGGGTCTTCACTCAATGTCTTACCAAAGAAAGCCTTGGTGAAGCTGGAGTATGATGGCTTGGCATTGCGTCCAAGTAATTTGGTGGTGAGAGCATTTGAAGGCTCTAAGAGATCAGTGCTAGGAGAGATTGATCTACCTGTGATGATTGGCCCACAGACGTTTAAAATAACCTTCTATGTGATGGACATTCAGCCGGCCTACAGCTGTTTGTTGGGTAGACCATGGATTCATGCCGCTGGCGCAGTAACGTCTACCCTTCACCAGAAGTTAAAATTCGAGTGGGAGGGCCAGATCATCACCATTTACGGTGAAGAGGATATTTTTGTTAGCCATCTGGCTACGTACAAATACATGGAGATGGATGGGGAGATCCATGAAACCATGAGTCAGGGATTCGAAGCCCTAAACATCAATGAAGCATCTGTTGTACTTGGGACTTCCATGACATCTTACCAGCAAGCCAGGAAGGTTGTTGAAGAGGGGAATGCTCAAGGCTGGGGCAAGCTGTTGCCTGTGGAAAAGAAAGAGGACAGATTTGGGTTGGGTTACAAACGAACTCAACAAGATCAATCAGAGGCTGCTAAGAAGCCCAGTTTTGTTAGTGGGGGAATCTTCACCCCTGATGCTGTAAACAACTTGGAAGATGGGTTGGAAGATGAGCGCAATCTGGAGAGCTGGATACGTCCAAGGATCCCGGGGAGCCGTATCTCAAACTGGTCTTCCCAGGAAATTATAAGGGTTACTCCTGCAGAGTAATTATTATTTCCTGTATTTTAAGCATGCATCAAGTCTTGCATCTTGCCCAAGATGACAAGACTCATTTTGTAATCGGGCCATCTTGTAATTTTGTGCAAACAGATTAATCAATGAATATCGGATGTCTTTTGCAAATGAGTCTTTTTCTTTTCTGCTCACTGTTTTTCATTTTTCTTTTTGTACAAAAAATAAAATGGCAATGTTTTCAAAATGATAAACTTCATTTCACTTTTTTCTAAACAAGATTAAAATCAATCACTAAAATGAACAATCTAAACCCTTGCAGAGAGTGCCTTTCGGACTGCACCGACAACAGCACAGCTATGGCTTCGTATGACTTTGACAATCCAATCAATCAAGCCGATGAAGGGGTTGAAGAAGATTTTGAGCTTCTTGAAGAGCTAGCCAGGTTGTTAAGGCAAGAGGAGAAGGTTATCACTCCTCATCAGGAGGAGATTGAAACAGTTAATCTTGGTACGGATGAAGACGTGAAAGAGGTTAAGATCGGGGCCTGCCTACAAAACTCAGTGAAAGAACAACTGATTAATCTGCTTCGGGAGTATGCGGATGTGTTTGCTTGGTCTTACCAGGATATGCCAGGGTTGGACACGGATATCGTCATGCACAAGCTGCCATTAAAAGAAGACTGCCCGCCAGTAAAACAGAAGCTATGCCGTACCCGCCCAGATATGGCAATGAAGATAAAGGAAGAGGTACAAAAGCAGTGGGACGCCGGGTTCCTCGCTGTAACTAGCTATCCGTCGTGGGTTGCTAATATAGTACCTGTGCCTAAGAAAGACGACAAAGTGAGAATGTGTGTTGACTACCGGGATCTGAACAGAGCCAACCCGAAAGATGACTTCCCATTACCTCACATTGATGTATTGGTTGATAATACGGCTCAGTTCTCGGTGTTCTCCTTCATGGACGGATTTTCAGGATATAATCAGATCAAGATGTCACCTGAAGACATGGAGAAGACAACCTTCATCACACCCTGGGGCACTTTCTGTTATAAGGTGATGCCATTCGGACTGAAGAATGCAGGTGCAACATATCAACGGGCTATGGTAACATTATTCCACGATATGATCCATAAAGAAATCGAGTGTTATGTGGATGACATGATTGCCAAGTCCCTCACAGAAGAAGACCACCTGGTAAATCTGCTGAAACTATTCAAGCGTCTGAGGAAGTACCAACTGAAATTGAACCCCAACAAGTGCACATTCGGGGTGCCATCTGGTAAGCTGCTGGGATTTATTGTAAGCGAGAAAAGGATTGAGGTTGACCCTGATAAAGTCAAAGCCATTCAAGAAATGCCTGCACCGAAAACTGAGAAAGAAGTTCGAGGGTTTTTAGGTAGATTGAACTACATTTCTAGGTTCATATCTCACCTTACAGCAACCTGTGAACCCTTGTTCAAGCTGCTAAGAAAAGAACAGACGGTCAGGTGGAACGAAGACTGCCAGAGGGCTTTTGACAAGGTCAAAGAATACCTGCAAGAACCACCAATCCTTATGCCTCCAGTTGAAGGAAGACCTCTGATAATGTACTTGACAGTATTAGAGGAGTCAATGGGGTGTGTGTTGGGCCAGCATGACGAGTCTGGTCGAAAAGAGTATGCAATTTACTACCTGAGCAAAAAGTTTACCGACTGTGAACAACGTTATTCACTGCTCGAGAAAACTTGTTGTGCTTTAGCGTGGGCTGCTCGCCGACTGAGACAGTATATGTTGACCCACACCACTTTGTTGATATCAAAAATGGACCCAGTTAAGTACATTTTCGAGAAGCCATCTCTTACCGGACGGGTTGCAAGATGGCAAATGATCCTCACAGAATATGACATCCAGTACACATCTCAGAAAGCCATCAAGGGCAGTGTATTGTCTGATTATCTTGCTGAGCAACCTATTGATGATTACCAGCCTATGAGATTTGACTTCCCTAATGAAGACATCATGTTCATAAAAGCAAAAGATCATGAAGAGCCTATTCACACTGAAGGGCCTGATCCGGAAGAAGAATGGACTATGATGTTTGATGGGGCTGTTAATATGAATGGTCGTGGTGTTGGTGCAGTACTCATTACACCTAAGGGAGTTCACATGCCTTTCTCGGCAAAACTCACCTTCAACTGCACTAACAACGAAGCTGAATACGAAGCTTGCATTATGGGTCTTGAGGAAGTTATTGACCTCAGGATCAAAACATTGACTGTATTCGGAGATTCAACTCTGGTAGTTAATCAAACCAACGACAAATGGTACACCCACCAGGATCATCTGATACCTTACAGGGATTATACAAGAAGGTTATTGACTTTCTTCACAACGGTCAAGCTTGAGTATATCCCTCGGGACGAGAATCAGTTTGCAGACGCTTTGGCTACTATTTCATCCATGATCAAAGTTCAAGCTGCCAACTTTGTGCCTCGGATTTCAGTGTCCAGACTCGACAGACCAGCATATGTATTTGCAGCAGACGTCGTCAAAGATGATAAGCCTTGGTTCCATGACATTAAGTGCTTCTTGGAGGATCAAACATACCCACCTGGAGCATCTTCCAATGATAAGAAGACATTAAGACGGCTTGCTGGTAGTTTCTTCCTGAATACTGATGGTTCCCTATACAAGAGAAACTTTGATATGGTACTCCTCAGATGCGTCGATAGAACAGAAGCAGACTTGGTGATGCACGAGGTGCACGAAGGATCCTTTGGTACCCATGCAGGAGGGCATGCCATGGCTAGGAAATTGCTAAGATCAGGCTATTATTGGATCACAATGGATGCCGATTGTTGTGCCTATGCCAGAAAATGCCATAAATGCCAGATCTATGCGGATAAGGTGCATGTGCCTCCCAATCCTCTGAATGTGATGTCTTCACCCTGGCCCTTTGCTATGTGGGGCATTGACATGATTGGCAAGATTGAGCCGACTGCTTCAAATGGCCACAGATTCATCCTGGTTGCCATTGACTATTTCACCAAGTGGGTTGAAGCAGCTTCCTATGCAAACGTTACAAGGCAAGTGGTAGCCCGATTTCTGAAGAGAGACATCATCTGTCGATACGGAGTTCCCGAGCGAATCATTACTGATAATGGTTCCAACTTGAACAACAAAATGATGGCAGAGCTATGCCGGGACTTCAAAATCCAACACCACAATTCTTCTCCTTACAGGTCAAAGATGAACGACACTGTTGAGGCAGCTAACAAGAATATCAAGAAGATTGTGCAGAAGATGGTAGTCACCTACAAAGACTGGCATGAGATGTTACCATTTGCCTTGCATGGGTACCGCACGTCAATCAGAACATCCACTGGGGCAACACCTTATCAGCTTGTGTATGGTATGGAAGCAGTCCTACCAGTTGAAGTTGAACTACCCTCCCTGCGGGTACTGATGGATGTTAAGCTAAACGAAGCAGAATGGGTCCGATCTCGATACGAGCAACTGAGTCTGATCGAAGAGAAAAGATTGGCTGCAATCTGTCATGGGCAGTTATACCAGAAAAGGATGAAGAAGGCCTTCGATCAGAAAGTCAAGCTCCGAGAATACCAAGTAGGAGATCTTGTGCTGAAGAGACTCCTCCCTCCTCATACAGACCACAAGGGCAAGTGGACTCCGAACTATGAAGGACCATTTGTAGTCAAGAAAGTTTTCTCTGGTGGAGCACTCATGCTCAGTACTATGGATGGTGAAGACTTCCCGTCCCCTGTGAATTCAGATGCAGTTAAAAAATACTTCGCATAAAATGACCCGCTGGACATAAAAACAGAATGTAAGTCCAGGCAAAAATAGGGCATCCCGGTGAGTCAAAAAACAGAATAAAAGACTCGGGCAAAAATAAGAGAAATAAATAAAAAATGTACACCCGCTGAGTTGAAAAGCCGCATTGGACAACTCAGGAAAAAATAGGTATCCCGATGGATTGAAAACCCGAAAGGGTGATCCATGAAAAATAAGGGAATAAGCGATCAACTGCATCCTAAATTCGTCTGTATCACCTACAACTTGGTAAGCTTCGAAAGGATCAAGCCTCTTTCAGAATCAGCCTTCTTCAGAAAGCGAGACGAGAAGAACGTCAAGTGTCATACGAGTCATAGCAAGGGGAAGCTCCTTGAAGCGTCGTCAACATTGCCAACATTTTGTTTCTCAATTTATAAGCAATCTCCTCATTTCAGGGGATATGTTTCTTTGACTGTATTTTGCCAATTCAGGGCATACGAATTAATAAAATCAGATTTTCAGTCATGTCTCGTCTCGTACATTTTATTTTCATTTGCAAAATGTCCGATGTCTTTAAGATACTGATTGCATAAACACAGATGTTTCTAAAGAATGTGTGCTTGCAGGGAATATATTCACTCCCGGGAGTGTTTGAACTCCTATGATGGAATCCGGTAAGGGATACCTCGAGATTACTTGTACGTTCCTATCTTTGCAGGATTGCAGGTATTCAAAGCACGACATGGGGCATGAAAGCTTCACTCCCAGCAAGCTGGCAAATCAATACTCACTCAGCCTTAGCACCAGAAATGTTTTCTCCCCAGCCGAGTTGCCACTTGTTGTTTCTCCCCAGCCGAGTTACCATTTACTATTCCTCCACAGTCAAGTACAGGAGCCAGGGAACCGTCTCCCCACAGAGCGTCAACCTCTATCCGAAAAAGCAGCACATGAAAGAATCACAACAGAGTGACGAAGGCTTCTACAAACCCCAGCTGGGTCCCTCATTACCAAGAATGGGTCTATCAGTGACCTATTTCTCCAAGCAGATACATCTCAATGGTCTCATCCCCAGCTGGGATGTCCACTTCAAACAGATCGGCCAGAGATCTTCGCAGCAACGGGATTCGAATCCCGAATCAGTATCTTTGGCGTAAACATAGCATTCACATCATATTCCCCACAAAGCGTAGCATTCCATCTAATACGGAGCATTACGGCAAAAAAATCAAACATATTGCATAATCAATAAGCCATGTTCTGAATCAAACACTTGTGAATATCAACAATATACAGAATGCTCCCCAGATTCCCCAGCAAAAAGCTAAAGCAGTTGCCTTACACTCACAAACATCAGTACATACTCTTTGTGGCACCCGTCCATGTCACACCCCCAATAGAAAGACAAAGCGTCCCCTTTGCACTCACAGATATATATATATAATTTTCTTGACATCCGTCCATGTCACCACCCCCAGCATAATTACCTAAACACTTTGTAAAGCATATACTTGTTTATAATATAACTCTCTTGACACTCGTCCGTGTCACTCTCCCCAGCAGGTTAAACACCCGACTATACACCACTCATACTTATTACTCTTATACAGATACTCGTCCGTATCTTGTATACACCACTTATATCCTCTCAGATTTGACATTAGTCCGTGTTCTTTGTTAACCAGTTGGTACTCGCCCGTACCATCATCTCAGGACATGCGTCCAGCGTTTGTTTCTACCTGATACTCGTCCGTATCATAGTCTTAAGGATGCTCGTCCGCATCTTTAAATCCATACACTGTGACAATTACTCTTGAATATAGACACTCGTCTGTGTCTACTTTTCCCCAGAAGAGTCCCCTCAGAATCAACACTCGTCCGTGTTCCTTGTTAACCAGTTGATACTAGTCCGTATCATCATCTCTGAACACGTGTCAATATTTGTTTCTACCCGATACTGGTCCGTATCGAAGTCTTAGGGATGCTCGTCCGCATCTTTAATCTATACATAGTGTCAAAACATTTATACCTTTTATTTCTTGGATATAAACACTCGTCCGTGTTTACTATTCCCCAGTAGATCGCCCGCAAAGCAAAATTTCTTTTCTATCTGACATTCGTCCTATGTCATGATAAACCTTGAGAGCAGCCGTCCCCTGCTAGGTGATCGTCCTTCACCTCTTGATGATCGTCCTTCATCATGCTCATCCGATGGCCGTCCCCATCGTCGACCTTTTATCCGACATTCGTCCTATGTCGTGATATTTAGCAGCCGTCCCCTGCTAGGTGATCGTCCTTCACCTCTTGATGATCGTCCTTCATCATTTTATCTGATGGTCGTCCCCATCGTTGCTTTGTTATCTGACATTCGTCCTATGTCATGATAAACCTTGAGAGCAGCCGTCCCCTGCTAGGTGATCGTCCTTCACCTCTTGATGATCGTCCTTCATCATGCTCGTCCGATGGCCGTCCCCATCGTTGACCTTTTATCCGACATTCATCCTATGTCGCGATATTTTCGGCAGCCGTACCCTGCCAGGTGATCGTCCTTCACCTTAGATGACCGTCCCTCATCTTATCCCCAACAGAGCAGCCGTCCCCTGCCAGTTGATCGTCCTTCACCTTTGATGACCGTCCCTCATCATTATTTCATTTATTCTTTAACCCGATGGTCGTCCCCGTCGTGGTCCCTTTTCCTTTTCCTGATGATCGTCCTTCATCAGTTTAGCCCGATGGCCGTCCCCATCGTTGCTTGCATTACTTTATGAACCTGATGACCGTACCTCATCATTTACTTTTACATACTCCCCATAGAATCGTACAGCTTTACTTGATGGCCGTCCCCATCATAATCTCTTATATCCCCAGCATGTCGGCCGTCCCCGTCATTGCTTTATTTCCCGCATTTTTCCAGCATGTCGGCCGTCCCCGTCATTGCCTTTTCCCCAGCAGTCGTCCTCTGCTAGACGGTCGTCCTCCGTCGCCCACACTTTGTATTATACTTTATTTTCTTTTACAATCTATATCCCTTTTCTTCTTCATTCTGTGAGTGCAAATTTTGGACTATCTTTGGTATTCAACCACAAGTTATCTTGTTTGCCTGATAAGCCGTCGCTTACATCCTGCACAGCTAACTCATGTTTGAATAGGGGCAGCTGTAAACACCCCAAATTTTCCCTCACCCATTCACACCATGGCTTGTGATCATTTCATATGCATAAATCCAATCATAGCATCTCATACCACATTTTTGATTCACTGCATTGGTTCAAAGTCATCTGCATCTAGGGTTTGTGATCTGAACAATCCAAGAGGATCTTGAGCCACTCCAAAGGTCATCAATCACTTCAAAGGGGTCCATGTATTTTCAAGCATCATATTATGTCCTCTCAAAGTCAAGATTTTCATAGAATCACAAGAACTGAGAATGATATGGAAGCAGAGCCAGGTTTGACTGCACAGATGACCTAGAATTAGGGTTTTGGTTTCAGAGGCCATAACTCCAAATTTTTTGGTCATTCTTGTTTCTATTGGTCTCTATATGGTATAAGGATCATGCATATCAATTTCATGAAGAAATTCAATGGGGAAGTCATCTGATCAAGAGTTGACTTTCTGGGCAAGTCAGTGTAAAATCAGGGCATCTGAGGCCCCCAATGACCCAACCAAAGGGTGTTCTTCATCATTTTGATTGTATATGATCTTTATTTGATCATGGAAGATGTTGTTAGTTCACAAAATTGAAGAATTTCAAGTCATTTGCAAAGTTGACTTTTTGGGAAGTTTGACTTATATTGAAAATTGCCATTTTGGGAAACTTTTTCAACCCTTGCTTTTTGATTCAAAAATGTTTCAAATGGAAAAACTTTGGTCATGAAAGTTGTATAATGGATCATTCCCTTTTCAAAAAGTACAAGAACATGACCTAATTCATTTTGGATCAAAAGTTATGGCTTGTCAAAGTTGGCTAAAATCACAAAATTTGAAGTTTTCTACCAAAGAGGTATTTTGCAAAATGGTTTGATCAAGTGTTCTAAAGGCCTCAAATGTGTACCATTTCTTCACAACATGATCATGTGACATCTAAAATTCAGAATGGGCCAAGGGATCACTCATTTTCATGACTTATGAAGCAAGAAATTTCAAAGGAAGCAAAAGTGAGGCAAGTTGCAAAAACTCACTCAAGTTTGAATCCACTTGCTTGCTGACTCCACAAACAATCCTATGGCTCTCCACACATCTTGCTGCGCAGGACACCCCATTTGTCCTTGGCTAGCTAGCAACCCATACCTCTCTTACACAAGTTTGATATTTTGGCAACTTGAGCCATACCAATCACAGCAGTACACATCAACTCATCTGACCAATCCCATTTGTTTATACAAACCAAAAGCAAGACATTTCATATACAACACAAGCCTGAAAGCACCAAGAACACAGCTCTCTCATTTTCCACCCCATTTGCAAAAGCTTTCGAAACACTCTCCACAAGCTGCAAACACACAAACAAACTTCACAAACAAACTCAGCATGCTTCACTGATCAGAAACCACCCATCACCATAGCCTGAAACCCCCAGAAACCAAGATACGATTTCTTCCCCCCTTTGTGCAAAACCTTAGCAATCTCTCAAACCATCCATTATAAACTTCAAACAAGCATTGAAAGCTTCTCAGGAGGTCCAGGGGAGTTGATTGAAAGCAAGAAATCAGCCAGAAAGTGCCAGAAATCAAAGCTTCGATTCAGGTAGCCATGGAAATTCATTTTTCCAGAACCTTTATTTCTTGTTTCTAAATGATAAAGCATGCTTCCCTGAGTTCACTGAGCCTTTTACTTTTGAAAAAGATTGAGAAATGAGCTTGTATCGTGTTTCTGAAATTTCTGCAGTTTTTGATGTTTGATTCGTATCTTGATCTTGAGTAGAAATAAATGGAATTTTTTGTTGGATTGTTGTTTAGGAAGGTTAGTTGAGTTGATTTGGAGAGTTTGACATGATTTAGTGAAGATTTGAGAGAGTTTGAAAGAGGAGCTTGCCGGAGAAGACGACCGGAACAGTGTTCCGGTCGTCTGAAAGTAATTAGGGTTAATTAATTAGGGTTTAGTCTTAATTGCGTGAGTTTGAATAATGGCCGTCCAGATGCGCGCCAAGTCCACTCCCGCGCGTGTGAGTTTGAATGTTGTCCCTTGATCTTGCATACTTTCATTTTTTCAGTTTAAATTCATTTTATTTTCTTTTTATTTCATTTGTTTTCTACAATTAATTTAAAATAGCAAAACACTTTGAAAAATTCTGAAAATTTTTGTCCAAGCTTTTATTAATTTTCAGAAACCAAAAACATTTTTATTTTTATTTTTGCATTAAAATTTATTTTTAAATCATTTAAAAGATTATTTTTAATTAATTAATGAGAATTAATTAATTAAAAATACTTTTAGGTATTTAAAAATCACCAAAAAATTCATGAAACATTTAAAATCATTTAGAAACATTGTCCAACCCTCAAACCAAATTTCTTTTTTGATCTTGATGTCTTTTGACAATTTTCCATGGAATTAATTTTATTTCAAAGCATTATTTTGATCCAATGTTCAAAAATTCATTTCTGCCTAGTCTTTAGGAGTTGGACTTTGATTCTTTTTGCATTGCATCTTGTTTAGCATGTAGTCTATAGGGTTAAATTGGCATGAATTGATCTTGCATTTCCAATTTGTTTGACATTTTTCTTGACAAGGTACCATAAAACCCTAGCAATCTTGAGAAATTCATAACCCTCATTAGGTTAAGAGTTAGAACCCCTCCTTTGGGCAGTGAGTTTGTATAGGTTTAGGGTTCCTTTGAATGCATTTTCAATTTTTTATCATGATGTTTGCTTCTGGTTTTGATTTTTGTTTTGTACATTGATCATAAACCCTAATTTGGGCTTTCATTTGCATCCATCTTCCATTTGCTTGCATACCATGACTTTCCATGACATTTGGTGCATTCATTTGATTCATATTACATCTTAGGACATATTAGAATCATGTTTGATCATTTCATCTTGCATTTGCCATGTTGTATGTCATTTGCATTTCATAACTTTTCATGTATGTTCATGGTTCTAAGCATGCTTCTCTTGCATCCATATGTTTGTATGATCATCCTCATGCCTTGATTCATGTTTGCATCATCTCATAGCATCATTAGCATCATACTTATGCTTCTGGTTTTGATTTGCATCATGTCATTTCATCTCATTTTGCATTGCATTGCATTTCTGTCACTAACTTTTCAGGTGGTAAGTTACTTTGAGAAGTGAATTTGCCTTCACTTCTCATAATTTATTTTCATCCCTCTTATGCATCATTGCTGCATTTTGTCTTGTGTTTGAGATTGAGCTTGCTCATTCTTCTTCATCTTACTTTCTTCCTTCAAGTGACTTGTATTCTTAAATGAAGCAAGTTACTTTGCTTCTCTTTGCTCCTTTCATATGCTTCCTGGTGGTTTCTCTGAAGATGTCTCTTGTAAACCTCACAAACCTTAGGAACAACCAAGCATGACAATGATTAGGGTTTTGATTAGTTCCCCACTTAGTTTTACCTTTGTGTCTCATTGAGTCTTCTCTTCTCATCTCATAATCAAGGACTAAACCCTAAAGGCTTTAAGGCTTTGTGATTAAGCTTATGCCTGCATCCTTCTATTAGGATGGAGTGTATAACTTTAATCCTAAGTGTTAAACCCTTAATGTGTTTAATTCCTTCAGTCAATCCACTTAATAATCATCAAGACATCAAGCTTGTAACTTGGGCCTTACATTAGGGTTCTAATTCTTCCTTAATTGGTTAAGAAGGACTAACCCTAGTGTTAATGGACAAGTCCCCCTCAAGTTGTCTTACAAATCATAAAAATCACTTCATCATCTTACCATTAACTAAAATCCATTTAATAAAGGCTTTGTTTTGTCATGAGTTTAATCCCTAATCATGGATTAAGTTGAGGAGCTTTCCTCAGCTTAAACATTCTCATCTATTATCCTTCTATTAGGATGGTGTAATGATTCTGTTCAATCCTTGATTACGGCTTAATCTCATTACTTAACACCAAACAAAAACATCAAAAACATTTAAATAATCACAAGTAGGTTAATGATCTTAATCCTACACCCTGGTGATTAAGTGTGAGAAGCTGACTTCACACTTAAGGCATTCTCATTACCCCTAATCAAAGGGAAGATGTGATGAGTTTACTGACCCCGGGTTTAGGCTTAAGCTCATTAACTTATGACAAACTTTCAAAAGCAATAAAAGATTGAAAACTCAAAAACAAACAATAATCGTCTCCTCCGGGATTCTTTTCTCACCTCATTCACTCATAAACGAGAACTCGCTTCTTCCGTCTAATGCAAGACAGTTTGCACCTGAGCCAGACAGGTCATACACTTGAGCATAGACAAGCAAGCAGTTCACAAGTCAATTCCTTTTTAGTCTCTTTGGGTCGAACTACGGTGTTCTGACTTCCTCATTGCACGAGAGGATACGTAGGCATAACTTAACTGTTATCGAACAAAAGTCTCTGTGTATTCCCCCTCTTTCTAGCCTTATTCTTTTAGCCTCATCATCATGAGCATTTCATTCTTGTCCTTACACTGACACTTCACTTGTACACCTTACACTTCTTTTACACAGACACCTGTACATTCTTTCCAGCTTTTATACACAAATTGCACTGACACTACCCCTTTAAAACACAAATTTTTCAAGCGTGGATCCCGTCGAGTACGGCGGACAATCTGGGTGCTAATACCTTCCCAGGTTGTAACCAACCCCCTTTCTCAGTCTCTCTGGTTCGCAACCGTCTTATCCATATCTTTTCCTAGGTTTATGCAGCATTACCTTTCCTTAGGGATAAAAATGCCTAGCTGGCGACTCTTTCCTTTCTCTTGAGTTCACTCCTGTGTGTTCTCATTTCATCCTTTCGCTGACCGTTCGCGTCTGTACCTTTATCTGAGCCAGTCTCATTTATCGGGAGCGACAATGGAGAACATCACGAAGAGGGGTGGGCACAAATAAATTTCGAGCCTATATCTTTTATTTCTATAACCGTGAACCAGGCCACGATACAACCCTCAAAAGTCCTAACTGAAACAGGGTTATTTTTGAAAGCGTACTACCACGAGACCGCGTTCTTGACTCCTATGAGCGGTGTTGAAAGATCTTTGTTGGCGTTGCATGTGCATGCTTTCTATTATTCAAAAAATAATAATGTCGTATCTTAACCAGTGATTTGTTCACAAAGGTTTGCAACACCTTTTAAATAAAGACTTCAAGATTAACATGTGTTTTGCATTAGAATTTTCATTCTCAAAACAAACATTTTCTGCTTGCATACATTTGTTTGGCATCATAAAAGTTCACATATGGAACCTTAGTCCAGAAGCTTAATCTTAACAAAGTTGAGAAGTCTGAAACTTCCGAAGGACCAGCGTATGAAGATGCACCTTTCCAAGAAACTCCATTGAGAAGGAACTTTCCCAACCAGTCGTGGTAAGAGCCAACTAATCAGGGGAAATCACTTCGAGATTCAAATCTCTCAAAGAGCCATTAGTCTGAGGCATGCATTCAAATTTCATCCAAACTGGGGCAATTACTTCGAGATTCAAATCTCTCCAGGAGTACGTAGTATGGGAATTTTCTTCAAAACCCAGTCAGTCAGAGGTGATCACTTCAAGGCTCGTACTGGGGCAAGCCACCCCAAAAGCACTAGAAGTTACTTTCTCCCAAAGACGGTTAATCAGAATCACCTACCCAAGGTTCAAGATACTGGGGCAAAATATATCACAATGATACGAGGTTTTTCATGAATCCTCGCGAAGCAAATTCTTTCACAGACCATGCAGTCTGGGGAAGTTATTTTGAGATCCAACTAATCTCTCCAAGAGTTTGAAGACACTGAGGCATTTCGTATGTCATGTTTTCTGTAAAATCCTCTTGAGACATTTTCTTCTGAGGGACCTTAATCTGAGGCGAGTTGAAAATTGCAAAGAACCATTCTTCACTCATGATTAGTTGGCAATCTATCAACCCAGAGTCTAGGGGCAAAGCCATTGTCAACACAGTACTTCAAGAGTTGTTTCATCAGCAAGCTTCGTTGATCATAATTCCTTATCAAGTCTCATCAGACAATCCCTTCTCCAGCAGTGTAGCAAAGGGAAGGATACTTCTTGAGCAGAAGGGTATCATCGTCTCTCATCCCTAGCATGGGACGCCTTACATTTCTCACTCCCAACATGAGACACTCTACACGTCTCATCCCCAGCGAGGGGAAACTTAAACTCTTATCTTCAGCAGGAAGCTTTATCTTTGACATCCCCATCATCCCCAGTAGAATTGGAAATTGAAATCTCCCCCAGTAAGGAAAAAGAAGGCTGGTGTTTCCCCCAAACAGATAATTCCCTTCAAATACAGGGGCAATCCCCAGCAGTGCAAGTAATGTCTTTCCTCTCCCAGCAGTTTGCTTCCTCGGCAGAGCCATACCTCTGGTCCCCAGCCAAGTTAGAAGGGTTCTACTTCCCCATCAGAGTTCGATAAGAGTCCATCTCCAGCAGGGTCTTGGCTCTCCAATCCTAAAGTCCAATTTATTTTTGGCAATAGTGGCAGTTCAGAGCCGGCGTATCATTAACAACTTTCCGCGCAAAGTTGTTTCCTCCTCATCAGGATGGACTAGATCAGTGCAGTGATCATCAGTTCTACCCAGTCAAGCCACCTGGGATACTTGCAGTCTCCTTATTAGGAGATCTCTTGGCATTTACATACGCATAATCATCATTGCATTTGCATCATCCAAAGCGTAGCATTTCCATCATCATGGAGCATTACGCCATAAACCCAAGCATACACATACCAGCATGTGCCAGTTTTGAGATATATTACATATGACCTGGAACGTCTTTTCAACCTGAGATATTCCCCACAGAAGATACTTATACCATTTACCAGACATCTTTGTCTTTCCAAGTCAAATTTGTCATTTTTATTTGTGGCTTGATTCGCTCAACAGTCACATTTCCGAGCTCCGTTTTGTACAATGGTCTCGTTCAAAGCCCTGTTTTGCCAACAAACACTTTCCGTGGCTGGATTCGATTAGCAGTCGCGTATTTTTCTTTGTGGCTTGATTCACTCAACAGTCACATTGTTGAGTTCTGTTTCGCTAACGGTCTCGTTAAGCCTTGTTTCGTCAACAGGCACCTTTCGTGGCTTGATTCGCTCAGCAGTCGCGTATTTTTCTTTGTGGCTTGATTCGCTAAGCAGTCACATTGTCGAGTTCTGTTTCGCTAACGGTCTCGTTAAGCCCTGTTTCGCCAACAGGAACCTTCCGTGGCTTGATTCGCTCAGCAGTCGTGTATTTTTCTTTGTGGCTTGATTCGCTCAGCAGTCACATTGTCGAGTCCCATTACGCTAATGGTCTCGTTAAGCCCTGTTTCGACAACAGGCACATTCCGTGGCTTGATTCTCTCAGCAGTCATGTGTTTTCTTTGTGGCTTGGTCCTCCCAACAGTCACATTGTCGAGTTTTGTTTCGCTAATGGTCTCGTTAAGCCCTGTTTCGCCAACAGGTACCCTCGTTGTGGCTTGATTCGCTCAGCAGTCACAATGCAGGTTAATGCAATGACTCTATTCCACCCGGTTCTATTCCCGCTACCTATTCAGAGGTAAAAAAAACAGATGACGTTTCCCTCATCCACAGAGTTCAAATTTCCAGGTTTTATTCGAGTATTTAATCACTCCACACCTTGAATGTCTAAAAGTCGTTGCAATTATTCGTTCAGGCTTGCAAATGATTGAATAGGGGCAGCTGTAATACCTCAAAATTTGCCCTCATTCTTTTTTAACCATTAACCAGCTTTTGTTTCACATTCATAATCATGCATATCATTTTGCACTATGGATATGGGATCAAGGTTACCTTTCAAGCCTCAGTAAGTGGAAGACGTTTATTTCGTCTGCATCATACCCCCATGTGTGTCTTACCTTGTTCGTTTCTCATGCTAATTGGTGGAGTGTTTGATTATTATTCTCTAATTGGTCTTTGGGTGCTTGGTTATGGTTTTTAACAGTTTAAGCCATGGAAAATTTTTCTTGATGTTCTATTTATGATTACAGGCTCTTGCAAGTATGTGAAGGTTAAAGAGAGATGGATTCTTAGTTTGAGAATTAAGATTTGAATTTTGTTTTCAGTCTAAATTGATTTGGTTTCGAGATTAATGGAGGAATTTTGGGCATATAAAATAAGGAAGCTCAAAGGATAATCAATTCGTAATCAAATGCACACTCAAATCCAAGCCATATAATTAATTAAATTGATATGTTAAGTTGTGCTTAAGAGTTGTTGTATTTGTGGATTTATAATGGATTGTCGCAAATAAAATGCAAGATGAAAATACTTGGTTGATCTTTAAGTCACAAGCCAAGTTAGTTTTAATCCCAAGATGACTTTGGGCCAATATCTTAAGGCAATTCTAGAGTATTACTTCAAGAGGACTTAGGAATATTGTATCGGGATATTGTTAAAACATCCTTTTTATGATTGAATTTTGGCCATGAGTCTCTAAAGATTTAGGTCACGGAGGTCCTATTTGTTGTCTTTGCACTTAGTGGCTCTTGGGAGTGTGTTAAGTTCAAAACGAAATAAGGAGAAGAACTACCCGCATTCACATGGTTAATTGGTCTATGGATGCTAAAAGAATTCAAATCATCTGATTACATTTGTTTCCAGCTTTGATCTCAATTATTTTCACTTCAACTTCCAAGATACAATCAAGTGGATTATGGTTAAGAGATTTTGTTTTGGAAATCCTAAGACTATTAGTGTCAAATCAAGAATGCTCATGTTAACAATTTAGAGAGATTTGAGCTTACAAAGGTGTACACACAAATTCAGAAATAAAAAGAGAAAATTCTGCAAATATGCCTCAACTTTGTTCCCTGTTTCTATCCTAACAAATTCTCACATCCGAAAAATCGGTTAAAAAAAACAAAACAAGAAAATACAGAAGAATACAGTTGCATAGAGAGGAAGTTCACAACAGCACGAATCAACTGATAAAATACACCAGAAGCAATTCAGTTGAAAAGCTAACAATTCGGTTATAGGAAATTCAGTTAGAGGAACTGATAACAAAATTCATATCAAGCAAAAAAAAGCAGAAAAGAAATAAGTGAAAAAATAGCAGAAAAAGCTTTCGTTAAAAAGGTTCTTCACCACCGCCCTCTTAAAAGTTTTCTGCAACAATCTTCAACCCTCTCTAATCTCAACCTTCTTGAATCTTTCATCATCATCTTCAATCATTTCCAATCGAATCTCTTCACTCTGAAACTTTTTCCTTTGATAGTCAACCTCCGAATAGCCATCATCATCAACAACAGTTCACACCATATCAGAAGAAGATTTTTGAACATGAACTCAATAACAACGAGATCTTCGATAACGATTCAACGACAATCCGAATTTCTCAAAGATTTGCACGTCAATCCCAAATTGCAGAAGATCAAAGTGAAAAAACTAATTCGGTAACAGTTTTGAATTCAACAAAAGAAAAAAATAAGCGAATCCACGAATCGTACCCGAAAAGTGATGACACTCTTCCATTTCGATAAAGTTCCGCTTTTGATCTTGTTCTTGGTTTAACGGAGAAGCCGCAAAATGCAACCACGGCGTCGCGGTGTGTTGATGAGATGGAGTCGCTAACAGAAGAAGGATTTGAGTCATAGCTGGGGCGCGACGAAAAGAGATCACGGAGGATGTGCCTTGGTTCTCCGGTGGCGTGATTGAGAAGAAGACGAAGAAGATGGCGGTGTAAAGGAAATCGCCGAACAAAGGTTTTACATGAGTTTTCCGGCGGCGAATGGAGGGGATGATGGATGAGACGACGCGGTTGAAGGTTTCTCGATCGCGTTGTCGTTGTTATCGGCGGTCATTGTTGTAAACGAGACGAAGAAGAAAATTATGGCATGTTTGGCATGATGAGAAGATCGAGAGAGATGAGAAGATCGAGAGAGATGAGAAGATCGAGAGAGATGAGAAGATCGAGAGAGATGAGGGTCGGCGGTGAGGTTGTGAAGAGGAAGGAGATGAGTTCTCATACTGATTTGGTCCTTTTTCTATTTACTGAAGATGCTAGGGTTACACAATATGATTTGGGCTCAATAATAAACTCCATGGATTACTTCTCGCACTACCCATATTTCGTTTCGCACCTCCAGCCTGTGATTCTGGTTTCGAAATTGGGCCTTTCCCATGTTTTTATTATCCGCACCATCCAAATTCTCTTCGGCACCCCCTCATGCCATCAACAACTGGATTTGGGCCAAGACCTCATTCAGGTGCTACTTGAACCATTGGTATTGCTCAAGCACTCCCTCTTGCGCCTAGCTGGGAGGAAATTGGGCCTTGGGCCATTTTTGCTATTGGCTGTTGTTGGATTTCTAATACACCCTTTGTTCTTTATTTTTTTTATAAATTTTTAATTAATTTTCTTGTTAAAGTTATTAATCAATTTTCTTGATAATTAATTTTTTGATGATTAACATTTTTATTAGTTTCTTGACATTTTTTAATTAGAATTTTTGCACTGATTTTAATTAGTGTTTAGGACTAATTTTTGGATAAGTGTTCATGAGTGTTTTTTGATCGATATTGGATCGGTTTCGATTATGGTGAGGCATCGCACAGAGATTATGGAATATGAGCATTTATTTTGCTCATGGGAGATTACAAGACTTGGCATGAAGTTTTTTTTTTGGATTTCTTTTATATGAAGAATCGGTACTTCGATCAAGTAAGTAATCTCGATTCTCCACCTTAATGCACCATTCTAGTTGTATGCGGCTTAGGATCATGCAACTTAAGGTGCATATTGATCCCTCCCACTTGAGGCACTCTACTTATTTGTGATATATTTATTTGTGTCGATTTCGGAGCTTAGGGATTAGGTTACGGATTGTAGAATTAACTTCCTCCCGCTTTCCCTTAAAATATCGGTTTTGCCCGTTTTTCGCAATTATTAAAAATAGTTTTAGGTGTGATAAAATTCTGGAACAATTCATGAGTGATCTTCATCCTCTTAATTAATTTTTCATTTTTTTTGTTTCCAGATTTGAAGGGTTTTAATAATTAATTTGGATTTTTGATCACAAGCTGTCCCAAAAGGAATGGTATTGACATAAGAGACCAAAACCATTTAACCCATAGGTGTGAGTCCTATTTTTTGTGTGTGATTAACCACTGGGATTCATAACATTTTGATGCTCCTTAAGCTTTTTTTTCATAATTTTTGGTGCCATTTTTGATCCACTTTGTGGAGTTGTTTTTCGGCGATCATGCCTTGTTATCTTGCTCATCAAGTAATTGTTTTGGCACTTTGGTGCATAATTTTGTGAAATCCTTTTAGACTATGTTAGATAATGACTTCAACATTCTAGGGATTTAATTTCATAATTTTTAAATTATTTTTGCTATTTTTTATGTCACTTAGATTATAAGTCCAAATATGTGTTTATTTGCTCCATAACCTAGATATTAGAAAGACATTCATGCCATTTGCTTGAGATACTTTTGGTAGCTTTTAGGATTTAATTATAGGTCACTTATAGGTCCTTAATTCCAGTTAGAGGTTATTTTTGAACCATACATATTTTTGAGATACTTAATTCATCTTTAACTTGCATCCTTAGTGATCTTATGCGATGTTTGCTCATTTGTTCTCCCATCTTCTTCTCCTTGCTCCATAGGACTAAACCATTGCATCCATGATGATATGTTCATTCATACACATTCATATGAATTCACTAATTACTTTGATACTCATTTCATGTATTAATTCATACTTGTAAGCCATATGCATTCATACTTCATCCATAAACCCTAACTTGCATTTAGGTGAACTTATGTGAACTTTTTGTACATAGTTTGATATAGTTTGATTTATGAGGTATCCTAGCATACTTAGGGACCTATAATATGTAGCTACTTACTTTATAAGTCATGTAACCTTTAAGTACCTTCACCTTTAGACTTAGGTCTTATTTTGAACTTTAGGTCCATTCTAAGACGTTCATGGTGCTTAATCGCTTTTATGCTTTGATTTTACTTTCAATATGCATTGTCATGCTAACTTTTGTTTTGTAGGGGGGAAGATTGAGGTAAGCATTACTTCATTCCTCGTATCTTATGCATTAATTTGTTTTTGCCTTAGCACCTGGGTGCTTTGTTCATAGGCTCCCTTTTTCTCTCTTTAGATTCAACTTAACTTCCTTAGGAAGTAAGTTGAATTCTAACTTGTTCTTTCTTTTCCTTAAGATAGAATACCTCATTAACAATAGGACCACACTTATACATAATAATATTTTTCCCCATTAGCTTTAACATTTTTCCTTTTGAGTCTTCTTCTCTTATCTTCAAACAAAATAAAAAAAAACTTGATAAATGCATGAAAGGATCCCTTGTGTATAGCCTTATTCCATGGGGAACTTACATTCATTCCATCTTGGAATGGTGTAGGCTTGTCTAGTATGATGTACAAGTCTTATCAAGGGGTTGTTTCACAAAGAAAAATCTAAAAGACATTTCTTCACTAGAGCAACAAAAACACTTAATTAAGTTCAACAAGCTAGTGAACTTAGACCCTAATCCTTGGAAACAAGTCTTGGATAAATTCTCCTTGCTTGGTGTGTGTAACACGGTGGGAGAACTGACTTTTCTATAAATGTTGCGGATAGCAAGAGTCGCCACCGACTTTTATTTTATCCAAAAGGAAAGGGCATAAAAGAACAGGAAATACCTTGAAAGATTTTGAGTTCGGGGGGTAGGTTATATAAAGGGAATGTGTTAGCACCCTTTATATCCATGGTTATCCATGGGCTCTTAGTTACTTAGCTCACTTTAAATTGTTTTGAGAAAGTGTAGTGTGTGATTAAAAATTTTCTAAGTACTTTATAATGATCCTCGTATGGATGTATATAAAGACTTTGTTTTGAAAATTTGTTTGAAATGTGAAGTGTAAAAGAGTATTTTTGAAGAAAAGTGAGCAAGTACTTAAGAGGAACCTACCCTATGCTAAATCTTTACTGTTCTTATATGTTCTTTCAATGGTAAGACTATCCCTATTATTAAGGAATAGGTAGTCATTACCTTGGATGTTATAAGGGACATGTGAAGGGACAATCTGATTATAGGCAACTGTAAGGTGTCTTAGCAATACGAAGGGACTTTATCATCTTATATTCGAAGGGACAAGATCTTTTACCGTAGGCAACATCGAAGGGACTTGATCTTATAATCTTAAGAGGGACTTGATGATATTTCATGAGAAGGGACTTTGCTTTTTAGACACCTTACTTGACCTTTAGATTTAGGCAACATGAGGGATAACCTTAAGAAGTGAGATGGCGATCAAAGATCGACTTACGTGTATGCGTGTATATGTTCATATATTTATCTTATTAAATTAGTGATTCTAAATTAATTTCAAAGTACAAACATGTTATCACTCCCTATATTTACTAACCATGACAATATAAATATTTATAATTAATAACCCTACGACTATTACAAGGCTTTTGCAGTTACATTATAATAATAAAAATAATTAAATAATAACTATATAATAAAATAAGCAATTAAATAAAGGTTAGTGATAAGATAATTATAAGAAAAGAGTTTAGCATGAATACAAAAATATATACAAGTTAATTAAATATTTTTAAATTAAATAAACATTTTTAAAAGAATTTTTGAAAGAAAATATAATGAGAATAATAATATGAAGTCATGGAATAAATATTTACAAAGAAAATATTATTAATTATTTTAATTAGATATTAGAAAAGTTTAATTAATTTTAATATTTAAATAAAATAAGAACTAGGGTTAGAAATTTAAAAATAAAATTAGGGTTTTAGAAATTAGGGTTATGAATTTTAGAAAATAGAATTAGGGTTTATAATTTAAATTACAATATTAATTTAACTATTTACAAAAATAAATATATAATAATATGAACATAAAAATAAATTATATTTGAAAATAAAATATTGAAAAAACTTTATTCTATAAAACATATTATATTATTAAAAAATAATTTATTATATGATATATAATTAAATTAAAAAAAACAAGAAAAGAAGAAGAAAATAGAAAAGAAATTAGGTTAAAAATAATGGGGAGGCCTGGATTTGAACCCAGGACCTCCCCTGTACCTGCCAGAGGAGTTACCACTTGGCTGCGCTGCGTTTGGTGATATCCAACGACCAAAATTGATTATATGTAAAACCTGAAAAATATAACAAAGTAAAAAAAATATAACACAAGACCTGGGAATCGAACCCAGGTCTCTCACCACCAAAGCACTTCAACAAAACCAGCTGAGCTACACGCGCTAGTTGTAATACAATGTAAACGAATTCAAAAATATTAAGTTGTAAATTTGAATTTCCCAGATGGCGCCAATGGTCTTCATCTTCTTCATCATACCTGCGAATTTTCATGCAAGTATACCTGCGAATTTCCCTGCGTTTTTTTACCTTCAAAAACCTACGAAACTTGGATCTTGATTAATACGTAAAATTTCAACAAATTGATCACATAAACATGATCCTTACATCATCCACGATTCATTGACATTCTTAAAATTCATTTATATTAGTTCCATTGAGAAACCCTAATTGGCTACCTCAAACCCTAACAATGGTGAACCTCTAATCCTATACCAAAACTCAAATTAAAATGTCCAGAAACGATTGTTAGCTTGTTACAAACACAAAACAACAATCAAATACAATTTATTTTGCACGAATATACGAAAACGGGAAATTCACAAAGGTGTAAGAAGTTTGATTCAGTTTGAGCAATTCATGGGGTTTGAGATGCATGTGACTATTGCTACATGATCAGTGATGTTCAAGGAAGAGATTGGTGCCCTTAATTCACCTGAAAAGCCACGAAATATTAGAATCCGAATTTCAATTTTTTGATGAATTTTGAACTTTTGAAACTTATCCTTGAGGCTGTCAATTCGTGTGTTTGTGATTGCTTAATGTTGTTTATATATCACACAATGAAATTAGGTCAAGACTTTCACAAAACTTATGGATATTTGGACCTTGTGAGATTGAAAAAGATGTGACATTAAAACTTGAATTTTCTTTGATCTATCATTGCTATTTTGGTATGATCTGAATTATATTGGTATCAATCAAGTTTAAATAAGTTTTAAGACCTTCTAGAATCCAAATCTTTTCCAAATATATGATTTTCATATTTTATTTTAATTTAATTTGTATTTTAATGAATAAAATTCAAATAAATATTAAATAAAATATAAAAAAATCAAAAAGGGTGTGGGTTGGGTCGTGCTTGATGAGTTTGTAAAGATTGGATGGTAATTTGGTGGGCTCATTTAGCAAAAATTGGTTTTAAGGCCTTATTTGCTTCATAAACTTCCAAAAAATTTCCCAACTTTGCAAGGGCACAAATCCTTCAATTTTAATGCTATGAAGGTGTTCTTGGACATTTTGGAAAGCTTAAAGAGTCCTATAACCAACCTCTTTGGTCTCATGTCCATATCTGTTACCATTCTCAAGTTATGCTCTTTGGAAGTTGTTGACTTTTAAAAGGACCTGTAATGTCTTAGCTCATACCTTCCAAATGAAGCATTTTTGGGATTGGCTTGTGAGACACAAAGTTGTAGAGAATTCAATTTTCTTAAAAATGAGCTTTGGATGGAAAATGTTTGATGAAGCATGTGAAAGTTATGGCTGGTCAAAGTTCAGTTGACTTTTCCTATGAAAACCCTAATTTAGAAACTCCTGATTCCTGATGATCTGAAATCTCCTTGATGAATCATGATCAACCCTTGATCAAATGATGAATTTTACTTCATATACTTGATGTTGGAAAAAAATCATGAAGTTTGACTTTGTTTTGACCACAGTTGACCTCAGTTTGACTTTTTGACTGCTTTGACTGATTTTAACTTATAGATGCCATCCAAAATATCAGGAGGTGATAATATCTTTATGTTGATACTGAATATCAGTACTAGGTCTTCGTATAGGCCGTCTCTGAATCGTTTATGCAACATGGTTTGAATTGTTGAATAGACCAGTAGAAATAAATCTTCGTGACGATTATCTCTTCTGGAAATATCTTGGATTAGGGAATGGGTCTTTGTACAGATCGTTTGCCTACTATTCAAGAGCAAATAGATTAAATCTTCTGAAAATATCTTGAACTAGGGAATGGATCTTTGTACAGACCGTTTGCCTACTATTCAAGACCAGATAGATGAAATCTTCTGGAAATATCCTAGATTAGGGAATGGATCTTCGTACAGACCGTTTGCCTACTCTCCGAGGACAAAAGAGTGTCAGGATTAAATCTCCTGAAAATCTCCTGGATTAGGGAATGGATCTTTGTACAGACCATTTGCCTACTCTCCGAGGAAAAAAGAGTGTCAGGATTGAATCTCCTGAAAATATCCTGGATTAGGGAATGGATCTTTGTACAGACCGTTTGCCTACTCTCCGAGGACATCTTGAATAATGTATAGATCATTTCTAACCTGTTGTGAATTGCTGATGTTGTTTTACCTGCACATAACCATCTTGCAAGGAAAAGGTTAGTTTATGAAATATATATGCATGCATGGTATGTTGCATCTAAGTAAATGTATTATGCATTTATGGATATGTTATGGTATGATGTAAATGATGTATGTATGAATCATGCCGCTTGAAGCGTCTGGATATCTTTGTATAACAAATGCTGGCTAGGGAAAATAAATCCCGGTTCGTTGCTGAAGAATATGAAGAACTTGTTCCCGTCATATTTGATAGTATAGTATTTATAACCTCCCTTCTTCGTTCGTCGTACTTCTATTGAAGGAATAAGTTCCTGAGTATCCCGACTGAGGATAAAAGAGATGGACATAAATTCAAGGGGAGATGTAACTCGAAAGATAGATTTGCTCTACTGGGGATTTGTAGTTGTCTTGTGGGGATGAACCGACGAAGCTTCGTTGAACTACTACCCTCGTTCGTCCTTAGTAAATAGTATTACTGCATTTCATGCATTTCTGGTAAACATCAATCATATTCAAAAGCATACATACATTCAAACACAACCAATGGACGTTTTCACTTATGTAAATAGGGTAAAAGTAAATCTGGATTTAAAGATGAAATTTTATATCACAAAGTGACCTATACATAGGCAAGTTTGTACTTGGAGACAGAAATCCTAGTGTAAACACCCCAAATTTGCCCTCACCCATTCACACCATGGCTTGTGATCATCCTCATATGCATAAACACAATCATATCATCTCATATCTCATTTTGGTTCACTGCATAGTTTCTAAGTCATCTGCACCTAGGGTTTGTGATCTGAGCAATCCCAAAGCATCTTGAGCCATTCCAAAGGCCACTAATCATCTCAAAGGGGTCCATGTGTGTCCTTATATCATATTCCATCTCCTCAAAGTCAAAATTGCAGAGGAATCACAAGAACTAGGGTTTAAGTGGATGCAGAGCCAGGATGAACTGCACAGTTGACCTAAAATTAGGGTTTTGGTTTCAGAGGCCATAACTCCAAATTTTTTGGTCATTCTTGTTTCCATTGGTCTCTATGTGGTATAGGGAGTATGCATATCAATTTTCATGAAGAAATTCCATGGGGAAGTCATCTGATCAAAGGTTGACTTTTCACACAAGTCAGTGCAAAATCAGGGCATCTGAGGCCCCCAATGACCCAACCAATGGGTGATCTTCATCATTTTGAGTGTATATGATCTTTATTTGATCATGGAAGAAGGTTGAAGTTCATAAAAATCAAGAATTTAGGGTTTTTGCAAATGTTGACTTTTTGGGCATAGTTGACTTTTCAAGAATGCATCATTTTAGGTCATTTTTCAAGCCATGATTCTTGATCCAAAAATGCTTCAAATGGAAAAACTTTGGTCATGAAAGTTGTAGATCTCATTTTTCCCTTTTCAAAAAGTACAAGAACATGATCAAACTCTTCTTGGATCAAAAGTTATGGCAATGCAAAGTTGGCTAAAACCATTAATTTTCAAGGCATGCCTCAAATGGAAATTTTGCAAAGTCATGAACCAATGCATTATGTGACCTCTAATTCATTTCAAACCAGCACATAAACATTCTCTAAGTCCTAAAAATCAGAATTGGACCAAGTTTCCCCATGGTTTGGTTGGTGTAACAAGACTTTCTCACATGTGAACCAAAGTTACAACAAGTTGCAAAACTCATGATCATGCTCCCTACAACTTGCAGCCTTGGATGCTGAGCTTTGCTAGGCCTCTCCCTCACCCTTGCTGCGCCAGCCCATGCCATGTACTTGCCTATACCTTAAGCCATGCTTCTCTTACACATTATTTGACTTTTTGCAAAAGGTAACTTACCAATCAATAAAGGGCATGTCTTGTCAACTGACCAATGAGAGAGAGTTATGTGGACAATTTGCAAGCTAAACATAACACTAAGCAAGGCTGAAGCTCAGACATTCATCACATTCACAAGAACACTCCATTTTGCTTTTGCCTTCGAAACTCTCTGCCCAGCTCACATACATCCAAACCATCTTTACCAATCATCTCACCATGTCTCATTGAGCCCAAAGCAACCAAGAACCAGGCCTTAAACAAGCTACAACATCACTGCACCATTTTCACACCAGCTTGCAGTTTCATTCGAAACTCTCACCCTAGCTCACCAACATACAAACAAACACTCCAGACCTTCTCCATTCATCCTCAGGACCACAAACCATCATTCACAATGGCCTGAAACCTCCAGAAACTCCATTGCCATTTCTGATCAAGCTTGAGCAGAAGCTGTCGAATCTCACTATCCAGCCAACACAAACTTCTTTTGAGCATTCAAGCATCTTCTGTGGACCAAGTGGAGTGGATTGCACAAGGAGAAGTGGCCAGAAAGTCCTCAAATTGAAAGCTCCAAATCTCAGGTAGCTCGAAAATTATTTTTCCAGAAATCATTTTTCTTGTTGCAAACTTGTTCTATGTGATTCACTGATTATCCTGATGTCTTTGGTTTTGAAAATGGCTTTGATTTGAGAGTTTAATTTGTCTCTGAAACCTGCGTGCCCTAGCTTTCATTTTCTTCGATTCAGCTTGATTAGGAAAAAGAAATGTGTTTTGAGAGAGGGGTTTGATTCGGGAGAGGTTGGAGATCATTTCCCAGTTCTTAGTTTTCATTTTTGATACGATTTGAGGGGTTTGGGGATTTTTCAGGGAGAGAACTGGCCGGAGAAGACGACCGGAAGTCTTCTCCGGCCACCTGAGAGTGATTAAGCCCTAATTGCATAATTAATTGTCATTTGAATGTGAGCCGTCAGATGCGTTGAAAAAGTTGACTTCGCGCGCGTACGGATGGCTAGGATGCAGTCATTAAACCCTAATCAGCATTATTTATTTAATTAATTAAGATTAAATCTGTTTGAATGTGAGCCACACGATCACGCGCCAAGTCAACCTTTTCCTCTCCAGATTGCATCTCAGCCTCTCATTCTGATTACTTTCACTTTTATTTAATTTTTATTCATTTTCTTTTCAATTAATTTGCATATTTATTTTAAAATAGCAAAAAATTCTTAAAAATCATGAAACTTTTTCTTAAAAGTTTTATTAATTCTTAAGACCCAAAAACATTTTTATTTTATTTTTTATCATTAAAAAAGTATTTTTAAATATTTAAAAGATTATTTTTAATTGATTAATGGGAATTAATTAATTAAAAATACTTTTAGGTATTTAAAAATTACAAAAAAATTCATGAAATGTTCTAAGACATTTAGAAACATTGTCCAACCTTCAAACCAAATTTCTTTTTTGATCTTGATGCATTTTGAGAATTTTTCATTGAATTAAATCATTTTTTATGCATTATTTTGATCATGGGTTCAAAAATTCATTTCTGCCTATTGGAGAAGGTTTGGACATTGATTCTTTTTGCTTTGTTTTGTGTTTGGCATGTATTTTCTAGGGTAAAATGGTCATGATTTGATCTTGCATTTTCCAATTGTTTGGCATTTCTTTTGTTAAGAACCATAAAAACCCTAATAACTTAGAAAAATCATATCTTGAGATTGGTTAAGAGTTGAGAGTTCCCCTTTGGGCAGTGGTTTATTATAGGTCTAGGGTTTCTTTGGATGCCATTTTCCATTTTTTATCTTAGGGTTTGCTTCTGTTTTGGGTTTTTGTTTGATGTTTGATCCATGAACCCTAATTTGGGATTTCTCTTGCATCCTCCTTGCATTCTCTTGCATAACATGACTTGTCTTTGCATTTTGTGCACTCTTGTGTTTCATTTGACATCTTAAGACACATAGAAAGCATGTTTGATCATTGCATTACATATTTGCCATGTCATTTGTCTTGTATGCTTCATAACTTTTCATGTTCATTCATGCTCCTTAACTTGCATCATTTGCATCCATGATCTTGTATGAACATCTCCATGTCTTGCCTCATGTTTGCAGCACTTCATAACATCATAATCATAATAAACATGCTTCTGGTTTTGCTTTGCATCATGCCATTTCATCTCATCTTGCATTGCATTGCATTTCTTTCTAACATTTCAGGTGGTAAGTAAACTTGGGAAGTGAATTTGCCTTCACTTCTCATAACTTTTCTTTTCATCTCTCTTGCATCCATTGCTGCATTCTTATATGTGTTTGAGATTGAGCTTGCTCATTCTTCTTTCCCCCACTTTCTTTCTTCAAGTGACTTGACTTCTTGAATGAAGCAAGTCACTTTTCTTCTCTTGATCCTGTTCATCTGCTTCCTGGTGGCTCCTTTGAAGATTCTTCTTGTAAACCTCACAAACCTTAGGGTCAACCAAGCATGATAATGAATTAGGGTTTTGATTAGTCTCCCCTCATAGTTTTTACCTTTGTGTCTCTCTTTGAGTCTTCTCTTCTCATCTCATAATCAGGGACTAAACCCTAAAGGTTTTAAGACTTTGTGATTAAGCTTATGCCTGCATCCTTCTTTTAGGATGGAGTGTATAACTTTAATCCTAAGTATTAAACCCTTAATGTGTTTAAGTCTCTTAATCAATTCACTTAATAAATTATCAAGACATCACACTTGTAACTTGGGCCTTGCATTAGGGTTCTAATTCTTCCTTAAGTGGTTAAGAAGGACTAACCCTAGTGTTAATGGACAAGTCCCCCTCAAGTTGTCTTACAAATCATAAAAACCACTTCATCATCATATCATTAAATAAAATCCACTTAATCAAAGGCTTGTTTTGTCATGGGTTTAATCCCTAATCATGGATTAAGTTGAGGAGCTTTCTTCAGCTTAAACATTCTCATCTATCATCCTTCTTTTAGGATGGTGTAATGAGTCTGTTTAATCCTTGATTATGGCTTAACCTCATTACTTAACACTAAACAAAACACCAAAAACATCTAAATAATCACAAGTAGGTTAATGATCTTAACCCTACATCAAAGGTGATTAAGTGTGAGAATCTGACTTCACACTTAAGGTATTCTCATTACCCCTAATCAGAGGGAAGATGTGATGAGTTTACTAAATCCATTGGTTTAGGCTTAAGCTCATTAACTTATGACAAACTCCAAAAAGCAATAAAAGACTGAAAACTCAAAAACAAACAATAATCGTCTCCTCCGGGATTCTTTTCTCACCTCATTCACTCACAATCGAGAACTTGCTTCTTCCGTCTAATGCAAGACAGTTTGCACCTGAGCCAGACAGGTCATACACTTGAGCATAGACAAGTAAGCGGTTCACAAGTCAATTCATCTTTCAGTCTCTTTGGGTCGAACTACGGTGTTCTGACTTCCTCATTGCACGAGAGGATACGTAGGCATAACTTAACAGTTATCGAACAAAAGTCTCTGCATATTCCCCCTCTTTCCAGCATCTTTCTCTTAGCCTCATTATCATGAGCATTTCACCTCTTTCTCTTCCTTTTTTACACTGACACTTCTCTTATACACTTCACATCACTTATACACTTTACACTGACACCTGTACATCTTTTTTCCAGCTATTTTATACACAAAATGCACTGACACTACCCCTTTAAAACACAAATCTTTTAAGCGTGGATCCCGTCGAGTACGGCGGACAATCTGGGTGCTAATACCTTCCCAGGTTGTAACCAACCCCCTTTCTCAGTCTCTCTGGTTCGCAAACCGTCTTATCCGTGTCTTTCCAGGTCTATGCAGCATTACCTTTCCTCCGGGATAAAAATGCCTAGCTGGCGACTCTTTTCATCTCCAGTGAGTTCACGGTTGTGTGTTCTCATTGTCCCTCTCGCCGACCGTTCGCGTCTGTACCTTTATTTGGGCCAGTCCCATCTATCGGGAGCGACAGCTAGTAAGAGGAATTGTCGTAAAAGTTTTACACAACAAAGAAAACAGCTATGTGGGAAATATTCCTATTGAGTTTCAATTCTACTATTGCCATTATCTTCAAGTATCTCATCTTCTGCAGTTGAGACGGAAACGATTGAATTGAGCTTTATTTGTTCGAACTTGATTTAGGTAGCACCACCAGTTGAAGTTACATGAGTGATCCAAACGAGACATAGTCATACGCTTTAATCCCTAACTTTTGCCTAGATTGCCCTTTCAGGTTTTCAATCCACCGGGATACCCTTTTTTGCCCAAGCCGCCTTTTCAGGTTTTCGACTTGCCGAGTGTACATGTTTTTTATATATATATCCCTAATTTTTGCCCGAACCCTTTTGGTTTGCCGGGATGCCCTTATTTTTGCCTAGGCCAGTCAACCTAGCGGGTCTCTTTTTATGCGTAGTATTTTTTAACTATGTCTGCGTTTACAGGCTGTGGGAAGTCTTCACCATCCATTGTAGTAAGCATCATGGCACCTCCTGAAAATACTGTTTTGACCACAAATGGTCCTTCATAAGTAGGAGTCCACTTGCCCCTAGGATCACCTTGTGGTAGTATGATACGCTTGATTACCAAGTCGCCAACCTGATATACCTTTGGCTTAACCTTCTTATTGAAAGCCTTGATCATCCGTTTCTGGTATATCTGACCATGACACACAGCTGCTAATCTCTTCTCATCAATCAAATTTATCTGGTCAAGTCGAGTCTGAATCCACTCATCTTCATCCAAACCTGCATCCTTCATGATTCTTAAAGAAGGGATCTGAACTTCAATGGGCAGAACTGCTTCCATACCATAGACTAAGGAGAATGGGGTTGCCCCTGTTGAAGTACGTATTGTAGTACGATAACCATGAAGAGCAAATGGTAACATCTCATGCCAATCCTTGTAAGTAACAGTCATCTTCTGTAGAATCTTCTTAATGTTCTTATTAGCAGCTTCTACTGCCCCATTCATCTTCGGACGATACGGAGAAGAGTTGTGATGCTTAATCTTGAACTGCGTGCAGAGATCAGTAATCATGGTGTTGTTCAGATTAGAGCCATTATCTGTGATAATCCTTTTAGGGATTCCATACCTACATATGAGATTATTCTTAATGAATCGAGCCACCACATTCTTAGTAACAGATGCAAATGAAGCTGCCTCCACCCACTTCGTGAAGTAATCAATAGCAACCAGGATGAAACGATGCCCATTAGAAGCAGTAGGCTTGATCTCACCAATCATATCAATGCCCCACATGGCAAAAGGCCAAGGAGCAGTCAACACATTCAACGGAGCTGGAGGTATATGTACTTTATCAGCATAGATTTGACACTTGTGACATGTTCTGGAATGTTGATAGCAGTCAGCTTCCATGGTAGACCAATAGTATCCTGCTCTCAATATCTTCTTTGCCATGGTATGACCACTAGAATGAGTGCCAAAGATCCCATCATGCATGTCTTCCATAATCTTTGTTGCTTCCTTCTTATCCATACAACGAAGCAAAGTTGAATCGTGATTGCGCTTGTACAAAATTCCATTACTCAAGAAGAACTTAGCAGAAAACCTCCTCAGAAACTTCTTATCCTTGACAGATGACCCTTCAGGGAACTCCTGAGCTTCAAGATATCTTTTCACTTCATAGAACCAAGGCTTCCCCTCTGCTTCTTCAGTGTCAATATCATTGCAGTATGCAGGCTTTTCAAATCTGTCAATAGTAATCTTGGGAGCTTCATCATCCCAGCTAATCTCAAACATGGATGCCATGGTGGCTAGTGCATCTGCCAACTGATTTTCTCTTCGTGGAATATGTCCAAAGGTAATCTCTTCAAAATATGGGATCAAAGACAACACATGCTCTCTGTAAGGAATGAGGTTATCATGCTTGGTATCCCAATCTCCTTTAATCTGACTTACTACCAGGGCTGAATCTCCATATACACCCAGGAACTGAATCTTCATATCAATGGCAGCTTTGATGCCCATGATACATGCCTCATACTCAGCCATGTTATTTGTACAATAGAAACAAAGTCTTGCAGTAATCGGGGTATGACAACCTTCAGGGGAACTGATCACAACACCAACACCATTACCAAGTGCATTAGAAGCTCCGTCAAAAACCATAGTCCATCGGGATCCTTGTTCAGGTCCGTCATATTGTCCAGGTTCTTTGGTAATAATCATAATATCTTCATCAGGGAACTCAAAACTCATTGACTGTTAATCATCCACTGCTTGATGAGCCAAATGATCAGCTACCACACTACCCTTAATGGCCTTCTGAGTAGTATATTGTATGTCATATTCTGTTAAGATCATTTGCCATCTTGCTATTCGTCCGGAGAGAGCAGGTTTCTCGAATATGTACTTGATTGGATCCATCTTTGAAATCAACAAGGTAGTATGAGTCAACATATACTGTCTTAGTCGGCGAGCAGCCCATGCCAAAGCGCAACAAGTTTTCTCGAGCAGTGAGTATCTTGTTTCACAGTCGGTAAACTTTTTTCTAAGGTAGTATATTGCCTGCTCTTTTCGACCAGACTCGTCATGTTGCCCCAATACACACCTCATTGAGTTGTCTAATACTATTAAGTACATAATCAAGGGTCTTCCATCAACTGGTGGCATCAAAATTGGAGGTTCTAGAAGATATCTCTTGATTTCATCAAAGGTTGTCTGGCACTCGTCATTCCACTCCATTACCTGATCTTTCTTCAACAACTTGAAGATTGGCTCACAGGTAGCAGTTAATTGGGAAATAAATCTTGCAATGTAATTTATTCGTCCCAAGAAACCTCTAACTTCCTTCTCAGTACGGGGAGCTGGCATCTCTTGTATAACTTTCACTTTTGCGGGATCTACTTCAATACCTTTTCCACTGACAATGAAACCCAGGAGTTTACCAGATCTAACTCCAAAAGTACATTTGTTTGGGTTCAATCTCAACTTATATTTCTTCAACCTCTCAAACAACTTATGCAGATGATCAAGGTGTTGTTCTTCATTCTGGGACCTGGCTATCATATCATCCACATATACCTCTATCTCATGATGAATCATATCGTGAAACAAAGCCACCATAGCACGCTGATATGTTTCCCCGGCGTTCTTCAAACCAAATGGCATCACTTTATAACAAAAAGTGCCCCACTGTGTAACAAATGTAGTCTTCTCCATATCTTCAGGTGCCATCTTGATTTGATTGTATCCAGAGAAACCATCCATGAAAGAGAATACTTTATGCTTAGCAGTGTTGTCTACCAGAACATCAATATGAGGAAGTGGAAAGTCATCTTTAGGGCTGGCCTTGTTCAAATCCCTGTAATCTACACACATACGTACCTTACCATTTTTCTTAGGTACTGATACTACATTTGCAACCCATTGAGGATAAGAAGTCATAGCTAAGAACCCTGCATCAAACTATTTCATCACCTCTGCTTTAATCTTCTCTGACATTTCAGGACGCATGCGACGAACCTTCTGCTTTTTTGGACGACAATCTTCTTTTACCGGTAAACGGTGAACCACAATGTCTGTATCCAACCCTGGCATATCTTCATAGGACCAAGCAAAGATCTCCACATAATCATGTAACATCTGAATTAATCTGCTCTTAACACCATCCTCTAATTCAGCCCCTATCTTGACCTCTTTCCTGCTTTCTTCAGTTCCCAGATTCACAACTTCGATTGGCTCTTCATGTGGCTGTATAGCTTTCTCTTCTTGTTGTAACAACCTAGCAAGCTCTATAGGTACTTCACAATCTTCCTCCTTTCCATCTTCAGCTTGATAGATCAGATTCTCGAAATTATAATTGGCAATAGTAGAACTGTTATCAACAGGATCCAGAGTGGATGAGGATCTGCATTTTAGTGATGTGGGTGTGTGTAAGAACACATAGCTGATAAAAGAAGAATAAAATAAAAGAAAGACAAAGGAACACAATATTTACGAAAACGAAACGTCCATTGATTTTTATTGAATGAAGTATGCAAATGAAATGACATCCCGAAACAAGCATACCATTGTGCCCCGGGTAAGGCACAAGGCTTAAAAGTTTAATTGTTCAAAAATAACAAACTTAAAATAACAACATAGTAATAGTATTTACTCCTAACTAAAGGAGATAGGAATAACGTCTTCAGTCTTCCAATTGTTGAGCCTATCACCCACAGTAGGAAAGATCCAGTCATCCAGGTTGTAGTCTTTATTATAGTCACCCACAACATTGATTTGATCTTTCATGATCCCTTGATTGGTGATACGAATAGCACGAGCACGACGAACAGCCTTCTGGGACTCTGCAGTGAAACCCAAACCAAACTTGTCAGACTTGTAAGGAATGTCAGGAAGCTGACCCCAAATAGTACAACCACCTTCTTCAACCACAGCTCTAGCATCTTTGAGGGAGGCCATTGTAGGAGGTACTCTGGTAACCACAGGAACTCTTTTAACAATAGGAGGAGCTTCAGCAGCAGGAACAACCCAGGGAACTACTTCAAATGTCTGGCAAGGAGTCTCAACATATTCACCTTCCACTTCAACATACTTAAATGTATTCACATGACTGATCATATATTCTTCTTCTCCGTAAACAGTGACAACCTTTCCCTTCACTGGATATCTCAACTTCTGATGTAGAGTAGAAGTCACAGCACCTGCCCCGTGGATCCAGGGGCGCCCAAGCAAACAGGAGTACGCAGGACGAATATCCATTACATAGAAGGTTGAATTGAAAACTTGAGAGCCTACTTTGATCGGGAGATCTATTTCTCCATGCACCACCCTTCTTGAACCATCAAAGGCCCTCACCACTATATTACTTGGCCTTAACACAGCATCTTCAGGACTGAGTTTGTTTAGAACCTCTTTGGGAAGTACATTCAGTGAAGAACCATTGTCTATCAACACATGAGATAAGGTAGTGCCCCTACATTCAATGGAGATATGCAAAGCTCTGTTATGGTTTCTCTTGGCAGGAGTCAAGTCAGCATCAGAAAAACCCAACCCATTATCATAAGTCAGATGTGCAACACAGTTTTCAAATTGATCCACAGAAATTTCATTTGGTACATGAGCAGTCTTCAAGAACTTAATCAAGGCTTTAGCATGAGCCTCAGAACACAGCAACAAAGACAACATGGAAATTTTGGAGGGAGTATGCCCTAGCTGGTCAACAATATCATAATCACTCTTATGAATGATCTTCAGTACTTATTCCATCTGTTTGGAAAGATTTTCAGCAATCAGTGCCTCAGCTTACACAGGTTCAATTACAGGACCTTTGCCTCAAGCATCAGCATTTGTCTCAGCAGTGGAGGTAGTAGTTGGAGTAACTGTATTTTTTGAGGTAGCTGGAGGAGAGAAAATTCTTCCACTTCTTGTGATCTTACTAGATCCAACAATATTATCAACATCAAGGTTATCAGGTGTATCATTCAAAGGTTCCTGTTTAACACCATGGATGTAAACATCAGAACCATAATTCCAGGGTATAGCTTTATCAGAAGTATACGGAATAGGTCCAGGAGTGGTAATAATCATGGGAGGCACTCTAACTTCAGCAACAGTCTTCACAAGGCCTTCAACAGTAATTTTGATAGGGCCCTTGGAAGAGATCTTGACAGGGCCTTTAGAGGTAATCTTCACTGGCACTTTATCAACCATATCCACATCTTCAACATTCGTACCTTGAGTTAGATGTTCAACCATACTTTCCACAGAAGGTGTCCTCTAAAACAATATAGTGTAATTGTCCATGAGGCGTTGAATACCATCCTTCAACTTCCAGCAGCTATCAGGTTTATAAGCACAATAAAAACAGTCTTCATTACAGCTTGGAAAGAATCCAGCCTGCACCAGCTTCTTCTTGATAATGGATAAGGGAGTGGTCACATCTGCAACTGAGGAAATATATGTGACTTCATCAATAACATTAACAGTCTTCTCATGATTGGGCATGGGAGCAGTGATCACATTTGGAGTCCCAGGAGGGTCAAACTCAATCTCTCCAGCATCAATCATATCTTGAATCTTGTTTTTCAATATCCAGCAGTTGTTGGTGTCATGTCCCGGACAATTAGAATGATAGGCACATTGTGCATTAGGATTGTACCGAGGAGAGGAAGTATTAGGATTCTGAGGAGGGTCCTTCAGAGTGATGAGTTCCCCTTTCAACAAGTGTTGTAAGGCTTGGGCCAGTGACATGTTGATCTTGGTGAACTGTCTTCTAGGCTTCTGCTGATTGCTCTGTGGTGGCTCTGGTGTTGCAGGAGTAGGATTGGAAATATGAACTGCTCCCACAGATTGGTGACTTCTATTACGACCAGGTTGACCGTACACAGCATTAGACTCCTTCTTTCCACTAGGGGGCTTCTTTGTGGTGCTTGATGAAGAGGCACCCACTTGTATCTTACCACTTCTTATACCACTCTCCATATGCTCTCCAGTCATTATCAGCTCAGTAAAGCCAGATGATGAGCTTCCAATGAGGTGACTATAGAAAGGACCACTCAGCGTACTCATAAACATATCCACTAGCTCCCTATCAGTCAGAGGAGGTTGAACTCTGCCAGCCAGGTCTCTCCATTTCTGGGCATATTCCTTGAAATTCTCCTTAGCACCCATTGACATGCTTTGGAGTTGCATGCGAGTAGGTGCTAAATCAGCATTGTATTGGTATTTCCTGTAGAAGGCCTCAGCAAGATCATTCCAATCACAAATATTGACACTCTCCAATTGATAGTACCATTCCAATTGAGCTCCAGATAAACTCTCTTGGAAGAAATGCATCCACAATTTCTTGTCAGCAGTATGTGGTTGAATCCTCCGGACATAGGACCTTAGATGCAGCTTGGGACATGATACACCATCATACACCACAAAAGCAGGAACCTTGAAACCAATGGGTATAACCACTCCAGATATTAAGCTCAAATCTTCAAAATGCAGCCCAGAAGATTTTTGTAACTCCATAGCATTCATTCTATCCACCAGCATCTTGAACTTATCTTCATTAGGATCATGATAATAATTTGCTTCAGAATCAGAATCTCCCACAGTTTCATGGAGACTACCTCCCTCTTTCTCAGAATTTTCAGACTCATAATCATCAACCTGTTCCTTGGTCTTGATAGGACCTCTGAACCTTCTTCCCATATTGATAAGGCCTCCTGATCTTCTAGTCTTCTTATTCTTCTTAGCCAGCAGTGTCTTCAGCTCGTCTTGTCCCTTGGACAAGTTCAGGATCAGCTCTTGGAATTGTGCATTCTGAGCCTGGAGATCTTTGACAGTCTGTTCAAGAGCCATTTCTGCTGAAATAAACAGCGAGAAGATAAAATACCTGTGATGCAATGATATGGTATGTAAATGCGTATGCAATGTTTTCAAGGACCGCAGGATTTAAATTTGTTTAAACAACCAAAAAGTAAACTTTTATTAGTAATAAATTTGTTTGCCCCTTGGGCTTACAATAAAAATGAAATGAATACAAAAGATGGGGTTTTAAGTCTCCCATGGACGTTTCCTCTTTATGTTGAGGTATGAGTTGAGTTTCCTCTCCTCGTGAAGTTGTTTTGTTAGCTCCAAGATTCTTTCTTGACTAGCTTTGTAATGAGTCACAAAAGTATCTCTTTGCTCCTTCAACTGGATCCAGGACCTTTGTAAATCTTCCATGTCAGTGGGCATGTCTGGATGAAGAATGATATAAGAAGTATCTCCTTCAGCAATAGGCTCCATAGTAACTGGCAGGATGGCAGGATATGGCATCATAAGAGTCTGAACACGAGATCGCACCCATCTGAGATAAGCTTCCATAGGAATAGTGTACTTTGGTTCCAGAGTCTTGCTGTCAACCTTGTTCACTTTACCCCATGCTCGTATGAACCTTTGACGATAACCTTGCAGATTGTTGCCGTAGTCGAACATAATACCCTGAATCAATATGTCATGAGGACCATCATTCCGAGCATAACCAAACTGACGTAGAGCTAAGGAAGGGTTGTAAGTAATGCCCCCTCTTATGCCAAGGAGTGGCACATTAGGGAACTCCCCACAACGGTCAATGATAGTAACATTCTCCATAGATCTAGAGCACCAATGAATATCTGAATGAGAAAGTGACATGATCCTTTTAGACCACCTGAACCCTTGTTCATTCTTCATCACTTATCGAGGAAGGTGAGAAATAAACCACCTAGATAGTAAAGGTATGCAGCACATCAGAGTTCCTCGTGCCTTTGTAGTACGGGCATGAAGAGAGTGTAAGATGTCTCCAAGTAATGTAGGCACTAGATTGCGAGTCAGAAATATGTTGATGGCGTGTACGTCTATGAACTGGTCTGGATTGGGGAACAATACTAAGCCATAGATCAATAAGGCTAAGATCTCCTCAAAAGCATCATAACTCATAGCCTTCAGGAACACTTGAGCTTTCTCCATCAATACCTTAGCAAGAATACCCTTAACTCCACTCTTTGTTTCTAAGACAATGTCTGATTTCTTCAAATGTAGGGCTGCAGTAATGACTTCAAGTTTAAGCTCTCTTTCCAAGCCTGTGAAGGGTTTCTGATCAAGAATAGGTATACCCAGAAGTTTGGAGAACTCTTCCATTGTAGGGACCAGCTGATAGTCGGGGAATGTGAAGCAATGATGCTTAGGATCAAAGAACTGAAACAGGACACTCATCATGTCTTCATTGAACCCTGAAGTGACTAGATCCAGTAGATGACCATGTCTCTTGATGAACTGGGAGTTTTCAGAAACTTGAGAGACCAATTCCTTAAGCTTAGGAGGTATTCCTACAAAGTTGATCCGGATAGTATTCCTACGAGCAGAAGCCATGATCTGCAACAAAGAACAAAGATAAATCCTTTGGTCCTTGAAATGGTTAGTAAAAATGCTATGCTTATGATGCATGATGATGCTATGATGTTATGTTTAATCAAAAACATGTGGCACACACAAACAAGTCACAGAATAGCCCTAGGTTTGAAGGCTTGCATGAGGTTTACCAACAAGGGTTCCAAAGGGTCATCATCATCAACTTGAGGTCCTATGATATTTATTTGATCTTAGGAATTCTTGGAAGTTCACAAAATTGAATAATTTTGAGCCATTGCAAAACTTGCCATTTTTGAACATGACTTGTAATGTAAACTTTCCATTTTGGGAAAGATTTTCAACCTCCTCTTTCTTGATCAAAAAGGTTTCAAATGAATTTTCTTCAAACATGAAAGTTGTAGATTTGGGTCTTCCCATTTTCAAAATGTACAAGAACTCCTCTTGATTCATCCTAGAACTCAAGTTATGATGGATCAAAGTTGGCAAAAATCACATAATTTTCAAGTTCATGCCAAAGAGGGAAATGTGCAATTTTGATTTCCAAGCCTTCTCATGACCTCTAATGCACTTCTACACATCATAGAAACATAATGCAACTTGTTTAGACCAGAATTGAGCCAAGAACCAAGGATTTTCATGACATGCATCTCAAGATTTCTCAAAGTTGTGAAAATGCAAAATCACTTCAATCTCATGATCCAAGCCATACAGTTCACCACAATTGATCCAAAGGACATCCTTAAAGCCAGCTGAACACAATCCAGCCAGAAAATCAGCTCTGCCATGGCCCATTCCACTAGTACACAAATCTTGACTTTTTGGCCAATTCAGCCATGTCATTCCCACAGTGCACAACCCCTCCTCTGACTCATTCCAATGGTTTATGCAAACCCTAAGCATCATAAAACATATCACAACAAGCCTTGAACACACACACAAGCTCAGATTTCAAAAATCCTCTCAAAACTTCATTTCTTCGAAACTCATTGCACAACCATCAAAAATCACATTTTCTTTCACCATTCAACTCCTCATTACTCAAGGAACAAAGCCCACCCATCACCATGACCTGAAACAGCCTCAAACACAAGCACGATTTCTGCCATATCAGAACTATATCTCACAAATCAGCCAAAATAAACTCCATCCAAGCATCTCAATAGCTTCAGGAGGTCCAAAAGAGTTGGTTTGCACAAAGGGAAAGCCTTGAAAGCTCCAATTTGAAGAACTCCAGCTCAGGTATCCCTCAAGAACAATTTTTCCAGAACCTTAATTTCTTGTTAAAATGTGAATCTACATGTTATGCTGGTCATGTTGATCTGTTTAGAATTGAAAATGAGTGAAAAATGAGTATGTTGTGATGTTCTGAAATTTTGCCTGTGTTTGATGTTTGCTTCGATTCTCATGATTCATGAAATATAAATGATTTTTGTTGATTGATTTGTGTTGTATGATGTTAGAGGATCATTTCTGGGCAGGTTTTATGAGTTTTAGTGAGCTATATAGGAAGATAGGGTTTGGGGTTGGCCGAAGAAGATGACCGGAGCACTGTTCTGTTCATCTGAGATTAATTAGGGTTTATGTGCCCAGATTGAACCACAACCATTAGATCCTAATTAGTTTAGTGAGCGAACGGTCCAGATATGTCATTAAACCCTAATTTCTAATTAATTAATTTAATCCTAATTAATTTAATCAGATTGAACCACAGCCCTTAGATCACGCGCGCAAGGGAAATTTGAATCTAGACCCTTAGATCCTCATACCCAGGGTCACGCTGACTCACCATCTCAGCCCTTGATCCTCTCAACTTTGCATCTGAACCATCCATTATGCTTACTTTTCATTTTTTATTTTATTTATTTCATTTTATTTCACATATTTATTTAAAATAGCAAATCATTTTATAAAAATACAATCTTTTGCATTTTCACTTTAAATAATTTTCAGAAACCAAAAACATTTTATTTTTTAATTTATGCATTAAAAATCTATTTTTAAATCATTTAATTGTATTATTTTATTAATTCATTCATTTTAATTAATTAAAAATACTTTTAGGTATTTAAAAATCACCAAAAAAATCCTGAAGCATCCATAAACATTTAGAACAATTTACAAACTCATCTTAAAAATTTCTTTTAGGGTTTGATCATGTTTTTACAATTAACCTTGAATTAGGGTTTCCAAATTTCCTATTTTTCTAACCCTAACTTCAAAAATCCATTTCTGATCAACCAAGATGAGTTTGCATATGGTTCTTTTTGCATTCTTTCATACTTTTCATGTAGTATCTAGGGCATTTAACTCATATTTTTTGCATTGCATTTTCCATTTGTTTGGCATTTTTCATGAAGAAGACCCAAAACCCTAACCTAACTTAGAAAAACCATAACTTGACCTTGGTATAGCTTCTGACTTCCATCTTTGGGAGTGATCTTATGTGTGTTTAGGGTTCATTTAGTTGCATTTTCAAATTTTAATCATGTGTTATCCTTATGTTGTGGATATATGCATCTCATACTTTCTTAAAACCCTAATTTGCCATGTTCATTTGCATCCATCTTTGCATATCTTCATCGTATGAACTTTTCATGATATCTCATGCATTTTTATGTCATATTAGATACCTTAGGACATGTATGAACATTGATTGATCATTGTTGCATCCATTTGGTATGCTTTGCATTCATTACTTCTTATGTGTATTCATGTGATTTCAAGTTTCTAACATGTTTTCCTTTGCATCTTATCTCTTGTATGATCATACATAAACATTGTACATGTCTTTGCATCATTTCATAACACATTTGCATTGTGTTTACACTTCTGGTCTTGATCATTGCATCTTCATTTGCCTTGTTTCCTTTTGTTTCACATCTTATGCATTCATACTAACCATTTCAGGGGCTTCAGGTAAGTTGTTTAGGATATGGATTTGCCTTCATATCCAACCTCTTCTTATCTCTCCATTTTCATTTTTACATGTCTTTGAAGTGAGTTTGACTCACTTATGCTCTCTCTTGCTCCATTTTCTTTCTCTTAGGTTACTTAACTTCTTCATGAAGTAAGTAACCTATTTTCCTTTCTCTTCTCCTTTCATATGCTTCTTCTTCCTTGGTGGCCATCTGAAGATCCTTCTCTAAGCCTCACAAACCATAGGAATATCCAAGCATGATAATTTTAGGGTTGTACATAGTCTCCCCTATTTTTTTTTACCTTTGAGTCTCCTTGAGTCTCTTCTTCTCATCTCATAATCAAGGCTAAACAGTTAAAGTTTTAAGACTCTGAATTAGGGTTATGCATGTATCCTTATCTTAGGATGGAGTGTATAACTTTAATACTTAGTGTTAAACCTTTAAGTTGTTTACACCTCCTAATCAAAACACCTAATAACCATTAAGACTTAAGCTTGTAACTTGGGCCTTATATTAGGGTTACATCTCTGCATGTTGGTTCAGAGGGACTAACCCTAGTGTTCAATGGACAAGTCCCTCTTAGGTTTAGTCTTACAAACGTAAAATCCATTTCTTAATCCCACCTTTAATTAAAATCCACTTTAATAAAGGCTTGTTATATAATGATTTTAATCCCTAACCATGGATTAAGTTGAGGAGTCTTCCTCATCTTAAGTGTTCTCATCTATTATCCTTCTCTTAGGATGGTGTAATGAGTTCACTAATCCCTGATTAGAGATTAAACTCATTACTTAACATAAAATAAAAATCCAAAAAAAAACTTAATAATCACAAGTAGGTTAATGATCTTAATCCTGCATCATTAGGGTAATTAAGCTGAGATTTTCATCTCATACTTAAGCAGACTCATTATCCCTAATCAGGGGTGATATAATGAGTTTGCAAACCCTTGATTAAGGCTTACACTCATTATCTTATGCAAAACACCAAAAACAATAAAAAACTGAAAACACAAAAACAAACAATAAACGTCTCCTCCGGGATTCTTTTCTCATAACACTCACTCTGAAAACGAGAACTCGCTTCTTCCGTCTAATGCAAGACAGTTAGCACTCGAGCCAGACGAGTCATACACATGAGCATAGGCAAGCAAGAATTTCACACCAAAAACACTAAGTCTATTTGAGTCAAACTACGGTGTTCTGACTTCCTCATTGCACGAGAGGATACGTAGGCATAACTTAACAGTTATCGAACAAAAGTCTCTTTGTTTTCCCCCTCTCCTCCTCCCAGTTCTCTTTCCTTAGTCTTAGTTTTAAGCACTCACTTTCTTCTTTCACTTCCACTCTATACATCCATTCCTCCATCTCTTTTATACACATTTTAGCACATACAATATCCCCTTTTAAACACAATCAGGTATGCGTGGCTCCCGTCGAGTACGACGGACAATCTGGGTGCTAATACCTTCCCAGGTCGTAACCTACCCCCTTACTCAGTCTCTTTCGTTCGCAACCGTCTTATCCATATCTTTCTAGGTTTATGCAGCATTACCTTTCCTTCGGGATAAAAATGCCTAGCTGGCGACTATATTCAACCTCAACCTCCAACATCACCGACGGTTCGCGTTTGCACCGGGATGAAAATCCTTGGAGCGACACCAGAGGTATGAGGATTGGAGGTTCTTGTAAATACTATTTGATTCGGTCGAAAGCCAATTGACAGTCGTCGTTCCACCTGAAGGCCTGATTCTTCTCAAGAGCTTGAATATTGGTTTGCACGAGGCTGTTAGGTGGGGTATGAACCGTGTAATGTAGTTCAACCTCCCTAAGAAGCCATTCACTTCTTTCTCAGTTTTAGGCTCATGCATTTCTTGAATTGCTTTCACCTTTGCTGTATCGTCCTCAATCCCCTTTTCACTTACGATGAAGCCCAACAACTTACCGGAGCGCACTCCGAATGTACATTTGATCGGATTCAACCTCAGTCTGAACTTCCGTAGCCTGTCAAACAACTTAGCCAAGTTGACTAAGTGCTCTTCCTTAGTTTGCGACTTCGTGTAAACACCCCAAATTTACCCTCACTCATTCACACCATGGCTTGTGATCTTTTCATGTGCATAAGTTCAATCATAGCATCTCATGTGGCCTTTGTGCTCCACTGCATTGATTCAAAGTCATCTGCATGTAGGGTTTGTGATCTGAGCCATCCATGAGCCATTTGAGCCACTCCAAAGGTCATCAATCACTTCAAAGGGGTCCATGTGTGTTCAAACATCATATTATATCTTCACAAGGTCAAGGAAGTCAAAGAATCACAAGAACTGAGAAAGGCATGGAAGCAGAGCCAAGTTTAACTGCACAAATGACCTAGAATTAGGGTTTTGGTTTCAAAGGCCATAACTCCAATTTTTTTGGTCATTCTTGTTTCTATTGGTCTCTATATGTTATAAGGATCATGCATATCAATTTTCATGAAGAAATTCCATGGGGAAGGCATCTAATCAAGAGTTGACTTCTTGAGCAAGTCAGTGCAAAAACAAGGCATCTGAGGCCCCCAATGACCCAACCAAAGGTTGTTCTTTATTATTTTGAATGTGTATGATCTTTATTTGATCATAGAAGGTGTTAGAAGTTCACAAAATTTAAGAATTTCAAGCCATTTGCAAAGTTGCCTTTTTGGGAAAGTGACTTGTAATGTAAACTTGCCATTTTAGGAAAGTTTTTCAACCTCCTCAAATTGATTCAAAAATGCTTCAAATGAGAAAACTTTGGTCATGAAAGTTGTAGAATGGATCATTCCCTTTTCAAACAGTACAAGAACTCATTCTAATTCATTATGGATCAAAAGTTATGGCTTGTCAAAGTTGGACAAAATCACATAATTTCAAGTTTTACACCAAAGAGGCAAAGTGGCAAAACCTCTTGCCAAGGCAAAATGTGACTTCTAACCTTTGCACAAACATTAACCATGACCTAAAAATCAGAATGCATCAAAGAATTGTCCATTTTCATGACTTGTGCATTAAGAAACTTCAAAAGGGCCAAACTTTGTGAAATTGCAAAAACTCACATAAACCCTAATCCACTTGCTGCATTGCCTCTAATCCATTTCCATGGTTCTCCTTGATTCAAGCTGCAGCCAAACCATGCCTTGTACCTTGACTGAAATGGCCCATACCTCTCTTACACAAAAAGTTGACTTTATGCAAAAAGACCCATACCAATCAAGCTAGGCCAGCAACAACTCTCTGACCTATCCCAACTTGATACATGTACCAAAAGAGACTCAACACATAACACAACACAGCCTAAAACATCTCACAAGCCATAGTTTCCAAAACTTACCTCTTATGCATTTTGTTTTGAAACTCATCACACAAGCCACAAACATCAAAACAAACTTCACAGAATCACTCAACATGATCCTCTGATCATTTCCCAACTATCAATTTGCCCTGAAAAGCCCACAAACAGAAACACGATTCTTCACCCCCCCCCCCTTGGTCAGAACTTCATCAATCTCAAAAACTAGCCACATTAAACTCCAACTAAACCTCAAAACATCTTCAGGGAGACCATTAGAGAAGCTTTAAAGCAAGGAGGCAGTCTGAAAGCTCCAAACTGAAAGCTTCACCTCAGGTAGCTTCAAAAATTTATTTTTCCAGAAGTTCCATTTTAAGTTCTCAACTTGTTAAGTTTGATTCCCTGAGTGCATTGAACCTTTTACTTCTGAAAATGATGAAGAATTGAGAGTGTATTGCTTGTCTGAAAGTTCCACCATTTTTGTTCATAGCTTCGAATCTTAAGAATGGCTGGAAATAAATTCTGTTTGAGGGTGGATTTGGGCTTAGGGGAGTAAAGGAACGAATCTGGAGCTTTAGAGCTCCAGAAATGGCCTAGGGAGTGAGTTGAAAATTTCTCAGGGGAGGTGTGGCCGGAGAAGATGACCGGAGGTCATTTCCGGCCACCTGAAAGTCATTAGCTCATTAAGTGCGTTTAGGGCTCAGTTTGAATTTGGACCGTGGATTGGTTTGACTAGCATTGACTCCCGCGCGTTTGAAGGGCCCAGATTTCTCATTAAAACCCTAATCCTAATTAATTAGATTAATTAATTAAGTTTAATTTAATTCAGTCAGTTCAAATGTGGGTCGTCCAGATGCGCGCGGGTCAATTCCCTCCTTTTCTCTTTGAATCTCAGCCAGTGGATTTGCATACTTCTCATATTTTCATTTTTTATTTCATTTAATTTGTTTTATCTTTTACGAATTATTTAAAATAGAAAAATACATTTAAAAATTCTGAAAATTTTTGTCAAACATTTCATTAATTTTCAGAACATAAAAATATTTTTATTTTTATTTTTTGCATTAAAAATCATTTTTAAATCATTTAAATGTTTATTTTTAATTAGTTAATGGAAATTAATTAATTAAAAATGCATTTAGGTATTTAAAAATCACCAAAAAATTCACATTGCATTTTAAAACATTTAGAAACATTATCCAACTCTCAAAGCAAATTTCTTTTTGGTCCTTAATGCCTTTTGATCATTTTCATTGGAATTAAATTAATTTTAAGGGAATATTTTTGTTCAAACTTGGAAAAATCCATTCTGCCTAACCTTTGAGAGTTTGATGACGGTTCTTCTTGCATTGCATCCTTCATGGCATGTAGTTTATAGGATAAATTTGGTTTGAATTGATCTTCCATTTTCAATTTGTTTTGCATTTTCCATGATGAGGTACCTTGAAACCCTTATTGACTTAAGAAAATCATAACTTTCACTAGGTTAAGAGTTGGATCCCCTCCTTTGGGCAATGAACTTGTGTAGGTTTAGGGTTCCTTTGATCCCATTTTCAATTTTTTGTCATGTCATTTGTTTCTGATTTTGAATTTTGCTTTGTGTGTTGTGTATAAACCCTAATTTGTGCTTTCATTTGCATCCATCCCTCATTTGCTTGCATCCATTGACTTGCCATGACATTTTGTGCATCCACATGATTTATAATACATCTTAGGACATATTAGAATCATGTTTAATCATTGCATCTTTCATTTTCCATGTTATATGTCCATTGCATTTCATAAACTTTCATGAACTTCCATGGTTCAAAGCATGCCTCATTTACATCTTTATGCTTGTTTGATCACTCTCATCTTTTGTCATGAGTTTACATCATCCCTTAGCATCCTTAACTTCATGTTTATGCTTCTGATTTTGGTTTGCATCATGGCATTTCATCTCATTTGCATAGCATTTCATTTCTTTTGCTAACTTTTTAGGTGGTAAGTTGTTTTGAGAAGTGAATTTTCCTTCACTTCTCACAATCTCTTCATTCCTCTCTTACATCATTGCTGCATTTTACCTTTTCTTTGTGTGAGCTTGTTCATTTTTGCTCTTTCTTACTTTCTTTCTTCAAGCAACTTGTCTTCTTAAGTGAAGCAAGTTGTCTTGCTTTTCTCTGCTTCTTGCTCCTTTCATCTGCTTCTTTCCTGGTGGCTTCTCTCTTGAAGATCTCTTGCAAACCTCATTAACCCTAGGAACAACCAAGCATGATAATAATTAGGGTTTGATTAGTCCCCCATTAGCTTTTACCTTTGTGTCTTCTTTGAGTCTCCTCCTCTCATCTCATAATCAAGGACTAAACCCTAAAGGTTTTAAGGATTTGTGATTAAGCTTATGCCTGCATCCTTCTATTAGGATGGAGTGTATAACTTTAATCCTAAGTGTTAAACCCTTAATGTGTTTAAATCCTTTAATCAATCCATCTAATAATCATCAAGACATCAAACTTGTAACTTGGGCCTTGCATTAGGGTTCTAATTCTTCCTTAATTGGTTAAGAAGGACTAACCCTAGTGTTAATGGACAAGTCCCCCTCAAGTTGTCTTACCAACCATAAAATTCACTTCTTCATCTTATCATTAACTAAAATCCATCTAATAAAGGTTTTGTTTTGTCATGAGGTTAATCCCTAATCATGGATTAAGTTGAGGAGCTTTTCTCAGCTTAAATGTTCTCATCTATCATCCTTCTATTAGGATGGTGTAATGAGTCCATTAAATCTTTGATTATGGCTTAATCTCATTACTCAACACTAAACAAAACCAACCAAAAACATCTAAATAATCACAAGTAGGTTAATGATCTTAATCCTACATCATGGTGATTAAGTGTGAGGTGCTTACTTCATACTTAAGGTATTCTCATTACCCCTAATCAGAGGGAGGATGTGATGAGTTTACTAACCCTTGGTTTAGTCTTAAACTCATTTTCCTATGACAAATTCCAAAAACAATAAAAGACTGAAAACTAAAAAAAAAACAATAATCGTCTCCTCCGGGATTCTTTTTCTCATCTCATTCACTCACAAACGAGAACTTGCTTCTTCCGTCTAATGCAAGACAGTTTGCACCTGAGTCAGACAGGTCATACACTTGAGCATAGACAAGTAAACAGTTCACAAGTCAATTTACCTTTCAGTCTCTTTGAGTCGAACTACGGTGTTCTGACTTCCTCATTGCACGAGAGGATACGTAGGCATAACTTAACAGTTGTCGAACAAAAGTCTCTGTATATTCCCCCCTCCTCCAATATCATTCTTTTAGCCTCATGATCTTGAGCATTTCATTCTTGTTCTTACACCGGCACTTCTCTTATACACTTCACACTTCTTTTACACTGACACTTGCATTCTTTTCCAGCTTTGATACACAAATGGCACTGACACTATCCCTTTAAAATACAAATCTTTTGAGCGTGGATCCCGTCGAGTACGGCGGACAATCTGGGTGCTAATACCTTCCCAGGTTGTAACCAACCCCCTTTCTCAGTCTCTCTGGTTCGCAACCGTCTTATCCATATCTTTTCTCAGGTCTATGCAGCATTACCTTTCCTCCGGGATAAAAATGCCTAGCTGGCGACTCTTTTCTTTTTGAGTTCACCCTTGTGTGTTCTCTCTCTTTTCGCCGACCGTTCGCGTCTGTACCCCTTTTGACCAGGTGTCATTTTGGTGGGAGCGACAGCTTGGCGACTCTGCTGGGGATCCTTATACTGTGACCAGGGCTTCTGGTTCTTTTTGTGGGTTCCTCCTAGCGCTTGTTTGATTTGTGTTTTCTGGGGTGTTATGTGCTAATTATGTTTGTATAGTTGCTTTATTTATTGCTTTATGTACGGCTTTATTTATTGCTTTCTTTATAGTTTTTCATATTTCATACTGTCATTATCATTGCTGGATATGTTCTTCTGTCTTGGTGGGTGGGGTTTCTATTGAGAGTTTAAGGTCCTATACCTGGGAGCTGAGTGACACCTAGGCTAGAGTGGTTCATGTTCTTTCCCATTCCATTTCGGTCTGGTGCGGAAATATGAAACACGGTTCAGATATGGGTTACTTCTTGAGAACTCTGTGCTACAGATTTCCTGTAGTGCTAGGGCTATCTAGGAAGCCTGCTAAGTCTAGATGACCTTTATTATGACCTTCAGAAACTGAGGTGAATTAGAGGAGGATCTTTTATGATTATTGTAAACACTGTACGTCCGGGTTAGAAGTGTTTACACTTCTCATAACAGACCCAAGTCTGAGGATCCTTGTTTTAGAACACTACCAGTGAGGGGGTTGGGCTGTTTACAGGTTTGCAGGTACCTTTGACCACATCATACCTTGTTACTTGTTTGATTAAGAGTACCTCACTTTGGAAAGTTCTTGTGATTTAACCCTGGACATGTGACTCTTTATTTGAGTCCCCCACCTTGGTTACTGGGTTTCTGAACCTCCATCTGGACTTCTTGAACATACATGGACCTTATATATCAAGATAGATAATCAGATCCAGCTTGATCACAAACCCATTGCATATCATTTGCATACATCATCATTGCATCATTTAACATTTTTTTATTTGTTTTTCAGGGTATCCACATCATATTTGGCTTGGTTTTGACCCCTTCATCTGCATAGACCTCTGTTCATCAGTTATTTGCTTCAGTTATCTTCATCATCACCAGCACTAACCTATCAGTGGCTCATCTTCAGTACCAGTCTTGATCTCCATCAGCACTTGTCTTCAGCTCTCCATCAGCACTCATGTCTGCACCCAGGAAGAGCAACATTTCATACCATTTCTTTGAGCCTGTGTTGACTGGTATCAGGCAGGTCCAGACACTTATCACTCCAGACCACATCCCATTATTCAGAGAGCATTATGGAGGCATCCTTGATATGGTTATGGACCTGGATCCTTCTTAGAGGAGTATGATCCACATATGCCTACAGTTTTATGACCCTCCTTTGAGATGCTTCACATTCCCAAACTTTCAGTTGGGACCTCTGTTGGAGGAGTTTTCATCATTGATTGGAGCACCTGTCAGGGGTGGTGTCCCCTTCAACCCAGAGATGACTTCTTCCAGCAATGGAGAGGTGGCAAAAGCACTGTACCTAGAGCCTGCCTTGATTGAGCAAAACATGACAACAAAAGCTAGGATCCCTGGTTTGCACTTGGATTTCCTGATTTCTCAGGCCACCCTGAAGGCCTCTTTGGGAGAATGGAGGGTAGTTTGTGCATTGTTAGCCCTCAACATATATGGGGTTATACTGTTTGCAGATGAGCCCAAATTTATCACCAAGAATGCCATTCACCTTTTCCTTTTGAGGAACCCAGTACCCACATTGCTGGGGGATTTCTATTATTCTGTTCATCATAGGAATGAGAAGCAAAGAGGGAAGTTGGTGAGATGTTGTGCTCCTCTGTTTCATACCTGGCTACTCAAACACTTACCTAAGACTGATGCCTTCTTGAATCCTCACCAACAGAAGAATTGGGCCAAGAGGCTCATTGCTTTAACTTCAGATGACATCAGATGGTGCACCCAGAGCACCAAGGGCAAGGACATCATCACTAGCTGTGGGCAATGCCCAAATGTACCTCTGATAGGAGTAAAGGGTTGCATCAATTACAATCCTTTGCTATTTAAGAGACAACTGGGCTATGCTTTGGTTCACCCTCTTAGAGTGCAAGATTTAGCTGAGACCCTGTATTGTGAGATAAAGCCTAATTCAGTTGTTGTCAGACAAGCATCCTGGGCTTGGGACAACATCCAGACAAAGGGGGGGGCTATTCTTGGAAAGTGTAATAATGTTGCTTCAGCTCAGTACTATGCATGGTCCCATGTTAGAGCTCACATTACTGGAATGCCCTTCACCTTGGAGGACACACCTGGACCATCTACAGTACAGCCAGCAGCCACTGTCAGCCTGGAGGAATTTGAGAAACTGAAGGAGAGGAATGAGAATCTGTCTCAAGCTTTAAAGAAAACCCTTTGGGAAAGGAGTGATGGTCGTTTGGACATTGAGAGGTTGGAAAAGCTTAGGGTGGAGCATCTGGCCAAGATTGAGAAAATAGAGGACTACATCAAGAAATCAAGAGCTGGGGAGCAAATATTGAAGAATGCCTGTAAAGAGGCCAAGCTTCAGAAGGCTAGGACTGAACTCTATCTACAAGAGAGTCAGGCTAGGTGGGTGAGGATCACTGAAGCCCGTACTCAAGAAGATAAGAGAACTCAAGACAGAATTGAGCAGTTAGAAGCTAATGAAAAGAAACAACAGGAAGCTTTGCTGGCAGCCCAGAAGGAGATTTCAGAATTGAAGCTTAGGGCTGGTTTGAAGAGGTCAAAGGACCAGGACAGGCACAAGAAGCTGACCACTGCTATTGCCACTAGGAACCTCCTCATCAGGACCGTTACAGAGCATCCAGCTGGTCCGGTGATTGAGGCACTGCTGAAGGAGGTTAAGGAGGATGAGTTTGGACTTGATGTCTGACTTTTTGTTTGTTGTTGCTTTCATTTGATGTACTTTTCTTTTATGTTGTATTTTGACCCTTCAAGGGCATGTGTTGTAAAAAAAAACAGACTATGTATGATTCACCATTTGTAATATATTTGTCAGTTTGTTTCATTGGGTTTCTTTTTCTCAAGCAACGTCAAAGCATCTTCCTCGAGGTCTGGAAAGGTCAAAACCAAGAACCAAGCCGGATACCTTGGAAGATAAATAAGCATACTGCATTGCATACTAACTTTTGTTTGTTTTGTAGGTTTTGTTATTATTTTATTTGTCTCTAACTCTGTTGTCACTTCAGGAAATATTGCTCGCAGAAGAGTGTTCCCTGTCAACCGTGCATACCGGTATCCTACTCGCAACAACCTTCCGGGTATTATAATGGAGCAAGTACAGCAAGACCTGACAGAGGTCAGAACCCAGATGGCTAACGAAAGAGTGGAGATGAGGAACCAAATGGCCCAATTCATGACTGTAATGACTGGCTTAGCCCAGAGTCAGGAAAGGCTAAGGGCACTGGTAGAAAGACAAACCCCCGAGGAACCTCATCCTGGGACTGGAGGAACAAGTAATAATGAAAGGGGACAGCCTCATGTTAATCCACCTTAATTTGGACCTCATCTAGATCCAGAAGTCAATGTCCCGGGTAATGTGCAAGGAAATACTACTGGGGGGAGGATCTTACAAGAAGACCCCCAAGAGGAGAAATTTACTGTCATGGGAGTTGGGGATGAAGTCTATGATAGGAGGTTTGATGAAATTGCTGAGAAATTGAGATCTCTGGAGTCTCAAAACTCCTTGGGCTTCGATGTAATGGATATGGGGTTAGTAGACGGGGTAAGAATTCCCCACAAGTTCAAACCCCCGTGCTTCGAGAAATACAATGGAACCTCCTGTCCACAAACTCACCTACAATCCTTTCTGGGGAGACTTAAAGCATATACCATGGATGAAAAACTGTGGATGTTCTATATTGAAGATAGTTTGACTGGGGCTTCAAGGGAGTGGTATTCACACTTGACCAGAGCTACTATCAGATGCTGGAAGGACCTAGCTGAAGCCTTCATCAGGCAGTACCAATACAATCTGGACATGGCTCCTAACAGGACCCTCTTGATGGTAATGTCTCAATCCTCCAGGGAAAGCTTCAGGGAATATGCCCAAAGGTGGAGACAACTTGCTGCTGCTGTCCAACCGCCCATGTCGGAGAGAGAAATGGCCGACATGTTCATGAATACTCTGCAAGGAACATACATTGATAGACTGGCTGCCTTTTCTTCCACCAGCTTCGCAGACGTAGTTATAGCCGGTGAAAGAATTGAGAGTCTATTAAAGATGGGCAAAATTTATGATAATGGTGCAAGTTCGTTCAGTAATCCCAGGAAGCCTTTTGTGGGACCTCGAAGGACCGGTGAGACAAATGCCATTCATGCCAACAGGGGCAGGCCTCAGTATGTCCACAGATCAGTAGCAGCTGTCACTATTCCAGCTCTGATTCCTCAGCAACCAGCATATCAACAACCACAACAACCACATTACCAACAGCAAGTTCAGTATCCGCCACAGAGAACCTACAAAAACAATAACAGCAATCAACAACAAAGACCCTTTTAGAAAAGACCATCACAGGCAAATAGGGTGATTGACCCTATTCATATGCCCTATGCTGCCTTATTTCCACAACTCCTGAAACTTAACTTGGTTGAGTTAAGGACATTGGTACCTCCAGATCCCTCCAATCTCCCGAAGAATTACGATGTCCACGCCAGGTGTGCTTTCCATTCCAACGCACCAGGCCACAATACGGAGAAGTGCAGGGCATTGCAAATGAAAGTTCAAGATCTGGTGGATTCTAAAGCCATCAACTTCGCACCTCCTCCAAATGTCAACAGAAATCCTATGCCTAATCATGGTGGGCCAAGGATTAATGCCATCGAGGAAGACAACCCATTTACTCTGGTCACCAGTGTTGCACAAATTCGAACACCTCTGGCCGAAATTAAAGCTCAGCTTCTAGAGTTCCAGGTGTTTCCCGGGTGTGAGCTCGGTTGTGGGTATTGCAACATTGCAGTCAACGGGTGTGATAATTTGAGAAGCGGCATAGATAGTCTTATCAAGGATGGTACCCTTCAGATCTCAACAACGGCGCCTACAAATCCAGCAAATCCTTTGACAATAATTCCTGATTCTTCTACAACAGCAGCAACAATCATTCCTACCGATTCATCAATATCATCAGCAATGGCTCCATCCATCACTTCAACAAATCAAATGTCAACAACCATTTCTTCTACAACATCAACATCCTTTTTACCAGCAGAATCTTCTACAACGCCAACAGAAATTAACGAAGATGTCTCAGCAGTCACCATTTACTATGATCCATCAGATGTTCCTCCAAACAACAATTTCCAACAACAAGCAGTGGCACCTCCTGCCAGATCACCAGTTACAATTTACTACGATCCGCACACCATTACGGTACCCTCCTCTGCAGCAGTAAGTCCAATTACTATCACGGTGCCTGGACCAGTTCCCTATGAAAGCAGTAATGCCATACCTTGGAATTATGGCTCTGATCTCTACTGCAACGGGGAGAAAATCACTTTGGATTCTTCAACTTCTTCTCCACAGATTGATAACGTTGGGGGAGGCGGAGGCTTCACCAGAAGCGGATGCCTTTTTGCCTCACAAGTGCAAAGACCTAATGCTGAAGCAGAAGCTGCTGTCAAAGCAAAAGGAAAGAGTGTGGTGCTTGAAGAGCCAACTGTCAGAGAAACCCAGAAGACATCTTTTGAACAAGATGTAGACGAGTTTATGAGAATCATAAAGAGATGTGATTACAAGGTGGTGGACCAGCTTCACCAAACTCCCTCAAAAATCTCCATATTATCCCTGTTGATGTGTTCTGAAGCTCACAGGAATGCGTTATTGAAAGTCTTGCACGCAACATATGTACCAGAGGAGATTACCGTTAATCAGCTACAAACTGTGGTGGCAAATGTCAATACCAGTCATGGGCTGGGCTTTACCAATGCTGACTTAACAACGGAGGGACGTAACCACAACAAGGCTTTACACATCACTCTAGAATGCAAGGGTGCTGTTCTGTCTCATGTACTGGTGGACACTGGGTCATCACTCAATGTCCTACCAAAGAAAGCCTTGGTGAAGCTGGAGTATGATGGCTTGGCATTGCGTCCGAGTAATTTGGTGGTGAGAGCATTCGATGGCTCTAAAAGATCAGTGCTTGGGGAGATTGATCTGCCTGTGATGATTGGCCCGCAGACCTTCAAAATTACCTTTTATGTGATGGACATTCAGCCGGCCTACAGCTATTTGTTGGGTAGACCCTGGATCCATGCCGCTAGCGCTGTTACGTCTACCCTTCACCAGAAGCTGAAATTCGAGTGGGAAGGCCAGATCATCACCATCTGTGGGGAAGAAGACATCTTTGTTAGCCATCTGGCTACGTATAAGTATATTGAGATGGATGGAGAAATACATGAAACCATGAGCCAGGGGTTTGAGGCCCTGAACATTAATGAAGCATCTGCTTTACTGGGAACCTCCATAACATCGTATCAGCAAGCCCGAAAGGTTGTTGAAGAGGGTACTGCCCAAGGCTGGGGCAAGCTGTTGCCCGTGGAGAAGAAAGAAGACAGATTTGGGTTGGGTTACAGACCAACTCAACAAGATCAATCAGAGGCTGCTAAAAAGCCCAGTTTTGTCAGCGGGGGAATGCTCACCCCGGATGCTGTAAACAACTTGGAAGACGAGGAGGAAGGCGAGCGCAACCTGGAGAGATGGATACGTCCAAGGATCCCGGGGAGCCAAGTCCTTAACTGGTCTTCCCAGGAAATTATAAGGGTTACTCCTGCAGAGTAATTATTATTTCCTGTATTTTTAAGCATGCATCAAGTCTTGCATCTTGCCCAAGATGTCAAGACTCATTTTGTTATCGGGCCATCTTGTAATTTTGTGCAAATGGATTAATCAATGAATATCGGACATCTTTTGCAAATGAGTCTTTTTTCTTTTCCGCTCACTGTTTTTCATTTTTCTTTTTGTACAAAAATAAAAATGGCAATGTTTTTCAAAATGGTAACTTCATTTCACTTTTTCTAAACAAGGTTAAAATTGATCACTAAAATGAACAATCTAAACCCTTGCAGAGAGTGCCTTTCAGATTGCACCGACAACAACACTGATATGACTTCGTATGACTTTGACAATCCAATCAATCAAGCTGATGAAGGGGTTGAAGAAGATTATGAGCTTCCTGAAGAGCTAGCCAGGTTGTTAAGGCAAGAGGAGAAGGTTATCACTCCTCATCAGGAGGAGATTGAAACGGTTAATCTTGGTACGGAAGAAGATGTGAAAGAGGTTAAGATCGGGGCCTGCCTACAAGACTCAGTGAAAGAACAACTGATTGATATGCTTCGGGAGTATGTGGATGTGTTTTCTTGGTCTTATCAGGATATGCCAGGGTTGGACACCGATATTGTCATGCACAAGCTGCCACTGAAAGAAGATTGCCCACCAGTGAAACAGAAGCTGCGCCGTACTCGCCCGGATATGGCAATGAAGATTAAAGAAGAGGTGCAAAAGCAGTGGGACGCCGGTTTCCTTGCTGTAACTAGCTATCCGCCGTGGGTTGCTAACATTGTACCTGTACCTAAGAAAGACGACAAAGTGAGGATGTGTGTGGATTACCGGGACTTGAACAGAGCCAGCCCGAAAGATGATTTCCCTTTACCTCACATTGATGTATTGGTGGATAATACGGCTCAGTTCTCGGTGTTCTCCTTCATGGATGGATTTTCAGGATACAATCTGATCAAGATGTCACCTGAAGACATGGAGAAGACAACTTTCATCACACCCTGGGGCACATTCTGTTATAAGGTGATGCCATTCGGACTGAAGAATGCTGGTACCACTTATCAACGGGCTATGGTAACATTATTCCATGACATGATCCATAAAGAAATTGAATGTTATGTGGATGACATGATTGCCAAGTCTCTCACAGAAGAAGACCACTTGGTAAATCTGTTGAAGCTATTCAAACGTCTGAGGAAGTACCAACTAAAGTTAAACCCCAACAAATGCACATTCGGGGTGCGATCCGGTAAGCTGCTAGGATTTATTGTGAGTGAAAAAGGGATTGAAGTTGACCCTGATAAGGTTAAAGCCATTCAAGAAATGCCTGCACCGAAAACTGAGAAAGAAGTTCGGGGTTTCTTAGGAAGATTGAACTACATTTCACGGTTCATATCTCACCTTACAGCAACCTGTGAGCCTTTGTTCAAGCTATTGAGAAAAGAACAAACGGTCAGGTGGAACGAAGATTGCCAGAGGGCTTTTGACAAAATCAAGGAATACTTACAAGAACCTCCGATCCTTATGCCTCCAGTTGAAGGGAGACCTCTAATAATGTACTTGACAGTATTAGAAGAATCAATGGGGTGTGTGCTGGGCCAGCATGACGAGTCTGGTCGAAAAGAGTATGCAATATACTACCTAAGCAAAAAGTTTACCGACTGTGAACAACGTTATTCACTGCTCGAGAAAACTTGCTGTGCTTTAGCGTGGGCTGCTCGCCGACTAAGGCAGTATATGTTGACCCACACTACTTTATTGTTATCAAAGATGGACCCAGTCAAGTATATTTTTAAGAAGCCAGCACTTACCGGACGGGTTGCAAGATGGCAAATGATCCTCACAGAATATGACATTCAGTACACATCTCAAAAAGCCATCAAGGGCAGTGTATTGTCTGAATATCTCGCTGAGCAACCCATTGATGATTACCAGCCTATGAGATTTGACTTCTCTGATGAAGACATCATGTTCATAAAAGCAAAAGATCATGAAGAGCCCGTTCACACTGAAGGGCCTGACCCAGAAGAAGAATGGACTATGATGTTTGATGGGGCTGTTAATATGAATGGTCGTGGTGTTGGTGCAGTACTCATTACACCTAAGGGAGTTCACATGCCTTTCTCGGGAAAACTCACCTTCAACTGCACTAACAACGAAGCTGAATACGAATCTTGTATTATGGGTCTTGAGGAAGCTATTGACCTCAGGATCAAGACTTTGACTGTGTTCGGAGATTCAGCTCTGGTAATTAATCAAACCAACGGAAAATGGTACACACACCAAGATCATCTGATACCTTACCGGGATTATACAAGAAGGTTATTGACTTTCTTCACAACGGTCAAGCTTGAGTATATTCCCCGAGATGAGAATCAGTATACATATGCTCTGGCTACCATTTCATTCATGATCAAGGTTCAAGCTGCCAATTTTGTGCCTCAGATTTCAGTATCCAGGCTTGACAGACCAGCATATGTGTTCTCAACAGATGTTGTTAAAGATGATAGGCCTTGGTTCCATGACATTAAATGCTTCTTAGAGGATCAAACATACCCGCCTGGGGCATCTTCCAATGACAAGAAGACATTAAGAAGGCTTGCTGGTAGTTTCTTCCTGAATACTGACGGTTCCCTGTACAAAAGAAATTTTGATATGGTACTCCTCAGATGCGTCGATAGAACAGAAGCAGACTTGTTAATGCACTAAGTGCACGAAGGATCCTTTGGTACCCATGCAGGAGGGAATGCAATGGCTAAAACGTTGCTAAGATCAGGTTATTACTGGATCACAATGGATGCCGACTGTTGTGCTTATGCTAGAAAATGCCATAAATGCCACATTTATGCGGATAAGGTGCATGTGCCTCCCAATCCTCTGAATGTGATGTCTTCACCCTGGCCCTTTGCTATGTGGGGCATTGATATGATTGGCAAGATTGAACCGACTGCCTCAAATGGCCACAGATTCATCCTAGTTACTATTGACTATTTTACCAAGTGGGTTGAAGCAACTTCATATGCAAATGTCACCAGGCAAGTGGTAGCTCGATTTCTGAAAAGAGACATCATCTGTCGATATGGAGTACCCGAGCGAATCATTACTGATAATGGTTCCAACTTGAACAACAAAATGATGGCAGAACTATGTCGGGACTTCAGGATCCAACACCACAATTCTTCTCCCTACAGGCCAAAGATGAATGGCGTTGTGGAGGCAGCTAATAAGAATATCAAGAAGATTGTGCAGAAGATGGTAGTTACCTACAAAGACTGGCATGAAATGCTACCATTTGCCTTACATGGGTATCGTACGTCAATCAGAACATCCACTGGGGTAACACCGGTCCCGATACGAACAACTGAATCTGATCGAAGAGAAGAGATTGGCTGCAATTTGTCATAGGCAGCTGTATCAGAAAAGAATGAAGAAAGCCTTCGATCAGAAAGTCAGGCTCCGAGAGTACCGAGTAGGAGATCTTGTGCTGAAAAGACTCCTCCCTCCTCATACAGACCACAGGGGGCAAGTGGACTCCGAACTATGAAGGGACATTCGTAGTAAAGAAAGTTTTCTCTGGTGGAGCACTAATGCTCAATACTATGGATGGTGAAGACTTCCTGTCCCCTGTGAATTCAGATGCAGTTAAAAAATACTTCGCATAAAATGACCCGTTGGACATAAAAACAGAATGTAAGTCCAGGCAAAAATAGGGCATCCCGGCGAGTCAAAAACAGAATAAAAGACTCGGGCAAAAATAAGGGAAAATAAATAAAAATGTACACCCGCTGAGTTGAAAAGCCGCATTGGACAACTCAGGCAAAAATGGGTATCCCGGTGGATCGAAAACCCGAAAGGGCGATCCACGCAAAATAAGGGAATAAGCGAACAACTGCATTCTGAATTCATCTGTCTCATTTACAACATGGTAAGCTCCGAAAGGTTCAAGCTTCGTTCAGAATCAGCCTTCTTCAGAAAGCAAAGTGAGAAGAACGTCAAAAGTCATACGAGTCATAGCAAAAGGGAAGCTCCTTGAAGCGTCATCAACGTTGCCAGCACCTTATTTTTTTTGTTTCTCAATTTTTGTAACAATCTCCTCATCTCAGGGGATCTGTTTCTTTGATTGTACCTGCCAATTCAGGGCACATGAATTAATAAATCAGATTTTCAGTCATGTTTCATATCGTACATTTTATTTTCCTTTGCAAAAATGTTCGATGTCCTTAAAATATTGATTGCATAAATGCAGATGCGTCTTTTCTAAAATACGTGCTTACAGGAAATATACTTACTCCCGGGAGTGTCTAAACTCCTATGATGGAATCCAGTAAGGGATACCTCGGGGTACTTGTGCGTTTCTTTGTTTTTACAAGATTGCAGGAATCTAAAGCGCAACATGGGGCATGAAGGCTTCTCCCCAGTAGGCTGCCAAATCATTGTTTCCTCAACACACCTTCCAAACAGCACCAGAGATGCTTTCTCCCCACCAGAGTTGCCAGGCATCACTTCTCCAACATTTCCTTCAAAGAGCAGCACCAGAAGGTGTTCATGTCCCCAGCTGAGTTGTCAAGTATCATCCTCAGTAGGATCCCCCACAGAAATCTCTAGGAAGATCTTTCAGTGATATTTCTTCTTCCCCAGCCGAGTGCTAGACAGGGAACCATCTCCCCGCAGTGTTTCAGCCTCTATCCAGAAGAGCAACCCCTGAAGATCTCACAACAGAGTGAAGAAAGCTTCTACAAACTCCAGCTGGGTCTCTCATTACCAAGATAGGTTTATCAATGACCTACTTCCCCATGCAGAGTCATAAATGTCAGATCTATTAAGGATCTTATCCCCAGCTGGGATATTCACTTCAAGCAGATCAGCCAGAGATCTTCACAGCAACGGGATCTGAATCCCGGATCGGTATCTTTGCATAATCATAGCATTCGCATCATATTTTCCCCACAGAGCGTAGCATTCCATCTAATACGGAGCATTACGGCAAAAATCAAACATATTGCATAAATCATAAGCCAGGTGTCGAACGGAACACTTGTAAATACTGACAATCCATCAACAACATACATAATATTTCCTAATTCCTCACCAGAAAGCCAAAGCATTTCCCCTTTACCCTCACAAATACAGATACACACTCCTTTTGGCACTCGTCCGTGTCATCATTCCCCAGTAAAATTGCCCGAGCAAACAGACACTTACACATGACAGATGCCTCTGGACACTCGTCTGTGTCATACTCCCAGCAGAAAGCCAAAGCGTCCCCTTTGCACTCACTAACACAGATACATATATATACACACCTCCCTGACGCCCGTCCGTGTCACCTCCCCAAGCATAGTTGCCTAAATACTTTGGGAACCATATACTTGTTTATAATACACTTTTTCCGACACCCGTCCGTGTCGCACATCTCCCCAGCAGGTTGAACACTAGTCTGTGTCTCACTCATCACTTTTTCACTCATGCAGATACTCGTCCGTATCTTGTATATACCACTTAAATCCCCTCAGATTCGACACTCGTCTGTGTTCTTTGTTAACCAGTTGGTACTCGTCCGTATCATCATCTCTGAACATGCGTCAAGCGTTTGTTTCTACTGATACTCGTCCGTATCACAGTCTTAAGGATGCTCGTCCGCATCTTTAATCTATACACCGTGTCAAACACTTATATTTTCTTGAATTTAGACACTCGTCTGTGTCTACCCTTCCCCAGAAGAATCCCCGACAAATCTTGTTGAACTATTTTCTTTCTATCTGACATTCGTCCTATGTCATGATACCCTTCCGGCAGCCGTACCCTGCCAGGTGATCGTCCTTCACCTTTTTGATGATCGTCCTTCATCACCCCCAGTGGAGTCTCTATTCATTAGAACCCCTTCCTATCCGACATTCGTCCTATGTCGTGGTATTTTTAGCAGCCGTCCCCTGCTAGGTGATCGTCCTTCACCTCTTGATGATCGTCCTTCATCATTCTATCCGATGGCCGTCCCCATCATTGATTTTGTTATCTGACATTCGCCCTATGTCATGGTAAACCCCGAGAGAAGACGTACCCTTCTAGGTGATCGTCCTTCACCTCCTGATGATCGTCCTTCATCATGCTTATCCGATGGCCGTCCCCATCGTCGACCTTTTCATCCGACATTCGTCCTATGTCGTGATACTTTCGGCAGCCATACCCTGCCAGGTGATCGTCCTTCACCTTAGATGACCGTCCCTCATCTTATCCCCAACAGAGCAGCCGTCCCTTGCCAGGTGATCGTCCTTCACCTTTGATGACCGTACCTCATCATTTATTTCATTTATGCTTTGAGCTTGATGGTCGTCCCCATCATTTACCCATAATCCCCAGAGAGTCTTATAGCTTTACTTGATGGTCGTCCCCATCATAATCTCTTATATCCCCAGCTTGTCGGACATCCCCGTCATTGCTTTATTTCCCGCATTTTCCCCCAGCATGTCGGCCGCCCCCGTCATTGCTTCATCCCCAGCAGTCGTCCTCTGCTCGGCGGTCGTCCTCCGTCGCCCGCACTTTATAAACATACTTTATTTTCCTCTACAAATCTATATCCCTTTTCTTCTTCATTCAGTGAGTGCAAATTTTGGACTGTCTTTGGTATTCAACCACAAGTTATCTTGTTTGCCTGTTAAGTCGTTGCTTACATCCTGCACAGCTAACTCATGCTTGAATAGGGGCAGCTGTAAACACCCAAAATTTACCCTCACTCATTCACACCATGGCTTGTGATCTTTTCATGTGCATAAGTTCAATCATAGCATCTCATGTGGCCTTTGTGCTCCACTACATTGATTCAAAGTCATCTGCATCTAGGGTTTGTGATCTGAGCCATCCATGAGCCATTTGAGCCACTCCAAAGGTCATCAATCACTTTAAAGGGGTCCATGTGTGTTCAAGCATCATATTATATCTTCACAAGGTCAAGGAAGTCAAAGAATCACAAGAACTGAGAAAGGCATGGAAGTAGAGCCAGGTTTAACTACACAGATGACCTAGAATTAGGGTTTTGGTTTCAAAGTCCATAACTCCAATTTTTTTGGTCATTCTTGTTTCTATTGGTCTCTATATGTTATAAGGATCATGCATATCAATTTTCATGAAGAAATTCCATGGGGAAGGCATCTAATCAAGAGTTGACTTCTTGAGCAAGTCAGTGCAAAAACAGGGCATCTGAGGCCCCCAATGACCCAACCAAAGGTTGTTCTTCATTATTTTGAATGTGTATGATCTTTATTTGATCATAGAAGGTGTTAGAAGTTCACAAAATTTAAGAATTTCAAGCCATTTGCAAAGTTGCCTTTTTGGGAAAGTGACTTGTAATGTAAACTTGCCATTTTGGGAAAGTTTTTCAACCTCCTCAAATTGATTAAAAAATGCTTCAAATGAGAAAACTTTGGTCATGAAAGTTGTAGAATGGATCATTCCCTTTTCAAAAAGTACAAGAACTCATTCTAATTCATTATGGATCAAACGTTATGGCTTGTAAAAGCTGGACAAAATCACATAATTTCAAGTTTTACACCAAAGAGGCAAAGTGGCAAAACCTCTTGCCAAGGCAAAATGTGACTTCAATGTGACTTCTAACCTTTGCAGAAACATGAACCATGACCTAAAAATCAGAATGCATCAAAGAATTGTCCATTTTCATGACTTGTGCATTAAGAAACTTCAAAAGGGCCAAACTTTGTGAAATTGCAAAAACTCACATAAACCCTAATCCACTTGCTGCATTGTCTCTAATCCATTTCCATGGTTCTCCTTGATTCAAGCTACAGCCAAACCATGCCTTGTACCTTGACTGAAATGGACCATACCTCTCTTACACAAAAAGTTGACTTTATGCAAAAAGACCCATACCAATCAAGCTAGGCCAGCAACAACTCTCTGACCTATCCCAACTTGATACATGTACCAAAAGAGACTCAACACATAACACAACACAGCCTGAAACATCTCACAAGCCATAGTTTCCAAAACTCACCTCTTATGCATTTTGTTTCGAAACTCATCACACAAGCCACAAACATCAAAACAAACTTCACAGAATCACTCAACATGATCCTCTGATCATTTCCCAACTATCAATTTGCCCTGAAAAGCCCACAAACAGAAACATGATTCTTCACCCCCCTTGGTCAGAACTTCATCAATCTCAAAAACTAGCCACATTAAACTCCAACTAAACCTCAAAACATCTTCAGGGAGACCATTAGAGAAGCTTTAAAGCAAGGAGGCAGTCTGAAAGCTCCAAACTGAAAGCTTCACCTCAGGTAGCTTCGAAAATTTATTTTTCCAGAAGTTCCATTTTAAGTTCTCAACTTGTTAAGTTTGATTCCCTGAGTGCATTGAACCTTTTACTTTTGAAAATGATGAAGAATTGAGAGTGTATTGCTTGTCTTAAAGTTTCACCATTTTTGTTCATAGCTTCGAATCTTAAGAATGGCTGGAAATAAATTCTGTTTGAGGGTCGATTTGGGCTTATGGGAGTGAAAGGAACGAATCTGGAGCTTTAGAGCTCCAGAAATGGCCTAGGGAGTGAGTTGAAAATTTCTCAGGGGAGATGTCGCCGGAGAAGATGACCGGAGGTCATTTCCGGCCACCTGAAAGTCATTAGCTCATTAAGTGCGTTTAGGGCTCAGTTTGAATTTGGACCGTGGATTGGTTTGACTAGCATTGACTCCCGCGCGTTTGAAGGCCCCAGATTTCTCATTAAAACCCTAATCCTAATTAATTAGATTAATTAATTAAGTTTAATTTAATTCAGTCAGTTCAAATGTGGGTTGTCCAGATGCGCGCGGGTCAATTCCCTCCTTTTCTCTTTGAATCTCAGCCAGTGGATTTGCATACTTCTCATATTTTCATTTTTTATTTCATTTAATTTGTTTTATCTTTTACGAATTATTTAAAATAGCAAAATACATTTAAAAATTCTGAAAATTTTTGTCAAACATTTCATTAATTTTCAGAACCCAAAAATATTTTTATTTTTATTTTTTGCATTAAAAATCATTTTTAAATCATTTAAATGTTTATTTTTAATTAGTTAATGGAAATTAATTAATTAAAAATGCATTTAGGTATTTAAAAATCACCAAAAAATTCACATTGCATTTTAAAACATTTAGAAACATTATCCAACTCTCAAAGCAAATTTCTTTTTGGTCCTTAATTCCTTTTGATCATTTTCATTGGAATTAAATTTATAGGATAAATTTGGTTTGAATTGATCTTCCATTTTCAATTTGTTTTGCATTTTCCATGATGAGGTACCTTGAAACCCTAATTGACTTAAGAAAATCATAACTTTCACTAGGTTAAGAGTTGGATCCCCTCCTTTGGGCAGTGAACTTGTGTAGGTTTAGGGTTCCTTTCATCCCATTTTCAATTTTTTGTCATGTCATTTGTTTCTGATTTTGAATTTTGCTTTGTGTGTTGTGTATAAACCCTAATTTGTGCTTTCATTTGCATCCATCCCTCATTTGCTTGCATCCATTGACTTGGCATGACATTTTGTGCATCCACATGATTCATAATACATCTTAGGACATATTAGAATCATGTTTGATCATTGCATCTTTCATTTGCCATGTTATATGTCCATTGCATTTCATAAACTTTCATGAACTTCCATGGTTCAAAGCATGCCTCATTTACATCTTTATGCTTGTTTGATCACTCTCATCTTTTGTCATGAGTTTACATCATCCCTTAGCATCCTTAACTTCATGTTTATGCTTCTGATTTTGGTTTTCATCATGGCATTTCATCTCATTTGCATTGCATTTCATTTCTTTTGCTAACTTTTCAGGTGGTAAGTTGTTTTGAGAAGTGAATTTGCCTTCACTTCTCACAATCTCTTCATTCCTCTCTTGCATCATTGCTGCATTTTATCTTGTCTTTGTGTGAGCTTGTTCATTTTTGCTCTTTCTTACTTTCTTTCTTCAAGCAACTTGTCTTCTTAAGTGAAGTAAGTTGTCTTGCTTTTCTCTGCTTCTTGCTCCTTTCATCTGCTTCTTTCCTGGTGGCTTCTCTCTTGAAGATCTCTTGCAAACCTCATTAACCCTAGGAACAACCAAGCATGATAACAATTAGGGTTTGATTAGTCCCCCATTAGCTTTTACCTTTGTGTCTTCTTTGAGTCTCCTCCTCTCATCTCATAATCAAGGACTAAACCCTAAAGGTTTTAAGGCTTTGTGATTAAGCTTATGCCTACATCCTTCTATTAGGATGGAGTGTATAACTTTAATCCTAAGTGTTAAACCCTTAATGTGTTTAAATCCTTTAATCAATCCATCTAATAATCATCAAGACATCAAACTTGTAACTTGGGCCTTGCATTAGGGTTCTAATTCTTCCTTAATTGGTTAAGAAGGACTAACCCTAGTGTTAATGGACAAGTCCCCCTCAAGTTGTCTTACCAACCATAAAATTCACTTCTTCATCTTATCATTAAATAAAATCCATCTAATAAAGGCTTTGTTTTGTCATGAGGTTAATCCCTAATCATGGATTAAGTTGAGGAGCTTTTCTCAGCTTAAATGTTCTCATCTATCATCCTTCTATTAGGATGGTGTAATGAGTCCATTAAATATTTGATTATGGCTTAATCTCATTACTCAACACTAAACAAAACCAACCAAAAACATCTAAATAATCACAAGTAGGTTAATGATCTTAATCCTACATCATGGTGATTAAGTGTGAGGTGCTTACTTCATACTTAAGGTATTCTCATTACCCCTAATCAGAGGGAGGATGTGATGAGTTTACTAACCCTTGGTTTAGTCTTAAACTCATTTTCCTATGACAAATTCCAAAAACAATAAAAGACTGAAAACTCAAAAAAACAAACAATAATCGTCTCCTCCGGGATTCTTTTTCTCATCTCATTCACTCACAAACGAGAACTTGCTTCTTCCGTCTAATGAAAGACAGTTTGCACCTGAGTCAGACAGGTCATACACTTGAGCATAGACAAGTAAGCAGTTCACAAGTAAATTTACCTTTCAGTCTCTTTGAGTCGAACTACGGTGTTCTGACTTCCTCATTGCACGAGAGGATACGTAGGCATTACTTAACAGTTATCGAACAAAAGTCTCTGTATATTCCCCCCTCCTCCAATATCATTCTTTTAGCCTCATGATCTTGAGCATTTCATTCTTGTTCTTACATCGGCACTTCTCTTATAAACTTCACACTTCTTTTACACTGACACTTGCATTCTTTTCCAGCTTTGATACACAAATGGCACTGACACTATCCCTTTAAAACACAAATCTTTTGAGCGTGGATCCCGTCGAGTACGGCGGACAATCTGGGTGCTAATACCTTCCCAGGTTGTAACCAACCCCCTTTCTCAGTCTCTCTGGTTCGCAACCGTCTTATCCACATCTTTTCTCAGGTCTATGCAGCATTACCTTTCCTCCGGGATAAAAATGCCTAGCTGGTGACTCTTTTCTTTTTGAGTTCACCCTTGTGTGTTCTCTTTCTTTTCGCCGACCGTTCGCGTCTGTACCCCTTCTGACCAGGTGTCATTTTGGTGGGAGCGACACTTCGCAATCATGTCATCCACATAGACCTCAATGTCATGATGCATCATATCGTGGAAGATAATCACCATTGCTCGTTGGTAAGTTGTTCCAACATTCTTCAACCCGAATGGTATCACTTTGTATCATAAAGTTCCCCAAGGGGTGATGATTGTAGTTTTCTCCATATCATCTGGTGACATTTTGAATTGGTCATAGCCCAAAAAGATATCCATGAAGGAAAACACCAAAAATTGAGTTGTATTGTCAACCAGCACATCAATGTGTGGAAACGGGAAGTCGTCCTTGGGACTAGCTCTATTTAAGTCTCAGTAGTCATCATACATCTGAACTTTGCCATCTTTCTTCGGTACCGGCACGATATTGGCAACCCATGGTGGATAACTGGTAACAGCCAAGAATCCAGTGTCCAACTATTTTTGAACCTCTTCCTTGATCTTTATTGCCATATCGCGTCGAGTTCTTCGCAATTTTTGTTTTACTGGCGGGCGGTCTTCTCGGAGCGGCATCCTGTGCACTACAATATCAGTATCCAGCCCTGGCATGTCCTGGTAAGACCATGAGAAGATGTCAACATATTCACGGAGCATGTCAATCAATCGGCCCTTCACGGATTCTTATAAAGCATCCCCGATCTTAACTTCTTTCTTTACCTCTTCGGTTCCCAGGTTTACAATCTCAATGACCTCCTCATATGGCTGAATCTCCCTCTCCTCTTGCTTCAGCAATCTGGCTAACTCTTCGAGTAATTCACAATCTTCCTCACCCCCCTTGTCGGCTGTGTAAATTGGATTGTCGAAGCCATAGTGAGCCATAGCAAGATTGTTATTGATGCGACCCATTGGGGTACATCTACATTAATGATGATCCATGCTAGATTTTAGAGAGCGGGAAAGACATAAAAAATGAAAATGCACATTGCCATTTATTGTGTAAAAAAAAGAAAGACAGGGAACACCATGAATGAATACAAAAATGTCCATTTTATTGATGATTAATATTGCAAATTGAAACAATGAAGCCCTTATAATGAGCTATTATGCCTTGGGCAAGACATAGAGCTTTCATACAAGAATAAAATCACAAAACAATTAGTCTTTGTGCTGGGTAATAGTGATGATTTCGTCGGATGACCAATTATGGAGTTCCACTCCTGGGACACTCGGCTTGATCCACTCTTCAATTTCGTAGTCGATATCAATTATGTCTTCATGAATAGCACAGATATTGTTGTGGTCCACCCATCCAGCATTGGAAAAAGTGATTGGACCTTTACAACCTCTGGCACGTTGAGCTGACGTTGATTGAGCAGGGTTGTAACTGATTCCGAACATGTCCTCCTTCTTAGGGACCTCTACCATCTTGTCCCATCCTTCGTTAACTCCTGATTCCACCACCTTCAGAGCTTGCTTATAGGATGCAATATATATACCCTTCTTCTTTTCTTCCACGAGGGATGCTGTTGCGGACAACACGACTTCAGTCTTTATCGGCTCGAAAGCCTGACAAGGGGTCTCAAATATCTCGCCGTCCATCTCCACGTATTTGAAGGAAGATAGGTGGCCAATGAAGATTTCCTCCTCCCCGCACCTTGTGACAATCTTCCCTTCCCATAAAAACTTTAGCTTCTTATGGAGAGTCGAGGATACTGCCCCGGCTGCATGAATCCAGGGACGCCCAAGTAAGCAATTGTATGCTGGTTGGATATCCATGATATAAAAGGTCGTGTTGAACACCTATGGGCCTACCTTGATCAGTAATCCTACCTCTCCAAAAACTGACCTTTTAGAACCATCAAATGCTCTGACCACCAAGTCACTTAGCCTGAGCACCACACCATCGTAGTCCAACTTGATTAATGCCTTCTTTGGAAGCACATTTAGGGAGGACCCCGTATCAAAAAGCACGTGGGAAAGCACAGCCCCTTTGCATTCCATCGAAATATGCAGAGATCTATTGTGACTGCGCCCCTCAGCATTCAGATCAAGATCTGTGAACCCTAGCCCGTGACTGGCATTCATGCTAGCAACAACCGTCTCAAGTTGGTTTACAGATATTTCTTGTGGTACATAGGAATTATTCAGAATTCTAAGCAAATCCTTTATGTGGGATTCAGAACACATCAATAGCGACAAGATCGAGATCTTAGAGGGAGTCTGTTGCAAATGGTAGACTATCTTATAGTCGCTTTTCTTTATGATTCTCAAGAATTCCTCAGCTTCTTTGTCAAAGGTAGTGTCAGGATCCGGAACAGGAACATCATTTGTCACAACTTGCTTGCCCTTGGCCTTAGCCTGAGCATCTGCACTGTCGCTTGGTGGCACTACAATGTTTCTCAATGTTTGAGGCGTGAACAATCTTCCACTCCTCGTAAATCCTCCGACTCCCACATTTTCGACTTGATGTTGAGTTATGTTGGAGATGGTTACATCTTATTTCTGGTTGTTGTAATAAATCTCTGCCCCATAATACCATGGGATAACTTTTTCACTTTGATATGGCACAGGCACTGGCGTGGTGAATGTGACTGGTGCTACTCTCGCTGGCACCGAAATTTCGACTGGAGTATAGTAGATAGTGATCATGGAAAATTCATCTTCTTTAACAACCCTGTCAAACTGAATGCTTTTGTCATCAATCATCTTATGAATCCCTAATTTCAACCTATCACATCCATCAGTAGATTCCTCACATTCTTGACAAACTTCCCCACAGCCTGGGAATATACCTTTCTTTGCCAAACAGCCCTTTACTGCTAGCTGGGGAGTCTTCAAGGAATTAACATGATAAACCAAATTCAAATTGTCACCGTCATCTATGGCTCCTATAGTTCTTCTATGCAAAGGAATGGGATTATGCAGGACATTAGGAGTAGGAGCAAAGTTGATCGCCTTGGAGTCCAACATATCTTGGACCAGATTTTTGAAGGCCTCGTAATTTTTTACGGTATGGCCCGAAGCTCTAGAATGAAACTCACAGCGGGCATTGGCACCATACCCTTTCGGGATCTATCCAGGCTTTGGTGGTTGCAAAGTCCTCAGTTGAATCATTTGAAGTTGCAAAATATTCTGAAACAGTTGTGAATACGACATCGACGGTGTTTCGAACTGTCTATCTCTCGGCCTTGGCGAATAGTATGATCTGGAAGCTCTCTGTTGTTGATAATCTTGTTGACGTTGTTGTGGTGGTTGTTTTTGTTGATTGGTGGTAGCATGGATGGTGACAGATGCAACTTGATAGTAAGCACTATGATTTCCCCTCTTTCTCTGCAAGTACACTGCCATAGTTTCTCCCTCTCTTCTTTTTGCAAATGGCTTCTTGGTTCCAGAAGTAGAAGCTCCACCATTTTGGATCTTAACCTATTTCATCCAATTTTCAACCCTCTCACCAGTCAGTATAATATCAGAAAAATCACTTGAAGAACATCCTACTAGACGCTCCATGAAATGCCCTGGAAGGGTATCCATGAACAGATCCACCATTTTTCTTTCGAGCAGGGGTGGTTGTACTTTCGCTGCCAACTCGCACCACCTCTGCGCGTAATCTTTGAAGCTCTCAAAATTTTTCTGGAATAGGCTCTGCAGTTGAGTTTTGCTCGAGGCCCTATCGATATTATATTGGTATTGCTTGAGGAATTCCGTTCCTAGTTCCTTCCAGTTGCACACAACAGTCCGTTCTAATTTCATGTACCACTCGAGAGACCCTCCAGACAGCTTGTCCTGGAAGAAGTACATCCAGAGTTTTTTGTCTATGGTATAGGCAGCTATCTTGCGATAGTAAGCCTAGAGATTAGTCTTGGGACATGAATTCCCATTGTATTTATCAAATCCCGGGGTCTTGAACTTCGGTGGGATGATCAAACCTTGCACCAATCCCATGTCAGAAACATCAATACCCAAGGTATATCTGCACTCCAGAGCTCTAACCTTCTCTGCTAGCATTTGAAAGTCCTGATGATTACCCCCCATACCGAGTCCCAAACCCTTGTTCAACATAGAGAACTGGTCGGCCTGGTTATCCTCCACATTATGATCCGGAATATGAATACCATATGGGGTAGGCCCATTAACTCTTGTTGGCCCAACAGTTGCGTTGACTGGGTTTCGTTGCGCATACAAATTAACTCTGGCTACTTGCAGTTGATCAAGCCTCTGGAGAGAAGCCCTCGACTCTTGTTGACCTAGGGAGACCCCCTACATCATGTTCATGAATTCATTCATGCACGTATGGAGTTCAGTCAGCTCAACTTGAATAGTGTCCATGACGTTTCTTTGATTACGACAGGTGGCGTATCGGTGAAGACGGCGATTTGCAATCCTTCCTGAATATAAAGATAAGTTACGAAACCCGGATAACCTGCAAAAGAAAAATGCAAAGATGATATGAATGCATGCAAATGTTGTGTTCTTTCATTCTCAAGGTTGTTCACATCCCCATTCCAGTATTCAAGAATAAGAAAATCCATATGGCCTATGAGAATTTTGACTTTTGGGAAGAGAATATCATATGAAGCTCAGATTAGATAATTGTGAAGAACCATTGTCTGGAACATGTGTCAGTGTGACCATTAGTAATTTGAATCATATCAGATAAACAGAAACATGAGATTATTAAGGATCTCCTGAAGGGCGCAGGTTTTTAAAATGAGCATAACTGGAGAAGTATAAAAGATTCCCACAACAGGTCTGTGGGTAATTCGGAACAAACAAAAGAATCTAAGCCCTATGAAACTTAACATCCTTTAGCCTCCAACTAAGACGTTTGACGTTCTCAAACAGATGAGTGACACCCGAATGACTTGGGTTTTCAAGGAGCTTTTGTATGAGCATATCCCTCTGATCGAAGGAAGCGCGAAGTTCACTGATCTACTGCAGGAAGATCTCTTCATTTCCCCTACTGGGACCAAGCTCATACCTGGCCTTCTTGACCTCTGCATGGAGTTTGAGCTCTTCCACCTCCTTCTGAACATCCTCAATTTCTTGTTGCCCCTATGTTATCTTCTAGATGTAGTCTCTACGCTGCTTGTGGGCTAGCAGGAGCTGCTCTTTCTAGTCACCCAATTGCTCTTGAAGGTCTTCAATCTTCTTCTTGTACTCAGCTTCCACTTCCTTCTACTTCTTCAGATTGGCCTCCCATTTTTCCTGCCAGAGAGTTATTATTTCGTTGGCTTCAATCAGAGACTTCTTGTCCTTTCGACGCTCGTTCGTTTTGCGGATTTAAGCTAAACCCTTTTTTTCTTTAAATAGCGCTCTCTTTCTTCATCTTTCTGAACCCTTTCTTCTAATCTCTTATTAAAGGTCACCATCCTCTGATAAGAACTACGGGCTTCTTGATTCTCTTCCCTGAGTTGTTGGACTAAAGCTTCCAGCTTTTGGTATTCTTCCAAAGGCACAGTAACTTTAGGTTCAACTGCTGAAGGGGGAGCTTGTGTTGAGAAGGGTAACAAGACCATTTGGACTTTCTCCTTTAACCATACGTCATACTCGGGAAATGTATGTTATTGCTTCTACCCAAACATGTTGCGCCTCTCCTTCATATGAGCTTCCAAGAGCCCGCAGCTTTCCTAACCAATGGAAGGTTGTCCTTTAGTGGGAAGTAAAAGGTCTGAGCTAACTCTGACTCCTCAGGAATATCTTTAAGCGCTTACCCCAATTTCCTTCTCAAGAGAATTGGGTTATAATTGATGCCCCCGATTACTCCTAAGAGTGGCATATTGGGATAACTTCAACATCTAGTGATGAAGTTCCTCCCTTTCAATCTCAGGGTAAACCAGTTGATGTATTTGGCATATAACATGCTTAACCTCTGGACCCATATCAGTTTAGGATCAGTGAAGGCTTCAGTACTTGGCAAGTGCCTCATGAACCACTTGTAAAATAAAGGAGTGAAACATCGTACTAGACCTCCTCGTTTTTTCTTATTCTTATAGTGCACAAAATAGTAGAGGTCTCCCACCAGAGTGGGCACTGGATTCTTCAGCACAAAAAGATGAATAACATTTATGTCTACAAACTTGTCGATATCGGAGAAAAAAATGATCCCATAGATAGAAACGACCAGAATAGCGCAAACAGAGTTCCATTGAGCTTTTACAGCAATCTCATCAGCTTTCTTCACCAAGAATTCTAGAGAAAAATCAGACATTCCCCCTTTGGTAGTATTCAGATTTTCGGATACAACGGACGGGCTCAAATAAAGAGCTTCAGCAATGTCAGTATGTGTGGGCCTTGTCATCTCTGAGTTGAAAGGAACCTGATCCTGAAGAGGAACTCCTAAGATCAAAGCATATTCCTCCAGCAGAGGTCCCAACTGGAAATCATGAAATGTAAAGCATATGAGTCGAGGGTCGTAGTATTGCAACAGTGTATGAATAGCGCTTCGCTCAGAACTATCCAGATCTACCACCATATCAAGAATACCCCCGTAAGCCTTTGGGAAATCTTCAACATGATTTGGGGTGATTAGAGACACCATCGTGTTTACCATGTCCATCTTAGTGTCGAAGAACTTATAATGAATATTCTTCTTCCTGGAGTCCTCCATCCCTGAACAAGAAATCTAACCGAAATTAGGAGACAGTAAGTAAACCCTGAGAATGAAAAAGAACACAGATGATTAATGATGTCATGATGTTATGCAATGTAAGGCATGTGATCAATGACGTGTCTGTTTTGGTGTTGATCAGTGTAACACCCCAAATTTTCCCTCTTCTTTTTAAGCATCATATCATATCATATTCATCACGAACATATCATATTCTTGGCATCCTAGCATGGAAAGATGAGGCATAAAATCATCATGACCTAACATTAGGCATATGATCATCTGTGGAGGATTTAGAAGCATCACAAGCTTTGACAAGGGGCCCAATGGATTTTTTCAAGTCCCATGAGGGGTCTATGTTGCATTCACAAGTTCAAGTTCATTTACAAAAGCTCAGAAGGTTGGAAGATCATCAGGAAATCCAGGATAGGGCAAAGCTTCTACACAGTGATCCCAAATTAGGGTTTGAGTTTCAAGCATGAAAACCTCAAGACTTTGGACATTTCATTTGGGCAAAGTCTTTTACATTTTAATAGGATCCTAGGGATGAAATTTGGTGAGAAAATTCCTTGTGGAAGTCAAGCATTTCTTCAGTTGCTTGTAAATGAAGAAATTGGTCAATTGTGCCTTATAAAAGTCAATTGTGAGATTTCAAGGGGTCCAACCCTATTTTTCTAGCCAAGGGATGTTCTTATAATGTTAAAAGAGGTTTGGCAAGATCAAAGATCAAGAATCATGAGTTTTTGAGGTGTTTTGCAAAATTGGTGTAAAGTTGGTCATGGAAAATGCCATTTTTAGCAAGTTTTTGCCCTAATTTTCAAGTGAGCATAACTTGGTGAAAAAATCTTCAAATGGACCAAATCCAAACATTAAATTTGGAGATTAAAGCCCCCCATTTTCAAAAAGTACAAGAGCATTTTCACAGCCCTTATGGTTTAAAAGTTAAGGCCCTCGAAAATTGCATGAAAACTAGGGCAAAGCTTGATTTTTCAATGTTCCACAAATGCAAAAAGTCTTGAAATTTATTTTTGAGTGTTGGTATGAACCAAATTAGGTTACAATGTTACAAAGCAATGCAAATAGGCCCTTTTTCTCCAAGAATGACACCAAATTCGTGCATGATGTGAATTTTATTCCATAAGTGTAATATTTGCATGATCATGAGAATTGTGTGATACTTACATCCAAGGGCCAGGATCTTTGTGGATTGAAATCAAGGGTGAGATGTGGAATGCACATGGGCAAGAAAGAGGGCAATGCACGAGTGTTTCATGATATCACAACAAATTTTCAAATTGTGCAATTTCTCTCCCACACTCTCTTCCCACGTGCCAAGGCTTGCATTCTTTCAGCATTGCTTCATGAGCTCATTTATAAGAGAATTAGGGTTTTAGAAAGGTTGAGATCCATCTCATTTCATCACTCTCAAGTTTTGGCTCATTTTGCAATTTCCTTCGAATCATTCTCTACACTTGCTCTCTTCACAAACCAATCACATATTCTTCATCCTTGAGGGCTCAGGATCACAAATCCATACTTTGTTCAAGCTGATTCTCAAGATTCAACACCTTGCCATTTCAGAGCAGCAAGCTTCAAGATCTTAGATCCAGCAACTTTCAAGGCTCTAGTTGCATTTATTTTGCAACTAGAGTGTATTTGGAGTGGATTGGCAGCTATTTCTTGGCTTCTAACAAGCTATTTCCAGATCTGCAAGTCTCAGGTAAGCTCAAAATTCTAAGATCTAAAAGTGAAAATAGATGTGTGCATTGTGATCTTCTGTTTGTGCTGATGATTCTGTTTGTTTTAGATTCGAAATTGATGCATTATTGAGCTTTATATGTTGATTTGAATTTTCATGGTGAAACCTGTTTGCTTTCGATCTGGAATATTCTTTGATCTATTGAGATTTTTATGGCCATATTTGGATTCAATGTGACTTGATTGCTTAATCTGGAGCTTTTGGTGTATTTCCATTGAGTTTTGTTCATTATATGCATTTTCCGGTGCCGGAGCCCTAGCTCCGGTCACCGGATTTTGGGCGTGTGTTTGTTAGGGTTTTAGTGAAGAAGAAGACTCTTGAGCCCTTGGATTTGTTCATCTTAACGTCCACCAGCACGCCACCTCATAAATGAGGCATCCTCCCCCTCACGTGAACTTCTTTTTCTGTTTTATTTGTTTTGTTTCTCACCTCACGCTAACTATTATGATCCCTCTCTCTTATCCAATCATTGTGCTGACTGGGATTAATGAGTTGACTAATATCAGCTCTCCATCTGATCCTTTGGTTCACGTTTTTTCCATATTTTCTGAATTTCCACCCCATTTGCTGTAGGCTGCGCTGGGAATTGGGTGGGCTTGTATTGATATCCACACCCCCCATGCGCATAGGCCCAATAATCTGAACTGGAACCCCTTTCTTTTCACACCTCCCAGCTTCATATTTCATTTTTAATTCTTTTTTTTATTTCTTTTATTTCAGTTTTGCTTTTTAATTTTTAAAAATAGTTCTAAGTTTCAAAAATTTTGAAAAAATTCAGGAATGTTATTTTTAGTTTTCTTTAATTTTTAATATTTTTATTTTCCATTTATTTTATGTTGACACGTGTAAATTAATTCTCTCATTTAATTAATTCATTTTATTCCCTTTTTAAGCATGTTGTCTTGTCCATTTTCCATATTGATCCTCATTTTGAATTTTTGATTGGTTCTTTTTGCTCTGAACTCTTAATAGAGTGTACTTCATGTGTGATTTTTGTTCTGATTTTTAGGAACTTGTTCATTTGGTTTTGGTCCTTGACTTGTGAATGAAGTTTCTTAACCCTTGTTGATGTTTGAGCCCTCATTTGACTTGTATAGCTTCTGAATTTCTTCCTCCCCTTTTGGCATGTTGTTATATCATTATTGAAGATCTCTTGTCCAAGGTTGTGGAATTTTTGGATGCATATTTGATTTGATTTGAATTTTGGTTCTTAACTTGTCCCATTTTGCTTCTTTTTGATCATAAGTCCTCTCCTTAGCTTAGAAGGGCACTTGTGCCAACTTCTTCATCTTGTTTAGGGTCTCTTTAGGGCATTGATACCTTTCTGATCTTGGTTTGGGGTTTGTGTTTTGAAAATCTTGTATTTTGTTTACCTTTGAAGTTCTTTTTTGCTTTTGTACATCCACCTCACTTCTTTGCTTCTTTCTTCTCCATAATGTGATTTCTTGATCATATGCTTCCCTTTTCTTCATCTTTCTTGCTTCTTAAGCACTTATTTAACTTGATAAGGGTTCTGGTTTTGTGCCTTGAGAATGTTGTTTTGCTTATTTTTCTTTGTATCTTACCAAGTTTACTTTGCTTTGCCATGTGATTCATGTTGCCTCATGTTGACTTGTGTGGTTCTTTTCTCATTCTTGTGACTTGCATTTGCATTGAGCATTTGTGTGTATGACTTCACTTCTGTTTGTATGATGTTGGTATGACATTATGTTCATTTTTTTTTTTGCTTGTATGCTTGTGTCACTAACCTTTTCAGGGGCTATGGTAAGTGAGAGGTGTGGATGTGATTCCCACATCTCCAAATCTCATCTCTTCTCTTCTTATCATTACTTGTTCTAACCTTGTGATTTTTGGGCTTAGGCCTTACTTCCTCTTCTTCTATTCTTCTTCTTCTCTTCTTTTTTCTTTCTTCTTTAGGATATTAAGCCACACTAACTTAGGATTTCCCATGCATGATAACACTTAGGATTCATTAGTCCCCCATTAGACTTTTGCCTTTGTGATCCTTTTGGTTTCTTTTCTCTTCTTATCTCAAAACCCTAAAGAAAACACTTAATAAAGTTTGAAGTGATACCTTTAGCAATAGCCTTATACCATGAGACACTTGTAGTCTTCCCATCTTGGGATAGTACAAGCTTGTCTTGTGATGCACAAGTCTGATCAAGATATCATCTTCACCAAGAAAATCATAAAACACGCTTCTTCATTGTAAATACCAAAAACACATAATAATTTAATGAGCTAGTGAGCCTAAGCCCTAATCTCTGGATTCAAGTTTTGGGGATCTTCTCCTTACTTGAGTGTGTTTGTTCTATTATTCCATCTTGGAATGTAGTGACAAGTGCACATTCCATGGAAAAGAGCTTGAGTTCACTTCCTTGTGACACACTCCTAAAAGCTTCTAAAAAACACAAACAAACAATAAGCGTCTCTCCTCCGGGAATTCTTTTCTCATCTCCTTCGCTCTGTACGCGAACTTGCTCCTACTTGTCATTCTGCAAGACGGTAACGCACTCGTCGTCCGAGCCTGCAACACCTGAGCATTGACATAGGCAGTTTAAGCCTTAAGACACAAGCAATCTTTTCCACCCCTAGTTAGGGGAACTACGACGACTCTGATCCTCATTGTCCAGATGAGGTACGTAGGCAGCGGGGTAGGGCCCGTTCGAGCATAATCTTTATTTTCCCTACATTTTTTCCTTTTCATTTCTTGTTTCAGTTCCTTTCTCAGTTTTCTTTTCCAGTTCATTTCGTTTTATTTTGCAGCAACTTTCATTTCTTCACCCTTTGAAACAATTTCTTTGCAAGCGTGGATCCCGTCGGGTACGGCGGACGATCTGGGGTGCTAATACCTTCCCAGGTCGTAACCGACTCCCAAACTCAGTCTCTTTGGTTCGCAGGAACCGTGTCCTTCCTTTTCTTTTCTTCTGGTTTGTGCAGCATTACCATTCCCGTTCCTTCGGGATAAAAATGCCTGGCTGGCGACTCTACCTCTTTCCGCGCCACTTTCGCATTTGTACCAGGATGGAAATCCGGGGAGCGACAGCTGGCGACTCTGCTGGGGACAGAACCCAGAATCTCTGGTTCCCCTGTGAGTCTCTCCTAGTGCTTGCATGTTTCTGTTTCTTCGGGTGTTGGATGTTTGCTGTTTTGTGTTGTATTTTACTGTTGTTTATTTACAGCTTTATTTACAATTTTCAGTATTTATTTTCTGCATCATATGATTACTGGACTGTTTGGACTGGATCTTCTGTTTGGTGGGCTTGGGTGATACTGTTTCTAAGAGATGAGCTCATTACCACGGCTCGAGTGCACCTTAGGACTTAGAGTGGTTCCACTTTGGCCTCATTAGATCTTGTCATGGGGGTAGTAGTGAGTTCCACGCCCAGATTTGCGACCGTCTTGGAAATGTCTTGATTTGGGGATCTTCCTCTCTCATTTCATAACCTTGACAGTTATGTGCAGCTGGGGACCGATCATTGAGAACCTTGTGGAAACATCCCTCTTTAGTGGTGACAGTGGTAGACCATATTGTGTGGCAAACCCATTCGCATATGAGGGCCCACCTGGAACTTACATAGGATGACCTTGTTTTCCCGGACTCAGTTGAGGCCTCCCTGCGTAGTATATAATGCCAAACTAATTCCCTGATCTGGTCATGAGCCATTTCTCGAAAATGGTGAAAGTATTATTGCTATTCGTCTTTGAGAGTCTGTGATGTTTGACCCGGAGCATACCAGTGAGATTGGGAGGGGTTTACAGGTTTGCAGGAACCCTTGGCCTCTACATACCCTCATTATCAGTGGTCCTTGTTATGATTTTGGTCCTATGGTTCTGATGTTCTGGTTTTCTTGGTACTGTGGTTCTGAGGTTCATATCAGAGGGTTGTGACTCAGAGGATTTTGGTTGACAGTTGATCAGAGAGTCCTTATGTTCAGTGTCCAGTATCCAGATGGTCCCAGATTGATCATATGTCTGCATTACATTTGCATTTGCATCATTCTTGCATTAACTGTTTATGTTTCCATTTTTCAGGTCATTGTTCATAGTCAGCTCCCAGTTCTGGTAAATCTTATCTCCAGATGGCAGAAGTCAGAAAAATTACAAGGAAAAAGAATGTTCACTATACTTTTCTTCAACCTGAAGTCAGGAGTGCTCAGAAATTAGCAGGTCTGATGAATGACCAAGTCTTGGGAAATTTTAGAAAGAGATATGGCCAGATATTGAAGTATGTGGACAAACCCACTGCAGACCAGAAGGACAGTTTGCATACCTTGCTTCAGTTTTATGACCCCCTGCTGCGGTGCTTTGTGTTTCCAGATTACATCTTGGCTCCTACCTTGGAGGAGATTGCCAGCATTCTGAATGTTCCAGTCAGAGATACCTTGCCTTTCTATAGGTCTGAGGTGGTGCTTAAGGAAGAGGACATAGCCAAAGTTTGTCATTTGCCAGTTGCTACAGTCAAGAAGGCTCTGAAGGATAGTGAAGGCAAAGGACTCCCTTGGAGTGTGCTCATACCAGAGGCTGAGAATATGCTAAGGAGGGTAAATGGGGTGACTTTGGAGTTGTGCTAGCTTTGATGGTGTATGGGTCTAGCTTGTTCCCGGGAGAGAAGGAATTTGTAAGCTTGGAAGTGATCTCTATCTTTGCTAAAGGCAATCCTGTGCCAACTCTGTTGGGTGATTTCTACTACAACATTCATTACCGGAATGAGAAAGGTAGGGGTGGACCAGTGGGCTGTTGTGCTTCATTGTTTGCTGAGTGGTTTGCCAGACAATTGCCAAAATCAGGTGCTTTCAAGGAAATGAGGGATGAGTGGAGATGGTCTAGAAGGCTGATGGGGCTAACTGCTGAGGATATAGCTTGGGGATATGACAGAGACCTGCTGGGAAAAGAGTTGATGGTCAGTTGTGGAAGATTTACTAGAGTGCCTTTGCTAGGAAGGAAGGGTGTGATCAGTTATTATACAACATTAGCCAGAAAGCAATTTGGTTACCCTTTGAGAGATTCACCACAGATGGAAGAGTTTGCTGAGTCTTTGTATTTTCATGTGGAAGGAAACAAGGAGCTAGTTCTACAAGCATCTCAGGCTTGGGCTCACAGAATAAGGAAGGGTAAGAAAGACTTTGGCAGAGTAGATCCCAAGATGTATCCTCCTTTCACTACATGGTTGCAAAAACATGTAGAAGAAGTTCTCATGCCCTTCTCAGTAGAAGCCCCACTTTATCCCAAAGAAGTGCCAAGCCAGAGTACAGTCTCCCTTGAAGAGTACAAGAAATTGGAAGCTCAGCTGCATGAAGTTCGAGTGGAGAATGCTGAAATGGTTAGCCTATACCATCTTGCCAACCGAGCCAAAAATGAAGCAGAGGGAAAGCTGCAGAAGATACAAGCCTCTTTGGAAGCTAAAGAGAAAGACTTTGCTGGAAGGGAAGCTCACTTTCAAAGGTTGGGTATGATGGAAGCAAAGAGACAAGCGGAACGCAAAAAGACTTTGAAAATTCTCAAGGAAGCTCGCTAGTCCATTGTTTGGTTGCAAGGCCAAAGGGAGGAGGAGCAAAAGAAGTTCAAAGAAAAAGAAGAGTTTTTCGAGGTGCAAATGGCCTTTAAGAAGGAAGAGGTGGAGCAAGTCCAAAACATACGGAGGGAAAAGACTCTGCAGTTAGCACAAAGCCAGTTAGCCTTGGAGGAGGCACAAAAGGAGATTGAAGAGCTCAAGCCGAGAGCAGGTGTAAAGAAGAGCAGAGCAGAGGTGGCTGCAGAAGAGCCTGACTCTCTAGTTTAGTTTATTTTTGATTCAGACCACCTACAGACTTGTTGTAGGAGTCTTGCTTTATTTGTTTTGTCTTTTATTCATGTAATGACTTGTAACCCTTCGGGGAATATTTTTGTTTGTGCTCTAACTTTTGGCCGGAAGTGGGTTGTCCATGATATACAGTGTTAATATTCAAATTATCATTTCTGAATATGCAAGACTCGTTTGTCTGATACTGCTAATATCTGAATACTCTTCAAAGAGAAAGTCTGAAAGTTAATACTCAAAGTGGCTGTCTGGAGTAAATACCAGAACTGGAGCATATAAATGCTTAAAACTTGGGAACATGAGCAGTTACATTGCATGCATATGACGTGTTTGTGTGTTTTGCAGGTAGTGCTTCAGTTTCTAATGTCTTTTCTGTTTCAGGCACTATAGCTCCCAGGAAAGTTCGAGAACAGCCAGTCGTACACAGATATCCCACAAGAGTCAACAGAGAAAGAGTCATGGATCAAATGCAAGCTGATTTAGCTGACTTGAGGTTGAGGATGGACAATTTTATGACCCTTATGGAAGGAATGGGTCAGAATCAGGAACGCCTGCGTGAGTTGGTTGAAAATAGTCAAGCCAGGAACAACAGTACTGCTGATGGAGGTAATCGTAACGGTGCGGGCGCCCGTCAGGTTGAAATCCCTGTAGCACAGCCAGGGGTTACCATAATCAATGATGGACTGAACAATGTACATATGGACGGTCAAGACAAGCAGTTTACGTTACTGGACGAAACTGAAGGCCAGGGGGCTGAAATGAACGGGAAATTTGAAGAGATGGCAGAACAGATCAGGGTTATTCAATCTCAGAACTCTTTGGGGTTCGACATTACTGACTTGGGCTTGGTTCCAGGGGTTAGAATCCCTTACAAGTTCAAGGTTCCAACTTTCGAGAAGTACAACGCCACAGCGTGTCCAAAGACTCACCTTCAGTCCTTTGTAGGAAGGATTGCTGCCCACACTGATGATGAAAAGCTATGGATGTACTATTTCCAGGACAGCCTGGTTGGGGCCTCCTTGGAATGGTATATGAAGCTAAGTAGAGTCAACATTAAGAGCTGGAAGGACCTGGCAAAGGCTTTCATGAGGCAATACCAGTACAATTTGGACATGGCTCCAAATCGCACTCAATTGCAAAACATGTCTCAAACTGCTAAGGAGGGGTTTAAAGAATATGCTCAAAGGTGGTGTCAGCTTGCTGCCAGAGTGCAACCACCACTGCTGGAGAATGAGATGGCTGATATGTTCATGGGGACATTGCAAGGAGTGTTTATCGAAAGATTGGCGTCTTGTTCGGCTACCAAGTTCAATGATATAGTAATTGCTGGAGAGAGGGTCGAGACTTTGTTAAAGATGGGAGAGATTCAGGATACAAGTGCGAGTAGTTCGAATGGAGTAAGAAAAGCTTTCAGTGGACCCCCGAGAAGGAGGGAAGGTGAAACCAATGCTGTGTTTGGCCGAGGATATAGAAGATTATATGAGCAAGTGGCAGCAGTCACTATCCCTGCCAATCCTGTGCAGCAGGTACCACCTCAACAACAGCAACAACAGCAGCCACAACATAACAACTATCAACAAAGACCTTATCAGCCAAGACAAGCTCGTCCGGCTAATAGGGTGCTTGAGGAAATTACCATGACATACACTGCATTGCTACCGAGATTGCTAGACCTGAATTTGATACAACTGAGGACTTTGGCACCACCACCACCTGGAGAGCTTCCAGTAGGGTACAATGTCAATGCTAGATACGCTTTCCATTCAGGGGCACCCGGGCACTCAACTGAGAAGTGCAGGGCGCTATAGCACAAAGTTCAAGATTTGATCGACTCCATGGCGATTAACTTCGCACCACCGCCAAATGTTACTTCAAACCCTATTCCGAACCACGGAGGGGCTAGAATAAATGCTGTTGAGGGTGGTGAGAAGTTAAGTTTGATTCTGAGTATAGAAGAAGTAAAGACTCCGCTGTTGGTAGTGAAAGAGAGGCTGCTAAAAGGACAAGTGTTTCCGGGATGCATTTTTGTTTGTGAGAAATGTTTGAATTCAATGAACGGTTGTGAAGACCTGAAGATGGGGTTGTAGAATTTGATTAATGAAGGGTCATTGCAGTTTGACAAAGTTGATAGTGAAGTTGATGATGTGTCCACTATAACCATTTTCTATGATCCAGCTGAGATGCCTGCTAGAAGAGAACCTGTGACCATTTATGCTCCTGAAGTCAGTCCTATGACTATTACTGTGCCTGGGCCTATTCCTTATGCAGATGATAAAGCCATTCCATGGCATTACGGCTCAGATGTGTACATGGAAGGACAGAAAGTGGAGAGTAAGTCAGTAGCTATTGACCCGACTGTAGTGAACATTGGAGGGGTTGGAGGTTTTACGAGAAGTGGTCGTCTATTTGCTCCCCCAGTTCTGAGAGGGGATTCTGAGGCTGAAGTTTCGGCAAAGGCTAAAGGAAAGCAAACAGCGACTGAAGAAACAACAACTCCTGCGGCTGGACAGGGCACCTTTGAGAAGGAAGTGGAGGAATTTATGCGTATAATTAAAAAGAGTGATTATAAGGTGGTCGAACAGTTGAACCAGACGCCATCCAAAATATCAATTTTGTCTTTGCTGATGTGTTCTCCAGCACATAGGGAAGCCTTGTTGAAAGTGTTGCATGTAACACCCACTTTTCCCATAAAATTATTATTATAAATCTTTAATATAACCAGAGTTACTTGTCTAAAGTGAGATGCTACATCATCATCATTCATCAAAATCTTTAATAAAAGAAAACAGCGGAATCTAAATATTTAACGTCAATAGCTCAAAGGCTAAGCTAATCACACATAAAAAGGTTCTTCAATTCAAGTTTACTCATAAAGATAAGTTTTTCTCAACAATAAAAGTAAATGTGGAAAAGATCCCCGTTCCCGTTACATATCAGAGCTCCTAGGACACGGACATCACACCAACGTACTTCTCAAGTACCTGAATTGTCTGCACTTCCGAAGAAGCACAGACACAACAAAACAAACAGAGGGGTGAGAAATAGATTCATAATATAACGGTGCATACGACATATATGAAGAAGTAATTCACCCCTAATCACACCAAGTTATCAATCATACCATTCAACCAAATCATATCATTTAATCAATCATAATGCAATGTGACTCTAATGCACAATGCAAATGCGGTACCGACTCACAATAACGGTTCATCAATAGAACCCCGAATGCATCGTTAACGTCTCCAACAAGACACGATCATCCCTGCAACCACGATTCTCAACGAATCCCGAATAATCATATCCACGACATGATTATTCCATCAAATGTATATGCATGCAGACACAACAACGCATACCATATCACAATACACATGAACACATCATGTTTTACGATCATCATGATCTCATCAACCAATCATCAGTGCATCTTATTCATTCATACACAAGGCATACACATATCTCATGTTGTTCACAATTATAACAATCTATATATTCATATAAATCAATTAAGCACTTAGGATTTCTTATGCGACTACTCATCAAGTCCTATATCCATCATTAGAACACCCTCAAAGTCTTATTTCACTAATATCATCCTACATTAGAAGAATGAATCAAATCTACCTTAAAACAGGCGAAAAATTACATTTACAGGGGCCTAACACGGCTGCCCGTGTTGCCTGACACGGCCCGTGTCAGGTGGCCTGGGACACGCCCCTCAAAATCCACAAAAACTCATTTTCCAGGGGGACAACACGGCCGCCCGTGTTGTACAACACTGCCCGTGTTGTGGCAAAATCATCCAAAACTCATTTTCCAGGAGCACAACACGGCCGCCCGTGTTGTACAACACTGCCCGTGTTGTGGCACCTGTACCCCAAAAATTCAATTTTTCCAAAAGTCCCAATTTCTTCCCTCTTCCTCACATGCACGAATCCCAACCATTCTAAGTCAAATTTGACACTCAAAACCAACCAATTCACATGTTTATTATCCATTTATACATATAACATCAACTAGTTTTACTAATAATTTTCCTAGATCAATTAAGGAATCTATGAGGTTTAATCCTCTTCTCTGTTCATCATAACCCCCACAACCTTCATATATCAAACTTCCCAATACCCAACATACGACACCAAATATATTTTCAAAATACATCGTATAATCATATTCATCAACAATTTCACAATATTGCATCAATTCAATCATTGTTATTATAATCTCTTAAAATACCTAAGGGAGGAAGGAACTCCCAATTACCCTTCTATGTCCTATCACCAATCATAAACCCTTTTCTCCCCCCTTACCTTAAAATCGAAGCTTTCCTTCACAACCTTTGGGTCTTGGTGATCTACGATCCTTGACCTTGCCTTTCTTCTCCTCTTTCTCCAGGCCTCTCTGTTCTTCGTCAAAATACGATGAATGAGGTTTGTTTCCCTATTTCCTCTTTTTATGAAAACAACAATTCCACCTTTGCCCCTTAAACCTCTAACTAACCATTTATTTATTTATTTTTATTTTATTTAAATAATAACAACATTATAATAATACACCTTATATTATTATTATTATTATTATTATTATCATAAAAATACTTTCTTCACCAAATATTCAATTTTGCCATTAAATTATTTAATATTTATTTCACAAAAATAAATATAAAAATTAAGGCGTTACAACTCTCCCCCACTTAATTATTTTCGTCCTCGAAAATGTACCTGAATGGAATAACTCTGGATATGATTCCCGCATCTTGCTCTCCAGTTCCCAGGTAACACTCCCACCAGCAGCTCCTCCCCAAGCTACTCTCACAAGAGGTATCTCTTTGCCTCGAAGTTGCTTCATCTTACGATCTTCAATCCTCAATGGTAAAGTTTCCACCGTAAGATTGTCACGGATTTGCACTTCATCTCTCTGAATTACATGTGATGGATCAGACACATATTTCCTGAGTTGCGATACATGAAACACTTCGTGCAAATTCGAAAGTTCTGGCGGTAATTCCACTCTGTAAGCAACCTTGCCTACTCTCTGCATAATCTGATACGGTCCAATGAACTTAGGATCCAGCTTCTTAGACTTCAACGCACGTCCAACACCGGTCATCGGGTTGACTCTCAAAAATACATGGTCACCCTCATTGAACTCTAAGTCTTTCCTTCTATTATCATGGTAACTTTTCTGCCGACTCTGAGACGCTTTCATTTTCTCCTTAATCATCTGAATAGTTTCAGTAGTCTGCTGAATAATATCAGGCCCAAGCATAACATTTTCACCTGTCTCATACCAACACAGAGGTGTTCTACATCTTCTACCATAAAGAGCTTCAAACGGCGCCATTCTAATACTCGAATGATAGCTATTATTATAAGTAAATTCAATCAGTGCCAAATGTGTATCCCACGCACCACCTTTTTCTAGCACACAAGTTCTCAACAAATCTTCTAATGACTGAATAGTCCTCTCGGATTGTCCATCTGTCTGTGGGTGGTAAGCCGAACTCAATTTCAACTTAGAACCCAAAGCCTCATGTAAACTCTTCCAAAACTCAGAAGTAAATCGCGGATCTCTATCTGATACTATACTTGACGGTACACCGTGCAATTTTACAACAACTCGGATATAAATCTCCGCCAACTTAGTTAACGGGTAACTGATGTTTATCGGAATAAAATGCGCGGACTTAGTCAACCGGTCCACCACCACCCAAATAGCATCCAGTCCTCTCGTAGTATTTGGAAAACCTGTCACAAAATCCATAGCAATACTATCCCACTTCCACTTTGGGATCTCTAAAGGTTGCATCAGCCCCGAAGGCTTCTGATGTTCTACTTTTGATTTTTGACATACTAAACAAGCATAAACAAAGTGTGCAATATCTCGTTTCATACCGTGCCACCAAAATAATTTCTTCAAGTCATGGTACATCTTTGTAGCTCCTGGGTGAATACTTAAGCTACTCCGATGACTCTCTTCCAGAATTGCTTTCTTTAGTTCAACACTATCGGGTATACAAATTCTCTCCCGAAATCTCAAAATACCATTATTATCCAAACTAAAATCACCGCCTTAATCATTTCTTTCGGTAGGCATTAAGTCCACCAATTTCACATCTTGTCGTTGGCCTTCCTTAATTACATCAAGAAATTCATTATTTATTCGTAACATGCCTAACTTGACACTTCCAGGTGTTATCTCACACACCATACTCAAGTCTCTAAATTGCTCAATTAAATCCATCTCTTTCATCATCATAGCCGACATATGAACTGTTTTCCGGCTTAATGCGTCCGCAACTACATTTGCCTTTCCCGAATGGTAATTTAAATTAAAATCATAATCTTTCAAAAATTCTAACCATCTCCTCTGCCTCATATTAAGTTCCTTCTGATCAAATAAATATTTCAGACTCTTATGGTCACTAAAGACTTCAAATCGCGATCCATAGAGATAATGCCTCCAAATTTTCAACACAAATACCACTGCAGCCAATTCTAAATCATGAGTAGGATAATTCCTCTCGTGTATCCTCAACTGTCTTGAAGCATAGGCTACTACTTTACCAACCTGCATTAACACGCCACCTAACCCCATTTTAGATGCATCACAATACACAACAAAAGCTTCATTCGGATTCGGTAAAATCAATATCGGTGCCGAAGTCAATTTCTTTTTCAATTCTTCAAAGCTTCTCTCGCAAGCTACATCCCAAATAAAGGCTTGACTCTTCCGTGTCAATTGAGTCAATGGCAACGCCAAATTAGAAAATCCTTCAATAAACCTTCGATAATAACCAGCTAAACCAAGAAAACTTCTAATTTCTGTTACCGTCTTCGGAGGTTCCCAATCAAGCACAACACTAACCTTCGAAGGGTCTACCGCTATACCTTCACCAGATATTACATGTCCCAAAAAGCTCACTTTCTTCAACCAGAATTCACACTTGGAAAATTTAGCAAACAATTTGTTATCTTTTAACACTTGCAGCACAATTCTCAAATGTTTCTCATGCTCTTCTTCAGACTTCGAGTATATTAATATATCATCAATAAATACTACGACGAATTGATCCAAGTAAGAATGGAATATCCGGTTCATATATTCCATAAACACACCCGACGCATTAGACACTCCAAAAGGCATCACTGCATATTCGTAATGACCATATCGAGTTCTAAATGTTGTCTTCTGGATATCTTCCTCTTTCACTCTGATTTGATGATATCCTGATCTCAAATCAATCTTGCTAAAAATACAAGCTCCCACAAGTTGATCCATCAAGTCATCGATCCTTGGAAGTGGATATTTATTCTTAATAGTAACCTTATTCAGCTGTCGGTAGTCAATGCACAAGCGCATACTACCATCCTTCTTCTTAACTAGTAACACTGGAGCACCCCATGGAGATACGCTGGGTCGAATGAACTTCTTATCAAGTAAATCACCAATCCGCGATTTCAATTCAGCTAACTCAGTAGCAGACATCCTGTACGGTGCCATAGAAATAGGCCTGGTACCAGGAATCAAGTCAATAGTAAACTCCACTTCACGCGTCGGAGGTAACTCTGTAATATCATTGGGAAATACTTCAAGAAATTCATTCACCACCGGTAACTCTTCAACAACGACCTTTTCTTCTATAGATAATGAAGCAAACACAACAAACATTTTCGCTTCGTCTTCCAATAAGGTCCTCAGTTCTTTAGTAGAAACTGAACTGGCCAAAATTTCTTCTTCTGGAGTCAGGAATAACAATCTCTTCCTAAAGCAATCAACATAAACTCGGTTGGATTCCAACCAGTTCATACCCAGGATTATATCAAGATTACTGAGTGGTAGACATATGAGATCCACTCTAAACTCTTTACCAGAAATAGCCAAAACACAATCACGACATATGAAGGTAGTAGTCACAGACCCTATAGATGGTGTATCAATAACCATTCCTCGACTTAACTGAGAAGGTTCCAATCCTAACTTTTTCACACATTCCAAAGAAATAAACGAGTGTGTTGCACCCGTATCAATAATCACAAATAAAGGAATATTATTGATAAAGCAAGTACCTTTGACTAATCGATCTTCACTAGTAGGCTGAGCTCCCACTAATGCAAATACTTTCCCCTCGAATTTCTGCTTCTTTGGGTTCTGACAACTAGTGCTAATGTGGCCCTGCTCTCCACAATTATAGCAAATAGGCGCATTCCCTCTGCAATTGGCCATCACATGACCCGTCTTTCCACACTTAAAACACTTCTTTTCTTCGGTAGGACAATTATTGGCACGATGCCCCACGCCGTGACATCTGTAGCATTTGAGCACACCGGGAGTACTTCCTCCCCCACTTGGTCTCTTTTCATTACCAGCTTTTTGCTTCCCTTTGTCAGCTGGAGCACTGTACGGAGTACCACCAAATCTCTGCTTCCCTTTCTTATCATTCACAGCTTTGTAGTGTGCAATCCGCGCCCTGTTGTCATTATTATAAATCCTGCTTCTACTTACCAGCTCTGGATAATTCCTGATCTTCTGGCAAGCAATACCCAACTTAATCTCAGGACGCAGTCCATTCTCATACTTCAGACATTTGGAAGTCATTGCCTCTTCAGTATTGTAGTGCGTACAATATTGCACTAGTTCTTCAAACTTGGCAGCATACTCCGCCACTGTCATATTACCTTGCTTGAGTTCCAAGAACTCAACCTCCTTAGCACTGCGGATGTCTTCCGGGAAATACTTTTCCAAGAATTCCCTGCGAAATACCGCCCAAGTGATAGCCGTACCCGCGTCTTCCATCCTTTGGCGACTGTTGTCCCACCAGACTTCAGCTTCGCATTCCAGCATGTGAGTACCAAATCTCACCTTTTGATCATCAGAGCATCCCATGGTTCTGAAGATCTTCTCAACAGCTTTCAACCACCTCTGCGCAGCCTTTGGATCCAGAATTCCACCTTCATACGTCGGCGGCTTGTTATTCCGGAACTGCTCCAATGCACGAGACTGAGCATTTCCTCCACCCTGAACGACCTGAACAACGTTCTCAACCGTCTGCGCCATGGCTTGCATAGCCGCAGCAAGAGCAGCATCATTCCTTCCTGCCATACTGATACAACAAACAACTCAGGTTAGGAAACACACGACTCTTATTCTAAGGACTGACTCAATCTGGCCGGTTGGACCGACCTGCTCTGATACCAATTGTAACACCCACTTTTCCCATTAAATTATTATTATAAATCTTTAATATAACCAGAGTTACTTGTCTAAAGTGAGATGCTACATCATCATCATTCATCAAAATCGTTAATAAAAGAAAACAGCGGAATCTAAATATTTAACGTCAATAGCTCAAAGGCTAAGCTAATCACACATAAAAAGGTTCTTCAATTCAAGTTTACTCATAAAGATAAGTTTTTCTCAACAATAAAAGTAAATGTGGAAAAGATCCCCGTTCCCGTTACATATCAGAGCTCCTAGGACACGGACATCACACCAACGTACTTCTCAAGTACCTGAATTGTCTGCACTTCCGAAGAAGCACAGACACAACAAAACAAACAGAGGGGTGAGAAATAGATTCATAATATAACGGTGCATACGACATATATGAAGAAGTAATTCACCCCTAATCACACCAAGTTATCAATCATACCATTCAACCAAATCATATCATTTAATCAATCATAATGCAATGTGACTCTAATGCACAATGCAAATGCGGTACCGACTCACAATAACGGTTCATCAATAGAACCCCGAATGCATCGTTAACGTCTCCAACAAGACACGATCATCCCTGCAACCACGATTCTCAACGAATCCCGAATAATCATATCCACGACATGATTATTCCATCAAATGTATATGCATGCAGACACAACAACGCATACCATATCACAATACACATGAACACATCATGTTTTACGATCATCATGATCTCATCAACCAATCATCAGTGCATCTTATTCATTCATACACAAGGCATACACATATCTCATGTTGTTCACAATTATAATAATCTATATATTCATATAAATCAATTAAGCACTTAGGATTTCTTATGCGACTACTCATCAAGTCCTATATCCATCATTAGAACACCCTCAAAGTCTTATTTCACTAATATCATCCTACATTAGAAGAATGAATCAAATCTACCTTAAAACAGGCGAAAAATTACATTTACAGGGGCCTAACACGGCTGCCCGTGTTGCCTGACACGGCCCGTGTCAGGTGGCCTGGGACACGCCCCTCAAAATCCACAAAAACTCATTTTCCAGGGGGACAACACGGCCGCCCGTGTTGTACAACACTGCCCGTGTTGTGGCAAAATCATCCAAAACTCATTTTCCAGGAGCACAACACGGCCGCCCGTGTTGTACAACACTGCCCGTGTTGTGGCACCTGTACCCCAAAAATTCAATTTTTCCAAAAGTCCCAATTTCTTCCCTCTTCCTCACATGCACGAATCCCAACCATTCTAAGTCAAATTTGACACTCAAAACCAACCAATTCACATGTTTATTATCCATTTATACATATAACATCAACTAGTTTTACTAATAATTTTCCTAGATCAATTAAGGAATCTATGAGGTTTAATCCTCTTCTCTGTTCATCATAACCCCCACAACCTTCATATATCAAACTTCCCAATACCCAACATACGACACCAAATATATTTTCAAAATACATCGTATAATCATATTCATCAACAATTTCACAATATTGCATCAATTCAATCATTGTTATTATAATCTCTTAAAATACCTAAGGGAGGAAGGAACTCCCAATTACCCTTCTATGTCCTATCACCAATCATAAACCCTTTTCTCCCCCCTTACCTTAAAATCGAAGCTTTCCTTCACAACCTTTGGGTCTTGGTGATCTACGATCCTTGACCTTGCCTTTCTTCTCCTCTTTCTCCAGGCCTCTCTGTTCTTCGTCAAAATACGATGAATGAGGTTTGTTTCCCTATTTCCTCTTTTTATGAAAACAACAATTCCACCTTTGCCCCTTAAACCTCTAACTAACCATTTATTTATTTATTTTTATTTTATTTAAATAATAACAACATTATAATAATACACCTTATATTATTATTATTATTATTATTACCATAAAAATACTTTCTTCACCAAATATTCAATTTTGCCATTAAATTATTTAATATTTATTTCACATAAATAAATATAAAAATTAAGGCGTTACATTGCAGATGGCCTATGTTCCTCAAGAAATAACTGTTAATCAATTGGAAGCTGTAGTGGGCAGTGTGAATGCAAGCCACGGGCTGGGCTTTATAGACAGAGACCTTACATCAGAGGGCCATAACCATAACAAAGCACTGCATATTACTATGGAGTGCAAGGGTGTTGTTTTGTCGCATGTCCTGGTTGACACAGGCTCTTCTCTTAATGTACTTCCGAAGAAAGCATTAATGAAGCTCAATGTTGATGGTATCGTCTTAAGACCCCGTGATTTGATAGTTAAAGCTTTTGATGGGTCCAGAAGGTCAGTGTTTGGAGAAGTTGAGTTACCTGTGAAAATAGGGTCTCAAGTATTTAAAAGCACCTTCTACGTCATGGACATTCAGCCCGCGTATAGTTGCTTGTTGGGACGTCCATGGATTCATGCTGCCGGAGCTGTAACATCCACTCTGCATCAAAAGCTCAAGTACGTGGTTGATGGCCAATTAATTACTGTGTGCGGAGAGGAAGATATCTTTGTGAGCCACTTATCAACTTTCAAATATGTAGTAAAGGACGGAGAGTTCCATGAAACTCTGTGTCAAGCCTTCGAAGTAGTTAATGTCAGTATCTTGGCTCCTGTGGACAAGAACAGTGAGAAAGAAGGTACCTCCATTCACTCCTACAAGCAGGCAAAGGAAGTGGTTCAGTCAGGAAGCGCCCAAGGCTGGGGCAAATTGCTGGAATTAGAGAAGAAAGACGACAAGTTTGGTTTGGGTTATCAGCCTAGTGAGTCTAATTGGTCTTCAAGTGGTAAAGCCATTACTTTTACAAGTGCTGGGATGCTCGACCACAACCATATCTGTGCAACTAATGAAGAAGGAGACAGTGATGGTGACTGGGACAACTGGGTTCATCCGTGTTCGCCCGGAGAGGAGCTGAAGAACTGGTCTGCTGAAGACATCGTCCAATTTACCTGGCACTCAGAGTAATTTATTTGTTTCCTTTTCTTATCATGCTGCATTGTCAAATCCTGCACTCTGCCCAAGGTGCTAGGATCCATTGTATGGGCCACCATGTTTTGTTATGCACTTATGTTACCATGAAATAAAGGACATTTTCAGACAAATTGTGTTCTCTTTCTTTTGTTTTAAATTTTTCACAAAAGTATAAAAATGACAATATGTTTTTCCTTTTTGTTTTTTGTGTTTGCGTCTCTTTTGAAAATAAACAGATTCTGAAATAAGCACATCATCTGTGCAGTGTTGATCATCCGGATTCCATTGATAACGTTCCTGCTATGACCACGCATGACTTTGACAGGCCTGTCTACCAAGCTGATGAAGGGGTTGAGGAAGACTGTGAACTCCCTGAAGAATTGGTCAGATTATTCAGCCTCATCAGGAAGAAATTGAGATCATCAACATCGACACTGAAGATGTGAAAAAAGAGATTAAGATTGGGGCCAGTCTGCAGGCCGAAGTAAAGAAAGAGCTGATTGGTATGCTGCATGAGTATGTGGATATCTTTGCCTGGTCGTATCAAGATATGCCAGGGTTGGATACCGACATCGTTGTGCATAAGCTACCATTTAAAGAAGACTGTCCTCCTGTGAAATAGAAGTTGAGAAGAACTCGTCCTGACATGGCGATGAAGATCAAGTAGGAGGTTCAAAAACAATGGGATGCCGGATTTCTTGCTGTAACTAGTTATCCACCTTGGGTAGCTAACATTGTACCTGTACCAAAGAAGGATGGCAAGGTCCGGATGTGCGTTGACTACCGGGATTTAAATAGAGCGAGCCCAAAAGATGACTTTCCATTACCCCACATTGATGTGCTGGTAGAGAACACTGCTCAATTCTCGGTATTTTCCTTCATGGATGGCTTCTCCGGGTATAATCAGATTAAGATGGCACTGGAAGACATGGAGAAAACGACGTTCATTACCCCGTGGGGTACATTCTGCTACAAGGTGATGCCCTTTGGTCTGAAGAATGCCGGGGCAACATATCAGCGGGCTATGGTCACATTGTTCCATGACATGATACACAAGGAGATAAAGTGTTATGTGGACGATATGATTGCTAAGTCCCGAGATGAAGAAGAGTATCTGGTCAACCTCAAGAAGCTGTTTGATAGACTGATAAAATATAAGCTGAGGTTGAACCCAAACAAGTGCACTTTCGGAGTGCGTTCCGGAAAACTCATGGGGTTCATTGTCAGTCAGAAGGGAATCGAGGTGGATCCTGCAAAAGTAAAAGCAATTCAAGATATGCCTGCACCGAAAATAGAAAAAGAAGTGTGCGGGTTTTTAGGGAGGTTGAACTACATTTCACGGTTCATATCTCATCTAACTGCCACGTGTGAACCAATATTCAAATTGCTAAGAAAAGAGTAGACGATCAGGTGGAATGAGGACTGCCAAAGAGCTTTTGACAAGATAAAAGAATATTTGCAGACACCTCCAATTCTAATGCCTCCAATTGAAGGAAGACCTTTAATCATGTACTTGACTGTGCTAGAAGGGTCAATGGGGTGTGTTCTAGGCCAACATGACGAGTCTGGTCGAAAAGAGTACGCTATTTATTACCTTAGCAAAAAGTTTACCGACTGTGAATCCCGTTACTCACTGCTCGAGAAAACTTGTTGCGCTTTGGTATGGGCTGCTCGCCGACTGAGACAGTACATGTTGACTCATACCACACTGCTAATTTCCAAAATGGATCATGTCAAGTACATCTTTGAGAAACCAGCGTTAACCGGAAGGGTTGCTAGGTGGAAAATGATCTTAACAGAGTATGACATACAATATACTTCTCAGAAAGCCATCAAAGGAAGTGTATTGTCAGATTATCTTGCACAGCAACCTCTTGAAGATGATTATCAGCCAATGAAGTTTGATTTCCCTGATGAGGACATCATGTACCTCAAAGCAAACGATTGTGAGGAACCACTTCCGGAGGAGGGGCCAGACCCTGAATCCAAATGGAAGATGATTTTTGATGGGGCAGTCAATATCAATGGACGTGAAGTTGGTGTTGTTCTTATTACTCCTGAAGGTGTTCACTTTCCCTTCGCTGCCAGAATTACATTTGGCTGCACCAACAATGAAGCGGAATACGAGGCATGCATAATGGGAATAGAGGAGGCTATTAATCTTCGGATTAAGACCCTCGATATATTCGGAGATTCAGCCCTCGTTATTAACCAGGTTACCGGCAAGTGGTATACGCATCAAGAGCATCTAATTCCTTATAGGAATTATGCCAGAAAAATGTTGACGTTCTTCACAATAGTTAAGCTTCAATACATACCACGTGATGAAAATCAATTTGCCGACGCATTGGCCACTCTTTCTTCGTCTATCAAAGTCTTGTGTTGGAATTATGTGCCCAGAATTGACATTTCCAGGCTTGACGCACCAGCTCATGCTTTCTTTGTAGACGCCGTGTCTGATGAGAAACCTTGGTATTTTGATATCAAGCTATTCCTGGAAAAGCAAGAATACCCAGCTGGGGCATCTTCCAATGACAAGAAGTCCTTAAGGCGACTTGCTGCTAGCTTCTTCTTGAATGCAGACGGGGTTTTGTACAAGAGAAACTTTGACATGGTCTTGCTCAGATGCGTGGATAGAAACGAAGAAAGCCTGTTAATGCAGGAAGTCCACGAGGGATCTTTCGGTACTCATGCAGGAGGGCATGCTATGGCAAAGAAATTGTTGAGATCGGGGTATTACTGGATGATAATGGATGCAGACTACTGTTCATACGCTCGTAAATGCCACAAGTGCCAGATTTATGCAGACAAGGTGCATATTCCTCCAAGCCCGCTCAATGTCATGTCATCTCCTTGGCCCTTTTCTATGTGGGGCATTAACATGATCGGGAAAATAGAGTCTACTGCTTCAAATGGTCATCGCTTCATCCTGGTTGCGATTGATTACTTCACTAAGTGGGTTGAAGCAGCATCTTATGCCAATGTCACTCGTCAAGTGGTAGCCATATTTTTGAAAAGAGACATCATTTGTAGATACGAAGTGCCCGAAAGGATCATTACTGACAATGGTTCTAACTTGAACAACAAGATGATGGCAGAGTTGTGTCGGGACTTCAAGATCCAGCATCACAATTCTTCTCCTTACCGACCAAAGATGAATGGTGCGGTAGAGGCAGCAAACAAGAATATCAAGAAGATTGTGCAAAAGATGGTTGTCACTTACAAAGATTGGCATGAGATGTTACCATTTACACTGCATGGGTACCGAACGTCAGTCAGGACGTCAACTGGGGCAACTCCCTTCTCATTGGTATATGGTATGGAGGCAGTCTTGCCTGTTGAAGTAGAGATTCCCTCATTGCGTGTGATGATGGATGTGAAGCTTGATGAGGCTGAATGGGTGCGTGCTCGTTACAATCAGCTATGTCTAATTGAGGAAAAGAGATTAGCGGCTATCTGTCATGGTCAGCTTTATCATAGGAGAATGAAGCGAGCATTCGACCAACGAGTACGTACTCGGGAGTATCAAGTGGGAGAGCTAGTGCTCAAGAGGATTGTTCCTCCAGGTTCAGATCACAGGGGCAAGTGGACCCCAAACTACGAAGGACCATTCATAGTGAAGAAAGTTTTCTTAGGAGGAGCACTGATGCTCACCACTATGGATGGAGAAGATTTCCAATCCCCTGTTAACTCGGACGCAGTTAAAAAATACTTCGCATAAAGAGACCCGTTGGACACAAAAACAAAATTAAAGTCCAGGCAAGAAAAGGGCATCCCGGCGAGCTAAAAATAGAATAAAAAGCTCGGGCAAAAGTAAGGGAAAATAAATCAAAAAAAAATTTACACCCGCTGAGTTGAAAAGCCACATCGGACGGCTCAGGCAAAAAAGGGTATCCCGGTGGATTGAAAACCCGAAAGGGCGATCCACGCAAAACAAGGGAATAAGCGAACAACTGCGATCCGAGTAATCTGAACCAAATCATCGTTTCATACAACCTGACAATATCAGAAGGATAGGAATCAATCCCCTCATCTTCTCAGAAAGCAAAGGCAAGAATGGAGAGTTTTGAAGACATGCTGGTCATAGCAAGAAGGGAACTCATTGGGATGCCATGCCCATTTCCATTAGGATAGTTTATTTTCTCAATTTTATGGTGGCTACCTCTTTCCAGGTGGTTGCTTCCTGATGTAAATATTTGCCTATTCAGAGGCCTTTCAATAAAAGAATATTCAGTCAAAAAGTTGTGTTGTGTTTATTTTTGTTTGCAAAATGTCCTGAATTTTTGGCAAAAATAGCATTGCATTTAAAACATGGTGATAATTTGAAAGAAAATGACATTGCAGGGAAACATTTGAAATCCTCTTTGTGTGTCGGGTGATGATGGATGAACAGATCATACCATGCAAGTCCCCGGGGCACATATATGTTTCCTGTTGTTGCAGGTTTTGCAGGGTGGCGTCACATTCTCCCAAGCAGCATTCTCCCCAGCTAAGTCTTGGCAGGTAGCCCAAGAAGTTTATCTTCCCCAGTGGAGTATACCCAGCAAGCAGTGGGAGACCCATTCCCTACAGAATCTATTTGTCAGAAGTATCTTCCCAACCATCAGGGAAACATTCTCCAGCACTCGTTTGTGTTCATACTTCATTGTTGCTCGTCTGCATTTCTCAACACTCGTCTGTGTTGTCATTTTGGTATTGCTCGTTTGCTTTCCCCGGCAGTGGCCCAAGATTACTTTGTTCTTGCTCGTCTGCGCTTTCCAACACTTGTCTGTGTTTGAATTTATTGCTCGTCTGCACTTCCCAACATTCGTCTGTGTTTGATATCTAATATTTATTGCTTGTCTGCATTCTCCGGCACTTGTTTGTGTTTATTATCTGTTTGAAGCTCGTCTGCACTGTTTGGATACTCGTTTGTATCATCCCTTACACTCGTCTGTATTGCTGCTCCAAATGCTCGTCTGTGTTGGATTCTTGGTATTCATCTGTACCACTGGTTGATATTCGTCTGTATCATCGCCCGAAGCACTTGTCTGTGTTTCTTAGATCATTGTCTGATACTCGTTTATATCATTGACTTATGACACTCGTCTGTGTTATCTTGATGATCATCCAATACTCGTCTGTATTGAAGAGGTTTAAAATCCTGACTGTGGGAATAAATGTCAAAATGGTTACCGGTCCTGGCGTAACAGATATGTCCGAAGGAGGCTCATCTGTCTCAAGCACCACTTATTAATATTGCACCTGGCATAACAGGTTTGCTCGAAGAAGGCTCATCTGTCTTATACCATATATCTACGGATAATATATGAGGAGGGTCCGTCTACCTTGATTATGCATGTCTATCCCACAGACTTTAGTGCATCACCGGTCCTGGCGTAACAGGTTTATCCGAAGGAAATTCGCCTGTCTCAAGTTTTATGTCTTGCATAATATATGAGGGCTCGTATGTCCAGCTCCTGGCGTAATAGGATTGTTCGAAGAAGACTCGTCTGTCAATATATTCTGATTCCAGATAACAGTTTCAATTTGGAAGAAGCTCGTTTGCTTTCTCTCCACTTCAATCACCAAAGCGTCATTTGGTTGGGTTTATTTCCCAGTTTTGCATTCTTCGTCAGAGTGCAAATTTCAGGTCTTCTTGGTATTCAACCACAGTTATCTCGAATGGTCGATAGCCCGTGCTACCGTCCTTTTCAAATTAACAGTTGTTGAATAGGGGCAGCTGTAACACCCCAAATTTTCCCTCTTCTTTTTAAGCATCATATCATATCATATTCATCATGAACATATCATATTCTTGGCATCCTAGCATGGAAAGATGAGGCATAACATCCTCATGACCTAACATTAGGCATATGATCATCTGTGGAGGATTTAGAAGCATCACAAGCTTTGACAAGGGGCCCAATGGATTTGTTCAAGTCCCATTAGGGGTCTATGTTGCATTCACAAGTTCAAGTTCATTTACAAAAGCTCAGAAGGTTGGAAGATCATCAAGAAATCCAGGATAGGGCAAAGCTCCTACACAGTGATCCCAAATTAGGGTTTGAGTTTCAAGCATGAAAACCTCAAGACTTTGGACATTTCATTTGGGCAAAGTCTTTTACATGTTAAGAGGATCCTAGGGATGAAATTTTGTGAGAAAATTCCTTGTGGAAGTCAAGCATTTCTTCAGTTGCTTGTAAATGAAGAAATTGGTCAACTGTGCCTTATAAAAGTCAACTGTGAGATTTCAAGGGGTCCAACCCCATTTTTCTAGCCAAGGGATGTTCTTATAATGTTAAAAGAGGTTTGGCAAGATCAAAGATCAAGAATCATGAGGTTTTGAGGTGTTTTGCAAAATTGGTGTAAAGTTGGTCATGGAAAATGCCATTTTTAGCAAGTTTTTGCCCTAATTTTCAAGTGAGCATAACTTGGTGAAAAAATCTTCAAATGGACCAAAGCAAAACATGAAAGTTGGAGATTAAATCCCCCCATTTTCAAAAAGTATAAGAGCATTTTCACAGCCCTTATGGTTTAAAAGTTAAGCCCCTCGAAAATTGCATGAAAACATGGGCAAAGCTTGATTTTTCAATGTTCCACAAATGCAAAAAGTCTTGAAATTTATTTTTGAGTGTTGGTATGAACCAAATGAGGTTACAATGTTACAAAGCAATGAAAATAGGCCATTTTTCTCCAAGAATGACACCAAATTCGTGCATGATGTGAATTTTATTCCATAAGTGTAATATTTGCATGATCATGAGAATTGTGTGATACTTACATCCAAGGGCCAGGATCTTTGTGGATTGAAATCTAGGGTGAGATGTGGAATGCACATGGGCAAGAAAGAGGTCAATGCACGAGTGTTTCATGATATCACAACAAATTTGCAAATTGTGCAATTTCTCTCCCACACTCTCTTCCCACATGCCAAGGCTTGCATTCTTTCAGCATTGCTTCATGATCTCATTTATAAGAGAATTAGGGTTTTAGAATGGTTGAGATCCATCTCATTTCATCACTCTCAAGTTTTGGCTCATTTTGAAATTTCCTTCGAATCATTCTCTACACTTGCTCTCTTCACAAACCAATCACATATTCTTCATCCTTGAGGGCTCAGGATCACAAATCCATACTTTGTTCAAGCTGATTCTCAAGATTCAACACCTTGCCATTTCAGAGAAGCAAGCTTCAAGCTCTTAGATCCAGCAACTTTCAAGGCTCTAGTTGCATTTATTTTGCAACTAGAGTGTATTTGGAGTGGATTGGCAGCTATTTCTTGGCTTCTAACAAGCTATTTCCAGATCTGCAAGTCTCAGGTAAGCTCAAAATTCTCAGATCTAAAAGTGAAAATAGATGTGTGCATTGTGATCTTCTGTTTGTGCTAGTGATTCTGTTTGTTTTAGATTCGAAATTGATGCATTATTGAGCTTTATATGTTGATTTGAATTTTCATGGTGAAACCTGTTTGCTTTCGATCTGGAATATTCTTTGATCTATTGAGATTTTTATGGCCATATTTGGATTCAGTGTGACTTGATTGCTTAATCTGGAGCTTTTGGTGTATTTCCATTGAGTTTTGTTCATTATATGCATTTTCCGGTGTCGGTGCCCTAGCTCCGGTCACCGGATTCTGGGCGTGTGTTTGTTAGGGTTTTAGTGAAGAAGAAGACTCCTGAGCCCTTGGATTTGTTCATCTCAACGTCCACCAGCACGCCACCTCATAAATGAGGCATCCTCCCCCTCACGTGAACTTCTTTTTCTGTTTTATTTGTTTTGTTTCTCACCTCACGCTAACTATTGTGCTCCCTCTCTCTTGTCCAATCATTGTGCTGACTGGGATTAATGAGTTGACTAATATCAGCTCTCCATCTGATCCTTTGGTTCACGTTTTTTCCATATTTTCTGAATTTCCACCCCATTTGCTGTAGGCTACGCTGGGAATTGGGTGGGCTTGTGTTGATATCCACACCCCCCATGCGCATAGGCCCAATAATCTGAACTGGAATCCCTTGCTTTTCACACCTCCCAGCTTCATATTTCATTTTTAATTCTTTTTTTTTATTTCATTTTATTTCAGTTTTTCTTTTTAATTTTTAAAAATAGTTCTAAGTTTCAAAACATTATGAAAAAATTCAGGAATGTTACTTTTAGTTTTCTTTAATTTTTAATATTTTTATTTTCCATTTATTTTATGTTGACACATGTAAATTAATTCTCCCATTTAATTAATTCATTTTATTCCATTTTTAAGCATGATGTCTTGTCCATTTTCCATATTGATCCTCATTTTGAATTTTTGATTGGTTCTTTTTGCTTTGGACACTTAATAGAGTGTACTTCATGTGTGATTTTTGTTCTGATTTTTAGGAACTTGTTCATTTGGTTTTGGTCCTTGACTTTTGAATGAAGTTTCTTAACCCTAGTTGATGTTTGAGCCCTCATTTGACTTGTATAGCTTTTGAATTTCTTCCTCCCCTTTTGGCATGTTGTTATATCATGATTGAAGATCTCTTGTCCAAGGTTGTGGAATTTTTGGATGCATATTTGATTTGATTTGAATTTTGGTTCTTAACTTGTCCCATTTTGCTTCTTTTTTATCATAAGTCCTCTCCTTAGCTTAAAAGGGCACTTGTGCCAACTTCTTCATCTTTTTTAGGGTCTCTTTAGGGCATTGATACCTTTATGATCTTGGTTTGGGGTTTGTGTTTTGAAAATCTTGTATTTTGTTTACCTTTGAAGTTCTTTTTTGCTTTTGTACATCCACCTCACTTCTTTGCTTCTTTCTTCCCCATAATGTGATTGCTTGATCATATGCTTCCCTTTTCTTCATCTTTCTTGCTTCTTAAGCACTTCTTTAACTTGATAAGGGTTCTGGTTTTGTGCCTTGAGAATGTTGTTTTTCTTATTTTGCTTTGTATCTTACCAAGTTTACTTTTCTTTGCCATGTGATTCATGTTGCCTCATGTTGACTTGTGTGGTTCTTCTCTCATTCTTGTGACTTGCATTTGCATTGAGAATTTGTGTGTATGACTTCACTTCTGTTTGTATGATGTTGGTATGACATTATGTTCATTTTGTTTTGCTTGTATGCTTGTGTCACTAACCTTTTTATCTCTTCTTATCATTACTTGTTCTAACCTTGTGATTGTTGGGCTTAGGCCTTACTTCCTCTTCTTCTATTCTTCTTATTCTCTTCTTCTTTCTTTCTTCTTTAGGATAGTAAGCCAAACTAACTTAGGATTTCCCATGCATGATAACACTTAGGATTCATTAGTCCCCCATTAGACTTTTGCCTTTGTGATCCTTTTGGTTTCTTTTCTCTTCTCATCTCAAAACCCTAAAGAAAACACTTAATAAAGTTTGAAGTGATATCTTGAGCAATAGCCTAATACCATGAGACACTTGTAGTCTTCCCATCTTGGGATAGTACAAGCTTGTCTTGTGATGCACAAGTCTAATCAAGATATCATCTTCACCAAGAAAATCATAAAACACACTTCTTCATTGTAAATACCAAAAACACTTAATAATTTAATGAGCTAGTGAGCCTAAGCCCTAATCTCTGGATTCAAGTTTTGGGGATCTTCTCCTTACTTGAGTGTGTTTGTTCTATTATTCCATCTTGGAATGTAGTGACAAGTGCACATTCCATGGAAAAGAGCTTGAGTTCACTTCCTTGTGACAAACAAAGAATAAGCGTCTCTCCTTCGGGAATTCTTTTCTCATCTCTTTCGCTCCGTACTCGAACTTGCTCCTACTTGTCATTCTGCAAGACGGTAACGCACTCGTCGTCCGAGCCTGCAACACCTGAGTATTGACATAGGCAGTTCAAGCCTTAAGAGACAAGCAATATTTTCCACCCCAAGTTAGGGGAACTACGGCGACTCTGATCCTCATTGTCCAATTGAGGTACGTTGGCAGCGGGGTAGGGCCCGTTCGAGCACAATCTTTATTTTCCCTACATTTTTTCCTTTTTATTTATTGTTTCAGTTCCTTTCTCAGTTTTCTTTTCCAGTTCATTTCGTTTTCTTTTGCAGCAACTTTCATTTCTTCACCCTTTGAAACAATTTCTTTGCAAGCGTGGATCCCGTCGGGTACGGCGGACGATCTGGGGTGCTAATACCTTCCCAGGTCGTAACCGACTCCCGAACTCAGTCTCTTTGGTTCGCAGGACCCGTGTCCTTCCTTTTCGTTTCTTCTGGTTTGTGAAGCATTACCATTACCGTTCCTTCGGGATAAAAATGCCTGGCTGGCGACTCTACCTCTTTCCGCGCCACTTTCACGTTTGTACCAGGATGGAAATCCGGGGAGCGACAATCAAAAAACTAAGTGTCTATGAATAGTCATAATAACGTTATCTTTGTGCAGAAATTCCAGAATTCAGAACCAAAGGACCATATAGAACTGGATTACATCACAAAGTAACACTGGTGAAACGGGTATGTTGAAAGTTTAGGGTTCCTGTAAACCTGTAAGCCCCTCCCAATCTCACGGGTGTGCTACCTCGAGTCAATATCACGGACTCTCAATGCCGAATAGAAATAATACGTTCACCATCTCCGAGAAATGGTGTGTTACCATATCAGGGAATCGGTTTAGCATTGTATACTACTCAGGGAGGTCTCAGCTGAGTCCGGGAAAAACAAACATCCCTCATAAGTTCCCATATTCAAGCACTGGGATCGAGAAACAATAGTACATTCATCCCTAAAGATACAATACTATTGTCATACGAAAAGTAGGTTAACTGAGTTCCTATAAGAGAACCATACCATCATATACGAGTTCCCAGTGGGCCCTCGAATGCGAGTGGGTTTTCCAACAACTGTGGTCTGCCACTGTCATCACTGGAGATAGTTGTTTCCACTAAGGTCACCAATGATCGGTCCCCAGATTCACATAATTGTCAAGGTCGTATCCTGAAGTGGAGGAAATCCCCACACAGGATAGTTCCAAGACGCCCGCACTCTGGGTATGGAATACACTACCACTTATCATGGTGAGATACCATGGAAGTACAATGTTTGTCCATGCTAAAGTCTAGGGTACACTCGAGCCTTGGTATTAGGCTCATATCATAGTAACCCCATCCCTCCAAAGAAAACCAGCACAGTCCATATAGTCTAGTATACATATGATGCATGGAGAATAAAATACTGAAAGCGATAAATAAAGCTGTAAATAAAAACAGTAAACTAAACACACAACATCAAACATCTAACACCCTTAGAAACTAAAATAGACAAGCTCTAGGATCGACTCTCAAAGGGGAAACCATAGATTCTAAGTTCGATCCCTAACAGAGTCGCCAGTTGTCGCTCCCGGGATTTTCATCCTAGTACAAACGCGAAAGTGGCGTGGAGAAGGTAGAGTCGCCAGCCAGGCAATTTTATCCTGAATGAATGGGAAAGGTAATGATGCACAAAACGAAGATAAAAGGAAAGAACAAGGTCTTGCGAACCAAAGAGACTAGGTTCGGGAGTCGGTTACGAGCTGGGAAGGTATTAGCACCCCAAATCATCCGCCGTACCCGATGGGATCCACACTTGAAATAATTGTTTCAAAGGGTAAGGAATAAAACTGCTGCTGAATAAAAACTGCTACTGGAACTGGAATGAGAGAAAAGGTACTTGAAAAATGTATGGAAACTAAAAAGTGTGCTCAAATAGGCCCAATCCCACTGCCTATGTATCTCATGGGAAATGAGAATCAAAGTCGACGTAGTTCGCCTAACTAAGGCGGGAACTTTGTTTGTGTTTTTTTAATATTGAACTGCTTATGCCTATGCTCAGGTGTTTCAAGCTCTCCTCGACGAGTGCGTTACCGTCTTGCAAAGAGACAAGTCGTGGAGAGTTCTTTCGTTATGAGTGAATGAGATGAGAAGAGAATTCCCGCAGGAAAGACGTTTGTTGTTTGTTTACTGTCTTTTAGAAGAAGTATTTTGATTTTGTTGTTTGTGAAGCATTCTCATTCTAAGACTTGTTCATCATGATAGATATCCTATCCCTTATCTCGATATGGGATGCGTATAAATACCCCATGGCAAAGTCTCCTGGCGCATGAGAAAGCTCAAACTTTATTAGGTGTTTTGATTTTGTTTAGAGATGAGAGAAGAAGACTCAAATCAAGAAATGAAAAACTAGGGGAAACTAAGACTCGCCCTAAGTTATTGTATTATGGAGATCCTATGGTTAATGAGGTTTTCTAATCCTAAAAAGAAAAAGGAAGCAAGTTCTAACTCACTTCAATGATTGAATATGAGATTAGACCTCAAAGGGAATGGAGAAAGTGGAATGTCGAAGAAGCATAAGATGCTCATCGCAATCACACGTTGAATTTTAAAAGGATAAGGAAGAAGTTGTATGTGGGATACCATCCCACACACTTGGCTTACCATAACCCCCTATAAAACAAAGGTTAGTCAAAATTAAACCAAAATGGATGAAAGGAAAGAGGTAATAAGGTACCAAACATGTTCTAACATTGTTATGACATAAACTAGACTCAATCCTAAGTCTAAGGATGCCTAAAAGCTAAGCTAAGCCTACAGTCAACACCTACTACATCGCTCTAACACACAATCATCTACCAAATACAATGAATGATGCAAAAGCCTACTATAGCTACCAAACATCATGAAAATAGGTGTATAAAGTGTCAAAACTCAACAATGCAATGTACATCTTACAACTTATGCTTCAAAACACAACAGTGAAAACATGGCTGAATTTAATCATATTTCTAATACAAATTCATGAATCATAATGCATGAATATGCAATATACTATGATCATTGATGGATGCAACATGGTTGGTATGATTATGATCATGTGAATATGAACATTTAACCTTTTTAATGCATTTTTCATACAAAAGCAAACATATGCAAAATGAAACTTTAATGCAAACAATTATGAAATGAACATACATTTTAAGGCATCACAATCTGAAATGAACATCAACAATGGAATGCAACAAACAAACAATAAAAAATGAATGCAAATAAGTGAATTGTGCAATTTCAAACAATATGCAACACTTCCGATTATACACACAAACATCTGAAACATGCATGGATCGTAAATATAATGCAAAAAAAAATTATAAACACTCATTAACATGCCAACAATGATGCTCAATCATGGTAACAACATTCACAACATGTTATGAACACAAATTCAACAATTATGTCAAAAATCGGAACCGGATGAAAAACGTGTCGAAAGTTGTCGAAACTACACACACCTGCACCTAAACAACTCTTAAAAATTCCCTAAAATCATATCCTAAGGATCCATGATTACGGATTCACCAACCTACAAAGCGGAGGCTTGCTTTGGTAATTGTTGCAATGTCGAAACAATACGCGAAAGAAGAGAAAACTAGAGATCCAAAGCTTCTTCTCGCGAATGCGCAAACTAAATGTGGTTGATCACAATCTTCGAAAAGCACTTCCTAAAAAGTGAAATAAACACCAAACAATAGCAAATTCTTCGATAATCCACGAAATTGATACAAATGGTGGAGGCTTAGCTTCTGATTCTTCAAGTTCCAATGAAAAACTTGAAGAATCTTGATTGATGATAAAGCTTTGGTGTGAGTTTGGGAAATGGAGAAAAATGAGAGAATTGAGAGAAGTTGTGAAAAAATGGTTAATATGAAGTCTAGTTGTGTCCTCCCTGAGGCTTGGAGTGAACAATAATTATATAGGTGTTGTCTCTCCCACCAAATGACACAGGGCCAGAAGGGGTACAGACGCGAACGGTCGGCGAACGGAGAGAACATGAAGATGAACTGAAAAGAGTCGCCATTAGACGGAAGAAGCAAGTTCCCGTTTATGAGTGAATGAGGTGAGAAAAGAATCCCGGAGGAGACGATTATTGTTTGTTTTTGGATTTTTTGTTTAGTGTTAGGTAATGAGCTTAAGCCATAATCAAGGATTTAATGGACCCATTACACCATCCTAATAGAAGGATGATAGATGAGAACATTTAAGCTGAAGAAGGCTCCTCAACTTAATCCATGATTAGGGATTAATCTCATGACAAAACAAAGCCTTTATTGAAGTGGATTTTAGTTAATGGTAAGGTTAATAAGTGGATTTTATGGTTTGTAAGACAACTTGAGGGGGACTTGTCCATTAACACTAGGGTTAGTCCTTCTTAACCAATTAAGGAAGAATTAGAACCCTAATGCAAGGCCCAAGTTACAAGTTTATTGTCTTAGTGATTATTATATGGATTGATTAAGGAATTTAAACACATTAAGAGTTTAACACTTAGGATTAAAGTTATACACTCCATCCTAAGAGAATGATGCAGGCATAACCTTAATCACAAAGCCTTAAAACCTTGAAGGTTTAGTCCCTGATTATGAGATGAGAGGAGAGACACAAAAGACGACACAAAGGTAAAAATAATGGGGGGACTAATCAAACCCTAATTGTGATCACGCTTGGGTGTTCCTAGGGTTTATGAGGCTTGCAAGAGATCTTCAAGGAGAAACCACCAAGGAAGAAACAGATGGAAGGAAAAGAAGCAGAAGAAACAAGTCAACTTACTTCACTTAAGAAGATAAGTTGCTTGAAGAAAGAAGGTGAAGAAGACACATGAATGAGCAAGCTCACTCTATTTCAAATACAAAATGAAGCAATGAATGCATAAAAGAGATGAGAAGAGATTGTGAGAAGTGAAGGCAAATTCACTTCTCCAAGTAACTTACCACCTGAAAAGTTAGTAAACGGAAATGAAATGAAATGAAAATGAAATGCATGCAAGGATGCAAACCAAAACCAAAAGCATATCATGGTGCAAATGATGCTAAGAGATAATATGAAAGCATGTCAAGAGATGCAAATGATCATACAAGTAATGAGGATGCAAATGAAGCATGAAAGGAGGCATGAAAGTTCATGAATGTACATGAAATGAGATGAATGCATAACATGGAAAATGGATGATGCAATGATCAAACATGATTCTAATGTGTCCTAAGATGTCTTAGAAGTCATGTGGATGCATAAAATGTCATGGCAAGTTCATGAATGCAAGCATATGCAAGAGGTATGCAAAGGAAGATGAGAAATTAGGGTTTACATGCAACATGAGATGCAAAACTCAAAAACAGAAGCAAATGAAAAGATAAAAAATTGAAAATGCACTCAAAATAACCCTAAACCTATACTAGGCTACCATCCAAAGGGGGAGGTCAGAAGCAAAACCTAGAAGGAGTTATGAATTTCCTAAGTTTCTAGGGTTTTTTGGGTGATCCTCAATGTAAAATGCCAAATAATTTGAAAATGCAAGATAAAAATGAAACAAAAATGTTTTTAGATGCTAGAAGCCATTCATAGAACAGTGCAAAAAGAACCATTCACAAACTCAACTTGGTTTAAAAGTTATGAATTTTTGAAGTTAGGGTTAGAAAATGAACAATTGTAAGAACCCTAATTCATTGAAAAATGTCAAAGCATGATCAAAACCAAAAAGAAATTTGTATGGTGAGTTTGTAAATGTTTCTAAATGTCCATGAATGTTCTCTGATTTTTTTGGTGATTTTTAAATACTTAAATGTATTTTTAATTAATTAAAATCAATTAACTAATTAAATAAAAAATTTAAATGAATTAAAAATATTTTTTTTATGCAAAAAATAAAAATAAAAATATTTTTGGTTTCTGAAAATTAATAAAAGGCTTGACAAAAATTTTCAGATTTTTTTAATCATTTTTACTATTTTTAATAATTCGTACAAAATAAATAAGAAAAATGTGAAATAAAAATGAATTTAATGAAAGTAAGCACATCCAAGGGACATGATTCAAATCTGGAAAGGGAGGGAAAGACCACACGCGCATCTGGACGGCTGGAATTCAAACTTGCACTAATTACAGGATTAAGCCCTAATCTGAACCCTAATCACTTTCAGATGACCGGAACAGTGTTCCAGTCATCTTCTCCGGCCACCCAAACTTGCTAACCCTCTCAATTCGTAAAATAAACTCACCAAATTCTCCAGAAATGATCCCTAACTCATTCTAAACAAGATTCATCCAGCAAAAATCATTTATTTCACATGAACATCAAGATTCGAAGCAAAACGGAAAATTACTCAGAAATTTCAGAAGCTTCATACATGCTTAATATTCAATCATTTTCAAAACCAAAAGGTGCAATGTGATCAGTGAAGCATGGAGAACAATCTAAGAACTTAAAATTTCATTTCTGGAAAATTTGTTCTTGAGGTTACCTGAGTTGAAGCTTTCGAAACTAGCACTTTCTTGGCTCTTCTTTGGTGCTTTTCCACTCCCCTTGATCCCCTTATGCTTCTGGAATGCTTGAAAGGAGTTTATATGGAGTGTTTTGAAGGTTTCAGTTCATAGGTGATGAAAATCGTGTTTTGTTTGAGGTGGTTTCAGACCAATGTGAGGGGTGGGAAATGATCAGTGATTGATTTAGAGATGAATGGTGGTGTTTGTTTTGAGTTTGAGCAATTATGCTGTGTGTTTCGAAGGAAAATGCAAGAGAGGTGATTTTTGTGAACTAGAGAATGCTGAGGTTTTAGGCTAAGTTCTTGTATGTTATGGCTTGCTTTAGGTTAGTATAAACAAATGCAATTGGTTCAGAGAGTTGTTGTGGCATAGTGTGATTGGTATGGTGTGAAATGCAAAAAGTCAACATTTCTTGTACTTGAGGTATGGGTAAGTGGCAGGCTTGGTACAATGGGGTGTCTGGTGCAGCAAGGATCAAGGATGGCCATGGAATTCATTTAGAGGCAATTCAGCATGTTTGTGAAAGGTTCTTGGTCATTTTGCAATTTCATGAAACTTTGGCCCTTTTGAGATTTCTTCATGGGCAAGTCATGAAAACTTGAGATTCTTGGGCCAATTCTGACTTTTAGGCAATGTGTTATGTTTGTATGATGCATAGAAGTGTATTTGAAGTCACAAAATGGCTTGGCAAGTGGTTTTGCAAAAATCCCTCTTTGGTGCATTCTTGAAAATTATGTGATTTTTGCCAACTTTGACAAGCCATAACTTGAGTTCCAAAATGAATTAGATCTTGTTCTTATACTTTTTGAAAAGGTAATGATCCAATCTACAACTTTCATGACCAACAATTTTTCATTTGAAGCATTTTTGGTTAAGAAAATGGAGGTTGAAAAACTTTCCCAAAATGGAAAGTTTACATTACAAGTCATTTCCATTTTTGGCAACTTTTGGTTTAGCTCATTTTTCTTCAATTTTTTGAACTTATTAACACTCCAATGATCAAATAAAGACCATTTAACTTCAATTTGATGAAAACTTCACTTTGGTTCCATGTTGGGGGGCCTCAGATGCCCTGATTTTGCTCTGACTTGCTTAGGAAGTTACCTAGTGATCAGATGACTTCCACAATGAATTTCTTTATCAAACTTGGTATGCATGATCCTTATATCATATTGAGACCAATAGAAACAAGAATGACAAAAAAAATTGAGTTATGGCCTCTAAAACCAAAACCCTAATTTTAGGTCATCTGTGCAGTTAAACCCTAGCTCAGCTTCCATGCTTTGCAAGTTCTTGTGATTTTTGAACTTCCTTGATCTTTGGAAGATAAAATATGATGATTGAACATACATGGACCCCTCTTGAAATGATTGATGGCCTTTGGAGTGGCTCAGGAGGATCTTGGATGGCTCAAATCACAAACCCTAGATGCAGATGAACCTGAACTAATGCAGTGAAGCAAAAATGCAACATGAAATGGTATGATTAAACTTATGCAAATATGAAAGATCACAAGCCATGGTGTGAACTTAGTTAGGGCAAATTTGGGGTGTTACAGCTGCCCCTATTCAAACATGAGTTAGCTGTGTAGGATGTAAGCGACAGCTTAACAGGCAAACAAGATAACTTGTGGTTGAATACCAAATACAGTCCAAAATTTTCACTCACTGGGAGAAGAAGAAAAGGGATATAGATTGTAAGATGAAAGTATAATATGATTATAAAATGCGGGCGATGGAGGACGACCATCGAGCAGAGGACGACTGTTGGGGATAAAGCGGTGACGAGTACGGCCGACATGCTGGAGAAATAAAGAGATCATGATGGGGACGGCCATCAAGTAAAGAAACAAAAACTCTTTGGGGATTAAAGGTAAGGTCAGTGATGGGGACGACCATCAGGTTTGCAACGTAAGGGTAAACAACGATGGGTACGGCCATCGGGTTAATGAAATAAATGATGAGGGACAGTCATCAAAGGTGAAGGACGATCACCTAGCAGGGGACGGCTGCTCTTTACCACGACATAGGACGAATGCCGGATAGAAAAGGTCGACTATGGGGACAGCCATCGGATAAGCATGATGAAGGACGATAATCAAGAGGTGAAGGACGATCACCTAGCAGGGTGCGGCTGCTCTCGGGGTTGTATCATGACATAGGACGAATTGGCAGATAACAAGATCAATGATAGGGATGGCCATCGGATAAAATGATGAAGGACGATCATCAAAAGGTGAAGGACGATCACCTAGCAGGGGACGACTGCTCTGTTGGGGATAAAGATGAGGGACGGTCATCTAAAGGTGAAGGATGATCACCTGGCAGGGTACGACTGCCGAAAGTATCTCGACATAGGACGATTGTCGGATAGAAAAGGGTTCCAATAATGGAGACTCCGCTGGGAGAAGGATGAGGGACGGTCATCCAAAGGTGAAGAACGATCACTTGGCAGGGTACGGCTGCCGAAAGTATCATGACATAGGACGAATGTCAGATAGGAAAGAAGTTTTGCTGGGGACTTCGCTGGGGAATAGTAAACACGGACGAGTGTTTACATCCAAGAAATAAAAGGTATAAGTGTTTGACACTGTGTATGGATTAAAGATGCGGACGAGCATCCTTAAGACTACGATACGGACGAGTATCGGTAGAAACAACGCTGACGCATGTTCAGAGATGATGATACGAACGCGTATCAACTAGTTAACAAAGAACACGGACGAGAGTCGAATCTGAGGGGAAATAAGTGTGTATACAAGATACGGATGAGTATCTGTATGAGTAAAAATCAGCATGAGTGAGACACAGACGAGTGTTTAACTTGCTGGGGAGAGTATGACACGGACGGGTTTCACAAGAGGAAACGTATAAGTTATGAACTTATAAGTGTAAAAGGTAATCTGGTGACTTGTGGGGATAGGATGACACGGACGGGTGTCAATGAGAGTGTATTATGAAGAAGTGTTTGGTTTACAATAAGTGATTAGGCAACCATGATGGGGATCAGTGACACGGACGGGCGTCAAGAGAATGTAAAATTCTATATTCAACAAGGATATTTGTGGCTTATATCTGCGGGGAAGTTGAGATGACACGGACGAGTGTCGAGAAAAACATGTTATGGATAAGTAACTGCTGGTAGAAAGTGTTCTGGCCATTTTACTGGGGAAAGATGACACGGACGAGTGCCAAGAGGAGCATGTATCTGCATTTTAGGAGTGCAAAGGGACGCTTTGGCTTTTATGTACAAGGGATGTATTATGTATATTGTTGATGAAGTACCGTTGATATTTACTGGTTGCTGATTCAAAACCTGACTTGTGATTATGAAATATGTTTGACTTTTGCCGTAATGCTCTGTATTAGATGGAATGCTACGCTCTGAGGGGAAATATGATGTAAATGCTATGGTTATGCAAAAGATACCGATCCGGGACTCGTGTCCCGTTGTTGCTTGTGGAGATCCCTAACTGATCTTCTTGAAAGGATATCCCAGCTAGGGATGAGATCATTGGTAGATCTGATAAGATGTATGACTCTGCTTAGGGAAATAGGTCACTGATAGACCTATCTTTGTAACGAGGAGCCCAGCTGGGATGCGGACGCTTCCGTCACTTTTTTGTGTGAGAATTTCAGACATTGCTCATCTGGGAGAGGTTGGTGCTCTGTGGGGAGATGGTTCCCTGCCTAGTACTCTGTTTGGAGAGGAAGGACCACTGAACGGTCTTTCCAGAGATTTCTCATGGGGATCCTGCTGAGGATGATGCTACTTGGTAACTCAGCTGGGGATATGGGCATCTTCTAGTACTGTTCTGAAGAAAGATGTGTTGGAGAAGTGATGCTTGACAACTCTGATGGGGAGAAAGCATTTTTGGTGCTGTCTGGAAGATGTACTGAGGAAATAATGATTTAGCAACTTTGTTGGGGAAGGCCTTTCATGCCCCATGTTGCGCTCTGAATACCTGCAATCCTGTTATGACAAAGAAACGCACAAGTACCCCGGGGTATCCCTTACTGGATTCCATCATAGGAGTTTAGACACTCCCGGGAGTAAGTAATATATTTTCCTGCAAGCATGTGTTTAGAAAGGCGCATCTGTTTTTATGCAAACATTATATCAGGGATATCGGACATTTTTGCAAACGAGATAAAAATGTACAAGACGAGACGTGACTGAAAATTCCGGTTTTATTAATTTGGGTGCCCTGAATTGGCAAATATAGTCAAAGAAATAGATCCCCTGAAATGAGGAGATTGTTACAAAATTGAGAAACAAAAAGGTGCTGGCAATGTTGACGACGCTTTAGCGAGCTTCCCTTTGCTATGACCCGTATGACCTTGACGTTCTTCTCATCTTGCTTTCTGAAGAAGGCTGATTCTGACCGATGCTTTAACCTTTCGAAACTTGCCAAGTCGTAAGTGATACAGGCGAATTCAGAATGCAGTTGTTTGCTTATTCCCTTATTTTGCGTGGATCGCCCTTTCGGGTTTTCAATCCATCGGGATACCCCTTTTTTGCCTGAGTTGTCCAATGTGGCTTTTCAACTCAGTGGGTGTACATTTTTCTTTATTTTCCCTTATTTTTGCCCGAGTCTTTTATTCTGTTTTTGACTCGCCGGGATGCCCTATTTTAGCCTGGACTTACATTCTGTTTTTATGTCCAGCGGGTCATTTTATGCGAAGTATTTTTTAACTGCATCTGAATTCACAGGGGACAGGAAATCTTCACCATCCATAGTAGTGAGCATCAGTGCTCCTCCAGAGAAGACTATCTTTACTATGAACGGACCATCATAATTCGGAGTCCACTTGCCCCTGTGGTCTGTATGAGGAGGGAGGAGTCTTTTCAGCACAAGAATTGTGGTGTTGGATTTTGAAGTCTCGACACAGTTCTTCCATCATCTTGTTGTTCAAATTGGAACCATTATCAGTAATGATTCGCTCGGGCACTCCATACCGACAGATGATGTCTCTCTTCAGGAATCTGGCTACCACTTGCCTGGTGACATTTGCATACGAAGCTGCTTCAACCCACTTGGTAAAATAGTCAATGGCTACCAGGATGAATATGTGGCCATTTGAAGTAGTCGGCTCAATCTTTCCTATCATGTCAATGCCCCACATGGCAAAGGGCTAAGGTGAAGACATCACATTCAAAGGATTTGGAGGCACATGCACTTTGTCTGCATAGATATGGCATTTGTGGCACTTTCTGGCATTGGCACAACAGTCTGCATCCATTGTGATCCAATAGTAACCTGACCTTAGCAATTTCTTAGCCATTGCATGCCCTCCATCATGGGTACCAAAAGATCCTTCATGCACCTCGTGCATCAGCAAGTCTGCCTTTTTCTTATCAACACATCTGAGAAGCACCATGTCAAAGTTTCTCTTGTACAAGGAGCCATCAGCATTCAGGAAGAAACTACCAGCCAGCCTTCTTAAAGTCTTCTTATCATTGGATGATGCCCTAGGTGGGTATCTTTGATCCTCTAAGAAGCATTTGATGTCATAAAACCAAGGCTTGTCATCTTTAGCAATGTCTACTGAGAATACGTATGTTGGTCTGTCAAGTCTGGATACTGAAATCCGAGGCACAAAACTGGCAGCTTGAACTTTGATCATGGAGGAAATGGTAGCCAGAGCATCTGCAAACTGATTTTCATCTCGAGGGATATACTCAAGTTTGACTGTGGTGAAGAAAGTCAGTAATCTCCTCGTATAATCCCGGTATGGAATCAGATGCTCCTGGTGAGTGTACCATTTGCCGTTGGTCTGATTGATTACCAGAGCTGAATCTCTGAATACAGTTAAAGTATTGATCCTGAGGTCAATGGCTTCCTCGAGACCCATGATACAGGCTTCGTATTCAACTTCGTTGTTAGTGCAGTTAAAGGTGAGTTTTGCCGAGAAAGGTATGTGAACTCCCTTAGGTGTAATGAGTACTGCACCAACACCACGACCATTCATATTAACAGCCCCATCAAACATCATTGTCCATTCTTCTTCTGGGTCAGGCCCTTCAGTGTGAACAGGCTCCTCATGATCTCTTGCTTTTATGAACATGATGTTTTCATCAGGGAAGTCAAATCTCATAGGCTGGTAATCATCAATGGGTTGCTCAGCCAGATAGTCAGACAATACACTGCCTTTGATGGCTTTCTGCGATGTGTACTGAATGTCATATTCTGTAAGAATCATTTTCCATCTTGCAACCCGTCCGGTAAGTGCTGGCTTCTCGAATATGTACTTGACTGGATCTATCTTTGAGATCAACAAGGTAGTGTGGGTCAACATATACTGCCTTAGTCGGCGAGCAGCCCACGCTAAAGCACAACAAGTTTTCTCAAGCAGTGAATAACGTTGTTCATAGTCGGTAAACATTTTTCTTAGGTAGTATATTGCATACTCTTTTCGACCAGACTCGTCATGTTGGCCCAGCACACACCTCATTGACTCTTCTAATACTGTCAAGTACATTATTAGAGGTCTTCCTTCAACTGGAGGCATAAGGATTGGAGGTTCTTGTAAGTACTCCTTGATTTTGTCAAAAGACCTCTGGCAGTCTTCATTCCACCTGACTGTTTGCTCTTTTCTTAACAATTTGAACAAGGGCTCACAGGTTGCTGTAAGGTGAGATATGAACCGCGATATGTAGTTCAATCTACCTAAGAACCCTCGAACTTCTTTTTCAGTCCTTGGTGCAGGCATCTCCTGAATGGCCTTGACTATGTCAGGATCAACTTCAATTCCCTTTTCACTTACAATAAATCCCAGCAGCATACCGGACCGTACCCCGAATGTGCATTTATTGGGGTTTAGCTTCAGCTGATACTTCCTCAGACGCTTGAACAACTTTAACAGATTTATCAGATGGTCTTCTTCTGTGAGGGACTTGGCAATCATGTCATCCACATAACATTCAATTTCTTTGTGGATCATGTCATGGAATAATGTTACCATAGCCCGTTGATAAGTGGCACCAGCATTTTTCAGTCCAAACGACATTACCTTATAACAGAATGTGCCCTAGGGTGTGATGAAAGTTGTCTTCTCCATGTCTTCAGGTGACATCTTGATCTGATTATATTCTGAAAATTCATCCATGAAGGAGAACACCGAGAACTGAGCCGTGTTGTCGACCAATACATCAATGTGAGGTAATGGGAAATCATCTTTCGGGCTAGCTCTATTCAGATCCCGATAATCCACACACATCCGTACTTTTCCATCCTTCTTAGGCACTAGTACAATGTTAGCAACCCACGACGGGTAACTAGTTACAGCAAGGAAACCGGTGTCCCACTATTTTTGTACCTCTTCTTTTATCTTCATGGCCATATCTGGACGAGTATGGCGTAGCTTCTGTTTTACTGGAGGATAGTCTTCCTTTAGAGGCAACTTGTGCATAACAATGTCGGTATCTAGGCCTGGCATATCTTGATAAGACCAAGCAAAAACATCCACATACTCCCGAAGCATGTCGATAAGTTGTTCCTTCACTGAATCTTGCAGATGGGCCCCGATCTTCACTTCTTTCAAGTCTTCTTCGGTACCAAGATTAACTGTCTCAACTTCCTCCTGATGAGGACTGATAACCTTCTCCTCTTGTCTTAACAACCTGGCTAGTTCTTCAGGTAGCTCATAATCTTCTTCAACCCCTTCATCGGCTTGATTAATCGGATTGTCGAAGTCATACGAAGTCATAGCAGTGTTGTTGTCGGTGCAGTTTGGAGGGCACTCTCTGCAAGGGTTTAGATTTGTTCATTTTAGTGATCAGTTTTATCTTGTTTAGAAAAAGTGAAAATGAAGTTATTAATTTGAAAAACATTGCCATTTTTTTTTTGTACAAAAAATGAAAAATGAAAAAGAGTGAGCGGGAAAAAAGAGACTCATTTGCAAAAGATGTCCTGATATTCATTAATTGATCGTTTGCACAAAATACAAGATGGCCCGATTACAAAATGAGCCTTGACATCTTGGGCAAGATGCAGGACTTGATGCATGCTTAAAGACAGGAAATAATAATTACTCTGCAGGAGTAACTCTTATAATTTTCTGGGAAGACCAGTTTGAGACTTGGTTCCCTGGGATCCTCGGACGTATCCAACTTTCCAGGTTGCGTTCGTCTTCTTCCTCGTCTTCCAGACTGTTCACATCATCCGGGGTAAGCATTCCCCCGCTGACAAATTTGGGCTCCGTGGCAGCCTTTGGTTGATCTTGTCAAGTTGGTCTGTAACCTAACTCGAATCTGTCTTCTTTCTTTTCTACTGGCAGCAGCTTGCCCCAGCCTTGAGCGGTACCCTCCTCAACAACCTTCTGGGCCTGTTGATACGAAGTGATGGAAGTTCCAGACACAGCAGTAGCTTCATTGATGTTAAGGGCCTCAAACCCCTGACTCATAGTCTCATGGATCTCCCCATCCATCTCTATATACTTATAAGTAGCCAGCTGGCTAACAAAAATGTCTTCCTCCCTGCAGATTGTGATGATCTGGCCTTCCCACTCAAATTTTAACTTCTGGTGAAGGGTAGATGTAACAGCGCCAGCGACGTTAATCCAGGGTCTACCCAACAAACAATTGTAGGCCGGCTGTATGTCCATCACAAAGAAGGTAGTTTTAAAGGTTTGTGGGCCAATCAACACAGGTAAATCAATCTCTCCAAGCACTGATCTCTTAGATCCATCAAATGCTCTCACCACCAAGTTACTTGGACGCAATGCCAAACCATCATACTCTAGCTTCACCAAGGTTTTCTTTGGGAGGACATTGAGCGAAGACCTAGTGTCCACCAGCACATGAGAAAGAACAGTACCTTTGCATTCTAAGGTGATATGTAAAGCCTTGTTATGATTGCGTCCCTCCGTAGTTAAATCAGCATTTGTGAAGCCCAGTCCATGACTGGTGTTAACATTTGCAACCACTGTTTCCAGCTGATTAACCGTAATCTCTTCTGGCATATACGCTGCGTGCAGGACCTTCAACAATGCATTCCTGTGGGCTTCGGAACACATTAGCAATGATAATATAGAGATTTTGGAGGGAGTTTGATGAAGCTGGTCTACCACTTTGTAATCACTCCTTTTGATTATTCTCATGAACTCGTCCACCTCTTGCTCAAAAGACGCCTTCAGAGTTTCTTTAACATTTGGCTCTTCTAGTACCACATTCTTCCCTTTTGCCTTAGCAGCAGCTTCTGCTTCGACATTGGGCCTTGGTGTTTGTAAGGCAAAAAGGCGTCCACTTCTGGTGAAGCCTCCGCCTACCCCAACATTGTCAATTTGTGGTGGAGAGGTTGTTGAATCTAGAGTGATCTTCTTTCCTTCGCAGTAGAGATCAGAGCCATAATGCCAAGGTATGGCATTAATGCTTTCATAAGGAATAGGTCCAGGCACCGTAATGGTGACCGGACTGATTGCTGCAGCGGAAGGAACTGTGATGGTATGCGGATCGTAGTAGATTGTGACTGGAGATCTGACAGGAGGTGTTGCAGTTTGTTGTTGGAAATTGTTGTTGGGATGAACATTTACCGGGTCATAATAGATTGTGACCGTTGAGACATCTTCATTAGTGTTTGCTGGTGTTGTAGGCGATTCCGTTGATAAAATGGGTGTTGATGTTGTAGAAGTAAGCGTAACTGAACTTTGGTTTGTTGAAATAATGGATGGAGTGATTGCTGGAGTTGTGGATGAATCAGTGGGAATGATAGTTGTTGATGTTGTAGGAGGATCTATTGTTGCTGAAGAAAGGATTGTTGATGTTGATGGAGAATCCATTGTTGCTGCAGGAAGAGTTGTTGCTGTTGAAGGAGCCATTGTGGTAATTTGCAGGATTCCATCTCTGATAAGGCCATCTATGTCAAACCTTAGCTTCTCACAACCATTAATAGTAGTTTTGCACGATTCGCAGCAGGCCCCACAGCCCGGGAACACTTGGCATCTTAAGAGTTGAGTTTTGACTTTTGCCAATGGTGTTTGAATCTGTGCAACATTGTCAATCAGTGCAGATGGTTGATCCTCTTCTATGGCATTAATCCTGGGCCACCATGATTAGGCATAGGATTCCTGTTAACATTCGGAGGAGGCACGAAATTGAGAGCTTTGGAATCGACCAAATCCTGAACTTTCATCTATAAGGCCCTACACTTCTCGGTATTATGACCAGGTGCATTGGAGTGAAAGGCACACCTAGCATTAGCATCATAATTCTTCGGGAGATTGAGATGATCTGGTGGAGCCAACGTCCTTAACTCAACCAGGTTAAGCTTCAGGAGTTGTGGCAGTAGAGCGACATAAGGCATAGGGATAGGGTCAATCACCCTATTTGCCTGAGATGGCCTCTGTTGAAAGGGGCGCTGCTGTTGGTTGTTGTTGTTATTGCTGTAAGTTCTTTGTTGTGGAAAATGAGATTGTTGCTAATAGTGATGTTGTTGTTGTTGTTGAGGAAAAAGTGGTTGTTGTGGAACCGGAGCCGGGATAGTAACGACTGCTATTGATCTATGAGAATATTGGGGTCTGCCCCTGCTTGCATGGATAACATTCGTTTCACCTGCCCTTCGAGGTCCTGCAAAAGGTTTTCTGGGGTTATTGGAGGAGCTTGCACCATTGTCAGAGATTTTGCCCATTTTCAAAAGACTCTCAATTCTTTCACCAGCTATAACTACATCGGCAAAACTGGTGGAAGAGAAAGCAACAAGTCTATCAATATAAGTTCCCTGCAAGGTGTTCATAAACATGTCAGCCATCTCTCTTTCTGACATGGGTGGCTGGACAGCAGCAACAAGCTGTCTCCACCTCTGAGCATAATCCCAAAAGCTTTCCCTTGAAGATTGAGACATGCCCATTAGAAGAGTTCTATTGGGAGCCATGTCTAGGTTGTATTGGTATTTCCGAATGAAGGCTTCGGCCAAGTCATTCGAACATCTTATAGTGGCCCTTGTCAGATGCGAATACCATTCTCTTGACGCTCTAGTCAGGTGTAAACACCCAAAATTTGCCCTCTGGCTTTTGTATCTTTTTTCTGCTTCTCGTTTGCATATCATACGCATTTTGCATACCATTTGCATAAGCTCTTAAGACATGGGATCATAGGTTTTCTGTGGAACTAGGGTTTCACACCCTACTTGTGGCTATCAGACAAATTCAAGGCTTTGGTTGGCAGCCATCAGTGGTATCATTCTCCTCATGTCGCTGGATTAGGGTTTATTTCCCTGAAACAGTGATCTTCAAGGATTTCATGTCTGCAAGGACTATTCACTGCGCATCTGGCATATCATCAGGATATTTTCTTCTTCATTAAGTTACAAGGATATTCTCGTCTTCTCAGCAACTTAGGCTATCTTCTATCTCAAAAGTTTTGGTTTCAGTTCAAGTGTGTTTGTCCAGTTGCAATCTAATTCAGATGGATGTTTGACCTAATTTTGGTCGAACTATCAGGAGATTTCTTCAAGTGAAATTTATCTATTTCAAGACTATTTATCAGCCAGTGTGTGTCTAAAGTCAAGATGTGTCGTGTGCGCAATTCTTCAGGATATCAAGTAGTGATTCGTGTGATATGGTTGTTATTTCAGGGGTGATTTGTTCAGTGGGCTAGGAGTGTGTTCATCCATTTTTAATCAAGAGTTGTAGGAAGAAATTCGAGTGTGGGGTCATTCGAGTTCATCACTTTTTTTTTTATCCTTTTCTCATTCTTATCCAATTAATCGTTATCCATTTTCAGTCAATGTCTCAACCATTTTTTATCATTAACTATTTCCATCCATTTCCAAGTTAAGCCCAATTATTCATGATCCATTTCAAAGTCAAAACCCATATTTTTCATTTATTTCCATTTAGTTACCCAAATTTCTAAAATCATTCCATTTATCTATAAGTTCCAAAAATTCAAATAACCATACTACTTTCATTTTCATTTCAAAATCCAACTTCAATTTTTTTTTCTATTTCATTCACACCATCCATTTCTAAGCTTACTTCATTATTACCACAAAAAATAAACAAATAAAATACAATTCCATTTTTTGTTCATTTTAATCTAAATCCATTAAATTATATTCTTGTAAATAGTACCCCTTTTTTTTACAATTTCATTTCAAACTCATTTATCATTTTTGTTATTACAACCCATTAACCCAAGTTGTCACAAAAATACTTTATCACCAAACCCATGTCAAGGCCCATTGAGAAAATCTTGTTTGACCTAGGTATAAGTAACAAAGTTTTGATCCCAAGACAACAAGAAAAAAGGGGCGCCTCCATTTAATTTCCAAAAACCACTCCTCCCTTTGTTTTCCACAACAAGCAGCCTCATTAATTTCTTTCCGTTCACCACCACTCTTCAACACAACAAAACACATATCTCCTTTTTTCTTTCTGCAACATTTTCAACAAAGAATGAAAAATCATTAACAATAACAAATCACCACCAACTCCATTCAACCTATTGAAATCGAAAACAATCTTCCCAAATTCCTTCAACTCAACACTTTTCCTCACCGCAAAAGAAAACAACAACACAGCATCAACGATTTTTCCTCATCATTCTCGCATCACCTAAGAGAGCTTGCCAACGCACCTTGCCGACTCTCTTCTACACAAACACATCACTCTTCATCACCTTTCAACCAACATGCCCAACCAATCTTCACAAACACAGCAAGAACAACACAGCACCAACATTCAACAGCCACACCGAATACAAACCACCTTCAAATCATTCTCGGCCTGCATCAATCTTCAGCACACACCATCACCTTACAACCATCGGAGCCACCGCGTCGAAACCGTCAAACCTTCAAACTCCACTTTCAGCAACCAACAACAAACTCACCGTCATTCTTTCACCACCATTAAGGCAGCTCACAATATCACTACCCTGGCTTCAACATTTCAAGACGACAAAAAACCACGTATCGCTCACTCTTTTCCACGCCTTCATCACCCTTTCATGCCATCTCCAACAAAAAACCGAATCCATCTTCCAACCAAACCTCCCCTTCACCGAAACAACAACAGCAGCAAAGCCAAACAACAACCAAAAACTAACCTCACTCTTCCAACTCTTCCAATTTCTCATACAACCTTCAAACCAATAAATCCGTTAATCATCACCGCCATCCCTTGCTCACTCTCTTAATCAACAACATCAACACTTCAACAACACCAATACAGAACACGCACAGAAAGAACAAAAAAAAACATAAAAGTGTAGAAGAAGATGAAACTGATTTGAAGCCGCGACGAACCAAAATCTCTTCCAATTCGCAACCGAGATTCAGACTTGGCGGCGAGGTCAACGAAGAGTTCAGAGGAGAGGCATTGAGTCGATGTTGAAGTCGCGATGAGCAATAATCCGTCAGCGTGGTAGCGCGGCGATGTTAATCGCTGAATCCTTGGTCCTTCATTCGTGAACACGATGCGAGGCCGCCGTCGTACAGGCACCGCTGAGAAGCATCGTTGAAGGAGAGGACAACGTCATGTTCGATCGTCGTTTGAGAAAAGAAGCGGAGAAGTTCGTCGACGAGAAGACGAGATTGAAGCGTCGCCGAAGAAGAAGAAGTTACCGTGAGGAGGGTGTTTCCGTAAATCTCGCTGTTGTGGCACTTTTGTTGTGAAGAGCGAAACGTGAAGAATGACGAGATGTTGCGTCACTCGAGGTTGACGGTGGCAGAATAATGGAGGGTTCAGAACTGTATGAGCTTGTGGAGGGAGCGTTTTGGGGTTGTCGTCGGTGATTTCATCTGACGGTGGAGGCGACGACCGTTGTTTTGAAACTGAAACTTGAGATAGAACTTTCTTTTCACGATTTACACAAGTTAGAGAGTGGTATTTGTTGTTTATTCCTTTCTTCAGGGTTTTACTTTATTTCTTTTTCTTTTTCTTTATTTTTCTTTTTTTTAAAAAAACCTGTTATTGTTGTTGGGTTTGTGATAAAGCCCATCGGATTACTTCATTTGCATTATGGGAATTCAGTGTTGCACCCTTTCACGAGCTGCTTTTTTTTAAATTGGGCATTATATTCTTGTTTTATTGCTCATACCTCCGGTCTCTAGTCCCTCCTGGCTATTGTTGTTGTTGTTCTGGGCTTGGTAAGCCCGTGGCCTGCTTCTGTAAGCACCACCAATTTCAATGTTAAACCCCTTTGCCAATTGTTATTATTATTTATTCTTTATTTTTGCTCAGTTAATTTTTGGTGCTTATTCTTAATTGATAATTAATATTTGTTGATTTCCTTTGTGATTATTGGCTTAGAATTTTAATTAGATTTACTTGTAAAAGTTTTGTTGACATTTTTTTAAATTTATTACTTAGAATTTAGATTTTGTCTAATGTTGGTTTTAGTTTTCTATTGGATGTTTTGTAGGTTTCTTGATAGAGGATAAAGCGTGGGTGACTTTGTGACTAATTGTTCCATAATCTTACTTGGACTAATGAGACCCATGGTTACAAATTGAACTTAGACTTTGCACAGACTAATTCGCGGTCTTAATTCTGGATGTGGGAAGCCTATATTTGACCTTTGCCTGGTGTCCTGATAATTGACAATTGCGCTTGACATTTCTTTTTGCGCTTATTGAAGAGGCAACGGACCTTCTCCGTTAGGTACCACTGAGGCATGGTTTTATTGCCTGCTGCTGCATCTGGAAGTCCTACTGGTGTAGGCTCTGTTTGTGCATTACTCATCTTATCTCCATTTCGCATTCTCATCTCTTCATTCTTATTCATCTTCATATTGCATTCTCATCTCTTTATCTTGTTTCTTCTTCATCTCATTTTTCTTCCTCTCTTATTCATTCTCGACTGGAGGTGTGCCTAGGCCACCACAGAGCTTCTCCTTTCATCCTTCTCTTTTTCTTTCTTTCTTCTTTAGGATAGTAAGCCTCACTAACCTAGGACCATCCGAGCATGTGAATATTGATTAGTCCCCCACTTAGCTTTTACCTTTGTGTCTCATTGAGTCTTCTCTTCTCATCTCATAATCCAGGACTAAACCCTAAAGGCTTTAAGGCTTTGTGATTGAGCTTATGCCTGCATCCTTCTATTAGGATGGAGTGTATAACTTTAATCTTAAGTGTTAAACCCTTAATGTGTTTAACTCCTCTTAATTAATTCATTTAATAATCATCAAGACATCACACTTGTAACTTGGGCCTTGCATTAGGGTTCTAATTCTTCCTTAATTGGTTAAGAAGGACTAACCCTAGTGTTAATGGACAAGTCCCCCTCAAGTTGTCTTACAAACTCTAAAATTCACTTCATCATCATATCATTAAATAAAATCCATCTAATAAATGTCTTGTTTTGTCATGAGTTTAATCCCTAATCATGGATTAAGTTGAGGAGCTTTCCTCAGCTTGAACATTCTCATCTATTATCCTTCTATTAGGATGGTGTAATGAGTCTGTTTAATCCCTGATTATGGCTTAACCTCATTACTTAACACTAAACAAAAACAACAAAAACATCTAAATAACCACAAATAGGTTAATGATCTTAATCCTGCATCAAAGGTGATTAAGTGTGAGAATCTGACTTCACACTTAAGGTATTCTCATTACCCCTAATCAGAGGGAAGATGTGATGAGTTTACTAAATTCATTGGTTTAGGCTTAAGCTCATTAACTTATGACAAACTTCAAAAAGCAATAAAAGACTGAAAACTCAAAAACAAACAATAATCGTCTCCTCCGGGATTCTTTTCTCATCTCATTCACTCACAAACGAGAACTCGCTTCTTCCGTCTAATGCAAGACAGTTTGCACCTGAGCCAGACAGGTCATACACTTGAGCATAGACAAGCAAGCAGTTCATCAAGTCAATTTATCTTTTCAGTCTCTTTGGGTCGAACTACGGTGTTCTGACTTCCTCATTGCACGAGAGGATACGTAGGCATAACTTAACAGTTATCGAACAAAAGTCTCTGTATATTCCCCCTCCTTCTAGCCTTATTCTTTAGCCTCATTATCATGAGCATTTCATCTTTGTTCTTACACTGACACTTCACTTATACACTTCACTTCTTTTACACTGACACCTGTACATCTTTTTTCCAGCTCTTTTATACACAGATTGCACTGACACTACCCCTTTAAAACACAAATCTTTTAAGCGTGGATCCCGTCGAGTACGGCGGACAATCTGGGTGCTAATACCTTCCCAGGTTGTAACCAACCCCCTTTCTCAGTCTCTCTGGTTCGCAACCGTCTTATCCATATCTTTCTAGGTCTATGCAGCATTACCTTTCCTCCGGGATAAAAATGCCTAGCTGGCGACTCTTTTCTTTTCCAGTGAGTTCACTGCTGTGTGTTCTCATTGTTCTTTTCGCCGACCGTTCGCGTCTGTACCATGTTTGAGCAAGTCTCATCTTTTGGGAGCGACAGCTTGGCGACTCTGCTGGGGAACCTTATACTGCAACCAGGGCTTCTGGTTCTTTTTGTGGGTTCCTCCTAGCGCTTGTTTGATTTGTGTTTACTGGGGTGTTATGTGCTATCTGTGTTTGTATATTTGTTTTGTTTATTGCTTTATGTACAGTTTGTTTACTGCTTTCTTTACAGCTTTATATACATCATACTGTCATACTGTTCTGGCTGGATCTGTTTTGTTGCTTTGATGGGTGGGTGTTCTATTGAGAGTTGAGGTCCTATACCTAGGACCTGAGTGACACCTAGGCTAGAGTGGTTCATATTCTTTCCCATTCCATTTCGGTCTGGTGCGGGAATATGAAACACGGTTCAGATATGGGTTTCTTCTTGAGAACTTTGTGCTACAGATTTCCTGTAGTGCTAGGGCTATCTGGGAAGCCTGCTAAGTCTGGATGACCTTTATCATGACCTTCAGAAACTGAGGAGAATTGGAGGAGGATTTTTTATGGTTATTGTAAACACTGTACCTCCGGGTTAGAAGTGTTTACACTTCTCATAACTGATCCAAGTCTGAGGATCCTTGTTTTAGAACACTACCTGTGAGGGGGTTGGGTTGTTTACAGATTTGCAGGAAGCCATGACCTCAACATACCCTCATTACCAGTACAATTGTTTGATCCGGTCACTATGATCCTGAAGTTATTGACCTCTGGTTTTCAGTTACTATTTTGGGTTACTATACAGAGATCTTGTGGTTACAGACACTCGATTCTTGGTCCGGCATTCCAGATTCCAGGCAGTTTCTAGCTGTGATCCCATGTCTTTGCATCTTTTGCATCATCATATTGCATTTTGCATGTGCATCTGCATTGCATTTTCCTCCTCCAGAGAGCTCATCCTTCCTCTTTTGTCCATGACAAGCCAGCTGATTTCCCGGTGCTCAGTTTGAACAAGTGGTAACAATTAGAAGACGACAGAGTATGTGAAGCTAGACTGAGCAGTGTCAAGAGGTAAAGGGTCAGTTTGGAAGCCGTCAGTAGCTATGTCAGAGAACAACCGTCAGAATATTGAGTTTCCACCTGGTTTCACTTCAATGACCAATCCTTTGTATGGTCTTTCTCCTGATGATGATTTTCTGCAAGTGGACTACCTTACTCAAGCTCAGCCTGTACAGACCCCGATCGTGAATCAGAGTGTACCTGAACCATCTGTTGTTCGAGGTGGGCCTTCATCTTCTTCTGATTCTACGAATTATCAGAGTTTTGCCTTCCCTATGCCAGACTTCCAAGGGGCAATCCCTCTTGTGAAAACCAAGGATCCACAAGTCATTGATCCTGCTGAAAGGTTTCGTGTGTTGGATGAGAAACTTAAAGCCTTAGCAGATCCTGACGCCTTTGGTTTTGATGCTCTAAACCTGTGTTTGGTGCCTGGTCTTGTCATACCTCCAGATTTCAAAGCTCCGAAGTTTGAGAAGTACACTGGTGTCAGTTGCCCGAAGCGTCATTTGGTGATGTTCTGTAGAAAAATGACTTCTCATGCCTGCAATGATAAGTTGATGATTCACTGTTTTCAGGACAGTTTAAGTGGGGCATCTTTAAGTTGGTACGTGGATTTGGAAAGTAGTCATATCCGATCTTGGAATGATTTATCCAGAGCTTTCGTAAAGCAATACCAGTACAATATGGACGTGGCGCCCAATCGCACGCACTTGCAGAGCCTATCCCAGAGGATTGGTGAATCTTTCAGAGAATATGCACAGCGGTGGAGAGAATTGGCAGCCCAGGTGCAACCACCACTTTCAGATAGAGAATTAATTGACCTGCTCGTGGGCACCTTGCAGGGTCCATACTTGGAAAGAATGAGTAGCATTGGGATGACAAGCTTCTCTGATTTGATGATAGTTGGAGTACGCATTGAGAGCCTGCTCAAAAGTTGAAAGATCCAGGACTTTTCGAATATCCCAGCTAGTGAAGGTGAGTCTGTTGTTAGCTCCCAAGAGGAAGAATGGGATGACGTCAGTGCCTTCATGGCAAATGTTGCATATTCTGGACAAACATCTTCTCAGAGATCATCTATTCCTGAATCTGACTACTCTTACGGGCATTCGGCAGTGCTCAGAACACCGTGTCAGAGACCCTGGGCTCCTCCTCGTCCAAATCTGCAATCTCATGGTCGAAGACCTCAGAATCAACTTCAGAGCCAGCCTAGGCCTCGTAACAATCTGGAAAGAAGGATTGCTCCTCTTCATTCAGTCCCCATGGCATACAGTGACCTTTTGCCACATCTAATTCAAAGCTCTTTGGTGGTTCCTAAGTCTCTCAAGCCGTTGTCAGAGTCGTACCCTCCAGGGTACAATCCTCATGAGCAGTGCGGGTATCATGGTGGATCAATGGGGCATTCAACTGAAGATTGCAAAGCTTTTCAAGCCAAAGTACAACAATTGATCGACAAGGGCTACATTTTCTTTCCAGAAGGAAGCTTGGTTGTGCACGTCAACCTTTCACCTGATTGAGTTCAAAGACTTCAGAAGAAGCGTATCTTGATTTCAGTGGCTCAGACAACAGTATGTCAGCAGAGTTGGTGATCATTGTATCCTTTTATCATTTGCATTGTAGTTTCTTTCCTGTTAGCAGCTACTTGTCTTTTAAGCATTGTTATTTTTAAATGGTATTGTTAATGTAGTGATCTTGCATTTTTGAATCAATTATGTCGCATTCGCTCATTTTTTCTTTCCTTGCATCAAAAACGAAAAATAACAAAAAATTGCATCCATATACCTCCCATTTATTTCACTGTTGTTTAGCAGGTTTGAGGGAGGATGATGACAACTGAATACCCATAATTGTTCAAGGTATGCTTTCAGGGTAGAACCTGTTGACGATGTACAGGCATTGCTTCAGTTCCCAAACACCGGAGATATAAGGGAGATAGACCCTCGTCAACCCCTTTGAGCCTTGAAGTAGGAGTTTCTTTTCTAAACAAAAAAAAACCCTCACATTCAACCCGGGGCAGGGTAGTTATCAGTTAATTTGACCGAGCGTTCAAATTTCCAAAGTAGTGTGCATCTGAGGATCCATTACCTTTATTCATTACACCTCAAGAGGTCAAGGGACGTGAAACCACAATGGTTATCCCTCAACAACAAAGGAATGAGGCAGTCAACCCTTTCAGCAAGTCATGACAAACCTGTGTCACACGATTTGTTCAAAAAATCAAAGGAAAAGAGAAATAAAGCCCGCTAAGTCGAAAAAGTGAAAACATATGACTTAGGCAAAAGTTAGGGCATCCCGCTGGACTTCAAAATCGAAAAATTCAAAAAAAAAAAAAAAAAAGATTCAGTCCAGGCAAAAGTTAGGGAATAAAAATCTGAAAAAAATATATTCCATAAGAACAAAGTTGTGTGACCAGACACAAAGTCAGAAGGGGTGACCGTTACTCCAAGAAACCTCATCGGTGCTTAAATCGTCAATGTCATTGGTTCCTCAATCATTACAAAACCCTTGTGAGGAGCGAGCGCTTAAGTCGAATTAGCTGAACGTAGGACCGGAGAACATCAAGGAGAATGGGTGGGCACAAATAAACTTTGAGCCATAAATCTTTCTTTCTAAAACCGTGAACCAGACCACGTTATAACCCTTGAAAGTCCTAATTGAATCAGGTTCAATTCTGAAAGCATACTGTGACAAGGTTGCGTAAACTGACTCCTAACGATTTGCTAACTCAGCACTACGTTTGGACTAACCGTCCATTCGTCACACACTGTCACAACATTTAAATAAAATAGATTTTCAAAACTTGCATGTGCACTGCATTAAAATTACCATTTGTGAACGTACAGTTTTAATTGCAAGTTAGTTTGTGACAGCCGGGAAGTTCCTACAAAGGGCAATCGCGAGGGAACTTGATCATTCAACAATGATGACCAGAATCAAGCACATCGTGTAGGCCTATGAATCAGGGGCATGTTATCCAGTGGTTTTGTTGACCAAGGAATCTGTCAGGGTAAAGAGAGTTCCCAAGCATCAGTTGATCGAGGAACGTCATTCAAAGTCAGTTGATCAGAGCTGAATCTGCCAAACAGGGGCAGGCCACCCGAAATTTCTGTTGTCCAAAGATATATTCTTCCAATCCTCAGTCAGAATGACTCAAGTCGCTTTCACGCTCATACCGGGGAAGGATACTTCCAGAGTTCACTAGATGCAATTCTCCTCGAGCATCCAGGTCTGTTATTCCAGGAATTGGATAATCAGAGGTAGTCTGTTCAGAGACTTACCAAGCAGGGGCAAATTTAGCTACACAGAGCAAGTTATATCAGTGATCTCCGAGTTCAAGACGAGTGTCGGGAAATCATGCTACCCACCGTCGCCTTTGTCACCCTTCTCAACCAGAAGCCTTGTCACTAAGACCTTTCTTCCCACCTCGGGAGTTTTTCTAGCCTTTCATAATCATTGCATAAATCGTTTGCATACGTTACTCATGTCGCATATAGAGCATATGCATCATAATTGCATTGAGCATAACTCCCCTCAATCATCAGATCTCACATCCAGGGCCTCGTAACCCCAACTTATCAACCTTTCAAAGTCCAGTTCTCGTCTGGCAAGCCTTTTCAAAGTCCAGTTCCCGTCTGGCAAACTTTTCAGAGTCTAGTCCTCGTCCGGCAGACAAACCCAAAGTCCAGTTCTCGTCTGGCAAACCAACTTAAAATACCAGTTCTCGTCTGGTAGGCGAATCTTTTACCAGTTCTCGTCTGGTCACCGTTTCATTCAACCCATTGAACGCCAGTTCTCGTCTGGTAGTCATTTCTTTTTTCAGAGTCAATTCTCGTTTGACAATGAACCCCAAGTAGTCAGTTCTCGTCTGACGACCTATTCTTTGCCCATCAGTTCTCGTCTGTTGGCCTACCTTTAATAAACCAGTTCTCGTCTGGTAATTCACCTTCAAAAGTCCAATTGCTTGGCAACCAAAAAATATATCTATCAACCTGGCCCTAGCGCCCAACCATCCTTGTTTCATATCTTTGGTTATGAGCATACGTCTGCATTGTACATCATTTGCATTGCATCTTCATACCGCATGGTTTCTGTTTTAGCTCTGATGTGGGGCAAGAATCGTTTCAAGACGTAATCTGGGGCAGTTATCTCAAGATTTGTTGAATTTCTGCGAGAGTTTGAAGACACTGGGGCAATTCTGGATGCCAAGTCTTCTGTAAAATCCTCTGAAGACGATCTTTTTATGGATGATGTAGTATGGTATGATGGAGATGTTAAGGGAATGTTAGTTCACTCAGGATGATCAGTAATGCTTTTGTTGAGCTCAGAAGTTTGAAGCACTGTGTTAATTCTCAGGGAATGTCTGGCATTTATTTTACCAGCAGGGCATTGGAAGTTTATTTCTTCCCCGAGCATAAAGATCTTCTTTCAGCCGACAAGATTCCTTCATGAGGAGTTGGTTATTCGCATTCAGTCAAAGCCAATTTTTATTGGCATATCTTCCCAACACAGCTGTTATGCTATACTTGGGGCATATTTTGATTCTCCAGCAAAGTCCCTCCTCGGCAGAGCATTGCCAAATCTTTTCTCAACCATGCCAAAGGGTTGACACATCCCCAGCTGAGTTGAAGCAGACGATATCCCCAACAGAACTTCAAGGCTAATTGAATCGTTCTCGTCCCCAAGCGGACTTATCTTTCCACAGTGAAGTTTTCCCAACAGGCAGCTGAAGGCCTTGTTTCCCCACAAAGTATGAATTATCAGAATTCCCTTCCCAGCAAGAGTTATCTGGTGAAGCATCTTCCCTAGCCAAGTCTAAAGATGATCTTTCCCCATAGAGTCATCAGGATTCTCATTTCCAAGGGACTTCCCCAACAGAGCAAGAAGAAATTCTCCCTAGTGGAGTCAGAGCAGGATGATCAGATCCTCAGCAGATGTTCAAAGCAGCTAAACGAAGTATACCTCACGCAGAGTCGTCTTTCCTCCAGTGAAAACCTCTCCAACAAGCATCAGGTTGCCAACACTTCGTTCCCATCAGAGTTAAAAGCTTTCAACCCGTCAACAGTATACAGAATGCTCCCCAGATTCCCCAGCGGAGAGTTAAAGCTAAAGCAGTTGCCTCACACTCCCAAACATCAGTATATACTCCTTGTGGCACCCGTCCGTGTCATATCCCCAGCAGAAAGCCAAAGCGTCCCCTTTGCACTCACAGATACATATATATATAATTTTCTTGACATCCGTCCGTGTCACTTTCCTCAGCATAATTACCTAAACACTTTGTATATCAGATATTTGTTTATACTATACTTTCCTTTTGACACTCGTCCGTGTCACTTTCTCCAGCAGGTTGAACACTCATATACACCACCTCTACTCATACTACTCATACAGATACTCGTCCGTATCTTGTATACACCATTTTATATCCCCGCAGATTCAATACTAGTCCTTGTTCTTTGTTAACCAGTTGGTACTCGTCCATACCATCATCTCAGAACATGCGTCAAGCGTTTGTTTCTACCTGATACTCGTCCGTATCATAGTCTTAAGGATGCTCGTCCGCATCTTTAATCCATACACTGTGTCAAACACTTTTGTCTTCTTGAATTTAGACACTCGTCTGTGTCTACTATCCCCCAGAAGAGTCCCCTCAGATTCGACACTCGTCCGTGTTCTCTGTTAACCAGTTGATACTCGTCCGTATCATCATCTCTGAACACGTATCAGTATTTGTTTCTACATGATACTCGTATCATAGTCTTAGGGATGCTCGTTCGCATCTTTAATCTATACACAATACCAAACACTTATACCTTTTACTTCTTGGATATAAACACTCGTCCGTGTTTACTATTCCCCAGTAGATCGCCCGCAAAGCAAGTTTCCTTTTTATCTGACATTCGTCCTATGTCATGATAGACCCTGAGAGCAGCCGTACCCTGCTAGGTGATCGTCCTTCACCTCTTGATGATCGTCCTTCATCATGCTCATCCGATGGCCGTCCCCATCGTTGATCTTTCCTATCCGACATTCGTCCTATGTCGTGATATTTGGCAGCCGTACCCTGCCAGGTGGTCGTCCTCCACCTTAGATGACCGCCCCTCATCTAACCCCAACAGAGCAGCCGTCCCCTGCTAGGTGATTGTCCTTCACCTTTGATGACCGTACCTCATCATCTGTTTATTTCATTTATTCTTTAACCCGATGGCCGTCCCCGTCGTGGTCCCTTTTCAGTTTAGCCCGATGGCCGTCCCCATCGTTGCTTACCTTGCTTTATGAACCTGATGGCCGTCCCCATCATTTTTCATTAATCCCCAGAGAATTTTATAGCTTTACTTGATGGCCGTCCCCATCATGTTCCCTTTTATCCCCAGCATGTCGGCCGTCCCCGTCATTGCTTTACTCCACACACTCTCCCCAGCATGTCGGCCGTCCCCGTCATTGCTCTTTCCCAGCAGTCGTCCTCTGCTCGGCGGTCGTCCTCCGTCGCCCACACTTTACAATATACTTTATTTTCCTTTACCATCTATATCCCTTTTCTTCTTCATTTTGTGAGTGCAAATTTTGGACTGTCTTTGGTATTCAACCACAAGTTATCTTGTTTGCCTGATAAGCCGTCGCTTACATCCTGCACAGCTAACTCGTGTTTGAATAGGGGCAGCTGTAAACACCCAAAATTTGCCCTCTGGCTTTTGTATCTTTTTTCTGCTTCTCGTTTGCATATCATACGCATTTTGCATACCATTTGCATAAGCTCTTAAGACATGGGATCATAGGTTTTCTGTGGAACTAGGGTTTCACACCCTACTTGTGGCTATCAGACAAATTCAAGGCTTTGGTTGGCATCCATCAGTGGTATCATTCTCCTCATGTCGCTGGATTAGGGTTTATTTCCCTAAAACAGTGATCTTCAAGGATTTCATGTCTGCAAGGACTATTCACTGCGCATCTGGCATATCATCAGGATATTTTCTTCTTCATTAAGTTACAAGGATATTCTCGTCTTCTCAGCATCTTAGGCTATCTTCTATCTCAAAAGTTTTGGTTTCAGTTCAAGTGTGTTTGTCCAGTTGCAATCTAATTCAGATGGATGTTTGACCTAATTTTGGTCGAACTATCAGGAGATTTCTTCAAGTGAAATTTATCTATTTCAAGACTATTTATCAGCCAGTGTGTGTCTAAAGTCAAGATGTGTCGTGTGCGCAATTCTTCAGGATATCAAGTAGTGATTCGTGTGATATGGTTGTTATTTCAGGGGTGATTTGTTCAGTGGGCTAGGAGTGTGTTCATCCATTTTTAATCAAGAGTTGTAGGAAGAAATTCGAGTGTGGGGTCATTCGAGTTCATCACTTTTTTTTTTATCCTTTTCTCATTCTTATCCAATTAATCGCTATCCATTTTCAGTCAATGTCTCAACCATTTTTTATCATTAACTATTTCCATCCATTTCCAAGTTAAGCCCAATTATTCATGATCCATTTCAAAGTCAAAACCCATATTTTTCATTTATTTCCATTTAGTTACCCAAATTTCTAAAATCATTCCATTTATCTATAAGTTCCAAAAATTCAAATAACCATACTACTTTCATTTTCATTTCAAAATCCAACTTCAATTTTTTTTTTCTATTTCATTCACACCATCCATTTCTAAGCTTACTTCATTATTACCACAAAAAATAAACAAATAAAATACAATTCCATTTTTTGTTCATTTTAATCTAAATCCATTAAATTATATTCTTGTAAATAGTACCCCTTTTTTTTACAATTTCATTTCAAACTCATTTATCATTTTTGTTATTACAACCCATTAACCCAAACAAAAATACTTTATCACCAAACCCATGTCAAGGCCCATTGAGAAAATCTTGTTTGACCTAGGTATAAGTAACAAAGTTTTGATCCCAAGACAACAAGAAAAAAGGGGCGCCTCCATTTAATTTCCAAAAACCACTCCTCCCTTTGTTTTCCACAACAAGCAGCCTCATTAATTTCTTTCCGTTCACCACCACTCTTCAACACAACAAAACACATATCTCCTTTTTTCTTTCTGCAACATTTTCAACAAAGAATGAAAAATCATTAACAATAACAAATCACCACCAACTCCATTCAACCTATTGAAATCGAAAACAATCTTCCCAAATTCCTTCAACTCAACACTTTTCCTCACCGCAAAAGAAAACAACAACACAGCATCAACGATTTTTCCTCATCATTCTCGCATCACCTAAGCGAGCTTGCCAACGCACCTTGCCGACTCTCTTCTACACAAACACATCACTCTTCATCACCTTTCAACCAACATGCCCAACCAATCTTCACAAACACAGCAAGAACAACACAGCACCAACATTCAACAGCCACACCGAATACAAACCACCTTCAAATCATTCTCGGCCTGCATCAATCTTCAGCACACACCATCACCTTACAACCATCGGAGCCACCGCGTCGAAACCGTCAAACCTTCAAACTCCACTTTCAGCAACCAACAACAAACTCACCGTCATTCTTTCACCACCATTAAGGCAGCTCACAATATCACTACCCTGGCTTCAACATTTCAAGACGACAAAAAACCACGTATCGCTCACTCTTTTCCACGCCTTCATCACCCTTTCATGCCATCTCCAACAAAAAACCGAATCCATCTTCCAACCAAACCTCCCCTTCACCGAAACAACAACAGCAGCAAAGCCAAACAACAACCAAAAACTAACCTCACTCTTCCAACTCTTCCAATTTCTCATACAACCTTCAAACCAATAAATCCGTTAATCATCACCGCCATCCCTTGCTCACTCTCTTAATCAACAACATCAACACTTCAACAACACCAATACAGAACACGCACAGAAAGAACAAAAAAAAACAGAAAAGTGTAGAAGATGATGAAACTGATTTGAAGCCGCGACGAACCAAAATCTCTTCCAATTCGCAACCGAGATTCAGACTTGGCGGCGAGGTCAACGAAGAGTTCAGAGGAGAGGCATTGAGTCGATGTTGAAGTCGCGATGAGCAATAATCCGTCAGCGTGGTAGCGCGGCGATGTTAATCGCTGAATCCTTGGTCCTTCATTCGTGAACACGATGCGAGGCCGCCGTCGTACAGGCACCGCTGAGAAGCATCGTTGAAGGAGAGGACAACGTCATGTTCGATCGTCATTTGAGAAAAGAAGCGGAGAAGTTCGTCGGCGAGAAGACGAGATTGAAGCGTCGCCGAAGAAGAAGTTACCGTGAGGAGGTTGTTTCCGTAAATCTCTCTGTTGTGGCACTTTTGTTGTGAAGAGCGAAACGTGAAGAATGACGAGATGTTGCGTCACTCGAGGTTGACGGTGGCAGAATAATGGAGGGTTCAGAACTGTATGAGCTTGTGGAGGGAGCGTTTTGGGGTTGTCGCCGGTGATTTCATCTGACGGTGGAGGCGACGACCGTTGTTTTGAAACTGAAACTTGAGATAGAACTTTCTTTTCACGATTTACACAAGTTAGAGAGTGGTATTTGTTGTTTATTCCTTTCTTCAGGGTTTTACTTTATTTCTTTTTCTTTTTCTTTATTTTTCTTTTTTAAAAAAAAACCTGTTATTGTTGTTGGGTTTGTGATAAAGCCCATCGGATTACTTCATTTGCATTATGGGAATTCAGTGTTGCACCCTTTCACGAGCTGCTTTTTTTTAAATTGGGCATTATATTCTTGTTTTATTGCTCATACCTCCGGTCTCTAGTCCCTCCTGGCTATTGTTGTTGTTGTTCTGGGCTTGGTAAGCCCGTGGCCTGCTTCTGTAAGCACCACCAATTTCAATGTTAAACCCCTTTGCCAATTGTTATTATTATTTATTCTTTATTTTTGCTCAGTTAATTTTTGGTGCTTATTCTTAATTGATAATTAATATTTGTTGATTTCCTTTGTGATTATTGGCTTAGAATTTTAATTAGATTTACTTGTAAAAGTTTTGTTGACATTTTTTTAAATTTATTACTTAGAATTTAGATTTTGTCTAATGTTGGTTTTAGTTTTCTATTGGATGTTTTGTAGGTTTCTTGATAGAGGATAAAGCGTGGGTGACTTTGTGACTAATTGTTCCATAATCTTACTTGGACTAATGAGACCCATGGTTACAAATTGAACTTAGACTTTGCACAGACTAATTCGCGGTCTTAATTCTGGATGTGGGAAGCCTATATTTGACCTTTGCCTGGTGTCCTGATAATTGACAATTGCGCTTGACATTTCTTTTTGCGCTTATTGAAGAGGCAACGGACCTTCTCCGTTAGGTACCACTGAAGCATGGTTTTATTGCCTGCTGCTGCATCTGGAAGTCCTACTGGTGTAGGCTCTGTTTGTGCATTACTCATCTTATCTCCATTTCGCATTCTCATCTCTTCATTCTTATTCATCTTCATATTGCATTCTCATCTCTTTATCTTGTTTCTTCTTCATCTCATTTTTCTTCCTCTCTTATTCATTCTCGACTGGAGGTGTGCCTAGGCCACCACGGAGCTTCTCCTTTCATCCTTCTCTTTTTCTTTCTTTCTTCTTTAGGATAGTAAGCCTCACTAACCTAGGACCATCCGAGCATGTGAATATTGATTAGTCCCCCACTTAGCTTTTACCTTTGTGTCTCATTGAGTCTTCTCTTCTCATCTCATAATCCAGGACTAAACCCTAAAGGCTTTAAGGCTTTGTGATTGAGCTTATGCCTGCATCCTTCTATTAGGATGGAGTGTATAACTTTAATCTTAAGTGTTAAACCCTTAATGTGTTTAACTCCTCTTAATTAATTCATTTAATAATCATCAAGACATCACACTTGTAACTTGGGCCTTGCATTAGGGTTCTAATTCTTCCTTAATTGGTTAAGAAGGACTAACCCTAGTGTTAATGGACAAGTCCCCCTCAAGTTGTCTTACAAACCCTAAAATTCACTTCATCATCATATCATTAAATAAAATCCATCTAATAAATGTCTTGTTTTGTCATGAGTTTAATCCCTAATCATGGATTAAGTTGAGGAGCTTTCCTCAGCTTGAACATTCTCATCTATTATCCTTCTATTAGGATGGTGTAATGAGTCTGTTTAATCCCTGATTATGGCTTAACCTCATTACTTAACACTAAACAAAAACAACAAAAACATATAAATAACCACAAATAGGTTAATGATCTTAATCCTGCATCAAAGGTGATTAAGTGTGAGAATCTGACTTCACACTTAAGGTATTCTCATTACCCCTAATCAGAGGGAAGATGTGATGAGTTTACTAAATTCATTGGTTTAGGCTTAAGCTCATTAACTTATGACAAACTTCAAAAAGCAATAAAAGACTGAAAACTCAAAAACAAACAATAATCGTCTCCTCCGGGATTCTTTTCTCATCTCATTCACTCACAAACGAGAACTCGCTTCTTCCGTCTAATGCAAGACAGTTTGCACCTGAGCCAGACAGGTCATACACTTGAGCATAGACAAGCAAGCAGTTCATCAAGTCAATTTATCTTTTCAGTCTCTTTGGGTCGAACTACGGTGTTCTGACTTCCTCATTGCACGAGAGGATACGTAGGCATAACTTAACAGTTATCGAACAAAAGTCTCTGTATATTCCCCTCCTTCTAGCCTTATTCTTTAGCCTCATTATCATGAGCATTTCATCTTTGTTCTTACACTGACACTTCACTTATACACTTCACTTCTTTTACACTGACACCTGTACATCTTTTTTCCAGCTCTTTTATACACAGATTGCACTGACACTACCCCTTTAAAACACAAATATTTTAAGCGTGGATCCCGTCGAGTACGGCGGACAATCTGGGTGCTAATACCTTCCCAGGTTGTAACCAACCCCCTTTCTCAGTCTCTCTGGTTCGCAACCGTCTTATCCATATCTTTCTAGGTCTATGTAGCATTACCTTTCCTCCGGGATAAAAATGCCTAGCTGGCGACTCTTTTCTTTTCCAGTGAGTTCACTGCTGTGTGTTCTCATTGTTCTTTTCGCCGACCGTTCGCGTCTGTACCATGTTTGAGCAAGTCTCATCTTTTGGGAGCGACATCAGGTTGTCCTCAAAATAGAACATCCATAACTTCTCATCTATGGTATAAGCCTTGAGTCTCCCTAAGAAGGATTGCAAATGAGTACGCGGGCATGAGGTACCATTATATTTCTCAAAGCAAGGGGGTTTGAATTTGTGGGGAATCCTCACCCCATCTACCAGCCCCATATCCATTACGTCAAAGCCTAAAGAATTCTGGGATTCCAAAGACCTCAGCTTTTCAGCAATCTCATCCAGTCTTCTGTCATACACTTCATCCCCAGCCCCAATAACAGTGAATTGTTCTTCTTGGGGATCCTCTTGCAGGATTCTGCCCCCAGCAATATTTCCTTGAACATTCCTTGTGCCATTAGCATCTGGATTCAAATGGAGTCCATACTCTGGTGGGTCGATACGAGGCTCTCCTCGTTCATTATTGCTGGTTCCCCCTGTTCCAAGATGGGGCTCTTCAGGTGTCTGCCTTTCTACCAGCTCTCTCAGCCTCTCTTAGCTCTGGGCTAAGCCGGTCATTACAGCCATAAACTGAGACATTTGGTTTCTCATCTCGACCCTTTCGTTTACCATCTAATTTCTCACTTCATTCAGGTCCTGTTGTACCTGCTCCATCTGAATGCCTGGAAGGTTGTTACGCGTTGGGTACCGGTGTATGCGGTTGACAGGGAGCACTCGGCGACGAGCAATGTTTCCTGAAAGCACAACAAAGTGAGAAACAAATAATAAACAAAAACCTACAAAACAAAGAAAATGTTAGTATGCAATCCAGTATGCTTATTTGTTTTCCAAGGTATCCGGTTTGGTTCTTGGTTTTGACCTTTCCAGACCTTGAGGAGATGCTTGATAATGTTGAGAGAAAGCCCACCAAAATAAAACAAATCGATATATTACAAATAATGAAAATACATAGTCTGTTTGCAACACATGCCCATGGTGGGTAAAAAATACAACAAAAATGAAAAGTACATCAAAAGAAAGGAAATACAAGCAAAAGGAATCAGACATCCAATCCATAGTCATCTTCCCTGACTTCCTTCAGGAGTGCCTCAGTCACTAGACCAGCTGGATGCTCTGTAATGGTCCTAATGAGGAGGTTCCTGGTAGCAATGGCATTAGTCAGCTTCTTATGCCTGTCCTGATCCTTTGATCTCTTTAACCCCGCTCGGAGCTTCAATTCTGATATCTCCTTTTGAGCTGCTAACAAAGCTTCCTGCTGCTTCTTCTCATTGGCCTCCAGCTGCTCAATCTTGGCCCGAGTTCTCTAGTCTTCTTGGGCACGGGCTTCAGTGATCCTGATCCACCTAGCCTGGCTTTCCTCCAGATAATGTTCAGCCCTAGCTTTCTGAATCTTGGCCTCCTTATAGGCATTCTTCAATATTTGTTCCCCGGCTCTTGCTTTCCTTATGTAGTCATATGTCCTTTCAATCTTTGTCAGATGCTCAGTCTTGAGTCGTTCCAATCTTTCAATGTCCAGACAACCGTCATTTCTTTCCCAAAGAGTCTTCTTCAGAGCTTCAGATAGCTGATTATTCCTCTCTTTCAGCTTTTCAAATTCCTCTAGGCTAACAGTTGTTGTAGGCTGTACTGTAGAAGGTCCAGGTGTGTCTTCCAAGGTGAAAGGCATTATGGTAATCTGAGCTCTAGTACGGGACCAGTCAGAGTACTGAGCTGAAGCAACATTGTTACACCTTCCAAGGATGGTTGTCCCTTTTGTCTGGATGTTGTCCCAAGCCCAGACAGAATTGCCTGACAATAGCTGAATTAGGTTGCACTTCACAGTATAGGCTCTCAGCTAAATCCTGTCCTCTGGGAGGGTGAACTAAGGCATATCCCAATTGTCTCTTAAACAGTAAAGGGTTGTAATTGATGCAACCTTTTACTCCTATTAGAGGCACATTAGGGTATTGCCCACAGCTGGTAATAATATCCTTGCCTTTGGTGCTCTGGGTGCACCATTTGATATCATCTGATGTCAAGGCAATGAACCTTTTGGCCCAATTCTTCTGCTGGTGTGGGTTCAAGAAAGCATCTGATTTAGGCAGGTGTCTGAGTAGCCAAGAGTAGAACAAAGGAGCACAACATCTAACTAGCTTCCCCCTTTGCTTTTCATTTCTCTGATGGATGGAGTAGTAAAAATCTCCTAGCAATGTAGGCACTGGGTTCCTCAGCAGAAACAAGTGGATGGCATTCTTACTTACTAATTTAGGCTCATCTGCAAACAATATAGCCCCATATATGCTGAGGGCTAAAAGTGCACGGACGACCCTCCATTCTCCCACTGCAACCTTTAGGATGGCCTGAGAAATCAAGAAGTCCAGATGTAAAGCAGGAATCCCAGCTTTTTTTGTCATGTTTTGCTCAATAAGGGCAGGCTCCAAGTGCAATGCCCTTGCTATCTCTTCACTTCTGGGAGTTGTCATCTCTGGGTTGAATGGGATCCCTCCTCTGATAGGCACTCCAATCAACAAAGAAAACTCTTCCAGCAGAGGCCCTAACTGGAAGTCAGGAGAGGTGAAGCATCTAAGTGGGGGGTCATAGAACTGCAAGCATGTGTGGATCATACTTCTCTGAGAAGAATCAAGATCCATGACCATGTCTAAAATACCCCCATAGTGCTCTCTGAACAGTGGGATGTGGTTAGGTGTGATGAGTGACTGGACCTGCCTGATACCAGTAAATATGGGTTCAAAGAAGTGATAAGATATGTTGCTTTTCCTTGGAATATACATGAGTGCTGGTGAAGAAGCTGAAGTCAAATGCTGATGAAGATCACATACTGAGGTGCTGGAGATAAGTCTCTGACAGACTGATGCAGGTGCTGAGGGAGATAACTGAAGCAGAGGTCTAAGCAGTAGAAGGGGTCAAAACCAAACCAGATATGATATGATGGATACCCTGAAAAATAAATAAACAAATGTTAAATGATGCAATGATGATATATGCAAATGATATGCAAGGGTTTGTGATCAAGAGCCGGATCTGATTATCTGTCTTGATATAAGGTCCATGTATGTTCAAAGGTCCGGATGGAGGCATAGAAATCCAGTAACCAAGGTGGGGGACTCAAATAAAGAGTCACATGTCCAGGGTTAATCACAAGAACTGTACAAAGTGAAGTATTCTTTAAACAAAACAGTAACAGGGTATGATGTGGCCAAGGGTTCCTGCAAACCTGTAAACAACCCAACCCCCTCACATGTAATGTTCTAGAACAAGGATCCTCAGACTTGGATCAGTTATGAGAAGTGTAAACACTTCTAACCCGGAGGTACAATGTTTACAATAACCATAAAAGATCCTCCTCTAATTAACCCCAGATTCTGAAGGTCAAAATAAAGGTCATCCAGATTTAGCAGGCTTCCCAGATAGCCTTAGCACTACAGGAAATCTGTAGCACAGAGTTCTCAAGAAGAAACCCACATCTGAAACGTGTTTCATATTCCCGCACCAGACCGAAATGGAATGGGAAAGAACATGAACCACTCTAGCCTAGGTGTCACTCAGGTCCCAGGTATAGGGCCTTAATCACTCAGTGGAACCCCACCCACCAAAACAGAAGCCAGATCCAGCAATGATAATGATAGTATGATGTATAAAAATCTGTAAAGAAATCAGTAAATAAAGTTGTACATAAAGCAATAAATAAAGCAAACAAATAAACACAATAAGCACATAACACCCCAATAAACACAAATCAAACAAGCGCTAGGAGGAACCAATAAAAAGAACCATAAGCCCTAGTTGCAGTATAAGGGTCCCTAGCAGAGTCGCCAAGTTGTCGCTCCCACCAAATGACACAGGGCCAGAAGGGGTATAGACGCGAACAGTCGGCGAAAGGAGAGAACATGAAGATGAACTGAAAAGAGTCGCCAGTTAGGCATTTTTATCCCGAAGGATAGGTAATGCTGCATAAACCTAGGAAGAAATGGACAAGACGGTCGCGAACTAGAGAAACTGAGAAAGGGGGTTGGTTACAACCTGGGAAGGTATTAGCACCCAGATTGTCCGTCGTACTCGACGGGATCCACGCTTGAAAGTTTGTGCTTAAAGGGGTAGTGTCAGTGCTATTTTGTGTGCGAAAGCTGGAAAAGAATACAAGTGTCAGTGCAAAAGAAGTGTGAAGTGAATAAAAGGAGTGTCAGTGTAAGGAAAAAGTATAAAGCTCAAGACAATGAGGCTTAAAAGAATGATGCTGGAAGGGGGGAATATACAGAGACATTTGTTCGATAACAGTTAAGTTATGCCTACGTATCCTCTCGTGCAATGAGGAAGTCAGAACACCGTAGTTCGACTCAAAGAGACTGAAAGATAAATTGACTTGTGAACTTCTTACTTGTTTATGCTCAAGTGTATGACCTGTCTGGCTCAGGTGCAAACTGTCTTGCATTAGACGGAAGAAGCAAGTTCCCGTTTATGAGTGAATGAGGTGAGAAAAGAATCCCAGAGGAGACGATTATTGTTTTTTTTTGGAGTTTTTGTTTAGTGTTAGGTAATGAGCTTAAGCCATAATCAAGTATTTAATGGACCCGTTACACCATCCTAATAGAAGGATGATAGATGAGAACATTTAAGCTGAGGAAGGCTCCTCAACTTAATCCATGATTAGGGATTAACCTCATGAAAAAACAAAGTTTTTATTGAAGTGGATTTTAGTTAATGGTAAGGTTAAGAAGTGGATTTTATGGTTTGTAAGACAACTTGAGGGGGACTTGTCCATTAACACTAGGGTTAGTCCTTCTTAACCAATTAAGGAAGAATTAGAACCCTAATGCAAGGCCCAAGTTACAAGTTTATTGTCTTAGTGATTATTAGATGGATTGATTAAGGAATTTAAACACATTAAGGGTTTAACACTTAGGATTAAAGTTATACACTCCATCCTAAGAGAAGGATGCAGGCATAACCTTAATCACAAAGCCTTAAAACCTTGAAGGTTTAGTCCCTGATTATGAGATGAGAGGAGAGACACAAAAGATGACACAAAGGTAAAACTAATGGGGGGACTAATCAAACCCTAATTATGATCACGCTTGGGTGTTCCTAGGGTTTATGAGGCTTGCAAGAGATCTTCAAGGAGAAACCACCAAGGAAGAAGCAGATGGAAGGAAAAGAAGCAGAAGAAACAAGTCAACTTACTTCACTTAAGAAGATAAGTTGCTTGAATAAAGAAGGTGAAGAAGAAACATGAATGAGCAAGCTCACTCTATTTCAAATACAAAATGCATAAATGAATGCATAAAAGAGATGAGAAGAGATTGTGAGAAGTGAAGGCAAATTCACTTCTCCAAGTAACTTACCACCTGAAAAGTTAGTAAACGGAAATGAAATGAAATGAAAATGAAATGCATGCAAGGATGCAAACCAAAACCAGAAGCATATCATGGTGCAAATGATGTTAAGAGATGATATGAAAGCATGTCAAGAGATGCAAATGATCATACAAGTAATGAGGATGCAAATGAAGCATGAAAGGAGGCATGAAAGTTCATGAATGTACATGAAATGAGATGAATGCATAACATGGAAAATGGATGATGCAATGATCAAACATGATTCTAATGTGTCCTAAGATGTCTTAGAAGTCATGTGGATGCATAAAATGTCATGGAAAGTTCATGAATGCAAGCATATGCAAGAGGTATGTAAAGGAAGATGACAAATTAGGGTTTGCATGCAACATGAGATGCAAAACTCAAAAACAAAAGCAAATGACAAGACAAAAAATTGAAAATACACTCAAAAGAACCCTAAACCTATAATAGGCTACCATCCAAAGGGGGAGGTCAGAAGCTAAACCTAGAAGGAGTTATGAATTTCCTAAGTTTCTAGGGTTTTTTGGGTGATCCTCAATGTAAAATGCCAAATAATTTGAAAATGCAAGAGAAAAATGAAACAAAAATGTTTTTAGATGCTAGAAGCCATGCATAGAACAGTGCAAAAAGAACCATTCACAAACTCAACTTGGTTTAAAAGTTCTGAATTTTTGAAGTTAGGGTTAGAAAATGAACAATTTTAAGAACCCTAATTCATTGAAAAATGTCAAAGCATGATCAAAACCAAAAAGAAATTTGTATATTGAGTTTGTAAATGTTTCTAAATGTCCATGAATGTTCTTTGATTTCTTTGGTGATTTTTAAATACTTAAATGTATTTTTAATTAATTAAAATCAATTAACTTATTAAATAAAACATTTAAATGAATTAAAAATACTTTTTTTATGCAAAAAATAAAAATAAAAATATTTTTGGTTTCTGAAAAATAATAAAAGGCTTGGCCAAAAATTTCAGATTTTTTTTATCATTTTTACTATTTTTAATAATTCGTACAAAATAAATAAGAAAAATGTGAAATAAAAATGAATTTAATGAAAGTAAGCACATCCAAGGGACAGGATTCAAATCTGGAAAGGGAGGGAAAGACCACGCGCGCATCTGGACGGCTGGAATTCAAATTTGCACTAATTATAGGATTAAGCCCTAATCTGAACCCATATCACTTTCAGATGATCGGAAGAGTGTTCCGGTCATCTTCTCCGGCCACCCAAACTTGCTAACCCTCTCAATTCGTAAAATAAACTCACCAAACTCTCCAGAAATGATCCCTAACTCATTCTAAACAAGATTCAGCCAGCAAAAATAATTTATTTCACATGAACATCAAGATTCGAAGCAAAACGAAAAATTACTCAGAAATTTCAGAAGCTTCATACATGCTTAATATTCAATCATTTTTAAAACCAAAAGGTGCAGTGTTATCAGTGAAGCATGGAGAACAATCTAAGAACTTAAAATTTCATTTCTGGAAAATTTGTTCTTGAGGTTGTCGCTCCCCGGATTTCCATCCTTGTACAAACGCGAAAGTGGCGCGGAAAAAGAATAGAGTCGCCAGCCAGGCATTTTTATCCCGAAGGAACGGGAATGGTAATGATGCACAAACCAGAGGAAAAGAAAAGGAATGACATGGGTCCTGCGAACCAAAGAAACTGAGTTCGGGAGTCGGTTACGACTTGGGAAGGTATTAGCACCCAGATCGTCCGCCGTACCCGACGGGATCCACGCTTGCAAGGAAAATGTTTCAAAGGGTGAAGAAATGAAAGTTGCTGCAAAGAACAAGGAACTGAACTGGATGAAAGAAAAGAAAAGGGAAATGAAAAATAAATGAGAAGGAAAAAATATAGGGAAAATAAATATTGTGCTCGAACGGGCCCTACCCCGCTGCCTACGTACCTCATCGGGAAAATGAGGATCAGAGACGCCGTAGTTCCCCTAACTAGGGGTGGAAATGATATGGCTTGTGAATTAAGGCTTGAACTGCCTATGCCAATGCTCAGGTGTTGCAGACTCGGACAACGAGTGTGTAACCGTCTTGCAAAATGACAAGTAGGAGCAAGTTCGCGTACGGAGCGAAGGAGATGAGAAAAGAATTCCCGAAGGAAAGACGCTTATTGTTTGTTCAGTGTTTTTTATGAGTTTTCTTTTTTGAAGTTTGCATAGGTAAGTGTACCTAAGTCTTACTCACTGGGATGTGTACGTCTCACATCATCCCGAAATGGAATGCGCAAGAGGCACACCTATCTATGGAGGAAATCCCCAAATCTAGTCCTACAAGTGAAGGCTCAGACACACTGACCTACTAACATTTATTAAGTGTTTTTGTGATTTTTTGGTTAAGAAGTGTTTTTTAGCTTTTCTTTGTGAAGTAATCCCATGCTAAGACCTATCCACCACGAGGGATGACTTACACCTCGCCCCGAAACGGAACGCGTGCAAGTATCTCATAGCAAAGTCTCATGTCACATGAAAGTACTCAAAATTTACTAAAGTGAATTAAAATTAAATTTGAAGATGAGAAGAGAAAGCACCAAAAGGATTTGAAAAGGTGAAAAATCTAAGGGAGACTAGAATCCTAATGTTGTCAGGCATGGAGGTCCTAAGGTTAATGTGGTTAACTATCCTAAAGAAGAAAGAAAGAAGAAGATAATAAGAAGAAAGAAGAAGAGGGGAGTAAGGCCTAAGCCCAACAATCAAAGGTTAGCACAAGTAAAGATAAGAAGAGAAGAGATGAGATTTGGAGATGTGGGAATCACATCCACACCTCACACTTACCATAGCCCCTGAAATGGTTAGTGACATAAGCATAAAAACAAAACAAAATGAAAAAAATGACATGCCAACATCATACAAACAGAAGTGAAGTCATACATACATAAACTCAATGCAAATGCAAGCCACAAGAATGAGAGAAGAAGCATACAAGTCAATTAAGAGGCAACATGAATCATATGGCAAAGCAAAACAAACTTAAGAAGATGCAAAGCAAAAATACACAAAACCTGAACTCAAGGCACAAGACCAGAACCAAAACCAAGTTAAAGAAGTGCTTTAGAAGCAAAAGAGTTGAGGAGAAGAGAAGCACAAAGCTAAATATTCACAATATGGGAAGAAAGAAACAAAGAAGTGAGGTGGATGCACATAAGAAAGAAAGAACTTAAAAGGTAAGCAAATCACAAAATTTCCAAAACACAAACCCTAAACCAAGATCAGAATGATATCAATACCCTAAAGAGGCCCCAAATAAGATGAAGAAGTTGGCACAAGTGCCCTTCTAAGCTAATGCGAAAACTTATGATCAAAAAGAAGCAAAATGGGACAAGTTAAGAACCAAAATTCAAATCAAATCAACAATGCACCCAAAAATTCCACAACCTTGGACAAATGATCTTCAATCATGATATAACAACATGCCAAAAGGATAGGAAGAAATTCAGAAGCTATACAAGTCAAAAGAGGGCTCAAACATGAACTAGGGTTAAGAAACTTCACTTACAAGGCAAAGGCTAAAACCAAATGAATAAGTTTCTAAAAATCAGAATAAAAATCACACATGAACTACATCTTCTTATGAATCCAGAGCAAAAAGAACCAACAAGCAATTCAAAATGATGATCACTATGGAAATTGGACAAGGCAGCATGCACAAAAAGGAATTAAAATGAATTAACTAAATGGAAGAATTAATTGACACGTGGCTATTAAAAATAAATGGAAAAGAAAAATGTGGAAAATTAAAGAAAACTATAATTGACTTCCATGAATTATTTCAGAATTTTTGGACACTTAGAAGTATTTTAAAAAATTGAAAAGCAAAATGATATGAAAAGAAATAAAAGAAAAGAAATAAAAAATAAAATATGAGGCTGGGGGTGTGAAAAGCAGAGGATTCAGTTCAAATGATTTGGGCCCAAAGGCAAGAGGGATGCGAATAGTGGTTGAGCCCACCCCATTCTACGCAAGTACACAATATACTGGGTGGAAATTCAAGGAAAATGTGGAAAAAAACATTGGCCATTAGATTAGATGGACGCATCCTGTAACTCATCTCATTAAATGACGTGGCAATATGATTGGAATAGAGCTGAGGGAACACGCAGTTAACATGAGGTGAGTAACATTTGGATTAATCAGAAACCAATTATAAAAGAAAAACGCATGTGAGGGAGAGATGGTCATTAATTGACGTGGCACACACACATGCGTTGAGATGGGAGGATCTGATGGTGGAGGAGTCATCTTCAACCTCTGAAAACCCTAATTACACATTCCAGAATTCGGTGACCGGAGCTAGGGCTCCGGCACCGGAAAACACGCAACATGAACAAAACTTAATAAAAATACACAACAAGCTCCAGATCAAGTAATTAAGGTGCCCTGAGTTCAAAAATAGCAATGAAAACCTCAATGGATCAAAGGATTTTATGGATCGAAGACAAACAGTTTCTACCATGAAATTTCAAATCCACATAACAAGCTCAATAATGCATCAAACTTGAATCTAAAACCAGCAGAATGATCAACATGACAAGAGGATTACAATGCACACAACTATTTTCATTTTTAGATCTGAAGATTTGGAACTCACCTGAACTTGCAGTTCTTGAAAAAGCTTGTTAGAAGCCAAGATAATGAAGCCAATCCACTCAAAATGCACTCTAGTTGCAAAATAAATGCAACTAGAGTCTTGAATCTTGCTGGATCTGAGAATTTGCAGCCAACTGCCCTGAAATGGCAAGGTGATGAATCTTGAGAAATAGCTTGCACAATGGAGAGATTTGTGATCCTGAGCTCTCAAGGATGAAGGATCTGTGAATTTTTTGTGAAGAGAGCAAGTGTGTGAAGAGATTCGAATGAAAATGAAATTTGAGCAAAAACTTGAAAGATGAGAAATGAGAGAGAACTGGATCCTTCTAAAACCCTAATTTTCTTTTATGTGAGGTCATGAAAAAATGCTGAAAGAATTAGAGGCTTTGCACGTGGGAAGAGAGAGTGTGAGTGATTTTGAAAAATTGGTAAGTTTGGTGTGATCTCATGAAAACCTCATGCCTTGCCTTGCCTCTTCCCCATGTGCACTCCATATCTGACCCTTAATCTCAAACCAAAAGATCCTGGCCATTGGATGAGAGTGTCACACTCTTTTCATGTTCATGCAAAAGTTACACTTAAGGAAGGAACTTCTCATTGTGCACGAATTTGAGGTATTTCTTGGAGAAAAGTGAGCCCTTTGCATTGCATTTTAATATTGGAACCTCATTTGGTATGTACCAATACTCAAAATTAAGTTTCAAACCTTTTTGCTTTGGTGCACAAGTGAAAAATCAACTTTTGCCCTAATTTTCACCAAATTTTCGAGGGCCTTAACTTTCTAACCATGAAGGCTATGAAAAAGTACTTGTACTTTTTTAAAATGGGAGGATTTAATCTCCAACTTTCATGTTTGACTTTGGTCCATTTGAAGATTTTTTCACCAAGTTATGCTCACTTGAATTTTAGGGCAAAAACTTGCCAAAAATGGCATTTTCCATAACCAACTTCACACCAATTTTGCAAAACACCTCAAAACCTCATGATTCTTGATCTTTGAACTTGCCAAACCTCTTTTAACATTATAAGAACATCCCTTGGCTAGAAAAATGGGGTTGGACCCCTTGAATTCCCACAGTTGACTTTTTTAAGGCACAGTTGACCAATTTCTTCATCTGCAAGCAACTGAAGAAATGCTTGACTTCCACAAGGAATTTTCTCACCAAATTTGGTACCTAGGATCCTCTTAACATATGAAAGACTTTGCCCAAATTAAATGGCCAAAGTCTTGAGGTTTTCATGCTTGAAACTCAAACCCTAGTTTGGGACCATTGTGTAGGAGCTTTGCACTAGCCTGGCTTCCCTGATGATCTTCCAACCTTCTGAGCTTTTGCAAATGAACTTGAACTTGTAAATAAAATGTAGATCCCTCATAGGACTTGTACAAATCCAATGAGCCCCTTGTCATAGCTTATGATGCTTCAAGAACCTCCACAGATGATCATATGCCTGATGCTAGGTCATGAGAAATGTTATGCCTCATCTTTCCATGCTAGGATGCTAAGAATATGATATGTTCATGATGAATATGATGTGATATGATGCTTAAAATGAAGAGGGAAAATTTGGGGTGTTACAGCTGCCCCTATTCAAACAACTGTTAATCTGAAAAGGACGGTAGCACGGGCTATCGACCGTTCAAGATAAATTGTGGTTGAATACCAAGAAGACCTGAAATTTGCACTCTAACGAAGAATGAAAAACTGGGAAATAAACCCAACCAAATGACGCTTTGTGACTGAAGTGAAGAGAAAGTAGACGAGCTTCTTCCAAGTTGAAACTATTATCTGGAATCAGAATACTTTGACAGACGAGTCTTCTTTGAACAATCCTGTTACGCCAGGAGCTGGACATACGAGCCCTCACACTTTGAAAAACATATGGCTTGAGACAGACGAATCTCCTTCGGATATACCTATCACGCCAGGACCGGTGATGCACTAAAGTCTGTGGGATAGACATGCATAAACAAGGTAGACGAACCCTCTTCATATATTATCCGTGGATATATGGTATAAGACAGACGAGGCTTCTTCGAGCAAACCTGTTACGCCAGGTGCAACATTAATAAGTGGTGCCTGAGACAGACGAGTCTCCTTCGGATAATCCTATTACGCCAGGACCGGTAACCATTTTGACATTTATTCCCACAGTCGGGATTTTAAACCTCTTCAATACAGACGAGCATTGGATGATCGTCAAGAGAACACAGACGAATGTCAACAGTCAATGATACAGACGAGTATCAGACGATGATCTAAGAAACACAGACGAGCGCTTCAGGCGATGATACAGACGAGTATCAGCCACTGGTATAGACGAATACCAGAAATTCAAACACAGACGAGCATTTGGAGTAGCAATACAGACGAGTACCAGGATAATCAACAAATCCACACATACAGATATAAGCTAACACAGACAAGTGTTGAGGATGACACAGACGAGTATCCGAACAATGCAGACGAGCTTCAAACAGATAAAACACGGACGAGTGCTGGAGAATGCAGATGAGCAACCACAAATATTACATACTAAACACAGACAAGTGTTGGGTAGTGCAGACGAGCAACAACAAAGTGATAACACAGACGAGTGTTGGAAAGTGCAGATGAGCAAAAACAATTATCAAATATCAAACACAGACGAGTGTTGGAAATTGCAGACGAGCAACAACAATTATCAAATATCAAACACAGACGAGTGTTGGAAATTGCAGACGAGCAACAACAAAGTAATCATGAGCCACTGCTGGGGAAAGCAAACAAGCAATACCAAAATGACAACACAGACGAGTGTTGAAAAAAATGCAGACAAGCAGCAATAAAGTACGAACACAAAAAAGTGCTGGAGAAAGCTCCCTGATGGTTGGGGATTCCTCAAATATCCAATTGTTGGTGACAAGAGCTCTGACAGATGAACTCTGTGGGGAATGGGCATCCCACTGCTTGCTGGGTATACTCCACTAGGGAAGATAAACTGCTTGGTGTCGCTCCCGATAAATGGGAAATGGCCCAGATAAAGGTACAGACGCGAACGGTCGGCGAAAGGAGGATGTGAGAACACACAGGAGTGAACTCACAGGGAATGAAAAGATTCGCCAGCTAGGCATTTTTATCCCGAAGGAAAGGTAATGCTGCATAAACCTAGGAAAAAGATATGGATAAGACGGTTGCGAACCAGAGAAACTGAGAAAGGGGGTTGGTTACAACCTGGGAAGGTATTAGCACCCAGATTGTCCGCCGTACTCGACGGGATCCACGCTTAAAAGATTTGTGTTTTAAAGGGGTAGTGTCAGTGCAATTTGTGTATCAAAGCTGGAAAGAATGCAGGTGTCAGTGTAAAAGAAAAGTGAAGTGTGATATATACAGTGTCAGTGTAAGAACTGGAATATAATGCTCAAGATCATGAGGCTAAAAGAATAAAGCTGGAAGAGGGGGAATATACAGAGACTTTTGTTCGATAACTGTTAAGTTATGCCTACGTATCCTCTCGTGCAATGAGGAAGTCAGAACACCGTAGTTCGACCCAAAGAGACTGAAAGATGAATTGACTTGTGAACTGCTTACTTGTCTATGCTCAAGTGTATGACCTGTCTGGCTCAGGTGCAAACTGTCTTGCATTAGACGGAAGAAGCAAGTTCTCGTTTGTGAGTGAAGGTGATGAGAAAAGAATCCCGGAGGAGACGATTATTGTTTGTTTTTGAGTTTTCAGTCTTTTATTGCTTTTGGAAGTTTGTTATAAGTTAATGAGCTTAAGCCTAAACCAATGGGTTAGCAAACTCATCACATCTTCCCTCTGATTAGGGGTAATGAGAGTACCTTAAGTGTGAAGTCAGCTTCTCACACTTAATCACCTTTGGTGTAGGATTAAGATCATTAACCTACTTGTGATTATTTAGATGTTTTTGGTGTTTTTGTTTAGTGTTAAGTAATGAGATTAAGCCATAATCAGGGATTAAACAGACTCATTACACCATCCTAATAGAAGGATAATAGATGAGAGTGTTTAAGCTGAGGAATGCTCCTCAAATTAATCCATGATTAGGGATTAAACCCATGACAAAACAAGCCTTTGGTTAAGTGGATTTTATTTAATGATATGGTGATGAAGTGATTTTTATGATTTGTAAGACAACTTGAGGGGGACTTGTCCATTAACACTAGGGTTAGTCCTTCTTAACCAATTAAGGAAGAATTAGAACCCTAATGCAAGGCCCAAGTTACAAGCTTGATGTCTTAGTGATTATTAGGTGAATTGATTAAAAGATTTAAACACATTAAGGGTTTAACACTTAGGATTAAAGTTATACACTCCATCCTAATAGAAGGATGCAGGCATAAGCTTAATCACAAAGCCTTAAAGCCTTTAGGGTTTAGTCCCTGATTATGAGGTGAGAGGAGAAGACTCAATGAGACACAAAGGTAAAAAACTAAGTGGGGGACTAATCAAAACCCTAATCATTGTCATGCTTGGTTGTTCCTAAGGTTTGTGAAGTTTACAAAAGAAGTCTTCAGAGGAACCACCAGGAAGTAGATGAATGGAGCAAAGAGAAGCAAAGCAACTTGCTTCATTCAAGAAGACAAGTCACTTGAGGAATCTCAAACACAAGATAAAATTCAGCAATGATGCATAAGGGAGATGAAAAGAAGTTGTGAGAAGTGAAGGCAAATTCACTTCTCAAAGTTGCTTACCACCTGAAAAGTTAGTGAAAGGAATGCAATGCAATGCAAAATGAAATGAAATGGCATGATACAAACCAAAACCAGAAGCATATACATGATGATAATGATGCTATGGGATGATGCAAACATGAAACAAAACATGGGGGTGATCATACAAACTTATGGATGCAAATGATGCAAGTTAAGAACCATGATCATACATGGAAAGTTATGAAGTGCAAATGGCATACAACATGGAAAATGCAAGATGCAATGATCAAACATGCTTTCAATATGTCTTAAGATGTCAAATGGATGTACAAAATGCTATGGCAAGTCAAGGTATGAATGAAAATGCAAGATGGATGCATATGGAAGTTCAAATTAGGGTTTATGATCAATGCCTCAAACAAAAACCAAAATCAGAAGAAAACATCAAGATAAAAAATTGAAAATGCATTCAAAGGATCCCTAAACCTATACTAACTCACTGCCCAAAGGAGAGGTTCCAACTCTTAACCTATTTAGAGTTATGAATTTCCTAAGATTTCTAGGGTTTTATGGTACCTTAACAAGAAAAATGCCAAACAAATTGAAAATGAAAGATCAAATCATGCCAATTTAATCTTACAAACTACATGAGATGCCAAAACACAATGCAAAAAGAATCAAAGTCCAACTCTCAATGGTTAGGCGGAAATGATTTTTGGAAGTTTGGATCAAAATAATGCTTTGAAAATGAATTAATTCCATGGAAAATTATCAAAATGCATCAAGATCAAAAAAGAAATTTGGTTTGAGGGTTGGACAATGTTTCTAAATGTTTTTAAATGTTTCATGAATTTTTTGGTGATTTTTAAATACCTAAAAGGATTTTTAATTAATTAATTCTCATTAATTAATTAAAAATAAACTTTTAAATGATTTAAAAATATTTTTTAATGCAAAAAATAAAAATAAAAATGTTTTTGGTTTCTGAAATTAAATAAAAGTTTGTACAAAAAATTTCAGAATTTTTAAAATGGTTTTGCTATTTTAAAATAAATGGAGAAAGAAATACAAAATAAATGAATTAAAAATTAAAGAAAATGAAAAGTAAACGCAATGGAAGGCCAGGATGGATTCTGGGAAATGAATGGTTGACTGCGCGCGCAATCCAAAGGCCACAATTCAAACTGACCTAATTTCTGATTTAAATTAATTAAATTGAATTAATTAAGTTAACTAAAGATTATGGTTTCTAATGACAAATCCCAGCCATCCAAACACGCGCCAGTCTCCCCAGGTCAACGCATCCAACGCTCAGCATTCAAACCACAATTAATGACAGGGATTAACCCTAATTATTTTCAGGTGGCCGGAGAAGACCTCCGGTCGTCTTCTCCGGTGGGAACCCCACCTGAAAATTTCCAAAATCCTCAAAACTTCACTAAAACAAAAACTAAAGGCCCAGAAATCATCCCCACATCCCCTTGAATCAAAACCCTAACTCAAAACTCATTTATCTTTCATCAATCAACTGAATCGAAGCAAAACATTTTTTAGGGCAAAAGTTTCAAACATTGCATACATCCTGGTTTCTCAACCATTTTCAAAAATAATCACATATTCATGATCAGGGGAATGCATAGAAGCTATTAAGAACTTAAAATCATGCTTCTGGAAAAAAAGTTCATGAAGCTACCTGAGTTTGAAGCTTTTCAGTTTGGAACTTTCAGACCTCTTCCCTTGTGCAAAACTGCTCCTATGACCTCCCTTGTGCTTCTGAAAGGCTTGGAGCAAGTTTATTTTGGCTGGTTTGAGAGATTGAACAAGTTCTGTTCAGTGCAGTGAGGGAATCGTGTTTCTGATTCTGGGGGTTTAAGACAATGGTGATGGGTGCTTTGTGACCAGGAAGGTGTGTTGAGTTGATCTATGAAGTTAGTTTGTGTGTTTGTGACTTGTGTGATGAGTTTCGAAGGCTTTTGCTCAAGAGGGTGAAAATGAGAATGCTGAGTTGTGGGGTGCTTCAGGCTTGCCTCTTGTTATGTTTGGCTTGCATTTGATTTGTATAAACAATCCCCATTGGTCAGAAGAAGTGACATGTGCTTTATTGATTGGTATGGGTGCTTTTGCAAAAATGTCAAAGTTGGTGTAAGAAGGCATGGGCTAATTTCTAGCTAAGTACAAGGAGGGTGTGCTGCGCAGCATGATGTGAGGAAGGGCCTAGGATTGATCAGCAAACTAGCCAGCAAGTGGATGAGAAGCTATCATGAGTTTTGCAACTTGCCTTGCCTTTGGTTCTTATGAAAGAAACTTGATCCATGGGCCATAAAACATGTGATTCCTTGGGTGCATTCTGAACTTTAGATGTTGTGTGATCATGTTGTGTGGATTATAAGTCCATTTGATAGCTCTAGAACACTTGATCAAGTCATTTTGCAAAATACCTCTTTGGTAGAAACTTTGAAATTTTGTGATTTTAGCCAACTTTGACAAGCCATAACTTTTGATCAAAAATGAATTAGGTCATGTTCTTGTACTTTTTGAAAAGGGAAAGATCTATCCTACAACTTTCATGACCAAAGTTTTTCCATTTGAAGCTTTCTTGAATCAAAAAGTAAGGGTTGAAAAAGTTGCCTAAAATGGCATTTTCATTAAAAGTCAAACTTGCCCAAAAAGTCAACTTTGCAAAAGACTTGAAATTCTTTAATTTTGAGAACTTCTAATGTCTTCTATGATCAAATAAAGATCATATACAATCAAAATGATGAAGAACCCCCTTTGGTTGGGTCATTGAGGGCCTCAGATGCCCTGATTTTGTACTGACTTGCTTGAAAAGTCAACTCTTGATCAGATGACTTCCCCATGGAATTTCTTCATGAAAATTGATATGCATACTCCCTATACCATATAGAGACCAATAGAAACAAGAATGACCAAAAAATTTGGAGTTATGGCCTCTGAAACCAAAACCCTAATTTTAGGTCATCTATGCAGTCAAGCCTGGCTCTGCTTCCATACAAATCCCAGTTCTTGTGATTCTTTGGCATTCTTGACTTTGAGAGGATATAATATGATACTTGAACACACATGGACCTCTTTGAAGTGATTGATGGCCTTTGGAGTGGCTCAAGAAGCTCTTGGATTGCTCAGCTCACAAACCCTAGATGCAGATGACTTAGAATCAATGCAGTGAACCAAAAATGTGACATGAGATGGTATGATTGAGTTTATGCATATGAAATGATCACAAACCATGATGTGAATGGGTGAGGGCAAATTTGGGGTGTTTACAGCTGCCCCTATTCAAACATGAGTTAGCTGTGCAGGATGTAAGCGACAGCTTAACAGGCAAACAAGATAACTTGTGGTTGAATACCAAAGACAGTCCGAAATTTGCACTCACAGAATGAAGAAGAAAAGGGATATAGATTGTAAAGGAAAATATATTATAAAGTATGGGCGACGGAGGACGACCGTCGAGCAGAGGACGACTGCTGGGTAAAGAGCAATGACGGGGACGGCCGACATGCTGGAAAGTACGGAAAATAGAACAATGACGGGGACGGCCGACATGCTGGGGGTAAAAGGGGTTATGATGGGGACGGCCATCAAGTTCATAAAGTAATGTAACCAACGATGGGGACGGCCATCGGGCTAAAAAAGAAAAGGGACCACGACGGGGACGGCCATCGGGTTAAAGAATAAATGAAATAAACAGATGATGAGGTACGGTCATCAAAGGTGAAGGACGATCACCTAGCAGGGGACGGCTGCTCTGTTGGGGTTAAGATGAGGGACGGTCATCTAAGGTGGAGGACGACCACCTGGCAGGGTACGACTGCCGAAAATATCGCGACATAGGACGAATGCCGGATAAAAGGTCAACAATGGGGACGGCCATCGGATGAGCATGATGGAGGACGACCATCAAGAGGTGGAGGACGACCACCTAGCAGGGGACGGCTGCTCTCAAGGTTTATCATGACATAGGACGAATGTCAGATAACCAAAATCAACAATGGGGACGGCCATTGGATAAAATGATGAAGGACGATCATCGAAAGGTGAAGGACAATTACCTAGCAGGGGACGGCTGCTAAAAATCACGACATAGGACGAATGTCGGATAAAAGGGTCAACGATGGGGATGGCCATCGGACGAGCATGATGAAGGACGATCATCAAGAGGTGGAGGACAACCACCTAGCAGGGTACGGCTGCTCTCAAGGTTTATCATGACATATGTCAGATAAAAAGAAATTGTTTTACTGGGGAATAGTAAACACGGACGAGTGTTTACATCCAAGAAATAAAAGGTATAAGTGTTTGGTATTGTGTATAGATTAAAGATGCGGACGAGCATCCCTAGGACTACGATACGGACGAGTATCGGGTAGAAACAAATACTGACACGTGTTCAGAGATGATGATACGGACGAGTATCAACCGGTTAACAAGGAACACGGACGAGTGTTGAATCTGAGGGGACTCTTCTGGGGAATAGTAGATACAGACGAGTATTTATATTCGAGAAGACAAAAGTGTTTGACACGGTGTATGGATTAAAGATGCGGACGAGCATCCTTAAGACTTATGATACGGACGAGTATCATGTAGAAACAAACGCTTGACGCATGCTCTGAGATGATGGTACGAACGAGTACCAACGGGTTAACAAAGAACACGGACTAGTGTTGAATCTGCGGGGATATAAATGGTGTATACAAGATACGAACGAGTATCTGTATAAGTATGATTGGTGTATATTTAAGTGTTCAACCTGCTGGGGAGAGTGACACGGACGAGTGTCAAAAGGAGGAGAGTATAGTATAAACAAGTATCTGGTATACAAAGTGTTTATATTACTGTACTGGGAAAATGACATGGACGGATGTCAAGGAAAAGTATATATATAAGTATATGTGAGTGCAAAGAGGATGTCTTTGGCTTACTGCTGGGGATATGACACGGACGGGTGCCACAAGGAGTGTATACTGATGTTTGTGAATGTGAGGCAACTGCTTTTGCTGGGGAATCCGGGATGGATTCTGCATATTGTTGATGAGTTGATAATATTCACAAGTGTTTGATTCAGACCATGACCTATGATTATGCTATATGCCTAATTTTTGCCGTAATGCTCCGCATTAAACGGAATGCTACGCTTTGTTTGGTGAATATGATGCGAATGCTATGATTATGCAAAGGAAAACAGATCCGGGATTCGGATCCCGTTGCTGTGAAGATCTCTGGTCGATTTGTTTGAAATGGACATCCCAGCTGGGGATGAGATCATTGGTAGATCTGATGAGATGATTCTGCTTGGGGAAATGGGTCAATGATTGACCTATTTCTGGTAACGAGGGACCCAACTGGGGTTTGTAGGAGCTTTCGTCACTCTGTTGTGATTCCTTCGGGTATTGCTCTTCTAGACGGAGGCTGAAACTCTGTGGGGGGATGGTTCCCAGGCTTTTTGTATTTGGATGAGGAGGAGTAACGGATGGCAACTCAGCTGGGGAGAAACAAAAAGTGGCAACTCAGCTGGGGAGAAAGCACTTGGGTGCTAAAATTGAGTGAGCGTTGACTTGCCAGCTTGCTGGGATGAAGCTTTCATTCCCCATGTTGCGCTTTTGAATACCTGCAATCCTGCAAAGACAGAGAAACGCACAAGTAATCCCGAGGCATCCTTTACCGGATTCCGTCATAGGAAGGAGACACTCCCGAGAGTAAGAATATTTCCTGTAAGCACGTAGTTTTTTTTTTTTGATTTTTGAGGATAAGCACCTGTATTCATTCAATCAGTATTTTAAAGATATCAGACATTCTTTGCAAACAAAAATGTACGAGACATTGTGTGACTGAAAAATCTGTTCTTATTAATTCATATGCCCTGAATTGGCAATATACAGTCAAAGAAACATATCTCCTAAAATGAGGAGATTGTTACAAATTGGGAAACAAAATGCTGGCAATGTTGAAGACGCTTCAGGGAGCTTCCCTCTTGCTATGACTCGTATGACTTTTGACGTTCTTCTCGTCTTGCTTTCTGAAGAAGGCTGATTCTGACAGAAGCTTGATCCTTTCGAGGTTTACCAAGTTGTAGGTGATACGGATGAATTCAGAATGCAGTTGTTCGCTTATTCCCTTATTTTGCATGGATCGCCCTTTCGGGTTTTCAATCCATCGGGATAACCATTTTTGCCTGAGTTGTCCAATGCGGCTTTTCAACTCAGCGGGTGTACATTTTTGTTTATTTTCCCTTATTTTTGCCCGAGTCTTTTATTCTGTTTTTGACTCGCCGGGATGCCCTTTTTTTGCCTGGACTTACATTCTGTTTTTATGTCCAGCGGGTCATTTTATGCGAAGTATTTTTTAACTGCATCTGAATTCACAGGGGACGGGAAGTCTTCACCATCCATGGTGCTGAGCATCAGTGCTCCACCAGAGAAAACTTTCTTTACCACGAATGGTCCTTCATAATTCGGAGTCCATTTGCCCCTGTGGTCTGTATGAGGAGGGAGGATTCTTTTCAGCACAAGATCTCCTACTTGGTACTCTCGGTGCCTGACTTTCTGATCGAAGGCTCTCTTCATTCTTTTCTGATACAACTACCCATGACAGATTGCAGCCAACCTTTTCTCTTCAATCAGACTCAGTTGTTCGTATCGGGATCGGACCCACTCTGCTTCGTTCAGCTTAACATCCATCAGCACCCGTAGGGAGGGTAGTTCAACTTCAACCGGTAGGACTGCTTCCATACCATACACAAGCTGATACGGTGTTGCCCCAGTGGACGTTCTGATTGATGTGCGGTACCCATGCAAGGCGAATGGTAGCATCTCATGCCAGTCTTTGTAGGTGACTACCATCTTCTGCACAATCTTCTTAATATTCTTGTTAGCCGCCTCAACAGCGCCATTCATCTTTGGCCTGTAAGGAGAAGAATTGTGGTGTTGGATCTTGAAGTCCCGGCATAGCTCAGCCATCATTTTGTTGTTTAAGTTGGAACCATTATCAGTAATGATTCGCTCGGGCACTCCATACCGACAGATGATATCTCTCTTCAGGAATCGGGCTACCACTTGTCTTGTAACATTGGCATATGACGCTGCTTCAACCCACTTGGTAAAATAATCAATGGCTACCAAGATGAATCTGTGGCCATTTGAAGCAGTCGGCTCGATCTTGCCAATCATATCAATGCCCCACATAGCAAAGGGCCAGGGTGAAGACATCACATTCAAAGGATTGGGAGGCACGTGCACCTTATCTGCATAAATCTGGCATTTATGGCATTTTCTGGCGTAGGCACAACAGTCGGCATCCATTGTGATCCAGTAATAGCCTGATCTTAGCAACTTTTTAGCCATGGCATGCCCTCCCGCATGGGTACCAAAGGATCCTTCGTGCACCTCGTGCATCAACAAGTCTGCTTCTGTTCTATCAACGCATCTGAGGAGTACCATATCAAAGTTTCTTTTGTATAGGGAACCATCGGTGTTCAGAAAGAAACTACCAGCAAGCCTTCTCAAAGTCTTCTTATCATTGGAAGATGCCCCAGATGGGTATGCCTGATCCTCCAAGAAGCACTTAATGTCATGGAACCAAGGCTTATCATCTTTGACCACATCTGCTACAAACACAAATGCCGGTCTGTCAAGTCTGGACACTGAAATCTGCGGTACAAAGTTGGCAGCTTAAACTTTGATCATGGATGAAATGGTAGCCAGAGCATCTGCAAACTGATTCTCATCTCGAGGGATATACTCAAGCTTGACTGTTGTGAAGAAAGTCAATAACCTTCTTGTATAATCCCTATAAGGTATCAGATGATCCTGGTGTGTGTACCATTTGCCGTTGGTTTGATTAACTACCAGAGCTGAATCTCCGAATACAGTCAATGTCTTGATCCTGAGGTCAATGGCTTCCTCAAGACCCATAATGCAAGCCTCGTATTCAGCTTCGTTGTTAGTGCAGTTGAAGGTGAGTTTTGCCGAGAAAGGCATGTGAACCCCCTTAGGTGTAATGAGTACTGCACCAACACCACGACCATTCATATTAACAGCCCCATCAAACATCATAGTCCATTCTTCCTCCGGGTCAGGCCCTTCAGTGTGAACAGGCTCTTCATGATCTTTCGCTTTTATGAACATGATGTCTTCATCAGGGAAGTCAAATCTCATAGGCTGGTAGTCATCAATAGGTTGCTCGGCAAGATATTCAGACAATACACTGCCCTTGATGGCTTTCTGAGATGTGTACTGAATGTCATATTCTGTGAGGATCATTTGCCATCTCGCAACCCGTCCGGTAAGAGCTGGCTTCTCGAAAATGTACTTAACTGGGTCCATCTTTGAGATCAATAAAGTAGTGTGGGTCAACATATACTGTCTCAGTCGGCGAGCAGCCCACGCTAAAGCACAGCAAGTTTTCTCGAGCAGTGAATAACGTTGTTCACAGTCGGTAAACTTTTTGCTCAGGTAGTATATTGCATACTCTTTTCGACCAGACTCGTCATGCTGGCCCAGCACACACCCCATTGACTCTTCTAATACTGTTAAGTACATTATCAGAGGTCTTCCTTCAACTGGAGGCATAAGGATTGGTGGTTCTTGCAGGTATTCTTTGATCTTGTCAAAAGCCCTCTGGCAGTCTTCGTTCCACCTGACCGTCTGTTCTTTCCTTAACAGCTTGAACAAGGGTTCACAGGTTGCTGTAAGGTGAGATATGAACCTTGAGATGTAGTTCAATCTACCTAGAAAACCTCGAACTTCTTTTTCAGACTTTGGTGCAGGCATTTCTTGAATGGCTTTGACTTTATCAGGGTCCACTTCAATCCCTTTCTCGCTTACGATAAAACCCAGCAGCTTACCAGATCGTATCCCGAATGTGCATTTGTTGGGGTTCAATTTCAGTTGATATTTCCTCAGACGCTTGAATAGCTTCAGCAGATTTACCAGGTGGTCTTCTTCTGTGAGGGACTTGGCAATCATGTCATCCACATAACACTCGATTTCTTTGTGGATCATATCGTGGAATAATGTTACCATAGCCCATTGATATGTTGCACCAGCATTCTTCAATCCGAATGGCATCACCTTGTAACAGAACGTGCCCTAGGGTGTGATGAAAGTTGTCTTCTCCATGTCTTCAGGTGACATCTTGATCTGATTGTATCCTAAAAATCCGTCCATGAAGGAGAATACCGAGAACTGAGCCGTATTATCCACCAATACATCAATGTGAGGTAATGGGAAATCATCCTTCGGGCTAGCTCTGTTCAGATCTCGGTAGTCAACACACATCCTTACTTTTCCGTCTTTCTTAGGCACAGGCACAATATTAGCAACTCACGGCGGATAGCTAGTCACAGCAAGGAACCCGGCGTCCCATTGCTTTTGTACCTCTTCTTTGATCTTCATTGCCATGTCTGGGCGAGTACGGCGCAATTTCTGTTTAACCAGCGGGCAATCTTCTCTTAAAGGCAGCTTGTGCATAACAATGTCGGTATCCAACCCTGGCATATCTTGATAAGACCAGGCAAACACATCCACATATTCTTGAAGCAGGTCAATCAGTTGTTTCTTCACTGAGTCTTGTAAGCAGGCCCCGATTTTAACTTCTTTCACATCTTCATCTGTACCAAGATTAATCGTCTCTACCTCCTCCTGATGAGGAGTAATAACCTTCTCCTCTTGTCTCAACAATCTGGCTAGCTCTTCAGGAAGCTCGTAATCTTCTTCAACCCCTTCATCAGCTTGATTGATCGGATTGTCAAAGTCATACGAAGTCATAGCCGTGCTGTTGTCGGTGCTGTCTGGAAGGCACTCTCTGCAAGGGTTCAGTTTGTTCATTTTAGTGATTGATTTTAATCTTGTTTAGAAAAGTGAAATAAATTTGTCATTTTGAAAACATTGCCATTTATTTTTTGTACAAAAAGAAAAATGGAAAAACAGTGAGCGGAAAAGAAAAGACTCATTTGCAAAAGATGTCTGATATTTCATTGATTAATCTTGTTGCACAAAAATTACAGATGGCCCGATTACAAAATGAGTCTTGTCATCTTGGGCAAGATGCAAGACTTGATGCATGCTTAAAATATACAGGAAATAATAATTACTCTGCAGGAGTAACTCTTATAATTTCCTGGGAAGACCAGTTTGAGATACGGCTCCCCGGGATCCTTGGACGAATCCAGCTTTCCAGGTTGCGTTCATCTTACGACTCATCTTCCAAGTTATTGACAGCATCAGGGGTGAGCATCCCCCCACTAACAAAGTTGGGCTTCTTAGCGGCCTCTGCTTGATCTTGTTGAGTTGGTTTGTAACCCAACCCAAATCTATCCTCTTTCTTCTCCACAGGCAACAGTTTGCCCCAGCCTTGAGCATTCCCTTCTTCCACAACCCTCCGGGCTTGCTGGTAGGATGTCATGGAAGTCCCAAGTACAGCAGATGTTTCATTAATATTTAGGGCCTCAAACCCCTGACTCATCGTTTCGTGGATCTCCCCATCCATCTCAATATATTTGTATGTAGCCAGATGGCTAACAAAAATATCCTCCTCTCCACAAATAGTAACGACTTGGCCTTCCCACTCGAATTTTAACTTCTGGTGAAGGGTAGACGTAACTGCGCCAGCGGCATGAATCCATGGTCTACCCAACAAACAGCTGTAGGCAGGCTGAATGTCCATCACGTAGAAGGTCGTTTTGAAAGTTTGTGGGCCAATCGTTACAGGCAACTCAATTTCTCCCAGAACTGATCTCTTGGAGCCGTCAAAGGCTCTCACTACTAAGTTACTGGGACGTAATGCCAATCCTTCATATTCCAGCTTCACAAGGGCCTTTTTAGGTAAGACATTGAGGGATGATCCCGTGTCTACCAGCACATGGGAAAGAACTGCACCTTTACATTCCATGGTAATGTGCAAAGCCTTGTTGTGATTGCGGCCTTCCGTAGTCAAATCAGTGTTGGTAAATCCTAATCCATTACTAGCATTAACATTTCCAACCACAGCTTCCAACTGATTGACGGTGATCTCTTCTGGCACATAAGCTGCGTGCAAGACTTTGAGTAGTGCGTTCCGATGAGCCTCGGAGCACATAAGCAATGATAGAATGGAGATCTTGGAAGGCGTCTGGTGAAGCTGGTCCACTACTTTGTAATCACTCTTCTTGATGATTCTCATGAACTCATCAACTTCTTGATCAAAAGGTTTTTTCAAAGTTTCTTTAACAATTTGCTCCTCTTGCACCATGCTCTTCCCTTTTGCCTTGGCAGCAGCTTCTGCTTCAGCAGTGGGTCTTTGAATTTGCGGGGCAAAGAGACGTCCGCTTCGAGTGAAGCCTCCGCCTCCCCCCACATTGTCTATTTGTGGTGAAGAAGTTGATGATTCAAGAGTGATTTTTTGTCCTTCGCAGTATAGATCAGAGCCGTAATGCCAAGGGATGGCATTACTGCTTTCATAAGGTACTGGCCCAGGCACTGTGATAGTGACTGGACTGATGGCAGCTGCAGAAGGGACCATGATAGTCTGTGGATCATAGTATATTGTGACTGGTGCTCTGGTAGGAGTGGCATTTTGTGAGTTGTAGGCAGAATCATTCGCAGGATCATAATAAATTGTAACTGTTGAGACACTTTCATTGCTTACTGCTGATGTTGTAGGAGACACTGTTGAATGGATGGGTGTTGTTGTTGTAGGAGACTCTGAATGAAGGGGTGCTGAAGTTGTAGAAGGGATGTCAGTTGACATTTGGTCCGTTGAAGTAACAGATAAAGCATTTGTTGACGAGATTGAAGAGTTGTTTGGAACAATGGTTGTTGCATATGTAGGAGATTCTGGAACTGTTGTTAAGGAGATTGCTGGATTGGTAGGTATTGATGTTGTGATTTGAAGCAGGCCACTCTGGATGAGACCATCTATGCCATCTCTCAAGTTATCACACCCATTCACTGAAATGTTGCAATAAGCACACCCTAGCTCACACCCCGGGAACATTTGACATTCAAGGAGTTGAGCTTTAATCTCTACCAAGGGTGTCCGAATCTGACCCACACTGGTTATCAAGTAAGACGGTTTGTCTTCTTCAATAGCATTGATTTGGGGCCCTCCGTGGTGTGGCATAGGGTTCTTGTTAACATTTGGTGGTGGTGCAAAGTTCAGAGCTTTAGAATCTACCAAGTCCTGTACTTTCATGTGCAAGGCTCTACACTTCTCCGTACTATGGCCAGGTGCATTTGAGTGAAAAGCACATCTGGCGTTGGCGTCGTAATTTCTGGGCAGACTGGTAGGATCTGGAGGTGCCAATGTCCTTAGCTCAACTAGGTTGAGTTTTAGGAGTTGTGGCAGTAATGTGGCATAGGGCATAGGGATCAGATCGATCACCCTATTGGCCTGAGAAGGTCTCTGTTGAAATGGTCTTTGCTGATTTTTGTTGTTGGTGTTGTTGTTGTTATAATTTCTATGAGGAGGATACTGAGTTTGTTGCTGGTAATTTTGTTGCTGTGGTTGATAAGCTGGTTGAGGATGAATTGGAGCGGGGATGGTGACTGCTGCCACAGACCTATGAACATATTGGGGTCTGCCCCTGCTGGTATGGATAGCATTGGTTTCACCAGTTCTCCTTGGGCCTACAAAAGGCTTTCTTGGGTTGCTGGACGAGCTTGCACCGTTGTCAGAAATTTTACCCATTTTTAATAGGCTCTCAATTCTTTCCCCGGCTATGACTACATCAGCAAAGCTAGTGGAAGAAAAGGCAGCTAGCCTGTCAATGTATGTCCCCTGAAGGGTGTTCATAAACATATCAGCCATCTCCCTTTCTGACATGGGCGGCTGGACAGCAGCAGCAAGCTGTCTCCACCTTTGAGCGTATTCCCGGAAACTTTCCCTGGATGATTGAGACATCCCCATCAGGAGGGTCGGTTGGGAGCCATATCCAAGTTGTACTGGTACTGTCTGATAAAGGCCTCAGCCAAATCTTTCCAGCACCTGATGGTTGCTCTGGTCAGGTGAGAGTACCATTCCCTTGAAGCTCCTGTTAAGCTATCCTCAAAATAAAACATCCATAGCTTTTCGTCCATGGTATATGCCTTCAGCCTCCCCAGAAAAGATTGCAAGTGGGTCCGTGGACAGGAAGTCCCGTTGTACTTCTCAAAGCACGGAGGTTTAAATTTGTGGGGAATCCTGACCCCGTCCACTAAGCCCATGTCCATAACATCAAAGCCCAAAGAATTCTGGGACTCCAGGGATCTCAGTTTCTCAGCAATCTCATCTAGCCTTCTGTCATAGGCTTCCTCCCCAGCTCCCATCACTGTAAATTGATCTTCCTGGGGGTCTTCTTGTAACACTCTGCCTGCAGTGGCAGTCCCTTGCATATTAACAGGGATGTTGATCTATGGATGAAGGTGGGGTCCATAGACCGGAGGATTAACATGAGGTTGAACTCTCTCATTGTTGCTGGTCCCAGCAGTCCCTGGATGGGGGTCTTCCTGATTCCTCCCCTCTACTAGTGCTCTTAATCTTTCTTGGCTTTGAGCCATATTATTCATCACCTCCATAAACTGTGTCATCTGATTCCTCATTTCCAATATCTCATTGGCCATTTGAGTCCTGACCTCTGTAAGGTCCTGCTGTACTTGGTCCATTTGTATACCCGGAAGGTTGTTGCGGGTTGGATATCTGTGTGGACGGTTGAGTGGAAACACCCGACGTCGAGCAATAGTTCCTGAAGTCACAACAGAGTTAGTAACAATAAAACAAAACCTACAAAACAAAATAAAAGGTTAGCATGCAATGCAGTATGCTTATTTGTTTCCAAGGTATCCGGCTTGGCACTTGGTTTTGACCTTTCCAGACCCTTGAGGGAGATGCTTTTGATGTTGCTTGAAGAATTCAGATAAAACAAACCAACACATATATTACAAAAAGTAAATGATACATAGTTTGTTTTCTTACAATACATGCCCTCTGAGGGGTCAAAAATACAACATAAAGAAAAGTACATGAAATGAAAGCAACAACAAGCAACAGTCAGACACCAAGACCAAACTCATCCTCCTGAACTTCCTTTAGAAGTGCTTCAGTCACAGGATCAGCTGGACGCTCTGTAAGGTTTCTGATAAGGAGGTTCCTTGTAGTAACAGCTGCAGTTAGCTTCTTGTGTTGACTCTGGTCCTTTGACCTCTTCACACCAGCTCTAATCTTCAATTCTGAGATCTCTCTCTGGGCTGCTGCCAGGGCTTCCTGTTGCTCTTTTGCACTAGCTTCCAGCTGTTCAATCTTGTCCTGAGTCCTCTTATCCTCCTGAGTACGGGCTTCGGTGATCCTGACCCACCTAGCCTGACTCTCCTTCAGATACAAATCAGTCCTGGCCTTTTGGAACTGAGCCTCTTTGCAGGCATTCTTCAGAATTTGTTCTCCAGCCCTAGACTTCTTAATGTAGTCCTCTGACTTCTCAATTCTGGCTAGATGCTCCACCTTTAGCTTCTCTAACCTCTCAATGTCCAAGCGACCATCACTCCTCTCCTAGAGGGTCTTCTGTAGAGCCTGAGTCAGCTTCTCATTTCTCTCTTTCAATTTCTCAAACTCCTCTAAGCCGACAGTTGCTGGAGGTGGTGTTGTGGAAGGTCCAGGCACATCTTCAATAGTGAAGGGCATCCCAGTAATTTGAGCCCTGGCATGAGACCACTCATAGTACTGAGATGAGGCCACATTGTTGCATCTCCCAAGAATGGTTACTCCTTTAGTCTGTACATTGTCCCAAGCCCAGGATGTTTGCCTGACAATAGCCAAATTAGGCTTGTTCTCACAATAAAGGGTCTTTGCCAGATCCTGTACCCTAGGAGGATGGACTAATGCATAGCCTAGTTGTCTTTTGAATAGCAGAGGGTTGTAGTTGATGCAACCCTTCACTCCTATCAGAGGCACATTGGGAAATTGCCCACAACTAGTAATGATGTCTCTGCCCTTGGTGCTCTGAGTGCACCACCTGATATCATCTGAGGTTAGAGCAACAAGCCTCCTAGCCCAGTTCTTCTGCTGGTGAGGGTTCAAGAATGCATCAGTCTTTGGCAAATGTTTGAGCAGCCATGTATGGAACAAAGGAGCACAACATCTCACCAGTCTTCCCCTTTGCTTTTCATTCCTTTGGTGAACAGAGTAGTAGAGATTTCCCAGTAAGGTGGGCACTGGGTTCCTCAGGATGAAAAGATGGATTGCATTCTTGCTAACAAACTTAGGCTCATCTGCAAAAAGTATGATCCCATATATGCTAAGGGCCAACAAAGCACAGACTGCCTTCCACTCCCCCAAGGAGGCCTTCAGAATAGCCTGAGAGGTCAAGAAATCCAGATGAAAACCAGAGACTCCAGCTTTAGTAGTCATATTCTGCCCAATCAGAACTGGTTCCAGATACAAGGCCTTTGCTACTTCTTCATTACTAGGGAAAACCATCTCAGGGTTGAAGGGGATTCCACCCGTGACAGGTACACCAATCAGTGATGAATACTCTTCCAACAAGGGTCCCAACTGAAAATTCTGAAAGGTGAAGCACCTCAGAGGGGGATCATAGAACTGCAGGCAAGTATGAATCAAGCTCCTCTGTGAAGGGTCCAAATCCATAACCACATCAAGGATTCCTCCATAATGTTCTCTGAAAAGTGGTATATGGTCTGGAGTAATCAGGGCCTGGACCTTCCTGATGCCAGCTAGCTCAGGCTCAAAGAAATGATAGGAGATGTTGCTCTTCTTAGGTGCCATGTTGCTGAAGAACAGATGCTGGTGATGGTGACTGATACTAGAAGATGGGCCACTGACAGGCTGAGACTGGTGATGCAGGTGACTGGAGTAAATAGCTGATGAGGAATAGCTGAAGCAGATACTGGTGAAGATAGGTCTATGCAGATGAAGGGGTCAAAACCAAGCCAAAATACAGTATAGATACCCTGAAAAACAAATAAGCAAATGTCAAATGATGCAATGATGATGTATGCAAATGATATGCAAGGGTTTGTGACTGAGCTGGATCTGATTAACTGCTTTGATATAGGTCCATGTATGTTCAAGAAATCCAGATAGAGGTTCATAAGTCCAGTAACCAAGGTGGGGGACTCAAATAAAGAGTCACATGTCCAGGGTTAAAAAACACAAGAACTGTTCCAACATGGAGTACTCTTAATCAAAACAAAGTAACAGGGTATGCTGAGGTCAAGGGTACCTGCAAACCTGTAAACAGCCCAACCCCCTCACAAGTAGTGTTCTAAAACAAGGATCCTCAGACTTGGATCAGTTATGAGAAGTGTAAACACTTCTAACCCAGAGGTACAATGTTTACAATAACCATAGAAGATCCTCCTCTAATTCACCTCAGTTTCTGAAGGTCAATACTAAAGGTCATCCAGACTTAGCAGGCTTCCCAGATAGCCCTAGCACTACAGGAAATCTGTAGCACAGAGTTCTCAATAAGAAACCCATATCTGAACCGTGTTTCATATTCCCGCACCAGACCGAAATGGAATGGGAAAGAACATGAACCACTCTAGCCTAGGTGTCACTCAGGTCCCAGGTATAGGACCTCAACTCTCAATGAATCACCCACCCACCAAAGCAACAAAACAGATCCAGCCAGCACAGTATGACAGTATGATATATGTAAAGCTATAAAGAAAGCAATAAAACAACTGTACATAAAGCAAAAATAAATACAATACAAGCACAAATAGCACATAACACCCCAGTAAACACAAATCAAACAAGCGCTAGGAGGAACCCACAAAAAGAACCAGAAGCCCTGGTTACAGTATAAGGGTCCCCAGCAGAGTCGCCAAGCTGTCGCGCCCGATAAATGGGAAATGGCCCAGATAAAGGTACAGACGCGAACGGTCGGCGAAAGGAGGATGTGAGAACACACATGAGTGAACTCACAGGGAATGAAAAGAGTCGCCAGCTAGGCATTTTTATCCCGAAGGAAAGGTAATGCTGCATAAACCTAGGAAAAAGATATGGATAAGATGGTTGCGAACCAGAGAAACTGAGAAAGGGGGTTGGTTACAACCTGGGAAGGTATTAGCACCCAGATTGTCCGCCGTACTCGACGGGATCCACGCTTAAAAGATTTGTGTTTTAAAGGGGTAGTGTCAGTGCAATTTGTGTATCAAAGCTGGAAAGAATGCAGGTGTCAGTGTAAAAGAAAAGTGAAGTGTGATATATACAGTGTCAGTGTAAGAACTGGAATATAATGCTCAAGATCATGAGGCTAAAAGAATAAAGCTGGAAGAGGGGGAATATATAGAGAATTTTGTTCGATAACTGTTAAGTTATGCCTACGTATCCTCTCGTGCAATAAGGAAGTCAGAACACCGTAGTTCGACCCAAAGAGACTGAAAGATGAATTGACTTGTGAACTGCTTACTTGTCTATGCTCAAGTGTATGACCTGTCTGGCTCAGGTGCAAACTGTCTTGCATTAGACGGAAGAAGCAAGTTCTCGTTTGTGAGTGAAGGTGATGAGAAAAGAATCCCTGAGGAGACGATTATTGTTTGTTTTTGAGTTTTCAGTCTTTTATTGCTTTTGGAAGTTTGTCATAAGTTAATGAGCTTAAGCCTAAACCAATGGGTTAGCAAACTCATCACATCTTCCCTCTGATTAGGGGTAATGAGAGTACCTTAAGTGTGAAGTCAGCTTTTCACACTTAATCACCTTTGGTGTAGGATTAAGATCATTAACCTACTTGTGATTATTTAGATGTTTTTGGTGTTTTTGTTTAGTGTTAAGTAATGAGATTAAGCCATAATCAGGGATTAAACAGACTCATTACACCATCCTAATAGAAGGATAATAGATGAGAGTGTTTAAGCTGAGGAATGCTCCTCAACTTAATCCATGATTAGGGATTAAACCCATGACAAAACAAGCCTTTGGTTAAGTGGATTTTATTTAATGATATGGTGATGAAGTGATTTTTATGATTTGTAAGACAACTTGAGGGGGACTTGTCCATTAACACTAGGGTTAGTCCTTCTTAACCAATTAAGGAAGAATTAGAACCCTAATGCAAGGCCCAAGTTACAAGCTTGATGTCTTAGTGATTATTAGGTGAATTGATTAAAAGATTTAAACACATTAAGGGTTTAACACTTAGGATTAAAGTTATACACTCCATCCTAATAGAAGGATGCAGGCATAAGCTTAATCACAAAGCCTTAAAGCCTTTAGGGTTTAGTCCCTGATTATGAGGTGAGAGGAGAAGACTCAATGAGACACAAAGGTAAAAAACTAAGTGGGGGACTAATCAAAACCCTAATCATTGTCATGCTTGGTTGTTCCTAAGGTTTGTGAAGTTTACAAAAGAAGTCTTCAGAGGAACCACCAGGAAGCAGATGAATGGGGCAAAGAGAAGCAAAGCAACTTGCTTCATTCAAGAAGACAAGTCACTTGAGGAAAGAAAGTAAGAAGAAAAAGAATGAGCAAGCTCAATCTCAAACACAAGATAAAATGCAGCAATGATGCATAAGGGAGATGAAAAGAAGTTGTGAGAAGTGAAGGCAAATTCACTTCTCAAAGTTGCTTACCACCTGAAAAGTTAGTGAAAGGAATGCAATGCAATGCAAAATGAAATGAAATGGCATGATACAAACCAAAACCAGAAGCATATACATGATGATAATGATGCTATGGGATGATGCAAACATGAAACAAAACATGGGGGTGATCATACAAACTTATGGATGCAAATGATGCAAGTTAAGAACCATGATCATACATGAAAAGTTATGAAGTGCAAATGGCATACAACATGGAAAATGCAAGATGCAATGATCAAACATGCTTTCAATATGTCTTAAGATGTCAAATGGATCAAATGGATGCACAAAATGCTATGGCAAGTCAAGGTATGAATGCAAATGCAAGATGGATGAATATGGAAGTTCAAATTAGGGTTTATGATCAATGCCTCAAACAAAAACCAAAATCAGAAGCAAACATCAAGATAAAAAATTGAAAATGCATTCAAAGGATCCCTAAACCTATACTAACTCACTGCCCAAAGGAGAGGTTCCAACTCTTAACCTAATTAGAGTTATGAATTTCCTAAGATTTCTAGGGTTTTATGGTACCTTAACAAGAAAAATGCCAAACAAATTGAAAATGAAAGATCAAATCATGCCAATTTAATCTTACAAACTACATGAGATGCCAAAACACAATGCAAAAAGAATCAAAGTCCAACTCTCAATGGTTAGGCAGAAATGATTTTTGGAAGTTTGGATCAAAATAATGCTTTGAAAATGAATTAATTCCATGGAAAATTATCAAAATGCATCAAGATCAAAAAAGAAATTTGGTTTGAGGGTTGGACAATGTTTCTAAATGTTTTTAAATGTTTCATGAATTTTTTGGTGATTTTTAAATACCTAAAAGGATTTTTAATTAATTAATTCTCATTAATTAATTAAAAATAAACTTTTAAATGATTTTAAAATATTTTTTAATGCAAAAAATAAAAATAAAAATGTTTTTGGTTTCTGAAATTAAATAAAAGTTTGTACAAAAAATTTCAGAATTTTTAAAATGGTTTTGCTATTTTAAAATAAATGGAGAAAGAAATACAAAATAAATGAATTAAAAATTAAAGAAAATGAAAAGTAAACGCAATGGAAGGCCAGGATGGATTCTGGGAAATGAATGGTTGACTGCGCGCGCAATCCAAAGGCCACAATTCAAACTGACCTAATTTCTGATTTAAATTAATTAAATTGAATTAATTAAGTTAACTAAAGATTAGGGTTTCTAATGACAAATCCCAGCCATCCAAACACGCGCCAGTCTCCCCAGGTCAACGCATCCAACGCTCAGCATTCAAACCACAATTAATGACAGGGATTAACCCTAATTATTTTCAGTTGGCCGGAGGAGACCTCCGGTCGTCTTCTCCGGTGGGAACCCCACCTGAAAATTTCCAAAATCCTCAAAACTTCACTAAAACAAAAACTAAAGGCCCAGAAATCATCCCCACATCCCCCTGAATCAAAACCCTAACTCAAAACTCATTTATCTTTCATCAATCAACTGAATCGAAGCAAAACATTTTTAGGGCAAAAGTTTCAGACATTGCATACATCCTGGTTTCTCAACCATTTTCAAAAATAATCACATATTCATGATCAGGGGAATGCATAGAAGCTATTAAGAACTTAAAATCATGCTTCTGGAAAAAAAGTTCATGAAGCTACCTGAGTTTGAAGCTTTTCAGTTTGGAACTTTCAGACCTCTTCCCTTGTGCAAAACTGCTCCTATGACCTCCCTTGTGCTTCTGAAAGGCTTGGAGCAAGTTTATTTTGGCTGGTTTGAGAGATTGAACAAGTTCTGTTCAGTGCAGTGAGGGAATCGTGTTTCTGATTCTGGGGGTTTAAGACAATGGTGATGGGTGCTTTGTGACCAGGAAGGTGTGTTGAGTTGATCTATGAAGTTAGTTTGTGTGTTTGTGACTTGTGTGATGAGTTTCGAAGGCTTTTGCTCAAGAGGGTGAAAATGAGAATGCTGAGTTGTGGGGTGCTTCAGGCTTGCCTCTTGTTATGTTTGGCTTGCATTTGATTTGTATAAACAATCCCCATTGGTCAGAAGAAGTGACATGTGCTTTATTGATTGGTATGGGTGCTTTTGCAAAAATGTCAAAGTTGGTGTAAGAAGGCATGGGCTACTTTCTAGCTAAGTACAAGGAGGGTGTGTTGCGCAGCATGATGTGAGGAAGGGCCTAGGACATGATCATCAAACTAGCCAGCAAGTGGATGAGAAGCTATCATGAGTTTTGCAACTTGCCTTGCCTTTGGTTCTTATGAAAGAAACTTGATCCATGGGCCATAAAACATGTGATTCCTTGGGTGCATTCTGAACTTTAGATGTTGTGTGATCATGTTGTGTGGATTAGAAGTCCATTTGATAGCTCTAGAACACTTGATCAAGTCATTTTGCAAAATACCTCTTTGGTAGAAACTTTGAAATTTTGTGATTTTAGCCAACTTTGACAAGCCATAACTTTTGATCAAAAATGAATTAGGTCATGTTCTTGTACTTTTTTAAAAGTGAAAGATCTATCCTACAACTTTCATGACCAAAGTTTTTCCATTTGAAGCTTTCTTGAATCAAAAAGTAAGGGTTGAAAAAGTTGCCTAAAATGGCATTTTCATTAAAAGTCAAACTTGCCCAAAAAGTCAACTTTGCAAAAGACTTGAAATTCTTTAATTTTGAGAACTTCTAATGTCTTCTATGATCAAATAAAGATCATATACAATCAAAATGATGAAGAACCCCCTTTGGTTGGGTCATTGAGGGCCTCAGATGCCCTGATTTTGTACTGACTTGCTTGAAAAGTCAACTCTTGATCAGATGACTTCCCCATGGAATTTCTTCATGAAAATTGATATGCATACTCCCTATACCATATAGAGACCAATAGAAACAAGAATGACCAAAAAATTTGGAGTTATGGCCTCTGAAACCAAAACCCTAATTTTAGGTCATCTGTGCAGTCAAGCCTGGCTCTGCTTCCATACAAATCCCAGTTCTTGTGATTCTTTGGCATTCTTGACTTTGAGAGGATATAATATGATACTTGAACACACATGGACCTCTTTTAAGTGATTGATGGCCTTTGGAGTGGCTCAAGAAGCTCTTGGATTGCTCAGCTCACAAACCCTAAATGCAGATGACTTAGAATCAATGCAGTGAACCAAAAATGTGACATGAGATGGTATGATTGAGTTTATGCATATGAAATGATCACAAACCATGGTGTGAATGGGTGAGGGCAAATTTGGGGTGTTTACACTTGGGCTACCTGCCAAGGCTTAGCTGGGGAAAAACTCTGCTTGGGAGAATGTGACGCCATCCTGCAACCTGCAACAACAGAAAACATATATGTGCCCCGGGGACTTGCATGGTATGATCTGTTCATCCAACGTCACCCGACACTCAAAGAGGGTTTCAACTGTTTCCCTGCAATGTCATTTTCTTTCAAATTATCACCATGTTTTAAATGCAATGTTATTTTTGCCAAAATATTCAGGACATTTTGCAAACAAAAATAAACACAATATTGCTTTTTGACTGAATATTATTTTTATTGAAAGGCCTCTGAATAGGCAAAGATTTACATCAGGAAGCAACATCCTAATGGTAATGGGCACGGCATCCCAATGAGTTCCCTTTCTGCTATGACCAGCATGTCTTCAAAACTCTCCATTCTTGCCTTTGCTTTCTGAGAAGATGAGGGGACTGATTCCTATCTTTATGATATTGTCAGGTTGTATGAAACGATGATTTGGTTCAGATTACTCGGATCGCAGTTGTTCGCTTATTCCCTTGTTTTGCGTGGATCGCCCTTTCGGGTTTTCAATCCATCGGGATACCCTTTTTTGCCTGAGCTGTCCGATGTGGCTTTTCAACTCAGCGGGTGTACATTTTTTTATTTATTTTCCCTAACTTTTTCCCGAGCTTTTTATTCTGCTTTTAGCTCACCGGGATGCCCTTTTCTTGCCTGGACTTTAATTCTGTTTTTGTGTCCAGCGGTTTTTTTTTATGCGAAGTATTTTTTAACTGCGTCCGAGTTAACATGGGATTGGAAATCTTCTCCATTCATAGTGGTGAGCATCAGTGCTCCTCCTGAGAAAACTTTCTTCACTATGAATGGTCCTTCGTAGTTTGGGGTCCACTTGCCCCTATGATCTGAACCTGGAGTAACAATCCTCTTGAGCACAAGCTCTCCTACTTGATATTCCCGAATACGTACCCGTTGGTCGAATGCTCGCTTCATTCTCCTCTGATAAAGTTGACCATGACAGATAGCCGTTAATCTCTTTTCCTCAATTAGACATAGCTGATTGTAACGAGCACGCACCCATTCAGCCTCATCAAGCTTCACATCCATCATCACACGCAATGAAGGAATCTCTACTTCAACAGGCAAGATTTCCTCCATACCATATACCAGAGAGAAATGAGTTTCCCCAGTTGACGTCCTGACTGACGTTCGGTACCCATGCAGCGCAAATGGTAACATCTCATGCCAATCTTTGTAAGTGGCAACCATCTTTTGCACAATCTTCTTGATATTCTTATTAGCTTCCTCTACCGTACCATTCATCTTTGGTCGGTAAGGAGAAGAATTGTGATGCTGAATCTTGAAGTCCCGACACAACTCTGCCATCATCTTATTGTTGAGATTATAACCATTGTCAGTGATGATTCTTTCGGGCACTCTGTATCTGCAGATAATGTCTCTTTTCAAAAATTTGGCAACCACTTGACGAGTGACATTGGCATAAGATGTTGCTTCAACCCACTTAGTGAAGTAATCAATCGCGACCAAGATGAAGCGATGACCATTTGAAGCAATAGGCTCTATTTTCCCGATCATGTCAATGCCCCACATAGAAAAGGGCCAAGGAGATGACATGATGTTGAGCGGGCTAGGAGGAACATGCACTTTGTCTGCATAAATCTGGCACTTGTGGCACTTACGAGTGAATGAGCAACAGTCTGCATCCATTGTCATCCAGTAATACCCCGATCTCAGTAATTTCTTTGCCATAACATGCCCTCCTACGTGGGTACCGAAAGATCCCTTGTGGACTCCCTGCATTAACAGGCTTGCTTCGTGTCTATCCACGCATATGAGTAAGACCATGTCGAAGTTTCTCTTGTATAAAACCCCGTCTGTATTCAAGAAGAAACTAGCAGCAAGTCGCCTTAAGGTCTTCTTGTCATTGGAAGATGCCCCAACTGGGTATTCTTGCTTTTCCAGGAATAGCTTGATATCAAAATACCAAGGTTTCTCGTCAGACACTGCGTCTACAGAGAAAGCATGAGCTGCAGCGTCAAGCCTGGAAATATCAATTTTGGGCACATAGTTCCAACACAAGACTTTGATGGACGAAGAAAGAGTGGCCAATGCGTCGGCAAATTGATTTTCATCACATGGTATGTACTGAAGCTTAACTGTCGTGAAGAACGTCAACAGTTTTCTGGCATAATCCCTGTAAGGAATTAGATGCTCTTGATGTGTATACCACTTGTCAGTAACTTGGTTGATGACGAGGGCTGAATCTCCGAATATATCGAGGTTCTTAATCCGAAGAATAATAGCCTCCTCTATTCCTATTATGCATGCCTCGTACTCTTCTTCATTGTTGGTACAACCAAATGTAATTCTGGCAGCAAAGGGAAAGTGAACACCTTCAGGAGTGATAAGAACAACACAAACTCCACGTCCATTGATATTGACTGCCCCATCAAACATCAACTTCCATTTGGGTACAGGGTCTGGCCCCTCCTCTGGAAGTGGTTCCTCGCAATCGTTTGCTTTAAGGTACATGATGTCCTCATCAGGGAAATCAAATTTCATTGGCTGATAATCATCCTCAAGAGGTTGTTGTGCAGGGTAATCTGACAATACACTTCCCTTGATGGCTTTCTGAGAAGTATATTGGATGTCATATTATGTTAAAATCATCTGCCACCTAGTAACCCTTCCGGTTAACGCTGGTTTCTCAAAGATGTACTTGACAGGATCCATTTTGGAAATTAGCAGTGTGGTATGAGTCAACATGTACTGTATCAGTCGGCGAGCAGCCCATACCAAAACGCAACAAGTTTTCTCAAGCAGTGAGTAACGGGATTCACAGTCGGTAAAATTTTTGCTAAGGTAATAAATAGCGTACTCTTTTCGACCAGACTCGTCATATTGGCCTAGAACACACCCCATTGACCCTTCTATCACGGTCAAGTACATGATTAAAGGTCTTCCTTCCACTGGAGGCATTAGAATCGGAGGCTCCTGCAAATATTCTTTTATCTTGTCGAAAGCTCTTTGGCAGTCTTCATTCCACCTGACCGTTTGCTCTTTTCTTAGCAATTTGAATATTAGTTCGCACGTGGCCGTTAGATGAGATATGAACCGTGAAATGTAGTTCAACCTCCCTAAAAACCCGCGCACTTCTTTTTCTGTTCTCGGTGCAGGCATATCTTGAATTGCTTTTACTTTTGTAGGATCTACCTCAATTCCTTTCTGACTAACAATGAAACCCAGCAGTTTCCCGGAACGCACTCCGAAAGTGCACTTGTTTGGATTCAACCTCAGCTTGTACTTTATCAGTCTATCAAACAACTTCCTGAGATTGACCAGATGCTCTTCTTCGTCTCGGGACTTAGCAATCATATCGTCCACATAACACTCAATCTCCTTGTGTATCATGTCGTGGAACAATGTGACCATAGCCCGTTGGTAAGTTGCCCCGACGTTCTTCAAACCAAAGGGCATGACCTTATAGCAGAATGTACCCCACGGGGTAATGAACGTTGTTTTCTCCATGTCTTACGGCGCCATCTTAATCTGATTATATCCGGAGAAGCCATCCATGAAGGAAAATACCGAGAACTGAGCAGTATTATCTACCAACACATCAATGTGTGGCAACGGAAAGTCATATTTTGGGCTTGCTCTATTCAAATCCCGATAATCAACGCACATCTGAACCTTGCCTTCCTTCTTTGGTACAGGTACAATGTTAGCTACCCAAGGTGGGTAACTAGTTACAACAAGGAATCCGGTATCCCATTGCTTCTGAACCTCCTCTTTAATCTTCATCGCCATGTCAGGACGAGTTCTTCTCAACTTCTACTTCACAGGAGGACATTCTTCTCTCAAAGGTAGCTTATGTACAACGATGTCGGTATCCAACCCTGGCATATCTTGATACGACCAGGAAAAGATATCCACATACTCACGCAACATACTGATCAGCTCTTTCTTTATTTCGGCCTGCAGACTGGCCCCGATTTTGATCTCTTTCTTCACATCTTCAGTGCCGATGTTGATGATCTCAATTTCTTCTTGATGAGGCTGAATAACCCGTTCCTCTTGTTTCAACAATCTGACCAATTCTTCAGGGAGTTCACAGTCTTCCTCAACCCCTTCATCAGCTTGGTAGACAGGATTGTCAAAGTCATGCGTGGTCATAGCAGGAACGTTATCAATGGAATCCAGATGATCAACACTGCACAAATGAAGTGCTTATTTCAGAATCTGTTTATTTTACAAAAGAGACGCAAACACAAAAACAAAAAGGAAAAACACATTGCCATTTTTATATATTTTTGTGAAAAATTTAAAACGAAAGAAAGAGAACACAAATTGGTCTGAAAATGTCCTTTATTTCATGGTAAAATAAGCGCATAACAAACATGGTGGCCCAAACAATGGATCCTAGCATCTTGGGCAGAATGCTGGATTTGACAATGCAGCATGATAAGAAAAGGAAACAAATAAATTACTCTGAGTGCCAGGTAACTTGGACGATGTCTTCAGCAGACCAGTTCTTAAGCTCCTCTCCGGGCGCACACGGATGGATCCAGTTGTCCCAGTCACCATCACTGTCTCCATCTTCATTAGTTGCACAAATTTGGTTACGGTCGAGCATCCCAACGCTTGTAAAAGTAATGGCTTTACCACTTGGAGACCAATTAGATCCACTAGGCTGATAACCCAAACCAAACTTGTCGTCTTTCTTTTCTAACTCCAGCAATTTGCCCCAGCCTTGGGCGCTTCTTGACTGAACCACTTCCTTTGCCTGCTTGTAGGAGTGAATGGAGGTACCTTCTTTCTCACTGCTCTTCTCTACTGGAGTCAGAATGTTGACATTAACCGCTTCGAAGGCCTGACATAGAGTCTCATGGATTTCTCCATCCATCTCCACATATTTGAAAGTTAATAAGTGGCTCACAAAGATATCTTCCTCTCCGCACACTGTGATTACTTGGCCATCAACCACATATTTGAGCTTTTGATGCAGAGTAGAAGTTACAGCTCCAGCAGCATGAATCCACGCGCGTCCCAACAAGCAGTTGTACGCGGGCTGAATGTCCATGACGTAGAAGATACTTTTGAATACTTGAGAACCTATTTTCACGGGTAACTCAACTTCTCCAAATATTGACCTTCTGGACCCATCAAAAGCTTTCACTATCAAATCACTGGGTCTTAGGACGATACCATCATCATTGAGCTTCATTAATGCTTTCTTCGGAAGTACATTAAGAGAAGAGCCTGTATCAACAAGGACATGCGACACACAGCACCCTTGCACTCCATAGTGATATGCAATGCTTTGTTATGGTTACGGCCCTCTGACGTAAGGTCTCTGTCTGTAAAGCCCAGCCCGTGGCTTGCATTCACACTGCCCACTACAACTTCCAGTTGATTAACAGTTATTTCTTGAGGAACATAGGCCATCTGCAGCACTTTCAACAAGGCTTCTCTATTTGCGGGAGAACACATCAGCAAAGATAGAATGGATATTTTGGAAGGTGTCTGGTTCAACTGCTCGACCACCTTATAATCACTCTTTTTAATTATGCGCATAAATTCCTCGACCTCCTTCTCAAAGGTATCCTGTCCAGCAGCAGGAGTTATTGTTTCTTCAGACGCTGTTTGCTTTCCTTTAGCCTTTGCCGAAGCCTGAGCCTCATGATCCCCTCTCAGAACTGGGGAAGCAAATAGACGACCACTTCGCGTAAAACCTCCAACCCCTCTGACATTCACTACAGTCAGGTCAATAGCAACAGACTTACTCTCAATCTTCTGTCCTTCCATGTATACATCTGAGCCGTAATGCCATGGGATGGCTCTATCATCTGTATAAGGAACAGGCCCAGGCACAGTGATAGTCACAGGACTGACTTCAGGAGCATAGATGGTCACAGGTTCTCTTCTAGCAGGCATCTCAGCTGCATCATAGAATATGGTTATAGTGGACACATCATCAACTTCATTATCAACTTTGTCAAAATGCAAAAATCCTTCATCAATCAGATTCTGCAATCCTCTCTTCAGGTCTTCACAACCGTTCACTGAATTCCCACACTTTTCACAATCAGAACTGCATCCCGGAAACACTTGTCCTTTCAACAGCCTCTCTTTCACTACCAATAGCAGATTCTTCACTTCTTCTACACTCAGAATCAAACTTAACTTCTCACCACCCTTAACAACATTTATTCTAGCCCCTCTGTGATTCGGAATAGGTTTTGAAGTAACATTCGGTGGTGGTGCAAAGTTAATCGCTTTGGAGTCAATCAGATCTTGAACTTTGTGCTGTAACGCCCTGCACTTCTCAGTTGAGTGCCCGGGTGCCCCTGAATGGAAAGCGCATCTAGCATTGACATCGTACCCCACTGGAAGCTCTCCAGGTGGTGGCGGTGCCAAAGTTCTCAATTGTATCAAATTCAGGTCCAGCAATCTTGGTAGCAATGCAGTGTATGTCATGGGGATTGCCTCAAGCACCCTATTAGCCGGGCGAGTCTGCCTTGGCTGATAAGGTCTTTGTTGATAGTTGTTACGTTGTGGCTGTTGTTGTTGTTGTTGTTGTTGTGGTTGTACCTGCTGCATAGGGCTGGAAGGAATTGTGACAGCTGCCACTTGCTCATATGACCTTCTATATCCACGCCCCCGTCCTCGGCCAAACACAACATTGGTTTCACCTTCCCTCCTTCTCGGGGGTCCGCTGAAAGCTTTTCTTACTCCACTAGAACTGCTTGCCCTCGTATCCTGAATATTTCCTATCTTTAACAAAGTCTCGACTCTTTCTCCAGCAATTACTATATCATTGAACTTGGTAGCCGAACTAGACGCCAATATTTCGATAAACACTCCTTGCAATGTCCCCATGAACATATCAGCCATCTCGTTCTCCAGCAGTGGTGGTTGCACTCTGGCAGCGAGCTGACACCACCTTTGAGCATATTCTTTAAAGCCCTCCTTAGCAGTTTGAGACATGTTTTGCAATTGAGTGCGATTTGAAGCCATATCCAAATTATACTAGTATTGCCTCACGAAAGCCTCTGCCAGGTCCTTCCAGCTCTTAATGTTGACTCTACTTAGCTTCATATACCATTCCAAAGAGGCCCCAACCAGACTGTCCTGGAAATAGTACATCCATAGCTTTTCATCATCAGTGTGGGCAATAATCCTTCCTACAAAGGACTGAAGGTGAGTCTTGGGACACACTGTGCCGTTGTACTTCTCGAAAGTCGGGACCTTGAACTTGTAAGGGATTATAACTCCTGGAACCAAGCCCAAGTCAGTAATGTCAAATCCCAAAGAATTCTGGGATTGAATAGCCTTGATCTGTTCTGCCATCTCTTCAAATTTCCTGTTCATTTCAGCCCCCTGACCTTCAGTTTCGTCCAGCAACGTAAACTGCTCGTCTTGACCGTCCATTTGCACATTGTTCAGTCCATCATTGATTATGGTAACCCTTGGTTGTGTTACAGGGATTTCAACCTGACGGGCGCCCACACCGTTACGATTACCTCCCTCAGCAGTACCGTTGTTCCTGGCTTGACTATTCTCAACCAACTCACGCAGACGTTCCTGATTCTGACCCATGCCTGCCATAAGGGTCATAAAATTGTCCATCCTCAACCTCAAGTCAGCTAAGTCAGCCTGCATTTGATCCATGACTCTTTCTCTGTTGACCTTTGTGGGATATCTGTGTGCGACTGGCTGTTCTCGAACTTTTCTGGGAGCTATAGTGCCTGAAACAGAAAAGACATTAGGAACTGGTGGCCATACCTGCAAAACAAGAAAACAGGTGATATGTATGCAATGCAGTTGTTTATGTTTTCAATCCCAGGTCATTCATGCCCCGGCTCTGGCATTTAGCAAAGAAAACTAGATGGATGTTGATCCTCGACTTTCAGAAACCTTCGCATAGATACCACATTCAAACGATAACAGCAGGCACAGAAAAATGGTGAACTGAAAAACTGCATAACATAAATCAGCCTATTAGGCAAAAATAACAGAATTCCCCATAGGGTACAAGTTTCTAAGAAGAACAAACAACCAGGATTCCTACAACATGCCTGTAGGTAATCCAAATACAAGGGAAACAAACTAAGAAGCAAGACCACTGCCTGAGGACCCTGAACCTCCATCACTAAGTCGCAACTCAGACCTAGCCTTCTTGACTCCAGCCATCAACTTGAGGTCTTCAATCTCTTTAAGTGCTATTTCTAAGGCTTGCTGACTATCTGCTAACTGCTGAGTCTTCTCCCTTCGAATCTGGTGAGCTTGTTCCACTTATTCCTTCTTGAAAGTCATTTGCACTTCGAAAAATTCTTATTTTTCTTTGTAACTCTTCAACTCCTGCTCTCTTTGTCCCTGCAACCAGACAATAGACTGAAGAGCTTCCTTGAGAGTCTTCGAATTCTTCTTTCGTTCAGCTTCTCTTTTTGCTTCCATCATACCCAACCTGTAAAAGTGAGCTTCCCTTCCAGCAAAGTCTTTCTCCTTGGCCTCCAAGGTGGTCTGCATCTTTAGCAATTTCTCTTCAGCTTCATTCTTGGCCCGGTTGGCAAGATGATACAAATTAACCATTTCAGTGTTCTCCACCCTGACTTCATGCAGCTGGGCTTCCAACTTCTTGAACTCTTCTAAAGACACAATATCATTAGACTCAGCAGCTGGAGGAACTGGAGGTGAGAATGGCAGCAATACCCTTCTGGCTCTGTCTTTCAACCATGCCTCATACTCCGAGAAGGTCTGATTGTTGCACTTTCCAAAGCTAGCTATCCCTTCTCCCTTAACGCACTTCCAAGCTCCATCAACTTTCCTCACTAAAGGCATATTGTCCTTTACTGGGAAGTAGAAAATAGGGGTCAGCTTCAATTCTTCTGGTACCTCTCTCAAGGCATATCCCAACTGTCTTCTCAATAAGATCGGGTTGTAATTGATCCCTCCAGTTACTCCCAATAAAGGTACACTAAGATAGCTCCCACAGCTAGTGATGAAACGTGCACCTTGAAGCCTCTGAGTAATCCACCTGACATCCTTGTCAAGCAACTTTTCCAGCTTCTGAGCCCATATCAAGGTATGGTCACTAAACACTCCAGTACTAGGAAAGTGCCTCATGAACCACATATGAAATAAAGGAGCGCAACAACGAACTAAACCTCCCATTTTCTTCTCAATCTTCTAGTGCACCGAGTAATACAAGTCTCCGAGCAACGTAGGCACAGGATTCTTCAGCAAGAAGAGATGTATGGCATTCATATCTATGAACTTCTCCATATCTGCAAACAAAATAATGCCATAGATAGAAAGAGCCAAGATAGCACAGACAGAATCCCAGTCCTCCTCAATAGCCAACTCTTCCACCTTCTTTACTAAAGCCTCTAAAGAAAACCCAGGTACACCTCCTTTAATGATAGTCAAAGAATTCACAGCAGAAGTGCTCAAATAAAGAGCCTTGGCAATAGCCTCAGGTGCAGGTCTACTCATCTCAGCATTGAATGGAATCTGGTCTCGAACAGGGACTCCCAAGATCAAAGCATACTCCTCCAGCAAAGGACCTAACTGAAAATAAGGAAAAGTGAAACAACGAAGCTGGGGATCATAATACTGAAGCATGATGTGAATGGCACTTCTCTCAGAAGGATCTAACTCTACCACCACATCCAGAATACTCCCATAAGCCTTCCTGAACCTCTCTACATGATTGGGTGTGATCAGCTTCACCATCTTCTTTAACAGGCCAACCTTAGTGTCGAAAAACTTGAAATGAATATTCTGCTTACGAGGATCTTCCATCTCTGACCAGGATACCGGAACCGGAAGCAAAGATATGAACCTGTGAATGAAAACAAAACATGATTAATGATGAAATGATGCAATGCAAATGCAAATGCAAAGACATATGATCCATCTGGGACTGTCTGGAATCTGGATGTCAAAGCCAAGTGATTAGAAACCCAAATCCTCTGAACAACAACCCATAAACACTCAGATAATCTCAGATACACCCAATCTAGAACCAGATAAACTCAAGAACTCCGGAACCAAAGTAACTGTATCAGAACATGAAATTGCACTGGTAACAAAGGTATGATGGAGTCAAGGGTTCCTGCAAACCTGTAAACCCCTCCCATTCTCACAGGTGTGCTCCGGGTCAAACATCACGGACTCTCAAAGCCGAATAGCAATAATACTTTCACCATTTCCGAGAAATGGCTCATGACCAAATCAGGGAATCGGTTTGGCATTATGTACTACGCAGGGAGGCCTCAGCTGAGTCCGGGAAGAACAAGCATCCCTTATAAGTCCCCAGCTTCAAGCGCTGAAATCGAGAAACAATAGTACATTCAGCCCGTAGAATACAGTACTAATGTCATACGACCAGATGCTTTGACTGGGTTCCTATAAGAGAACCAGGCCATCCTATGCGAGTTCCCAGTGGACCCTCGGGTGCGAATGGGTTTGCCACAAAATATGGTCTGCCACTGCCACCACTGGAGAGGGTTGTTTCCACAAAGGTTCTCAATGATCGGTCCCCAGATGCACATAACTATCAAGGTCCTATCCCTAAGTGGAGGAAATCCCCACACAAGATATTTCCAAGACGGTCGCAATCTGGGCGTGAAACACATCGCCACTCATCATGTCACATGTGAGTACAATATGTCCACTCTAATCCTATAGTGCACTCAAGCCGGGTACTTGGCTTATCTCTCAGAAACAGTATCACCTGAGCCCACCAAACAGAAAACCAGTCCAGACATTCCAGTATGATATATATGATGCGGAAAATAAATACTGAAAACTGTAAATAAAGCTGTAAACAAAACTGTAAATAAACAACGGTAAAGTACAACACACAGCAACAAACAGTCATCACCCAAAGAAACAGAAACAAGAAAGTGCTAGGATAGACTCATAGGGGAACCAGAGACTCTGGGTTCGATCCCCAGCAGAGTCGCCAGCTGTCGCTCCCCGGTTTTCCATCCTGGTACAAACGCGAAAGTGGCGCGGAAAAAGAATAGAGTCGTCATCCAGGAATTTTTATCCCGAAGGAACGAGAATGGTAATGTTACACAAACCAGAGGAAAAGAAAAGGAAGGACATGGGTCCTGCGAACCATAGAGACTGAGTTCAGGAGTCGGTTACGACCTGGGAAGGTATTAGCACCCAGATCGTCCGCCGTACCCGACGGGATCCACGCTTGCAAAGAAAATGTTCCAAAGGGTGAAGAAATGAAAGCTGATGCAAAGAACAAGGAACTGAATTGGATGAAAGAAAAGAAAAGGAAAATGAAAAATAAATGAGAAGGAAAAAATGTAGGGAAAATAAAGATTGTGCTCGAACGGGCCCTACCCCGCTGCCTACGTACCTCGTCGGGCAAATGAGGATCAGAGACGCCGTAGTTCCCCTAACTAGGGGTGGAAAAGATATGGCTTGTGAATTAAGGCTTGAACTGCCTATGCCAATGCTCAGGTGTTGCAGACTCGGACGACGAGTGCGTAACCGTCTTGCAAAATGACAAGTAGGAGCAAGTTCGTGTACGGAGCGAAGGAGATGAGAAAAGAATTCCCGAAGGAAAGACGCTTATTGTTTGTTCAGTGTTTTTTATGAGTTTTCTATTTTGAAGTTTGCATAGGTAAGTGTACCTAAGTCTTACTCACTGGGATGTGTACGTCTCACATCATCCCGAAATGGAATGTGCAAGAGGCACACCTATCTATGGAGGAAATCCCCAAATCTAGTCCCACAAGTGAAGGCTCAGACACACTGACCTACTAACATTTATTAAGTATTTTTGTGATTTTTTGGTTAAGAAGTGTTTTTTAGCTTTTCTTTGTGAAGTAATCTCATGCTAAGACCTATCCACCACGAGGGATGACTTACACCTCGCCCCGAAACGAAACGCGTGCAAGTATCTCATAGCAAAGTCTCATGTCACATGAAAGTACTCAACATTTATTAAAGTGAATTAAAATTACGTTTGAAGATGAGAAGAGAAAGCACCAAAAGGATCTGAAAAGGTGAAAAATCTAAGGGAGACTAGAATCCTAAATGTTGTCATGCATGGAGGTCCTAAGGTTAGTGTGGTTAACTATCCTAAAGAAGAAAGAAAGAAGAAGAGAAGAAGAAGAAATAAGAAGAGGGGAGTAAGTCCTAAGCCCAACAATCAAAGGTTAGCACAAGTAAAGATAAGAAGAGAAGAGATGAGATTTGGAGATGTGGGAATCACATCCACACCTCACACTTACCATAGCCCCTGAAATGGTTAGTGGCATAAGCATAAAAACAAAACAAAATGAACAAAATGACATGACAACATCATACAAATATAAGTGAAGTCATACATACATAAACTCAATGCCAATTCAAGCCACAAGAACGAGAGAAGAAGCATACAAGTCAATTAAGAGGCAACATGAATCATATGGCAAAGCAAAACAAACTTAAGAAGATGCAAAGCAAAAATACACAAAACATGAACTCAAGGCACAAGACCAGAACCAAAACCAAGTTAAATAAGTGCTTTAGAAGCAAAAGAGATTAGGAAAAGAGAAGCACACAGCTAAATATTCACAATATGGGAAGAAAGAAACAAAGAAGTGAGGTGGATGCACATAAGAAAGAAAGAACTTAAAAGGTAAGCAAATCACAAAATTTCCAAAACACAAACCCTAAACCAAGATCATAATGATATCAATACAATAAAGAGGCCCCAAATAAGATGAAGAAGTTGGAATAAGTGCCCTTCTAAGCTAATGAGAAAACTTATGATCAAAAAGAAGCAAAATGGGACAAGTTAAGAACCAAAATTCAAATCAAATCAACAATGCACCCAAAAATTCCACAACCTTGGACAAATGATCTTCAATCATGATATAACAATATGCCAAAAGGATAGGAAGAAATTCAGAAGCTATACAAGTCAAAAGAGGGATCAAACATGAACTAGGGTTAAGAAACTTCACTTACAGGGCAAAGGCTAAAACCAAATGAATAAGTTTCTAAAAATCAGAATAAAAATCACACATGAACTACATCTTCTTATGAATCCAGAGCTAAAAGAACCAACAAGAAATTCAAAATGATGATCACTATGGAAATTGGACAAGGCAGCATGCAGAAAAAAGGAATTAAATTGAATTAACTAAATGGAAGAATTAATTGACACGTGGTGTCGCTCCCACTAAATGAGGCTAAGTCAAATAGGGTACAGACACGAACTATCGGCGAAAGGAGAGAACACACAAGGGTGAACTGAAAAGAAAAGTGTCGCCAGCTAGGCATTTTTATCTCGAAGGAAAGGTAATGATGCATAAACCTAAAAAAAGATGGATAAGAAGGTTGTGAACCAGAGAAACTGAGAAAGGGGGTTGGTTACATCCTGGGAAGGTATTAGCACCCAGATTGTCCATCGTACTCGACGGGATCCACGCTTGAAAGATTTGTGTCTAAAGGGGTAGTGTCAGTGCTATTTTGTGTACAAAAGCTGGAAAAGAATGCAAGTGTCAGTGCTGGGAGAAAATGAAGTGAAATATGTGAGGTGTCAGTGTAAGAACAGGAGTGCAAAGCTCAAGACTATGAGGCTTAAAGAATAATGCTGGAAGGGGGGGAATATACAGAGACTTTTGTTCGATAACAGTTAAGTTATGCCTACGTATCCTCTTGTGCAATGAGGAAGTCAGAACACCGTAGTTCGACCCAAAGAGACTGCAAGATAAATTGACTGATGAACTGCTTGCTTGCCTATGCTCAAGTGTATGACCTGTCTGGCTCAGGTGCTAACTGTCTTGCATTAGACGGATGAAGCGAGCTCTCGTTTGTGAGTGAAGATGATGAGAAAAGAATCCCGAAGGAGACGATTATTGCTTGTTTTTGTATTTTCAATCTTTTATTTCCTTTTTTGTGTTTGTCATAAGTTAATGAGATTAAGCCTAAACCAAGGGTTAGTAAACTCACCACATCTTCCCTCTGATTAGGGGTAATGAGAATACCTTAAGTATGAAGTAAACACCTCACACTTAATCACCATGATGTAGGATTAAGATCATTAACCTACTTGCATTTATTTAGATGATTTTGTTGTTTGATTTTAGTGTTAAGTAATGAGTTTAAGCCATAATCAAGGATTTAATGGACCCATTACACCATCCTAATAGAAGGATAATAGATGAGAACATTTAAGCTGAGGAAGGCTCCCCAACTTAATCCATGATTAGGGATTAACCTCATGACAAAACAAAGCCTTTATTAAAGTGGGTTTTAGTTAATGGTAAGATTAAGAAGTGAATTTTATGGTTTGTAAGACAACTTGAGGGGGACTTGTCCATTAACACTAGGGTTAGTCCTTCTTAACCAGTTAAGGAAGAATTAGAACCCTAATGCAAGGACCAAGTTACAAGCTTGATGTCTTGATGATTATTAGGTGAATTTATTTAAAGGATTTAAACGCATTAAGGGTTTAACACTTAGGATTAAAGTTATACACTCCATCCTAATAGAAGGATACAGGCATAACCTTAATCACAAAGCCTTAAAGCCTTTAAGGTTTAGTCCTTGATTATGAGGTGAGAAGAGAAGACTCAAAGATGACACAAAGGTAAAATTAATGGGGGGACTAATCAAACCCTAATTGTGATCATTTTTGGGTATTCCTAGGGTTAATGAGGCTTGCAGGAAGTCTTCAAGATAAGCCACCAAGGAAGAAGCAAAGATGGAAGGAGGAGAAGCAAAAAGAAGCAAGTCAACTTACTTCACTTAAGAAGATAAGTTGCTTGAAGAAAGAAAGTGAGGAGGAGACATGAATGAGCAAGATCACTCTAATACAAATACAAAAATGCAGCAAAGATGCATAAGAGAGATGAGAAGAGATTGTGAGAAGTGAAGGCAAATTCACTTCTCAAAGTAACTTACCACCTGAAAAGTTAGTGAAAGGAAATGAAAATGAAATGAGAATGAGATAAGATGCAAAGATGAACACCAAAGTCAGAAGCAAATTAAGATGTAAATGATTCTAAGATATGATACAAATATTAGACATGAGATGTGGATGATCATACAAGCAATGAAGATGCAAATGAAACATGAAAGGAAACATGAAAGTTCATAAAACTTATGAAATGCAATGAAAGAAAAACATGGAAAATGGATGATGCAATGATCAAACATGATTTCAATGTGTCCTAAGATGTCTTATATGTCATGTGGATGCACAAAATGTCATGGAAAGTTCATGTATGCAAGCTTATGAAGAATGAATGCAAATGAAGACAAAGATTAGGGTTTATGCACAACATGAGATGCAAAATTCAAAATCAGAAGAAAATGGTAAGATAAAAAATTGAAAATGCAATCAAAAATACCCTAAACCTATACAAGTTCACTGCCCAAAGGGAAAGACCTAAATCTTAACCTAATGGAAGTTATGATTTTCTCAAGTTTGCTAGGGTTTTAAGGGACTTCACAATGAAAAAAGCAACATAAATTGAAAATGAAAGATAAATTCAAACCAATTTTATCCTAGAAACTACATGACACGAGGAATGCAATGCAAAAAGAACCATCATCAAAATCTTCATGGTTAGGCAGAAAGGATTTTTCTAAGTTAGGGAAAAAATATTGATTTTTAAGAACCCTAAATCCAAAGAAAAATGTCAAAATAGGTCAAGAACCAAAAATAAATTTGTGTGAAGGGTTTGATAATGTTTCTAAATGTATCAAGATGCAATGTGATTTTTTTGGTGATTTTTAGAAACTTAAATGGTATTTTAATTAATTAATTCCCATTAACTAATTAAAATAAACATTTAAATATTTTTAAAATAAAAATTTTATGTAAAAAATAAAATAAAAATTATTTTCAGAATGAGAAAAATATTTGAAAGGGAAATGCAAAAGATAAAATTTTTTAGAAGTGTTTAGCTATTTTTAAAAATTCGTTCAAATAAATAGAAAACAAATGAAATAATTATTAAATTAAATGAGAAGATAAGAAAGTCAACCAATCCAAAGGCCCAGGTTTAAACTCAAGATGGAGGGAATTGACTTTGCGCGCTATCCATGGGCCAGAATTCAAACTACGCTAATTAAGATTAAACCCTAATCTGAGCCCTAATCACTTTCAGGTGACCGAAACAATGTTCCGGTCATCTTCTCCGGCTAGCCTCTCATTCAATCTCCCTCAATACGCAACCCCAAGCCCTCAAACTCTCCAGAAATGATCCTCACATCAACCCCAACAAGAATCACACAACAAAAATCATTTATTCATCATCAAGAACACGAATCGAAGCAAAACGGAAAACATATCAGAACTTTCAGAAGCTTGTGAAATGCTTAAAACTCAACCATTTTCGAAACAAAACATATCATGGTAATCAGGGGAACACATAGAATCATTCTATAACATAAAATGAAGGTTCTGGAAAAATAAATGCCATGGCTACCTGAAGTGGAGCTTTCAACCCAGGAGCTTTCTGACCAGTTCTTTGCCTCAAATCAACTCCAATGTCTCCCCTCAAGAGCTTGCAATGTTTGTTTGGAGTTTAAATGGCCTCAAAATGAAGTTGGCAGAAGTTCAGTTCAAGGGATGTGAAAATCGTATTTTGGATATGGTGAGTTTCAAAGCAAAATGAAGGATGGGAAATGATCAGTGATGAATATGTGGTTGAATGGTGGAAAAAGTTTTGATGTTTGTTGGCTGAGTTATGAGATTCGATAGCTTTTGCAAATTTGGGGGATTTTGTGTATGCTGAGGATTCTCAAGTGTTAGGCTGCAATGTTGTGTGCTTTGGCTTGGTTTTGATCCACATGATAAGATGTGATAGGTCATAGGGTGGGTGGTGGCCTATGTTGATTGGTATGGGGCAAAATGCATAAAGTCAAGAGTTGGTGTACTTGAGGTATGGGCACATGGCAGGCCAAGGACAATGGGGTGTCCTGCGCAGCTGGCTTTAGGGAGTTCCATGGGATTAGTTTTGAGGCAAGGCAGCAAGAGAGAAGAAAGTTATGGGGTGTTTTGCAAATTATGAAGGTTTTGGCCCCTTTGAGAAATCTTAATGATCAAGGCATGAAACTTGAGAAATCTTTGGGCAATCCTGAATTTTATGTCATGTATGATGTTTGTGCAATGCTTAGAAGTCAATTAGAAGTCACATTTGGCTTTGGCAAGTGTTTTTGCAAACTTCCCTCTTTGGTGCATAAGTGAAATTTAGTGATTTTTCCCAACTTTGCAAAGCCATAACTTGAGTTCTATGATGAATTAGGTCAAGTTCTTGTACTTTTTGAAAAGGGAATGATCCAATATACAACTTTCATGACCAAGAATTTTTCATTTGAAGCATTTTTGAATCAAAAAGAGGAGGTTGAAAAACTTTCCCAAAATGGCAAGTTTGCATTACAAGTTACTTTCCCAAAATGGCAACTTTGCAAATGGCTTGAAATTCTTCAATTTTGTGAACTTATAACTTCTTCTAAGATCAAATAAAGATCATAAACACCCAAGATGATGGAGAAAACCCTTTGGTTGGGTGATTGGGGGCCTCAGATGCCCTGATTTTGCACTGACTTGTTCAAGAAGTCATATAATGATCAAATGCCTTCCCCATTGAATTTCTTCATGAAAATTGTTGTGCATGATCCTTATAACATATAATGACCAATAGAAACAAGAATGACCAAAAAATTTGGAGTTATGGCCTCTGAAACCAAAACCCTAATTCTAGGTCATCTGTGCAGTTAAACCTGGCTCTGCTTCCATGCCTTTCTCAGTTCTTGTGATTTTCTGACTTTCTTGATCTTGGGAGGGTATAACATGATGTTTGAACATATGTGGACCCTCTTGAGATGATTGATGACCTTTGGGGTAGCTCAGATAGCTCAGGGATTGCTCAAATCATAAACCCTAGATGCAGATGACTTTGAACCAATGCAGTGAAGTAAAAATGCAATGTGAGATGCTATGATTGAACTTATGAAAATGAAAAGATCACAAGCCATGGTGAAATGAGTGAGGGAAAATTTGGGGTGTTTACAGCTGCCCCTATTCAAACATGAGTTAGCTGTGCAGGATGTAGGCGCCTGGCTTATCAGACAAACAAGATAACTTGTGGTTGAATACCAAAGACAGTCCAAAATTTGCACTCACTGAATGAAGAAGAAAAGGGATATAGATTGTAAGAGAAAATAAAGTATGATTATAAAGTGCGGGTGACGGAGGAAGACCGTCGAGCAGAGGACGACTGCTGGGGATAAAGCAATGACGGGGGCGGCCGACATGCTGGGGTGATGGAAGTATCATGATGGGGACGGCCATCAGGTAAAGGAACAAAACTCTCTGGGGATTAAAGGTAAAGTAAATGATGGGGACGACCATCAGGTTCAAAGCATAAATGAAATAAACGATGAGGTACGGTCATCAAAGGTGAAGGACGATCACCTAGCACGGGACGGCTGCTCTGTTGGGGAGAAAGATGAGGGACGGTCATCTAAGGTGAATGACGATTACCTGGCAAGGTACGGTTGCCAAAAGTATCACGACATAGGACGAATGTCGGATAGAAAAGGTCGACGATGGGGACGACCATCGGATAAGCATGATGAAGGACGATCATCAAGAGGTGAAGGACGATCACCTAGCAGGGTACGGCTGCTCTCGGGGTTTATCGCGACATAAGACGAATGTCAGATAACAAGATCAACGATGGGGACGGCCATCGGGTAAAAATGATGAAGAACGATCATCAAAAAGGTGAAGGACGATCACCTGGTAGGGGAAGGCTGCTAAAATATCACGACATAGGACGGATGTCGGATAGGGAAGGGTTCCAATAATGGAGACTCCGCTGGGGATGATGAAGGACAACCATCAAAAGGTGAAGAACGATCACCTGGCAAGGTACGGTTGCCGAAAATATCACGACATATGACGAATGCCGGATAGAAAGAAATAATTGGGATTTGCTGGGGACTCTTCTGGGGAATGACAGACACAGATGAGTGTCTAAATTCAAAAAGGTATAAGTGTTTGCCACTGTGTATAGATTAAAGATGCGGACGAGCATCCTTAGGTCCCCGATACGGACGAGTATCGGTAGAAACAAACGCTGACGCATGTTCAGAGATGGTGATACGAACGAGTATCAACTGGTTAACGAAGAACACGGACGAGTGTCGACTCTGGGGGGAAATAGGTGTGTACAAGATACGGACGATCATCGGTTATGAGTAAAAAGTATGATCGAGACACAGACGAGTGTTCAACTCACTGGGGATGACGTGATACAGACGAGTATCACAAAGGGAAGTGTACAAATTATAAGAGATATTCTGAGGATTTAAGGGGATAGGATGACACGGACGGGTGTCGGAAGGAGTGTATTTTGCAAAGAAGGTGCCTTGGCATTCTGCTGGGAAATTTGGGAGGTATTTCGTATAATGTTGATGGTATGTCAGTATTCATAGGTGGCTGATTCAAAACATGGCTTGTGATTATGCAATATGTTTGATTTTGCCGTAATGCTCCGTATTAGATGGAATGCTACGCTCTGAGGGGAAATATGATGTGAATGCTATGATTATGCAAAGATACTGATCCGGGATTCAGATCCTGCTGCTGTGAAGATCCCTGGCTGATTTGCTTGAAAGAGTGTCCCAGCTGGGCATGAGGTCATTGGTAGATTTGATATATGATTCTGCTTGGGGAAATAAATCACTGATAGACCTATCTTGGTAATGAAGAGCCCAGCTGGGGTCTTGTGGAAGCTTTCGTCACTTTGTTGTGAGATCTTCAGATATTGTTTTTCTGGATAGAGGCTGGAGCTCTGCGGGGAGATGGTTCCCTGTCTTTGCACTTGGCTGGGGAGGAACGATCACTGAACGACCTTCCTAGAGGTTTATGTAGAGATCCTGTTAAGGATGATGAACTCAGTTGGGGAAATGAGCCTTTCCTGATGCTGTCCTGGACAAGGAGCTGAGGAATTCATGATTTGGCCTCCTGCTGGGGAGAAGCTTTCATGCCCCATGCTGCGCTTCGGATTCCTGCAATCCTGTTATGACAAAGAAACGTACAAGTATCCTGAGGTATCCCTTACTAGATTCCATCATAGGAGTTTAGACAATCCTGGGAGAAAATATATTTCCTATAAGCATGTGATTTAGGAAAGATGCATCTGTATTTATGCAATCAATATTTTAAGGACATCAGACATTTTTGCAAAATGAAAGTAAAATGTACGAGACTAAGTGTGACTGAAGATCTGATTTTATTAATTTGTGTGCCCTGAATTGGAAAGTACAGTCAAAGAAACAAATCCCCTGAAATGAGGATATTGTTACAAATTGAGAAACAAAAAGATGTTGGCAATGTTGATGACGCTTCAGTGTGCTTCCCTTTGCTATGACCTGTATGACACTTGACGCTCTTCTCGTCTTGCTTTCGGAAGAAGGTTGATTCTGACTGATGCTTTAACCTTTCGAAGTTTGTCATGTTGTAAGCGATACAGACGAATTCAGAATGCAGTTGTTCGGTTATTCCCTTATTTTGCGTGGATCGCCCTTTCGGGTTTTCAATCCACCGGGATACCCATTTTTGCCTGAGCTGTCCAATGTGGCTTTTCAACTCAGCGGGTGTACACACATTTTTTTTATTCTCCCTTATTTTTGCCCGAGTCTTTTATTCTGTTTTTGACTCGCCGGGATGCCCTATTTTTGCCTGGACTTACATTCTGTTTTTATGTCCAGCGGGTCATTTTATGCGAAGTATTTTTTAACTGCATCTGAATTTACAGGGGACAGGAAGTCTTCACCATCCATAGTACTGAGCATCAGTGCTCCACCAGAGAAGACTTTCTTTACTATGAATGGACCATCGTAATTCGGAGTCCACTTGTCCTTGTGGTCCGTATGAGGAGGAAGGAGTCTTTTCAACACAAGATCCCCTACTTGGTATTCCCGAAGCCTGACTTTCTGATCGAAGGCCTTCTTCATTCTTTTCTGATATAACTGCCCATGACAGATTGCAGCTAATCTCTTTTCTTCGATCAGATTCAGTTGTTCGTACCGGGATCGGGCCCATTATGCTTCATTCAGCTTAACATCCATTAGTACCCGCAAGGAGGGTAATTCAACTTCAACAGGTAGGATTGCCTCCATACCATACACAAGATGATACGATGTTGCCCCAGTGGATGTTCTGATTGATGTACGAGACCCATGCAAGGCAAATGGTAGCATTTTATGCCAATCTTTGTAGGTGACCACCATCTTCTACACAATCTTCTTGATATTCTTGTTAGCTGCCTCTACAGCGCCATTCATCTTTGGCCTGTAAGGAGAAGAATTGTGGTGTTGGATCTTGAAGTCCCGGCACAGTTCTGCCATCATTTTGTTGTTCAAGTTGGAACCATTGTCAGTAATGATTCGCTCGGGCACTCCATACCGGCAGATGATATCTTTCTTCAGGAATCGGGCTACCACTTTCCTGGTGACATTGGCATACGAAGTTGCTTCAACCCACTTGGTAAAATAATCAATGGCTACCAGGATGAATCTGTGGCCATTTGAAGTAGTCGGTTCAATCTTGCCGATCATGTCAATTCCCCACATGGCAAAGGGCCAAGGTGAAGACATCACATTCAGGGGATTAGGAGGCACATGCACCCTATATGCATAAATCTGGCATTTATGGCATTTCCTGGCATAAGCACAACAATCTGCATCCATTGTGATCCAGTAGTAGCCTGATCTTAACAACTTTTTAGCCATAGCATGCCCTCCGGCATGGGTACCAAAAGATCCTTTGTGCACCTCATGCATCAACAAGTCTGCCTCTGCCTTATCCACGCATCTGAGGAGTACCATATCAAAGTTTCTCTTGTACAAGGAACCATCAGCATTCAGGAAGAAACTACCAGCTAGCCTTCTTAATGTCTTCTTGTCATTGGATGATGCCCCAGGTGGGTATGTTTGATCCTCCAAGAAGCATTTGATGTCATAGAACCAAGGCTTATCATCTTTGGCAAGGTCTGCAGAGAAAACGTACGCTGGTCTATCAAGTCTGGATACTGAAATCCGAGGCACAAAGTTGGCAGCTTGAACTTTGATCATGGATCAAATGGTAGCCAGAGCATCTGCAAACTGATTTTCGTCTCGAGGGATATACTCAAGCTTGACTGTTGCGAAGAAAGTCAGTAATCTCCTCGTATAATCCCGGTAAGGTATCAGATGCTCCTGGTGAGTATACCATTTGTCGTTGGTTTGATTGATTACCAAAGCTGAATCTCCGAATACAGTTAAAGTCTTGATCCTGAGGTCAATGGCTTCCTCAAGACCCATAATGCAAGCTTCGTATTCAGCTTCGTTGTTAGTGCAGTTAAAGGTAAGTTTTGCCGAGAAAGGCATGTGAACTCCCTTAGGTGTAATGACTACTGCACCAACACCTCGACCATTCATATTAACAGCCCCATCAAACATCATAGTCCATTCTTCTTTCGGGTCAGGCCCTTTAGTGTGAATAGGCTCTTCATGGTCTTTTGCTTTTATGAACATGATGTCTTCATCAGGGAAGTCAAATCTCATAGGCTGGTAATCATCAATGGGTTGCTCAGCAAGGTAATCAGACAATACAATGCCTTTGATGGCTTTCTGAGATGTGTATTGAATGTCATATTCTGTGAGAATCATTTGCCATCTTGCAACCCGTCCGGTAAGTGATGGCTTCTCAAATATATACTTGACTGGATCCATCTTGGAGATCAACAAGGTAGTGTGGGTCAACATATACTGCCTTAGTCGGCGAGCAGCCCACGCTAAAGCACAGCAAGTTTTCTCGAGCAGTGAATAACGTTGTTCACAGTCGGTAAACGTTTTGCTTAGGTAGTATATTGCATACTCGTTTCGACCAGACTCATCATGCTGGCCCAACACACACCCCATTGACTCTTCTAATACTGTCAAGTACATTATTAGAGGTCTTCCTTCGACTGGAGGCATAAGGATTGGCGGCTCTTGTAAGTATTCCTTGATTTTGTCAAAAGCCCTTTGGCAGTCTTCATTCCACCTGACCGTTTGTTCCTTTCTTAACAACTTGAATAAGGGCTCACAGGTTGCGGTAAGATGAGATATGAACCTTGAAATGTAGTTTAATCTACCTAGGAATCCTCGAACTTCTTTTTCAGTCTTTGGCGCAGGCATCTCTTGAATGGCTTTGACTTTGTCAGGGTCAACTTCAATCCCCTTCTCACTTACGATAAATCCCAGCAGCTTACTGGATCGCACCCCGAATGTACATTTGTTGGGGTTTAACTTCAATTGGTACTTCCTCAGACGCTTGAATAGCTTCAACAGATTCACCAGGTGGTCTTCTTCTATGAGGGACTTGGCAATCATGTCATCCACATAACATTCAATTTCTTTATGGATCATGTCATGGAATAATGTTACCATAGCCCGTTGATAAGTGGCACCAGCCTTCTTCAGTCTGAACGGCATCACCTTATAACAGAATATGCCCCAGGGTGTGATGAAAGTTGTCTTCTCCATGTCTTCAGGTGACATCTTGATCTGATTATATCCTGAAAATCCATCCATGAAGGAGAACACCGAGAACTGAGCCGTATTGTCAACCAATACATCAATGTGAGGTAATGGGAAATCATCTTTCGGGCTGGCTCTGTTCAGCTCCCGGTAATCCACACACATCCTCACCTCGCCATCCTTCTTAGGCACAGGTACAATGTTAGCAACCCACGGCGGATAGCTAGTTACAGCAAGGAAACCGGCGTCCCACTGTTTTTGTACCTCTTCTTTTATCTTCATGGCCATATCTGGGCGAGTACGACGTAGCTTCTGTTTTACTGGCGGGCAGTCTTCCTTTAGAGGCAGCTTGTGCATAACAATGTCGGTGTCCAACCCTGGCATATCCTGATAAGACCAAGCAAAAACATCCACATACTCCCGAAGCATGTCAATAATTTGTTCTTTCACCGAATCTTGCAGACGGGCCCCGATCTTAACTTCTTTCGGGTCTTCTTCTGTACCAAGATTAACCATTTCAACCTCCTCCTGATGAGGAGTTATAACCTTCTCCTCTTGTCTCAACAACCTGGCTAGCTCTTCAGGTAGCTCATAATCTTCTTCAACCCCTTCATCGGCTTGATTAATCGGATTGTCAAAGTCATACGAAGTCATAACCGTGTTGTTGTCGGTGCAGTCTGGAGGGCACTCTCTGCAAGGGTTCAGATTTGTTCATTTTAGTGATCAGTTTTATCTTGTTTTAGAAAAAGTGAAAATGAAGTTATTATTTTGAAAAGCATTGCCATTTTATTTTTGTACAAAAAATAAAAAATGAAAAACAGTGAGCGGAAAAGAAAAGACTCATTTGCAAAAGATGTCCTGATATTCATTAATTGATCTTTGCACAAAATACAAGATGGCCTGATTACGAAATGAGCCCTGACATCTTGGGCAAGATGCAGGACTTGATGCATGCTTTAAAAACAGGAAATAATAATTACTCTGCGGGAGTAACTCTTATAATTTCCTGGGAAGACCAGTTTGAGACATGGCTCCCCGGGATCCTTGGACGTATCCAGCTTTCCAGGTTGCGCTCGTCTTCTGACTCATCTTCCAAGCTATTCACAGCATCCGGGGTGAGCATCCCCCCACTAACAAACTTGGACTCCTTTGCAGCCTCTGGTTGATCTTGTCGAGTTGGTTTGTAACCCAACCCGAATCGGTCTTCTTTCTTCTCAATTGGCAGTAGCTTGCCCCAGCCTTGAGCAGTATCCTCCTCAACAACCTTTAGGTCTTGTTGATACGAGATGATGGAAGTCCCCAGCACAGCAGATGTTTCATTGATATTAAGGGCCTCAAACCCTTGACTCATTGTTTCATGGATCTCCCCATCCATTTCAATGTATTTGAAAGTAGCCAGCTGGCTAACAAAAATATCCTCTTCCCCACAAATGGTGATGACTTGACCCTCCCACTCAAATTTTAACTTCTGGTGAAGGGTTGACATCACGGCGCCAGCGGCGTGTATCCATGGTCTACCCAATAGACAGTTGTAGGCAGGCTGTATATCCATCACAAAGAAGTTTGTTTTGAAAACCTGTGGGCCAATCATTATAGGAAACTCTATCTCTCCCAGAACTGATCTTTTAGAACCGTCAAAGTCTCTCACTACCAAGTTGCTTGGGCGTAGTGCCAACCCATCATGCTCTAGCTTCACAAGGGCTTTCTTGGGCAGGACATTGAGGGATGACCCTGTGTCTACCAGTACGTGAGAAAGAACTGCACCCTTACACTCCAAGGTAATGTGCAAAGCCTTATTGTGATTGTGACCTTCCGTTGTCAGATCAGCATTGGTAAATCCTAGTCCATGACTAGCGTTGACATTTCCAACCACGGCCTCTAACTAATTGACGGTAATCTCCTCCGGCACATAAGCTGCGTGCAGGACCTTCAAAAGTGCGTTCTGATGAGCCTCGGAGCACATTAGCAATGATATTATGGAGATTTTGGAAGGCGTTTGGTGAAGTTGGTCCACCACCTTGTAATCACTTTTCTTTATGATTCTCATGAATTCATCAACCTCTTGATCAAAAGGAGTCTTCAAAGCTTCTCTAGCAACTGGTTCTTCTTGCACCATGCTCTTCCCTTTTGCCTTAGCAGCAGCTTCTGCTTCAGCAATGGGTCTTGGAATTGTTGAGGCAAAGAGACGTCCGCTTCTGGTGAAGCCTCCGCCTCCCCCCACATTGTCTATCTGAGGTGAAGACGTTGATGATTCTAAAGTGATTTTCTGCCCCTCGCAGTATAGATTTGAGCCATAATGCCAAGGGATGGCATTATTGCTTTCGTAAGGAACTGGCCCAGGTACTGTGATAGTAACTGGACTGATAGCAGCCGCAGAGGGGACCACAATGGTGTGCGGATCATAATGTATGGTAGCCAGAGTTCTGACAGGAGTAGTAATTTGTTGTGAGTTGTTGGAAGGAACATTTGCAGGATCGTAGTATATCGTAACTGTTGAGACGCTTTCATTAATTGTTGCTGATGTTGTAGAAGGTGTTGAAGTTGTAGCAGGAACTGATGGAATAATGGGTGTTGTCGTTGTAGAAGGAATTGTGATTGAACTTGTATCCGTTGAAGTGATTGATTGAGCAGTTGTTGGAGTTGTAGTAGAATCTGTTGGAACAATGGTTGCTGACGATGTAGGAGTATCTATGATTGTTGATGAAGGAATTGTTGGAGTTGTAGTTACTGTTGTCGTAATCTGAAGGATACCATCCTTAATAAGACCATCTATGCCATTTCTCAGTCTCTCACATCCATTAACAGCAATGTTGCAATATCCACAGCCGAGCTCACATCCGGGGAACACTTGGCACTCTAACAGCTGGGCTTTGATTTCAACCAAGGGTGTTCGTATTTGTGCAACACTGTTGATTAAAGTGGATGGTTTTCCCTCCTCAATAGCATTAATCCTAGGCCCGTTGTGACTAGGCATTGGATTTCTTGTAACATTTGGAGGAGGTGCAAAATTGAGAGCTTTTGAGTCCACCAGATCTTGGACTTTCATCTGTAAGGCCCTGCATTTTTCAGTATTATGCCCCGGTGCGTTTGAGTGGAATACACCCCTGGAATTTGCATCATAGTTCTTTGGCATATTAAGAGGATCCGAAGGTGCCAATGTCCTTAACTCAACCAGGTTGAGCTTCAGAAGCTGTGGCAAGAGTGCAACATACGGCATTGGAATTGGGTCAATTACTCTGTTTGCTTGTGACGACCTTTGTTGGAAAGGACGTTGTTGTTGATTACCGTTGTAGTTGTTATACGACCTTTGTTGCGGATAATGAACTTGTTGTTGATACTGTGGTTGTTGTTGTGGAGGATATGATGATTGTTGTGGCATGGGAGCTGGGATAGTAACAGCTGCTACTGACCGGTGAGCATACTGGGGCCTGCCCCGGCTTGCATGAATAGAATTAGTTTCACCTGCCCTTCAGGGTCCTACAAATGGTTTTCTGGGATTGCTGGAGGAACTTGCACCACTGTCGGTGATTTTGCCCATCTTCAAGAGACTTTCAATCCTCTCACCAGCTATGACCACATCAGCAAAACTTGTAGAGGAGAAAGAAGCCAGTCTATCAATATAAGTCCCTTGCAATGTATTCATAAACACGTCAGCCATTTCCCTCTCTGACATAGGTGGTTGGACAGCAGCAGCAAGCTGTCTCCATCTTTGAGCATACTCTCGGAAGCTCTCTCTAGAAGATTGAGACATTCCCATTAGAAGAGTTCTATTGGGAGCCATATCCAGGTTGTACTGATATTGCCGGATGAAAGCCTCGGCCAAATCCTTCCAACACCTTATGGTGGCCCTAGACAAATGTGAATACCACTCCCTCGAAGCTCCGGTCAGACTGTCCTCAAAGTAGAACATCCACAACTTTTCATCCATAGTATAAGCTTTGAGCCTTCCCAAGAAAGACTGTAGGTGAGTGCGTGGACATGAGGTACCATTGTATTTTTCAAAGCATGGGGGTTTGAATTTGTGGGGAATTATCACCCCATCCACTAAGCCCATGTCCATCACATCGAAGCCCAAAGAATTCTGAGACTCCAAAGATCTTAACTTTTCAGCAAGCTCATCCAATCTCCTGTCATATACCTCATCTCCAGCTCCTATGACAATGAACTGTTCTTCCTGGGGATCCTCCTGCAGGATTCTGCCCCCAGTAGTGTTACCTTGAACATTCCTCGGGATGTTAACCTCTGGATCCAGATGAGGTCCAAATACTGGTGGGTCAATACGAGGCTGGCCCCGTTCGTTGTTGCTAGTTCCTCCTGTTCCAAGATGAGGCTCCTCAAGAGTTTGTCTTTCCACCAGCTCTCTTAACCTTTCTTGACTCTGGGCTAAGCCAGTCATCACTGCCATAAACTGAGACATCTGATTTCTCATCTCCATTCTCTCATTGGCCATCTGGTTTCTGACCTCAGACAGGTCCTGCTGTACTTGTTCCATTTGAATGCCGAGAAGGTTGTTACGAGTTGGGTACCGGTGCGCGCGGTTAACAGGGAACACTCGGCGGGGAGCAATATTTCCTGAAATCACAACAAAGTTAGAAGCAAAAATAACAAAATCTACAAAACAAAAACAAAGTTAGTATGCAATGCAGTATGCTTATTTGTTTTCCAAGGTATTCGGTTTGGTTCTTGGTTTTGACCTTTCCAGACCTCGAGGAAGATGCTTGATGTTGTTGAGAGAAAGCCCAAATAAAAAACAAAGTAAAATATATTACAAATGGTGAACAATACATTGTTTGTTTTACAAAACATGCCCCTGAAGGGTCGAAACACAACAAAAGAAAAGTACATCAAAAGGAAACAAACAACAAGCAAAGGATCAGACATCTAGCCCAAACTCATCCTCTCTGACCTCCTTCAGGAGGGCCTCAGTCACTGGACCAGCTGGGTGCTCTGTAATGGTCCTTATGAGGAGGTTCCTGGTGGCAATAGCAGTGGTCAGCTTCTTATGTTTGTCCTGGTCCTTTGATCTCTTCAATCCTGCTCTGAGCTTTTACTCTGAAATCTCCTTCTGGGCTGCCAACAAAGCTTCCTGCTGCTTCTTCTCATTGGCCTCTAGCTGTTCAATCTTGGCTTGAGTCTTCTGGTCTTCTTGTGTACGGGCTTCGGTGATCCTGACCCACCTAGCCTGACTCTCTTGCAGATAGTGCTCAGCCCTAGCTTTCTGAATTTTGGCCTCTTTACAGGAATTCTTCAATATCTGTTCCCCATCCCTTGCTTTCCTTATATAGTCTTATGTCCTCTCAATTTTGGTCATATGCTCAACCTTGAGCTTCTCCAATCTCTCAATGTCCAAACGACCATCACTCCTTTCCCAAAGAGTCTTCTTTAGAGCCTCAGATAACTTCTCATTCCTTTCTTCCAACCTCTCAAATTCTTCTAGGCTGACAGTTGCTACAGGCTGTACTGTAGATGGTCCAGGTATGTCTTCCAAGGTGAAAGGCATTATGGTAATCTGAGCTCTAGTATGGGACCAGTCATAGTATTGAGCTGGAGCAACATTATTACATCTTCCAAGAACAGCTACTCCTTTTGTCTGGATGTTGTCCCAAGCCCAGGCCGCTTGCCTGACAACAGCTGAATTAGGTTGAACTTCACAATACAAGGTCTCAGCTAAATCCTGTCCTTTGGGAGGGTGAACTAAGGCATAACCCAGTTGTCTCTTAAACAATAAAGGATTGTAGTTGATGCAACCTTTTACTCCTATCAGAGGCACATTTGGGTACTGTCCACAGCTGGTGATAATGTCTTTGCCTTTGGTGCTCTGGGTGCACCATCTAATATCATCTGAAGTCAAAGCAATGAGCCTTTTGGCCCAATTCTTCTGTTGGTGTGGGTTCAAGAAGGCATCTGATTTAGGCAGGTGTCTGAGCAGCCAGGTGTAAAACAAAGGAGCACAACATCTTACCAACTTCCCTCAGAAATCTCCCAGCAATGTAGGTACTGGGTTCTCCAAGAGAAACAAATGGATGGCATTCTTGCTGACAAATTTGGGCTCATCTGCAAACAGTATAGCCCCATATATGCTGAGGGCTAACAGTGCACAGACTGCCCTCCACTCTCCTAAAGAAGCTTTCAGGATGGCCTGAGAAATCAAGAAGTCCAAATGCAAACCAGGGATCCCAGCTTTTGTTTTCATACTTTGCTCAATCAGGGCAGGCTCCAAGTACAGTGCCCTTGCTATCTCTTAATTCCTGGGAGTAGTCATCTCTGGGTTGAAAGGGATTCCACCTCTGATAGGTACTCCAATCAACGAAGAAAACTCTTCCAGTAGAGGCCCTAACTGGAAGTCTGGAAATGTGAAGCATCTCAGTGGTGGGTCATAAAACTATAAGCATGTATGGATCATGCTCCTCTGAGAAGGGTCAAGGTCCATAACCATATCCAGGATACCTCCATAGTGTTCTCTGAACAGTGGTATATGGTCAGGTGTGATTAGTGACTGGACCTGCCTAATACCAGTCAACACAGGCTCAAAGAAGTGGTAGGATATGTTGCTCTTCCTGGGAGTAGCCATGAGTGCTTGCTGAAGAAACTGAAGATAAGTGCTGATGAAGATCACAGACTGAGATGCTGAAGGTGGACCACTGACAGCCTGGTGCTGGTGAGGATGGAGATAATCTGAAGCAGATGCTGATGAAGACAGCTGAAGCAGAGGTCTATGCTGATGAAGGGGTCAAAACCAAAACCAAGATAGTGAGGTGGATACCCTGAAAAGCAAATAAACAAATGTTAAATGATGCAATGATGAATATGCAAATGATATGCAATGGTTTATGATCAAGCTGGATCTGATTATCTGTCTTGATACAAAGTCCATATATGTTCAAAAGTCCAGATGGAGGTTCAGAAATCCAGTAACCAGGGTGGGGGACTCAAATAAAGAGTCACATGTCCAGGGTTAATCACAAGAACTGTCCAAAGTGACGTATTCTTAAACAAATACAGTAACAGGGTATGATGTGGCCATGGGTTCCTGCAAATCTGTAAACAGCCCAACCCCCTCACATGTAGTGTTCTAGAACAAGGATCCTCAGACTTGGATCAGTTATGAGAAGTGTAAACACTTCTAACCCGGAGGTACAGTGTTTACAATAACCATAAAGGATCCTCCTCTAATTCACCTCAGCTTCTTAAGGTCATAGTAAAGGTCATCCAGACTTAGCAGGCTTCCCAGATAGCCCTAGCACTACAGGAAATCTATAGCATAGAGTTCTCAAGAAGAAACCCACATCTGAACCGTGTTTCATATTCCCGCACCAGACCGAGATGGAATGGGAAAGAACATGAACCACTCTAGCCTAGGTGTCATCAGGTCCCAGGTATAGGACCTTAAACTTTCAATGGAACCCCACCCACCAAAACAACAATCCAGATCCAGCAATGACAATATGACAGTATGCATAAGACCGTAAATGAAAGCAATAAATAAAGTTGTACATAAAGCGGTAAATAAAGAAAAATAAATAACACACATAGCACATAACACCCCAGTAAACACAAATCAAACAAGCGCTAGGAGGAACCCACAAAAAGAACTAGAAGCCCTGGTTGCAATATAAGGGTTCCCCAGCAGAGTCGCCAAGCTGTCGCTCCCACTAAATGAGGCTAAGTCAAATAGGGTACAGACACGAACGATCGGCGAAAGGAGAGAACACACAAGGGTGAACTGAAAAGAAAAGAGTCGCCAGCTAGGCATTTTTATCCCGAAGGAAAGGTAATGCTGCATAAACCTAAGAAAAGATGGATAAGATGGTTGCGAACCAGAGAAACTGAGAAAGGGGGTTGGTTACAACCTGGGAAGGTATTAGAACCCAGATTGTCCGTCGTACTCGACGGGATCCACGCTTGAAAGATTTGTGTCTAAAGGGGTAGTGTCAGTGCTATTTTGTGTACAAAAGCCAGAAAAGAATGCAAGTGTTAGTGCTGGGAGAAAATGAAGTGAAATATGTGAGGTGTCAGTGTAAGAACAGGAGTGCAAAGCTCAAGACTATGAGGCTTAAAGAATAATTCTAGAAGGGGGGGGGGGGAATATACAGAGACTTTTGTTCGATAACAGTTAAGTTATGCCTACGTATCCTCTTGTGCAATGAGGAAGTCAGAACACCGTAGTTCGACCCAAAGAGACTGCAAGATAAATTGACTGATGAACTACTTGCTTGCCTATGCTCAAGTGTATGACCTGTCTGGCTCAGGTGCTAACTGTCTTGCATTAGACGGATGAAGCGAGCTCTCGTTTGTGAGTGAAGATGATGAGAAAAGAATCCCGAAGGAGACGATTATTGCTTGTTTTTGTTATTTCAATCTTTTATTGCCTTTTTTGTGTTTGTCATAAGTTAATGAGCTTAAGCCTAAACCAAGGGTTAGTAAACTCACCACATCTTCCCTCTGATTAGGGGTAATGAGAATACCTTAAGTATGAAGTAAACACCTCACACTTAATCACCATGATGTAGGATTAAGATCATTAACCTACTTGCATTTATTTAGATGTTTTTTTTGTTTTTGTTTAGTGTTAAGTAATGAGTTTAAGCCATAATCAAGGATTTAATGGACCCATTACACCATCCTAATAGAAGGATAATAGATGAGAACATTTAAGCTGAGGAAGGCTCCCCAACTTAATCCATGATTAGGGATTAACCTCATGACAAAAAAAAGCCTTTATTAAAGTGGATTTTAGTTAATGGTAAGATTAAGAAGTGAATTTTATGGTTTGTAAGACAACTTGAGGGGGACTTGTCCATTAACACTAGGGTTAGTCCTTCTTAACCAGTTAAGGAAGAATTAGAACCCTAATGCAAGGCCCAAGTTACAAGCTTGATGTCTTGATGATTATTAGGTGAATTTATTTAAAGGATTTAAACGCATTAAGGGTTTAACACATAGGATTAAAGTTATACACTCCATCCTAATAGAAGGATACATGCATAACCTTAATCACAAAGCCTTAAAGCCTTTAAGGTTTAGTCCTTGATTATGAGGTGAGAAGAGAAGACTCAAAGATGACACAAAGGTAAAATTAATGGGGGGACTAATCAAACCCTAATTGTGATCATGTTTGGGTATTCCTAGGGTTAATGAGGCTTGCAGGAAGTCTTCAAGATAAGCCACCAAGGAAGAAGCAAAGATGGAAGGAGGAGAAGCAGAAAGAAGCAAGTCAACTTACTTCACTTAAGAAGATAAGTTGCTTGAAGAAAGAAAGTGAGGAGGAGACATGAATGAGAAAGATCACTCTAATACAAATACAAAAATGCAGCAAAGATGCATAAGAGAGATGAGAAGAGATTGTGAGAAGTGAAGGCAAATTCACTTCTCAAAGTAACTTACCACCTGAAAAGTTAGTGAAAGGAAATGAAAATGAAATGAGAATGAGATAAGATGCAAAGATGAACACCAAAGTCAGAAGCAAATTAATATGTAAATGATGCTAAGAGATGATACAAATGGTAGACATGAGATGTGGATGATCATACAAGCAATGAAGATGCAAATGAAACATGAAAGGAAACATGAAAGTTCATAAAACTTATGAAATGCAATGAAAGCAAAACATGGCAAATGGATGATGCAATGATCAAACATGATTTCAATGTGTCCTAATATGTCTTATATGTCATGTGGATGCACAAAATGTCATGGCAAGTTCATGTATACAAGCTTATGAAGAATGAATGCAAAAGAAGGCAAAGATTAGGGTTTATGCACAACATGAGATGCAAAATTCAAAATCAGAAGCAAATGGTAAGATAAAAAATTGAAAATGAAATCAAATATACCCTAAACCTATACAAGTTCACTTCCCAAAGGGGAAGACCTAAATCTTAACCTAATGGAAGTTATGATTTTCTCAAGTTTGCTAGGGTTTTAAGGGACTTCACAATGAAAACAGCAACATAAAGTGAAAATGAAAGATAAATTCAAACCAATTTTATCCAAGAAACTACATGACATGAGGAATGCAATGCAAAAAGAACCATCATCAAACTCTTCATGGTTAGGCAGAAAGGATTTTTCTAAGTTAGGGCAAAAATATTGATTTTTAAGAACCTTAAATCCAAAGAAAAATGTCAAAATAGATCAAGAACCAAAAATAAATTTGTGTGAAGGGTTTGATAATGTTTCTAAATGTATCAAGATGCAATGTGATTTTTTTGGTGATTTTTAGAAACTTAAATGGTATTTTAATTAATTAATTCCCATTAACTAATTAAAATAAACATTTAAATATTTTTAAAATACAAATTTTATGCAAAAAATAAAATAAAAATTATTTTCAGAATGAGAAAAATATTTGAAAGGGAAATGCAAAAGATAAAAATTTTTAGAAGTGTTTAGCTATTTTTAAAAATTCGTTCAAATAAATAGAAAACAAATGAAATAATTATTAAATTAAATGAGAAGATAAGAAAGTCAACCAATCCAAAGGCCCAGGTTTAAACTCAAGATGGAGGGAATTGACTTCGCACGCTATCCAAGGGCCAGAATTCAAACTACGCTAATTAAGATTAAACCCTAATCTGAGCCCTAATCACTTTCAGGTGACCGGAACAATGTTCCGGTCATATTCTTCGGCTAGCCTCTCATCCAATCTCCCTCAATACGCAACCCCAAGCCCTCAAACTCTCCAGAAATGATCCTCACATCAACCCCAACAAGAATCACACAACAAAAATCATTTATTCATCATCAAGAACACGAATCGAAGCAAAACGGAAAACATATCAGAACTTTCAGAAGCTTGTGAAATGCTTAAAACTCAACCATTTTCGAAACAAAACAGATCATGGTCATCAGGGGAACACATAGAATCATTCTATAACATAAAATGAAGGTTCTGGAAAAATAAATGCCATGGCTACCTGAAGTGGAGCTTTCAACCCAAGAGCTTTCTGACCAGTTCTTTTCCTCAAATCAACTCCAATGTCTCCCCTCAAGAGCTTGCAATGTTTGTTTGGAGTTTAAATATCCTCAAAATGAAGTTGGCAGAAGTTCAGTTTCAAGGGATGTGAAAATCGTATTTTGGATATGGTGAGTTTCAAAGCAAAATGAAGGGTGGGAAATGATCAGTGATGAATATGTGGTTGAATGGTGGAAAAAGTTTTGATGTTTGTTGGCTGAGTTATGAGATTCGATAGCTTTTGCAAATTTGGGGGATTTTGTGTATGCTGAGGATTATCAAGTGTTAGGCTGCAATGTTGTGTGCTTTGGCTTGGTTTTGATCCACATGATAAGTTGTGATAGGTCAGAGGGTGGGTGGTGGCCTATGTTGATTGGTATGGGGCAAAATGCATAAAGTCAAGAGTTAGTGTACTTGAGGTATGGGCACATGGCAGGCCAAGGACAATGGGGTGTCCTGCGCAGCTGGCTTTAGGGAGGTCCATGGGATTAGTTTTGAGGCAAGGCAGCAAGAGAGAAGAAAGTTATGGGGTGTTTTGCAAATTATGAAGGTTTTTGCCCCTTTGAGAAATCTTAATGATCAAGGCATGAAACTTGAGAAATCTTTGGGAAATCCTGAATTTTATGTCATGTATGATGTTTGTGCAATGCTTAGAAGTCAATTAGAAGTCACATTTGGCTTTGGCAAGTGTTTTTGCAAACTTCCCTCTTTGGTGCATAAGTGAAATTTAGTGATTTTTCCCAACTTTGCAAAGCCATAACTTGAGTTCTATGATGAATTAGGTCAAGTTCTTGTACTTTTTGAAAAGAGAATGATCCAATATACAACTTTCATGACCAAGAATTTTTCATTTGAAGCATTTTTGAATCAAAAAGAGGAGGTTGAAAAACTTTCCCAAAATGGCAAGTTTGCATTACAAGTTACTTTCCCAAAATGGCAACTTTGCAAATGGCTTGAAATTCTTCAATTTTGTGAACTTATAACTTATTCTAAGATCAAATAAAGATCATAAACACCCAAGATTATGGAGAAAACCCTTTGGTTGGGTGATTGGGGGCCTCTGATGCCCTGATTTTGCACTGACTTGTTCAAGAAGTCATCTAATGATCAGATGCCTTCCCCATTGAATTTCTTCATGAAAATTGGTGTGCATGATCCTTATAACATATAATGACCAATAGAAACAAGAATGACCAAATTTTTTGGAGTTATGGCCTCTGAAACCAAAACCCTAATGCTAGGTCATCTGTGCAGTTAAACCTGACTCTGCTTCCATGCCTTTCTCAGTTCTTGTGATTTTCTGACTTTCTTGATCTTGGGAGGGTATAACATGATGTTTGAACATACATGGACCCTCTTGAGATGATTGATGACCTTTGGGGTAGCTCAGATAGCTCAGGGATTGCTCAAATCACAAACCCTAGATGCAGATGACTTTGAACCAATGCAGTGAAGTAAAAATGCAATGTGAGATGCTATGATTGAACTTATGCAAATGAAAAGATCACAAGCCATGGTGAAATGAGTGAGGGCAAATTTGGGGTGTTTACATGTGGCTATTAAAAATAAATGGAAAAGAAAAATGTGGAAAATTAAAGAAAACTCAAATTGACTTCCATGAATTATTTCAGAATATTTGGACACTTAGAAGTATTTTAAAAAATTGAAAAGCAAAATGATATGAAAAGAAATAAAAGAAAATAAATAAAAAATAAAATATGAGGTTGGGGGTGTGAAGAGCAGAGATTTCAATTCAAATGATTTGAGCCCAAAGGCAAGGGGGTGCGAATAGTGGTTGAACCCACCCCATTCTGCGTAAGTACACAATATACTGGGTGGAAATTCAAGGAAAATGTGGAAAAAAACACTGGCCATTAGATTAGATGGACGCATCCTGTAACTCATCTCATTAAATGACGTGGCAATATGATTGGAATAGAGCTAAGGGAACACACAATTATCATGAGGTGAGTAACATTTGGATTAATCAGAAACCAATTATAAAAGAAAAACGCACGTGAGGGAGAGATGGTCATTAATTGACGTGGCACACACACATGCGTTGAGATGGGAGGATCTGATGGTGGAGGAGTCATCTTGACCCTCTGAAAACCCTAATTACACATTCCAGAATCCGGTGACCGGAGCTAGGGCTCCGGCACCGAAAAACACGCAACATGAACAAAACTTAATAAAAATACACAACAAGCTCCAGAACAAGTAATTAAGGTGCCCTGAGTTCAAAAATAGCAATGAAAACCTCAATGGATCAAAGGATTTTATGGATCGAAGACAAACAGTTTCTACCATGAAATTTCAAATCCACATAACAAGCTCAATAATGCATCAAACTTGAATCTAAAACCAACAGAATGATCAACATGACAAGAGGATTACAATGCACGCAACTATTTTCATTTTTAGATCTGAAGATTTGGAACTCACCTGAACTTGCAGTTCTTGAAAAAGCTTGTTAGAAGCCAAGATAATGAAGCCAATCCACTCCAAATGCACTCTAGTTGCAAAATAAATGCAACTAGAGTCTTGAATCTTGCTGGATCTGAGAATTTGCAGCCAACTGCCCTGAAATGGCAAGGTGATGAATCTTGAGAAATAGCTTGCACAATGGAGAGATTTGTGATCCTGAGCTCTCAAGGATGAAGGATCTGTGATTTGTTTGTGAAGAGAGCAAGTGTGTGAAGAGATTCGAATGAAAATGCAATTTGAGAAAAAACTTGAAAGCTGAGAAATGAGAGAGAATTGGATCCTTCTAAAACCCTAATTTTCTTTTATGTGAGGTCATGAGGAAATGCTGAAAGAATTAGAGGCTTTGCACGTGGGAAGAGAGAGTGTGAGTGATTTTGCAAAATTGGCAAGTTTGGTGTGATCTCATGAAAACCTCATGCCTTGCCTTGCCTCTTCCCCATGTGCACTCCATATCTGACCCTTAATCTCAAACCAAAAGATCCTGGCCATTGGATGAGAGTGTCACACTTTTTTCATGTTCATGCAAAAATTACACTTAAGGAAGGAACTTCTCATTGTGCACGAATTTGAGGTATTTCTTGGAGAAACTTGAGACATTTGCATTGAATTTTAGTATTGGAACCTCATTTGGTATGTACCAATACTCAAAATTAAGTTTCAAACCTTTTTGCTTTGGTGCACAAGTGAAAAATCAACTTTTGCCCTAATTTTCACCAAATTTTTGAGGGCCTTAACTTTCTAACCATGAAGGCTATGAAAAAGTACTTGTACTTTTTGAAAATGGGAGGCCTTAATATCCAACTTTCATGTTTGACTTTGGTCCATTTGAAGAATTTTTCACCAAGTTATGCTCACTTGAATTTTAGGGCAAAAACTTGCCAAAAATGGCATTTTCCATAACCAACTTCACACCAATTTTGCAAAACACCTCAAAACCTCATGATTCTTGATATTTGAACTTGACAAACCTATTTTAACATTATAAGAACATCCCTTGGCTAGAAAAATGGGGTTGGACCCCTTGAATTCCCACAGTTGACTTTTTTAAGGCACAATTGACCAGTTTCTTCATCTGCAAGCAACTGAAGAAATGCTTGACTTCCACAAGGAATTTTCTCACTAAATTTGGTACCTAGGATCCTATTAACATATGAAAGACTTTGCCCAAATGAAATGGCAAAAGTATTGAGGTTTTCATGCTTGAAACTCAAACCCTAGTTTGGGACCATTGTGTAGGAGCTTTGCCCTAGCCTGGCTTCCCTGATGATCTTCCAACCTTCTGAGCTTTTGCAAATGAGCTTGAACTTGTAAATACAATGTAGACCCCTCATAGGACTAATGAGCCCCTTGTAATAGCTTGTGATGCTTCAAGAACTTCCACAGATGATCATATGCCTAATGCTAGGTCATGAGAAATGTTATGCCTCATCTTTCCATGCTAGGATGATAAGAATATGATATGTTAATGATGAATATGATGTGATATGATGCTTAAAATGAAGAGGGAAAATTTGGGGTGTTACAGAGGTTACCTGAGTTGAAGCTTTCGAAACTGGCACTTTATGGGCTCTTCTTTGGTGCTTTTCCACTCCCCTTGATCCCCTTATGCTTCTGGAATGCTTGAGAGGAGTTTATATGGAGTGTTTTGAAGGTTTCAGTTCAGAGGTGATGAAAATCATGTTTTTGTTTGAGGTTGTTTCAGACCAATGTGAGGGGTGGGAAATGACCAGTGATTGATTTAGAGATGAATGGTGGTGTTTGTTTTGAGTTTGAGCAATTGTGTTGTGTGTTTCGAAGGAAAATGCAAGAGAGGTGATTTTTGTGAACTAGAGAATGCTGAGGTTTCAGGCTGAGTTCTTGTGTGTTATGGCTTGCTTTAGGTTAGTATAAACAAATGCAATTGGTTCAGAGAGTTGTTGTGGCATAGTGTGATTGGTATGGTGTGAAATGCAAAAAGTCAACATTTCTTGTACTTGAGGTATGGGCAAGTGGTAGGCTTGGTACAATGGGGTGTCTGGTGCAGCAAGGATCAAGGATGGCCATGGAATTCATTTAGAGTCAATTCAGTATGTTTGTGAAAGGTTCTTGGTCATTTTGAAATTTCATGAAACTTTGGACCTTTTGAGATTTCTTCATGGGCAAGTCATGAAAACTTGAGATTCTTGGGCCAATTCTGACTTTTAGGCAATGTGTTATGTTTGTATGATGCATAGAAGTGTATTTGAAGTCAAAAAATGGCTTGGCAAGTGGTTTTGCAAAAATCCCTCTTTGGTGCATTCTTGAAAATTATGTGATTTTTGCCAACTTTGACAAGCCATAACTTGAGTTTCAAAATGAATTAGATCTTGTTCTTGTACTTTTTGAAAAGGGAATGACCCAATCTACAACTTTCATGACCAACAATTTTTCATTTGAAGCATTTTTGGTTAAGAAAATGGAGGTTGAAAAACTTTCCCCAAATGGAAAGTTTACATTACAAGTCATTTCCATTTTTGGAAACTTTTGGTTTAGCTCATTTTTCTTCAATTTTGTGAAGTTCTTAGCATTCCAATGATCAAATAAAGACCATGTAATTTCAATTTGATGAAAAATCCACTTTGGTTCCATGTTGGGGGCCTCAGATGCCCTGATTTTTCTCTGACTTGCTCAGGAAGTTACCCAGTGATCAGATGACTTCCACAATGAATTTCTTCATCAAACTTGGTATGCATGATCCTTATATAATATTGAGACCAATAGAAACAAGAATGACCAAAAATATTGGAGTTATGGCCTTTGAAACCAAAACCCTAATTTTAGGTCATTTGTGCAGTTAAACCCTAGCTCAGCTTCCATGCTTTGCAAGTTCTTGTGATTTTTGAACTTCCTTGATCTTTGGAGGATAAAATATGATGATTGAACATACATGGACCCCTCTTGAAATGATTGATGGCCTTTGGAGTGGCTCAGGAGGATTTTGGATGGCTCAAATCACAAACCCTAGATGCAGATGAACCTGAACTAATGCAGTGAAGCAAAAATGCAACATGAAATGGTATGATTAAACTTATGCAAATATGAAAGATCACAAGCCATGGTGTGAACTTAGTGAGGGCAAATTTGGGGTGTTTACAGGTGTTAGGTTTGGAGATAGGTTTGTGTTAGGTGTGAGGCTTGGGCCTTTGGTTTGGAACCTAAGTTAAGGGTTAGTTAAAATTAGTTGGGAATATTCTTAGAATATTCCAATGGCATATTCTTAGAATATTCCTTTGGCATATTCTTGGAATATCCCTTTGGAAGGTGGTAGAAGATTCTAGAATTGATTAGGAATTCAAGGAAAAGTGAAGTGGAAATGTGATGAATAAGGCAAGCTAACTGATTTTTTGAATATTTGAATTTTCGCACGTGGTGACCGGTTACTACCTATGTGGTAATCGGTTACCAGTTCAAAAATTCTAGTTTTTTCCCAAATTTCAATAGGTAACTGGTTACTACCTATGAGGTAATCGGTTACTTAAACTAAAATTTTAATTTTTCTTCTTTTTGGTGGAAAATCTTGGATATCCGGTCTCGGTCATATGTTCTAAGATTATTTTCCTTTTAAGACCCGATAATTGCCAAATAACCCTAAATCACATGCCTCATGCCTCGATCAATGATGCATGCTCTATTTTTATTTATTTTTTATGCAATGTATGGACGAATATCCAAGATGACACGGGAATGAAGCATAAGCTACTCGGAATCGGTGATAAATAAGGGTAAATTTTGAAGTGTTACAACCACTTCACAATAACAACAACTAAATCAAACACACCACAACACATATCAACACCATGCACATCAACAACAACTTATGCAATAAGACTCCACTGGACTCTATGCATGTGGTACCATAATTCAATCTCTATTTCAAGATCCAGTTCTCGTCGGAACTCTCGACCCCTCTTTCATGGTCCAGTATGATCCCTATTTCATGATCACACCCATCGACCCCTATTTCATGGTCCAGTATGATCCTTATTTCATGATCACGCCCTCGTACAATCCCTATTTCATGACCTCACCATCCACTGAGATTGTACACAATCACGCCATCAACAACTATGTACATGTCATGCACCATCAATGACAATATGCAACAACAATAATAGATATACAACAACTTATCACAACAACGATTTCAGGCATTAGCATCATTAACAACATACAACTACAACGATTTCATGCATTAACATCATTAACAACATACAAGTACAACGATCTCATGCATTTGCATCATCAACAACATACAACTACAACGATCTCATGCATTAGAATCATCAACAACACATAACCGCATCAATAACATGTATCAACAACCTACAACAAGACCTACCAACTTGTCGCTCCCCCAAAAAGACACCAGGGTCCCAGGGTGCAGACGCGAACGGTCGGCAAAAAGAGAAAATGAAAATGAAGTGAATAGAGTCACCAACTAGGCATTTTTATCCCGAAGGAAAGGTAATGCTGCATAAACCTAGAAAAGGAGGAATAAGAGAGTTTCGAACCAGAGAAACTGAGAAAGGGGGTTGGTTACAACCTGGGAAGGTATTAGCACCCAGATTGTCCGTCGTACTTGACGGCATCCATGCTTACGAGATTGTGTTTAAAGGGGTAAGTGTATGTGCTATATATGCATAAAAAATTAGGGAAAGAATGTGCAAGTGTCAGTGCAAAAGGTGAATTGCTCAGGAGCTGAGGCTTTTAAAAGAATGCTGAAAGAGGGGGAAGACACAGATACTTTTGTTCGATAACTGTTAAGTTATACCTACATATCCTCTCGTGCAATGAGGAAGTCAGAACACCGTAGTTCGACTCAAAGGGACTAAAGATAAATTGACTGTGAACTGCTTGCTTGTCTATGCTCAAGTGTATGACTCGTCTCGCTCGAGTGCTAACTGTCTTGCATTAGACGGAAGAAGCGAGTTCTCGTTTGTGAATGATTATGATGAGAAAAGAATCCCAAAGGAGACGATTATTGTTTGTTTTTGTGTTTTCAGTTTTGTTATTGTTTTTGGGTGGTTTGCATAAGTTTATGAGCTTAAGCCTAAGCCAAAGGTTTGTAAGCTCATTATATCCTCCCTGATTAGGGATAATGAGCCTGCTTAAGTATGAGATGAGCATCTCAACTTAATTACCATGATGATGTAGGATTAAGATCATTAACCTACTTGTGATTAGATGCCTCGATAACCTGGCAATATTTTAAGTTGGGAGTTCGCTCCAAATGGTACCGCATGCATAATTAAGTTGAGTTGCATTCACATTGCATTATTGTGTTGTTAAGTTGATATGTGACTAATGTGGTGTTGATGATTGTTATGTTGATTAATGTTGCATTGATGATGGTTATGTTGATAAATGTTGAACTGATAATTACTATGTTGATAAATGTTATGTATTGTAATTGTGTTGATGTTGTGAAGTGGTGAGTTTGTATGATTATTCTGTTTACATATTGATTATCGAATCTTGTTTATGTTATTCGATATCTCCCCCCTTCTGTTGTATGTTGCCACTTGTTGGTGACTTGGAGGTAACAAAGAGTTCAGTATTTAGTAGATTCGAGTTGGTGTTTGTCGCTCTGATACGTAGCACTTCAGGGGGATAAACGCTTGTTTTGCATTTATGATTTTGTTTAAGTTTATTAAGTAGTTACAAGTTTTTTTATGTTAAAAGAACCAAGTTGAATGTTTTGATGTCAGTCGAATTAAAGTTGAATTTGAAATTGTTTAAAGTTTAATAAAGTTGAAATCCGCTGCGTTGTTTTGAAGTGAATTTTATTATATAAATTGTTGTTCGGTTTTAAAAGTTGAAAATGTGACATTCCATGTTCGTTGTGAGATTTTATATAACTCTGATTTAATAATTAAAGACGGGTAGAAATGGGGTGTTACATTAGTGGTATCAGAGCAGATCGGTCCGTCTTGCCAATGTTGTCTAACGTTGTTGATTCCTTAGTACACGACATGTGTGTGAAACACGGTCGGTACTTGTTGTTAGTTTCTAGTCGTTGTTTGCAGGTGTTGGTTGGAATTAAGTGGGGGAGAAGCATGACTCCCATACTGTTGTTGGAATGTCGAAGTTAGTTCAAAGTTGATGTTGATTGCAAGAGTGCAAGGTTGTTAAAGAGATGTTGTTGCAGATCGGCAAGAGCATGGACTCATGAATTCATATTGGTCGAATTTGAGAAGTGCGTATATTTTATATGAGAATTGTTTGAGGAGGAAGATTTATTTTGATGGAAATGATAAGTTGACGGACCAAGTCGGTATATTGTTTCGCTTTGAGTGTAGTTGGATTAAGTCGAGTAATTTTCAAAGTTGGAATAAGAGTAATATTCTTGGTAGAGCTTGGAAGTAAGAGCGGGAGAGATAGAACTTATGTTCGCCAATCTCAAAATTCTGGTTTTTGCAATCTTGGAGAAGCTGTCACTAGAAGAGGCATAACTCTTTAACCGTGAATCAGATTGAAGCGGTTCTGGACTTTTTGGAAAGCTTATAGAATTCCCTACAATTTTCATATAAGATTTGCATTCAGGAGGTTTATTATGAGGAAAATAAGTAGGTTTTAATAGTTGGGTCTGCTACTGATTTTGGAAATTCTGCATACGAAAATTGTTGACCAGTCCCATTGCGATGGGGATAACTTTTTACTCGTAAGTCGGATTCGAGCGATTATTGAAGTTATGGAATTTGAAAAAATTTCTCTTCATGTTAGAATATAATTTTTTGATTTGGAGGTCTGTATTGGAGAAGATAATTGCATTCGAAGTGGAGCGTGTGTTGCTGGAAATTTTAGAAAGATGAAAATGTTGGAAAAATAATAAGATGTTGGTATTAGAGGGAATGCATAAGTATTCGCGGAATGAATAAATATGTAATGAGAATGATTAAAATACTGATGTTAGATGGTAGTAATGTCGTGAGGAAGACGGATGTTTGAATTGTGCTGTTAAGAATTATAATTTGGATGAAAGTCATGATTGGAAGAGATAATTGTGTTCGAAGTTGAACGTCTATTGCTGAAAATTTGGAAAGATGAAAATGTTATTAAATAATAAAATGTTGGTATAGGAGAATGCATAGAGATACGATTTATGTCGAATGAGGACAATTAAAGTGCATATGCTAGATGATGGTGATGTTGAGAGGAAGACCGAAGTTGATTAGTGTTGTTAAATCTTTTAACTTGGATAAGAGTTGTAATTGGAGTGAACCGAATTGGATTATGTTGATGTTGTGGTTGCTCCGGTGTTAGAAGGATATTTAAAGTTGTGTTGCGCTTGGAGCGTGTATAAGAGATTGTGTATCGAATTTTGGGATGCGTTGGTATAGTTGACGAAGTAAAAATTTTTAGAGACTAAGGAGAAGTGGATAAGCCGTAGAAAGTTGGTGGAGCATTATACTTACGGACTTTGGGCACAAGTTGAAGTTTGCTATTATGTTGAGTAATGATTATTTATGCCACCGTTATGGTTGTCGGATGTCTATTGACAAATTGAGGAACTGATCACCCTTAATCTATTGTTGATACCAGACGAAATTATAATTGATGGATAGATGTGTCATACCGACTAGTATGGTAAATGAGTTAAATCATTTGAAGTCGAGATGGGAAATTGAGTATTGTTTGAATTGTTTATGGAGAATCATATATAATAATGTTAGTCAGATTTAAGAATGATGGTATGAAGTTGCATTGGGATTAAATACTATTAGGGAAATTCGTAGTTGAACTCTGGATAATGAGAATTTTGTTTGTGATGATTTAAATGGTACGAGGCCTGAAGTTTTCTTGGGGATAATTCAAAAGTAAAGTATATGGTAAAGTAAAACCAAGATTCTCAAGAATGTAGGATAGAGTTGAGTTGCAAGAGCCCGACGAGGTGGAATTTTAAGTGGGTTTATTAAAGCGTGATTTTGATTAGAACATGGATAGTTGTTTTGGTTGCGTTGGTTCAGATAAGAATTTATGAAAGGTTGTGTTAGTAGGAGTAAGAATCGAGGATTCGATACGTTGGATTAGTTAGAAGCAGAGAAATATGAGTTATCTTGTGGAAACTGTTGTATCGATGCACCTTATATTGTCCTAATAATGTAGCGTGTTAAGATGATTTTCGAAGGATGTGTTATTTTAAGATGGTAAAGTTGTAGTTGTGTTGAGAATAATTGGAAATTCATGAAGTATATAGTTATTGTCCAAAATTTGGAAGTTTTCGTGGTGGTATCTATGTTGAACGTTCAGAGGTGTTGTCGTATGAATCTAAGTTGCAAGTATTAGAAGAAGTGAAATTATAAGTTGGTGAATTAAAGTGGAGTTTTGGTTGGAACAAGAAGAGTTGTTTTGTGGTGTTGACTCGGATAAGAATCTATGAAGCATAGTGTCCATATAAGTAGGAATCGATGATTTGGTTGTTAGATTAGTTGGGAGAGAAGAAAATGATTGATCTGGTTGGAGTTAAGTGAACTCAGATATTATATGTTGTTGTAATGATGTTATGTATTTTAGAGGACATGTTAATGAAAGATAGTAAAGTTGTAGTCTATGTTGATGATAATTGGGAATTCATGGAAGTATATGAATATTTTATCCAAGATTTGGAAGTAGTCGCAGTTGTAATTGGTTGAATGTTTAGAGGCGTTATCTTAAGGATCTAATTTGTAACTATTCGGTAACTACAAGAGTTAGAATACATGTTGGAACGGAAATCCAAAGGATTAAGTCAGAGGCTTTGTTGATATGTCGATTTTTGTGAGTGTAAGTTGGAGTTAAACTCAGTAAACTTTGTAGTATGCAATTAATCAGAGTGTGCAGCGAAGGCGCGATGTCATGCAGTTATTACCTGAATTACAACGATGTTGGTAGCTTTGTTGTATTATATGTTGTGTTTAAGTTATGTATTATTATTTGTGGTATACGTGGGTTGTCTTTGGAAATGATAGTTGAGTAGTCGGATGGAATAAGTAGTTGGAGTAGTTGAATCAGATGAATTTTCGAGGACGAAAATATCCTAAGTGGGGGAGAGTTGTAACGCTTTATTTATTAATTAATTATTTAACTCATTATATTCGCGTTATTGGTATTGATTTATGTTGAATTGTCGAAGTTGTTTGTGATAAGTTGCTAAGTTTGTTTGAATTAAGTTGAATGAGTCGATTTAAGTTGCATTGTCGTTCGTTCAATAAAGTTGAATTAATTGAGTTGTGGGAATTGATGTGGAATATTCTCTCGTTTATGGCTGGATAAGTTATTTAGGTGCTTGGACCATTTGGTCAAATATTGGAAGATAATCTAATTAAGTCGGGAGAAAATAATTAGCCGCGAATTATTAATTGATTTTTAGCGTTATGGTAAATTAAGTTGTTAAGTCGGAAAATCGAAGAAATAATATTATCAGTGATAGTATTGATTATTGGAGCATGTTGGTTATTGGGCTTGGATTTCATCAGAATTAGCAATTAAAGGGGTGCAGTGTTTAGGCCCATTAATTGTTTTATTGGATTATTATTATTATAATAAAAAGGAATAAAAGAATGAGTCAAAAGAGAAGAAGTAACAGAAGAAGAGGGAATCGTGGAAATTAGGGAAAAATTATTAGAGAAAAATAAGGGTTTTAGAGGAGAGAAAATAGCTTGGGAGAAAAGAAGGAGAAAGAAGGATTCATGTTCATATCTTAATTTTCGCACATACGATACAACCTCCACTAAACAGGTGATACCTTTTTATTCTTAATTCTGATTAAAGCAATTCTTGAATTTATGGAAAGGTTACGAAATTCCCTTCGATTTGATATATAATTTCGTGTCAATAAGTTTTGTATTGAAGGAGAAAAATGCATTTGAAGTTTGGAAACTCATGCTGGAAATTGGTCAAATAGTAGTTACGGGATTGATGGTGATGAAGGCTGAATTTTGGTCAATATAGGAACTCAATGGCAGCGTGTTCGTATTTCTAATCTCCATGGATGAAAGAGGAGAGGAAAAGGGCCACATATGCAAAGGGGTTGGAAATTCGATCAGAGATTCGAAGCGGTCATCGATTAAGGTAAGGGTGGGGTTCGAATTCCATAACCGGGACTAGATGATCGTATATAGATTGGGGTTTTCGGGTAAATTCATTGCTGTGTTTTAATATGATTTGTTGATGATAATTTTGTGTTGATATATGATGAAATATATGTTGTTCTTATTGTGTTGCTGATGAATATGTTGAAAGTTGTTCTGTTGTCAGTGTTGTTGATGATTCGTAGTTGCAGAATTTGTGTAGATGGAGATAGGTTTCGTAAAATCAATCATAAGAATTAATAGGTGAATATTGGTAGAAGTTTTGAGAATAAAATTGATGTAGAAACCCAATTAAGGATGAACAGAATGGTGAAAAGTATGAGAAATTGCAGAAAAGTTGAAATTGTAGGCTTCTGTCAGTTTGCGTAACAGATCTGGCCTTACGCGTAACAGACTAGACCATACGCGTAACACATGCCTATTACGCAGACCATACGCGTAACACTTAGGGCCATACGCGTAACACCTTAGGCCATACACGTATGAGCAGGTTAGGTGAGGAAAAATGCAGTTTTCAGCGATTCGACCTGTTTTCGCGTCCGTTTCGAGTTGAATTGATCTTAGACTTAAAGTAGAGATAGAATAAGTTGTTTAGAGTAGATTAGAGAGTTTAAAATAATTAATTTAGTAATTTAGTTGATTAAGTTGCAAATCGTTGTTTTTACGTCGAAGTGGTGTTGAAGTTGTTATAAGTTGCGTTGTTCTGTTTAAAGGATGATTATTAAAGTTGCAGGTCTATTGACCAACGTTGATTCAAGTTGTCATGCTGTTAAGTTGTTACGTTGCTATATTGTTTAAAGTTGTTACGTCGTTATGTGGTTGATTATGTCGTTATGATTGTTGTTGTTGTATGCTTCATACATTCGCATACATGTGCATATTTTAAGTTGGAGCTTATGCTCGATTCAAGTTGGCCTGGATTAGCAATATCTTAAGTTGAAAGTTGAAGGCTTATGCCTTGATGCCTCGATAACCTGGCAATATTTTAAGTTGGGAGTTCGCTCCAAATGGTACCGCATGCATAATTAAGTTGAGTTGCATTCACATTGCATTATTGTGTTGTTAAGTTGATATGTGACTAATGTGGTGTTGATGATTGTTATGTTGATTAATGTTGCATTGATGATGGTTATGTTGATAAATGTTAAACTGATAATTACTATGTTGATAAATGTTATGTATTGTAATTATGTTGATGTTGTGAAGTGGTGAGTTTGTATGATTATTCTGTTTACATATTGATTATCGAATCTTGTTTATGTTATTCGATATCTCACCCCTTTTGTTGTATGTTGCCACTTGTTGGTGACTTGCAGGTAACGAAGAGTCCAGTATTTAGTAGATTTGAGTTGGTGTTTGTCGCTCTGATACGTAGCACTTCGGGGGGATAAACGCTTGTTTTGCATTTATGATTTTGTTTAAGTTTATGAAGTAGTTACAAGTTGTTTTATGTTAAAAGAACCAAGTTGAATGTTTTGATGTCAGTCGAATTAAAGTTGAATTTGAAATTGCTTAAAGTTTAATATAGTTGAAATCTGCTGCGTTGTTTTGAAGTGAATTTTATTATATAAATTGTTGTTCGGTTTTAAAAGTTGAAAATGTGACATTCCATGTTCGTTGTGAGATTTTATTTAACTCTGCTTTAATAATTAAAGACGGGTAGAAATGGGGTGTTACAGTGCCGCCCTTTTTCCTTTTCATTTGGGATGTCGAGGTCACGCCCAGAGAACCATGAGCGGTCGTTCCCGAGCCCGAGCCACTCGTAGTGTTGCCCGTCAGCCGAGTATGTACCATCTTGAGTTTCCTTTTGTTGCTCTGCCTCAATTTTTCCTGGATCTTGTCTAGGGGCTTGGTCATAGAAACTGCAAAAAAACAAAGGGAAATAAAGTCAGTACCGAGCATCGCAAACACGCAGATCATCAGACAAGATCAAATTAAGTACGACTACGAATACCAAAAATTCCAGACACCTCCTACCTATTTTTACAAGCAAGGACCGCAGTTACATCAATCAGGGGACGCTCTACAACCTCTCCCCCGTCAGCATCGAGTATCTTTTTACCCTCTCCATCGAACATCAGGATCAGTGTAAAAGATGCCACCAGCTTGCGAAACTCTTCAAAGCTGGCCTCGTCTTCATCGTTCAACCTATCCCCGACCTGGACGAACTCGTTCACGGGGTATCATAGTGAAAATGACCCCATGAGAAAGGGAACCTCCAAATCCTTCAGGGGACCTCCTTCCCTTGATCGTCAAGCCTGGGCACCCTGTTCCCATCAGTGTCGATCCCGAGAAAGCTAATCGACCGGGTTGCCGCCAAGGTCGACGGTTCGAACAGGAAATAGTCATCCTTGAATGAGCAGATAGATTCCGAGTGCGCCTTAAAGATCTTGGTCCGCTGCTTAAACGAGATAAAGCCTTTTCGGGCTCCTCCTCTCCCGACCTGGCGTTGCAGGGAGAAAAGTCGGAAGAACAAAGGGAGAGTAGCCCCGGCCTCAAGATATGAGCACGTCAGCTCAAACACCCTCATAAAAGCATAAGAGTTGGGGTGCAGTTGAGAGGGCGCCACTCCTAAGTCGCCCAGCACCGAGCAAACTAGGTCGTTGAACGGTAGTCTGACCCCCAAAGTCGTGAAGACATACTCGTACATTGAGAAATTTGATCCTCCAAATCTGAGTATATTCTATCATCGTCACCCGGGCACATCACTACCCAGTGCACGGGATCCCCCACCACGGACAATGGTTTCATCCACGGTCGAGCATAGCATGAGACCTTGTCCAATAAGTCCTCCACTACCCATTCTTCGGGCACCGGGACCTTCTCTTCTTCGTCAGAAATCTCTTGAGCGCCTGCCGCTCCCCCCCCAGAGGTGGTGGCTGCATCGCCCACCTCAGTAGCGTCAAAATCCTCTGAAGAGCCGTCAGAATCACTCAGAACAGTAGTTGAGGAACCAGAGTCCTCTCGGGTATCTTCCTCGGATGATAGATCATACGGATCGACGAGCACTTCTTCACCTGAAAAGTAGAGGAAAGGCGTTAGTGAATTCAATCAAGGCATCAAATCCACCCTTCCACTACCTATCAAGTGAAAGGGTGTGCAACGACCAGGAGGCAAGGCCCCCGGCCAAAGCCCTAAAAGAATCTACGTACTTAGAACGACCGACCACACTCGATAAAAATCATGACAGTGAAGGGACCTCGCAACGACTAAATGATCGCTGTTGTCCCTGAACCCAGGGCTCCGGTTGAACTTCAACTAAAGCCACCGGGTGGCGCAGGCCAGGGTTCCGGAGCAAGCAACGCTACGGCCACGGCCAAGATACTCGAAAGGCAATTCAATATCAGGAAGCTGTTTGTCACCATGACAGCGTAAGGGATAATCTTAACTACCCTAAGCTACTTCCTAAAACTAAAACCTAACCGCATGAATGACTACTCGTAGAAAAAACAGAGTCACAAACGGATAAAAATTCTTAACAGGTGGTTGAGACATGATTAAAATGATTCTGGAAGAAGGTTGTGCAGTGGTCGGAAATGGATTTGCGGTGGTCAACAGTCGTAGATGGCAACCGGAGAACAGAAGGACGTCGAGCAAGGAAGCAAAGGCAGAAAAGTGTAAAAGTGAAGAGGCTTCTCCTATTTATAGGAGTAGGAACACGTGTGTCTAGGTGTGATCCTTATCCCTGGGCAATCATGGCCAATACGCTAGCCCCTAGACTAGCCGTCAGAAGCATTAAATTGGCACAAATTCCAAAACACGTCACCTCTTCTTTTCCTCTCCCTCGGCGCCGATCATCCAATGAGTTGCTCGACTTTCAAAACTCTCCTTCTCCCCCAGGGAAGACCGTTTCATCGAGCTAAATAATAGTCTGTCAACATTGAAGATAATTCCGAGCAGCTAGTCACCCTTAAGTCATCACTCCTTCGACCAGAAGTAACAACTTAGGGGGCTCCTGTTTCGGACTGGCCCAATTTTCTGACTTGGGTTCAATCCATCTTCTAGCCCATGACGGCCCAACAACTCTTTGGAACCTGATACATCCTCAGTCTTCCCGGAAGTTCCTTACGACCGGCCACCAGCGCCGCCGACCATGATTCGCACCCAACAAGGGTCGAATCCCCCAAGATCAGCCAAGGAACGCTTTCCCGACAAGCCCTCCGCTCGGAAATAATATCATCCGACCAGGGTCTCGTCCAAGCAATCCAAGCGTCACTCCAACGGCTGGTTTCTGGCAGTTACTTGTTATTGGGGGATCCACGATCCAGGCCCAATAAAAGGAACCAATAGCTATGTGCTGGGGGTATTATATAAACCCTCTCATATGAGAGGGCCATGTATTCAATTTCTCACTCTAAATCTCGTACTTGCTCACTCGTTGCTTGCTCTATGACTTTAGCATCGGAGTGCCTTGCAGGTACACCCCATCCTCTCTCCATCAACCGTGATTCAACCACGCTCGACGTCAGCCACATCGGATCCTGATCTCCAGGTACGATCATTTATTATTTTTTTTAATACCACTCATTACTTATAACTTAATTATATTTAATTTTTTTCTCCCTAATAAATAATTAAGAGTATATTATTTATAAAAGAGAAACTATTTTAATTTAAAATGATTGTTAATGTACGTTAAAGCATTAAATTACTATTTAATTCAATGTGCCTATACAAGCAATTAAATTTTTAGAACGAAGAAAAATAATTCAAAATTATTTTTAACTTATGATAAAATATTTTTTAAATAAAGTAATCATATTATTCTATTTTAAAACAATCATATATAAAATAGTGTAGAATACCAAAAAAGCAAAAAATAATAAATAAAATAGTGTATAGAGTTTTTAATATGAGTTGATATGAGAATCACACATTTTATTGACGTCGAATTTTTAAAATGTATATAGGCAAAAGATGACCAATTTATATAATTAAATAAATAATCATACAAAATATTTTGGGTACAAAATAAGCATACAATTTAAATGAATTAAATGAACTTCAATATAAATACTAATAGAATGAAACTTAAGTAATGTATGAATAAATAGTATCAAAATTGTATGATATATTTTATTAATCATACAATCTATTTGTCATTTATAAAAGGAGAAAACTTAGATACAATTTTTTATGTGTGCTTTATGCTAAAAATATGACAAGTGTATAATTTCCTCCTACATGTATGCAATTTTTTTCCTATTTTTACTCTATAAATAATATTTAAATATACTTGTCATATTTTAATTGAAAAATAGTATAAATCACACCTAAGGAATTATATATAAGTTTTCTCCTTTATAAAATTTAAAATTTTAACCGCACTGGTTCATCAATTATCAATATATATTTATCCATATATAATATAAAGTAATTGAAATATTAAAATTAAAACTTTATTAGGGTCAATTTCATTCAAATATGAAATAATATAGTACAGATACTCACGTGTACATATATGGTACTGATATTAACACATTTAATTAAATATTGAATAATAACAAGAATAAATTAACAATTGACTTAAATATTTTTATAAATAATTCCAAAACAAAATTATTTATATATAGAAAGAATTATACCGTTGATTCAAATATTTTTATATATAGAATAATATATTTTATTTGTAAATTTATTTTAATCAATAATATATTAAATTGTTATTACTAATTGAATTATATAATTTGATTGAATATATCTTCATTATATTTTGTCAATTTAAGATTTTTATTATTATAAAATATTTTATTATCATCAAATATTTTTAAACAATGTCATTTTTATAAACGAGGTTAAGTTTACTATTGATTCATATATTTTTATAATTAATGTCAAAACAAAAATAATATTTATCATTCTTATAAACGGGAAAAAAATATTGGTGATTTAAATCCTTAATTATTATTTTTTAAAACACGGGTACTGATATTACACATATAGTACTTATATTAAACTATTAATTTAAATATTGATTAATAACAGGAACAATTATTATGTGTTCACGCGAGTTACTAATTAAAATATTGAATATTAACAGAAACATGAAGTTATTGATCAAACTATTGAATATTAACAAAAACATGAAGTTGCTAATTAAAATATTGAATATTAAGAGAATCATGAAGTTATTAATCAAAATATTGATTATTAACGAGAATATTAAATTACTGATTTGTGTCCTCACCTTTTATTTTTCTTTTTATTTTACTTTTTCCTAACCATTTGTATATTGCGATCTCACCCTTTTTATTTTTCATGATTCATTTATTATTAAATAAATTTAGGTTTACATTTTATTAGTTTTTTATTTCATCTGATAAATTATTGTTTTGTTGGCTTAATTAATAACCCAATGCTGAGCCATTTACTATTTTTTTTTAATTTAATTTAAATAATCACCTTTTAATTAGGATCTTATTTTTCATCGAATCTTTCATCGTTGATTTAATTGAAATGCATTGACAGTGTGTAAAGTGAATCATAGTCGTTGGAGGTTAGAACATGTTTGATAACAATGAAATAATACAAACGGATGATGACAATGAATTGACAATGTAAATTTTTTTACACTGTCAGCTCATAGCAATTAATTTTTATTTATTAAAAATAATGATAAATAGGGTGTAATGTATTATCACTTTTAAGAATATCTTTATCTTAGTCTTAGCAATTACTAATAGTTAATAAATTTGCTACTTTTATTTTATTCATCCACACCCATCTAGTTTTTTAGTAGAGTTTAAATTAGGTAATTTTAATGCATTAAGAGTAATATTAGTAATTTAACTTTTAAGTTTATATAGCATTTAATTTTTCATTTTAATAGTAATAATTTCTTTTAATTTTATTAACTTTTAACTTTTCATTTTAATTAGTGTCGTTCCCACCAAATGAGGCTAAGTCAAATGGGGTACAGACGCGAACGGTCGGCGAAAAGAGAGAGAGAACACACAAGGGTGAACTCAGGAGAAAAGATTCGCCAGCTAGGCATTTTTATCCCGGAGGAAAGGTAATGCTGCATAGACCTGGAAAGATATGGATAAGACGGTTGCGAACCAGAGAAACTGAGAAAGGGGGTTAGTTACAACCTGGGAAGGTGTTAGCACCCAGATTGTCTGTCGTACTCGACGGGATCCACGCTTAAAAGATTTGTGTTTTAAAGGGGTAGTGTCAGTGCAATTTGTGTATCAAAGCTGGAAAAGAATGCAAGTGTCAGTGTAAAAGAGATGTGAGGTGTATAAGAGAAGTGTCAGTGTAAGAACAGGAGTATGAAGCTCAAGACTATGAGGCTTAAAGAATGATGCTGGAAGGAGGGGGAATGTACAGAGACTTTTGTTCGATAACTGTTAAGTTATGCCTACGTATCCTCTCGTGCAATGAGGAAGTCAGAACACCGTAGTTCGACTCAAAGATACTGAAAGGTAAATTGACTTGTGAACTGCTTACTTGCCTGTGCTCAAGTGTATGACCTGTCTGGCTCAGGTGCTAACTGTCTTGCATTAGACGGAAGAAGCAAGTTCTCGTTTGTGAGTGAAGATGATGAGAAAAGAATCCCGGAGGAGACGATTATTGTTTGTTTGTTTTCTATCTTTTATTGCTTTTTGGAGTTTGTCATAGGAAAATGAGCTTAAGACTAAACCAAGGGTTAGTAAACTCATCACATCCTCCCTCTGATTAGGGGTAATGAGAATACCTTAAGTATGAAGTAAGCACCTCACACTTAATCACCATGATGTAGGATTAAGATCATTAACCTACTTGTGATTATTTAGATGTTTTTTTTTTGTTTAGTGTTGAGTAATGAGATTAAGCCATAATCAAAGATTTAATGGACTCATTACACCATCCTAATAGAAGGATAATAGATGAGAACATTTAAGCTGAGGAAGACTCCTCAACTTAATCCATGATTAGGGATTAACCTCATGACAAAACAAAGCCTTTATTAAATGGTTTTTAGTTAATGGTAAGATGAAGAAATGATTTTTATAGTTTGTAAGACAACTTGAGGGGGACTTGTCCATTAACACTAGGGTTAGTCCTTCTTAACCAGTCAAGGAAGAATTAGAACCCTAATGCAAGGCCCAAGTTAAAAGCTTGATGTCTTAATGATTATTAGATGGATTGATTAAAGAATTTAAACACACTAAGGGTTTAACACTTAGGATTAAAGTTATACACTCCATCCTAATAGAAGGATACAGGCATAACCCTAACCACAAAGTCTTAAAACCTTTAAGGTTTAGTCCTTGATTATGAGATGAGAAAAGAAGACTCAAAGATGACACAAAGGTAAAAGCTAAATGGGGTACTAATCAATCCCTAATTGTTATCATGCTTGGTTGTTCCTAGGGTTTATGAAGCTTGCAAGAGATCTTCAAGGGAAAAGCCACCAGGAAAGAAGCAGGTGAAAGGAGGAGGAAGCAGAGAGAAGCAAAACAACTTGCTTCACTTAAGAAGACAAATTGCTTGAAGGAAGAAGGCAAGAGATGAACATTAATGAGATATCTCACTCCAAAGCACAAGATAAAAAAAATGCAGCAATGATGCAAGAGAGGGATGAGAAGAGATTGTGAGAAGTGAAGGCAAATTCACTTCTCAAAACAACTTACCACCTGAAAAGTTAGCAAAAGAAATGAAATGCAATGCAAATGAGATGAAATGCAATGAGGGAGACCAAAATCAGAAGCATGAACATGATGTTAAGGATGATAAGGGATGATGCAAACTCATGACAAGATATGAGAGTGGTCAAACAAGCATAAGGATGCAAATGAAGCATGCTTTGAACCATGAAAGTTCATGAATGTTTATGAAATGAAATGAACACATAACATGGCAAAGGAATGATGCAATGATCAAACATGATTCTAATATGTCCTAAGATGTATTATGAATCATGTGGATGCACAAAATGTCATGGCAAGTCATTGAATGCAAGCAAATGAGAGATGGATGCAAAGGAAAGCACAAATTAGGGTTTACATACAACATGCATCACAAAAATTCAAAACCAGAAGCAAATGACATGACAAAAAATTGAAAATGGGATCAAAGGAACCCTAAACCTACACAAGTTCACTGCCCAAAGGAGGGGATCCAACTCTTAACCTAGTGCAAGTTATGAATTTCCTAAGTTAGCTAGGGTTTTGGGGTGCCTTACAATGAAAAATGCAAAACAAATTAAAAATGGAAAATCAATTCAAACCAATTTTATCCTATAAACTACATGCTATGAAGGATGTAATGCAAGAAGAACCATCATCAAACTCTCAAGGGTTAGGCAGAATGTATTTTTCAAAGTTTGAACCAAAATATTGCCTTAAAATGAATTTAATTCCAATAAAAATTGTCAAAATGCATCAAGAACAAAAACGAAATTTAGTTTGAGAGTTTGATAATGTTTCTAAATGTTTTGAAATGTAATATGAATTTTTTTGTGATTTTTAAATACTTAAATGTATTTTTAATTAATTAATTTTCATTAACTAATTAAAAATAAACATTTAAATGATTTAAAAATAATTTTAAATGCAAAAAATAAAAATAAAAATATATTCAGAATGAGAAAAATATTTTAAGTCAGCATGCAAAAAATAAAAATTTTATAATATGTTTTGATATTTTAAAATAAATGAGAAAGAAAATGCAATAAAAATGAATTTTAAATATGAATTAATGAAGGTAATCCAATCCAGTGGCTGAGATTCAAACAAAAAGGGGAGGGAATTGACCTGCACGCGCGAATGAACGGTCCAAATTCAAACTTGCCTAATTATGTCATTAGCCCTAATCCTAACCCTAATCACTTTCAGATGACCGGAACAGTGTTCCGGTCATCTTCTCCGGCCAATCAATTTCTCAATCTCACTCAAAACGCATCAAAACCTCACTAAACTCTCCAGAATCAATCTATGAACATCATTAAACATAAATCCTACAACAAACATCATTTATTTTTCGTGAATCAAGAGAAACAAACAAAATCATTTTCACGGGCAAACTTTCAGACAGTCAATACATGCTTGTTTCTTGACCATTTTCAAAACCAAACACATCTAGATGATCAGTGCAACTCATAAAATCATTTTATAACAAGAAATTAAAGTTCTGGAAAAAATGTTCTTGAGCTCACCTGAACTGGAGCTTTCGAAACAAGGACTTTTTGGCTGCTTCTTTGGTCCAAACAAACTCCAATGATCCTCCCCAGAAGTTTGTGATGCTTAGCTGGAGTTTATATGGTCTCTAGAGGAAGTTTGCAGAAGCTCAGGTCAATGGAGGAGGGAAATCGTGTTTTTGATGTGGGAGGTTTCAGGCCAAAACAATGGTTGGGAAATGATCAGAGGATCATGGTGAGTGATTTGGTGAAGTTTGTTTTGATGTTTGAAGGCTGTGTTTTGAGATTCGAAGCCAAATGCATAAGAGGTCAGTTTTGGGAACTATGGCTTGTGGGATGTTTCAGGTTGTGTTGTGCTATGTGTTGAGTCTCTTTTGGTACACATATCAATCCTTGATAGGTCAGAGAGTTGTTGTGGAGCAGTGTGATTGGTATGGAGCAAAATGCATAAAGTCAACTTTTTGTGTAAGAGAGGTATGGGCCATTTCAGTCAAGGTACAAGGCATGGTTTGGCTGCAGCTTGAATCAAGGAGAACCATGGAAATGGATTAGAGGCAATGCAGCAAGTGGATTAGGGTTTATGTGAGTTTTTGCAATTTCACAAAGTTTGGCCCCTTTTGAAGTTTCTTAATGCACAAGTCATGAAAAGGGACAATTCTTTGATGCATTCTGATTTTTAGGTCATGGTTCATGTTTGTGCAAAGGTTAGAAGTCACATTGAAGTCACATTTTGCCTTGGCAAGAGGTTTTGCAACTTTGCCTCTTTGGTGTAAAACTTGAAATTATGTGATTTTGTCCAACTTTGACAAGCCATAACTTTTGATCCATAATGAATTAGAATGAGTTCTTGTACTTTTTGAAAAGGGAATGATCCATTCTACAACTTTCATGACCAAAGTTTTCTCATTTGAAGCATTTTTGAATCAATTTGAGGAGGTTGAAAAACTTTCCCAAAATGGCAAGTTTACATTACAAGTTACTTTCCCAAAAAGGCAATTTTGCAAATGGCTTGAAATTCTTCAATTTTGTGAACTTCTAACATCTTCTATGATCAAATAAAGATCATACACATTCAAAATGATGGAGAATGTCCTTTGGTTGGGTCATTGGGGGCCTCAGATGCCCTGATTTTGCACTGACTTGCTCAAGAAGTCAACTCTTGATTAGATGCCTTCCCCATGGAATTTCTTCATGAAAATTGATATGCATGATCCTCATAACATATAGAGACCAATAGAAACAAGAATGACCAAAAAATTTGGAGTTATGGCCTCTGAAACCAAAACCCTAATTCTAGGTCATCTGTGCAGTTAAACCTGGCCCTGCTTCCATGCCTTTCTCAGTTCTTGTGATTCTTTGACTTCCTTGATCTTGAGAGGATATAATATGATGCTTGAACATACATGGACCCCTTTGAAGTGATTGATGACCTTTGGAGTGGCTCAAATGGCTCTGGGATGGCTCAGATCACAAACCCTAGATGTAGATGACTTAGAAACAATGCAGTGAAACAAAAATGCAATAAGAGATGCTATGATTGAATTTATGCATATCACAAGATCACAAGCCATGGTGTGAATGGGTGAGGGAAAATTTGGGGTGTTTACAGCTGCCCCTATTCAAGCATGAGTTAGCTGTGTAGGATGTAAGCGACGGCTTAACAGGCAAACAAGATAACTTGTGGTTGAATACCAAAGACAGTCCAAAATTTGCACTCACAGAATGAAGAAGAAAAGGGATATAGATTGTAAAAGAAAATAAAGTATGATTATAAAGTGCGGGCGACGGAGGACGACCGTCGAGCAGAAAACGACTGCTGGGGATGAAGCAATGACGGGGACGACCGACATGCTGGGGAAAATGCAGGAAATAAAGCAATGACGGGGACGGCCGACAATGCTGGGGATATGAGAGATTGTGATGGGGACGGCCATCAAGCAAAGCTATAAGACTCTCTGGGGATTATAGGTAAATGAAATAAATTATGAGGTACGGTCATCAAAGGTGAAGGACGATCACCTAGCAGGGGACGGCTTCTCTGTTGGGGGTAAGATGAGGGACGGTCATCTAAGGTGAAGGACGATCACCTGGCAGGGTACGACTGCCGCAAGTATCACGACATAGGACGAATATCAGATAGAAAGGGTCGACGATGGGGACGGTCATCGGGTAAGCATGATGAAGGACGATCATCAAGAGGTGAAGGACGATCACCTAGCAGGGTACGGCTGCTCTAAGGGTTTATCATGACATAGGACGAATGTCAGATAAAAAGATCCACGATGGGGACGGCCATCGGATCAAATGATGAAGGACGATCATCAGGAGGTGAAGGACGATCACCTAGCAGGGGACGGCTGCTGGAAATATCACGACATAGGACGAATGTCGGATAGGAAGGGGTTCTAATGAATAGAGACTCCACTGGGGGTGATGAAGGACGATCATCAAAAAGGTGAAGGACGATCACCTGGCAGGGTACGGCTGCCGGAAGGTATCACGACATAGGACGAATATCAGATGGAAAGAAAATAGTTTAACAAGTTTCGCTGGGGACTCTCCTGGAGAAGGGTAGATACAGACGAGTATCTAAATTCAAGACCATAAGTGTTTGACACGGTGTATAGATTAAAGATGCGGACGAGCATCCTTAAGACTATGATACGGACGGGTATTAGGTAGAAATAAATGCTTGACGCATGTTCAGAGATGATGATACGGACGAGTACCAACTGGTTAACAAAGAACACGGACGAGTGTCGGATCTGAGGGGATTTAAGTGGTGTATACAAGATACGGACGAGTATCTGTATGAGTAAAAAGATGAGTGAAACACGGACGAGTGTTTAACTTGCTGGGGAGAGTGTGACACGGACGGGTGTCGGAAAAAGTGTACTATAAACAAGTATTTGATTTACAAAGTGTTTAGGTAACCATGTTGGGGAAGGTGACACGGACGAGTGTCAAGGAATTGCGTATATATATATATATATCTGTGAGTGCAAAGGGGACGCTTTGGCTTTCTACTGGGGATATGACACGGACGGGTGTCAAGAAGTACTTGTACTGTGAGTGTGCAAGTAAATGCTTTGGCTCTCTGGTGGAGAATTAGGAAATATTTTGTATATTGTTGATGGATTGTCAGTATTTACAAGTGTTTGTTTCAGAACATGGCTTATGTTTATGCAGTATGTTTAATTTTTGCCGTAATGCTCCGTATTAGACGGAATGCTACGCTCTGTGGGGATAATATGATACGAATGCTATGATTATGCAAAGATACCGATCCGGGATTCGGATCCCTTTGCTGTGGAGATCTCTGACTGATCTGCTTGAAGTGGACATCCCAGCTGGGGATAAAATCATTGGTAGATCTGATAAGATGTATCTGCATGGGGAAACAGATCACTGATAGACCCATCTCAGCAATGGGGGAACCAGCTGGGGTTTGTAGAAGCTTTCTTCACTCTGTTGTGATTTCTTCACGCGCTGCTCTTCTGGATAGAGGTTGAAACTCTGTGGGGAGGTAGTTCCCTAGTTGGTACTTGGCTGGGGAAGAAGAAAAAATAACTGGAAGATCTTCCTAGAGATTTCTGTGGGGATCCTGCTGAGGATGATACTTGACAACTCAATTGGGGAGAAAATACCTCTGGTGCTAATCTGGAAGACGAACTGAGTAGATAATGATTTGACAGCTTGCTGGGGAGAAGCCTTCATGCCCCATGTTGCGCTTTGGATACCTGCAATCCTGTAAAGACAAAGAAACATACAAGTATCCCTAGGCATCCCTTACCGGATTCCATCATAGGAGTTTAGACACTCCCGGGAGTAAGTATATTTCCTGTAAGCACGTATTTTTAGAAGAGAAGCATCTGTATTTATGCAATCAATATATTAATGACATCGGACAGTTTTGCAAATAAAAGAGTACGAGACAGTGTGTGATTGAAAAAATCTGATTTTATTAATTCGAGTGCCCTGAATTTGGCAAGATACATTTAAAGAAACGGATCCCCTGAAATGAGGGAATCATTAAAAATTGAAAGACAAAGAGGTGCTGGCAATGCTGGCGACGCTTCGAGGAGCTTCCCTTTTGTTATGACTCGTATGACTTTTGACATTCTTCTCGTCTTGCTTTCTGAAGGAGGCTGATTCTGACCGACGCCCGAACCTTTCAAAGCTTACCAAGTTGTAAGTGATACAGACGAATTCAGAATGCAGTTGTTCACTTATTCCCTTATTTTGCGTGGATCGCCTTTTCAGGTTTTCGATCCACCGGGATACCCATTTTTGCCTGAGTTGTCCAATGCGGCTTTTCAACTCAGCGGGTGTACATTTTTATTTATTTTCCCTTATTTTTGCCCGAGTCTTTTATTCTGTTTTTGACTCGCCGGGATGCCCTATTTTTGCCTGGACTTACATTCTGTTTTTATATCCAGCGGGTCATTTTATGCGAAGTATTTTTTAACTGCATCTGAATTCACAGGGGACAGGAAGTCTTCACCATCCATAGTGCTGAGCATCAGTGCTCCACCGGAAAAAACTTTCTTTACTACGAATGGCCCTTCATAGTTTGGAGTCTACTTACCCCTGTGGTCTGTATGAGGAGGGAGGAGTCTTTTCAGTACAATATCTCCTATTTGGTATTCTCGGAGCCTGACTTTCTGATCGAAGGTTTTCTTCATTCTTTTCTGATACAGTTGCCCATGACAAATTGCAGCCAATCTCTTCTCTTCAATCAGATTCAGTTGTTCGTATCGGGATCGGACCCATTCTGCTTCATTCAGTTTAACATCCATTAGTACCCGCAAGGAGGGTAATTCAACTTCAACAGGTAGGACTGCTTCCATACCATACACAAGTTGATACGGTGTTGCCCCAGTGGATGTTCTGATTGACGTACGGTACCCATGCAAGGCAAATGGCAGCATTTCATGCCAGTCTTTATAGGTAACTACCATCTTCTGCACAATTTTCTTGATATTCTTATTAGCCGCCTCAACAACGCCGTTCATCTTTGGCCTGTAAGGAGAAGAATTATGGTGTTGGATCTTGAAGTCCCGACACAGTTCTGCCATCATTTTGTTGTTCAAGTTGGAACCATTATCAGTAATGATTCGCTTGGGTAATCCATACCGGCAGATGATGTCTCTCTTTAGAAATCGGGCTACCACTTGCCTTGTTACATTTGCATATGAAGCTGCTTCGACCCACTTGGTAAAATAGTCAATGGATACCAGGATGAATCTGTGGCCATTTGAGGCAGTCGGTTCAATCTTGCCGATCATATCAATGCCCCACATAGCAAAGGGCCAGGGTGAAGACATCACATTCAGAGGATTAGGAGGCACATGCACTTTATCCGCATAAATCTGGCATTTATGGCATTTTCTGGCATAGGCACAACAATCTGAATCCATTGTGATCCAGTAATAACCTGATCTTAGCAACTTTTTAGCCATTGCCTGCCCTCCTGCATGGGTATCAAAGGATCCTTCATGCACCTCGTGCATTAACAAGTCTGCTTCTGTCTTATCAACGCATCTGAGGAGTACCATATCAAATTTTCTCTTGTACAGGGAACCGTTAGTATTCAGGAAGAAACTACCAGCTAGCCTTCTTAATGTCTTCTTGTCATTGGAAGAGGCCCCAGGTGGGTATGTTTGATCCTCCAAGAAGCACTTAATGTCATGGAACCAAGGCTTATCATCTTTGACAACATCTGTTGCAAATACATATGTTGGTCTGTTAAGTCTAGAAACTGAAATCCGAGGTACAAAGTTGGCAGCTTGAACTTTGATCATCGATGAAATGGTAGCCAGAGCATCTGCGAACTGATTCTCGTCTCGAGGGATATACTCAAGCTTGACCGTTGTGAAGAAAGTCAATAACCTTCTTGTATAATCCCGGTAAGGTATCAGATGATCTTGGTGTGTGTACCATTTGCCGTTGGTTTGGTTAATTACCAGAGCTGAATCTCCGAACACAGTCAAAGTCTTGATCCTGAGATCAATGGCTTCCTCAAGACCCATAATACAAGCTTCGTATTCAGCTTCGTTGTTAGTGCAGTTAAAAGTGAGTTTTGCCGAGAATGGCATGTGAACCCCCTTAGGTGTAATGAGTACTGCACCAACACCACGACCATTCATATTAACAGCCCCATCAAACATCATAGTCCATTCTTCCTCTGGGTCAGGCCCTTCAGTGTGAACAAGCTCTTCATGATCTTTTGCTTTTATGAACATGATGTCTTCATCAGGGAAGTCAAATCTCATAGGCTGGTAATCATCGATGGGTTGCTCAGCAAGGTAATCAGACAACACACTGCCTTTGATGGCCTTTTGGGATGTGTACTGAATGTCATATTCTGTGAGGATCATTTGCCATCTTGCAACCCGTCCGGTAAGTGCTGGCTTCTCAAAAATGTACTTAACTGGGTCCATCTTTGATATTAACAAAGTAGTGTGGGTCAACATATACTGCCTTAGTCGGTGAGCAGTCCACGCTAAAGCACAACAAGTTTTCTCGAGCAGTGAATAACGTTGTTCACAGTCGGTAAACTTTTTGCTTAGGTAGTAAATTGCATACTCTTTTCGACCAGACTCGTCATGCTGGCCCAGCACACACCCCATTGACTCTTCTAATACTATCAAGTACATTATCAGAGGTCTTCTTCAACTGGAGGCATAAGGATTGGAGGCTCTTGTAAGTACTCCTTGATTTTGTCAAAAGCCCTCTGGCAGTCTTCGTTCCATCTGACCGTTTGTTCTTTTCTTAACAGCTTGAACAAGGGTTCACAGGTTGCTGTAAGGTGAGATATGAACCTTGAAATGTAGTTCAATCTACCTAGAAACCCCCGAACTTCTTTTTCCGTCTTTGGTGCAGGCATTTCCTGAATGGCTTTGACTTTGTCAGGGTCAACTTCAATCCCTTTTTCACTTACAATAAATCCCAGCAGCTTACCAGATCGCACCCCAAATGTGCGTTTGTTGGGGTTTAACTTCAGTTGGTACTTCCTCAGACGCTTGAATAACTTCAACAGATTTACCAGGTGGTCTTCTTCTGTGAGGGACTTGGCAATCATGTCATCCACATAACATTCAATTTCTTTATGGATCATGTCGTGGAATAATGTTACCATAGCCCGTTGATAAGTAGCACCAGCATTCTTCAGTCCGAATGGCATCACCTTATAACAGAATGTGCCCCAGGGTGTGATAAAATTTGTCTTCTCCATGTCTTCAAGTGACATCTTGATCTGATTGTATCCCGAAAATCCGTCCATGAAGGAGAATACCGAGAACTGAGCCGTATTATCAACCAATACATCAATGTGAGGTAAAGGGAAATCATCTTTCGGGCTGGCTCTGTTCAGATCCCGGTAGTCCACACACATCCTCACTTTGCCGTCTTTCTTAGGCACAGGTACAATATTAGCGACCCACGGCGGATAGCTAGTTACAGCAAGGAAACTGGCGTCCCACTGCTTTTGTACCTCTTCTTTTATCTTCATTGCCATATCTGGGCGAGTACGGCGCAGCTTATGTTTTACTGGCGGGAAGTCTTCTTTTAAAGGCAGCTTGTGCATGACAATATCGGTGTCCAACCCTGGCATATCCTGATAAGACCAAGCAAAAACATCCACGTATTCCCGGAGCATAACAATCAGTTGTTCCTTCACTGAGTCTTGTAGGCAGGCCCCGATCTTAACTTCTTTCACGTCTTCTTCCGTACCAAGATTAACCGTTTCAACCTCCTCCTGATGAGGAGTGATAACCTTCTCCTCTTGCCTTAACAACCTGGCTAGCTCTTCAGGAAGCTCATAATCTTCTTCAACCCCTTCATTAGCTTGATTGATTGGATTGCCAAAGTCATACGAAGCCATAGTAGTGTTGTTGTCGGTGCAATCTGAAAGGCACTCTCTGCAAGGGTTTAGATTGTTCATTTTAGTGATCGATTTTAATCTTGTTTAGAAAAAGTGAAATGAAGTTCTCATTTAGGAAAACATTGCCATTTTATTTTTGTACAAAAAGAAGAATGAAAAACAGTGAGCGAAAAAGAAAAAGACTCATTTGCAAAAGATGTCCGATATTCATTGATTAATCTATTTGCACAAAATTACAAGATGGCCCGATTAAAAAATGAGTCTTGTCATCTTGGGCAAGATGCAAGACTTGATGCATGCTTTAAAATACAAGAAATAATAATTACTCTGCAGGAGTAACCCTTATAATTTCCTGGGAAGACCAGTTAAGGACTTGGCTCCCCGGGATCCTTGGACGTATCCAGCTCTCCAGGTTGCGGTCGCTTTCCTCCTCGTCTTCCAAGTTGTTCACTGCATCTGGAGTGAGCATTCCCCCGCTGACAAAACTGGGCTTTTTAGCAGCCTCTGATTGATCTTGTTGAGTTGGTCTGTAACCCAACCCAAATATGTCTTCTTTCTTTTCCACGGGCAGCAACTTGCCCCAGCCTTGGGCAGTACCCTCTTCAACAACCTTTTGGGCTTGCTGATATGACGTTATGGAGGTTCCCAGTACAGCAGATGCTTCATTAATGTTCAGGGCCTCAAACCCCTGGCTCATAGTTTCATGGATCTCTCCATTCATTTCAATGTACTTATACGTAGCCAGATGGCTAACAAAGATGTCTTCTTCCCCACAGATGGTGATGATCTGGCCTTCCCACTCGAATTTCAGCTTCTGGTGAAGGGTAGACGTAACAGCGCCAGCGGCATGGATCCAGGGTCTACCCAACAAACAGCTGTAGGCCGGCTCGATGTCCATCACATAGAAGGTAGTTTTAAAAGTCTGCGGGCCAATCATCACAGGCAGATCAATCTCCCCAAGCACTGATCTTTTAGAGCCATCAAATGCTCTCACCACCAAATTACTCGGACGCAATGCCAAGCCATCATACTCCAGCTTCACTAAGGCTTTCTTTGGTAGAACATTGAGTGACGACCCAGTGTCTACCAGTACATGAGACAGAACAGCACCCTTGCATTCTAGAGTGATGTGTAAAGCCTTGTTGTGGTTACATCCCTCCATTGTTAAGTCAGCATTGGTAAAGCCCAGCCCATGACTGGTATTGACATTTGCCACCACAGTTTCTAGCTGATTAACGGTAATCTCCTCTGGTACATATGTTGCGTGCAGGACTTTCAATAATGCATTCCTGTGAGCTTCAGAACACATCAACAGGGATAATATGGAGATTTTTGAGGGAGTTTGGTGAAGCTGATCCACCACCTTGTAATCACTTCTCTTTATGATTCTCATAAACTCGTCTACATCTTGCTCAAAAGATGTCTTCTGAGTTTCTTTGATAGCTGGCTCTTCAAGCACCACACTCTTTCCTTTTGCTTTGGCAGCAGCTTCTGCTTCAGCATTAGGCCTTTGCACTTGTGAGGCAAAAAGGTGTCCGCTTCTGGTGAAGCCTCCGCCTCCCCCAACATTATCAATCTGTGGAGAAGAAGTTGAAGAATCCAAAGTGATTTTTTCCCCGTTGCAGTAGAGATCAGAGCCATAATGCCAAGGTATGGCATTACTGCTTTCATAGGGAACTGGTCCATGCACTGTGATGGTAACTGGACTTACTGCTGCAGAGGAGGGTACCGTAATGGTGTGCGGATCGTAGTAAATTGTAACTGGTGATCTGGCAGGAGGTGCCATAGTTTGTTGCTGAAAGTTGTTATTTGGAGGAACAATTGATGGATCATAGTAAATGGTGACTGCTGAGACATCTTCATTAATTTCTGTTGGCGTTGTAGAAGATTCTGCTGGTAAAAAGGATGCTGATGTTGTAGAAGAAATGGTTGTTGACATTTGATTTGTTGAAGTGATGGATGGAACCATTGTTGACGATATTGATGAATCGGTTGGAATGATTGTTGCTGCTGTTGTAGAAGAATCAGGAATTGTTGTCAAAGGAATTACTGGATTTGTAGGCGCCGTTGTTGAGATCTGAAGGATACCATCCTTGATAAGACCATCTATGCCACTTCTCAAATTATCACACCCGTTGACCGCAATGTTGCAATACCCACAACCGAGCTCACACCCGGGAAACACCTGGCACTCTAGAAGTTGAGCTTTAATTTCGACCAGAGGTGTTCGAATTTGTGCAACACTGGTGATCAAAGTAGATGGTCTGTCTTCCTTGATGGCATTAATCCTCGGCCCACCATGGTTAGGCATAGGATTTCTGTTGACATTCGGAGGAGGTGCGAAGTTGAGGGCTTTAGAATCCACCAGATCTTGAACTTTCATTTGCAATGCCCTGCACTTCTCCGTATTGTGGCCTGGTGCGTTGGAATAGAAAGCACACTTGGCGTTGACATCGTAATTCTTCGGGAGATTGGAGGGATCTGGAGGTGCCAATGTCCTTAACTCAACCAAGTTATGTTTCAGGAGTTGTGGCAATAAGGCAGCATAGGGCATAGGAATAGGGTCAATCACCCTATTTGCCTGTGATGGTCTTTGCTGGAAGGGTCTTTGTTGATTGATGTTACTGTTGTTGTAGGTTCTCTGTGGCGGATACTGAACTTGCTGTTGGTAATGTGGTTGTTGTGGTTGTTGATATGCTGGTTGTTGAGGAATCAGAGCTGGAATAGTGACAGCTGCTACTGATCTGTGGACGTACTGAGGTCTGCCCCTGCTGGCATGGATGGCACTTGTCTCACCGGTTCTTCGAGGTCCCACAAAAGGCTTCCTGGGATTACTGGACGAACTTGCACCATTATCAGAAATTTTGCCCATTTTTAGCAGACTTTCAATTATTTCACCGGCTATAACCACGTCTGCGAAGCTAGTAAAAGAAAAGGCAGCCAACCTATCAATGTATGTTCCTTGCAAAGTATTCATGAACATGTCGGCCATTTCTCTTTCCGACATGGGTGGCTGGACAGCAGCAGCAAGTTGCCTCCACCTTTGGGCATATTCCCTAAAGCTTTCCCTGGAGGATTGAGACATTCCCATCAAGAGGGTCCTGTTAGGAGCCATGTCCAGATTGTATTGGTATTGCCTGATGAAAGCTTCAGCTAGGTCCTTCCAGCATCTGATAATAGCTCTGGTCAAGTGTGAATACCACTCCCTTGAAGCCCCAGTCAAACTGTCTTCAAAATAGAACATCCACAACTTCTCATCCATGGTATATGCTTTAAGTCTCCCCAGAAAAGACTGCAGGTGAGTTCGTGGACAAGAGGTTCCATTGTATTTCTCGAAGCACGGGGGTTTGAACTTGTGGGGAATTCTTACCTCGTCTACTAACCCCATATCCATTACATCAAAACCCAAGGAGTTTTGAGACTCCAGAGATCTCAACTTCTCAGCAATTTCATCAAACCTCCTATCATAGACTTCATCCCCAACTCCCATGATAGTAAATTGCTCCTCTTGGGGGTCTTCTTGTAAGATCCTCCCCCCAGTAGTATTTCCTTGCACATTACCCGGGATATTGACTTCCGGATCTAGATGAGGTCCAAATACAGGTGGATTAACATGAGGCTGTCCCCTCTCATTGTTACTTGTTCCTCCAGTCCCAGGATGAGGTTCCTCGGGGGTTTGTCTTTCTACCAATGCCCTTAGCCTTTCCTGACTCTGAGCCAAGCCAGTCATCACAGTCATGAATTGGGCCATTTGGTTCCTCATCTCCACTCTTTCGTTAGCCATCTGGGTTCTGACCTCGGTCAAGTCTTGTTGTACTTGCTCCATTATAATACCTGGAAGGTTGTTGCGAGTAGGATACCGGTGTGCACGGTTGACAGGGAACACTCTTCTGCAAGCAATATTTCCTGAACTACAATAGAGTTAAAAACAAACAAAATAATGACAAAACCTACAAAACAAAACAAAAGTTAGTATGCAGTATGCTTATTTATCTTCCAAGGTATCCGGCTTGGTTCTTGGTTTTGACCTTTCCAGACCTCGAGGAAGATGCTTTGATGTTGCTTGAGAGAAAGAAATCCAATGAAACAAACTGACAAATATATTACAAATGGTGCATAATACATAGTTTGTTTTTTACAACACATGCCCCTAAAGGGTCAAAATACAACATAAAAGAAAAGTACATCAAATGAAAGCAACAACAAACAAAAAGTCAAACATCAAGTCCAAACTCATCCTCCTTAACCTCCTTCAGTAGTGCCTCAGTCACCGGACCAACTGGATGCTCTGTAATGGTCCTAATGAGGAGGTTCCTAGTGGCAATAGCAGTGGTCAGCTTCTTGTGCCTGTCCTGGTCTTTTGACCTCTTCAAACCAGCCCTAAGCTTCAACTCTGAAATCTCCTTCTGGGCTGCCAGCAAAGCTTCCTGTTGCTTCTTTTCATTAGCCTCTAACTGCTCAATTCTAGCTTGAGTTCTCTTATCTTCTTGAGTACGGGCTTCAGTGATCCTGACCCACCTAGCCTGACTCTCTTGCAGATAGAGTTCAGTTCTAGCCTTCTGAATCTTGGCCTCTTTACAGGCATTCTTCAGTATTTGCTCCCCAGCTCTTGATTTCTTGATGTAGTCTTCTGTTTTCTCAATCTTGGCCAGATGCTCCACCCTAAGCTTCTCCAACCTCTCAATGTCTAGACGACCATCACTCCTCTCCTTGAGGGTCTTCTTCAGAGCTTGAGACAGATTCGCATTCCTTTCCTTCAGTTTCTCAAAATCCTCCAGGCTGACAGTGGCTGCTGGCTGCACTGTAGAAGGTCCAGGTGTGTCCTCAATGGTAAAGGGCGTTCCAGTGATCTGAGCTCTAGCATGGGACCATTCATAGTACTGGGCTGAAGCAACATTATTACACTTCCCAAGAATAGCCACCCCCTTTGTCTGGATGTTGTCCCAAGCCCAGGATGCTTTTCTGACAACAGCTAGATTAGGCTTTATTTCATAATACAGGGTCTCAGCTAAATCTTGCACTCTAGGAGGGTGGACCAAAGCATAGCCCAATTGTCTCTTAAAGAGCAAAGGATTGTAGTTGATGCAACCCATCACTCCTACTAGAGGTACATTGGGGTACTGCCCACAGCTAGTGATGATGTCCTTGCCTTTGGTGCTCTGGGTGCACCATCTGATGTCATTTGAAGTCAAAGCAATAAGTCTCTTAGCCCAATTCTTCTGTTGGTGAGGGTTCAGGAAGGCATCTGTCTTAGGTAAGTGTTTGAGCAACCAAGTGTGAAACAAAGGAGCACAGCATCTCACCAACTTTCCTCTCTATTTCTCATTCCTCTGATGAATGGAATAATAGAAATCTCCCAGCAATGTGGGTATTGGGTTCCTCAGAAGGAAAAGATGAATGGCATTCTTGCTGATAAATTTGGGCTCATCTGCAAACAGTATAACCCCATATATGCTGAGGGCTAACAATGCACAGACTGCCCTCCATTCTCCCAAAGAGGCCTTCAGGATGGCCTGAGAAATCAAGAAATCCAAGTGCAAACCAAGGACCCCAGCTTTTGTTGTCATATTCTGCTCAATCAAAATAGGTTCCAGGTACAGTGCTTTTGCCACTTCTCCATTGCTGGGAGAAGTCATCTCCGGGTTGAAGGGAACACCACCCCTGACAGGTACTCCAATCAATGATGAAAACTCCTCCAAAAGAGGTCCTAGCTGAAAGTTTTGGAATGTGAAACATCTCAAAGGAGGGTCATAAAACTGTAGGCAGGTGTGGATCATACTCCTCTGAGAAGGGTCTAGGTCCATAACCATATCAAGGATGCCTCCATAATGCTCTCTGAATAATGGGATATGGTCTGGAGTGATAAGGGACTGGACCTGTCTGATGCCAGTCAACACAGGCTCAATGAAATGATATGATATGTTGCTCTTCCTGGGTGGAGCCATGTATGCTGATGAAGAGCTGAAGACAAATGCTGATGAAGATCAAGACTGGTACTGGAGATGAGCCACTGATAGGCTAGTGCTGGTGATGAAGGCAACTGAAGCAAACAACTGATGAAGATAGATGAAGCAGATAACTGATGAAACAGAGGTCTATGCAGATGAAGGGGTCAAAACCAAGCCAAACATAATGTGGATACCCTGAAAAACAAATAAGCAAATGTTAAATGATGCAATGATGATGTATGCAAATGATATGCAAGGGTTTGTGATCAAGCTGGATCTGATTATTGTCTTGATATAAAGCCCATGTATGTTCAAGAAGTCCTGATGGAGGTTCAGAAATCCAGTAACCAAGGTAGGGGACTCAAATAAAGAGTCACATGTCCAGGGTTAAATCACAAGAACTGTCCAAAGTGGAGTACTCTTAAACAAAATCAGTAACAGGGTATGATGTGGCCAAAGGTACCTGCAAACCTGCAAACAGCCCAACCCCCTCACAGGTAGTGTTCTAAAACAAGGATCCTCAGACTTGGATCAGTTATGAGAAGTGTAAACACTTCTAACCCGGAGGTACAGTGTTTACAATAACCATAAAAGATCCTCCTCTAATTCACCTCAGTTTCTGAAGGTCATAATAAAGGTCATCCAGACTTAGCAGGCTTCCCAGATAGCCCTAGCACTACAGGAAATCTGTAGCATAGAGTTCTCAAGAAGAAACCCATATCTGAACCGTGTTTCATATTCCCGCACCAGACCGAAATGGAATGGGAAATAACATGAACCACTCTAGCCTAGGTGTCACTCAGGTCCCAGGTATAGGACCTTAAACTCTCAGTAGAATCCCACCCATCAAAACAACAAACCAGATCCAGCAAGATGACAGTATGACAGTATGATGTATAAAACTGTAAAGAAAGAAATAAACAGAACTGTACATAAAGCAATAAATAAAATAAACACATAAACACACATAGCACAGAACACCCCAGTAAACACAAATCAAACAAGCACTAGGAGGAACCCACAAAAAGAACCAGAAGCCCTGGTTACAGTATAAAGGTCCCCAGCAGAGTCGCCAAGCTGTCGCTCCCACCAAATGAGGCTAAGTCAAATGGGGTACAGACGCGAATGGTCGGCGAAAAGAGAGAGAGAACACACAAGGGTGAACTCAGGAGAAAAGAGTCGCCAGCTAGGCATTTTTATCCCGGAGGAAAGGTAATGCTGCATAGACCTGGAAAGATATGGATAAGACGGTTGCGAACCAGAGAAACTGAGAAAGGGGGAAATGTAGGGAAAATAAAGAATGTGCTCGAACGGGCCCTACCCCGCTGCCTATGTACCTCATCGGGATAATGAGGATCAGAGTCGACGTAGTTCGCCTAACTAAGGCGGGAACTATTTGTTTGTGTTTTTTATAACTGGAACTACGTATGTCTATGCTCAGGTGTTGCAGGTTCGTCTGGTACAAGTGCGTTTACCTTCTTGCATGCGAGACAAGTCGTCGCGAGTTCGCGTTTTGAGTGAATGAGATGAGAAAAGAAGTTCCCGCAGGATAGTCACTTGTTATTTGTTTTTTTGTCTTTTAAGAGAAATGTTTTGAATTTGTTTGTGAACGGTCTTGTACTAAGACCTATCCATCGCGGGAAGTACTTACACCTCGCCCCGAAACAGGACGCGTATAAACACTCCGCAACAAAGTCTCGTGTCGTACAAGATTGTTCGGTTTATCCTTGGATGTTTTATTATTTTCTTTATGAGGAGAGAAAGAATGACTCAAATTGGAAAAGGGAAAATCTAATGGGAACTAAGACACAACCCTAATTTTATTGATTTACTTATAAGAGGGAGATCCTATGGTTAATGAGGTATTCTAATCCTAAGAAAGAAAAGGAAAAGAAGAAAAATGAGACTTAGAAACTAACTTACTTCCTAAGGAAGTTAAGTTGTTTCTAAGGAAAGGGAAAACCTAAAAACAAAGCACAAAGTGCTAAGGCAAACACAATTAAAATGCATAAGAGACAGGAATGAAGTAATGCTTACCTCAATCTTCCCCCTACAAAACAAAAGTTAGCATGACAATGCATATTGAAAGTAAAATCAAAGCATGAAAGCGATTAAGTACCATAAACGTCTTAGAAGGGAACTAGGGTTTGAAATAAAACCTAAGTCTAAAGGTGAAGGTACCTAAAGGTTACATGACTTTTAAAGTCATTAGCTACATGTTATAGGTCCCTAAGTATGCTAGGACACCTCACAAAATCAAACTATGTACAAAAAGTTCACCTAAGTTCACCTAAATGCAAATTAGGGTTTATGGATGAAGTATGAATGCATATGACTTACAAACATGAATTAATACATGAAATGAGTATCAAAGTCAGTAGTGAATGCTTATGAATTTGGATGAATGAATATACAATCATGGATGCAATGGATTAGGCATATGGAGCAATGAGAAGAAGATGTTAGGACAAATGAACAAACATCGCATTAGATCACAAATGATGCAAGTTAAAGATGAATGGCATGTGAATATGCATGAGATGATTATAGTTCAGTAGCACACAAGATATGAAATGAAATTAAAATGCATGGTTTAACATTTATAGTTCCCACATAATTCATATTAACAATTAGAGGAGAAGAGAAATGAGTTTAAATTAAAATTAGTTCACATAAGAATGCACCTATGAAACACTAAAACAAACCAAATGAGTATGGTTCAAAAAGTGACCTATAACTGGAATTAAAGACATAAAAATGACCTATAATAAACTCCTAAAAGCTACCAAAAATCCCCTCAAGAAAATGGCATGAATGCCTTCTTAACATTTAGGTTATGCGACACATAAACACATGAATCAACCTAGGATCTAGGTGACATGGAAAAATAGTAAAAAGCATTTAAAAATTATGAAATTAAATCCCTGGAATAATAAAGTAATTATCTCACATGGTCCAAAAGGATTCCCTAAAATTATGCACCAAAGTGCCAAAACAATTACTTAACGATTGGTATAGCAAGGCATGATCGCCGAAAAACATCTCCACAAAGTGGATCAAAAAGGTCATCTAAAATTATGAAAAAAAAATGCCTAAGGAGCATAAAAATGTCACAAATTATAGTGATTAATCACACACAAAAAATAGGTTTCACACCTATGGGGAAAAATTGTTTTTGGTCCCTTATGTCAAAACATTCCTTTTTGGGACAACTTATGATCTAAAATCCAAATTAATTATTAAAACCACCCAAATCTGGAATACAAAAATATGACAAATTAAATAAGAGGATAAGGATCACTCATGAATTTTTCTAGAATTTTATCCCACCTAAAACTATTTTTAAAAAATGCGACGAAACGGGCAAAAAAGTGGATTTTAAGGGGAAGTGAAAGGAATCGATCCTAATGGTTCGTAACCTAATCCCTAAGCTCTGAAATCGACACAAATCAACATATATCACAAATAAATCCAATGCCTCAGGTGGGAGGTCTCAGTATGCACCTTAAGTTATATGGTCCTAAGCCGCATATGACTAGAATGATGCGTAATCGCCGAAAAAAGCTTGAAATTACTTACTTGATCGAAGTGCCGATCCTCACAAAAAGAAATCCGAAAAAACCTTAAGCAAGGTCTTGTAATCTCCTATGAGAAAAATAAATGTTCATCTTCCATATTTACTTTGCGATGCTTCGCCACAATTGAAATCGATTCAAATCGATCAAAAAACATGAATGAACCATTTTTAATTCCAAATTAACCCTAAACCATAATTAATTCACAAATAATAACTAAAATTATCAAAAAACTTAACTAGAAAATTACCAAGAAAATGGATTAAAATAATCCACAAAAATATATTTAACAAAAGAATTAAAATAAGAAATATTATAGAAATACAATTAACAAAATCTTAAGAAAAATAAATAAAGAAAGAAAAAATAGAGAAATAAGGCTGAATGAGAAAAGTAGTGGTGCAGACAGAAAACCCATGGGGCTATGGCCCAATTCCACCAAGAGACGTAGGGTGGTGAGACGGAAATTTGAAGGGTTTGGATAGCGTTTTGACGGATCATGGGCCCAATTGAAGTTCCATACGCACAGGGAGGGTGTGTGTAGTGTGACCTGCGGGTGTAAAAAGCAATCCATGGAATTAGGAACAAATCTAAACCTAATCTTGTTTACGAAACCCTAATTTTCATCATAGAAATAACAAAGAAACCTGTTCTCCTTCTTCCATGTGTCGTCACAGACGAACTAACCTCCGCCGCTATGGCTCCGTCAAACGTCGCCTCTCTCCACCTTATACCGCCATTTTCTTCTTCTTCTTCCTCAGCCCAAAGCTCGTTTCTCCTCTTCCGAAGATCACATCACCGTCAACATCCCCTTCCACGAAATCCATGAAGACGAACCTTCTTCTCACAAAACCAGCCGCCGCCGTTTGACGGTCTCAACATCACCGACGTCCTCTCTATTTCTGTTGTTCATCGCCTTCGTCTCGTTGCTTCCGAATTGCTTTGCTCATAACTCAACCATCATCGAATCACACCGAAGCCCTAAATTACGAAGATGAGGCTCGTCCGAATTCAACTCATTGAAGAGGACGACGGTAACAGGAGATTACCGGTGGGTATCTCGATTCTTCAGCCGTTGTCCCCCGCAGTGATCTTTTTTCTTCTTCGGAGAAAACAAACCCACCAAAAACATCCTAGCCTACGCCGTGACGCACTCTTCTTCACCTTCGTTATCGTCAACATCAACCTCTCTAACACGAACCGAAGATGGCGTCGGACTACCACAATTTAACACTTCGGCATGCCTCACAGTATGACGGCGGCGACTCGATCTCTACAAACAAACACTTCTTTCAATTGAAGCCGCCCTGTTCGTCACGAAGTCTCAACCAGATCCAATTGCGAATAGGATTTCACAAAGCATGGCTTTCGAAATCGTGATGGACACAAAAACGACGAGTTTCAGATAAGTCTTTTCTTCTTTTTCTATGATTCGATCCTCTTCTACTTTTTCTGGCGTATGATTCTGAGTTGTGACTATTATGGACGAGAATCTTATGGTTGTTGTTGATTCTTGAACTTTGAATTTATGATACATGTTGCAGCGTTGATGAAGAGTGACGAACCATCAATCTTTTCTGCAGATTCTCGTTGAAGTGAGATTATGGTTGAAGATTTGACGAGACGTTACAGATCTTGATGCATAGATCTCATTTGTTGCAGGTTCTGGATGAAGGACGTTGATGATTGATGCAGCATTAATGAAATGATGATGAGAGTGATAAAGAATTCGATGAAGTTCTGGTCAGGTATTAGTTCCGCCAACTCGCTGGTCTTGATTAACTATGCGACCTATTCCTCTTCATTCTGAGTTGTTCTTCGAACTCCCTTTGGCTTCCGTATTTTCGATTGATCGATGTGCAGCATTGTTGTCAACTCGCTAGGGGGACTCAAGATTGTTGTGATGCGTTCTAACTGCCTTGAAACTTTTCGATGCATGTACTCCAATGAAGGTGTGTGGTTGATACCGAAAGATGATGAAGTTTTCAGATTAGATTTCGTTGCGGTTTCTTGAAGGAGATGTCAAGATGCTTGAAGGTTATTTGATGAAGGTGCAGAAGGATAGTTGAAGCTGTTGAGGAAGATTGATGATGATTCTGCAGAGAAAAATTGATGATGATTGTGGTTACGTGAAGCTGCTGATGAGGAACTCGCGGAAGGATGGGCTGAAGATGATGATGTAGGTTGAAGATCGAAGGCGGTGGTCAATTGAAGGGAGCTCTGAATCTCTTTAACTGATTTCTCCTTTTTCTGTGTAACTTCTTTGTGTAACTGAGTTGAACTGATTTGAACTGATTTGATGATTCTTGATGTTGTAGGTAGAAGATGATGATGAAGATTTAGAAGTTTTGGTTAGAGAAGATTGAAGGTGGTTGAGAATGGTGGATCACGGAGCTTGGAGTTTGTTGATGCGTTTTTATAATTTGCAGTAGGTTGATGAAGCTTGTGAAGTTGTTGAGATATGATTATTGGATTAAAGAGGCTGTGGAAGAGGGGTCCCTGGAAAAGAGAGAGTCCTGAAAGATTGATGAAAAAAGTCCCCCTTTTTTGAGTTCTCTCCTTGCCTTTTTCATTCGGCCCTTTCTTATCAGTTTTTCAAACTGAATTCTTTCCCTCTCTCACTCATAACCAACTAATTTTCTGTTATTTTTGTAACAGAATTTTATTGAGTTTTTCTGTAGCTGCATTTTGTCTGTTATATCAATTGGAACTCATGTTTTAACTCCATTCTCAATAATATGCTGTATGAAGTATTGTTACTAATTTTATGTATTTGGTTATCAAGAACTGCGAATTTGGAATTGGTTTAATAGAATTAGAAAAATTGGCTCGTTAGAATCAAATAGAAGAAGAAAATAAAAAATGAAATTAATTGGAATTAATCTTCTTTGGAAAGAAAAGATATGGTTCCCTATTTTTAATGAATACATGAGTATGAGTTGGATTTATATAGATCAATATAAAAAAATAAAAATAAAAATGGTTTAATATGAATGAGATAAGATTTAGAATTTAGTTATTGGTTTAGAGAAAAAGAAAAGAAATAAATGGATATGGTGTTTAGATTTGTCATTTGAGATTGGACAACAAAATGAGGCCAAGAGAAGGATTTTAATTGGGCCCAAAGTATGGTTAAAAAAAAGGATGAAGGAAATATAATCAATATGTTAGGAAACAAAAACAAGCATATGGACTAAGAATGAATCATGAATACCCATGGATACAAATCTTGGTTATCAACATTGGTAGGCACGACATAATCATTTTGACCAGATACGGTTTTCAATAAGCTCGTCTCTTCGAATTCCACTCAATACATCCGACTCAACTTAATCAACTCAAGGACTCAATCCGTATCAAACTCGTATCCTCAACGAATCCCCAAACTCAAACTTCAATCAATAAAACTTCGACTTTATTAACTTGTATCACCAACAATAAAACACAGTGATCTAATCACCATACGAGTCCATAACTTGATCTCTTGCACCGTGAACCAATGTCCCTTTGCCATGAACCCTAATCAGCTCTACACGCATCACGATCTTCACTGAATTGTGTCTCAAGTAATGATGGAGTTCCTTGAACGACATGACCACCTACGAAAATATTCCGCCAGTGAACTTTATCGAGTATTACTTAATTAGAGCAATAAACCCTAATCAAGAACTGAGAGTACAAACAGATGTTATTATCCACATAACCCATCACCTTGAATTTATCCTATGACTGTAGATAGGGCGTGAAGTTCTAATTCCAACTCCAGTAGAGTAGTAACCTCAAACCAAGGGAATAACTTGATTCTTCAGAGTGCATCTATCCCATGCCTTAAGAGCCAATGAAATGTATGACCGTGAACGTTATGACCTAATGAAAAATGCGGATGAATGCAAAGCGATAAGCCAGTTAAGGTAAAAAGAGTGAGGGCAAATTTTGAGGTATTACAGACTCAAATCGGAAAAGGGAAAAAACTAAGGGGGACTAAGACACAACCCTAAGTCATTTATTCAACGGATGCCCTATGGTTAATGCGGTTTCTAATCCTAATTAGCAAGAGAAAAAGAAAAAGGAATAGAATGCAACTTACTTCCTAACGAAATTAAGTTGATTCTAAAGAATAAAAGGGGGAATCCTACCAAACACAAACATGAAAGGTAAAGGAAATAAATGCATAAAGAAATGCATAAAATAATTAAAAGGATAAGGTGTAAGGAAACATATCTCAACCTCCCTACAAAACAAGGGTTAGTAGTGCACATTTAATAAAAAGGAATGAGGTAAACATATACCAAATAATTCCTAAGGCAACTTGGACCTAAACTAGACTCAATCTTAAGTTTAAGGGTGCCTACACTATGCTAAACTAAAATTCAGCAGCTATTTACAACATTTAAGCACACAATCAGCTATGAATGACATCACACAATACAAACAACATAGAACAGCTATCAAACAGCATGAAAGTAGGTGTAAAAAATCACCAACAACATGAACTACACAACAAACAACATGCTTTTAACATCCACTGCTTCTAAAAACAGCTATGAAATACAAGACAGATTTGGCTCATTTTTATGCACAAGATGGATAACAACTAATGCAAATACTCCACATATCATGATTAACAAACATCAACATGCATGATTGGATGAACATAATATTTCTATGGATGCTCATGAACAAAATATATACAAAACAATGAACACAATTATACACTTTCAAGTATTTGATCACATAATCATATGAACATGGAATATGTGCATGTGTCAACAAGAATCATTAATTAAAACATGTTAATTGGCACAAAAAAACAGCATCAAGATCACATGAAAATGCCATCAACAATGCAATCAACAATGCAAACAAGAATGTAATAAAGTGCACATTTATGTTCATGCATCATACCTCATGTAATGTAATCATGAATCATGCCAATATCTATAGATCATGGAGATGAAGTCAAAACAGAATGTTAAACACATGTAAGCATGCTAAATGAAAGGCTTGAACATGGCACCAATGATTTACAAGTCAATTAGGTACAATTAACAAGTAGAATACAAGAATATGAAAAGGAGACGGAAGCATGTCGAAACGACTCGAAATGGAGGAATAAGATGTCGAAATTAATCTTGAAAATTCCTTAAAATAAGGACCTATCAATCTTGGTGGCAAAGGAGAAGGTAATGCCCAAGAAAATGAGGGAAAAAGCACTTCTTGCAATCGACTTATTTCCTAAAGCTCCTAATGCAACTATTATTTAGTGAGCACAAATTTTACACCTAAAAGCCATAATCTAAAACTTAATGGCACCTAGAATCAGCTTTAATTCTAACTACGAACAAACAAAATGATCAAATCGCAATCAAGACGAAACTAAACGGTCAAGTGCATACACAACGATAAACATACGAAGAATGCCGTCATGGCGAGATGAAGGGAATAAGTTAAATCGAGAAGCGGATTTAGATCACCAACCTAGGAAGCGGAGGATTGCTTCGGTGAGTGTTGCGATGTAGATCGGAATGCAAATAGAGAAGAAAACCGGAGAGTCGAAGCTTCGATTCGTAAACGCGCAAAATAAATGCGGTTGATGATGCTTCTTGATGACACTTGAGCAATAATATCCTATAAGCTCAAAAATCTTCCAAAATCAGAATTGATTCTTCAAATAAGCTTCACATTGAGATGATTAATGGAGGTTTTAGCTTCAAGTTCTTCAAATTCCAATGAAGAATTTGAAGAACTTCTTATGAAGCTTTGGTGAGAGGTTGAAAATGGTGGAAACGTTTGGGAGAAGAATGAAAAAGATGAAGTGAAAATGAAGAAGAATAGTGAAAAAATGGGAGAGCCCTTTGCTTTGGGATGGTTTAGGTTTATATAATGTGTAGGCTTAGCATGAGGTTTGGGAATGGAGGTTGCTTAGGAGTTAGGCTAGGTTTGGAGTTGGTTAGGATTCTAGAGAGTTCTAGAGTATTCTTTGGAATATTCCTTGGAATATTCTTTGGAATATTCTTTGGAATATTCTTTGGAAAAATCTAGAAGGTGGTAGAAGATGGTAAGCTGGATTTTTCTAGAACTTTCACATTTGAGCTGAATCCAATGTGCATTGGAGCATGTTACTTGTGGTGAGGATAAGTGGAATGAAGGTGCAACCTATTTGTAACTCGATTGATCAATGATTGATGCGTCAATGTTTTGCTCGATACATGACAATTATGGTGGTGGTATTTGCAGCCAATTGCAGCCCACATGCAATTCCTTTTGATGCCAAATGCATTTATAACATGAACCAACCATAAACCAGCTTGAAATTCCATGAAAATGCAGAAAAAACTGGTTTTTCTACAGCATACGTCGATACATAAGCCTATGCATCGATACATAGCCTTTTTATGTACAGCATGCGTCGATACATATGTTGTATGCATCGACACATAAGTTTTTGAGTTCAGTATGTATCGATACATAGGCTTATACGTCGAAACATGGCCCCTTTATGCGTCGATACATAAGTCGTATGTATCGATACATAACCGGCTGCATTGCCTTATTTTTGCCCAAACTTTGAACGGTCATATCTCTCTCAATTTTAATCGTATGAAGGAGTTCCACATATGGATTTGAAGCTTAGGATGCCCTCTTTCATTTTCCCAAGGTAGAATTTTAATAGGACTCTTATTTTTGGGAAAAACCCTATCTTGAAGTGGCTGCAAACATGACCAAAACTTGCCATTTTTGGAAATCCAAATTTTCCAAAAATGGTAAGTTTTAGTTTTTCTTGAATTTTCATGATACCTCCATCATTTCTTGATCAAATTTGAACCATAGGATCCTTGTAACCCTAATTTCATGATTTTGATCTCAAAAAATCAGGAGTTGACTTTTTCTTCAGCATGGTTGACTTTTCCCCAAATCCCTGATTTTCAGTCATCTGGCCCATTGAACCTCTTCCAAAATGAATTTGTGGACGAAATTTGAACCCTAGGCACTTGACATCATATATAAGACAGTGGAATCCAATTTGAATCAAAATTTCATGGAGAGGCCCAATAGAGGTGAAACCCTAATTTGGCCTTTTTCATCAAGAGATGTTGCACTGCTTGCCTCCTCAGGTCAATTCAAATCTTTCCATGGCTTGTGGCTTCAAATGAAGGCTTGTGGGATGTTGTGAACTCTTTTCACAATGTTGAGAAACTTTGTGCCCCTTTGATTTCCTTTGTATAGCCTTCAATTGCTCCAATCATTGATCACATACCTATGCCTTAGCTATGCTACACATGATGCAACGTTGTTGGTTATTTTATGAATTTATGTATGCTAAATGCTATGCAAAATGTTGAGGGAATGAGAGGGCAAATTTTGGGGTGTTACAGCTGCCCCTATTCAATCACTGTAGACTTGAATGGATGATAGTTGTTGCTTTTAGACGTTGGAAGTATGCAGGGATTGAATACTAGAAACAACCGGAAAATTTGCACTCGGTGGAAGAAGAAAAAGGGAAATAAACCAAACCATCCGAACTCTGCTTGGGGAGAACTATGATGTGAAGAATAGTGAACCGATGAATATTTTGGAATAACGCTGGGAGATGTTCGATTTGCCACGTTACGGGTGGACTTTTGCTGGACTATTTATGACGTGCCACACAACGGGTGGTCTTCTGAATGCTTTGCCACACTACGGGGACTTCACTACCTTGCCACTCCACAGGGGCCACGGCTCGCTAAGGGAAACTTTTAATACCTTACCACCCTGAGGATGGACTTTTGCTCACTCTGCAGGGATATTATGCCCGTTACGGGGGACTTCTGCTCGCTACGGGATACTTTCAGAAAATTTTCCACACTACGGTGGGCACATTGCTCAGCTACGAGAGACTTTCAGAAAATTTGCCACACTACAGGGGAACATTGCTCAGCTAGGGGAGACTTCTACTCACTACAGGAGACTTTAATATTTTTCCACACTACGGGGGCTGTTGCTCGCTACTGGAGACTTTTGCTCACTACAGGAGACTTTTGCCACACTACGTGGGACTGTAATATTTTGCCACACTACGGGGCTGCTGCTCGCTACTGGAGACTTTTGCTCACTACAGGAGACTTTTGCTCACTACGGGAGACTTTTACCACGCTATGGGGGACTTCAATTTCTTGCCACACCACGGGGGCTGTTGCTCGCTACTAGAGACTTTGGCCCACTACATGGGACTTTGGCCCACTACGGGGGACTTTTGCTCACTATAGGAGACTTTGGCCCACTACAGGGGACTTTTTCCACACTACGGGGGACTTTGCCACACTACGGGGGACTTCAATTTCTTGCCACACCACGGGGGCTGCTGCTCGCTACCCGAGACTTTGGCCCACTACGGGGGACTTTTGCTCACTACAGGAGACTTTGGCCCACTACAGGGGACTTCAATTTCTTGCCACACTACGGGGCCTGCTGCTCGCTACTGGAGACTTTGGAAATTCGCCACACTACAGGGGCAGATTGCTCACTACAAGAGACTTTGGCCCACTACGGGGGACTTTTGCCCACTACGGGGGACTTTTGCTCACTACAAGAGACTTTGGGATTTGCCACCCAGAGGATGGACTTTGGCCAGTCTGCGGCTGGACTTTAAGAATTTTCCACCCAGAGGATGGACTTTTGCCAATCTACGGTTGGTCTTTAAGAATTTCCCACCCAGAGGATGGACTTCTACCAATCTACGGTTGGTCTTTAAGAATTTGCCACCCAGAGGATGGACTTTCTCCAATCTACGGTTGGACTTTGGATAAGTTGCCACGCTGCGGGTGGACTTTTGACATCAACCTTGGACCGAGCACGCATATGTTGAACTGTATGACATGATGCCCCATGACACTGGGAGATAGGTACAAAGGGAATTCCTGATGCGGAAATAACAAACCATTGCTGACTCTGTGGGGAATACATGTGATTGCCGATATTTCTGTTGGAGAAGAGTGTGACTAGTATGTCTCGACTTATCACCTTGCCAAAAATATATTGGACTTTAGATTTGAAGGCCCTGCTAGGGGATGCCTCAACTGCTGGGGATTGAATCTCACCCCTAGGATTTCGCTGGTGATCTGCAACTTTTCGACTTAGCTGGGGAAAGGCCTACCAAGGCTCTGCTGAGGAGAAATCTCTTGTCTACCTGAATTTTCCAAACCTCTGTGGGGAAGGAAACCGTTCAGCTGACTTTCAGGAATACTTGAATTCTTGTAAGAAATGTTTCACTACGGGAAGATGACTCTTGCTAGGGGTAATCCTTATTGCTCTGTTGGGGAAGTGAAGGATTTGGTTTGAGATCTGTTGGGAAATAAGATCAAGGAAACCTACTGAAGAAAAGTTTGGCGACTTTATTGGGGATAACTCCCATGCGCCCATTGGGGATAACGAAGCTGAACCGCGTCCTGCTTGAGGAGGAAAGACTTCTAGTCGTTTCGTGCTATGGGTCACTTGCTTTGATTCAGGCTTTACCTTAAGAGGATTTTACAAAAGACTTGGTGTCTTTAAACTCTTCAGGAGTATAATTGCCCCGGTATTCCGAACTTCCGATTATCTATCTTCGGGAAAGAATGAATCCTCGTGCGATTGGGGTGGCTTGCCCCAGTATGAGTCTTTGACTAATTTCTCTAGGACAGATCTGAATCTCAAGTGATTGCCCCATGTTGGCTGATTCTTATCATGACTGGATGGGAAAGTCGTTACTCAATGGAGCTTTCTCGGAAAAGTGCACCTCGACGTGACTGTATTTCAGAAGTTTTAGACTTCTCAACTTGGAAAACTTAAGCTTCTGGACTGAATTTTCGCCTATGAACTTTTTATGATGCCAAACAAATGTATGCAAGCAAAAAAATGTTTATTCTGAGAATGAAAATTCTAATGCAGCACACATGTTAATCTTGAAGTTTTGAAAAGGGGTCGCAAACCTTTGTGAGCAAATCACTGGTTAAGATACAACCTCGTTTTTGAATAAATGAAAGTATGTACATGAAATACCAACAAGTATCTTTTAGTACAACTCATAGGAGTCAGGAACGCGGCCTCATGGTAATACGCTCTCAAAATAACCCTGCTTCAGTTAGGACTTTTGAGGGTTGTATCGTGGCCTGGTTCACGGTTTGTAGAAACAAAGGATATAGGCTCAAAGTTTATATGTGTCCACCCTTCTTCGTGATGTTCTCCATTCCTATGTTCAGCTAATTTTCGCAATCGTTCACCTTTCATAAGGGTTTTATGCTGGTTGAGGAAACATTGCTGCTATCGGTTTAGGCACCAATCAAGTTGTTGTTTGGAGTCAATCACCCCTTGGTCTTTCGTGTCTATGCCACACGACTTTGTTCTTGCTTAAGGATCTTTCTTGTGTAATCCTTTTTTGTCTTTTTCTCTTGGCGTTCTTTTGCTTATCCCTAACTTTTTCCTGGACTGATTCTTGTGAATCTTTGATTGTAAAGTCCAGCGGGATGCCCTAATTTTTGCCTAAGTCACTTGTTTTCAAGTTTCGACTTAGCGGGCTTTTTCATTTCTCTCTTTTTTTGAACAAATCGTGTGACACTACTTGTCTTGATTGCTTTGCAAGGGTCGTGACTGCCTCATTCTTTGGTCGATGAAAGATAGACATTGTGGCTTCCAGTCTTTGGACCTCTTGATTTGGATAACCATTGTTGTTTCGGGTCTTTGGACCTCTGGATTAGCATAGTAGAATATAATGGGTCCTCAAATACACTCCTTTATGAAAGCCTGGACGCTTGGTCTGACTAGTTGACATCTACCCTGCCCCTGGGTTAATCGTAAGGGTTTTTTCATGCGAAAAGAAACTCCTACTTCAAGGCTCAAATGGGTTAGTGAGGGTTTATCTCCCTTATATCTCCGGTGCTTAGGGATTTGAAATAAAGCCTGTACATCGTCAACAGGGTCTTATTCGAGAGCACACAATTAGAGATTCTTGCGTTTTTGTTTCGTCATTCTCCTTCATAGAGTTTGAGCATGACAATTGGTATTGCAATATACACATACATAATTATAAGTGAATGCGAATGAATTACTTCAAGAAAAACATGTGAGTTTTATTATTGCTAACATTCAAAAGCAAACAACTTTCATACATGTATATAAATGTTTTGCAAATAAAAGGAACTACAAATGAAAATGCAATAAAGAAGCTGAATATTGCCGTTATTGAGGAGGCTTGACTGCGTCTGGACTTGTCAGTCTTGGATACTTTCAGCGATCGCTAGCTCTTTCACGGACTTGTAATCTTCAAATTACAACCGTATACCCAACCATGGAAATCATACATCTTCTTCTATTTATTCTAACTCTGACACGAGACGTCTGAAGGAAAAAGTGAAACTGGAGAGTAAAGTTGTCTTATAAGGTTGCTCGGAAAGATATGATGATCTTCTGCCTACGTATCTCCATTGACCCATGACCAATGAAGAATCAAAGCGACGTAGTTCCCCTCAATAGGGAAGACAATGTGTTGAAGAAAAACAAACAAACAGTTTCCATTACTGAGAGTATCTGAATATTGATGGCTTTATTTGCTTCCTGAAGATTCCAGCTTAACGTGGACCATCTAGTAAATCAACCGTGACACCGGCTCCGTTGTAATTAGGCATTGGATTCTGGAGTACATTTGGGTGAGGTGCAAAATTGATCGCCTTGGATTCAATTAGGTCATGTACCTTGTTCTGAAAAGCCCAACATTTCTCAGTACTGTGCCCCTGGGCACCCGAATGGAATTCATATCTGGCATTTGCATCAAAATTTGGAGGTAGATTATCAGGAGAAGGAGCTCTCATGGTACGAAGCTCGACCATGTTCAACTTTAGAAGCTCTGGAAGCAATACAACATATGGGCATGGGATAGGATCAAGTCTGCGGTTTCTCGCTCTTGTTCTTTCCTGATTTGGTCTCTGTGCCTGATGTTGCTGACCTTGAGGTTGTGGCTGAACCTGTGGCATAATAGTCACTGCAACTGTTTGGTAGTAACCTTGAGAACAACCTTTGTCTCGGCCCCTATACACGGCATTGGTCTCGCCTTCTCTTCGTCTTTGGCCATTTCCAAAAGGTTTCTTCACACCAGAAGAACCAACACTGCTTGCATCCTGGATCTTTCCTAATTTCAGGAAGTTTTCTATCCTTTCTCCAGTGATGACAATATCAGCAAAACCGATGGATGGGCAAGCGTCCAGACGATCTAAGTATGCACCTTGCAAGGTGTCCATAAACATGTCTGCCATTTCCCGATCGAGCAATGGGGGTTAAACATGTGCGGCCAGCTCACGCCACCTCTGAGCATACTGCTTAAAACTTTCCTTGGGTCCTTGAGACAAATTCTGCAACTGAGTGCGGTTTGGAGCCATATCAATATTGTATTGATAGTGCTTAAGAAAAGCTTCAGCTAAATCTTTCCAGCATCGGATAGAGACCCTGGTCAGCTTCATGTACCAGCTCAATGAAGCTCCAGATAGACTATCTTGGAAGAAATGCATCCAAAGTTTCTCGTCATCAGTGTGAGCCGAGATTCTTCCAAAGTATGCATGAATGTGAGTTCTAGGGCACGTGTTGCTGTTGTACTTGTCGAATGATGGCGTCTTAAACTTAGGAGGGATTCTGACTCCTTGCACTAACCCAAGACTGGTTACATCGATGCCCAGGGAATTCTGACATTCCATGGCCTTAATCTTCTCTGCCAGATCTTCATACCTTTGATTGTTGACCTCATTCATATTACCCATGTCAGCATCCAATAGAATGAACTGGTCTTCTTGCATGTCTTCGTTACGGGCCGCAGTCCCATTTAGATTTGGTCCTCTGTTACGGGCAGCATTGGGATCCACATTCTCAGTCGGTGTTCCAGTATTAGCATTCCCTTGGTGTTGCTCAACCATCAGCTTGAGACGCTCCTAGTTCTGGGCCATGCCAGTCATCATTTCCATGAACTGATCCATCCTCTGTTGGAGTTCATTGAGATCAGTCTGCATTCATTCAACCATTATTACTCGGTTTCTTTTTGTTGGATACCGATGAACGCGTTGACCAGATATATTGCCTGAAGTTGAATAAGTTAGGAAGTCCGAATAACCTGTAAAAAATGCAAAATATGCAAATCGTGCAGTAAATGTGTATGATATGTTCGTGAGGATATGACATGCGACCCTGCAAATGAGTAAGCATGTGTTAGTAATCCAAGCATGCAGATGATGTTATGCAATGCACTGGCATGTGATCAAAGGTCTGACGATCACTGGTCTGATGTTGGTGTTGAGAAGACATTCATGTGCTTCTAAAGAATCATAATAATAGTACCACCGAAATCCCGGATCTCGGGACAAAAGGACCATGTAAAACACTAAACAATGCTGGCAAAGCGGGTATGTTGGAAGTTTCAGGGTTCCTGCAAATCTGTAAACCCCTCCCATCTCACGGGTATGCTACTCCGAGTCAATATCACGAACTCTCAAAGCCGGATAGCAATAATACGTTCACCATTTCCGAGAAATGGATCATGACCAAACCAGGGAATCGTTTTGGCATTATATACTACCCAGGAAGGTCTTAGCTGAGTACGGGGAAAACAAGCATCCCTCATAAGTCCCCAGCTTCAAGCACTGAATCGAGAAACAATAGTACATTCATTCCGAAGGGTACAATACTATCGTCATACGAACATTTTTACCTTAACTGGGTTCCTATGAGAGAACCAGGCCATCCTATGCGAGTTCACAGTGGGCCCTCGGATGCGAGTGGGTTTGCCAACAAATGTGGTCTGCCATTGTCATCATTGGAGAGGGATGTTTCCACAAAGGTTCTCAATGATCGGTCCCCTGACTGCACATAACTATCAAGGTAGTGTATTGCCCCAGAAAGATTATGGCGTCAATACATTTTCGAGAAGGCCGCAAGTCAAGGCGTGGAATTCACTAATACCAACATAGCAAGATGCCATGAAGCCAAAGTGGAACCACTCTAAATCCTAGGTGCACTCAAGTCGGGTATTTGGCTTATCTCACAGTTACTCCCATCCCACAGAAAAAAATGGAAACCAGCACAGTCCAGACAATCCAGTATATTATGATGCATGGAAAATAAATACTGAAAGCAGTAAATAAATGTTGTAAAGTAAACAACTGTAAATGAAAACAGTAAATAAGCACAACAGCAGCACACACATAAACACCCAAGTGAAACAAAAACAAACAGGCGCTAGGATTGACTCTACAAGGGAAATCAGAGATTCTGGGTTCGATCCCCAGCAGAGTCGCCAGCTTTCGCTCCCGGGATTTTCATCCTAGTACAAACGCGAAAGTGGCGCGGAAAAGGTAGAGTCGCCAGCCATGAATTTTTATCCCGAAGGAACGGGAAAGGTAATGTTGCACAAACCTGAGGAAGAAGGAAAGGACAAGGTCTTGCGAACCAAAGATCTGGGTTCGGGAGTCAGTTACGATCTGGGAAGGTATTAGCACCCCAGACCGTCCGCCATACCCGACGGGATCCACGCTTGTTTGTTTGTTTCAAAGGGTAAAGAAATATAATTGCTGCTGGAACTGGAATGGAATGAGAAAGGGAACTGAGAAAGGAACTGGAGAATGGAAAGAAAGGGGGAAATGTAGGGAAAATAAAGAATGTGCTCGAACGGGCCCTACCCCGCTGCCTACGTACCTCATCGGGATAATGAGGATCAGAGTCGACGTAGTTCGCCTAACTAAGGCGGGAACTTTTTTTGTGTTTTTAGGATGACGTTGCCATAACTCTAGCTCAAGTGTTACTGGCTCTGACTCGAGGGTGTTTACCGTATCGATGTTTGAACTATCGAGGCAAGTCGCATTCGTCCGCAAAGATTAGGAGATGAGAAGAGAAGATGCGATGTCTTTGTTTGTTGTCTTTTATGAGAAGTGTTTTTACTTTATTATTTGTGAATATAGTCTCATGATTAGACTTGTACATCATGTTATACAAGCTCATACTATTCCAAGATGGAATGAATATGAGTGCCCCATGGAATAAGGCTATACACAAAAGGCTATTTCAATCCTTTATTGAATGTCTTTTAGATTTTGTTTAAATATGAGAGAAGAAGACTCAAATCGGAAAAGGGCAAAAACTAAGGGGGACTAAGACACAACCCTAAGTCATTTATTCAACGGATGCCCTATGGTTAATGCGGTTTCTAATCCTAATTAGCAAAAGGAAAAGAAAAAGGAATAGAATGCAACTTACTACCTAAGGAAATTAAGTTGATTCTAAAGAATAAAAGGGGGAATCCTACCAAACACAAACATGAAAGGTAAAGGAAATAAATGCATAAAGAAATGCATAAAAGAATTAAAAGGATAAGGTTTAAGGTAACATACCTCAACCTCCCTACAAAACAAGGGTTAGTAGTGCACATTTAATAAAAAGGAATGAGGTAAACATATACCAAATAATTCCTAAGGCAACTTGGACCTAAACTAGACTCAATCTTAAGTTTAAGGGTGCCTACACTATGCTAAACTAAAATTCAGAAACTATTTACAGCACTTAAGCACACAATCAGCTATGAATGACATCACACAATACAAACATCATAGAACAGTTATCAAACAACATGAAAGTAGGTGTAAAAAATCACCAACAACATGAACTACACAACAAACAGCATGCTTTTAACATCCACTGCTTCTAAAAACAGCTATGAAATACAAGACAGATTTGGCTCATTTTTATGCACAAGATGGATAACAACTAATGCAAATACTCCACATATCATGATTAACAAACATCAACATGCATGATTGGATGAACATAATATTTCTATGGATGCTCATGAACAAAAGATATACAAAATAATGAACACAATTATACACTTTCAAGTATTTGATCACATAATCATATGAACATGGAATATGTGCATGTGTCAACAAGAATCATTAATTAAAACATGTTAATTGGCACAAAAAACAACATCAAGATCACATGGAAATGCCATCAATAATGCAATCAACAATGCAAACAAGAATGCAATAAAGTGCACATTTATGTTCATGCATCATACCTCATGTAATGCAATCATCAATCATGCCAATGTTTATAGATCATGGAGATGAAGTCAAAACAGAATGTTAAACACATGTAAGCATTCTAAATGAAAGGCTTGAACATGGCACCAATGATTTACAAGTCAATTAGGCACAATTAACAAGTAGAATGCAATAATATGCAAAGGAGACGGAAACATGTCGAAACGACTCGAAATGGAGGAATAAGATGTCGAAACTAATCTTGAAAATTCCTTAAAATCAGGACCTATCAATCTATGGTGGCAAAGGGGAAGGTAATGCCCAAGAAAATGAGGGAAAAAGCACTTCTTGCAATCGACTTATTTCCTAAAGCTCCTAATGCAACTATTATTTAGTGAGCACAAATTTTACACCTAAAAGCCATAATCTAAACCTTAATGGCACCTAGAATCAACTTTAATTCTAACTATGAACAAACAAAATGATCAAATCGCAATCAAGACAAAATTAAACGGTCAAGTGCATACACAACGATAAACATACGAAGAATGCCGTCATGGCGAGATGAAGGGAATAAGTTAAATCGAGAAGCGGATTTAGATCACCAACCTACAAAGCGGAGGATTGCTTCGGTGAGTGTTGCGATGTAGATCGGAATGCAAATAGAGAAGAAAATCGGAGAGTCGAAGCTTCGATCCGCGAACACGCAAAATAAATGCGGTTGATGATGCTTCTTGATGACACTTGAGCAATAACCTCCAATAAGCTCAAAACTCTTCCAAAATTAGAATTGATTCTTCAAATAAGCTTCACAATGAGATGATTAATGGAGGTTTTAGCTTCAAGTTCTTCAAATTCCAATGAAGAATTTGAAGAACTTCTTATGAAGCTTTGGTGAGAGGTAGAAAATGGTGGAAAAGTTTGGGAGAAGAATGAAAAAGATGAAGTGAAAATGAAGAAGAATAGTGAAAAAATGGGAGAGCCCTTTGCTTTGGGATGGTTTAGGTTTATATAATGTGTAGGCTTGGAATGAGGTTTGGGAATGGAAGTTGCTTAAGAGTTAGACTAGGTTTGGAGTTGGTTAGTATTCTAGAGAGTTCTAGAGTATTCTTTGGAATATTCCTTAGAATATTCCTGTGAATATTCTTTGGAATATTCTATGGAATAATCTAGAAGGTGGTAGAAGATGGTGAGATGGATTTTTCTAGAACTTTCACACTTGAGCTGAATCCAATGTGCATTGTGTAACACCCCAAATTTTCCCTCTTAATTTTAAGCATCATATCACATAATATTCATCATGAACATATCATATTCTTAGCATCCTAGCATGGAAAGATGAGGCATAACATTTCTCATGACCTAGCATTAGGCATATGATCATCTGTGGAGGTTCTTGAAGCATCACAAGCTATGAAAAGGGGCTCATTGGATTTGTACAAGTCCTATGAGGGGTATACATTGTATTTACAAGTTCAAGTTCATTTGCAAAAGCTCAGAAGGTTGGAAGATCATCAGGGAAGCCAGGCTAGGGCAAAGCTCCTTCACAATGGTCCCAAACTAGGGTTTGAGTTTCAAGCATGAAAACCTCAATAGTTTGGACATTTCATTTGGGCAAAGTCTTTCATATGTTAAGAGGATCCTAGGTACCAAATTTTGTGAGAAAATTCCTTGTGGAAGTCAAGCATTTCTTCAGTGGCTTGCAGATGAAGAAACTTGTCAACTGTGCCTTAAAAAAGTCAACTGTGGGAATTCAAGGGGTCCAACCCCATTTTTCTAGCCAAGGGATGTTATTATAATGTTCAAAGAGGTTTGTAAAGTTCAAAGATCAAGAATCATGAGGTTTTGAGGTGTTTTGCAAAATTGGTGTGAAGTTGGTTATGGAAAATGCCATTTTTGGCAAGTTTTTGCCCTAAAATTCAAGTGAGCATAACTTGGTGAAAAATTCTTCAAATGGACCAAATTCAAACATGAAAGTTGGAGATTAAGGCCTCCCATTTTCAAAAAGTACAAGTACTTTTTCATAGCCTTCATGGTTAGAAAGTTAAGGCCCTCGAAAATTTGGTGAAAATTAGGGCAAAAGTTGATTTTTCACTTGTGCACCAAAGCAAAAAGGTTTGAAACTTAATTTTGAGTATTGGTACATACCAAATGAGGTTCCAATATTAAAATGCAATGCAAATGGCTCACTTTACTCCAAGAAATACCTCAAATTCGTGCACAATGAGAAGTTCCTTCCTTAAGTGTAATTTTTGCATGAACATGAAAAGAGTGTGACACTCTCATCCAATGGCCAGGATCTTTTGGTTTGAGATTAAGGGTCAGATATGGAGTGCACATGGGTAAGAGGCAAGGCAAGGCATGAGGTTTTCTTGAGATCACACCAAACTTGCCAATTTTGCAAAATCACTCACACTCTCTCTTCCCACGTGCAAAGCCTCTAATTCTTTCAGCATTTCCTCATGACCTCACATAAAAGAAAATTAGGGTTTTAGAAGGATCCAGTTCTCTCTCATTTCTCAACTTCCAAGTTTTTGCTCAATTTGCATTTTCATTCGAATCTCTTCACACACTTGCTCTCTTCACAAACAAATCACAGATCCTTCATCCTTGAGAGCTCAGGATCACAAATCTCTCCATTGTGCAAGCTATTTCTCAAGATTCATCACCTTGCCATTTCAGGGCAGTTGGCTGCAAATTCTCAGATCCAGCAAGATTCAAGACTCTAGTTGCATTTATTTTGCAACTAGAGTGCATTTGGAGTGGATTGGCTTCATTATCTTGGCTTCTAACAAGCTTTTTCAAGAACTGCAAGTTCAGGTGAGTTCCAAATCTTCAGATCTAAAAATGAAAATAGTTGTGTGCATTGTAATCCTCTTGCCATGCTGATCATTCTGCTGGTTTTAGATTCAAGTTTGATGCATTATTGAGCTTGTTATGTGATTTTGAAGTTTCATGGCATAAACTGTTTGTCTTCGATCCATAAAATCCTTTGATCCATTGAGGTTTCATTGCTATTTTTGAACTCAGGGCACCTTAATTACTTGATCTGGAGCTTGTTGTGCATTTTTATTAAGTTTTGTTCATGTTGCGTGTTTTCCGGTGCCGGAGCCCTAGCTCCGGTCACCGGATTCTGGAATGTGTAATTAGGGTTTTCAGAGGTTGAAGATGACTCTTCCACCATCAGATCCTCCCATCTCAACGCATGTGTGTGTGCCACGTCAATTAATGACCATCTCTCCCTCACGTGCGTTTTTATTTTATAATTGGTTTCTGATTAATCCAAATGTTACTCACCTCATGTTAACGGTGTGTTCCCTCAGCTCTATTCTAATCATATTGCCACATCATTTAATGAGATGAGTTACAGGATGCGTCCATCTAATCTAATGCCAGTGTTTTTTCCACATTTTCCTTGAATTTCCACCCAGTATATTGTGTACTTGCGCAGAATTGGGTGGGCTCAACCACTATTCGCACCCCCTTGCCTTTGGGCCCAAATCATTTGAATTGAATCCTCTGCTCTTCACACCCTCCCAGCCTTTTCTCATTTTATTTCTTTCTTTTCTTTTATTTCTTTATTTCATTTTGCTTTTCAATTTTTAAAATTAGTTCCAAGTGTCTAAAAATTCTGAAATAATTCATGGAAGTCAATTTTAGTTTTCTTTATTCTTCCATATTTTTCTTTTCCATTTATTTTTGATAGCCACGTGTCAATTAATTCCCCAAGTTTAATTAATTCATTTTATTTCCTTTTTGTGCATGCTGCCTTGTCCAATTTCCACAATGATCCTCATTTTGAATTTCTTGTTGATTCTTTTTTACTCTGGATTCATAAGAGGATGTACATCATGTGTGATTTTTGCCCTGGTTTTTAGAAACTTGTTGATTGGGCTTTGGTCTTTGACTTGTAAGTGAAGTTTCTTAACCCTAGTTCATGTTTAAGCCCTCTTTTGACTTGCATAGCTTCTGAATTTCTTCCTATCCTTTTGGCATATTGTTATATCTTGAGTGAAGATCATTTGTCCAAAGTTGTGGAATTTTTGGGTGCATTGTTGATTTGATTTGAATTTTTGTTCTTAACTTGTCCCATTTTGCTTCCTTTTGATCATAAGTTCTCTCATTAGCTTAGAAGGGCACTTGTGCCAACTTCTTCATCTCATTTGGGGTCTCTTTAGGGTATTGATATCATTCTGATCTTGGTTTAGGGTTTGTGTCTTGGAAGTCTTGTGTTTTGCTTACCTTTTAAGTTCATCCTTTCTTTTGTACATCCACCTCACTTCTTTGCTCCTTTCTTCCTATAAGTTGTTTTGTTTAGCTTTGTGTTTCTCTTCTCCTCATCTCTTTTGCTTCTTAAGCACTTCTTTAACTTGATTTGGTTATGGTCTTGTGCCTTGAGTTCATGACTTGTGCATTTTTGCTTTGCATCTTCTTAAGTTTACTTTGCTTTGCCATATGATTCATGTTGCCTCTTAATTGACTTGTATGCTTCTTCTCTCATTCTTGTGGCTTGAATTTGCATTGAGTTTATGTATATATGACTTCACTTCTGTTTTTATGATGTTGGCATGTCATATTGTTCATTTTGTTTTGCTTTTATGCTTATGTCACTAACCATTTCAGGGGCTATGGTAAGTGTGAGGTGTGGATGTGATTCCCACATCTCAAAATCTCATCTCTTCTCTTCTTATCCTTACTTGTGATAACCTTTGATTGTTGGGCTTAGGCCTTACTCCCCTCTTCTTCTTTCTTCTTCTTCTCTTCTTCTTTCTTTCTTCTTTAGAATAGTTAACCACACTAACCTTAGGATCTCCATGCATGACAACACTTAGGATTCTAGTCCCCTTAGATTTTTCACCTTTTGAGATCCTTTTGGTGCTTTCTCTTCTCATCTTCAAACTTAATTTTAATTCACTTTAATAAAAGTTGAGTCTTCTCATGTGACATGAGACTTTGCTATGAGATACTTGCATGCGTTACGTTTCAGGGCGAGGTGTAAGTTATCCCTCGTGGTGGATAGGTCTTAGCATGAGATTACTTCACAAAGAAAAGCATAAAAAAACAGTTCTTAACATAAAATCACAAAAAATACTTAATAAATGTTAATAGGTCAGTGTGTCTGAGCCTTCACTTGTGGGACTAGATTTGGGGATTTCCTCCATAGATAGGTGTTCCTCTTGCGCATTCCATTTCGGGATGACGTGAGACGTACATATCCCAGTGAGTAAGACTTAGGTACACTTACCTATGCAAACTTCACTCATAAAAAGCTTCTAAAAAATCACAAACAAACAATAAGCGTCTTTCCTTCGGGAATTCTTTTCTCATCTCTTTCGCTCCGTACGCGAACTTGCTCCTTCTTGTCACTTTGCAAGAAGGTTACGCACTCGTCGTCCGAGTCTGCAACACCTGAGCAATGGCATAGGCAGTTCAAGCCTTAATTCACAAGCAATCTTTTCCACCCCTAGTTAGGGGAACTACGGCATCTCTGATCCTCATTGTCCAGATAAGGTACGTAGGCAGCGGGGTAGGGCCCATCCGAGCACAATCTTTATTTTCCCTACATTTTTCCTTTTCCTTTCTTTTTTCAGTTCCTTTCTCAGTTTTCTTTTCCAGTTTCAGTTTCATTTTCTTTGTAGCAGCTTTCATCCCCTCACCCTTTGAAACAGTTTCTTTGCAAGCGTGGATCCCGTCGGGTACGGCGGACGATCTGGGTGCTAATACCTTCCTAGGTCGTAACCGACTCCCGAACTCAGTCTCTTTGGTTCGCAGGACCTGTGTCCTTCCTTTTCTTTCTTCTGGTTTGTGCAGCATTACCATTCCCGTTCCTTCGGGATAAAAATTCTTGGCTAGCGACTCTACCTTTTTCCGTGCCACTTTCGCGTTTGTACCAGGATGGAAATCCGGGGAGCGACAGCTGGCGACTCTGCTGGGGATCAAACCCAGATTCTCTGGTTCCCCTGTGAGTCTATCCTAGCACTTGCCTGTTTCTGTTTCTTTGGGTGATGACTGTTTGTTGCTGTGTGTTGTACTTTACTGTTGTTTATTTACAATTTTGTTTACAGCTTTATTTACAGTTTTCAGTATTTACTTTCCTCATCATATATCATATTGGACTGTCTGGACTGGTTTTCTGTTTGGTGGGCTCGGGTGATACTGTTTCTGAGAGATAAGCCAAGTACCAGGCTTGAGTGCACTATAGGATTAGAGTGGACATATTGTACTCACATGTGACATGATGAGTGGCGATGTGTTTCACGCCCAGATTGCGACCGTCTTGGAAATATCTTGTGTGGGGATTTCCTCCACTTCGGGATATGACCTTGATAGTTATGTGCATCTGGGGACCGATCATTGAGAACCTTTGTGGAAACAACCCTCTCCAGTGGTGGCAGTGGCAGACCACATTTTATGGCAAACCCATTCGCACCCGAGGGTCCACTGGGAACTCGCATAGGATGGCCTGGTTCTCTTATAGGAACCCAGTCAAAGCATCTGGTCGTATGACATTAGTATTGTATCCTACGGGCTGAATGTACTATTGTTTCTCGATTTCAGCGCTTGAAGCTGGGGACTTATAAGGGATGCTTGTTCTTCCCAGACTCAGCTGAGGCCTCCCTGCGTAGTACATAATGCCTAACTGATTCCCTAATTTGGTCATGAGCCATTTCTTGGTAATGGTGAAAGTATTATTGCTATTCGGCTTTGAGAGTCTGTGATGTTTGACCCGGAGCACACCCGTGAGATTGGGGATGGGTTTACGGGTTTGCAGGAACCCTTGACTCCACCATACCCTTGTTACCAATGCAGTTTCATGTTCTGATACAGTTACTTTGGTTCCGGAGTTCTTGAGTTTATCTGGTTCTAGATTGGGTGTATCTGAGATTATCTGAGTGTTTATGGGTTGTTATTCAAAGGATTTGGGTTTCTGATCACTTGGCTTTGACATCCAGATTCCAGACAGTCCCAGATGGATCATATGTCTTTGCATTTGCATTTGCATTGCATCATTTCATCATTAATCATGTTTTGTTTTCATTCACAGGTTCATATCTTTGCTTCCGGTTCCGGTATCCTGGTCAGAGATGGAAGATCCTCGCAAGCAGAATATTCATTTCAAGTTTTTCGACACTAAGGTTGGCCTGTTAAAGAAGATGGTGAAGCTGATCACACCCAATCATGTAGAGAGGTTCAGGAAGGCTTATGGGAGTATTCTGGATGTGGTGGTAGAGTTAGATCCTTCTGAGAGAAGTGCCATTCACACCCTGCTTCAGTATTATGATCCTCAACTTCGTTGTTTCACTTTTCCTAATTTTCAGTTAGGTCCTTTGCTGGAGGAGTATGCTTTGATCTTGGGAGTCTCTGTTCGAGATCAGATTCCATTCAATGCTGAGATGAGTAGACCTGCACCTGAGGCTATTGCCAAGGCTCTTTATTTGAGCACTTCTGCTGTGAATTCTTTGACTATCATTAAAGGAGGTGTACCTGGGCTTTCTTTAGAGGCTTTAGTAAAGAAGGTGGAAGAGTTGGCTGTTGAGGAGGACTGGGATTCTGTCTGTTCTATCTTGGCTCTTTCTATCTATGGCATTATTTTGTTTGCAGATATGGAGAAATTCATAGACATGAAGGCCATACATATCTTCTTGCTGAAGAATCCTGTGCCTACGCTGCTCGGAGATTTGTATTATTCGGTGCACTACAAGACTGAGAAGAAAATGGGAGGTTTAGTTCGTTGCTGCGCTCCTTTATTTCATATGTGGTTTATGAGGCATCTGCCTAGTACTGGAGTGTTTAATGATCATACCTTGGTATGGGCTCAGAAGCTGGAAAAGTTGCTTGCCAAGGATGTCAGGTGGATTACTCAGAGGCTGCAGGGTGCACGTTTCATCACTAGTTGTTGTACCTTTGTTGGGAGTAACTGGAGGGATCAACTACAACCCGATCTTGTTGAGGAGACAGTTGGGATATGCCTTGAGAGAAGTACCAGAAGAATTAAAGTTGACCCCTATTTTCTACTTCCTTGTAAAGGACAATACGCCTTTAGTGAGGAAAGTTGCTGGAGCTTGGAAGTGTATCAAGGGAGAAGGGATAGCTAGTTTTGGAAAGTGCAACAATCAGACCTTCCCGGAGTATGAGGCTTGGTTGAAAGACAGAGCCAAAAGGGTATTGCTGCCATTCTCACCTCCAGTTCCTCCAGCTGCTGAGTCTAATGATACTGTGTCTTTAGAAGAGTTCAAGAAGTTGGAAGCCCAGCTGCATGAAGTCAAGGTGGAGAATACTGAAATGGTTAGTTTGTATCATCTTGCCAACCGGGCCAAGAATGAAGCTGAAGAGAAATTGCTGAAGATGCAGACCACCTTGGAGGCTAAAGAGAAAGAATTTGCTGGAAAGGAAGCCCATTTTCAAAGGCTAGGTCTGATGGAATCCAAAAGAGAAGCAGAACGAAAGAAGAATTCAAAGACTCACAAGGAAGCTCGTCAGTCTATTGTCTGGTTACAGGGCCAGAGAGAGCAAGAGTTGAAGAGATATAAAGAAAAAGAAGAATTTTTCGAAGTGCAAATGACTTTCAAGAAGGAAGAAGTGGAACAAGCTCACCAGATTCGAAGGGAAAAGACTCAGCAGTTAGTAGATAGTCAGCAAGCCTTAGAAGCAGCCCTTAAAGAGATTGAAGACCTCAAGTTGATGGCTAGAGTCAAGAAGGCTAGGTCTGAGTTGCGACTTAGTGAGGGAGGTTCAGGGTCCTCAGGCAGTGGTCTTGCTTCTTAGTTTGTTTTCCTTGTATTTGGATTACCTACAGGCATGTTGTAGGAATCCTGGTTGTTTGTTCTTCTTAGAAACTTATACCCTACGGGGAATTCTGTTATTTTTGCCTAATAGGCTGATTTATGTTATGCAGTTTTTCAGTTCACCATTTTTTTGTGCCTGCTGTTATGGTTTGAATGTGGTTTCTATGCGAAGGTTTCTGAAAGTCGAGGATCAACATCCATCTGGTTTTCTTTGCTAAATGCCGGAGCCGGGGCATGAATGACCTGGGATTGAAAACATAAACAACTGCATTGCATACATATCACCTGTTTTCTTATTTTGCAGGTATGGCCACCAGTTCCTAATGTCTTTTCTGTTTCAGACACTATAGCTCCCAGAAAAGTTCGAGAACGGCCAGTCGCACACAGATATCCCACAAAGGTCAATAGAGAAAGAGTCATGGATCAAATGCAGGCTGACTTAGCTGACTTGAGGTTGAGGATGGACAATTTTATGACCCTTATGGCAGGCATGGGTCAGAATCAGGAACGTCTGCGTGAGTTGATTGAGAATAGTCAAGCCAGGAACAACGGTACTGCTGAGGGAGGTAATCGTAACGGTGCGGGCGCCCGTCAGGTTGAAATCCCTGTAGCACAGCCAGGGGTTACCATAATCAATGATGGACTGAAAAATGTGCAAATGGACGGTCAAGATGAGCAGTTTACGTTGCTGGACGAAACTGAAGGTCAGGGGGCTGAAATGAACAGGAAATTTGAAGAGATGGCAGAACAGATAAAGGCTATTCAATCCCAGAATTCTTTGGGATTTGACATTACTGACTTGGGCTTGGTTCCAGGGGTTAGAATCCCTTACAAGTTCAAGGTCCTAACTTTCGAGAAGTACAACGGCACAACGTGTCCCAAGACTCACCTCCAGTCCTTTGTAGGAAGGATTGCTGCCCACACTGATGATGAAAAGCTATGGATGTACTATTTCCAAGACAGCCTGGTTGGGTCCTCTTTGGAATGGTATATGAAGCTAAGTAGAGTCAACATTAAGAGCTGGAAGGACCTGGCAGAGGCTTTCGTGAGGCAATACCAGTATAATTTGGACATGGCTCCAAATCGCACTCAATTGCAAAACATGTCTCAAACTGCTAGGAGGGGTTTAAATAATATGCTCAAAGGTGGCGTCAGCTCGCTGCCAGAGTGCAACCACCACTGCTGGAGAACGAGATGGATGATATGTTCATGGGGACATTGCAAGGAGTGTTTATCGAAAGATTGGCGTCTTGTTCGACTACCAAGTTCAATGATATAGTAATTGCTGGAGAAAAAGTCGAGACTTTATTAAAGATGGGAAAGATTCAGGATACGAGTGCAAGCAGTTCTAGTGGAGTAAGAAAAGCTTTCAGTGGACCCTCAAGAAGGAGGGAAGGTGAAACCAATGCTGTGTTTGGCCGAGGACGGGGCCGTGGATATAGAAGGTCATATGAGAAAGTGGCAGCTGTCACAATTCCTTCCAGCCCTGTGCAGCAGGTACAACCACAACAACAACAACAGCAGCCACAACGTAACAACTATCAACAAATACCTTATCAGCCAAGGCAGACTCGCCCGGCTAATAGGGTGCTTGAGGCAATCCCCATGACATACACTACATTGCTACCAAGATTGTTGGACCTGAATTTGATACAATTGAGAACTTTGGCACCACCACCACCTGGAGAGTTTCTAGTGGGGTACAATGTCAATGCTAGATGCGCTTTCCATTCAGGGGCACCCGGGCACTCAACTGAGAAGTGCAGGGCGTTACAGCACAAAGTTCAAGATCTGATTGACTCCAAAGCGATTAACTTCGCACCACCACCGAATGTTACTTCAAACCCTATTCTGAATCACGGAGGGGCTAGAATAAATGTTGTTGAGGGTGGTGAGAAGTTAAGTTTGATTCTGAGTGTAGAAGAAGTGAAGACTCTGCTATTGGTAGTGAAAGAGAGGCTGTTGAAAGGACAAGTGTTTCCGGGATGCAGTTCTGATTGTGAAAAGTGTGGGAATTCAGTGAACGGTTGTGAAGACCTGAAGAGAGGATTGCAGAATCTGATTGATGAAGGATTTTTGCAGTTTGACAAAGTTGATAATGAAGTTGATGATGTGTCCATTATAACCATATTTTATGATGCAGCTGAGATGCCTGCTAGAAGAGAACCTGTGACCATCTATGCTCCTGAAGTCAGTCCTGTGACTATCACTGTGTCTGAGCCTATTCCTTATTCAGATGATAGAGCCATCCCATGGCATTACGGCTCAGATGTATATGTGGAAGGACAGAAGATTGAGAGTAAGTCTGTTGCTATTGACCCGACTGTAGTGAACGTCGGAGGGGTTGGAGGTTTTACGCGAAGTGGTCGTCTATTTGCTCCCCCAGTTCTGAGAGGGGATCCTGAGGTTGAGGCTTCGGCAAAGGCTAAAGGAAAGCAAACAGCGTCTGAAGAAACAATAACTCCTGCTGCTGGACAGGATACCTTTGAGAAGGAGGTCGACGAATTTATGCGCATAATTAAAAAGAGTGATTATAAGGTGGTCGAGCAGTTGAACCAGACACCTTCCAAAATATCCATTATGTCTTTGCTGATGTGTTCTCCCGCACATAGAGAAGCCTTGTTGAAAGTGCTACAGATGGTCTATGTTCCTCAAGAAATAACTGTTAATCAACTAGAAGCTGTAGTGGGTAGTGTGAATGCAAGCCACGAGCTGGGCTTTACAGACAGAGACCTTACGTCAGAGGGCCGTAACCATAACAAAGCACTGCATATCACTATGGAGTGCAAGGGTGCTGTGTTGTCGCATGTCCTTGTTGATACAGGTTCTTCTCTTAATGTACTTCCGTAGAAAGCATTAATGAAGCTCAATGTTGATGGTATCGTCTTAAGACCCAGTGATTTGATAGTCAAATCTTTTGATGGGTCCAGAAGGTCAGTATTTGGAGAAGTTGAGTTACCCGTGAAAATAGGTTCTCAAGTATTCAAAAGTATCTTCTACGTCATGGACATTCAGCCCGCGTACAGCTGCTTGTTGGGACGCCCATGGATTCATGTTGCCGGAGCTGTAACTTCTACTCTGCATCAAAAGCTCAAATATGTGGTTGATGGCCAAGTAATCACAGTGTGTGGAGAGGAAGACATTTTTGTAAGCCACTTATCAACTTTCAAATATGTAGAGATGGACGGAGAGATCCACGAGACGTTGTGTCAGGCTTTCGAAGCAGTTAATGTCAGCATTTTGACTCCTGTAGAGAGAAGCAGTGAGAAAGAAGGTACTTCCATTCATTCCTACAAGCAGGCAAAGGAAGTGGTTCAGTCAGGAAGCGCCCAAGGCTGGGGCAAATTGCTGGAATTGGAAAAGAAAGACGACAAGTTAGGTTTGGGATATCAGCCTAGTGGGTCTAATGGGTCTCCAAGTGGTAAAGCCATTACTTTTACAAGCGCTGGGATGCTCGACCGCAACCAAATTTGTGTGACAAGCCAAGAGGGAGACAGTGATGGTGACTGGGACAACTGGATTCATCCGTGTGCGTCCGAAGAGGAGCTGAAGAACTGGTCTGCTGAAGACATCGTCCAAGTTACCTGGCACTCAGAGTAATTTATTTGTTTCCTTTTCTTATCATGCTGCATTGTCAAATCCAGTATTCTGCCCAAGATTCAAGGATCCATTGTATGGGCCACCATGTTTGTCATGCACTTATTTTACCATGAAATAAAGGACATTTTCAGACAAATTGTGTTCTCTTTCTTCTTTTTTAAATTTTTCACAAAAAATATAAAAATGGCAATGTGTTTTTCCTTTTTGTTTTTGTGTTTGCGTCTCTTTTGCAAAATAAACAGATTCTGAAATAAGCACATCATCTGTGCAGTGTTGATCATCCGGATTCCATTGATAACGTTCCTGCTATGACCACGCATGACTTTGACAATCCTGTCTACCAAGCTGATGAAGGGGTTGAGGAAGACTGTGAACTCCCTGAAGAATTGGTCAGATTGTTGAAACAAGAGGAACGAGTTATTCAGCCTCATCAAGAAGAAATTGAGATCATCAACATCGGCACTGAAGATGCGAAGAAAGAGATCAAGATTGGGGCCAGTCTGCAGGCCGAAGTCAAGAAAGAGATGATCAGTATGCTGCGAGAGTATGTGGATATCTTCGCCTGGTCGTATCAAGATATGCCAGGGTTGGATACCGACATCGTTGTGCACAAGCTACCATTGAGAGAAGAATGTCCTCCTGTGAAACAGAAGTTGAGAAGAACTCGTCCTGACATGGCGATGAAGATCAAAAAGGAGGTTCAGAAGCAATGGGATGTCGGGTTCCTTGCCGTAACTAGTTACCCTCCTTGGGTAGCTAACATTGTACCTGTACCAAAGAAAGACGACAAGGTCCGGATGTGCGTTGATTACCGGGATTTGAATAGAGCGAGCCCAAAAGATGACTTTCCGTTACCTTACATTGATGTGTTGGTAGATAACACTGCTCAATTCTCGGTATTTTCCTTCATGGATGGCTTCTCCGGATATAACCAGATTAAGATGGCACCGGAAGACATGGAGAAAACAACGTTCATTACCCCATGGGGTACATTCTGCTATAAGGTTACGCCCTTTGGTTTGAAGAACGCCGGGGCAACCTATCAGTGGGATATGGTCACATTGTTCCACGACATGATACACAAGGAGATTAAGTGTTATGTGGACGATATGATTGCTATATCCCGAGACGAAGAAGAGAATCTGGTCAATCTCAAGAAGCTGTTTGATAGACTGATAAAGTACAAGCTGAGGTTGAATCCAAACAAGTGCACTTTCGGAGTGCGTTCCAGGAAACTGTTGGGTTTCATTGTTAGTCAGAAAGGAATTGAGGTAGATCCTGCAAAAGTCAAAGCAATTCAAGATATGCCTGCACCGAGAACAGAAAAAGAAGCGCGCGGGTTCTTAGGGAGGTTGAACTAAATTTCACGATTCATATCTCATCTAACTGCCACGTGCGAACCAATATTCAAATTGCTAAGAAAAGAGCAAACGGTCAGGTGGAATGAAGATTGCCAAAGAGCTTTCGATAAGATAAAAGAATATTTGCTGGAGCCTCCAATTCTAATGCCTCCAGTTGAAGGAAGACCTTTAATCATGTACTTGACCGTGCTAGAAGGGTCAATGGGATGTGTTCTAGGCCAACCTGACGAGTCTGGTCGAAAAGAGTACGCTATTTATTACCTTAGCAAAAAGTTTACCGACTGTGAATCCCGTTACTCACTGCTCGAGAAAACTTGTTGCGCTTTGGTATGGGCTGCTCGCCGACTGAGACAGTACATGTTGACTCATACCACACTGCTAATTTCCAAAATGGATCCTGTCAAGTACATCTTTGAGAAACCAGCGTTAACCGGAAGGGTTGCTAGGTGGCAAATGATCTTAACAGAATATGACATCCAGTATACTTCTCAGAAAGCCATCAAGGGAAGTGTATTGTCAGATTACCTTGCACAACAACCTCTTGAAGATGATTATCAGCCAATGAAGTTTGATTTCCCTGATGAGGACATCATGTACCTCAAAGCAAGCGATTGCGAGGAACCACTTTCGGAGGAGGGTCCAGACCCTGAATCCAAATGGAAGCTGATGTTTGATGGGGCAGTCAATATCAATGGACGTGGAATTGGTGTTGTTCTTATCACTCCTGAAGGTGTTCACTTTCCCTTCGCTGCCAGAATTACATTTGGCTGCACCAACAATGAAGCGGAGTACGGGGCATGCATAATGGGAATAGAGGAGGCTATTAATCTTCAGATTAAGAACCTCGATATATTCGGAGATTCAGCCCTCGTCATCAACCAAGTTACCGGCAAGTGGTATACGCATCAAGAGCATCGAATTCCTTACAGGGATTATGCCAGAAAACTGTTGACGTTCTTCATGACAGTTAAGCTTCAGTACATACCACGTAATGAAAATCAATTTGCCGACGCATTGGCCACTCTTTCTTCGTCCATCAAAGTCTTGTGTTGGAACTATGTGCCCAGAATTGATATTTCCAGGCTTGACGCTCCAGCTCATGCTTTCTCTGTAGACGTAGTGTCTGACGAGAAACCTTGGTATTTTGATATCAAGCTATCCTGGAAAAGCAAGAATACCCAGCTGGGGCATCTTCCAATGACAAGAAGACCTTAAGGCGAATTACTGCTAGTTTCTTCTTGAATACAGACGGGGTTTTGTACAAGAGAAACTTCGACATGGTCTTGCTCAGATGCGTGGATAGACACGAAGCAAGCCTGTTAATGCAGGGAGTCCACGAGGGATCTTTCGGTACCCACGCGGGAGGGCATGCTATGGCAAAGAAATTACTGAGATCGGGGTATTATTAGATGACAATGGATGCAGACTGTTGCTCATTCGCTCGTAAGTGCCACAAGTGCCAGATTTATGCAGACAAAGTGCATGTTCCTCCTAGCCCGCTCAACGTCATGTCATCTCCTTGGCCCTTTTCTATGTGGGGCATTGACATGATCGGGAAAATAGATCCTACTGCTTCAAATGGTCATCGCTTCATCTTGGTCGCGATTGATTACTTCACTAAGTGGGTTGAAGCATCATCTTATGCCAATGTCACTCGTCAAGTGGTTGCCAGATTTTTGAAAAGAGACATTATCTGCAGATACAGAGTACCCGAAAGAATCATCACTGACAATGGTTCTAATCTCAACAATAAGATGATGGCAGAGTTGTGTCGGGACTTCAAGATTCAGCATCACAATTCTTCTCCTTACCGACCGAAGATGAATGGTGCGGTAGAGGCAGCTAATAAGAATATCAAGAAGATTGTGCAAAAGATGGTTGTCACTTACAAAGATTGGCATGAGATGTTACCATTTGCGCTGCATGGGTACCAAACGTCAGTCAGGACGTCAACTGGGGCAACTCCTTTCTCTCTGGTATATGGTATGGAGGCAATCTTTCCTGTTGAAGTAGAGATTCCTTCATTGCGTGTGATGATGGATGTGAAGCTTGATGAGGCTGAATGGGTGCGTGCTCGTTACAATCAACTATGTCTAATTGAGGAAAAGAGATTAGCGGCTATCTGTCATGGTCAGCTTTATCAGAGGAGAATGAAGCGAGCATTCGACCAACGGGTACGTATTCGGGAATATCAAGTAGGAGAGCTTGTGCTCAAGAGGATTGTTCCTCCAGGTTTAGATCACAGGGGCAAGTGGACCCCAAACTACGAAGGACCATTCATAGTGAAGAAAGTTTTCTCAAGAGGAGCATTGATGCTCACCATTATGGATGGAGAAGATTTCCAATCCCCTGTTAACTCGGACGCAGTTAAAAAATACTTCGCATAAAAAGACCCGCTGGACACAAAAACAGAATTAAAGTCCAGGAAAGAAAATGGCATCCCGGTGAGCTAAAAACAGAATAAAAAGCTCGGGCAAAAGTTAGGGAAAATAAATTAAAAAATGTACACCCGCTGAGTTGAAAAGCCACATCGGACAACTCAGGCAAAAAAGGGTATCCCGGTGGATTGAAAACCCGAAAGGGCGATCCACGCAAAACAAGGGAATAAGCGAACAACTGCGATCCGAGTAATCTGAACCAAATCATCGTTTCATACAACCTAACAATATCAGAAGGATAGGAATCAGTCCCCTCATCTTTTCAAAAAGCGAAGGCAAGAATGGAGAGTTTTGAAGACATGCTGGTCATAGCAGAAAGAGAACTCATTGGGATGCCGTGCCCATTGCCATTAGGATAGTTTATTTACTCAATTTTATGGTGGCTACCTCTTTCCAGGTGGTTTCTTCCTGATGTAAAATCTTTGCCTATTCAGAGGCCTTTCAATGAAAAGAATATTCAGTCAAAAAGTTGTGTTGTGTTTATTTTTTTGTTTGCAAAATGTCCTGAATTTTTGGAAAAAATAGCATTGCATTTAAAACATGGTGATAATTTGAAAGAAAATGACATTGCAGGGAAACATTTGAAACCCTCTTTGAGTGTCGGGTGACGATGGATGAACAGATCATACCATGCAAGTCCCCAGGGCACACTTGTGTTTTCTGTTGTTGCAGGTTGCAGGATGGCGTCACATTCTCCCAAGCAGAGTTTTTCCCCAGCTAAGCCTTGGCAGGTAGCCCAAGCAGTTTATCTTCCCCAGTGGAGTATACCCAGCAAGCAGTGGGATGCCCATTCCCCACAGAGTTCATCTGTCAGAGCTCTTGTCACCAACAGTTGGATATTTGAGGAATTCCCAACCATCAGGGAGCTTTCTCCAGCACTCATTTGTGTTCGTACTTTATTGCTGCTTGTCTGCATTTTTTTCAACACTCGTCTGTGTTGTCATTTTGGTATTGCTCGTTTGCTTTCCCCAGCAGTGGCTCATGATTACTTTGTTGTTGCTCGTCTGCAATTTCCAACACTCGTCTGTGTTTGATATTTGATATTTGTTGTTGCTCGTTTGCAATTTCTAACACTCATCTGTGTTTGATATTTGATAATTGTTGTTGCTCGTCTGCACTTTCCAACACTCGTCTGTGTTATCACTTTGTTGTTGCTCGTCTGCACTACCCAACACTTGTCTGTGTTTGGTATGTAATATTTGTAGTTGCTTGTCTGCATTCTCCAACACTCGTCCGTGTTTTATCTGTTTGAAGCTTGTCTGCATTGTTCGGATACTCGTCTGTGTCATCCTCAACACTCGTCTGTGTTAGCTTATATTTGTATGTGTGGATTTGTTGATTATCCTGGTACTCGTCTGTATTGCTACTCCAAATGCTCATCTGTGTTTGAATTTCTAGTATTCGTCTATACCAGTGGCTGATATTCGTCTGTATCATCGCCTGAAGCGCTCGTCTGTGTTTCTTAGATCATCGTCTGTATCATTGACTGTTGACACTCGTCTGTGTTCTCTTGACGATCATCCAATGCTCGTCTGTATTGAAGAGGTTTAAAATCCTGACTGTGGGAATAAATGTCAAAATGGTTACCGGTCCTGGCGTAACAGGATTATCCGAAGGAGACTCGTCTGTCTCAGGCACCACTTATTAATGTTGCAACTGGCGTAACAGGTTTGCTCGAAGAAGACTCATCTGTCTTATACCATATATCCACGGATAATATATGAAGAGGGTTCCTCTACCTTGTTTATGCATGTCTATCCCACAGACTTTAGTGCATCACCGGTCCTGGCGTAACAGGTATATCCGAAGGAGATTCGTCTGTCTCAAGCCATATGTTTTGCAAAGTGTGAGGGCTCGTATGTCCAGCTCCTGGCGTAACAGGATTGTTCAAAGAAGACTCGTCTGTCAAAGTATTCTGATTCCAGATAATAGTTTCAACTTGGAAGAAGCTCGTCTGCTTTCTCTTCACTTCAGTCACCAAAGCTTCATTTTGTTGGGTTTATTTCCCAATTTTGCATTCTTCGTCAGAGTGCAAATTTCAGGTCTTCTTGGTATTCAACCACAGTTTATCTTGAACGGTCGATAGCCCGTGCTACCGTCCTTTTCAGATTAACAGTTGTTTGAATAGGGGCAGCTGTAACACCCCAAATTTGCCTTCTTCATTTTAAGCATCATATCACATCATATTCATCATGAACATATTATATTCTTAGCATCCTAGCATGGAAAGATGAGGCATAACATTTCTCATGACCTAGCATTAGGCATATGATCATCTGTGGAGGTTCTTGAAGCATCACAAGCTATGACAAGGGGCTCATTGGATTTGTACAAGTCCTATGAGGGGTCTACATTGTATTTACAAGTTCAAGTTCATTTGCAAAAGCTCAGAAGGTTGGAAGATCATCAGGGAAGCCAGGCTAGGGCAAAGCTCCTTCACAATGGTCCCAAACTAGGGTTTGAGTTTCAAGCATGAAAACCTCAATATTTTGGCCATTTCATTTGGGAAAAGTCTTTCATATGTTAAGAGGATCCTAGGTACCAAATTTGGTGAGAAAATTCCTTGTGGAAGTCAAGCATTTCTTCAGTTGCTTGCAGATGAAGAAACTGGTCAACTGTGCCTTAAAAAAGTCAACTGTGGGAATTCAAGGGGTCCAACCCCATTTTTATAGCCAAGGGATGTTCTTATAATGTTAAAATAGGTTTGGAAAGTTCAAAGATCAAGAATCATGAGGTTTTGAGGTGTTTTGCAAAATTGGTGTGAAGTTGGTTATGGAAAATGCCATTTTTGGCAAGTTTTTGCCCTAAAATTCAAGTGAGCATAACTTGGTGAAAAATTCTTCAAATGGACCAAAGTCAAACATGAAAGTTGGAGATTAAGGCCTCCCATTTTCAAAAAGTACAAGTACTTTTTCATAGCCTTCATGGTTAGAAAGTTAAGGCCCTCGAAAATTTGGTGAAAATTAGGGCAAAAGTTGATTTTTCACTTGTGCACCAAAGCAAAAAGGTTTGAAACTTAATTTTGAGTATTGGTACATACCAAATGAGGTTCCAATATTAAAATGCAATGCAAATGGCTCACTTTACTCCAAGAAATACCTCAAATTCGTGCACAATGAGAAGTTCCTTCCTTAAGTGTAATTTTTGCATGAACATGAAAAGAGTGTGACACTCTCATCCAATGGCCAGGATCTTTTGGTTTGAGATTAAGGGTCAGATATGGAGTGCACATGGGTAAGAGGCAAGGAAAGGCATGAGGTTTTCATGAGATCACACCAAACTTTCCAATTTTGCAAAATCACTCACACTCTCTCTTCCCACGTGCAAAGCCTCTAATTCTTTCAGCATTTCCTCATGACCTCACATAAAAGAAAATTAGGGTTTTAGAAGGATCCAGTTCTCTCTCATTTCTCAACTTCCAAGTTTTTGCTCAATTTGCATTTTCATTCGAATCTCTTCACACACTTGCTCTCTTCACAAACAAATCACAGATCCTTCATCCTTGAGAGCTCAGGATCACAAATCTCTCCATTGTGCAAGCTATTTCTCAAGATTCATCACCTTGCCATTTCAGGGCAGTTGGCTGCAAATTCTCAGATCCAGCAAGATTCAAGACTCTAGTTGCATTTATTTTGCAACTAGAGTGCATTTGGAGTGGATTGGCTTCATTATCTTGGCTTCTAACAAGATTTTTCAAGAACTGCAAGTTCAGGTGAGTTCCAAATCTCCAGATCTAAAAATGAAAATAGTTGTGTGCATTATAATCCTCTTGCCATGCTGATCATTCTGCTGGTTTTAGATTCAAGTTTGATGCATTATTGAGCTTGTTATGTGATTTTGAAGTTTCATGGCATAAACTGTTTGTCTTCGATCCATAAAATCCTTTGATCCATTGAGGTTTTCATTGCTAGTTTTGAACTCAGGGCACCTTAATTACTTGATCTGGAGCTTGTTGTGTATTTTTATTAAGTTTTGTTCATGTTGCGTGTTTTCCGGTGCCGGAGCCCTAGCTCCGGTCACCGGATTCTAGAATGTGTAATTAGGGTTTTCAGAGGTTGAAGATGACTCCTCCACCATCAGATCCTCCCATCTCAACGCATGTGTGTGTGCCACGTCAATTAATGACCATCTCTCCCTCACGTGCGTTTTTCTTTTATAATTGGTTTCTGATTAATCCAAATGTTACTCACCTCATGTTAACTATGTGTTCCCTCAGCTCTATTCAAATCATATTGCCACGTCATTTAATGAGATGAGTTACAGGATGTGTCCATCTAATCTAATGGCCAGTGTTTTTTCCACATTTTCCTTGAATTTCCACCCAGTATATTGTGTACTTGCGCAGAATTGGGTGGGCTCAACCACTATTCGCACCCCCCCTTGCCTTTGGGCCCAAATCATTTGAACTGAATCCTCTGCTCTTCACACCCTCCCAGCCTTTTCTCATTTTATTTCTTTCTTTTCTTTTATTTCTTTATTTCATTTTGCTTTTCAATTTTTAAAATTAGTTCCAAGTGTCCAAAAATTCTGAAATAATTCATGGAAGTCAATTTTAGTTTTCTTTATTTTTCGATATTTTTCTTTTCCATTTATTTTTAATAGCCACGTGTAAATTAATTCCCCAAGTTTAATTAATTCATTTTATTTCCTTTTTGTGCATTCTGCCTTGTCCAATTTCCACAATGATCCTCATTTTGAATTTCTTGTTGATTCTTTTTGCTCTGGATTTATAAGAGGGTGTACTTCATGTGTGATTTTTGCCCTGATTTTTAGAAACTTGTTGATTGGGCTTTGGTCTTTGACTTGTAAGTGAAGTTTCTTAACCCTAGTTCATGTTTAAGCCCTCTTTTGACTTGCATATCTTCTGAATTTCTTCCTATCCTTTTGGCATATTGTTATATCATGAGTGAAGATCATTTGTCCAAAGTTGTGGAATTTTTGGGTGCATTGTTGATTTGATTTGAATTTTTGTTCTTAACTTGTCCCATTTTGCTTCCTTTTGATCATAAGTTCTCTCATTAGCTTAGAAGGGCACTTGTGCCAACTTCTTCATCTCATTTGGGGTCTCTTTAGGGTATTGATATCATTATGATCTTGGTTTAGGGTTTGTATCTTGGAAGTCTTGTGTTTTGCTTACCTTTTAAGTTCATCCTTTCTTTTGTACATCCACCTCACTTCTTTGCTCCTTTCTTCCTATAAGTTGTTTTGTTTAGCTTTGTGTTTCTCTTCTCCTCATATCTTTTTCTTCTTAAGCACTTCTTTAACTTGATTTGGTTCTGGTCTTGTGCCTTGAGTTCATGACTTGTTCATTTTTGCTTTGCATCTTCTTAAGTTTACTTTGCTTTGCCATATGATTCATGTTGCCTCTTAATTGACTTGTATGCTTCTTCTCTCATTCTTGTGGCTTGCATTTGCATTGAGTTTATGTATATATGACTTCACTTCTGTTTGTATGATGTTGGCATGTCATATTGTTCATTTTGTTTTGCTTTTATGCTTATGTCACTAACCATTTCAGGGGCTATGGTAAGTGTGAGGTGCGGATGTGATTCCCACATCTCCAAATCTCATCTCTTCTCTTCTTATCCTTACTTGTGCTAACCTTTGATTGTTGGGCTTAGGCCTTACTCCCCTCTTCTTCTTTCTTCTTCTTCTCTTCTTCTTTCTTTCTTCTTTAGAATAGTTAACCACACTAACCTTAGGATCTCCATGCATGACAACACTTAGGATTCTAGTCCCCTTAGATTTTTCACCTTTTGAGATCCTTTTGGTGCTTTCTCTTCTCATCTTCAAACTTAATTTTAATTCACTTTAATAAAAGTTGAGTCTTCTCATGTGACATGAGACTTTGCTATGAGATACTTGCATGCGTTCCGTTTCGGGGCGAGGTGTAAGTTATCCCTCGTGGTGGATAGGTTTTAGCATGAGATTACTTCACAAAGAAAAGCATAAAAAAACAGTTCTTAACATAAAATCACAAAAAATACTTAATAAATGTTAATAGGTCAGTGTGTCTGAGCCTTCACTTGTGGGACTAGATTTAGGGATTTCCTCCATAGATAGGTGTGTCTCTTGCGCATTCCATTTCGGGATGATGTGAGACGTACATATCCCAGTGAGTAAGCCTTAGGTACACTTACCTATGCAAACTTCACTCATAAAAAGCTTCTAAAAAATCACAAACAAACAATAAACGTCTTTCCTTCGGGAATTCTTTTCTCATCTCTTTCGCTCCGTACGCGAACTTGCTCCTACTTGTCACTTTGCAAGACGGTTACACACTCGTCGTCCGAGTCTGCAACACCTGAGCAATGACATAGGCAGTTCAAGCCTTAATTCACAAGCAATCTTTTCCACCCCTAGTTAGGGGAACTACGGCGTCTCTGATCCTCATTGTCTAGATGAGGTAAGTAGGCAGCGGGGTAGGTCCCGTTCGAGCACAATCTTTATTTTCCCTACATTTTTCCTTTTCCTTTCTTTTTTCAGTTCCTTTCTCAATTTTCTTTTCCAGTTTCAGTTTCATTTTCTTTGTAGCAGCTTTCATCCCCTCACCCTTTGAAACAGTTTCTTTGCAAGCGTGGATCCCGTCGGGTACGGTGAACGATCTGGGTGATAATACCTTCCCAGGTCGTAACCGACTCCCGAACTCAGTCTCTTTGGTTCGCAGGACCTGTGTCCTTCCTTTTCTTTCTTCTGGTTTGTGTAGCATTACCATTCCCGTTCCTTCGGGATAAAAATGCCTGGCTGGCGACTCTACCTCTTTCCGCGCCACTTTCGCGTTTGTACCAGGATGGAAATCCGGGGAGCGACACATTGGAGCATGTTACTTGTGGTGAGGATAAGTGGAATGAAGGTGCAACCTATTTGCAACTCAATTGATCAATGATTGATGCGTCAATGTTTTGCTCGATACATGGCAATTATGGTGGTGGTATTTGCAACCAATTATAGCCCATATGCAATTCCTTTTGATGCCAAATGCATTTATAACATGAACCAACCATAAACCAGCTTGAAATTCCATGAAAATGCAGAAAAATGCAGAAAAAGCTGGTTTTTCTACAGCATGCGTCGATACATAAGCCTATGCATCGATACATAGCCTTTTTATGTACAACATGCGTCGATATATAAGTCGTATGCATTGATACATAAGTTTTTGAGTTCAGTATGTATAGATACATAGGCTTATGCGTCGATACATGGCCCATTTATGCGTCGATACATAAGTCGTATGTATCGACACATAACCTGCTGCGTTGCCTTGTTTTTGCCCAAACTTTGAACGGTCATATCTCTCTCAATTTTGATCGTATGAAGGAGTTCCACATATGGATTTGAAGCTTAGGATGCCCTCTTTCATTTTTCCAAGGTAGAATTTTCATAGGCGTCTTATTTTTGGGAAAAAACCTCTCTTGAAGTGGCTGCAAACATGACCAAAACTTGCCATTTTTGGAAATCCAAATTTTCCAAAAATGGTAAGTTTTAGTTTTTCTTGATTTTTCATGATCACTCCATCATTTCTTGATAAAATTTGAACCATAGGATCCTTGTAACCCTAATTTCATGATTTTGATCTCAAAAAATCAGGAGTTGACTTTTTCTTCAGCATGGTTGACTTTTCCCCAAATCCCTGATTTTCAGTCATCTGGCCCATTGAACCTCTTCCAAAATGAATTTGTGGATGAAATTTGAACCTTAGGCCCTTGACATCATATATAAGACAATGGAATCCAATTTGAATCAAAATTTCATGGAGAGGCCCAGTAGAGGTGAAACCCTAATTTGGCCTTTTTCATCAAGAGATGTTGCACTACTTGCCTCCTCAGATCAATTCAAATCTTTCCATGGCTTGTGGCTTCAAATGAAGGCTTGTGGGATGTTGTGAACTCTTTTCACAATGTTGAGAAGCTTTGTGCCCCTTTGATTGCCTTTGTATAGCCTTCAATTGCTTCAATCATTAATCACATACCTATGCCTTAGCTATTATACTACACATGATGCAATGTTGTTGGTTATTTTATGAATTTATGTATGCTAAATGCTATGCAAAATGTTGAGGGAATGAGAGGGCAAATTTTGGAGTGTTACAATTATGATTTTATTTTTATATTAAAATAAGTAAGTTATTTTTTTAATATTATAAGTATAAAAATATGACTACTTGAAGTCTTGAACTATATTGAGTTTCGCATTAACTTATAATTTAAATTAATTTTCTTTACTTATTGTTTAAATTTATATCTGAAATATTGAAGAAACATTTTTTAGTTTATATTTTAGAAATGATAAATATATATTAAAATTGTATTTATATTTTTTAATTATTCTCTAATAAATTGTTTATATAAAAGTTGTTTTTTAAACATGGAAGTATGTAAAATAGATGGATATAAAAAAAAAAAAGAGAAAATTAAATTATGACTTATGAGTATTTTTTGTTTTAATTTATCTTTTTGATTGTTTTAAAATTTAATGGGTAAGAATTTGAGAAAGTGTAACGGTCAGTATTTTATTTTTTATAAATTTAATAAACTTAAAATTTTAATTGTTTATATTATTAAGAGTATTTAATAAATAATTTGATAATAAAGTTAATTGATGCTACAAAATAAATAATAATAAATATAATAATTAGATATTCACATATAAATACAATAAATAAATAAGTAAGTATAAATAATAATAATAATAATATATTATTAATTTTATGTATACTAACTTAGTTATGAATAATAATAGAAAAAAGATTTTATCTTATAAGTTTCAATTTTATTAATTTATAAAGAAAATCCAAATTATTTTATAAGTTTTTAAATTTTAAATTTTAAATGTAATACATTTGTCCTAGTTGAAAATATTTTTCTTGGATCAATTGTTTTAATTGAATGTTATTAAATCTAATATGTTAGACTTTGAGAAAGTGTAATAGTTCCTAGCTGTTTTTTATTTATTTAAAAAAGTTAAAAAATAATATGGGTTAGATTATATTGTACTGTTTTTTTTTATATTTTAAAAATAAAGGATTTTTGTTTTTGTTTTTATAGTATAATTATTTTGAATAATAATATTTTCTTAATGTAAAACACTAAATAATTGTTATTAAGTTTATGTACAATAAATGAGTTAGGAATAATAATATTAATTATTTTTATTATTTAATTTATTTGAATTTAAAATAAAATAGATTACATCTTTATGATTGAATATTTTATATCATTATAACCGTTTAAAATTTAAATTGATTATATTCTTAGAGTATTTAATAAAAATTTAGTAATAAGTAAATTGATGTTACAAAATAAATATTAATAAATATAGTAATTAGTAGATAACACAAATAAATAAATTATAATAAATATAATAGTTATAGTTATTGATTTTATGTATACTAACTTAGTGATGAATTATTATTATTATTATTATTATTATTATTATTATTATTATTATTATTATTTCAATCATTTGTAATTTAAAAACTAAAAAGTTTTTATCTTTATAATATATGAGTTAGGAATAATAATATAAAGAAACTTATAAATTAATAGAAACTTATAAAAATAATTTTGTTTTTGGATAAACTATTTTAATGGAATGTTGTTAAGTATAATAGATTAGAATTAGAGAAAATGTAATAGTCATTTGTGTTGGGGAGATTTTTTATTATGGGGCGATGATCATTGTGAGACTTTATTCTTTGAGAGACACCTCTGTGAGAGACACATCACATATCCACCCATAACCCTAAGGTGATAGGTGGGTGGATTTTCTCATTTATAAATGCTCAAGTCACCACATTCCTATCCAATGTGGGACTATTATCTACACATACTCACACTTGATACATTCTCAACAATTTGATGTTTTTTGTAATTTAAAAAAGTTTTTTTTTGCTTAAAATTTTTTTTAAAAAGTTTAAAAATTTTATGGGTTAGACTATATAATACTTTTTTTAATCAAAAAATAAAAGATTTTTATTTTTAACTTTTTGTAGTGTATATTTATTTAAATATTAAAGAAATATTATTAAGTTTATGTCTAATAAATGAGTTAGAAATAATAATATTAATCATTTTTATTATTTAATTTATTTGAAACTTAAAAATAAGTTATGCATTGTCAAAATTGAAGAAGTTATGCATTGTCAAAGTTGGAAAATTTTCAAGAGGTTTATGAAGCAAAAAGGGTTTAAACTCAAGTTTCTTCCAAATGGGCCCATATTTTTCTAACTCAAACTCAACTATAAGATGAAAATTATACCTTGTAACCCCACGTTTATCCCTGTACCCCTACGGTAAAAATTTTTGGACGATTTTACCCTCATATAAATAGTAAATATTTCAAAAAATTTAACTTTTTCACCTCATTTCACCTCAGACAAGATTTTGGAAAAAAATTTGCACAGTTAAAATTTCATTCCGGATAACACATAGTAGCTACTTCCGGTTCAATTTTTTGCCAACTGGAAATCACCAGTAAGCTACTTCCAGTTCCTATTTTTTTTTATTTTACACTCTGGAAGTAGGGTCATTACTACTTCCGGTTTAGAACGTTACATACCGGAAGTAGCTAATGAGCTACATCCGGTTGTGTTTTTTTTTAAATTTTTTAATTTTTTTTAATAATTTTTTTTTGTTTTCTTTACAGTGTCTCAAATCAGAGGACGCGACGGACATATTCATCGGCAATTGTCCGATGGAAGGACAGTTCCTACGCATTTATACCAGCAGGAACTTGACGTACTACAGGCTGCTAATCCTGTTGCGCCTCATGTTCCTCCACATCCACCGTTCCCCGGAGGACCTTCTGATACCTCACTTTTGGTGAGGTACCAGAATCATATTGCGCGTCATTTGTGGGATGGTGAGGTAAGAGAACCTATAAACTTTCAATAATGAATAACATTTATTTTAATCTTTAGTTGATAATAACATAAAATATGTATTTTTTTTCAGGAGAGACGACCGAAGAAGGAGTTTAAGGTTGTTGCACATGGCAGCAAACTTATAGGATGGGTTCTTTCTATGCTCCCACCTCAGATACAGGAGTGGATGTCTCAGTCAGGTATATCGTCTCTTAAGTGGACCAGCTTATCCAGGATCGATATGAACCTCTTATCTGCATTTGTCGAGAGATGGCATCCTGAGACTTCGTCTTTTCATATGCCCTTTGGCGAGATGACCATCACGCTGGACGATGTATCCTGCCTCCTTCACACACCTATTAGAGGAGATCTATTTATCCCGACAGAAGGCACTACTAACTCAGATGCCATCAGTCTTGCTATTCGTCTGATGGGTATTTCGCTGGAGGATGCAGCCGAGGAGGTTCGTGCATGCAGAGGTCCATATTATAGACTTGAGTGGTTGAAGACTCATTTTGTTCGTCTGAGATCTGAGGAGAGATTTGATTGTGCGGCCAGGGTGTATATGTTGTTGATACTTGGCAACACTATTCTTACGGATAAGACCTTTACTCTTGTAGAGGCAAAGTATTTATCCCTGTTTGAGGACTTGGACAAATGTGGCAGATACTGTTGGGGAGCTGCTGCATTTGTCACACTTTATAGATACCTCGGATATGCTTCATTTTATTCGTGCAAGCAGCTTGGTGGATATGTCACTCTTCTACAGGTACACAATGTTAATTTTAATTTACTTTATTATTTCTAGTGACTTTATAATATTCATATTATGTAATTCATAATACGTTTAAATGATAATATTTTGATTACAGTGTTGGATTCACGAGTATTTTCCGAGTATTGGGAAGAGAGGCTTCTCGAAGATGTCTGGTGGTGCTGGTGCTCGGCTTCTGAGGGCGATGAAGTGGTGCTACAAGCAATCGTCGACGAAGGTTAACGAGTTCAGAGCTCAGATAGATGGATTGACACCCAATGATGTGATATGGCGCCCATTCGAGGATCATAGGCAACACATGCCCTTTGATGATATCGCTTTGTACAGGGGTGGTCTGCGATGGTACGATACATTTGTCCTTTATTTACCTGACAAATGCTTACGACAGTTTGGATACCAACAGTATGTACCATCACATCCCCCTGACATTGATTCACTAGACATAGTCGTTGACTGGGTCAATTACCACCAGAGCATTAGGTAGGTGATTCAGCAGGCGCGCTTTGCAGATGTTCCATATGATACTGTGGCAGAGTACTTGGCTTGGTACTACACAATATCTCATCCTCATTTGACTCCACCAGCTCGGGGAGAGGACATACAGGTTCCAGTTCCTGAGTTTGATGGTGGACCGACAAATCCGAGGTTATGGCATATATCACATGAGCTTAGTTGCTATTTGCAGCATCACCAGGTTGAGAAGGAGGATGATGAGTTTGTTGAGATCTTCCGAGCACTACGTCTAGCGCAGGGTGGACCGGTTCCTCAGGGTGGACCAGTTCCGCAGGGTGGACCGGCTCTTCAGGACGATGCGTGATCATTTATTGTAGTTATTTTTGTTGTAGTAATCTTTTGTTTTGTATCTTCAGATAACTTGTATGATTCATAATTATTCAGATGAAATCAAACTTATATTATTTATAATTGTTCATCCAGCATATAAAAAAGAAATAACATATTAAGGATAGTACTTTAGAAATATATAGAAAAAAATAAAACTATATTATAATTTAATATGGCTTGGGAGAATCGGGGTAAGCTTGTGCCAATGTTGTAACCGTCCAGAGAATCCTGTTATCCAAGATGTTGCATCTGGTGTGTGATTATCCAGCCAATCCACTATGACGGGTGGTAAAGGAAATCCTTCGTTCATGTTAACCTGTTACACACATGAATAGATATAATGTTTATCTGTAACAAAAAATGCATACATATAATGTTAACCTATAACAAAAATGAATAGATATAATTACCTGAACCCAATGATTTGAGTTTACAAAACCAATGCAGTAAATGGAGACATTAGGATTATGTTTAGTCGTCATAGGGAAGAACGTCAAACTAAGAGAACTTAAGGATACAAGAACGATGTTATAACGATTTTCTATGACATAACCCATTTCTGGTAGTGTCATCCATTTATCATATGGATGAGAACCTACAGATGATATCAACAAGGATTCTCTTACTTTTCCTAAGCGATCACCAAATACTTTCGCATAAAGACTATTTCTAGGTCCTCTGATTTCATTATCTAGATCACGACGAACCATTGACCAACCATCTTCACCATACCCATGCATTGATGCAATGGCTCTAAATCCACAATTTCCATCATCCTTAACATCAACAATGTCATCAATAAAAGGTCTGATATGTGTCGGAAATTGTGCAATGTACCTGTGAGACGGTTTTTTCTTTGACGTCTGTGATAACTGTGAACATGGCCTCTTGGACAATTTCTGAGAATTGTTTTGTGATTGTTCAACATACTCATGATACGAAGGATCACGATAAACATCATACCCAACAGGTTTTTTCCCTTTTCTCTTCACTCCTCCTTATGTTTTTATCTTCTCAGGTGGTGGTACCATCTTTGTTGTATTGGGGTAAGCTATTTCACACACCCTACTTTTTAATGCTCTGTTACCTGTAACATCTAATGAATAAAACCGTTTCCATAGTACCTCAATTGCAGCTGTCATATCCAACTCTGCTCCTTCCTCTGTGTCCACCTCTTGTTCACCTTCCATACTTAGTTTCCTCCAATGGATATGAATAACATCTATTGGTATTGGTTCACCTCTCAATTTGTATTTTCCTAACTCACAGGTACAAGGTAAACCATAAACTGTTCTACGAAAGCATCTGCACATCTGGGTGTTTGTACCCACCATGTCAACCCTGTGCCATTCTTCATCAATATGATGCAAAGCTGCTCTAGATACTGAATTAACCAAATTCACATAAAATGGACCTCTATGGACACACTCAACCTCGTAAAAACTCTTCTGAAACGAAGCTCTAATATTGCCCACTTGAACTTCGCTTTCACATTCTTGGTTATGTGATATCGACAAAGCATAATGACTGTCGTTGGAAATACAGTTTCAATTTCTTTTATCAAAGCAAGATCTCTATCGGTTAAAATTACTTGTGGCCATAACCCTTGTTTCGTGAATAATTGTTTCAGTTTATCCAGTACCCAACACAAAGTCTCTGTTTGCTCCGATTCCATATAGGCAAATGCAACAACAAATGTTAATTCGGTTGATGTGATACCAACTATTTCAAACAAAGGTTGCCTATACTTATTGTTTTTATACGTATTATCCATAATCAACAAAATCGGGAACATATTCAACAATTTCACAGAGTCTGGATGAGCCCATAAGATATCTTTCACAACTTCTGATTCATCTTTTTTTCCTACTATAATAAACATAATTCGATTCATCAATCAACTTAAGCAAATGTTGTATTTCTGTTCTACTTCCCCTAATTTTTTCCTCAATCTTACTCTTATGTTTATATATTTGGGTGATTCGAGTCACAATGTTTGGATCTCGCTCTTGCAAAGACAACAAAATATGTCTTGGAGGAACACGACGTTTTGTCAAATCTAAAATATGTTGTTGGTCATCTTCAGTGAGTCGGCTAACAAATGCATGACCTTCAAATATATCTGGTAAACCATGGTTATGAACGCCACATTTTACATCGATTTTCCAACCAGAACCATCCTTTAAAGGTGTTTATCTAACTTTGAATGGACACTCACATCTTTTGGAAGCACTTTGTGTTTCGCTTTCTCGTTCTTTGTCCTTTCCACCTCTATCGCAGCCAAATATAACTTTGTCACTTCTTCCTCTCTTCCCTGTCTTTGTGTCCGAGCGAGTGATTATAATAGTAACCATATTTCTGAGTCCAACCTCCCTGATCCATCGAGTCGCCTCTTCTCTTGTAGGAAATTTTTGTGTAGTAGAGAATATATTTGTAGTATCTACTTTTGAGTCATCCTTCGCGCATATCATCAAAGGCAGTTCCTTGTCTCCTAAAAACACATACTTCCGGTTCTTAATTTTTCTAACCGGAAATCTTACCCATTGTACATCCGGTTCGTCTTTTCCAAATTTAAAAAATATTATTTTTTTACTCTGACTTCGCGGTAAAAATTTTACGTTTTTATTTAAATATTAAAAGGGGAAAATTGGAATTAAAAAAACTTGTAGGGGTATCGGGCTAAACGTAGGGGTACAGGGTATAATTTTCCTATAAGATCATGCACGACCCATAGATCATAATATCTGATTTTTTATATTTATTTTCTATTATGTTGGATTTAATTCATTTAAATTCAATTTTAATTAAGATAAATATTGAAAAATCAAATATTTGATCTTAGGACTGTTTTATGATCAAATATTTGATGTTTATGATCATTATAAGGATTCAATTTCGTTCAAAACTAAAAGAGTATGTCTTAATACCAAATTTTGACCAAAATGAAAACTTCCTAACTTCATCCTCAAGCAACCTCAAATCCATCAACAAGGCCCAACTTTTTAAACCTATTTCTTTCTCCTATATAAACTCATGACTCTCTCACTCACAATACAAAAAAAAAAATTCTTGCCTCAGGGAACAGGAAGAGGACGAAAAAAAACAAATCGAAAAAAGAATTGAAAAGAAAAAGTACATTGTGGCGGTGCGGCTAGTTGTTTCTCATCATAAGGTTTTTTTCAAATCTGTATATGTTAACTTACGTTTTTTCAATTACTATTATTATATTATGTTAACATATATCATAAGTTTTTTTTCCAATTACTATTATTCTATATGTTATTCTACTATTATTTTATATGTTATTAGTATACTTGTTTTTATATATAATATACTACCGTTTTTGTTTGTTTTTTTTGTTAACATACACAGATTTTTTTAACATATGTTTCTTATACAAGTTTAATATATATATATATATATATATATATATATATATATATATATAATGTTCTAACGTGTTTTTTTTCTAACCTATATTTTTTTTAGTTCTTTTCTTATTTCTTTCCATGTTTTTTAGTTCTTTTATTTATTTTAAACCAATTAATTAATTTGATGAATGTTTTAACCAATAAAGAAATAGGAAAAATTAATATTTTCTTTATAAAACCATAAAATATCAATTTTTTTAATCTTAATAATCAAATTGAATTAATTTTCTTAAAATTAAATTTTCTTAAAACTAATTTTTCTTTAAAAAAATCAATCATTAAGATTTATCTTTTCTAAAAAATCCCATTAATCGTTTTTACGCGAATTTTCGATATTTCTTCTTGCTCCATCCTTATTCCTCTTCGATTTTAATTTTCTTTTTTGCTATTTAATTTCTTAGAAAATTGTATAGGGTGTGCAAATTATGTAATAGTGTATATTTATTTTCTTGCATTTTTTCCTCTAAATGATGTAACTGCTCATGGGATGTAATAGCGTAGGATTTTTACTTTCCGCACCTTATTATGTAATTGCCTCAAAGCCATGTAATAGTCTTAGGATTTATTTTCCGCACTTTACTTTTTGCACCCTATAACTGTTAGATGTATGAATAATAGGATTGTATTGTAAGATAAAATCAATCGTTAGATCACTAACTCAAAGATTATAATAATTGTAATTAACACACTCTATTCACACACGTAAGTTGATCGTTCTACGATCGCCATATGCACCTCCTAGGGTTTCCTCTCTTGGTTGACTTTAACAAATGGTCAAGTCCCTCGAACGTGGGGGTGTCTTAATAAATGTCCCTACAGATTAAAAATCATCATAGTCCCTTCAAGATAAAAGATCATAGTCCCTTCGAAGTTGCCTACGAATAAATGATCTTGTCCCTCGATGACCCTACGAAAATGATGATAGTCCCTTCGAATTACTAAGACACCCCTACAAGTTGCCTTCGTTGACCATACGATGACCCTACGCCCGTCCCTTAACAAAATCCATGGTAATGACAACCTACTCCTTAATAGTAGGGATAGTCTTACCCTTGAAAGGAAATAAAAGAATACGAAAGACTAGTCTAGGGTAGGTACAACTTAGTTACTTGCTCACACTTCAAAATACTCTTTACACCCCACTTTTCAAACAATTTTCAAACTTAAAAGCTTTGAATACATCCATACGAGGATCATTACAAAGAATTATGAAAATTTCTAAACACACGCTACACTTTCCTTTTTCAAACAAATAAGTGAACTAAGTAACTAATAGCCTATGGATAACCATGGATATAAAGGGTGCTAATACCTTCCCTTTATATAACCTACCCCCCGAACTTAGAATTTTAAAAAAGGTCTTTCATGTTCTTTTATACCCTTTCCTATTGGATAAAATAAAAGTCGGTGGCGACTCTTGCTATCCGCAACATAAATAAAAAGTCAGTTCTCCCACCGTATTACAGAACTGGCGACTCTGCTGGGGAGTACTTAGTAAAAGAGGGGTTACCTTAGGAATTAAGATCACTTACTTGTTTGCTTTGTTTGCTTTATATGTAAGGGATTGTTTTGGGGTTATTGTGTGAAAGATCCTAACCCGGATCTAGTGCCTTAGGTAAGTGGCAATAGACCAAGGAAACTGTACGGCGTATACCGATATGGTTGATCTGGTGGCTACAGTTAGTGTGACTTCTTGGTTGGTGCTTATGTTCCTTATGTAAGTTGAGGATATATGAGGCTGCCATATGTTGTCATTAACACTAACTACCCTTTAGAACCTTAATTGACCCATCGTGGCCTTTAGAAAGTAGTGAGATAGTCGGCTTTGGAGAAGTCTAAAGTTGGTTAATACTCGATGCTACGCTCATTGAGATTTTAATCTTGGGGGGTTTTGGTTGGCAAGTCAGTTTCCTACTGAACGACAACCCTTGAGAAGGATCAGTGATATTGAGATCTCTTAGAACCCGGTTACTTTTACTAGGACAGAATGAACCAACTAAACTTCAGGGGGAGGGTACTTTCCTTTAAACCTCATGCAAGCCTCTAAACCTAGGGTTATTGTGTGACTTGCTTGTGTGTGCCACATGTTTGTGATTGAACATAACATCATAACATCATGACATCATAAGCATAACATTCTCACTAACCATTTCAAGGACCAAAGGATTTATCTTTGTTCTTTGTTGCAGGTTATGGCTTCCACTCATAGGAACACTATCCGGATCAACTTTGTAGGGATACCTTCCAAGCTTAAGGATTTGGTCCCAAAACTTCCTGAAAGCTCCTGGTTCATCAAGAAGCATGGTTATCTACTTGACTTGGTTACCTCAGGATTTGATGAAGATATGATGAGTGTCCTATTCCATTTCTTTGATCCTAATCATCATTGCTTTACATTTCCTGATTATCAGCTTGTTCCCACAATGGAAGAATTCTCCAAGTTACTTGGGGTACCTATCCTTGATCAGAAACCTTTCACAGGCTTAGAGAAGGAGCCTAAACCTGAAGTCTTTGTTGCAGCCCTACATTTGAAGAAATCAGACATTTTCCTAGAAACAAGAAGCGGAGTTAAGGGTATTCTTGCCAGAGTATTGATAGAGAAAGCTCAGTTATTCTTGGATGCTATGACTTACGATACTTTTGAGGAAATCTTGGCCTTGCTGATTTATGGTTTGGTGTTATTCCCTAATCCAGACCAGTTCATAGATGTTCAAGTCATCAACACATTTCTGACTCACAATCCAGTGACTACATTACTTGGAGATACCTTACACTCTCTTCACACTCGTACTACGAAAGCGAGAGGAACTATGATGTGTTGCATACCTCTACTATCTAGGTGGTTTATTTCTCACCTTCCTCGGTCCGTGATGAAGAATGAACAGGGTTTGGGATGGTCTAAAAGGATGATTCACTCTCTGATTCAGATATTCACTGGTGTTCCCGGTCTATGGAAAATGTCACTATTATTGACCGTTGTGGGGAATTCCCTAATGTGCAACTCCTTGGCATAAGATATGGCATTAATTACAACCCTTCTTTAGCTCTACGATAGTTTGGTTATTTCGGAGTAATGCTCCTCAAGACATGCTTATTCAGGGTATTGTGTTTGATTACGACAACGATCTTCAAAGTTACCGTCAAAGTTTATATGAGCTTGGAGTAAAGTGAACAAGGTTGATAGTAAGACTCCGGAACCAAAGTACTTCATTCCTATGGAACCTTACCTCAAATGGGTACGGTATCGTGCTCAGACTCTTATGATGTCATATCTTGTTATTCTAACGGTTACTTTGGAGCCTATTGCTGAAGGAAATGTTCCTTACACCATCCTTCATCCAGATATGCCCACTGATTTGGAAGATCTGCAGAAGTCCTGGATGTAACTGAAGGAGCAAAGAGATACCTTTGAAACTCTGTTCAAGGTTAGCCAAGAAAAAGTGTTGGAGCTGACAAAGCAACTTCACGAGGAGCGGAATCTCAACACATATCTCAACACTAAGAGGAAACGTCCATGGGAGACTTAAATTTCAAGATGTTTCATTTTCTTTATAAATTTTGTTTGTTTTAATTTGTAAGCCCAAGGGGAAATATCATATCAAGCCTACTAATAAGAGTTTTGTTTTTGTTTGTTTTAACAAATTTATATCTTGCGGTCCTTGAAAATATTGCATATGCATCTACATACCAAATCATTGTATGATAGGTTTTCACAACAGATTTCTCACTTCTCGCTGTTTATTTCAGCAGAAATGGCTCTCGAACAATCTGTCAAAGATCTCCAAGCTTAGAATGCTCAGTTTCAAGAAGCGATCCTGAGTTTGTCCAAGGGGAAAGAAGAGTTGAAAGAAATCCTCTCTAAGGACATGAAAAAGAAGAATCCTGAACACAATGAGGATGATTAGTTGGAGCAACTGCAAGATGAGATGGAAGAGATGAGAATCCAAATGAGTGGCCAGGTGGCTCTTATCCAGAGCTTAGCCCTGGGGCAAAAAGAGCTGAGAATTATTTTGACCCTCTTGGTTATCTTTAACAAATGGTCAAGTCCCTCGAACGTGGGGGTGTCTTAATAAATTTCCCTACAGATTAAAAATCATCATAGTCCCTTCAAGATAAAAGATCATAGTCCCTTCGAAGTTGCCTATGAATAAATGATCTTGTCCCTCGATGACCCTACGAAAATGATGATAGTCCCTTCGAATTACTAAGACACCCCTACAAGTTGCCTTAGTTGACCATATGATGACCCTACGCCCGTCCCTTACCAAAATCAGAGGTAATGACTACCTACTCCTTAATAGTAGGGACATTCTTACCCTTGAATGGAAATAAAAGAATACGAAAGACTAGTCTAGGGTAGGTATAACTTAGTTACTTGTTCACACTTCAAAATACTCTTTACACCCCACTTTACAAACAATTTTCAAACTTAAAAGCTTTGAATACATCCACGCAAGGATCATTACAAAGACTTATGAAAATTTCTAAACACATAAAACACTTTCCTTTTTCAAACAAATAAGTGAGCTAAGTAACTAAGAGCCCATGGATAACCATGGAAATAAAGGGTGTTAATACCTTCCTTTTATATAACCTACCCCCGAACATAGAAATTTTAAAAAAGGTCTTTCATGTTCTTTTATACCTTTTCCTATTGGATAAAATAAAGGTCGGTGGCGACTCTTGCTTTGCATAACATAAATAAAAAGTCAGTTCTCCCACCGTGTTACAGAACTGGCGACTCTGTTAGGGAGTACTTAGTAAAAAAGAGGTTACCTTAGGAATTAAGATCACTTACTTGTTTGCTTTGTTTGCTTTATATTTAAGGGATTGTTGTGGGGTTACTCTGTGAAAGATCCTAACCCGGATCTAGTGTACCTTAGGTAAGTGGCAATAGACCAAGGAAACTGTACGGCGTATACCGATATGGTTGATCTGGTGGCTAAAGTTAGTGTGACTTCTTGGTTGGTGCTTATGTTCCTTATGTAAGTTGAGGATAATATGAGGCTGCAATATGTTGTCATTAACACTAACTACCCTTTAGAACCTTAATTGACCCATCTTGGCCTTTAGAAAGTAGTGAGATAGTCGGCTTTGGAGAAGTCTAAAGTTGGTTAATACTCAATGTTACGCTTATTGAGATTTTAATCTTGGGGGGTTTTGGTTGGCAAATCAGTTTCCTTCTGACTCACAATCTAGTAACTATATTACTTGGAGATATCTTACACTCTTTTCACACTCGTACTACGAAAGCGAGAGGAACTCTGATGTGTTGCATACCTCTACTATCGAGGTGGTTTATTTCTCACCTTCCTCGATCTGTGATGAAGAATGAACAAGGTTTGAGATGGTCTAAAAGGATGATGTCACTCTCTCATTCAGATATTCACTGGTGTTCCCGGTCTATGGAAAATGTAACTATCATTGATTGTTGTGGGGATTTCCCTAATGTGTCATCCTTGGCATAAGATGAGACATTACTTACAACCCTTCTTTAGCTCTATGACAATTTGGTTATGCTCGGAGTAATGGTCCTCATGACATGCTTATTCAGGGTATTGTGTTTGATTACGACAACGATCTTCAAAGTTACCGTCAAAGGTTTATACGAGCCTGGAGTAAAGGGAACAAGGTTGATAGTAAGACTCTGGAACCAAAGTACTTTATTCCTATGGAACTTTACCTAAGATGGGTATGGTATCGTGCTCAGACTCTTATGATGTCATATCTTGTTATTCTACCGGTTACTATGAAGCCTATTGCTGAAGGAGATGTTCCTTACACCATCCTTCATCCAGATATGCCCACTGATTTGGAAGATCTGCAGAAGTCCTGGATCCAACTGAAGGAGCAAAGAGATACCTTTGAAACTCAGTTCAAGGTTAGCCAAGAAAAAGTGTTGGAGCTGACAAAGCAACTTCACGAGGAGCAGAATCTCAACACATATCTCAACACTAAGAGGAAGCGTCCATGGGAGACTTAAATTTCAAGATGTTTCATTTTCTTTATAAATTTTATTTGTTTTAATTTGTAAGCCCAAGGGGAAATATCATATCAAGCCTACTAATAAGAGTTTTGTTTTTGTTTGTTTTAACAAATTTATATCCTGCGGTCCTTGAAAATATTACATATGCATCTACATACCAAATCATTGCATGACAGGTTTTCACAACAGATTTCTCATCTTCTCGCTGTTTATTTCAGCATAAATGGCTCTCGAACAATCTGTCAAAGATCTCCAAGCTCAGAATGCTCCGTTTCAAGAAGCAATCCTTAATTTGTCCAAGGGGAAAGAAGAGTTGAAAGCACTCCTCTCTAAGGACATGAAAAAGAAGAATCCTGAACATAACGAGGATGATCAGTTGGAGCAACTGCAAGATGAGATGGAAGAGATGAGAATCCAGATGAATGGCCAGGTGGCTCTTTCCAGAGCTTAGCCCTAGGACAAAAAGAGCTGAGAATTATTTTGACCCTCTTGGTTGCCTTTAACAAATGGTCAAGTCCCTCAAACGTGGGGGTGTCTTAATAAATGTCCCTATAGATTAAAAATCATCATAGTCCCTTCAAGATAAAAGATCCTAGTCCCTTCGAAGTTGCCTACAAATAAATGATCTTATCCCTCGATGACCCTACGAAAATGATGATAGTCCCTTCGAATTACTAAGACACCCCTAGAAGTTTCCTTCGTTGACCATACGATGACCCTACGCTCGTCCCTTAACAAAATCCAAGGTAATGACTACCTACTCCTTAATAGTAGGGACAGTCTTACCCTTGAATGGAAATAAAAGAATACGAAAGACTAGTCTAGCATAGGTACAACTTAGTTACTTGCTCACACTTCAAATTACTCTTTACACCCCACTTTTCAAACAATTTTCAAACTTAAAAGCTTTGAATACATCCATACGAGGATCATTACAAAGACTTATGAAAATTTCTAAACACACACTGCACTTTTCTTTTTCAAACAAATAAGTGAGCTAAGTAACTAAGAGCCCATGGATAACCATGGATATAAAGGGTGCTAATACCTTCCCTTTATATAACCAACCCCTCAAACTTAGAATTTTTAAAATAGGTCTTTCATGTTCTTTTATACCCTTTCCTACTGGATAAAATAAAAGTCGGTGGCGACTCTTGCTATCCGCAACATAAATAAAAAGTCAGTTCTCCCTCTGTATTACAGATCTGGCGAATCTGCTGGGGAGTACTTAGTAAAAGAGGGGTTACTTTAGGAATTAAGATCACTTACTTGTTTGATTTGTTTGCTTTATTTTTAAGGGATTTTTGTGGGGTTACTGTGTGAAAGATCCTAACCCGGATCTAGTGTACCTTAGGTAAGTGGCAATAGACCAAGGAAATTGTACGGCGTATACTGATATGGTTGATCTGGTGGCTACAGTTAGTGTGACTTCTTGGTTGGTGCTTATGTTCCTTATGTAATTTAAGGATAATATGAGGCAACCATATGTTGCCATTAACACTAACTACCCTTTAGAACCTTAATTGACCCATCTTGGTCTTTAGAAAGTAGTGAGATAGTCGGCTTTGGAGAAGTCTAAAGTTGGTTGATACTGGATGCTACGCTCATTGAGATTTTAATCTTTGGGGTTTTTGGTTGGAAAGTAAGTTTCCTACTGAACAAAAACCTTTTGAAGGATCAATGATATTGAGATCTCTTAGAACCCAATTACTTTTACTAGGACATAATGAACCAACTAAACTTCAGTGGGAGGGTACTTTCCTTTAAACCTCATGCAAGCCTCTAAACCTAGGGCTATTGTGTGACTTGCTTGTGTGTGCCACATGTTTGTGATTGAACATAACATCATGACATCATGACATCATAAGCATAACATTATCACTAACCATTTCAAGGACCAAAGGATTTATCTTTTTTCTTTGTTGTAGGTTATGGCTTCCACTCGTAGGAACATTATCCGGATCAACTTTGTAGGGATACCTTCCAAGCTTAAGGATTTGGTCTCAAAACTTCTTGAAAGCTCCTGGAACATCAAGAAGCATGGTTATCTACTTGACTTGGTTTCCTCAGGATTTGATGAAGATATGATGAGTGTCCTATTCCAGTTCTTTGATCCTAAACATCATTGCTTTACATTTCTCGATTATCAGCTGGTTTCCACAATGGAAGAATTCTCCAAGTTACTTGGGGTACCTATCCTTGATCAGAAACCTTTCACATGCTTAGAGAAGGAGCCTAAACTTGAAGTCATTGCTGCAACCCTACATTTGAAGAAATCAGACATTGTCCTAAAAACAAGAAGCGGAGTTAAAGGTATTCTTGCCAGAGTATTGATAGAGAAAGCTCAGTTGTTCTTGGATGCTATGAGTTACGATGCTTTTGAGGAAATCTTGGCCTTGCTGATTTATGGTTTGGTGCTATTCCCTAATCCAGACCAGTTCATAGATGTACACGCCATCAACATCTTTCTGACTCACAATCCAGTGACTACATTACTTGGAGATATCATACACTCTCTTCACACTCGTACTACAAAAGCGAGAGGAACTATGATGTTTTGTATACCTCTACTATCTAGGTGGTTTATTTCTCACCTTCCTCGATCCATGTTGAAGAATGAACAGGGTTTGAGATGGTCTAAAATGATGATGTCACTCTCTCATTCAGATATTCACTGGTGTTGCCGGTCTATGAAAAATGTCACTATCATTGACCGTTGTGGGGAGTTCCCTAATGTGCCACTCCTTGGCATAAGATGGGGCATTACTTACAATCCTTCTTTAGCTCTATGATAGTTTGATTATGCTCGGAGTAATGGTCCTCATGACATGCTTATTCAGGGTATTATGTTTGATTACGACAACGATCTTCAAAGTTACCGTCAAAGGTTTATACGAGCTTGGAGTAAAGTGAACAAGGTTGATAGTAAGACTCTGGAATCAAAGTACTTCATTCCTATGGAATCTTACCTCAAATGGGTACGATATCGTGCTCAGACTTTTATGATGTCATATCTTGTTATTCTACCGGTTACTATGGAGCCTATTGCTGAAAGAGATATTCCTTACACCATCCTTCATCCAGATATGCCCACTGATTTGGAAGATCTGCAGAAGTCCTAGATCCAACCGAAGGAGCAAAGAGATACCTTTGAAACTCAGTTCAGGGTTAGCCAAGAAAAAGTGTTGGAGCTGACAAAGCAACTTCACGAGGAGCGGAATCTCAACTCATATCTCAACACTAAGAGGCAGTGTCCATGGGAGACTTAAATTTCAAGATGTTTCATTTTCTTTATAAATTTTGTTTGTTTTAATTTTTAAGCCCATGGGGAAATATCATTTCAAGCCTACTAATAAGAGTTTTGTTTTTGTTTGTTTTAACAAATTTAAATTATGCGGTCCTTGAAAATATTGCATATGCATCTACATATCATATCATTGCATGACAGGTTTTCACAACAGATTTCTCATCTCCTCGCTGTTTATTTCAGCAGAATTGGCTCTCGAACAATCTGTCAAAGATCTCCAAGCTTAGAATGCTCAGTTTCAAGAAGTGATCCTGAATTTGTCCAAGGGGCAAGAAGAGTTGAAAGCACTCCTCTCTAAGGACATGAAAAAGAAGAATCCTGAACACAACGAGGATGATCAGTTGGAGCAACTGCAAGATGAGATGGCAGAGATGAGAATCCAAATGAATGGCTAAGTGGCTCTTATCCAGAGCTTAGCCTATGGGCAAGAAGAGTTGAGAATTATTTCGACCCTCTTGGTTGCCTTTTGTAAACACCCCAAATTTTCCCTCACTAAGTTCACACCATGGCTTGTGATCTTTTCATTTGCATTATTTCAATCATATCATCTCATATTGCATTTTTGCTTCACTACATTGGTTCAAAGTCATCTGCATCTAGGGTTTGTGATCTGAGTAATCCATGGGTCATCTGAGCCACTCCAAAGGTCTTCAATCATCTCAAGAGGGTCCATGTATGTTCAATCATCATATTTTATCCTCCAAAGATCAAGGAAGCCAAAAAATCACAAGAACTTGCAAAGCATGGAAGCAGAGCCAGGTTTAACTGCACAGATGACCTGAAATTAGGGTTTTGGTTTCAGAGGCCATAACTCCAAATTTTTTGGTCATTCTTGTTTCTATTGGTCTTAATATTTTATAAGGATCATACATACCAAGTTTGATGAATAAATTCATTGTGGAAGTCATCTGATCACTAGGTAACTTCCTGAGCAAGTCAGAGCAAAATCAGGGCATCTGAGGCCCCTCAACATGGGACCAAAATGGATTTTTCATCAAATTGAAGTTATATGGTCTTTATTTGATCATTTAAGTGCTTAGAAGTTCATAAATTTGAAGAAAAGTGAGCAAAACCAAAAGTTGCCAAAAATGGAAATGACTTGTAATGTAAACTTTCCATTTTGGGAAAGTTTTTCAACCTCCTCTTTCTTAACCAAAAATGCTTCAAATGAAAAATTATTGGTCATGAAATTTGTAGATTGGATCATTCCCTTTTCAAAAAGTACAAGAGCAAGATCTAATTCATTTTGGAACTCAAGTTATGGCTTTCCAAAATTGGCAAAAATCACATAATTTCATGTTTTATGCCAAAGAGGCATTTTTGCAAAACCTCATGCCAAGCTATTTTGTGACTTCAAATTGACTTCTAATCACCATACAAACATAACACATTGCCTAAAACTCAGAATTGGCCCAAGAATTTCCAAATTTCATGACTTGCACATAAAGAAATCTCAAAAGGGCCAAAGGTTCACAAATTTGCAAAACCTCCCATAACCTTTCACAAACTTGCTGATTTGCCTCAAAGAGATTTCCATGGACATGCTTGAATCTTGCTGCACCAGACACCCCTTTGTCCTTGGCCTGAAATAGCCCATACCTCAAAGTACAACTTTGTTGACTTTTTTTTGCAAGAAGGCCATACCAATCAGCATAGCCCACACCAACTCCACAGACCTATCACAGCTTGATATGTGGACAAAATGAAACTCATAACACACAAGAAGCAAGCCTGAAACCACATCATTGCCATAGTTCACAAAAATTCTCCCTCTTGCATTTTCTATCGAATCTCACAACTCAGCCACTCATTCTCAAAACAAACACCACCATTCATCTCCAAATTCATCACTGAACATTTCCCACCCTTCACTTTGCCCTGAAAGTCACCATACACAAAATACGATCCCCCCCCCTAAACTGAACTTCACTGAACTTTAAAAAGAGGTTGCATACACTTCAGAAAAGCATCAAAGAAGCTCAAGGGAGGTTAGAGGAAGTCATTTTCATCAAGAAGAAGACCCAGGCAGCTCCATTGGCAAAGCTTCATCTCAGGTATCTTCTTGAAACTTTTTTCCAGAAATCTTTTCTTTAGTTATGAGATGGTAGAGTTTGTTCTCCTGATTGCAATGAGCATTTATTTTTTAAGAATGGTTGAGTATTGATTGTGTATGCATGTTCTGAAATTTTGTCCATTTTTATGTTTTTGTTCGAATCATGATTATGGTGCAAAATAAATGAATTATGTTGCTGGATTCTTGTTTTATGGGGTTTGGGGATCATTTATGGAGATTTGGGGGGCTTATCATGACCTAGGGAGTGATTTGGGAATTTTCAAGGGAGAGTGTGGCCGGAGAAGATGACCGTAGGTCATTTCCGGCCACCTGAAAGTAATTAAGGCTAATTAGGGTTAGGGTTCCAGGTTTGAACGTAGGCCGTTAGATGAGGGTTCCCGCGCGTGATTGGAGGGTGGGGATTGATTCACTTAAGTTTAATCAGGTTTAATTAATGTTTTAATTAAGTTTAGGGAGATTTGAATCTGGGGCCGTAGGATAACGCGCCAGTCAACCATTTCAAAGACCAGATTTGATCATGTCTCTCCATTGTGCATACTTTCTTTTTATTTTCTTTTTAATTCATTTTTTCTATTTTAATTTGTACGAATTTTTAAAAATAGTAAAAATAGTCAAAAAATTCTGAAATATTTTATTAAACCTTTTATTAATTTTTCAGAACCCAAAAATATTTTTATTTTTATTTTTTGCATTAAAAAATATGTTTAAATCATTTAAATGTTATTTTTAATTAGTTAATTGACTTCAATTAATTAAAAATACATTTAAGTATTTAAAAATCACAAAAAAATTCAGAGAACATCTTTGAACATTTAGAAATATTTACAAACTCACCACACAAGTTTCTTCTTGGATTTGATCACACTTTGACATTTTTTATTGAATTAGGGTTCTTAAATTGTTCATTTTTTAACCCTAACTTCAAAAATTCATAACTTTTAAACCAAGATGAGTTTGTGAATGATTCTTTTTGCATTGTTCTATGCATGACTTCTAGTTTCCAAAATCATTTTTGTTTCATTTTTATCTTTCATTTTCAATTTATTTGGCATTTTACCTTGAGGATCACCCTTAAAACCCTAAAAACTTAGGAAACTCATAACTTCCTTTAGGTTTAGCTTCTGACTTCCCCCTTTGGATGGTAAACTAGTATAGGTTTAGGGTTCCTTTAAGTCCATTTTCAATTTTTTATCTTATGATTTGCTTCTGTTTTTGAGTTTTGCATCTCACATGTTCATATAACCCTAATTTCTCATCTTCATTTGCATACATCTTGCATATGCTTGCATTAATGAACTTGCCATGACATTTTATGCATTCACATGACTTCTAAGACATCTTAGGACACATTAGAATCATGCTTGATCATTGCATCATCCATTTGCCATGTTATGCATTCATTTCATTTCATGTGCATTCATGAACTTTCATGCTCCTTTCATGCTTCATTTGCATCTTCATCACTTGTATGATCATTCACATCTCTTGACATGCCTTCATACCATCTCTTAGCATCATTTGCATCATGAACATGCTTCTGGTTTTGTTTTTTCATCTTTGCATTTCATTTCATTTTCATTTCATTTCATTTCCTTTTACTAACTTTTCAGGTGGTAAGTGTTTGAGAAGTGAATTTGCCTTCACTTCTCACAATCTCTTCTCATTTCTCTTATGCATTCATTGCTGCATTTTGTATGTGAATTAGAGTGAGATTGCTCATTCATGTTCCTTCCTCACTTTCTTTCTTCAAGCAACTTATCTTCTTAAGTGAAGTAAGTTGGCTTGCTTCTTCTGCTTCTCCTCCTTCCATATTTCTTCTTCCTTGGTGGCTTTTCCTGAAGATCTTCTTGCAAGCCTCATAAACCCTAGGAACAACCAAGCATGATCACAATTAGGGTTTGATTAGTCCCCCACTAGTTTTACTTTTGTGTCATCTTTTGTGTCTCTCTTCTCACCTCATAATCAAGGGCTAAACCTTTAAGGCTTTAAGGCTTTGTGATTAAGCTTATGCCTGCATCCTTCTCTTAGGGTGAAGTGTATAACTTTAATCCTAAGTGTTAAACCCTTAATGTGTTTAATTCCTTTAATCAATCCATCTAATAATCACTAAGACATCAAAGCTTATAACTTGGGCCTTACATTAGGGTTCTAATTCTTCCTTAATTGGTTAAGAAAGACTAACCCTAGTGTTAATGGACAAGTCCCCCTCAAGTTGTCTTACAAACCATAAAATTCACTTCTTAATCTTACCATTAACTAAAATCCACTTTGATAAGGTTTGTTTTGTCATGAGGTTAATCCCTAATCATGGATTAAGTTGAGGAGCCTTCCTCAACTTAAATGTTCTCATCTATTATCCTTCTATTAGGATAGTGTAATGGGTCCATTAAATCCTTGATTATGGCTTAAACTCATTACTTAACACTAAACAAAAACACCAAAAACATCTAAATAATCACAAGTAGGTTAATGATCTTAATCCTACCTCATCTTGGTAACTAAGTTTGAGGTGCTTACTTCATACTTAAGGTATCCTCATTATCCCTAATCAGAGGGAGGATATGATGAGTTTACTAACCCTTGGTTTAGGCTTAAGCTCATTAACTTATGACAAACTCCAAAAGGCAATAAAAGACTGAAAACACAAAAACAAACAATAATCGTCTCCTTCGGGATTCTTTTCTCACCTTATTCACTCATAAATGAGAACTTGCTTCTTCCGTCTAATGCAAGACAGTTTGCACCTGAGCCAGACAGGTCATACACTTGAGCATAGACAAGCAAGCAGTTCACCAGTCAATTTATCTTTCAGTCTCTTTGAGTCAAACTACGGTGTTCTGACTTCCTCATTGCACGAGAGGATACGTAGGCATAACTTAACAGTTATCGAACAAAAGCCTCTGTATATTCCCCCTCTTCCAACATTATTCTTTAAGCCTCATTGTTTTGGGCTTTGCATTCTTTTCTTACACTGACACTCCTTTTCTTCACTTCACACTTCTTTTTGCACTGACACTTGCATTCTTTTCCAGCTCTTGCACACAGATTGCACTGACACTACCCCTTTAAACACAAATCTTTCAAACGTGGATCCCGTCGAGTACGGAGGACAATCTGGGTGCTAACACCTTCCCAGGTTGTAACCAACCCCTTTTCTCAGTTTCTCTGGTTCGCGACCGTCTTATCCGTATCTTTCTAGGTTTATGCAGTGTTACCTTTCCTTCGGGATAAAAATGCCTAGATGGCGACTCTTTTCAGTTCATCTTCATGTTCTCCTTTCGCCGACTGTTCGCGTCTGTACCCCTTCTGACCAGGTGTCATTTAGTGGGAGCGACAGCTAGGCGACTCTGCTGGGGATGATTTATACTGCAACCAGGGCTTCTGGTTCTTTTTGTGGGTTCCTCCTAGCGCTTGTTTGATTTGTGTTTACTGGGGTGTATGTGCTAATTGTGTTTATTTGTTTGCTTTATTTATTGCTTTATGTATAGCTTTATTTACTACTTTCTTTACAGTTTTTTATACATCATATTGTCATTATCATTGCTGGATCTGGTTTCTGTTTTGGTGGGTGGGGTTCCATTGAGAGATTAAGGTCCTATACCTGGGACCTGAGTGACACCTAGGCTAGAGTTGTTCATATTCTTTCCCATTCCATTTCGGTCTGGTGCGGGAATATGAAACACAGTTCAGATGTGGGTTTCTTTTTGAGAACTCTGTGCTACAGATTTCCTGTAGTGCTAGGGCTATCTGGGAAGCCTGCTAAGTCTGGATGACCTTTATTATGACCTTCAGAATCTGGGGTGAATTAGAGGAGGATCTTTTATGGTTATTGTAAACATTGTACCTCCAGGTTAGAAGTGTTTACACTTCTCATAACTGATCCAAGTTTGAGGATCTTTGTTCTAGAACATTACATGTGAGGGGTTGGGTTGTTTACAGGTTTGCAGGAACCCTTGGCCACATCATACACTGTTACTGTTTTGTTTAAGAGTACTTCACTTTGGACAGTTCTTGTGATTAACCCTGGATATGTGACTCTTTATTTGAGTCCCCCACCCTGGTTATTGGATTTTTTAGCCTCCATCTGGACCTTTGAACATACATGGACTATATATCAAGACAGATAGCCAGATCCAGCTCTTGATCACAAACCCTTGCATAGCATTTGCATATATCATCATTGCATCATTTAACATTTGTTTATTTGTTTTTCAGGGTATCCACCTCATTATATCTTGGTTTTGGTTTTGACCCCTTCTGTTGCTTAGACCTCTCCTTCAGCATCTCCTTCAGTCTGTCAGAGACTCACCTGCATCAGTCTGTCAGAGACTTATCTTCAGCATTTCAGTCTGTGATCTTCATCAGCATTTGTCTTCAGTTTCTTCTTCATCACTCATGGATATTCCAAGGAAAAGCAACATATCTTACCATTTCTTTGCGCCCATATTGACTGGCATCAGGCAGGTCCAGTCTCTTATCACACCTGACCACATCCCACTGTTCAGAGAGCACTATGGGGGTATTTTAGACATGGTCATGGATCTTGATTCTTCTCAGAGAAGCATGATCCACACATGCTTGCAGTTCTATGACCCCCCATTCAGATGCTTCACCTTTCCAGACTTTCAGATAGGGCCTCTGTTGGAAGAATTTTCTTTTTTGATTGGAGTGCCTGTCAGAGGAGGGATCCCTCTTAACCCAGAGATGACTGCTCCCAGAAGTGAAGAGATAGCAAGGGCATTACACTTGGAGCCTGCCCTTATTGAGCAAAACATGACAACAAAAGCTGGGATTCCTGGTTTACATTTGGACTTCTTGATTTCTCAGGCCATCCTGAAGGCTACATTGGGAGAATGGAGGGTAGTCTGTGCACTATTAGCCCTCAGCATATATGGGGCTATATTGTTTGCAGATGAACCTAAATTTGTAAGTAAGAATGCCATCCACTTGTTTCTGTTAAGGAACCCAGTGCCTACATTGCTGGGAGATTTTTATTACTCCATCCATCAGAGAAATGAAAAGCAAAGGGGGAAGTTGGTCAGATGCTGTGCTCCTTTGTTCTACTCTTGGCTACTCAGACACCTACCTAAATCAAATGCTTTCTTGAACCCACACCAGCAGAAGAATTGGGCCAAGAGGTTCATTGCCTTAACATCAGATGATATCAGATGGTGCACCCAGAGCACCAAAGAATAGGACATTATCAACAGCTGTGGGCAGTACCCTAATGTGCCTCTAATAGGAGTAAAAGGTTGCATCAATTACAACCCTTTGCTGTTTAAGAGACAATTGGGATATGCCTTAGTTCACCCTCCCAGAGGACAGGATCTAGCTGAGACCCTATACTGTGAAGTGCAAAGGGACAACCATTCTTGGAAGATGTAACAATGTTGCTTCAGCTCAGTACTCTGACTGGTCTCGTACTAGAGCTCAGATTACCAGAATGCCTTTCACCTTGGAAGACGCACCTGGACCATCTACAGTACAGCCTGCAACAACAATTAGCCTGGAGGAATTTGAAAAGTTGAAGGAAAGGAATGAGCGGCTATCTGAAGCTCTAAAGAAGACTCTTTGGGAAAGAAGTGACGGTCGTCTGGACATTGAGAGATTGGAAAAGCTCAAGATTGAGCATCTGACCAAGATTGAAAGGACAAAGGACTACATAAGGAAAGTAAGAGCTGGGGAACAGATATTGAAGAATGCTTGCAAGGAGGCCAAGATTCAGAAAGCTAGGACTGAACACTATCTACAAGAAAGCCAGGCTAGGTGGGTCAGGATCACCGAAGCCTGTACACAAGAAGACTAGAGAACTCAGGCCAAGATTGAGCAGCTGGAGGCCAATGAGAAGAAGCAGCAGGAAGCTTTGTTGGCAGCTCAGAAGGAGATATCAGAATTGAAGCTCCGAGCGGGGTTAAAGAGATCAAAAGATCAGGACAGGCATAAGAAGCTGACTAATGCCATTTCTACCAGGAACCTCCTCATTAGGACCACTACAGAGCACCCAGCTGGTCCGGTGACTGAGGCACTCCTGAAGGAAGTCAGGGAAGACGACTTCAGATTGGATGTCTGATTCCTTTTGCTTGTATTTCTCTCATTTTGATGTACTTTTCCTCTTTGTTGTATTTTTGACCCACCATGATCATGTATTGTAAACAGACTATGTATTTTCATTATTTGTAATATATCAGTTTGTTTTATTTTGATGGGTTTTCTCTCAACATCATCAAGCATCTCCTCGAGGTCTGGAAAGGTCAAAACCAAGAACCAAACCGGATACCTTGGAAAACAAATAAGCATATTGCATTGCATACTAACATTTTTCTTTGTTTTGTAGGTTTTTGTTTATTATTTGTTTCTCACTCTGTTGTGGTTTCAGGAAACATTGCTCGTCGCCGAGTGTTCCCTGTCAACCGCACACACCGGTACCCAACTCGTAACAACCTTCCCGGAATTCAGATGGAGCGGGTACAACAGGATCTGAATGAAGTAAGAAATCATATGGCAAATGAAAGGGTCGAGATGAGAAATCAAATGTCTCAGTTTATGGCAGTAATGACTGGCCTAGCCCAGAGCCAAGAAAGGATGAGAGAGCTGGTGGGGAGGCAGACACCCAAAGAGCCCCACCTTGGGACAGGAGGAACCAACAATAATGAATGGGGGCAGCCTCATATTGACCCACCAGAGTATGGGCCCCATTTGAATCCAGATGTTAACATCCCGAGGAATGTTCAAGGTAATGCTGTTGGGGGCAGAATCCTGCAAGAGGATCCCCAAGAAGAACAATTCACTGTTATTGGGGCTGGAGATGAGGTATATGATAGAAGGTTGGATGAGATTGCTGAAAAACTAAGGTCTTTGGAATCTCAAAATTCTTTAGGCTTCAACGTGATGGATATGGGGTTGGTAGATGGGGTGAGGATTCCCCACAAATTCAAACCCCCATGCTTTGAGAAATATAATGGTACCTCATGCCCACGTACTCATCTGCAATTCTTCTTAGGGAGACTCAAGGCCTATACCATGGATGAGAAGTTATGGATGTTTTATTTTGAGGACAGTTTGACTGGGGCTTCAAGAGAATGGTATTCTCATCTGACAAGGGCCACCATAAGATGTTGGAAAGACTTGGCTGAGGCCTTCATCCGGCAATATCAGTACAACCTAGACATGGCCCCCAATATAACTCTTCTAATGGGCATGTCTCAGTCTTCAAGGGAGAGCTTTCGGGATTATGCTCAGAGGTGGAGACAGCTTGCTGCTGCTGTCCAGCCACCCATGTCAGAAAGAGAGATGGCTGACATGTTTATGAACACCTTGCAGGGGACTTATATTGATAGACTTGCTGCTTTCTCCTCTACCAGTTTTGCCGATGTAGTTATAGCTGGTGAGAGGATTGAGAGTCTTTTGAAGATGGGCAAAATCTCTGACAATGGGGCAAGTTCCTCCAGCAACCCCAGAAAACCTTTTGCAGGACCCCGAAGGGCGGGTGAAACAAATGCTATCCATGCAAGCAGGGGCAGGCCCCAATATTCTCACAGATCAGTAGCAGCTGTTACCATCCCGGCTCCGGTTCCACAACAACCACTTTATCCTCAACAACAACAACATCACTATCAACAACAATCTCATTTTCCGCAACAAAGAACTTACAACAACAACAATAGCAACCAACAACAACGCCCCTTTCAATAGAGGCCATCTCAAGCAAATAGGGTGATTGATCCCATCCCTATGCCTTATGCCGCTCTATTGCCACAACTCCTGAAGCTTAACTTGGTTGAGTTAAGGACGTTGGCTCCACCAGATCCTCTCAATCTCCCGAAGAATTATGATGCCAATGCCAGGTGTGCTTTCCACTCCAACGCACATGGTCACAATGACGAGAAGTGCAGAGCCTTACAGATGAAGGTTCAAGATTTGGTCGATTCCAAAGCTCTCAATTTCGCACCTCCTCCGAATGTTAACAGAAATCCTATGCCTAATCATGGTGGGCCCAGGATTAATTCCATTGAAGAGGACCAACCATCTGTATTGATTGATAATGTTGCACAGATTCAAACGCCACTGGCTTAAGTCAAAGTTAAATTGTGGGGCCTGCTGTGAATTGTGCAAGACTGCTATTAATGGTTGTGAGAAGATAAGGTTTGGCATATATGGCCTTATCAGAGATGGAACCTTGCAAATTACTTCAACAGCTCCTTCAACAACTCTTTCTTCAGCAACAATGGATTCTCCTACAACATCAACAATCCTTTCTTCAGCAACAACAACAACAACTATCATTCCCACTGATTCATCAACAACTCCCGCAATCACTTCGTCCATCATTTCCACAGATCAGAGTTTCGCAGCAGTCTCTTCTATAACATCAGCACCCATTTTATCAACAGAAACGCCTACAACACCAGCAAAAGCTAGTGAAGATATCTCAACAGTCACGATCTATTATGACCCAGCAAATGTTCATCCCAACAACAATTTCCAACAACAAACTGCAACACCTCCTGTCAGATCTCCGATTACGATCTATTACGACCCACATACCATCATAGTTCCTTCCGCTGCAGTAATCAGTCTGGTCACCATTACGGTACCTGGACTTGTTCCTTATGAAAGCAGTAATGTCATACCTTGGCACTACGGCTCTGATCTCTACTGCAACGGGGAGAAAATCACTTTTGATTCATCAACCTCTTCACCACAAATTGACAATGTTGGGGGAGGCGGAGGCTTCACCAGAAGCGGACGCCTTTTTGCCTCACAAACACAAAGACCTAATGCTGAAGCAGAAGCTGCTGCTAAGGCAAAAGGGAAGAATGTGGTATCTGAAGAGTCAACTGTGAAAGAGAATCCAAAGATGTCTTTTAAGCAAGAGGTAGACGAATTCATGAGGATAATAAAAAAGAGTGACTACAAGGTGGTGGACCAGCTTCACCAAACACCCTCCAAAATCTCCATATTATCATTGCTAATGTGTTCCGAAGTCCACAGGAACGCATTGTTGAAGGTCCTGCACGCAGCATACGTGCCGGAGGAGATTACTGTTAACCAGCTAGAAACTGTGGTTGCAAATGTCAACACCAGTCATGGACTGGGCTTTACAAATGTTGATTTAAAAACGGAGGGACGCAACCATAACAAGGCTTTGCACATCACCTTGGAATGCAAAGGTGCTGTCCTTTCTCATGTACTGGTGGACATTGGGTCTTCGCTCAATGTTCTCCCAAAGAAAGCCTTGGTGAAGTTGGAGTATGACGGTTTGGCATTGCGTCCAAGTAATTTGGTAGTGAGAGAATTTGATGGCTCTAAGAGATCGGTGCTTGGAGAGATCGATTTACCTGTGTTGATTGGCCCACAGACCTTTAAAATTACCTTCTTTGTGATGGACATACAGCCGGCCTACAGCTGTCTGTTGGGTAGACCCTGGATTCACGCCGCTGGTGCTGTTACGTCTACCCTTCACCAGAAGTTAAAATTCGAGTGGGAAGGCCAGATCATCACCATTTGCGGGGAGGAGGATATCTTTGTTAGCCAACTGGCTACTTATAAATACATAGAAATGGATGGGGAGATCCATGAGACCATGAGTCAGGGTTTTGAGGCCCTTAAGATCAATGAAGAAACTGTTGTATCTGGAACTTCCATCACTTCATACCAACAAGCCCGGAAGGTTGTTGAGGAGGGTACCACTCAAGGCTTGGGCAAGTTGCTGCCAGTAGAAAAGAAAGAAGACAGATTCGGGCTGGGTTACAGACCAACTCGACAAGATCAACCAGAGGCTGCAACGGAGCCCAAATTTGTCAGCGGGGAAATGCTAACCCCGGATGCTGTGAACAGTTTGGAAGACGAGGAAGAAGATGAACGCAACCTGGAAAACTGGATACGTCCAAGGATCCCGGGGAACCAAGTCTCAAACTGGTCTTCCCAGGAAATTATAAGAGTTACTCCTGCAGAATAATTATTATTTCCTGTCTTTAAGCATGCATCAAGTCCTGCATCTTGCCCAAGATGTCAGGGCTCATTTTGTAATCGGGCCATCTTGTATTTTGTGCAAACGATCAATTAATGAATATCAAGACATCTTTTGCAAATGAGTCTCTTTTTCCCGCTCACTGTTTTTCATTTTTCATTTTTTGTACAAAAATAAAATGGCAATGTTTTTCAAAATAATAACTTCGTTTTCACTTTTTCTAAGCAAGATAAAATTGATCACTAAAATGAACAAATCTAAACCCTTGCAGAGAGTGCCCTCCAGACTGCACCGACAACGACACTGTGTTGCACCCCAAAATTTGCCCTCACCTAGACAAGACATTGTATACTAAGGTGTCCCAAGAGGTTCACAAGGTTCACAAGGTTTACAAGGTATCTCAAGAGGTTCACAAGGTTCACAATTAGTCAGAAAGTTTGACAATCCCTTCAGACAAAGCATCCTCCTAAGCAATGCATCCTAAATTAGGGTTTTGGATTTCATCAGGCTAAATGGACTTCCAAGGCTTCAAGTGAGCTTCATAGCATCCCATATGTCTTCAAGAATCCCTATGTCAAGTTTCAAGGCTTTCCCAAAAGGTTTGCTCAGTCAAATGATCAGAAAGGCTAAAATCAGTCAAAGTAGTCAAAAAGTCAAACTGAGGTCAACTGTGGTCAAACCAAAGTCAAACTTCATGATTTTTTGCCAACATCAAGTGTATGAAGTAAAATTCATCATTTGATCAAGGGTTGATCATGATTCATCAAGGAAGTTTCAGATCATCAAGAATCAGGAGTTTCTAAATTAGGGTTTTCATAGGAAAAGTCAACTGAACTTTGACCAGCCATAACTTTCACATGCTTCATAAACAATTTCCCATCCAAAGCTCATTTTGAAGGAAATTGAATTCTCTACAACTTTGTGTCTCACAAGCCAAGCCCAAAAATGCTTCATTTGGAAGGTATGAGCTAAGACATTATAGGTCATTTTAAAAGTCAACAAAAAGTCAACATCTTCCAAAGAGCATAACTTGAGAATGGTAAAAGATATGGACATGATACCATAGAGGTTGATTAGAGGACTCTTTAAGCTTTCCAAAATGTCCTAGAACACCTTCATAGCCTTAAAATTGAGGGATTTGTGCCTTTGCAAAGTTGGGAAAGTTTTGAGAGGTTTATGAAGCAAATGGGACCTTAGAACCAAATTTCTCCAAGTGGGCTTGCATTTTTATGACCCAAACACTACTATGACATCATGCACGAATTAAAAATCATTTATTCAAATTTTTATTCATTTTATTTTATTTATTATGATTTTATACATTAAAAATCATTTAAAATCAAAATAAAATATAAAAGTTTCAATATTTGATAGGATTTTGGTTCTAGAAATTCTTAAAGGCCATTTAGAGATGATTGAAATCACATAAGATCAGATCAACCAAAATTAGTAAGAAGATATCAAATTTTTTTCAATATTTGAAAGCATATCTTTTTCAATCTCAAGTGATCCAAAAGTCCAAAGTAGGGTATGACTTTTTGACCTAATTACACTCACTACATATACATGAAGAGATCACAATACTGAGAGATGAATTTGGCAGCCTCCAAGAACAAAATCACAAGTCAAAATTTCACTCCAAATTTAAAATTCGATTTCATACATTCAAGCAATTTCAATCACTTTTTAAGGTTGCTTTAGCTTCCTTGAGGTTCACTGATTGTATTTCAATCCTTATATACATCAAAAGCATGATCATAAGCCATAACCGAATCAAAATTGTTCTTGAACTTTTGATTTTTGATTTTTATTATTTATGCATTATTCACTGATTTTGGTTGTTGATTTGTGTTTAGAATGAAGTTTGCAAGCTTTCTGGACAATTAGATTGAAGGTTTATGACCTAAATCGTAAACGGCCATAGTTATGGTTTTTGTCCCTCATTTAGGGTTTCACGATTAACCAAATATAAATGAATTTAAAGGACATGGATAAATTGTATGGATCATGAGGAATTCATTGGTATAGCTAATTTGATGAAATTGTATTGTTTGGTTGATGTTTGAGATTCGCAGGTCATAAACATCGAAGAACCCGCAGGTAAATTCGTAAGAGAAAGTGCAGGAATTTTCGCAAGAAAATTGGGGAAGATGAAGTTCAGATGGCGCCAAAATTCAATTCAAAAAGTTGACTTAAAATATAATGTTTGTTTGTTATTTGTATGTTGAATGCGTAGTGATAGCTCAGTTGGTTTGTGTGCGTGCATGTGATGTTAATTGTCCTGGGTTCGAATCCCCCAGGCCATTTTGTGTTGTTTAATTTTTTTCGATTTTTTTTTGCAGGTTAACCATAAAACAAATTAGACTCCTGATGTTATCACCAATGCATGCTTGGCCTGGTGGTGAGGTTGCTGGTCTTGTGAATGTAAAGCATAGAGCCTGGGTTCGAATCCCAGCCCCAGGTATGTCCTTTTTCCCATTATTTTCATTATTTTTTGATTTGTTTATTTAATTTAAATAATTCTTTAAATAATAATAATAAAATAAATGTATATATTATTTTCTTTTATAGAAACTTATATTTTTTATATTCCAATTACTTTCTCAAAAAAATCTAATTATTATATTTATTTTATTATATGTTCATATTATTAAATGTATATATATATTTTGTAAATAAATTAATTAATATTTCAATTAATAATTAAAACCCTAATTTTTCTTAAATAATATGTAAACCCTAATTTCTAACCCTAAATTTTTTGTTAACCCTAATTTTTATTTAATTTTAATATTTAACTTAATTAAATAATTAATCATTTTTTGTTATAAGTAATTATTATTTGTTTATTATCATAATTGTTATAATTTTCTTCTAAATTTTTTTCTAAAATTGTTTATTTAACTTTAAAATAATATTTTCTCTTAAATTTTTATCTTTATATTTTTATTAACCCTTTACTTTTATTATTATTATTTCATTATTACTAACCATTTAAATTATTGCTTATTTATTATTATTATTTATCATTGTTTATATTTCTCGATTATATTGTAACTACCCCGAAGCTTTGTAATAGTTTATGTTTATATTTTTGCTTGATTTTTATTGTGAATATATTAACTGTGTGGATAGTAACTATAGGGTGTACATAACATGTTTGTGATTAAAATTGATTTAGGAAATTAATTTAAATAAGATAAATACTTGAAAATAAACACTCACACACATAAGTCGATCTTTGATCGCCATCCTACACTTTCTAAGGTTACCTCTCATGTTGCCTATTTCTAAGGTCAAGTAAGGTGTCTTAAGCAAAGTCCCTTCATAAAATATCATCAAGTCCCTTCAAATTATAAGATCAAGTCCTTTCGAGGTTGCCTACAATAAATGATCTTGTCCCTTCGAATAAAAGATGATAAGTCCCTACGAATTGCTAAAGACACTTTGCAGTTGCCTAAATTCAGATGTCCTTATACATGTCCCTTCTCACATCCAAGGTAATGACTACCTATTCCTTAATAATAGGGCTAGTCTTACCATTGAAAGAACATATAAGAACAGTAAAGATTTAATATAGGGTAGGTTCCTCTTAATTACTTGCTCACCTTTTCAAAATGCTTCATTACACTTCACATTTCAAACAAATTTTCAAAACAAAGTCTTTGTATACATCCATACGAGGATCATTACAAAGTACTTAGAAAATTTCTAATCACACACTACACTTTCCAAAAACAATTTAAGTGAGCTAAGTAACTAAGAGCCCATGGATAACCATGGATATAAAGGGTGCTAACACCCTCCCTTTGTATAACCTACCTCCCGAACTCAAAATCTTTAAAGGTCTTTCCTGTTCTTTTATGTCCTTTCCTTTTGGATAAAATAAAAGTCGGTGGCGACTCTTGCTATCCGCAACATTTATAGAAAGTCAGTTCTCCCACCGTGTTACACACTGCTATGACTCCGTATGACTTTGACAATCCGATTATTCAAGCCGACGAAGGGGTTGAAGAAGATTATGAGCTACCTGAAGAGCTAGCCAGACTGTTAAGGCAAGAGGAGAAGGTTATTACTCCTCATCAGGAGGAAGTTGAGACAGTTAATCTTGGTACCGAAGAAGACTTGAAAGAAGTGAAGATCGGGGCCCGTCTGCAAGATTCAGTGAAGGAACAACTTATTGACATGCTTCAGGAGTATGTGGATGTTTTTTCTTGGTCTTATCAAGATATGTCGGGTCTGGATACCGACATTGTTATGCACAAGCTGCCTCTAAAAGAAGACTATCCTCCAGTGAAACAGAAGCTGCGCCGTACTCGTCCGGATATGGCCATGAAGATAAAGGAAGAGGTGCAAAAACAGTGGGACGCCAATTTCCTGGCTGTAACTAGTTACCCGCCGTGGGTTGCTAACATTGTACCTGTGCCTAAAAAGGATGGCTGCATACTCTCTTTATACCCATACTACGAAGGCACGAGGAACTCTGATGTGCTGCATACCTCTATTGTCTAGGTGGTTTATATCTCACCTTCCTCGATCAGTGATGAAGAATGAACAAGGGTTCAGGTGGTCCAAGAGGATTATGTCACTTTCTCATTCAGATATTCATTGGTGTTCTAGATCTATGGAGAATGTTACTATCATTGACCGTTGTGGGGAGTTCCCTAATGTGACACTCCTTGGCATAAGAGGGGGCATTACTTACAATCCTTCTTTAGCTCTATGTCAGTTTGGTTACGCTCGGAGTGATGGTCCTCATGACATGCTTATTCAGGGTATTGTGTTCGACTACGAAAATGATCCACAAGGTTACCGTCAAAGGTTTATACGAGCATGGGGTAAAGTGAACAAGGTTGACAGCAAAACTCTGGAACCCAAGTACACTATTCCTATGGAACCTTATCTCAGATGGGTGCGATCTCGTGCTCAGACTCTCATGATGCCATATCCTGCTATCCTGCCAGTTACCATGGAGCCTGTTGCTGAAGGAGATACTTCTTATATCATTCTTCATTCAGACATGCCCACTGACATGGAGTAGTTACAAAGGTCCTAGATCCAGTTGAAGGAGCAAAGAGATACTTTTGAGACTCATTACAAAGCAAGTCAAGAAAGAATCCTGGAGCTAACAAAACAACTTCACGAGGAACGGAATCTCAACTCATACCTCAACACAAAGAGGAAACGTCCATGGGAGACTTAAAACCCCATTTTTTGTATTCATTTCATTTTTGTTGTAAGCCCAAGAGGCAAACAATTTTATTTGCTTACTAATAAAATTTTACATTATGGTTGTTTAAACAAATTTAAATCATGCGGTCCTTGAAAACATTGCATACACATTTACATACCATATCATTGCATCACAGGTTTATTATGAACAGGTATCTTATCTTCTCGCTGTTTATTTCAGCAGAAATGGCTCTTGAACAGACTGTCAAAGATCTCCAGGCTCAGAATGCACAATTCCAAGAGTTGATTCTGAACTTGTCCAAGGGACAAGATGAGTTGAAGACACTGCTGGCTAAGAAGAAGAAGACTAGAAGATCAGGAGGCCTTATCAATCTGGGAAGAAGATTCAGAGGTCCTATCAAGACAAAGGAACAAATTGAGGATTCTGAGTCTGAAAATTCTGAGAAAGAGGGAGGTAGTCTTCACGATACTGTGGGAGATTCTGATTCTGAGGCAAATTATTATCATGATCCTGCTAGTGAAGATAAGTACAAGATGCTGGTAGACAGAATGAACGCTATAGAGCTACAAAAATCTTCTGGGCTTGATCTTGAAGATCTGAGTTTAGTTTCTGGAGTGGTTATACCTATTGGCTTCAAGGTTCCTGTTTTTGTGGTGTATGATGGTGTCTCATGTCCTAAGTTGCATATGAGATCCTATGTCCGGAGGATTCAACCACATACTGCTGATAAGAAGTTATGGATTCATTTCTTCCAAGAGAGCTTATCAGGATCTCAATTGGAATGGTACTATCAACTGGAGAGTGTTAATATTCGTGATTGGAATGATCTTGTTGAGGCCTTCTACAGGCAATACCAATATAATGCTGATTTAGCACCTACTCGCATGCAGCTCCAAAGCATGTCAATGGGTGCTAAGGAGAGTTTCAAGGAGTATTCCCAAAAATGGAGAGACCTGGATGGCAGAGTTCAACCTCCTCTGTCTGACAGGGAGCTAGTAGATATGTTTATGAGTACGCTGAATGGTCCTTTCTATAGTCACCTCATTGGAAGTTCATCATCTGGTTTCACCGAACTGATAATGACTGGAGAACGTGTGGAGAGTGGTATAAGAAGTGGTAAGATACAGGTGGGTGCATCTTCATCAAGCATTTCTAAGAAGCCCCCTAGTGGAAAGAAGGAGTCTAATGTTGTGTATGGTCAACATAGTCGTAACCGGAGTCACCAATCTGTGGAAGCAATTCACATTTCCAATCCTACTCCTACAGCACCAGAGCCACAACAAAATAATCAATAAAAGCCTAGAAGACAATTCACTAAGATCAACATGTCACTGGCCCAAGCCTTGCAACACATGTTGAAAGGGGAACTCATTACTTTGAAGGACCCTCCTCAGAATCCTAATACTTCCTCTCCTCGATACAATCCTAATGCAAGATGTGCCTATCATTCTAACAGTCCGGGACATGACACCAACAACTGCTGGGTGTTGAAAAACAAGATTCAAGACATGATTGAAGCTGGGGAGATTGAATTTGACCCTCCTTGGACTCCAAATGTGATCATTGCTCCCATGCCCAATCATGAGAAGACTGTTAATGCTGTTTGTAGATGTTTAGAATTGGCAGAATTTTTGACCAACAAGAAGTGTTGAACTTAGTTCTAGATGTCACATTAGATGTTGTGACATTATCAAACAGAGTATAAGTTAATGAACTTAATTCAGGATGTCACACCAGATGTTGTGACATTGTATCAGTTAATGAAGTAAGTTCAGTATTCAGGATGTCACACCAGATGTTGTGACATTGTATCAGTTAATGAAGTAAGTTCAGTTTTCAGGATGTCACACCAGATGTTGTGACATCTCAAACCTGCTACAAGAATTAATTAATGCTTAACAAAACTGAGTAAATTCAGGGAATTTATCTGGAATTAATTATGAATGGATAAAACAGAAGAAGGCGCATCTGTAGGGAGATTAGTTATATGATCTCAGTATAAACAGAAGAACTGACTCACCTAGAATCAAGGAAGTAACAAACCCTAATTCAAGGTGTTAGCAGCATGCGTATCAAGATTGGATAACCTACAGAAAAGCCCAAAATCCAAGCATCTATTTAAGCAACAGAAACTCTCAGAATAGAGTACGAAATTAAGAAGACTAAATAGGGTGTTTGTGTTTTAATAGCAGGTTGTATATGTGTATCACTTGATGAGCTTTTAAGCAAAAGTGTATTGTGTCTTGATTGAAACTGTGAAGTAAGATCAAGTTGTTTTGTTTGAAGTATGACTTCAATTTTATTAAACTTGTAAACATATCACTGTGTGATTGAGGGGGAGTGAGTTGGTACTCATATCTAAGTTGTGTCTTAGGTAGAAATTGCCTTGGGTAGATATTAAGTGAAAGATTAAACTGAGTGGTTTAAGTCTAGAATTAATATTACTTATATTGGATTTCCTTCCTGGCTTGGTAGCCCCCAGATGTAAGTGTGGTTATACACTGAACTGGGTTAACAATTTCATGTGTTGTTTACTTTACCTGAACTTTAAGTTTTGGTCTAAGTCTTCAAGTGTTTAAACATCTCATTCGACATCACGTACCTGATCCCAGAATTTCAATTGGCATCAGAGCAGGAACCCTGCCTGTTTAACTGGGTGAGATCTAGGGACTGCAAATTCTGGAAACATGGACAGAGATGTAGGATCTGTAAATAGACCACCTATATTGGATGGATCTAATTATGACTACTGGAAGCCAAGAATGGTAGCATTCTTAAGATCACTTGACAATAGGGCCTGGAAAGCAGTCAACAAAGGATGGGAGCACCCTGTCCAAGAAAACAAAGATGGAGAAAAAGTGTTGAAACCTGAAGAAGAATGGAGCAAGGAGGAAGAAGATTCAGCACTTGGCAATTCCAAGGCCTTAAATGCTTTATTCAATGGCATTGATAAGAACATATTCAGACTTGTGCATCATTGTGAGCTGGCCAAAGATGTTTGGGACACTCTCAAAACAACTCATGAAGGAACATCAAAGGTGAAGATGTCAAGACTTCAACTTCTCACCACCAAGTTTGAAAACTTGAGAATGAAGGAAGATGAGACAATTCATGAGTTCTACATGAACATCTTGGAAATAGCTAATACTTCTGGTGCTTTAGGAGAAAAGATGACTGATGAAAAGCTGGTAAGAAAGATTCTCAGATCTTTACCAAAAAGATTTGACATGAAGGTCACAGCAATAGAAGAAGCTCAAGACATATGCACAATGAAGGTTGAAGAGCTCATTGGTTCCCTTCAAACATTTGAGATGGGAATGAATGACACAATTGTAAAGAAGAACAAAAGCATAGCCTTGGTGTCAAATATTGATAAAGAAGAAGAAAATAATGAAGCAGATCCTGAAGAAAGTTTATCAGAAACCATTGCTATGCTTGGAAGACAATTCAAAAAGATTCTCAGAAAGATGGATGGCAAGTCCAGTCCAAGTGGAAGATACTCAAACTCTTCTGAGACTAAAAGACCTTATGATGCTAATAGAAGGTCAAATTATGATGAAAAGACCAATCAAGAAAAAGGGATTAAATGTCATGGATGTGAAGGATATGGACACATCAGAAATGAATGCCCTACCTATTTAAAAAGGCAGAAGAAAGGTCTCTCTGTAACCTGGTCTGATGAAGACTCAGGATGTGATTCAGAAGAAGAATCAGCAAAGCATATCACTGCTCTAGCTGGATTATGTGAATCTGAAAGTGGATCCAGTGATGAGGAGCTTACTTTTGAAGAGCTTGAACAATCATACAGAGAGCTGGTTAAAAGGAGCACTGAAATATGCATGGAGAGTATAAAGCAGAAGAAACAAATTGAGGCACTAAAGGCTGAAAAAACAAGTGACCTAGAGATCATTGACACTTTGAAAAGTGAAGTAAGCCTTCTCAACTCCAAGTTGGAGCATATGTCCAAATCTGTTAGAATGCTGAACAGTAGATCAAACACACTGGATGTTATTCTCAACAACAATAAGCATTCAGGGGATAGAACTGGACTGGGATTTAACAAAGTTCAAAAGGTTGAGGCTAGCACCAGCAAAACTACTTCAAATTCCATAAAGTCAAACAAGATGTCCCAACAGATGCTCCAACATCATGAAAAGAACATAAAGTCAAACATAATGTCCCAACAGATGTCTCAACATCATGAAAAGAACATGATGAAAAAGAAGTATCAAAGATGGAGATGTCATCATTGTGGAAGGTTTGGTCATATCAAACCTCATTGCTACAAGTTGCATGGATATCTAAATCAGATGTATCAGCAACCCCCTAAGCAGAAGATAGAGGCTACAAAGAAAATGCTGCATGGACATCAAAATCAAAGATATCAGCAACCCCCTAAGCAGAAGACAGAGGTCATCAAGAAAGTATGGGTACCTAAAGCTAGTCTTCATGCTGATCAAAACTACATGTCCAAGAACAAGCTCAACAAACAACCTTGGAGCTCTAAAAATGGACACTACACAGGGCAGAGGCATCAAAGGAAAACTCAATACAAATGGTCAAAGAAGGGTGTTGCATATATAGCTCATACATCTCTAAGAGTATCAGCTAAAGAAGACTCGTACTTTGACAGTGGATGCTCAAGGCACATGACTGGATTGAAGAATCTGCTAGTAGACTTAAAGTCATATTCATCCAGATATGTAACCTTTGGAGATGGAGCTAAAGGAGAAATCAAGGGAGTTGGGACCTTGGACTGTCCAGATGTACCAAGACTAGATGATGTGCTGCTGGTAAAAGGATTGACTGCTAACTTGATCAGCATAAGTCAATTATGTGATCATGGTTACAGTGTAAACTTTACCAAAACTGAATGCATAGTGTCTAATAAAGAACAGAAGGTTATCATGAGAGGAGCCAGATCTAAAGACAACTGTTATATGTGGGAACCTCAAGATTTCGGTCTCACTTCAACTTGCTCTTTAGCCAAAGAAGAAGAAGTGAAACTATGGCACCAAAGACTGGGTTATCTTCATTTCAGAGGTATAAAGAAAATCATATCTATGGAAGCTGTGAGAGGTATTCCTAAACTGAATATTGATGATGGCAAAATATGTGGTGAATGTCAAATAGGCAAGCAAACCAAGATGTCTCATCCAAAGCTCCAACATCTGACAACTTCCAAAGTTTTGGAATTATTGCATATGGATCTTATGGGACCTATGCAGGTTGAGAGCCTTGGTGGTAAGAGGTATGCCTATGTGGTGGTTGATGACTTTTCAAGGTATACTTGGATAAATTTTATCAAAGAAAAGTATGATGTATTTGATGTATTCAAAGATTTGTGCCAAAGAATACAAAGAGAAAAAGCTAGTTGTGTGGTCAGAATAAGAAGTGACCATGGAAAGGAGTTTGAGAATCAAAAATTCTCAGATTTCTGTTCTTCAGAAGGAATCAATCATGAATACTCTTCACCTATCACTCCTCAATAGAATGGGATTGTTGAGAGAAAGAACAGAACTATCCAAGAATCAACAAGAGCTATGATCCATGCCAAAAAGTTACCATTGTACTTCTGGGCTGAAGCTATGAACACAGCCTGTTACATTCATAACAGAGTCACTCTAAGGAAAGGAACCTTGTCAACTATCTATGAAGTCTGGAAAGGCAGAAAACCTACAGTTAAGTACTTCCATGTGTTTGGAAGTAATTGTTATATTCTGGCTGATAGGGAGCAACGAAGAAAAATGGATCCTAAAAGTGATGAAGGGATTTTCCTTGGATACTCTATAAATAGCAGAGCCTATAGAGTATTTAACTCTAGAACCAAGGTTATCATGGAGTCCATAAATGTGATAATTGATGATGCCCCTGCAGATGTTACAGAAGATGTTGGAACATCTGCTGACAGTCAGACTGAAGCTGAAATAAAGAGTGATCATCCTGACTTCACTCAAACTGAAGCAAGGATAGAACAATCCAGCAAACCTCCCTCCATCATAATCCAAAAGGATCATCCTAAAGATCTAATAATTGGTGATCCCAACAGAGGTGTAAGCACTAGATCAAGAGAGGTGATTTCAGGTTCATGTTTTGTCTCAAAAATGGAACCTAAAAATATCAAGGAAGCTCTTACTGATGAGTACTGGATTTGTGCTATGCAAGAAGAATTAGGTCAGTTCACAAGGAATGAAGTGTGGGATCTTGTTCCTAGACCTGATGACATAAATGTGATTGGCACAAAATGGGTGTATAAGAACAAGTCAAATGAGCAGGGAGTTGTTACAAAGAACAAGGCTAGACTTGTAGCTCAAGGATACACACAAATTGAAGGAGTAGACTTTGATGAAACCTTTGCACCAGTAGCAAGGCTTGAATCAATCAGACTACTTTTAGGAATTGCTTGTATCCTGAAGTTCAAGCTGTTTCAAATGGATGTGAAGAGTGCCTTTCTAAATGGATATCTTAATGAGGAGGTATATGTGGAGCAGCCTAAGGGATTTGTTGATCCAAGCTGTCCAAACCATGTGTACAAACTAAGGAAGGCTCTTTATGGACTGAAGCAAGCCCCAAGAGCATGGTATGAAAGGCTGACTACTTTTCTCACAAAACAAGGATACAGAAAAGGTGGAATAGACAAAACCTTGTTTGTGAAGGATGAAGAAGGAAATGTCATGATTGCTCAAATATATGTTGATGACATTGTCTTTGGTGGGATGTCAGACAGGATGGTTAAACATTTTGTCACTCAAATGGAATCTGAATTTGAGATGAGCCTAGTAGGAGAACTAACCTACTTTCTTGGACTGCAAATCAAGCAAATGGAAGACTCCATGTTCATTTCCCAAAGCAAGTATGCTAAGAACATTGTCAAGAAATTTGGGATGGAAAATGCTACTCACAAAAGAACTCCTGCTCCCACTCATTTAAAGCTGACAAAGGATGACAAGGGTGAGAATGTAGACCAAAGTTTATACAGAAGTATGATTGGAAGCTTATTATATATGACTGCTAGCAGACCAGACATAGCCTTTGCAGTAGGTGTATGTGCAAGATATCAAGCTGATCCAAAAGTTAGCCATCTAAACCAGGTCAAGAGAATTCTGAAATATGTCAATGGTACTTGTGAGTATGGCATAATGTACTTTCATGGATGTAAACCAATTCTCACTGGCTTCTGTGATGCTGATTGGGCTGGAAGTGCTGATGATAGAAATAGCACATCAGGAGGATGCTTCTTTCTAGGAAACAATTTGATTTCTTGGTTCAGTAAGAAACAAAATTGTGTTTCCTTATCCACTGCTGAAGCTGAATATATTGCAGCTGGTAGCAGTTGTTCACAGTTGGTTTGGATGAAGCAAATGCTCACAGAGTACAATGTCCCACAGGATGTCATGACATTGTATTGTGACAATTTAAGTGCCATCAACATATCAAAGAATCCTATCCAACATAGCAGGACCAAGCATATTGATATAAGGCATCATTTCATCAGAGATCTTGTGGAAGAAAAGGTGATTTCATTGGAACATGTAGCCACAGATCTGCAACTAGCTGATATATTCACTAAAGCCTTGGATGCTGCCCAATTTGAAAATCTAAGGGGTAAGTTGGGAATCTGCTTATGTGAAATATAGCAGTTATGGAGAAGTGCCAACATGTCATATGACATCGTGTGGCATGATCACCAGATGGCAACACCAGTCTGGTCAAAAACTCTGGGTATTCCACTCCTTAAAATTCTCCAAGTAACGGCTCTTATAAAGGTTCTAGCTTGCTCTCAGCTATTCATATTCTCATCATCTTCTCAAATCAAATTGCGCGCTATAGCTGATCTTCAGAGCTCATCAAACTCAATCAAACCTAAACTCCTTTTCCACCACTTTCGAAAATGTCTCAACATCAAAACCCTAACCTCACTGATGAAAACCTCAACAAAGAAGATGTGGTGCATGCAACCCCAATCTCCATGGTTCCAATGGACTCTACTCCCATGAACGAAATCAGAGGAAGTGTTCCTCTTGCTCAAAAGCCTAGAACTCCAACAGTGAGAAGAGCAAAGGAACCTGTGTTCAGCAAAAGCAAAGGGGTTCCTTCATCCTCAAACACCACCCCCAAAGCCTCTGAATATATGGATGCTTCTATTAAGGATCTAGTGACTAGGATTCTATATGAACAAAGAGTTGTGAGTGGTATATCTATCCCTCTGAACACCATGCCAGCTCCACAAGAAGAACAGAGTAATCAAGCTGAAGAGGACACTCCTGCTCAACAGGATGTCCCAATAGATGTTGAAACATCTGAGGACCAACACAAGGCCTCAACTGATGATGATGAAGAAGCCACTGATGACCAAGCTTCTGTTGATCCACCTACTAAAGAGGAGACTACCCAACCTCCTCCTGTTGTAGACATAGAGCATGATTTTGACACAAAGATCATTGCCTCTGTGAACCCTAGCATAGCCAAAAGGCTCAGGACTAGGAAGGAAAAGAAGACTGCAGGACATGCAACTCCTGAGAAGAAGCAGCCAACACCAAAGAAGGACAAAGCTAAAGTTGCTTTTGGTCCTACCAAACAATGGAGCAAGGTGAATACACAAAAGAGGAAAGCTGTCACTCCACCAGATTCAGATGTTGAAGAGGATGTCCCAACATCCCAACCAAAGAAGAAACCAGCACCTTCAAGGTCCACCTCTGCTGTTCCAGAAGCTCCTCTGGATAATATTTCTTTCCATCATGTGTCAAGTGTGAGCAGATGGAAATTTGTCTACCAAAGAAGGGTAGCACTTGAAAGAGAGTTGGGCAGCAATGCACTTGAGTGCACTGAGGTAATTGACCTAATCTCTTCTGCTGGCTTATTCAAAACAGTGTCAAACTTTTCACCTTGCTATGAGCTGCTAGTCAAGGAATTTATTGTCAACCTTCAAGAGGACTGTGCTGATGGTAAGTCAGATGAATTCAGAAAGGTATATGTAAGAGGGAGATGTGTGGAATTCTCTCCTAGGGTTATCAACCACTATCTAGGGAGAGAATCTGATGGACCTAATGAGATGGGGAAGACTGACAACCAGGTGTGCAAGGTCATTACTGCCAATCAAGTCAAAGCTTGGCCAGTCAAGGGCAAACTTTCTGTCAGCTTGCTAACAAGGAAGTATGCAATGCTGCATAGGATTGGCACTGCAAACTGGGTCCCTACCAACCATACTTCTTCAATAGCAACTGGACTGGGCAGATTTATTTATGTTGTGGGCACCCAAACAAAGCTGGACTTTGGGTCTTACATTTTTTATCAAACATTAAAGCATGCTGGGACATCTGCAACAAAGTTGCCTATTGCCTTCCCTTCTTTGCTGTGTGGAATAATCCTTAGCCAGTATCCAGGTATCCTCACTGAGAAGGATTCAATCTGCAAAAGAGAGAGTCCTCTGGCCTTCCACTACAAGCTGTTCTTAAGTCATCATGCAGCTGATGTTGAAGCTCCCTCTGGGACATCTGCTGGACCTTCAAAGGCAAAGTCTCCTATATCCAAAGCTGCTTTGATTGCTGAGCTGAAGAACACCTGCAAAGAACTGGATGCCAGGAAGCAAAAGCTTGAGGAGATTATTCAAAGGCTGGAAGTGGAAGAAAGTGCTCAGAAGGCTGCTGATTCTGATGAGGAAACTGAAGAAAAGGAAGATACTGAATATGAAGATTCTGAGTGAAAAATGTTTGTGAGGAATGTGTAATGTCTGCTTCAGCATTGTATTTTGAATTTGTAATTTTGTAATTCTCTCTGACTATGTAAAATTTGGCCCCAATTTATGTCTAACAAGGGGGAGAAGAGAACTGAACAACAACAATGTCTGCTGCACTCTGATTAATGAATGAAAAATGTCTTTTGTCTGCTTCTGAACTAAGTGGTTTTTAATGAAAAATTTCTGTTGAACAAGTCAGAACACATACAGGTTTGAGGGGGAGTAAACTCACACATGACTCAACAGAAAAGAACTGTTGTACTCTGATAAAAGAAACTCTGCTGCACTCTGATAAACCAGAAGATTATGTTAAAAACTTAGCCAAAGGGGGAGTTTGTAGATGTTTAGAATTGGCAGAATTTTTGACCAACAAGAAGTGTTGAACTTAGTTCAGGATGTCACATTAGATGTTGTGACATTATCAAATAGAGTATAAGTTAATGAACTTAATTCAGGATGTCACACCAGATGTTGTGACATTGTATCAGTTAATGAAGTAAGTTCAGTATTCAGGATGTCACACCAGATGTTGTGACATTGTATCAGTTAATGAAGTAAGTTCAGTTTTCAGGATGTCACACCAGATGTTGTGACATCTCAAACCTGCTACCAGAATTAATTAATGCTTAACAGAACTGAGTAAATTTAGGGAATTTATCTGGAATTAATTATGAATGGATAAAACAGAAGAAGGCGCATCTGTAGGGAGATTAGTTATATGATCTCAGTATAAACAGAAGAACTGACTCACCTAGAATCAAGGAAGTAACAAACCCTAATTCAAGGTGTTAGCAGCATGCGTATCAGGATTGGATAACCTACAGAAAAGCCCAAAATCCAAGCATCTATTTAAGCAACAGAAACTCTCAGAATAGAGTACGAAATTAAGAAGACTAAATAGGGTGTTTGTGTTTTAATAACAGGTTGTATATGTGTATCACTTGATGAGCTTTTAAGCAAAAGTGTATTGTGTCTTGATTGAAACTGTGAAGTAAGATCAAGTTGTTTTGTTTGAAGTATGACTTCAATTTTATTAAACTTGTAAACATATCACTGTGTGATTGAGGGGGAGTGAGTTGGTACTCATATCTAAGTTGTGTCTTAGGTAGAAATTGCCTTGGGTAGATATTAAGTGAAAGATTAAACTGAGTGGTTTAAGTCTAGAATTAATATTACTTATATTGGATTTCCTTCCTGGCTTGGTAGCCCCCAGATGTAAGTGTGGTTATACACTGAACTGGGTTAACAATTTCCTGTGTTGTTTACTTTACCTGCACTTTAAGTTTTGGTCTAAGTCTTCAAGTGTTTAAACATCTCATTCGACATCACGTACCTGATCCCAGAATTTCACTGTTGATGAAGTTTCATATGTTTCCTCAGTAACAGATGTGACTACTCCCTTATCTATTATCAAGAAGAAGCTGGTGCAGGCTGGGTTCTTTCCAGGTAGCAACGAAGACTGTTTTTATTGTGCCTACAAACCCGATAGCTGCTGGAAGTTGAAAGATGGTATTCAACGCCTCATGGACAATTACACTATATTGTTTGAGAGGACACCTTCTGTGAAAAGTATGTGTGAACATCTAACTCGAAGTACGAAGTTTGAGGATGTAGCCATGGTTGATAAAGTACCAGTGAAGATTACCTCCAAATGCCCTGTCAAGATCACCTCTAAGGGTCCTGTCAGGATTACTGCTGAAGGCCCTGTGAAGACTGTTACTGAAGCTAGAGTGGCTCCCATGATTATTACCACTCCTGGCCATGTTCCTTATACTTTTGATAAAGATATACCCTGGAATTATGGTTCTTATGTTTACATCCATGGTGTCAAGCAAGAACCTCTGACTGATGCACCTGTTACTGATGATAATCTTGATGTTGATAACATTGTTGGATCTAGTAAGATCACCAGAAGTGGAAGAAATTTCTCTCCACAGGCTACCTCCAAAGATGCAATTACTCCAACTACTACCTCCAATTCTGGGCCAAGTACTGATGCTCGGGGCAAAGGTCCTGTGGTTGAACCTGTGCAAGCTGAGGCACCGACTGCTGAAAAATCTTTCTAAACAGATGGAAGAAGTGCTGAATATCATTCGCAAGAGTGATTATGATATTGTTGACCAGTTGGGGCATACCCCCTCCAAAATTTCCATGTTATCTTTACTGTTGTGTTCTGAGGCTCATGCTAAAGCTTTAATCAAGTTCCTGAAGACTGCTCATGTGCCAAATGAGATTTCTGTGGACCAATTTGAGAATTGTGTTGCACATCTGACTTATGATAATGGGTTAGGATTTTCTGATGCTGACTTGACTCCTTCCAAGAGAAACCATAACAGAGCTTTGCATATCTCCATTGAATGTAGGGGCACTACCTTGTCTCATGTGCTGGTGGACAATGGTTCTTCATTAAATGTACTCCCAAAAGAGGTTCTGGACAAGCTCAATCCCGAGGATGTTGTGTTAAGACCAAGTAATGTAGTAGTGAGGGCCTTTGATGGCTCAAGAAGAGTGGTACATGGAGAAGTATATCTCCCGATCAAAGTAGGCTCTCAAGTCTTCGACTCTACTTTTTATGTAATGGATATTCGTCCTGCATACTCCTATTTGCTTGGGCACCCCTGGATCCATTGGGCAGGTGTTGTGACTTCCACTTTACATCAGAAGTTGAAATATCCGGTGAAAGGAAAGATTGTCACTGTTTATGGTGAAGAAGAATACATGGTCAGTCATGTGAATACTTTTAAATATGTTGAGGTGGAGGGTGAATATGTTGAGACTCCTTGCCAGACGTTTGAGGTAGTTCCTTGGGTCGTTCCTACTACTAAAGCCCCCCTGTTGTTAAAAGAGTTCCTGTGGTTACCAGAGTACCTCCTACAATGGCCTCCCTCAAAGATGCTAGAGCTATGGTTGAAGAAGGTGGTTGTACAATTTGGGGTCAGCTTCCTGACATCCCTTATAAGTCTGACAAGTTTGGTTTGGGTTTCACTGCAGAATCCCAGAAAGTTGTTCGTTGTGCTCGTGCTGTTCGTATCACTAATCAAGGGGTCATAAGAGATCAAATCAATGCTGTGGGTGAATATAGTGAAGACTACAACCTGGATGATTGGATCTTTCCTACCGTGGATGATGGGCTCAACAACTGGAGGACTGAAGACGTTATTCCTATCTCCTTTAGTCAGGAGTAAATACTATTACTGTATTTTTATTCTAAGTTTGTAATTTTAAAACAATTAAACTTTTAAGCCTTGTGTCTTACTCGGGGCACAATGGTATGCTTGTTTCGGGATGTCATTTCATTTGCATACTTCATTCAATAAAAGTCAATGGACGTTTCGTTTTCGTAAATATTGTGCTCCTCGTCTTTCTTTTATTTTTATTTTTTATCAGCTATGTGTTCTTACACACACCCACATCACTAAAATGCAGATCCTCATCCACTCTGGATCCTGTTGATAACAATTCTACTATTGCCAATTATAATTTCGAGAATCCGATCTATCAAGCTGAAGATGGAAAGGAGGAAGATTGTGAAGTACCTGTAGAGCTTGCTAGGTTATTACAACAAGAAGAGAAAGCTATACAGCCACATGAAGAACCAATCGAAGTTGTGAATCTGGGAACTGAAGAAAACAGGAAAGAGGTCAAGATAGGGGCTGAACTAGAAGATGGTGTTAAGAGCAGACTAATTCAGATGTTACGTGATTATGTGGAGATCTTTGCTTGGTCCTATGAAGATATGCCAAGGCTGGATACAGACATTGTGGTTCACCGTTTACCAGTAAAAGAAGATTGTCGTCCAAAGAAGCAGGAGGTTCGTCGCATGCGTCCGGAAATGTTAGAAAAGATTAAAGCAGAGGTGATGAAACAATTTGATGCAGGGTTCTTAGCTGTAACTTCCTATCCTCAATGGGTTGCAAACGTGGTACCAGTACCCACGAAAGATGGTAAAGTACGCATGTGTGTGGATTACAGAGATTTGAATAAGGTTATCCCTAAAGATGACTTTCCACTTCCTCATATTGATGTTCTGGTAGACAACACTGCTCAGCATAAGGTATTCTCTTTTATGGATGGTTTCTATGGTTACAATCAAATCAAGATGGCACCTGAAGATATGGAGAAGACTACGTTTGTTACACAGTGGGGCACCTTTTGTTATAAAGTGATGCCATTTGGTTTGAAGAACGTCGGGGCAACATATCAGCGTGCTATGGTGGCTTTGTTTCACGATATGATTCATCATGAGATAGAAGTATATGTGGATGATATGATAGCCAGGTCCCAGAACGAAGAATAACACCTTGATCATCTGCATAAGCTGTTTGAAAGGTTGAAGAAATACAAGCTCAGATTGAACCCAAATAAGTGTACTTTTGGGGTTAGGTCCGGTAAACTCCTAGGTTTCATTGTCAGTGGAAAAGGTATTGAAGTAGATCCTGCAAAAGTAAAAGCTATACAAGAGATGCTAGCTCCCCGTACTGAAAAGGAAGTTAGAGGTTTCTTGGGACGACTGAATTACATTGCAAGATTTATTTCCCAATTAACTGCTACCAGTGATCCAATCTTCAAGTTGTTGAAAAAAGATCAGGTAATGGAGTGGAATGATGAGTGCCAGACAGCCTTTGATGAAATCGAGAGATATCTTTTAGAACCTCCAATTTTGATGCCACCAGTTGATGGAAACCCTTGATTATGTACTTAATAGTGTTAGACAACTTAATGGGGTGTGTGTTGGGGCAACATGACGAGTCTGGTCGAAAAGAGCAGGCAATCTACTACCTTAGCAAAAAGTTTACCGACTGTGAAACAAGATACTCACTGCTCGAGAAAACTTGCTGCGCTTTGGCATGGGCTGCTCGCCGACTAAGACAGTATATGTTGACTCATACTACCTTGTTGATTTCAAAGATGGATCCAATCAAGTACATATTCGAGAAACCTGCTTTCTCCGGACGAATAGCGAGATGGAAAATGATTTTAACAGAATATGATATACAGTACACTACTCAGAAAGCCATTAAAGGAAGTGTTGTAGCTGGTCATTTAGCTCATCAAGCAGTGTATGATTATCAATCAATGAGTTTTGAGTTCCCTGATGAAGACATTATGATTATTACCAAAGAACTTGGACAATATGACAGACCTGAATAAGGATCCCGATGGACTATGGTTTTTGATGGAGCTTCTAATGCGTTTGGCAATGGTGTTGGTGTTGTGATTATTTCCCCTGAAGGTTGTCATACCCCAATTACTGCAAGACTTTGTTTCTATTGTACCAATAACATGGCTGAGTATGAGGCGTGTATCATGGGTATCAAAGCTGCCATTGAGATGAATATTCAGTTCCTGGATGTATATGGGGATTCAGCCCTGGTAGTGAGTCAGATTAAAGGAGGTTGGGATACCAAGCATGAAAATCTTATTCCTTACAGAGAGCATGTGTTGTCTTTGATCCCCTATTTTGAAGAGATTACCTTTGGACATATTCCACGAGGAGAAAATCAGTTGGCAGATGCACTAGCCACCATGACATCTATGTTTGAGATTAGTTGGGATGATGAAGCTCCCAAGATTACTATTGACAGATTTGAGAAGCCTGCATACTGTAATGAGATTGACACTGAAGAAGCAGAGGAAAAGCCTTGGTTCTATGAAGTGAAAAGATATCTTGAAACTCAGGAGTTCCCTAAAGGGGCATCTGTCAAAGATAAGAAGTTTCTGAGGAGGTTTTCTGCTAAGTTCCTTCTGAGTAATGAGATTTTGTACAAACGCAATCATGATTCAACTTTGCTTCGTTATGTGGATAAGAAAGAAGCAGCAAAGATTATGGAAGACATGCATGATGGGATCTTTGGCACTCATTCTAGTGGTCATACCATGGCAAAGAAGATATTGAGAGCAGGTTATTATTGGTCTACCATGGAAGCTGACTGCTATCAACATTCCAGAACATGTCACAAGTGTCAAATCTATGCTGATAAGGTGCATATACCTCCAGCTCCATTGAATGTGTAGACTGCTCCTTGGCCTTTTGCCATGTGGGGCATTGATATGATTGGTGAGATCAAGCCTATTGCTTCTAATGGGCATCGTTTCATCCTGGTTTCTATTGATTACTTTACAAAATGGGTGGAGGCAGCTTCGTTTGCATCTGTTACTAAGAATGTGGTGGCTCGATTCATTAAGAATAATCTCATATGCAGGTATGGCATCCCTGAAAGGATTATCACCGACAATGACTCTAATCTGAATAACTCCATGATTACTTATCTCTGCACGCAGTTCAAGATTAAACATCACAACTCTTCTCCGTATCGTCCGAAAATGAATGGGGCAGTAGAAACTGCTAATAAGAACATTAAGAAGATTCTACAGAAGATGACTGTTACATATAAGGATTGGCATGAGATGTTACCATTTGCTCTTCATGGTTATCGTACTACAATACGTACTTCAACAGGGGCAACCCCATTCTCCTTAGTATATGGTATGGAAGCAGTTATGCCCATTGAAGTTCAGATCCCCTCCTTAAGAATCATGAAGGATGCATGCTTGGATGAAGATGAGTGGATTCAGACTTGACTGGACCAGATAAATTTGATTGACGAGAAAAGGTTGGCAGCTGTTTGTCACGGTCAGATGTACCAGAAACGGATGATCAAAGCTTTTAATAAGAAGGTTAAGCAAAAGGTATATCAGGCTGGTGATTTGGTAATCAAGCGTATCATACTACCACAGGGTGATCCTAGGGGCAAGTGGACTCCTACATATGAAGCACCATTTGTAGTCAAGAGGGTATTCTCAGGAGGTGCCATGATGCTTACTACTATGGATGGTGAAGACTTCCCACAGCCCGTAAACGCAGACATAGTTAAAAAATACTACGCATAAAAAGAGACCCGCTAGGTTGACTGGCCTAGGCAAAAATAAGGGCATCCCGGCGAACCAAAAGGGTTCGGGCAAAAATTAGGGATATATATATATATAAAAAAGTGTACACCCGGCAAGTCGAAAACCTGAAAAGGCGGCTTGGGCAAAAAAGGGTATCCCGGTGGATTGAAAACCTGAAAGGGCAATCCAGGAAAAAGTTAGGGATTAAAGCGTATGACTATGTCTCGTTTGGATCACTCATGTAGCCCCAACTAGTTGTGCTACCTAACTCAAGCTCGAACAGATAAAGATCAATCCAATCGTTTCCGTCTCAACAGCAGAAGATGAGATACTTGAAGATAATGGCAATAGTGGAATTGAAACTCAATAGGATTATTTCTCACATAGCTGTCTTTCTTTGTTTTTGTAAAAATTTTACGACAAATTCCTCTTACTAGGATTTCTGTCTCCTTGTACAAACTTGCTTATGTAGGTCACTTTATAATATAAATAAAATCTTGTCTTTGAATCTAGATTTACTTTTACCCTATTTACCTAAACGAAAACGTCCATTGGTTGTGTTTGAATGTATGTATGCTTTTGAATATGATTGATGTTGACCAGAAATGCATAAAATGCAGTAATAGTATTTACTAAGGACGAACGAGGGTAGGAGTTCAACGAAGCTTCGCCGGTTCATCCCCACAAGACAACTATGAATCCCTAACAGAGCAAATCTATCTTTATAGATACTTCAAGTTACATCTCCCCTTGAATTTATGTCCATATCTTTTATCCTCAGTCAGGATACTCAGGAACTTATTCCGTCAATAGAAGTACGACGAACGAAGACGGGAGGTTATAAATACTATACTATCAAACAAGACGGGAACAAGGTCCTCATATTCTTCAGCAACGAATCGGGATTTATTTTCCCTAGCCAGTAGTTGTTATACAAAGATATCCAGATGCTTCAGGCTGCATGATTCATACATACATCATTTATATCATACCATAACATATCCATTAATGCATAATACATTTACTTAAGTACATCATGCCATACATGCATACATATTGCATAAACTAACTTTTTCTCTGTAGGATAGTTACGTGCAGACAAAACACTATCAACCATTCACAACAGTTCAGATACGATCTATACGAAGATCTAGTGTTAATACTTAATTCAGGGATAATCGCTACGAAGATTCATTTCTGATGATCAATACTCAAGTTGTCCTTGGAAGGGTAAACGGTCTATACGAAGATCTATTACCTCATCCAGGATATTTCCAGAAGAGATACGAATATTTATTTCTACTGGTCTATTCAACAACTCAAAACAGTTCAGAGACGATCTATACAAAGATCTAGTGCTGATACTTAATTCAGAAAAAAATCGCCACGAAGATTTGGTTCTGATACTTAAATTAAAGTATGTTCTTAGATATGGTTCAGAGACGATCTATACGAAGATCTAAGCCCTGACACTTAATGAAGGATATTCTTTTTCCCCAGAGATAATGCAGAGACGATCTATACGAAGATCTAGTGCTGACATTCAGCTCAAACCATGTTACATAAACGATTCAGAGACGGCCTATACGAAGACCTAGTACTGATCCAGTATCAACATAAAGATATTATCACCTCCTGATATTATGGATGGAATCTATAAGCCCATCTCCAGGTCTTCCAAGTGGCATCTTCAAGCCCACTTAAGCATATACAACTAATCATCAGTGTTACTTTACGCACCGGCGAGTGCAAATTTTTGGGGGTTTTGTGTTCAATCCCCTTCAACCTTCCAGGTCACGAATGGCACATATGCCAATCTAACCCCTCAGGTTTCAGAAAATTGAACAGGGGAAGCTGTTGCACCCCAAAATTTGCCATCACCTAGACAAGACATTGTGTACTAAGGTGTCCCAAGAGGTTCACAAGGTTCACAAGGTATCTCAAGAGGTTCACAAGGTTCACAATTAGTCAGAAAGTTTGACAATCCCTTCAGACAAAGCATCCTCCTAAGCAATGCATCCTAAATTAGGGTTTTGGATTTCATCAGGCTAAATGGACTTCCAAGGCTTCAAGTGAGCTTCATAGCATCCCATATGTCTTCAAGAATCCCTATGTCAAGTTTCAAGGCTTTCCCAAAAGGTTTGCTCAGTCAAATGATCAGAAAGGCTAAAATTAGTCAAAGTAGTCAAAAAGTCAAACTGAGGTCAACTGTGGTCAAACCAAAGTCAAACTTCATGATTTTTTGCCAACATCAAGTGTATGAAGTAAAATTCATCATTTGATCAAGGGTTGATCATGATTCATCAAGGAAGTTTCAGATCATCAAGAATCAGGAGTTTCTAAATTAGGGTTTTCATAGGAAAAGTCAACTGAACTTTGACCAGCCATAACTTTCACATGCTTCATCAAAAATTTCTCATCCAAAGCTCATTTTGAAGGAAATTGAATTTTGTACAACTTTGTGTCTCACAAGCCAATCCCAAAAATGCTTCATTTGGAAGGTATGAGCTAAGACATTATAGGTCATTTTAAAAGTCAACAAAAAGTCAACATCTTCCAAAGAGCATAACTTGAGAATGGTAAAAGATATGGACATGAGACCACAGAGGTTGGTTAGAGGACTCTTTAAGCTTTCGAAAATGTCCAATAACACCTTCATAGCCTTAAAATTGAGGGATTTGTGCCTTTGCAAAGTTGGGAAATTTTTGAGAGGTTTATGAAGCAAATGGGACCTTAGAACCAAATTTCTCCAAGTGGGCTTGCATTTTTATGACCCAAACATTACTATGACATCATGCACGAATTAAAAATAATTTATTTAAATTTTTATTCATTTTATTTTATTTATTATGATTTTATACATTAAAAATCATTTTAAATCAAAATAAAATATAAAAGTTTCAATATTTGATAGGATTTTGGTTCTAGAAATTCTTAAAGGCCATTTAGAGATGATTGAAATCACATAAGATCAGATCAACCAAAAGTAGTAAGAAGATATCAAATTTTTTTCAATATTTGAAAGCATATCTTTTTCAATCTCAAGTGATCCAAAAGTCCAAAGTAGGGTATGCTTTTTTGACCTAATTACACTCACTACATATACATGAATAGATCACAATGCTGAGGGATGAATTTGGCAGCCTCCAAGAACAAAATCACAAGTCAAAATTTCACTCCAAATTTGAAATTCAGTTTCATACATTCAAGCAATTTCAATCACTTTTGATGGTTGCTTTAGCTTCCTTGAGGTTCACTGATTGTATTTCAATCCTTATATACATCAAAAGCATGATCATAAGCCATAACCGAATCAAAATTGTTCTTGAACTTTTGATTTTTTTATTTTTATTATTTATGCATTATTCACTGATTTTGGTTGTTGATTTGTGTTTAGAATGAAGTTTGCAAGCTTTCTGGACAATTAGATTGAAGGTTTATGACCTAAATCGTAAACGACCATAGTTAGGGTTTCTGTCCCTCATTTAGGGTTTCACGATTAACCAAATATAAATGAATTTAAAGGACATGGATAGATTGTATGGATCATGAGGAATTCATTGGTATAGCTAATTTGATGAAATTGTACTGTTTGGTTGATGTTTGAGATTCGCAGGTCATAAACATGGAAGAACCCGCAAGTAAATTCGTAAGAGAAAGTGCAGGAATTTTCGCAGGAAATTTGGGGAAAGATGATGTTCAGATGGCGCCAAAATTCAATTCAAAAAGTTGACTTAAAATATAATGTTTGTTTGTTATTTGTATGTTGAATGCGTAGTGATAGCTCAGTTGGTTTGTGTGCGTGCATGTGATGTTAATGGTCCTGGGTTCGAATCCCCCCAGTCCATTTTGTGTTGTTTTATTTTTCTGGATTTTTTTTGCAGGTTAACCATAAAACCAATTAGACTCCTGATGTTATCACCAACGCATGCTTGGCCTGGTGGTGAGGTTGCTGGTCTTGTGAATGTAAAGCCTAGGGCCTGGGTTCGAATCCCAGCCCCAGGTATGTCCTTTTTCCCATTATTTTCATTATTTTTTGATTTGTTTATTTAATTTAAATAATTCTTTAAATAATAATAATAAAATAAATGTATATATTATTTTCTTTTATAGAAACTTATATTTTTTATATTCCAATTATTTTCTCAAAAAAATCTAATTATTATATTTATTTTATTATATGTTCATATTATTAAATGTATATATATATTTTGTAAATAAATTAATTAATATTTCAATTAATAATTAAAACCCTAATTTTTCTTAAATAATATGTAAACCCTAATTTCTAACCATAAATTTTTTGGTAAACCTAATTTTTATTTAATTTTAATATTTAACTTAATTAAATAATTAATCATTTTTTGTTATAAGTAATTATTATTTGCTTATTATCATAATTGTTATAATTTTCTTCTAAATTTTTTTCTAAAATTGTTTATTTAACTTTAAAATAATATTTTCTCTTAAATTTTTATCTTCTTTATATTTTTATTAACCCTTTACTTTTATTATTATTATTTCATTATTTATCATTGTTTATATTTCTCGATTATATTGTAACTACCCCGAAGCTTTGTAATAGTTTAGGTTTATATTTTTGCTTGATTTTTATTGAGAATATATTAACTGTGTGGATAGTAACTATAGGGTGTGCATAACATGTTTGTGATTAAAATTGATTTAGAAAATTAATTTAAATAAGATAAATACTTGAAAATAAACACTCACACACATAAGTCGATCTTTGATCGTCATCCTACACTTTCTAAGGTTACCTCTCATGTTGCCTATTTCTAAGGTCAAGTAAGGTGTCTTAAGCAAAGTCCCTTCATAAAATATCATCAAGTCCCTTCAAATTATAAGATCAAGTCCCTTCGAGGTTGCCTACGATAAATGATATTGTCCCTTCGAATAAAAGATGATAAGTCCCTACGAATTGCTAAAGACACTTTGCAGTTGCCTAAATTCAGATGTCCTTATACATGTCCCTTCTCACATCCAAGGTAATGACTACCTATTCCTTAATAATAGGGCTAGTCTTACCATTGAAAGAACATATAAGAACAGTAAAGATTTAATATAGGGTAGGTTCCTCTTAATTACTTGCTCACTTTTTCAAAATGCTTCATTACACTTCACATTTCAAACAAATTTTCAAAACAAAGTCCTTGTATACATCCATACGAGGATCATTACAAAGTACTTAGAAAATTTCTAATCACACACTACACTTTCCAAAAACAATTTAAGTGAGCTAAGTAACTAAGAGCCCATGGATAACCATGGATATAAAGGGTGCTAACACCTTCCCTTTGTATAACCTACCCCCCGAACTCAAAATCTTTAAAGGTATTTCCTGTTCTTTTATGTCCTTTCCTTTTGGATAAAATAAAAGTCGGTGGCAAGTCTTGCTATCCGCAACATTTATAGAAAGTCAGTTCTCCCACCGTGTTACACACTGCTATGACTTCGTATGACTTTGACAATCCGATTATTCAAGCCGACGAAGGGGTTGAAGAAGATTATGAGCTACCTGAAGAGCTAGCCAGACTGTTAAGGCAAGAGGAGAAGGTTATTACTCCTCATCAGGAGGAAGTTGAGACAGTTAATCTTGGTACCGAAGAAGACTTGAAAGAAGTGAAGATCGGGGCCCGTCTGCAAGATTCAGTGAAGGAACAACTTATTGACATGCTTCAGGAGTATGTGGATGTTTTTGCTTGGTCTTATCAAGATATGTCGGGTCTAGATACCGACATTGTTATGCACAAGCTGCCTCTAAAAGAAGACTGTCCTCCAGTGAAACAGAAGTTGCGCCGTACTCGTCCGGATATGGCCATGAAGATAAAGGAAGAGGTGCAAAAATAGTGGGACGCCGGTTTCCTGGCTGTAACTAGTTACCCGCCGTGGGTTGCTAACATTGTACCTGTGCCTAAAAAGGATGGCAAAGTACGGATGTGTGTAAATTACCGGGATCTGAACAGAGCTAGCCCGAAAGATGACTTCCCATTACCTCACATTGATGTATTGGTCGACAATACGGCTCAGTTCTCGGTGTTCTCCTTCATGGATGGATTTTCAGGATATAATCAGATCAAGATGTCACCTGAAGACATGGAGAAGACAACTTTCATCACACCCTGGGGCACATTCTGTTATAAGGTAATGCCATTCGGACTGAAGAATGCTGGTGCCACTTATCAACGGGCTATGGTGACATTATTCCATGACATGATCCACAAAGAAATTGAATGTTATGTGGATGACATGATTGCCAAGTCCCTCACAGAAGAAGACCACCTGGTGAATCTGTTGAAGCTATTCAAGCGTATGAGGAAGTACCAGTTGAAGCTAAACCCCAACAAATGCACATTCGGGGTGCGATCCAGTAAGCTACTGGGTTTTATTGTAAGTGAGAAGGGAATTGAAGTTGACCCTGACAAAGTCAAATCCATTCAAGAAATGCCTGCACCAAAGATTGAAAAAGAAGTTCGGGGGTTCTTAGGTAGATTGAACTACATATCAAGGTTCATATCTCACCTTACTGCAACCTGTGAGCCTTTGTTCAAATTATTAAGAAAAGATCAAACGGTCAGGTGGAACGAAAATTGTCAGAAGGCTTTTGACAAAATCAAGGAGTACTTACAAAAGCCTCTGATCCTTATGCCTCTAGTTGAAGGAAGACCTCTAATAATGTACTTTACAGTATTAGAAGGGTCAATGGGGTGTGTGTTGGGCCAACATGACGAGTCTGGTCGAAAAGAGTATGCAATATACTACCTAAGCAAAAAGTTTACCGACTGTGAACAACGTTATTCACTGCTCGAGAAAACTTGATGTGCTTTAGCGTGGGCTTCTCACTGACTAAGGCAGTATATGTTGACCCACACTACCTTGTTGATCCCAAGATGGATCCAGTCAAGTACATTTTTGAGAAGCCAGCACTTACCGGACGGGTTGCAAGATGGCAAATGATTCTCACAGAATATGACATTCAGTACACATCTCAGAAAGCCATCAAAGGCAGTGTATTGTCTGACTATCTAGCTGAGCAACTCATTGATGATTACCAGCCTATGAGATTTGACTTCCCTGATGAAGACATCATGTTCATAAAAGCAAAAGATCATGAAGAGCCTATTCACACTGAAGGGCCTGACCCAGAAGAAGAATAGACTATGATGTTTGATGGGGCTGTTAACATGAATGGTCGTGGAGTTGGTGCAGTACCCATTACACCTAAGGGAGTTCACATGCCCTTCTCGGCAAAACTCGCCTTTAACTGCACTAACAACGAAGCTGAATACGAAGCCTGTATCATGGGTCTTGAGGAAGCCATGGACCTCAGGATCAAGACATTAACTGTATTCGGAGATTCCGCTCTGGTAATCAATCAAACCAACGACAAATGGTACACTCACCAGGAGCATCTGATTCCATACCGGGATTATACGAGGAGATTACTGACCTTCTTCACTACAGTCAAACTTGAGTATATCCCTCGAGATGAAAATCAGTTTGCGGATGCTCTGGCTACCATTTCTTCCATGATCAAAGTTCAAGCTGCCAACTTTGTGCCTCGGATTTCAGTATCCAGACTTGACAGACCAGTATACGTATTCTCTGTAGACCTTGCTAAAGATGATAAGCCTTGGTTCTACGACATCAAATGCTTCTTAGAGGATCAAACGTACCCACCTGGGGCATCATCCAATGACAAGAAGACATTAAGAAGGTTGGCTGGTAGTTTCTTCTTGAATGCTGACGGCTCTTTGTATAAAAGGAACTTTGACATGGTACTTCTCAGATGTGTTGATAAGACAGAGGCAGACTTGTTGATGCACGAGGTGCATGAAGGATCTTTCGGTACCCATGCTGGAGGACATGCAATGGCTAAGAAATTGCTACGGTCAGGTTACTACTGGATCACAATGGATGCAGACTGTTGTGCCTATGCCAGAAAGTGCCACAAATGCCAAATTTATGCAGAAAAAGTGCATGTGCCTCCAAATCCTTTGAATGTAATGTCTTCACCTTGGCCCTTTTCCATGTGGGGCATTGATATGATTGGAAAGATCGAACCGACTGCTTCAAACGGCCACAGATTCATCCTGGTAGCCATTGACTATTTTACCAAGTGGGTTGAAGCAGCTTCGTATGCAAATGTCACCAGGCAAGGGGTAGCCAGATTCCTGAAGAGAGACATCATCTGTCGGTATGGAGTGCCCGAGCGAATCATTACTGATAATGGTTCCAACTTGAACAACAAAATGATGGCAGAACTGTGTCGGGACTTCAAAATCCAACACCACAACTCTTCTCCTTACAGGCCAAAGATGAATGGCGCTGTTGAGGCAGCTAATAAGAACATTAAGAAGATTGTGCTAAAGATGGTGGTCACATACAAAGATTGGCATGAGATGCTACCATTTGCCTTGCATGGGTACCGTACCTCAATCAGAACATCCACTGGGGCAACACCGTATCAGCTTGTGTATGGTACTGAGGCAGTCCTACCTGTTGAAGTTGAATTACCTTCCTTGAGAGTGCTGATGGATGTCAAGTTAAATGAAGCAGAATGGGTCTGATCTCGGTACAATCAATTGAATCTGGTCGAGGAGAAGAGATTAGATGCAATCTTTCATGGGCAGTTATATCAGAAGAGAATGAAGAAAGCCTTCGATCAGAAAGTCAGGCTTCGGGAATACCAAGTGGGAGATCTTGTGCTGAAAAGACTCCTTCCTCCTCATACGGACCACAGGGGCAAGTGGACTCCAAATTACGATGGTCCATTCATAGTAAAGAAAGTTTTCTCTGGTGGAGCACTGATGCTCACTACTATGGATGGCGAAGATTTCCTGTCCCCTGTGAATTCAGATGCAGTTAAAAAATACTTTACATAAAATGACCCGATGGACATAAAAACAGAATGTAAGTCCAGGAAAAAAAAGGGCATCCCGGCGAGTCAAAAACAGAATAAAAGACTCGGGCAAAAATAAGGGAAAATAATCAAAAAAATGTACACCCGCTGAGTTGAAAAGCCACATTGGATAACTCAGGCAAAAATGGGTATCCCGGTGGATTGAAAACCCGAAAGGGCGATCCACGCAAAATAAGGGAATAAGCGAACAACTGCATTTTGTATTTGTCTGTATCACTTACAACAAGGCAAGCTTCAAAGGGTTAAAGCGTCGGTCAGAATCAGCCTTCTTCAGAAAGCAAGATGAGAAGAATATTAATGTCATACGAGTCATAGCAAAAGGGAAGCTCACTGAAGCGTCATCAACATTGCCAACACCTTTTTGTTTCTCAATTTGTAACAATCTCCTCATTTCAGGGGATCTGTTTCTTTGACTGTACTTGCCAATTCAGGGCACACAAATTAATAAAATCAGATTTTCAGTCACACTTCGTCTTGTACATTTTTATTTTATGTGCAAAAATGTTCTGATATCCTTGATATAATGGTTGCATAAATACAGATGCCCTTTTCTAATCACATGCTTACAGGAAATATATTACTTACTCCCGGGAGTGTCTAAACTCCTATGATGGAATCCGGTAAGGGATACCTCGGGGTACTTGTGCGTTTCTTTGTCATAACAGCATTGCAAGTATTCAGAGTGCAACATGGGGCATGAAAGGTTTCCCCCAGCAAAGCTGCCAAATCATTATTTCCTCGGCACATCTTCCGAACAGCACCAAAAGTGCTTTCTCCCCATCAGAGTTGTCAGGCATCACTTCTCCAGCATATCTTCTTCAGAGCAGTACCGGAAGATGCTCATATCCCTAGTTGAGTTATCAAGCATCCTCATCCTCAGCAAGATCCACAGAAATCTCTAGGAAGGTCGTTCAGTGATTGTTCCTCCCCAGCCGAGTGTTAGACAGGGAACCATCCCCCCACAGAGCTCCAGCCTCTTCCAGAAGAGAAATGTCTGGATTTCCCGCACAACAAAGTGACGAAAGCTTCCGCAGCCCCATCTGGGTTCCTCATTATTAAGATAGGCCTATCAGTGACCTATTTCCCCAAGCAGAGCCATATATCAGATCTACTGATGATCTCATCCCCAGCTAGGACACTCCTTCAAGCAGATCAGTCAGAGATCTCCACAAACAACGGGATCCAAATCCCGGATCGGTATCTTTGCATAATCATAACATTCGCATCATATTTTCCCTCAGAGCGTAGCATTCCGTCTAATACGGAGCATTACGGCAAAAATCAAACATATTGCATAATCACAAGTCATGTTTTGAATAAAACACCTATATATACCAACAGTCCGTCAACAGTGAATATAAAGACTCATAATCCCAGCAGAAAGCCAAAGCGCCCCCTTTGCACTCACTAACACATATTAATATATACTCTTGTTGACACCCGTCCGTGTCATATCATTCCCCTGCAGACATAAACCACAAACAGATATCTATACACTCCCTTTTGACACTCGTCCGTGTCACCTTTCCCCAGCATGGTTGCCTAAACACTTATTGTAAACCAAACACTTGTTTATAATACACTTCTTTAGACACCCGTCCGTGTCATCTTATCCCCACAGATCGTCAGAATATCTTTTACACTTATAAGTTCATAACTTATACACTTTCTCTTTGACACTTGTACGTGTCACTCTCTCCAGCAAGTTGAACACTCGTCTGTGTCTCACTCATGCTTATTTTCACTCATACAGATACTCGTCCGTATCTTGTATACACCACTTGTTTCCCTTCAGATTCGACACTCGTCCGTGTTCTTCGTTAACCAGTTGATACTCGTCCGTATCATCATCTCTGAACATGCGTCAGTATTTGTTTCTACCGATACTCGTCTATATCGTGGTCTTAAGGATGCTCGTCCGCATCTTTTAAACTATACACAGCGTCAAACACTTTTACCTTTCATTTCTTGGATGTAAACACTCGTCCATGTTTACCTTTTCCCCAGCAAAGTCTTCATCAAAATTACTCTTCTTCTATCTGACATTAGTCCTATGTCATGATACTTTCGGCAGCCGTACCCTGCCAGGTGATCGTCCTTCACCTTTTGATCACCGTCCATCATCATTCCCCCAACGGAGTCTCCATTATTGGAACCCTTTTCTATCCGACATTCGTCCTATGTCGTGATATTTAGCAGCCGTCCCCTGCTAGGTGATCGTCCTTCACCTCTTGATGATCGTCCTTCATCATTTTATCTGATGGTCGTCCCCATTGTTGACCTTGTTATCTGACATTCGTCTTATGTCATGATAAAACCCGAGAGCAGCCGTACCCTGCTAGGTGATCGTCCTTCACCTCTTGATGATCGTCCTTCATCATGTTTATCCGATGGCCGTCCCCAGCGTCGACCTTTTCTATCCGGCATTCGCCCTATGTCGTGATACTTTTGGCAGCCGTACCCTTCCAGGTGAACGTCCTTCACCTTGGATGACCGTCCCTCATCCTTATCCCCAACGGAGCAGCCGTCCCCTGCTAGGTGATCGTCCTTCACCTTTGATGACCGTCCCTCATCATTTATTTCTTTGAACCGATGGCCGTCCCCATCATTGTTTACCTGTACTTTGCAAAACCTGATGATCGTCCCCATCAGTGCCTTTACTCTTAATCCCCAAAGAATCTTGTTTATTTTATTTGATGTCCGTCCCCGTCATGATCTCTTTATTTTCCCAGCATGTCGACCGTACCCGTCATTGTTTTTTCCCCAGCAGTCGTCCTCTGCTCGATGGTCGTCCTCCATCGCCTGCATTTTTATAACCATACTATACTTCCCTTTTACAATCTATATCCCTTTTCTTCTTCACCCAGTGAGTGCAAATTTTGGACTGTCTTTGGTATTCAACCACAAGTTATCTTGCTTGTCTGTTAAGCTCGTCGCTTACATCATGCCCAGCTAACTCATGTTTGAATAGGGGCAGCTGTAAACACCCCAAAGATGCCCTCACTAAGTTCACACCATGAATTGTGATCTTTTCATTTGCATTAGTTCAATCATATCATCTCATATTTCATTTTTGCTTCACTGCATTGGTTCAAAGTCATCTGCATCTAGGGTTTGTGATTTGAGTAATCCATGGGCCATCTGAGCCACTACAAAGGTCTTCAATCATCTCAAGAGGGTCCATGTATGTTCAATCATCATATTTTATCCTCCAAAGATCAAGGAAGCCAAAAAATCACAAGAACTTGCAAAGCATAGAAGTTGAGCCAGGTTTAACTGCACAAATGACCTGAAATTAGGGTTTTGGTTTCAGAGGCCATAACTCCAAAGTTTTTGGTCATTCTTATTTTTATTGGTCTTAATATGTTATAAGGATCATACATACCAAGTTTGATGAAGAAATTCATTGTGGAAGTCATCTGATCACTGGGTAACTTCCTTAGCAAGTCAGAGCAAAATCAGGGCATCTGAGGCCCCTCAACATGGGACCAAAATGGATTTTTCATCAAATTTAAGTTATATGGTCTTTATTTGATCATTTAAGTGCTTAGAAGTTCATAAATTTGAAGAAAAGTGAGCAAAACCAAAAGTTGCAAAAAATGGAAATGACTTGTAATGTAAACTTTCCATTTTGGGAAAGTTTTTCAACCTCCTCTTTCTTAACCAAAAATGCTTCAAATGAAAAATTATTGGTCATGAAAGTTGTAGATTGGATCATTCCCTTTTCAAAAAGTACAAGAACAAGATCTAATTCATTTTGGAACTCAAGTTATGGCTTTCCAAAGTTGGCAAAAATCACATAATTTCATGTTTCATGCCAAAGAGGCATTTTTGCAAAACATCATGCCAAGCTATTTTGTGACTTCAAATTGACTTCTAATCACCATACAAACATAACACATTGCCTAAAACTCATAATTGGCCCAAGAATTTCCAAATTTCATGACTTGCACATAAAGAAATCTCAAAAGGGCCAAAGGTTCACAAATTTGCAAAACCTCCCATAACCTTTCACAAACTTGCTGATTTGCCTCAAAGAGATTTCCATGGACATCCTTGAATCTTGCTGCACCAGACACCCCTTTTTCCTTGGCTTGAAACAGCCCATACCTCAAAGTACAACTTTGTTGACTTTTTTTGCAAGAAGGCCATACCAATCAGCATAGCCCACACCAACTCCACAGACCTATCACAGCTTGATATGTGGACAAAATGAAACTCATAACACACAAGAAGCAAGCCTGAAACCACAACATTGCCATAGTTCACAAAAACTCTCCCTCTTGCATTTTCTATCGAATCTCACAACTCAGCCACTCATTCTCAAAACAAACACCACCATTCATCTCCAAATTCATCACTGAACATTTCCCACCCTTCATTTTTCCCTGAAAGTCACCATACACAAAATACGATTCCCCCCTAAACTGAACTTCACTGAACTTTAAAAAGAGGTTGCATACACTTCAGCAAAGCATCAAAGAAGCTCAAGGGAGGTTAGAGGAAGTCATTTGCATCAAGAAGAAGGCACAGGCAGATCCATTGGCAAAGCTTCATCTCAGGTATCTTCTTGAAACTTTTTTCCAGAAATCTTTTCTTTAGTTATGAGATGGTAGAGTTTGTTCTCCTGATTGCAATGAGCATTTATTTTTGAAGAATGGTTGAGTATTGACTGTGTATGCATGTTCTGAAATTTTGTCCATTTTTAAGTTTTTGTTCGAATCATGATTATGGTGCAAAATAAATGAATTATGTTGCTGGATTCTTGTTCTATGGGGTTTGGGGATCATTTCTGGAGATTTGGGGGGCTTATCATGACCTAGGGAGTGATTTGAGAATTTTCAGGGGAGAGTGTGGCCGGAGAAGATGACCGGAGGTCATTTCCGACCACCTGAAAGTAATTAAGGCTAATTAGGGTTAGGGTTCCAGGTTTAAACGTAGGCCGTTAGATGAGGGTTCCCGCGCGTGATTGGAGGGTGGGGATTGATTCACTTAAGTTTAATCAGGTTTAATTAATGTTTTAATTAAGTTTAGGGAGATTTGAATCTGGGCCGTAGGATAACGCCCCAGTCAACCATTTCAAAGCTCAGATTTGATCTTGTCTCTCCATTGTGCATACTTTCTTTTTATTTTGTTTTTAATTCATTTTTTCTATTTTAGTTTTTACGAATTTTTAAAAATAGTAAAAATAGTCAAAAAATTCTGAAAATTTTTATTAAACCTTTTATTAATTTTCAGAACCCAAAAATATTTTTATTTTTATTTTTTGCATTAAAAACAATATTTTTAAATCATTTAAATTTTATTTTTAATTAGTTAATTGACTTCAATTAATTAAAAATACATTTAAGTATTTAAAAATCACAAAAAAATTCAGAGAACATCTTTGAACATTTAGAAATATTTACAAACTCACCACACAAGTTTCTTCTTGGATTTGATCACACTTTGACATTTTTTATTGAATTAGGGTTCTTAAATTGTTCATTTTTTAACCCTAACTTCAAAAATTCATAACTTTTAAACCAAGATGAGTTTGTGAATGATTCTTTTTTCATTGTTTTATGCATGACTTCTAGTTTCCAAAAACATTTTTGTTTCATTTTTATCTTGCATTTTCAATTTATTTGGAATTTTACCTTGAGGATCACCCTTAAAACCCTAAAAACTTAGGAAATTCATAACTTCCTTTAGGTTTAGCTTCTGACTTCCCCCTTTAGATGGTAAACTAGTATAGGTTTAGGGTTCCTTTAAGTCCATTTTCAATTTTTTATCTTATGATTTGCTTCTGTTTTTGAGTTTTGCATCTCACATGTTCATATAACCCTAATTTCTCATCTTCATTTGCATACATCTTGCATATGCTTGCATTCATGAACTTGCCATGACATTTTATGCATTCAAATGACCTCTAAGACATCTTAGGACACATTAGAATCATGCTTGATAATTGCATCATCCATTTGCCATGTTATGCATTCATTTCATTTCATGTGCATTCATGAACTTTCATGCTCCTTTCATGCTTCATTTGCATCTTCATCACTTGTATGATCATTCACATCTCTTGACATGCCTTCATACCATCTCTTAGCATCATTTGCATCATGAAAATGCTTCTGGTTTTGGTTTTTCATCTTTGAATTTCATTTCATTTAATTTCCTTTTACTAACTTTTCAGGTGGTAAGTGTTTGAGAAGTGAATTTGCCTTCACTTCTCACAATCTCTTCTCATTTCTCTTATGCATTCATTGCTGCATTTTGTATGTGAATTGGAGTGAGCTTGATCATTCATGTTCCTTCCTCACTTTCTTTCTTCAAGCAACTTATCTTCTTAAGTGAAGTAAGTTGGCTTGCTTCTTCTGCTTCTCCTCCTTCCATCTTTCTTCTTCCTTGGTGGCTTTTCCTGAAGATCTTCTTGCAAGCCTTATAAACCCTAGGAACACCCAAGTATGATCACAATTAGGGTTTGATTAGTCCCCCACTAGTTTTACTTTTGTGTCATCTTTTGTGTATCTCTTCTCACCTCATAATCAAGGGCTAAACCTTTAAGGCTTTAAGGCTTTGTGATTAAGCTTATGCCTGCATCCTTCTCTTAGGGTGAAGTGTATAACTTTAATCCTAAGTGTTAAAACCTTAATGTGTTTAATTCCTTTAATCAATCCATCTAATAATCACTAAGACATCAAAGCTTGTAACTTGGGCCTTGCATTAGGGTTCTAATTCTTCCTTAATTGGTTAAGAAAGACTAACCCTAGTGTTAATGGACAAGTCCCCCTCAAGTTGTCTTACAAACCATAAAATTCACTTCTTAATCTTACCATTAACTAAAATCCACTTTGATAAGGTTTGTTTTGTCATGAGGTTAATCCCTAATCATGGATTAAGTTGAGGAGCCTTCCTCAGCTTAAATGTTCTCATCTATTATCCTTCTATTAGGATAGTGTAATGGGTCCATTAAATCCTTGATTATGGCTTAAACTCATTACTTAACACTAAACAAAAACACCAAAAACATCTAAATAATCACAAGTAGGTTAATGATCTTAATCCTACATCATCTTGGTAACTAAGTTTGAGGTGCTTACTTCATACTTAAGGTATCCTCATTATCCCTAATCAGAGGGAGGATATGATGAGTTTACTAACCCTTGGTTTAGGCTTAAGCTCATTAACTTATGACAAACTCCAAAAGGCAATAAAAGACTGAAAACACAAAAACAAACAATAATCGTCTCCTTCGGGATTCTTTTCTCACCTTATTCACTCATAAACGAGAACTTGCTTCTTCCGTCTAATGCAAGACAGTTTGCACCTGAGCCAGACAGGTCATACACTTGAGCATAGACAAGCAAGCAGTTCACCAGTCAATTTATCTTTCAGTCTCTTTGAGTCGAACTACGGTGTTCTGACTTCCTCATTGCACGAGAGGATACGTAGGCATAACTTAACAGTTATCGAACAAAAGTCTCTGTATATTCCCCCTCTTCCAGCATTATTCTTTAAGCCTCATTGTCTTGGGCTTTGCATTCTTTTCTTACACTGACACTCCTTTTCTTCACTTCACACTTCTTTTTGCACCAACACTTGCATTCTTTTCCAACTCTTGCACACAGATTGCACTGACACTACCCCTTTAAACACAAATCTTTCAAACGTGGATCCCGTCGAGTACGACGGACAATATGGGTGCTAACACCTTCCCAGGTTGTAACCAACCCCCTTTCTCAATTTCTCTGGTTCGCGACCGTCTTATCCGTATCTTTCTAGGTTTATGCAGCATTACCTTTCCTTCGGGATAAAAATGCCTAGCTGGCGACTCTTTTTAGTTCATCTTCATGTTCTCCTTTCGCCGACTGTTCGCGTCTGCACCCCTTCTAACCAAGTGTCATTTGGTGGGAGCGACACCTTTAACAAATGGTCAAGTCCCTCGAACGTCGGGGCGTCTTAATAAATGTCCCTATAGATTAAAAATCATCATAGTCCCTTCAAGATAAAATATCATAGTCCCTTCAAAGTTTCCTACGAATAAATGATCTTGTCCCTCGATGACCCTATGAAAATGATGATAGTCCCTTCGAATTACTAAGACACCCCTACAAGTTGCCTTCGTTGACCATACGATGACCCTATGCCCGTTCCTTAACAAAATCCAAGGTAATGACTACCTACTCCTTAATAGTATAGACAGTCTTACCCTTGAAAGGAAATAAAAGAATACGAAAGACTAGTCTAGGGTAGGTACAACTTAGTTACTTGCTCACACTTCAAAATACTCTTTACACCCTATATTTCAAACAATTTTCAAACTTAAAAGCTTTGAATACATCCATACGAGGATCATTATAAAGACTTATGAAAATTTCTAAACACACAATACACTTTCCTTTTTCAAACAAATATGTGAGCTAAGTAACTAAGGGCCCATGGATAACCATGGATATAAATGGTGCTAATACATTCCCTTTATATAACCTACCCCTCGAACTTAGAATTTTTAAAATAGGTCTTTCATGTTCTTTTATACCCTTTCCTATTGGATAAAATAAAAGTCGGTGGCGACTCTTGCTATCCGCAACATAAATAAAAAGTATGTTCTCCCACCGTGTTACAGAACTGGCGAATCTGCTAGGGAGTACTTAGTAAAAGAGGGGTTACCTTAGGAATTAAGATCACTTACTTGTTTGCTTTGTTTGCTTTATTTTTAAGGGATTTTTGTGGGTTACTGTGTGAAAGATCCTAACCCGGATCAAGTGTACCTTAGGTAAGTGGTAATAAACCAAAGAAACTGTACAGCGTATACCGATATGGTTGATTTGGTGGCTACAATTAGTGTGACTTCCATGTTGGTGCTTATGTTCCTTATGTATGTTGAGGATAATATGAGGCAGTCATATGTTGTCATTAACACTAACTACCCATTAGAACCTTAATTGACCCATCTTGGCCTTTAGAAAGTAGTGAGATAGTCGGTTTTGCAGAAGTCTAAAGTTGGTTGATACTCGATGCTACGCTTATTGAGATTTTAATCTTGGGGGGTTTTGGTTGGCAAGTCAGTTTCCTACTGAACAACAACCCTTGAGAAGGATCAGTGATATTGAGATCTCTTAGAACCCGATTACTTTTACTAGAACAGAATGAACCAATTAAACTTAAAGGGGAGGGTACGTTCCTTTAAACCTCATGCAAGCCTCTAAACCTAGGGCTATTGTGTCACTAGCTTGTGTGTACCACATGTTTGTGATTGAACATAACATCATAACATCATGACATCATGACATCATAAGCATAACATTCTCACTAACCATTTCAAGGACCAAAGGATTTATCTTTGTTCTTTGTTGCAGGTTATGGCTTCCACTTGTAGGAACACTATTCAGATCAACTTTGTAGGGATACCTTCCAAGCTTAAGGATTTGGTCTCAAAACTTCCTGAAAGCTCCTGGTTCATCAAGAAGCATGGTTATCTACTTGACTTGGTCACCTCAGGATTTGATGAAGATATGATGAGTGTCCTATTCCAGTTCTTTGATCGTAAACATCATTGCTTTACATTTCCCAATTATCAGCTGGTTCCCACAATGGAAGAATTCTCCAAGTTACTTAGGGTACCTATCCTTGATCAAATATCTTTCACAAGCTTAGAGAAGGAGCCTAAATCTGAAGTCATTATTGCAACCCTACATTTGAAGAAATCAGACATTGTCCTAGAAACAAGAAGCGAAGTTAAGGGTATTCTTGCCAGAGTATTGATAGAGAAAGCTCAGTTGTTCTTGGATGCTATGAGTTATGATTCTTTTGAGGAAATATTGGCCTTGCTGATTTATGGTTTGGTGATATTCCCTAATCCAGACCAGTTCATAGATGTACATGCCATCAACATATTTCTGACTCACAATCCAATGACTATAATACTTGGAGATATCTTACACTCTCTTCACACTCGTACTATGAAAGCGAGAGTAACTCTGATGTGTTGCATACTTCTACTATCTAGGTGGTTTATTTCTCACCTTCCTCGATCCGTGATGAAGAATGAACAGGGTTTGAGATGGTCTAAAAGGATGATGTCACTCTCTCATTCAGATATTCACTAGTGTTCCCGGTCTATGGAAAATGTCACTATCATTGACCGTTGTGGGGAGTTCCCTAATGTGGCACTCCTTGGTATAAGATGGGGAATTACTTATAACCCTTATTTAGCTCTACGACAGTTTGGTTATGCTCAGAGTAATGGTCCTCATGACATGCTTATTCATGGTAGTGTGTTTGATTACGACAACGATCTTCAAAGTTACCGTCAAAAGTTTATACGAGCTTGGAGTAAAATAAACAAGGTTAATAGTAAGACTCTGGAACCAAAGTACTTCATTCCTATGGAACCTTACCTCGGATGGGTGTATCATGCTCAGACTCTTATGATGTCATATCTTGTTATTCTACCGGTTACTATGAAGCCTATTGATGAAAGAGATGTTCCTTACACCATCCTTCATCCAGATATGCCCACTGATTTGGAAGATCTTTAGAAGTCCTGGATCCAAGTGAAGGAGCAAAGAGATACCTTTGAAATTCAGTTTAGGGTTAGCCAAGAAAAAGTGTTGGAGCTGACAAAACAACTTCACGAGGAGCGAAATCTCAACGCATATCTCAACACTAAGAGGAAGCGTCCATGGGAGACTTAAATTTCAAAATGTTTCATTTTCTTTATAAATTTTGTTGTTTTAATTTGTAAGCCCAAGGGGCAATATCATTTCAATCCTACTAATAATAGTTTTGTTTTTATTTGTTTTAACAAATTTAAATCCCGCGGTCCTTGAAAATATTACATATGCATCTACATACCATATCATTGCATGACAGGTTTTCACAATAGATTTCTCATCTACTCGCTGTTTATTTCAGCAGAAATGGCTCACGAACAATCTGTCAAAGATCTCCAAGCTCAGAATGCTCAGTTTCAAGAAGCGATCATGAATTTGTCCAAGGGGAAAGAAGAGTTGAAAACATTCCTCTCTAAGGACATGAAAAAGAAGAATCCTGAACACAACAAGGATGATCAGTTGGAGCAACTGCAAGATGAGATGGCAGAGAAGAGAATCCAGAGGAATGGCCAGGTAGCTCTTATCCAAAGCTTAGCCTAGGGGAAAGAAGAGCTGAGAATTATTTTGACCCTCTTGGTTGCCTTTAACAAATGGTCAAGTCCCTCGAACGTGGGGGTGTCTTAATAAATGTCCCTACAGATTAAAAATCATTATAGTCCCTTCAAGATAAAAGATCATAGTCCCTTCTATGTTTCCTATGAATAAATGATCTCATCCCTCGATGACCCTACGAAAATGATGATAGTCCCTTCGAATTACTAAGACACCCGTACAAGTTGCCTTCGTTGACCATACGATGACCCTACGCCCGTCCCTTAACAAAATCCAAGGTAATGACTACCTACTCCTTAATAGTAGGGACAATCTTACCCTTGAAAGGAAATAAAAGAATACGAAAGACTAGTCTAGGATAGGTACAACTTAGTTACTTGCTCACACTTCAAATAACTCTTTACACCCCACTTTTCAAACAATTTTCAAATTTAAAAGCTTTGAATACATCCATACGAGGATCATTACAAAGACTCATGAAAATTATTAAACATACACTACACTTTCCTTTTTCAAACAAATAAGTGATCTAAGTATCTAAAAGCCCATGGATAACCATGGATATAAAGGGTGCTAATACCTTCCCTTTATATAACCTACCCCCCGAACTCAGAATTTTTAAAAAAGGTATTTCCTATTCTTTTATACCCTTTCCTATTGGATAAAATAAAAGTCGGTGGCGACTCTTGCTATCCGCAACATAAATAAAAAGTCAGTTCTCCCACCGTGTTACAGTAGTGCTCGGTACTAACTTTATCTCCTCTTGTCTTTTGTAGTTTCTATGACCAAGCCTTGGACAAGATCCAGAAAAAACTAAGACAGAGCAACAAAAGGAAGCTCAAGACGGTAAAGACCCGACTGACGGGCAATGCTACGAGTGGCTCGGGCTTGGGACCGACCGGTCAGGGTTCTCCGGGCGTGACCTCGGCATCCCAACTGAAGAGGCAAAAGGGTGGCACGACCATGATGGACTTGACTGCCAACGCCTCGCCCAAAATCAAGTTCACCATGCCTCATTGCTTCGTGAGGCGTAACTATTTCGAGGGCACGACCTTGGAGGTCCAACGGGAGGATACTCTGCATGTCGAGAGCATGGATCGACCTGCTCGACGACTGTCACTAGCACAGGATGCTAGTGCCGTCATGAGGGTGATGACCATGGTTTCAATGCAGGTCGAGGGAGAGGCCGACCAAGAGCAGGAAATCAACCGTTTGAAGTCCCTTCTGGCGTCGTCCGAAGAGAATACCAAGAAAGCTACCGAGGAGGCAACCAAGTCGCTCAAAGATCATGCCGAAGTGATAGCCAAATTGGAGGTGGACAAAAGGAAGGAGCTCGATAAAAAAAAAAGGCTGAAAGATGCCTTTATGCCCAAGGAGGACGAGGACGAGGAAACTAAGGGCTTATTGACTTTGGCGCATTTCCTGGTTAGGTTGGACCAGGACTTGAAGGAGCTGCAGGAGTCGACCAAATTGAGCTTCCAAAATGTCGTTGACTAGATCAAAGTACTTAATCCAGAAATGGATCTCAACACTGATCGGATTAACTATTTGTACAAGGTCGAGGACGAACATATCGTCGTTCCTGATGACATGATTGTCGATGAGACCCATCCCGAGGAGCCCATCCAGGTCGAGGATCAGCCTATCCCTAGCGAAGTTCAGCCTGATGTCCACCTGGAGGAGGGTAATTAGTCCGGCTTGCGTGCCGTTTTGTTGTAATTTTGTATTTGTTCGGGGACGTGGCCCCCATTTAATGTAATTCTCGAACAAGTCATCCCTTTGGGGGCACAACCTTTTTATTATAATTTCCGACCTTGGTGGTTGTTTGTCATTTACGTAGTGTTTTTATTATCATATATAACTGCTCGTCCGTCGGAGGACCTTTGTATGATTATTTCACTAAGTATTTTATGCTCGACGCTCTTTTGGCCGTACTATATACATAGATCTAGGCATGATGCGAAAGCACAGAAATCTGAGGATTTTCTCGAATAGGGGGCAATGCTCATTAAGAGTCGTGATCCATTAGCTAGGGAAACCGAACATATGTGTGGAGACTTGCTCTGATGCGGTACCCAAGTTAAGATTATGGCTCGGGCTCCGTGGCTTGAACGTCCCATCGCGAGATGGGGTTCTTCTTGGCCGTGGTACTTAGGCGACGACGAACTCGTTTGAGTATCCGTCCGTGCAACAGTTACCTTCCTCGCTCGTGAGGGGGTCCTGATGATCAAAGAGTATTTGGCTGCAATGCTTGTACCCAGGCATGCAGGTTGGGTCAGACCGTCTGCTCCTCGCCTTGGAGTCAAGCAGGGTGACGTTAGTACTAGCTATAGTATTATTTGAGTTTCTCGATGTTCCACGGCCGAGCGAGCTCTTCCCCTTGTAGATTTTCTAAGTAATAGGCTCCATTTTCGGTCTTTGCTCGGACACAATATGGGCCTTCCCAATTTGGGGCCAGCTTCCCCTCCCGGGAATCCTTGTGGTTTCTCCTCAAGACGAGACTGCTGACCTTGGACGCTCGTTTGATGACCTTGGCGTCATGTCGAGCTGCTATCTTTTATTTGAGGGTGGCCTCTCGAAGAGAAGCTTATGATCAGATTTTTTCGACCAGGTCGAGCTTCTCTCGAAGCGTCTCAGAGTTAGTGTCTTGGTCCATAGGTGATTCTGTCTACCTGGACTGGACGTGCATCTCTATGGGTATGAACGCTTCGGTCCCATAGGCCAGTCGAAATGGGGACTCCCCGGTTGTTGAATAAGGTGTGGTTCTCTATGCCCAGAGTACGCTATGCAATTCTTCGACCCAACGCTTTTTATGTTCGTTCAGTCTTCGTTTTAGTCCTCTTAGGATCACCCTGTTCACAGCTTCTGCCTTCCCGTTAGTTTGGGGATAATCGACTGAGGCGAAGTGTTGTTTGGTTCCTACTGAGGCCACGAACTCCTGGAAATGTTTGTCAATGAATTGGGTTCGTTGTCTATTACGATGGCGAGCGGTACCCCGAACCGAGCAAGGATGTTTCGCTTGAAGAGGCGTAGGATGTTGAGTGCAGTGATTTTGGCCAAAGCCTCCGCCTCTATCCACTTAATGAAATAGTCGACTCCTATGATGAGGTATTTGTTCTGACCTAAACCGATGACAAAAGGGCATAGGATATCCAGCCCCCACCAGGCGAACGGCCACGGGGAGGATAGTGATTTCAGCTTGGTAGGAGGTGCCACGTGTATGTCACCGTTCCGTTGGCATTTATCGCATCTCTTGACATGATCTTTTGCGTCGCTCTGCATTGTTGGCCAATAATATCCTGCTCGTAGGACTTTGCACGCTAAAAATCTCCCGCCTGGATGTTGTGAGTTGATTCCTTCGTGGACTTCTCTCAATACGCGTGGTATGTTCTCTTTTTCAACGCATCTGAGGAGGGGTGTCGAGAAACCTCTACAGTACATCTTTCTCTTGACCATGATGTATGAGCAAGCCCTACGTCGTACGGTACTGGCTGCCTTTGGATCTGCTGATAACTCATCTTTGGTCAGATAATTGAACATCGGGGTCATCCAACAATTAGCGTATCGATGAAAAGGTGGTGGCAGGCTACATGTGGGTCGAGTTCGGGCATATCTGCTGCGCTCCAAGCGAATAGGTCGGAATTTCCTTTTAGGAACGTTTCTAGCTATCTCTTTTCCAAGTCGGGAAGATGAGCTCCGATCTTTACGCATCGGTTTGGATCTTCTCCTAGAGGAGTTAGCTCAAACTCACCGTCCGGGATTGGTCGGGCTAATCAAGTGGAGGGTTATTGGGAGCTTTCGCCTTCATCTAGGAACTTGCAGTCTAAGTCGATGGAGTCAACCTGAGGGAGAGGCTTGGGTACCTTCGAGCACTCGAAAGATGTCACAGTGGAGGATTTGGGCTGGTATGATATGAAACTGAGGCTTTTAGAGGCTACTTCAAAGAAACGACGGGCAGCTTTGACATAGTCATGCAAGGTGGCCACTCTCCCCGACGTTGTATAGTATTTCATTTTAAGATGAACAGTCGACATAACAACAATGAGTTCGCCCAACGTCAGTCGACCGAGAATGCATTGGTAAAGGGATGGACAGTCGACCACGAGAAATTGGACGCAGACGGATCGAGCGGTCTCCGCTGCTCCAAAAGTGACGATGAGGTCGACATAACCCCATGGTCGAGATATGGTCCCGTTAAAACCTTGTAGGTCGGATCCTACGTAAGGTGTTAGGTGAGTCTCGTTCAGTTGAAGCGTCGAGAACAGTTGTGAATACATGATGTCGCACGAACTGCCTTGGTCGACCAGAATCCGACGAACGTCAAAATTGGCCATCTGAGCCCGAACGAGCAAAGGGATATTGTCGTTGGGTGCCCCTCCTAGTAGTTCCTCCTTATAAAATGAAATAGGCACTGAGTTGCTTCTGGGCGGATCCAAAGTGGCATTCTGGGCTGGTCCCTTTGCAATTAGCTGGTCGAACTTCCTCTTCACAGAACCGATGGTAATTTTGTTGGATCCTCCCCCTGAAATCACCATTGCAGAGGGGAAGGCTTCCCAGGGGCTATGGGACGAGAGATATCCTGGACTTCCCAGATGATCGGGTATAAAGAAATCCTCAGGTCTGTAGATGCTGAGGGCGACCTGCATGTTGGTGTCCGAAGGCACAACTATTGCTTCTTCGACCTTCTTGGTTTCTTGCACCTCCGGTCTGGAAGTTTCTTTGGGCTTTGTGAATTGCTTGAGGTGGCCGTCCCTTATGAATAACTTAACTGCGTCCTTCAGATGGATGCAATCTTCCATATTGTGCCCGTGGCTCCTGTGGAACCCGCAATACTTGGTTTTGTCTGTGCCCGGCTTGTTAGGCAGTTGCTTGGGAAAGCGAACTCCTGCCTGTCGGAACTCCGAATTAGCGAAACCGGAAAATATCTTCTCCCATGATACCAAGAGAGGAGTGTACTCATGAAAGTGACCTATCGGCCCCCTCTGCTCCCGCGGCTCACGGGAGTGATCTTCCTTTCTTTTATCTCCCCCCGACGAGATGTCAAGGGTTCATCAGTCTTGGAAGGTTTGGCGTCCTCCCGACGTCTGGCGTCACGAAAAGAACTGACAACTTGTTTCTCTTTATACTGGATTTATGCCTGAGCTTTTAGGAGGAAAGCGTCCAATGTAGCAGGAGTTTCGATGCCCATCGCCCGGTGGAAATCAGTGGACGGGCGCAGCTCACGCTCCAACATATATTTCTTCATATCGTCAGTGGTAGAGACCGGGACGAATTCTTTGTTGAACCTCTCGATGTAGGTTCTGAGGGGTTCCTCCTTGCCCTGAATAATAGCCTCGAGCGATGCATCTGTCTTGGGATGGCGTCGGGATGCGGTGAAGTGTCTGGAGAAAGTTCGACTGAGTTGCCTCCCCGAGGTGATGGATTCGGGTTTGAGACTCTTATACCAAGTCATTTCCCCTTTCCTCAATGTGGTCGAAAAGAGGCGGAACTTGATTGCTCCCTGGACACCCCTATAATCGAGCAGGGTGTCAATGTTTTTGATGTGTTTGTCTGGATCCGTCGTCCTATCATATGAACCAAGGGGTGGAGGCTTCTCAAGCCCCTGCGGTAGTTTGGTAGCCATGATCTCCGAGGAGAGTGGGCCTCTGATATCGTCTTCGTCACTAGATGTGAACGAGGGAGATAGTGAATGGTGTCTTTTGTTTCGTCGCAGAGATGGAGACTTTGATCTATTCTTTCTTGACCGTCTTGGAAACGGGGATCGGGATCGCCTCCTCTTTTAAGGAGGAGAACGCTGGTCTTCTCTCTACAAGCTCCGACGAGTCTTGGTCGATACAGGCGAGCGGTGTCGTCGTGAAGGTGACCAGACCCGTTTCTTGATAGAAGACTCTTCAGGGTGTCCTTTGCCTTTCCTTTTGTGGGGAGAAGGACTGCGTCCTCCCTAGTGTTTGGTCAGAGAGCAAGATGGTTGAAGGTCGGTTTCCTCCAGACGAGCTATCTTTTCACTATGCGCGAGGAGCAGCAAGTTGGTTTAGTTGAGCGTCTCAACTAATGCGACAAAGTCTGACCCTGCTGGTGCAGCCAGGGAGGGGATGGCTTCTGGGTGACTCTCGAGCGGTTGATCGCGCTTGGGAGAGGGAGAAGCAGTTTTTCTGTCCTGGCAATCTTGGAAGGTTTCTTCATGCGAGGGAGTGATCACATTGCTTTCACGTTGGGTAAGAAGAACTTCATCAGTAGTCTGGGCTTCGAGCAGGTTGTCACGAGCATCCAGGGATCTTTAGAGAGAATACTTTGGTTCTTGAGAGTCTTTGAAGAAGAAGAACGGGGAAATCAAGAGGTTCCCACGGACGGCGCCACCTGATCGTACATGGAGATCAGGATCTGATGTGGCTGACATCGATTGTGGTTGAAGCACGGTTAATGGAGATAGGAGGGGGTGTATCTATAAGGCACTCTGATGCTAAAGTCAGAAAGCGAGCAACGAGTGAGCAAGTACTAGATATAGAGTGAGAAATTGAATACCTGGATGTCGCTCCCGGGATTTTCATCCTAGTACAAACACGAAAGTGGCACGGAAAAGGTAGAGTCGCCATCCAGGAATTTTTATCCCGAATGAATAGGAAAGGTAATGCTGCACAAACCTAAGGAAGAAGGAAAGGACGAGGCCTTGTGAACCAAAGATCTGGGTTCGGGAGTCGGTTACGACCTGGGAAGGAATCAGCACCCCAGATCGTCTATCGTACCCGACGAGATCCACACTTGTTTGTTTGTTTCAAAGGGTGAGAATAAAGATGTTGCTGAACAAAAATCGCTGATTGGAATGGGAACTGAAATGAGAAAGGAAACATGGAAAAATAAATCGAAAAGAAAGGGGGAAATGTAGGGAAAATAAAGAATGTGCTCGAACGGGTCCTACCCCGCTACCTACGTACCTCATCGGGAAAATGAGGATCAGAGTCGACGTAGTTCACCTAACTAAGGCGGGAACTATTATTTTGTGTTTTTTATATGCTGGAACTGCTTATGTCTATGCTCAGGTGTTGCAGGCTCGTCTGATACGAGTGCGTTTACTGTCTTGCAAATGAGACAAGTTGTCACAAGTTCACGTTTTAGAGTGAATGAGTTGAGAAGAGAATTCCCGCAGGAAAGTCGCTTATTATTTGTTGTTTTGTCTTTTATGAGAAGTATTTTGAATTTGTTTGTGAACATTCTCATATTAAGACTTATCCATTGTGGTAGATAACTTACACCTCGCCCCGAAACAGGACGTGCATAAGTACTCCGCAAAAAAGTCTCGTGTCGTATGAGAACCTTCGAACTTTATTAGGTATTTTATTATTTTCTTTATGAGATGAGAAATAAAGACTCAAGTTGAAAAATGACAAACTAAGGGAACTAAGACACAACCCTAAGTTATTTATTATATTCAAAAGGTGATCCTAATGGTTTATGTGGCTTTCTAATCTTAATAAGAAAAGGAAAAGAAGAAAAGAGAATTAGAACTCAACTTATTTCTTAAGGAAGTTAAGTTGGTTCTAAAGAGGGGGAAGCCTATACAAGTAGAAAACAAATACTAAGGAAAACATAATTAAAACATAAAGAGATGAAGAAGAAGGATTAGTTTCAAGATGCATATCAACGCACATAAAACAAATACAAAGGCTAATCACATCATGGAAACGCACTTAAATGAATTCTAAACCTAAGTCCTAAGGCATAGGAATTATTCACAAATTTGCAAAAACAACTACTACTAAACAGTGGTTAAAATGTACTTAAAAATATAATAAAAACAATTACAGGTACCTTTATGATTCCTCTAAACATAGCAAAAAGAATGGGGCAAAAAGATTACAGGAAATGGGAGAAACAAATTGTACAAGTTGAAGTATAGATGAAGGAATTCAATAGAAAACAAATTAAATGGAAAATCGAAATAAAATTGGAAAATGGCTAAAATCATAAACTAAGATCATGATAAAATTCTAAAATGAGTTAGAATATCAATGTAATATTTGGGGAATTTTATTACCAGTATTGGTATTTTTTTTATTAATTAAAATTGAAAGTTATATAAAACAGAAATTAAAATACTAAGAAAAATGGAGAAGGGGTGCAATTGCAGTAATTTTCTAGTTTAAAAGACAATTGGGCTTGGTTTTGGGGTGCGGATAGCAGGAACCTTAGGCCCACACGCAGGCAAACCTGAGGGTGCATACCATGAGCCTAGTCAACTTTCTTGACTCAATGATAATTGTCGATCTCAGGTCTTTCCAAAGCATTCTCATCAAACAGATCACAACGCGCATGAACACACTAGTTATGGTGAAAGGCAAGCATATGATTAACCGCATGGAGAACCTATCGGACGGTGATAAGTGTCACCGCCGGTGTGGCCATAATTCCAAAAATCCTATCCTTATCTCATTCTCTCAGAATTGAAACGGTGGGTTAATGCATCGTTAATGATGGATTAATTCCTATTAATTTCATTAATCTCAATATCTTTTTGAATTCTCTTATTAAACTTAATTTATGCTTATGATTAACACTATAAACAAAAATAAGCCTAGAAGCCCTCAGAACGTCAAACAAAGGAAGAAACACAAAAAACCCTAAGTCATTCTATTCTTCTTCGCCGCCACCATCCACTATCACCTTCTTCCCTAAACCACCTATCTAGCGCCGCCGGCATCATCTTCATCGGCCCTCTCCATCATTCTCCACCCTAGCTCACTCTCTAAAACCTACTCTCTTTCACCAATACACATCAGAAATCCCGTCGGAGCCTCTGCGAAATCCCTAACACAAACCTGAACAACAAAACAACACCACAACCTAACCGTTTCTCAATGCAAACCGAAGCGAAATCTCCAAAAAAAAAACGAAAAATCATAAGCAATCATCATCACTCTTTTACCAAGAGAGGCGAGTTCATACCTTGCGTTTTGATGTCATAGTGATGATATCAGAAGGAGAACGATATTCCCTAGCTCAGACGTCGTCGTGATGTCGATCACAACTTAAGGAAACCGTCGAACAATGCGCCACCAATCTCAGGTACGATTCGGTTTTGCTGCGTGATGTTCTTCTACTTCTTCTTCTAAATGGTTATTGATAGAAAAGTCGTTGTGATTTGGTTGATCATGTAGTGATTCGAAATGATTGTTGCAGGTTCTTGTCAACAAACGCTGAAGGTTGTTGTTTGCAGATTCGTTGAAGATGTGATGAAGAATGTCGATGTAGTTTCAGAATGATGAGGATGATGATTGAAACTCCCTTGATAATGATGAATACAAGGAACTATGGAGAAATTCAGGTCTGGTTATGGTTATTGTTGAAATTGCAGATTGATTCAGAAGAGTCGAAGGAGAGTGTTGAAGTCGATGCAGACGCGAAAAGGGATTGGGAGAGTGAAAATCGGTGAGAACCAGAAATGAAAATCCAAGAATGAGGAAGATGAAGCTCGAAAATGGAGAAGAACATGTGGGTGATTGGTGAAGTCTGAAGAAAAATGGTGAAGAAGATCAAGAGTGGAGCCGGAGTCTCTGATTTATAGAGGATGAATCAAGGATGGTTATGGAATTTCCTCAAGTAAAATTCGGTTAGAATTAGTTTGAGTTTGTTATGAATTCTTTTAGAAATTATTGTGATTGAACTTTTATTTTAAATTTTTCCTTGGTTTAGAGCGTTCACTGATCTTTTTATTATTCTTCACTTGTAGCATACCATATACTATTTGGAACGAAGAAGTAAGATAGCTTGCAACACATAGGACAGGCTCGCAGTGTGTTGTTCACGTCCATCCCTAATGCCAGGTTAATGCTACACCAATTTCCGATACAGGATATTCAAAAGAGGTGATCACATTCAGATAGCAGACCATATTTTCATTCAGCCACCGTAGGCTTTGAAAGAACACATTCCCGGTAAACACAAAATTCAACTTCCTGACTTTTCAATGCCTCGAGATGTTTTTACTTATTTTCTCAATTTCTCATATGTTCTTTTTTTTTGTTAAATTCTTTCCCCTCATTAATTCTTGTATTCTTCAGGACACTAATATTCGGCGCGACTTCTGGACTTAAAGTTGTTGAAACTCGGCTTCCAAATGATCCAGACTGAAGAATGATTCGTAGATGTTGCATCTAACACATTATACCCTCATGAACACACTTCCCACATACACCGGATCGACCTTTCACTGGAGATTTGAAGACTCGGTGAATTCGCGTGGTGACATTGCTCAGAACTTGATGTGTAATCAGTCGCCCTGTTACAAATATCGGTAGAAAGACATAACTCTCACCAATAGGATATTCACTTTTGTATTTCTCCCTTTTTCTTTTATCATTTTCTGCCGTGAACCTTTTGTTGATTCTGAATGAATTAGAAATTTGTTGTTGTTGCGGACTTGTTGTTATCACTAGGCTTCAAATGGCTGACATTTAATCAAAGCAGTAGTTGCAAGTGAATTCTCAAATTGTTATTGATGTTCTTGCAGGTTTGTTCTCGAAGAAGTTTGATGGAGATTGCGGTATGGAAAACTGACGGTGATGATAACCGAGGATGAAGATGAAACCGCGAGTATAGTGGTTGATAAATTTCTGTTTGTGAAAATGGGCCGAAAATTAGTTTGCATCAAAGGATTAAAATTCACCGGAACACTCCGTTGGTGAGATGGCATGGCAATTCTGCTCATTGAAAACTAGCTCAAGCTCATGTTAAGTAACGTTCGTTCGTCTCTATCCAAAAGAACTCTTTGAGCTTTTCCAATCAGCTTAAATGCAGATCCTGCACTAGGAAATTTGTTTTTGTAAATTTTTTTTTTGTCGGGATGGAGTTGAAGAGGGTTGGTCAATGAAATTTGCAGAATTTTTACTTATCACTGAATTCAAGTGTTAGTATTTTTTTTACATAGATTTTCTGATGTAAACTTAAGTTTTCCCGATTTATTATACTCTTTGTTTACTTTATTCTAACTGTAACCTCGCCTCTTCGGACTTGACGATAAGAGGGTAAAGAAAAAGTACAACAAGAACAGTTGGTTCATGAATACAAGCTTATCTCTAAGAGGAAATCGTCTCTTTTTTTTAGGGAAGAGTAACCATTGTGTTATTCTTTTCTCATTCAATTCACCTTCCTTGTATTTGGACTTTAGATGGAAACAATGGGTCGTGTGTGAACTTGAATGCTAAATTTTCATAACTAAGGCCCAAAAAGATATAACTAAATTTACTATTAAAAGAAGCAAACTTCGATTAATAATAAATATAATTAAATCAATTAATGGCATGGAGGTCATCAAACATATATCTTTGAACTGTAACAGAAACTCCGCTTGAAATAGAAACCTACCAATGCAAATGACGAAGAATGATGAACTGCTCACTCTAACGACCCTCACTTTGTATGAATGGATTCCTAATCTTTCTCTCCATGCTATACAATAGTACCTCAAGTATATCTCAAATCAAACATTTTCCAAAAGCCATATGATCAAGGAAATAAACCTCCATTAACTAATTGTATTGGGTACCAGAAGATGATGCTATTCCTGATCGAAACGTTCAGACTTTGAGGATCAACTTAATAAACTTGAACACAAAAGGCAAGTCGTAAACCAAAATCTTTGTATTTTTAATGGACCAAACTTGCAAAGAGAAGAAGCCATAAAACCCTGCAATACCCTGATTCTCTCTGATCCAAATAACAAGCCTATGAAAATGAATGCATGGTGTGTTATAGATGACCTAATGGAAGATGCATGTGAAAGTGAAGCAAAAGCCAATTAAGGTAATAAATAAGAGGGCAAATTTTGGGATGTTACAGCTTCCCATATTCAATCATTGTAGACCTGAGTGGATGATAGTGATGGCTTTCAGACGTTCAGAGTACGGAGGGATTGAATACCCGAATAAACCGAAAAATTTGCTCTTTGTGGGAAAATAAAATATGGTGTAAGAATGTCCTTGGATGAAAACTGAAAATATGATCCTCAAATCTAAAACGAAACCATCTTAAAATGGAGACGTAATGGTATACCGGCCTCAGTCGATAACCAGAAACAACAAAGACTGACCTCAGACAAACTTTGCAATAGAGACAAACTAACCTCAATCAATAAGCTCAAAATGGTCTATCATCCTGGAATGATAGCCACAACAAGACCAACCTCAGAAGGACTTGAAGAAGAGAATGTCATCCTCGAATGACAACTCACAAAAGATCCTCAGATATAACACAAAACCATCCTCGAATGGAGACGCAATGGTATATCGGCCTCAGTCAGTAACCAGAAACACAAAGACTAACCTCATACAGACTTTGCAAAAGAGACATACTGACCTCAATCAATAAGCTCGAAATGGTCTACCATCCTCGAATGATAGCCACAACAACAAGACCAACCTCATAAGGAATTGAAGAAAAGAATTTCATCCTCGAATGACAACTCACAAAAGATCCTCGGATCTAACACGAAACCATCCTCGAATGGAGACGCAATGGTATACCGGCCTTAGTCGATAACCAGAAACACAAAGACTGACCTCAGACAAACTTTGCAAAAGAGACATACTGACCTCAATCAATAAACTCAAAATGGTCTATCATCCTCGAATGATAGCCACAACAACAAGACCAACCTCAGAAGGACTTGAAGAAGAGAATGCCATCCTCAAATGACAACTCACAAAATATCCTCGGATCTAACACGAAACCATCCTTGAATGGAGACGCAATGGTATACCGACCTCAGTCGATAACCAGAAACACAAAGACTGACCTCAGACAGACTTTGCAAAAGAGACATACTGACCTCAATCAATATACTCAAAATGGTTTATCATCCTCGAATGATAGCCACAACAACAAGACCAACCTCGGAAGGACTTGAAGAAGAGAATGCCATACTCAAATGACAACTCACAAAAGATCCTCGGATCTAACACGAAACCATCCTCGAATGGAGACACAATGGTATATCGACCTCAGTCGATAACCAGAAACAACAAAGACTGACCTCAGACAGACTTTGCAAAAGTGACATATTAACCTCAATCAATAAGCTCAAAATGGTCTATCATCCTCGAATGATAGCCACAACAAGACCAACCTCATAAGGACTTGAAGAAGAGAATGTCATCCTCGAATGACAACTCACAAAAGATCCTCGGATCTAACATGAAACCATCCTTGAATGGAGACGCAATGGTATACCGGACTCAGTCGATAACCAGAAAAACAAAGACTGACCTCATACAGACTTTGCAAAAGAGACATACTGACCTCAATCAATAAGCTCGAAATGGTCTACCATCCTCGAATAATAGCCACAACAACAAGACCAACCTTGGAAGGACTTGAAGAATTGAATTTCATCCTCAAATGACAACTCACAAAAGATCCTCGGATCTAACATGAAACCATCCTCAAATGGAGACGCAATGGTATACCGGCCTCAGTCGATAACCAGAAACATAAAGACTGACCTCAGATAGACTTTGCAAAAGATACATACTGACCTCAATCAATATATTCAAAATGGTCTATCATCCTCGAATGATAGCCAACCACAAGACCAACCTCGGAAGGACTTGAAGAAGAGAATGCCATCCTCGAATGACAACTCACAAAATGAAACCATTGTACTTAAACAGAATCGTCTGGGGATAACAAAACAAGACTTGATGGAAATAAACCACATCGGGGAATGAACTTGGCATTCTGTCGGGAATACTTCAGTATGGTTGGAGATGTAATGTTTCGGGCCTTTGTGCTGAGTACCAAAGCTGGCTTATGCTTCATATGCATATATTTGAATATTCATGGCGTAATGCTCCACAATGAATGAAATGCTATGCTTTAGGAGTTGCAAATGTAATGGTGATTACTAAATGAAAATGCAAAGAAATCTCCTGATGAGGAGACATCAAGTATCCTTGACGACTTCACTGGGGTAGAAATGATCACTGCATTGATGTACTGAATCCCTGCGGGGAAAAACAAACTCTGCGGGGGATAATGTTAATGACACACCAACTCTGAACTGCCATCATTGCCAAAAATAAATTGGACTTTATGATTGGAGAGCAAAGACCCTGTTGTGGCTGAACTTGTTTTGAGAGGTACGCTACCCATGGAACTCTGTTGGGGAAGTGATAACCTTCTGACTTGGTTGGGGAATCAGATGCTGATGCTCGGCTGAGTAAGAAATATGCTAGGGACCCCTCAGATACAATCTTCTGCTTGGGGAAGAGATGTCTTCATATGTTGCCGGAGATATGAAGACTCTGATGAGGTAATGCTCCTCTATTGACGGAAAATCTCTTCTTGTGGAGACTATCAATCTTCTTTCAACACTGCTAGGGAAGGTTTTAATTTCCACTCTACTGGGGAAAATGGAAGACATTTGAGAAGACGCTTGTTGAGGGATTATGCTCAAGAATCTATTGTGGAAGTCCTCCTGAAAGTCTGTTCCGAATCTGCGAGCACCACCTGTACCTGCACATGCATAAACACAACTGATAGTGCCTGCAACATGGAGAGTTAGTTTGGGCATGTATGCCCTGGGCTTATGGAATGAATCACCATCCCTGTCACTCAACGCTTTAGAGTAATGTTGTACCCCAAAATTTTCCCTCCAACAATCAAGGAAATGTCTCTCAACATTTCTCAACGATCATAAGGTTTTCAAGGTCCCCAATTGGTAAGAAAGTTTGAGAGTTTCCTCAGACAAAACCTCCTCCTAAGCAAAGGATCCATGAAAAATGCATTTCCAAGGCCTAAAGTGAGATCATAACATCCCATGTGACTTCAAGAATACCTATGTAGAGTTTCAGAGCTTTCCCAATAAGTTTGACCAGTCAGATGATCAGATATGCAAAAATTAGTCAAAGTGGTTACAAAGTCAAACTGAGGTCGACTGTGATCAAACTAAAGTCAAACTTCAAGATTTTTTGCAAACATCAATATTATGAAGTAACATTCATCATTTTATCAAGGGTTGATCATGATTCATCAAGGATATCTCAAATCATCAAGAATCATGAAGTTTCTAAATTAGGGTTTCCTAGGAAAAGTCAACTGAACTTTGACCAGCCATAACTTTCACATACTTCATCATAAATTTCCCATCCAAAGCTCATTTTGAAGGAAATTGAATTCTATACAACTTTGTATCTCACAAGCCAAGCCTAAAAATGCTTCATTTGGAAGATATGAGCTAAGACATTATAGGTCATTTCAAAAGTCAACGAAAAGTCAACTTTTTCCAAAGAGCATAATTTGTAAATGGTAAAATATATGGACATGAGACCAAAGAGGTTTGTTAGAGGACTCTTTAAGCTTTCCAAAAAAGTCCAAGATCACTCTCATAGCCTTAAAATTGAGGGAGTTATGCCTTGGCAAAGTTGGGAAATTTTCAAGGGGTGCATTGAGCAAAAAGGGTCTCAAATCCAATTTTTCCAAATGGGCCCATGAAATTGCAATCCAATCTTCATAATAACATCAAGCACGACCCAATTCTAATTATTTATGATTTTTATAATTTATTTATTATTTATTTGGATTTTATTTATTAAAATTCAATTTAAATCAAAATAAAATATAAAATTCAATATTTGGATGTGATTCTTGTTCTAGAAGCTCTTAAAAAACATTTAAGACTGATTGAAACTCTCCAATTTCGTGCTAGATCAAAATAGCAAGGATATATTTTATTTTTTGAATATTTTTTTGTTGATTCTTCCTTCACCATCAAGTCTTCCAAAAGCCCAATAATCCACCACTTTCTTGACCTAAATTCGTTCACCATATATACACAAACCAAAACAAACACAAAGGGACGAAATTTGCAGCAGCCAAGAACACATTCAACTTTCAAAATTCCACAAAAAAGTGAGATACGATTTTTCATTTAGGGACACTTTCAAGGTGAAACGAGGGTTGCAATACCTTCATTGATGTTTATGGAATGCATTTGCATAATTTACATGGTCTAAAACCTCCTCATAAGCCGTAACCGAATCAATAATGTTCTTAATATTTTGATTTTCGATTCTCTTAACATATGCATTATTTGTGATTTTTGATCTGATATTGTTGTTTGTAATGATGTAGAGAACGTTTCTGGGCAGGAATATGAGAAGTTCATGGCATAATCCGCATATCACCATGATTAAGGTTTATAGCTTAGAATTAGGGATTTCCGATTCAGACCATATAAGGATGTTTTGAGGACATATTTGAGTTCCTTGGACCGTTGGTATTCTATTTATGTTATTATTGGAAGTGAATCACTCTTATTCTGATGCGTTTGGAGAATATAGGTTTTGTTGCAAATTTAAAATCGCATGTAATATTACAGGAATTTTAGCAGGAAAAGTTGCAGGACTGGAGGTAGGAGACGATCAGCACGCGCGAAACTTAAATTTCAAATTTTGATCTTATTTTATTATGTATTGTTTATGATATAATTCACAAAAGGTATAATGGCTCAGCTGGTGAGGACGTGCGCTTGGAAACTCTTTGACCTGGGTTCGATTCCCAGGTTTTTCGTTTTAATTTCATTATATTTCACAGGATTAATATATTATGTATGCTGGCCATTGGATATCAACATGCGCACGCAACTCAGTTGGTTAAGGTTACACTTCTTGAAGGTACATGACCTAGGTTCAATTCTCAAGTCCTTTATTTTGAACGTTTTTGTTTCTTTTTCATGTTTTTCCTTGTTTTAGTATTTTAATTAATTATTTTTTATATATAACAATGAAATAATTAATTTAAACTAATCATAATTTATAAATAAATTCTTTTGTTTCTTTAAAAACTCCACTAACATTTTTTTAATTTATATATATAATTAGGTTTATGGAATAATAACTTAATTAATATTTTCTAAAAAATCTTAATAAACTTTTTTTTATTCTAATTAAATCTCTAATTATTTTTCTTTAGCCATAATTATGTATATAATTAAATTTTCTTTATATTGGCATAAATTAACATTAATTTTTGTATATATTTAAGTTTTTGTATATTATAATTGATAATTTCTTTAATAAATTCATAATTAATATTTTTCTAAAAAACTCTTAATAACCCTGATTTTCTTAAAATCCTAATTAACCCTAATTTTAAATGCTAACCATAATTCTTATTTTCATTATTATTTTTTTATCTTTGCTTTATTATTTTATTTATTTATTTTTATGCTTTATTGTCTTATTAGAAAAATTGTATAGGTTTACTATTATTGTAATTTATTTTTCAGTCTGATTATTTTGTATCTGCCCCCAAAGCGATGTAATATTGTAGGATTTAATGTTTTTTTCGCATTTTTATTTATTTTATTTTGCGTGGTTAGTAAATAGGGAATGCAAGAAATGTCTGATTAATCTGGACTTAGAAAACTAATTAAAAAGATTAAATATCTAAATATAAACACTCACACACGTAAGTCGATCTAAGATCGTTGTTTGCACTTCTTAGGGTTATCCTTCTTGGTTGCCTTATTAAACGGTCAAGTCCCTCAAAAGTAGGGTGTCTTAAGCAAAGTCCCTCCAGGAAAATAAATCTTCTTGTCCCTCACAGATTCTAAAAGATCAAGTTCCCACGAGGTTGCCTACGATAAATGATTTTGTCGCTTCGGTTTAAAAGATGATAGTCCCTCCCAATTGCTAAAGACACCCTATAGTTGCCTTCATTGATCGTACAATGACCCTACACTCGTCCCTTAACAAAATCCAAGGTAATGACTACCTATTCCTTAATAATAGGGATAATCTTACCCTTGAAAGAATATAAAAGAACATGAACTACTTAGTTTAGGATAGGTACCTCTTAGTTGCTTGCTCACATTTCAAAAATACTTTTCACACCTCACAATATTTTCAAACATTTTCAAACAAGGCTTTGTATACATCCATACGAGGATCATTACAAAGTACTTAGAAAATTTTCTAATCACACACTACACTTTTCAAAAACAATTAAAGTGAGATAAGTAACTAAGAGCCCATGGATAACCATGGATATAAAGGGTGCTAACACCTTCCCTTTATATAACCTACCCCCCGAACTCAAGTCTTTTAAAAATAGGTCTTTCCTGTTCTTTTATGTCCTTTCCACTTGGATAAAATAAAAGTCGGTGGCGACTCTTGCTATCCGCAACATTTATAGAAAGTCAGTTCTCCCACCGTGTTACAGAACTGGCGACTCTGCTGGGGAGTACTTAGTAAAAGAGGGGCACCCTTAGTAATTAGATCACTTAATTATTTGCTTTGTTTGCTTTATATTATCTGTTGGGCTTTTGTGTGAAAGATCCTAACCCAGATAAAGTGTACCCTAGGTAAGTAGCAATTGACCAAGGAAAATGTACGGCGTATGTCGATATGGTTGATTTGGTGGCTACGTTAGTGTGACTTCTTGGGTTGTTCTTATGTTCCTTAAGCAAGTTGAGGATAACCTGAGGCTGCCATATGTTGTCGTTAAACTAACTGACTTTGTAGAACCCTAGTTATCCCATCTTGGCCTTTAGAAAGTAGTGAGATAGCTGGCTTTGGTGAAGACTGAAGTTGGTTGATACTCGATACTATGCTCATTGAGATCCTAAACTTGGGGGGTTTTGGTTGGCAAGTAAGTTGCCTACTGAACAACCACCCTTGGGAAGGATCAGTGATATTGAGATCCCTTAGAACCCGGTTACTTTTGTAGGACAGGATGAACCAACTAAACTTCATGGGAGGGTACTTACCTTTAAACCTACTGCAAGCCTCTAAACCTAAGGCTATTGTGTGACTTGTTTGTGTGACTTCTTTGTTGCAGGTCATGGCTTCTGCTCGTAGGAACACTATTCGGATAAACTTTGTAGGGATACCTTCTAAGCTTAAGGAATTGGTCTCTAAAGTTTTTGAAAACTCCCAATTCATCAAGAAGCATGGGTACCTCCTAGATCTAGTTACTTCAGGATTAAATGAAGACATGATGAGTGTCTTATTCCAGTTCTTTGATCCTAAAAATCATTGCTTCACATTTCCCGACTATCAACTGGTTCCTACAATGGTGGAGTTCTCCAAACTACTGGGTATACCTATCCTTGATCAGAGACCTTTCACAGGCTTGGAGAGAGAGCTTAAACCTGAAGTCATTGTTGTAGCCCTACATTTGAAGAAATCAGACATTGTCCTAGAAACGAGAAGCGAAGTTAAGGGTATTCTTGCTAAGGTATTGATGGAGAAAGCTCAAATGTTCTTGGATGCTATGAGCTATGACTCTTTTGAGGAGATCTTAGCCTTGTTGATTTATGGCTTAGTGTTGTTCCCTAACCCAGACCAGTTCATAGACGTACACGCCATCAACATATTTTTGATTCACAATCCAGTGCCTGCATTACTTGGAGATATCTTACGTTCTCTCCACACTCGTACTACGAAGGCAAGGGGAACTCTGATGTGTTGCATACCTTTACTGGCTAGGTGGTTTATTTCTCACCTTCCTCGATCAGTGATGAAGAATGAAAAAGGGCTAAGGTGGTCTAAGAGGATTATGTCACTTTCTCATTCAGATATTCATTGGTGTTCTCGATCTATGGAGAATGTTACTATCATTGACCGTTGCGGAGAGTTCCCTAATGTGACACTCCTTGGCATAAGAGGGGGCATTACCTACAACCCTTCTTTAGCTCTATGTCAGTTTGGTTATGCTCAGAGTAATGGTCCTCTGACATGCTTATTCAGGGTATTGTGTTCGACTACGACAACGATCTTCAGGGTTACCGTCAAAGGTTTATACGAGCTTATAGCAAGGTGAATAAAGTTGAGAGCAAGACTTTGGAACCAAAGTACTCCATTCCTATGGAACCTTATCTCAGATGGGTGCGATCTCGTGCTCAGACTCTTATGATGCCATATCCCGCTATTCTACCAGTTACTATGGAGCTTGTTGCTGAAGGAGATATTACTTATACCATCCTTCATCCAGACATGCCCACTGATTTGGAAGAGTTGCAGAAGTTCTGGATTCAGTTGAAGGAGCAAAGGGATACTTTTGAGACTCATTTCAGAGCCAGTCAAGAAAGAATTCTGGAGCTGACAAGGCAACTTCACAAGAGCGGAACCTCAACCCAAAGAGGAAGCGTCCATGTGAGACTTAAAATCCCATTGTAAACACCCCAAATTTGCCCTCACCCCTTCACACCATGGCTTGTGATCATCTCATGTGCATAACACAATCATATCATCTCACATCTCATTTTTGATTCACTGCATAGATTCCAAGTCATCTGCATCTAGGGTTTGTGATCTGAGCAATCCAAGAGCTTCTTGAGCCACTCCAAAGGCCACCAATCACTTCAAAGGGGTCCATGTGTGTCCTTGTATCATATTACATCCCCACAAAGTCAAAAATGCAAAGGAATCACAAGAACTGGGATTGGTATGGAAGCAGAGCCAGGCTAGACTGCACAGATGACCTAGAATTAGGGTTTTGGTTTCAGAGGCCATAACCCCAAATTTTTTGGTCATTCTTGTTTCCATTGGTCTCTATATGGTATAGGGAGTATGCATATCAATTTTCATGAAGAAATTCCATGGGGAAGTCATCTGATCAAGAGTTGACTTTCTGGACAAGTCAGTGTAAAATCAGGGCATCTGAGGCCCCCAATGACCCAACCAAGGGGTAATCTTCATCATTTTGAGTGTATATGATCTTTATTTGATCATGGAAGAGGGTTGAAGTTCACAAAATTCAAGAATTTGGAGTTTTTGCAAGTGTTGACTTTTTGGGCATAGTTGACTTTTCAAGAATGCTTCATTTTAGGTCATTTTTCAAGCCTTGATTCTTGATCCAAAAATGCTTCAAATAAAAAAACTTTGGTCATGAAAGTTGTAGAATACATCTTTCCCTTTTCAAAAAGTACAAGAACATGATCAAATTATTCTTGGATCAAAAGTTATGGTGTGACAAAGTTGGTAAAAATCATTGATTTTCAAGATGTGCCCTAAATGGAAAGTTTGCAAAACCATGAACCAAGGCTGTTTGTAACTTCTAGTTGGCTTCAAACCATGACACAAACATTCCATGGGCTCTAAAAATCAGAATTGGACCAAGAGAGCACATGTTTATGGTTTGTGTGACAAGGCATTTTTCATGTGAACCAAAGAGCAACAACTTGCAAAACTCATGATCACACTTCCTACAACTTGCAACATTGGATGCTGACTTTGCTAGCCCTTCCCCTCACCATGCTGCGCCAGCCCTAGCACTTGTACCAAGCTAGAACCAAGCCATACCTCTCTTACACAAAAAGTGGACTTTTGGCAAAAGCAAACATCCCAATCACCACAGGCCATGTCACATCCTCTGGCCACTTGCAATTGTTTATACTTTCCATCTGCTAGCAAAACATATCACCAAGCCAAGCTGAAACAAGACACAAGATCACATTCACAAAAACACTCCATTTTGCAAAACCATTCGAATCTGCCTCCACAAACCTCAAACATCCAAACCAACTTCACCAATCATTTCACCATGTTCCATAGAGCATAAACCAAGCAAAGCCTGAGCCTGAAACAAGCCATAACATCACTTCACCATTTTCACCCCAAGCTGCAGTTTCCTTCGAAACACCTTCCACAGCTCACAAACATCCAAACAAACTTCACAAACCTTCTCCACTCATCATCTGGACCACAAACAACCCTTCACCCTTGCCAGAAACAGCCTGAATCACCATTGCCATTTTCAACTGAGCTTGAGCAGAAGCTGTTCAAACTCTTCATCCAGCCAACATAAATTTCTCCTAAGCATTCAAGCATCACCAGGGGGTCAAGTGGAGTGGATTTCACAAGGAGGGGAGGTCAGAAAGTTGCTGGAGTGAAAGCTTCGAATCTCAGGTAGCTCAAGAAATATTTTTCCAGAAATCATTTTTTAAGTTCTAAACTTGTTCTTCATGCTTCACTGATTATCCTGTTGCTTTTGGTTTTGAAAATGGTGATGAAATGAGAATTTAATTGCTCTCTGAAACTCTGTGACCTAAAAACTTGTTTTGTTCGATTCATGAATTCCAGGAAGAATAATTTTGTTTTGATTGGGGGTTTTGGTTCGTGAGTGAGTGGGAATCATTTCCATGGTTTTAGATTTCGTTTTAGTTAGGTTTTGAGAGAGTTTGGAGATTTTCAGGTGGGCTTCCCACCGGAGAAGACGACCGGAGGTCTTCTCCGGCCACCTGAAAATCATTAAGCCCTAATCTTGTAATTAAATGCCATTTGAATTTGGGCCGTAGGATCAGTTGACTCCATTGACCTCCCGCGCGTGTGAATGGCTCAGATCAAGTCATTTGCCCTAATCTTGTTTAATTAAGATAATCATAATTAATTAACTCAGAAGCCATCTGGACCCTCCATTCACGCGCCCAGTCAATCATTTTGAACCCAGAATCAATCTCAGCCTCTCCTTCTGATTACTTTCCTTTTATTTTAATTTATTTTCATTTCTTTTTCATTTAACTTGCATAATTTATTAAAAATAGTAAAAATGTTTTAAAAATTATGAAACTTTTTCTCAAGAGTTTTATTAATTTTTATGACACAAAAATATTTTTATTTTTATTTTTATCATTAAAAAAGTATTTTTAAATATTTAAAAGATTATTTTTAATTGATTAATGAGAATTAATTTATTAAAAATACTTTTAAGTATCTAAAAATCACCAAAAAATTCATGAAATGTTCTAAGACATTTAGAAACATTGTCCAACCTTAAAACCAAATTTCTTTTTTGATCTTGATGCATTTTGAGAATTTTTCATTGAATAAAAATCATTTTTGTGCATTATTTTGATCCTAAGTTCAAAAAATCATTTCTGCCTATCTATGAAGAGTTGGACATTGATTCTTCTTGCATTGCATTGTGTTTAGCATGTAGTTTTTGAGATAAAAAGGTCATGATTTGATCTTTCATTTTCAAATTGTTTGACATTTCTTTTGTTTGGAAACCCTAAAAACCCTAAAAACTTGTGAAAATCATAACTTGAGATTGGTTAAGAGTTGAGACCTCTCCTTTGGGCATTGGTTTAGTATAGGATTAAGGGTCCTTTGTGTGGCATTTTTCCATTTTTATCTTAGGGTTTGCTTCTGGTTTTGGTTTGTGTTTGATGTTTGATTCATAAACCTTAATTTGGGCTTCCATTTGCATCCATCTTGCATTCTCTTGCATAACATGACTTGCCATGACATTTCAAGCATCCATGTGATTCATTTGACATCATAAGACCTATTGAAAGCATGTTTGATCATTGCATCTTTGCATTTGTCATGTTGTATGCCATATGCATCTCATAACTTTTCATGTATGTTCTTGGTTCCTAACTTGCTTCATTTGCATCCATGAACTTGTATGATCATTTCCATGTGCTGCCTCATGTTTGTAGCATCTCATAGCATCATTAGCATCATGTAAATGCTTCTGGTTTTGTTTCTCATCATGTCATCTCATCCCATTTTGCATTGCATTGCATTTCTTTTCTAACCTTTCAGGTGGTAAGTAACTTTGAGAAGTGGATTTGCCTTCACTTCTCATTACTTTTCTTTTCATCTCTCTTGCATCCATGCTGCATTTTTATATGTGTTTGAGTTTGAGCTTGCTCATTCTCCCTCTTCCCACTTTCTCTCTTCAAGTGACTTGACTTCTTGAATGAAGCAAGTTGCTTTGCTTCTCTTGATCCTTTCATCTGCTTCCTGGTGGTTCCATTGGAGATCTTCTCTTGTTAAAACTCACAAACCTTAGGAACAACCAAGCATGACAATGATTAGGGTTTTGATTAGTCTCCCCTCCTTAGTTTTACCTTTGTGTCTCTTTTGAGTCTTCTCTCCTCACCTCATAATCAGGGACTAAACCCTAAAGGCTTTAAGGCTTTGTGATTAAGCTTATGCCTGCATCCTTCTCTTAGGATGGAGTGTATAACTTTAATCCTAAGTGTTAAACCCTTAATGTGTTTAAATCTCTTAATCAATTCACTTAATAATCATCAAGACATCACACTTGTAACTTGGGCCTTGCATTAGGGTTCTAATTCTTCCTTAACTGGTTAAGAAGGACTAACCCTAGTGTTAATGGACAAGTCCCCCTCAAGTTGTCTTACAAATCATAAAAATAACTTCATCATCATATCATTAAATAAAATCCACTTAATAAAGGCTTTGTTTTGTCATGAGTTTAATCCCTAATCATGGATTAAGTTGAGGAGCTTTCCTCAGCTTAAACATTCTCATCTATTATCCTTCTATTAGGATGGTGTAATGAGTCTGTTTAATCCTTGATTATGGCTTAACCTCATTACTCAACACTAAACAAAAACACCAAAAACATCTAAATAATCACAAGTAGGTTAATGATCTTGATCCTATATCAAAGGTGATTAAGTGTGAGAATCTGACTTCACACTTAAGGTATTCTCATTACCCGTAAACAGAGGGAAGATGTGATGAGTTTACTAAATCCATTGGTTTAGACTTAAGCTCATTAACTTATGACAAACTTTCAAAAGCAATAAAAGACTGAAAACTCAAAAACAAACAATAATCGTCTCCTCCGGGATTCTTTTCTCATCATCTTCACTCATAAACGAGAACTTGCTTCTTCCGTCTAATGCAAGACAGTTTGCACCTGAGCCAGACAGGTCATACACTTGAGCATAGGCAAGCAAGCAGTTCACAAGTCAATTCATCTTTCAGTCTCTTTGGGTCGAACTACGGTGTTCTGACTTCCTCATTGCACGAGAGGATACGTAGGCATAACTTAACAGTTATCGAACAAAAGTCTCTGTATATTCCCCCTCTTTCTAGCCTCATTCTTTTAGCCTCATGATCTTGAGCATTTCACTCCTGTTCTTACACTGACACTTCACTTATATACTTCACTTTTCTCTTACACTGACACCTGCACATTTTGTTTTCCAGCTCTTTTACACACAAATTGCACTGACACTACCCCTTTAAAACACAAATCTTTTAAGCGTGGATCCCGTCGAGTACGGCGGACAATCTGGGTGCTAATACCTTCCCAGGTTGTAACCAACCCCCTTTCTCAGTCTCTCTGGTTCGCAACCGTCTTATCCATCTCTTTCCAGGTCTATGCAGCATTGCCTTTCCTCCGGGATAAAAATGCCTAGCTGGCGACTCTATTCATCTCCAGTGAGTTCACTGCTGTGTGTTCTCATTGTCCCTTTCGCCGACCGTTCGCGTCTGTACCCTATTTGACCCGGCTTCATTTAGTGGGAGCGACAGCTTGGCGACTCTGCTGGGGACCCTTATGCTGCAACCAGGGCTTCTGGTTCTTTTTGTGGGTTCCTCCTAGCGCTTGATTGATTTGTGTTTACTGGGGTGTTATGTGCTATCTGTGCTTGTGTATTTATTTTATTTATTGCTTTATGTACAGTTTGTTTTATTACTTTCTTTACTGCTTTACATATATCATACTGTCATGCTGTCTGGCTGGATCTGGTTTTGCTTTGGTGGGTGGGTGTTCCATCGAGAGTTAAGGCCCTATACCTGGGACCTGAGTGACACCTAGGCTAGAGTGAATCATATTCTTTCCCATTCCATCTCGGTATGGTGCGGGAATATGAAACACGGTTCAGATATGAGTTTCTTCTTGAGAACTCTGTGTTGCAGATTTCCTGCAATGCTAGGGCTATCTGGGAAGCCTGCTAAGTCTGGATGACCTTTAGTATTGACCTTCAGAAACTGAGGTGAATTAGAGGAGGAACTCTTATGGTTATTGTAAACACTGTACCTCCGGGTTAGAAGTGTTTACACTTCTCATAACTGATCCAAGTCTGAGGATCCTTGTTTTAGAACACCACCTGTGAGGGGGTTGGGTTGTTTACAGGTTTGCAGGTACCTTGACCTCAGAATACCCTGTTACTTTGACTTGATTAAGAATACTCCATGTTGGAATAGTTCTTGTGATTCTAAAACCCTGGACATGTGGCTCTTTATTTGAGCCCCTCACCTTGGTTACTGGATTTATAGACCTCCATCTGGAATTCTTGAACATACATGGACTTATGTCAGAGCACTTGATCAGATCCAGCTCAGTCACAAACCCTTGCATATCATTTGCATACATACTCATTGCATCATATTGACATTTGCTTATTTGTGTCTCAGGGTATCCATCTTCATTTGGTTCTGGTTTTGACCCCATCTTCAGTATTGACCTATCTTCATCAGCATCTGCTTCAGTTATCAGCTGTCTGCTTCAGTCACCTGCATCAGCCAATCAGTGGCCCATTCTTCAGTGTTATCATCAGCACCTGTCTCTACTCATCTTCAGCATCATGGCTCCTAAAAAGAGCAACATCACCTATCACTTCTTCCAGCCAGAGCTATCTGACATCAGGAGGATTCAGACCCTGATCACTCCAGATCACATACCATTGTTCAGGGAACATTATGGGGATATACTTGATATGGTTATGGATCTGGACCCTTCACAGATGAGCCTCATCCACACTTGCATTCAGTTTTATGATCCCCCACTGAGGTGTTTCACCTTCCAAGACTTTCAGATGGGCCCTCTATTGGAAGAATACGCATCATTGGTTGGTGTGCCTATCAGGGGTGGAATCCCTTTCAACCCTGAGATGGTCTTTCCTGGTAATGGAGAAGTAGCCAAGGCTTTGCATCTGGAACCTGTTCTAATTGAACAGCATATGACTTCTAAGGCTGGAATCCCTGGCCTGCATCTAGATTTCTTGATCTCTCAAGCTACCCTGAAAGCTTCTTTAGGAGAGTGGAAAGCAGTCTGTGCTTTATTGGCCTTGAGCATATATGGGATCATATTATTTGCAGATGAGCCTCGATTTGTTAGTAAGAATGCAATCCATTTGTTCATTCTAAGGAACCCAGTGCCAACTTTATTGGGCGATCTCTACTATTCAGTGCATCAGAGGAATGAAAAGCAGAGGGGAAGATTAGTGAGGTGTTGTGCTCCATTATTCCATACTTGGCTTCTCAGGCATCTACCCAGGACAGATGCATTTTTGAATCCTCATCAGCAGAGTAACTGGGCTAAGAGACTCACTGCTCTAACTTCAGCCGATATCAGATGGTGCACCCAGAGCACCAAAGGCAGGGATATCATCACCAGCTGTGGGCATTTTCCCAATGTGCCCCTAATAGGAGTTAAGGGTAGTATCAATTACAACCCTCTGCTGTTCAGAAGACAACTGGGCTATGCACTGGTCCACACTCCTAAGGTACAGGACTTGGTTGAGACTCTCTATTATGAGAACAAGCTAAATCTGGCTATTGTTAGGCAGGCTGCTTGGGCCTGGGATAATGTTCAAACCAAGGGAGTAACTATCTTGGGGAAGTGCAGCAATGTGGCATCAACACAATATTATGAATGGTCCTGTACCAGGGCCCAATTCTCTGGAATGCCCTTTACCATAGAAAATATGCCTGAATCATCTTCAGCACCACCCCCTGCCACTATCAGTTTGGAAGAGTTTGAGAGCTTGAAAGAAAGAAACGAGAAGCTAACCCAGGCCTTGCAGAAGACCCTCCGGGAAAGGAGTGATGGTACGAGGGAGGTTGAGAGATTGGAGAAGTTGAGAGTGGAGCATCTGACTAAGATTGAGAAGTCTGGGGATTATATCAAGAAGTCTAAAGCTGGAGAACAAATTCTGAAGAATGCTTGCAAAGAAGCCCAGTTCCAGAGAGCAAGAACAGACTTGTATCTGAAGGAGAGTCAGGCTAGGTGGGTCAGGATCACCGAAGCTCGTACTCTGGAGGACAAGAGAGTTCAAGACAAGATGGAGCAACTGGAAGCTAGTGCAAAAGAACAGCAAGAAGCCTTGGCAGCAGCCCAGAGGGAGATATCAGAGCTAAAGATCAAGGCTGGAGTGAAGAGGTCAAAAGACCAAGGTCAACACAAGAAGCTAACAACAGCTGTTACTACAAGGAATCTTCTCATCAGGAACCTTACAGAGCGTCCGGCTGATCCTGTGACCGAGGCACTTCTCAAGGAAGTTCGGGAGGATGAGTTTGGCCTTGGTGTTTGACCATTTGCTTGTTGTTGTTTTCTTTCCATGTACTTTTATTTTTTCTTATGATGTATTTTGACCCCTTGGAGGGCTTGTGTTGTAAAATGAACAAGTTGCATTATTTCACCTTCTGTAATATATATTTGTTCTAGTTTGTTCCATCCGAGTTTACATCGAAAGCAACATCAACAACATTTTCAAGGGTCTGGAAGGGTCAAAACTGAATGCCAAGCCGGATACCTCGAAAACAAATAAGCATACTGCATTGCATGCTAACCTTTTGTTTGTTTTGTAGGTTTTTGTTTTATTGCCACTAACTCTGTTGTGATGTTCAGGAACTATTGCTCGGCGCCGGGTATTTCCCCTCAACCGTCCGCACCGTTATCCGACCCGCAACAATCTTCCGGGCATTCAAATGGATCAGGTACAGCAGGACCTTGCAGAGGTTAGAAATCAAATGGCAAACGAAAGATTGGAAATGAGAACGCAGATGACTCAGTTCATGGAAGTGATGAACAACATGGCTCAGAGCCAGGAAAGATTGAGGGCCATGGTAGAGAGGCAAAATCAAGAGGATCCACATATAGGGACTGCCGGCACCAGCAACAATGAAAGGGTCCAACCTCATGTCAACCCCCCTGTATTTGGACCACACCTCCATCCTGAGGTCAACATCCCTGCAAATGTTCAAGGGACTGCCACTGTAGCCAGGGTACTTCAAGAAGACCCCCAAGAGGACCAATTCACAGTAATGGGTGCTGGGGAGGAAGCTTATGATAGAAGGCTGGAAGAGATAGCTGAGAAGTTGAGATCCTTAGAGTCCCAAAACTCTTTGGGATTCGACGTCATGGACATGGGCTTGGTAGACGGGGTCAGGATTCCCCATAAGTTTAAGCCTCCTTGTTTTGAAAAATACAACGGGACTTCATGCCCCCGGACTCATTTACAATCATTTCTGGGGAGGCTGAAGGCCTATACTATGGATGAGAAGCTCTGGATGTTCTATTTTGAAGATAGCTTGACTGGAGCGTCCAGAGAATGGTACTCTCACTTGACAAGGGCGACTATTAGATGCTGGAAGGACCTGGCAGAGGCCTTCATCAGACAGTATCAGTACAACTTAGACATGGCACCCAACAGGACCCTCCTAATGGGAATGTCACAATCGTCAAGAGAAAGTTTCCGAGAATATGCCCAGAGATGGAGGCAATTGGCTGCTGCTGTTCAGCCACCTATGTCTGAAAGGGAAATGGCAGATATATTCATGAACACCCTTCAGGGAACATATATTGACAGGCTGGCTGCTTTCTCTTCCACCAGCTTTGCAGATGTTGTCATAGCCGGGGAGAGAATTGAAAGCCTGTTGAAAATGGGTAAGATCTCAGACAATGGTGCAAGCTCATCCAGCAATGCAAGAAAGCCTTTTGCAGGCCCAAGAAGGACTGGTGAGACTAATGCCATCCACACCAACAGGGGTAGGCCCCAATATGTTCACAGATCTGTGGCTGCAGTCACCATCCCTGCTCCAGCTCATCCACAACCCGCTTATCAACCTCCTCAGCAAAACTATCAGCAACAACCTCAGTACCATCAACAAAATCAGTATCCTCCGAGAAATTACAACAACAACAACACCAACAACAATAACCAGCAAAGGCCATTCCAACAGAGGCCATCTCAAGCCAACAGGGTAATCGATCCGATCCCTATGCCATATGCTACATTGCTGCCACAACTCCTGAAACTCAACCTAGTTGAGCTAAGGACGTTGGCACCTCCAGATCCCAACAGTCTACCCAGGAATTATGACTCCAACGCCAGATGTGCCTTCCATTCAAATGCACCTGGCCACAGTACAGAAAAGTGCAGAGCCCTGCACATGAAGGTACAAGACCTGGTAGACTCAAAAGCTCTGAATTTCGCACCACCACCCAATGTCAATAAGAACCCCATGCCAAACCACGGTGGTCCCAGAATTAACGCTATTGAAGAAGACAAACCGTCTTATTTAATAACCAGTGTGGGTCAGATCCGGACACCGTTGGTAGAAATCAAGGCTCAGCTCCTCGAATGTAACATGTTCCCGGGGTGTGAGTTGGGGTGTGCTTACTGCAATATCTCAGTAAATGGGTGCGATAATCTGAGGAATGGCATAGATGACCTTATTCAGAGTGGCCAGCTCCAGATCACTACATCATTTCCAACAAATCCAGCAACCTCATCAGCAACGGTTTCAGAACCTCCTACAACTGCAGCAACCATTGTTCCTGACAATTCTTCGGCTTCATCAACTAGTACTTCATCCATCATCTCAAATGACCAGTTATCAACAAATTTTCCTGCTACAACTTCAGCTTCATTCCATTTTGAATCTCCTACAACAACAACATCCATTCTTCCAACAATGTCTCCTACAACACCAGCAACCAATCATGAAGATGTCTCTACTGTCACCATATTTTACGATCCGGAAAACAACTCTGTCTACAACTCAGAAGGTGCTGCTCCCATCAGGGCACCAGTGACAATTTATTTTGATCCACAGACTATCACAGTTCCTTCAACAGCTGCAATCAGTCCAGTCACTATCACGGTGCCTGGACCAGTACCTTATGAAAGCAGCAATGCCATCCCGTGGCATTATGGCTCTGACCTGTACTATGAAGGACAAAGAATCACTTTTGAATCATCAACCCTTGCACCACAAATTGACAATGTGGGAGGAGGCGGAGGCTTCACTCGAAGCGGACGTCTCTTCGCCCCACAAATTCAGAGGCCAGCTGCCGAAGCAGAAGCTGCTGCCAAGGCAAAGGGGAAGAGCCCTGTGCAGGAAGATCAAGCTGTTAAGGAAGCTTTGAAGACACCATTCGATCAAGAGGTTGATGAGTTCATGCGAATCATCAAAAAGAGTGATTATAAAGTAGTGGATCAGCTTCATCAGACGCCTTCCAAGATCTCAATCTTATCATTGCTTATGTGCTCCGAAGCCCATCGGAATGCGCTCCTCAAAGTCTTGCACGCAGCTTACGTGCCTGAAGAGATCACTGTCAATCAGCTGGAAGCTGTAGTTGGAAATGTTAATGCTAGTCACGGACTAGGGTTCACCAATACTGATTTGACAACGGAAGGCCGCAACCATAACAAAGCCTTGCACATAACCATGGAATGTAAAGGTGCTGTCCTTTCCCATGTGCTGGTGGACACGGGGTCATCCCTCAATGTCTTACCTAAAAAGGCCCCGGTGAAGCTAGAATATGATGGATTGGCGTTGAGACCCAGCAACCTGGTGGTAAGAGCCTTTGATGGTTCAAAGAGATCGGTTCTGGGAGAGATCGAATTACCCGTAACAATTGGCCCGCAGACTTTCACAACTACCTTCTACGTGATGGATATACAGCCCGCCTACAGATGTCTATTGGGTAGGCCATGGATTCACGCCGCTGGCGCCGTAACCTCTACCCTTCACCAGAAGTTAAAATATGAGTGGGAGGGTCAAATCGTTACAATCTGTGGAGAAGAGGATATTTTTGTTAGCCACCTGGCTACCTATAAATACATTGAGATGGATGGGGAGATCCATGAAACAATGAGTCAGGGGTTTGAAGCTTTGAATGTCAATGAAACATCTGCTGTGCCTGGTACTTCAATATCATCATACCAACAAGCCCGGAAGGTTGTTGAGGGAGGAAACGCCCAAGGCTGGGGCAAACTGCTATCGGTGGAGAAGAAAGAGGACAGATTTGGGTTGGGTTACAGACCAACTCAACAAGATCAAGCAGCGGCTGCGAAAGAGCCCAACTTTGTGAGTGGGGGGATGCTCACCCCTGATGCTGTCAACTGTCTGGAAGACGAGCTGGAAGAAGAACGCAACCTGGAAAGCTGGATTCGTCCAAAGATCCCGGGGAGCAGTATCTCGAACTGGTCTTCCCAGGAAATTATAAGAGTTACTCATGCAGAGTAATTATTATTTCCTGTATTTTTATAGCATGCATCAAAGTCTTGCATCTTGCCCAAGATGACAAGACTCATTTTGCAATCGGGCCATCTGTACTTTTTGTGCAAACAAGATTAATCAATGAAATATCAGACATCTTTTTGCAAATGAGTCCTTTTCTTTTCCGCTCACTGTTTTTCCATTTTTCTTTTTGTACAAAAAATAAATGGCAGTGTTTTCAAAATGATAACTTTATTTCACTTTTCTAAAACAAGATTAAAATCAAATCACTAAAATGAACAAACTAAACCCTTGCAGAGAATGCCCTCCAGACTGCACCGACAACAGCACGGCTATGACTTCGTATGACTTTGACAATCCAATCAATCAAGCCGATGAAGGGGTTGAAGAAGAGTATGAGCTTCCTGAAGAGCTAGCCAGGTTGTTAAGACAAGAGGAAAAGGTTATTACTCCTCACCAGGAGGAGGTTGAAGTGATCAATCTTGGTACAGATGAAGACGTGAAAGAGGTTAAAATCGGGGCCTGCCTGCAAGACTCAGTGAAGAGACAACTGATTGATCTGCTTCAAGAGTATGTGGATGTGTTTGCTTGGTCGTATCAAGATATGCCAGGGTTGGACACCGACATTGTTGTGCACAAGCTACCTTTGAGAGAAGAATGCCCGCCGGTTAAACAGAAGCTGCGCCGTACTCGCCCAGACATGGCTATGAAAATCAAAGAAGAGGTACAAAAGCAGTGGGACGCCGGGTTCCTTGCTGTAACTAGCTATCCACCGTGGGTTGCTAACAAAGTACCTGTGCCTAAGAAAGACGGCAAAGTAAGGATGTGTGTTGACTACCGGGATCTGAACAGAGCCAGCCCGAAAGATGACTTCCCATTACCTCACATTGATGTATTGGTTGATAATACGGCTCAGTTCTCGGTATTCTCCTTCATGGACGGATTTTCAGGATACAATCAGATTAAGATGTCACCTGAAGACATGGAGAAGACAACCTTCATCACACCCTGGGGCACGTTCTGTTACAAAGTGATGCCATTCGGACTGAAGAATGCTGGTGCCACATATCAACGGGCTATGGTAACATTATTCCACGATATGATCCATAAAGAAATTGAATGCTATGTGGATGACATGATTGCCAAGTCCCTTACTGAAGAAGATCACCTGGTGAATCTACTGAAGTTATTCAAGCGTCTGAGGAAGTACCAATTGAAGCTGAACCCCAACAAATGCACATTCGGGGTACGATCTGGTAAGCTGCTGGGTTTTATTGTAAGCGAGAAAGGGATTGAAGTTGACCCTGATAAAGTCAAAGCTATTCAAGAGATGCCTGCACCGAAAACTGAGAAAGAAGTTCGAGGGTTCTTAGGTAGATTGAACTACATCTCAAGGTTCATATCTCACCTCACAGCAACCTGTGAGCCTTTGTTCAAGCTGTTAAGAAAAGAACAGATGGTCAGGTGGAACGAAGACTGCCAGAAGGCTTTTGACAAGATCAAAGAATATTTGCAAGAACCTCCAATCCTTATGCCTCCAGTTGAAGGAAGACCTCTGATAATGTACTTGACAGTATTAGAAGAGTCAATGGGGTGTGTGTTGGGCCAGCATGACGAGTCTGGTCGAAAAGAGTATGCAATATACTACCTAAGCAAAAAGTTTACCGACTGTGAACAACGTTATTCACTGCTCGAGAAAACTTGCTGTGCTTTAGCGTGGGCTGCTCGCCGACTGAGACAGTATATGTTGACCCACACTACTTTATTGATATCCAAAATGGACCCAGTTAAGTACATTTTCGAGAAGCCAGCTCTTACCGGACGGGTTGCAAGATGGCAGATGATTCTCACAGAATATGACATCCAATACACATCTCAGAAAGCCATCAAGGGCAGTGTATTGTCTGAATATCTTGCTGAGCAACCTATTGATGATTACCAGCCTATGAGATTTGACTTCCCTGATGAAGACATCATGTTCATAAAAGCAAATGACCACGAAGAGCCTATTCACACTGAAGGGCCTGATCCAGAAGAAGAATGGACTATGATGTTTGATGGGGCTGTTAACATGAATGGTCGTGGTGTTGGTGCAGTACTCATTACACCCAAAGGAGTTCACATGCCTTTCTCGGCAAAACTCACCTTCAACTGCACTAACAACGAAGCTGAATACGAAGCTTGCATTATGGGTCTTGAGGAAGCCATTGACCTCAGGATCAAGACGTTGACTGTATTCGGAGATTCAGCTCTGGTAGTTAATCAAACCAATGGCAAATGGTACACCCATCAGGATCATCTGATACCTTACAGGGATTATACAAGAAGGTTACTGACTTTCTTCACAACAGTCAAGCTTGAGTATATCCCTCGGGACGAGAATCAGTTTGTAGATGCCCTTGCTACCATTTCATCCATGATCAAAGTTCAGGCTGCCAACTTTGTACCTCAGATTTCAGTATCCAGACTTGATAGACCAGCATATGTATTCGCAGCAGATGTTGTTAAAGATGATAAGCCTTGGTTCCATGACATTAAGCGCTTCTTGGAGGATCAAACATACCCACCTGGGGCATCTTCCAATGATAAGAAGACTTTGAGAAGGCTTGCTGGTAGTTTCTTTCTGAACACTGATGGGTCTTTATACAAAAGGAACTTTGATATGGTACTCCTCCGATGTGTTGACAAGACGGAAGCAGATTTGTTGATGCATGAAGTGCACGAAGGATCTTTTGGTACCCATGCAGGAGGACATGCAATGGCTAAAAAGTTGCTAAGGTCAGGTTATTACTGGATCACAATGGATGCCGACTGTTGTGCCTATGCCAGAAAATGCCACAAATGCCAGATCTATGCGGATAAGGTGCATGTGCCTCCCAATCCTTTGAACATAATGTCTTCACCCTGGCCCTTTGCTATGTGGGGCATTGATATGATTGGCAAGATTGAGCCAACTGCTTCGAATGGCCACAGATTCATCCTGGTCGCCATTGATTACTTCACCAAGTGGGTTGAAGCAGCCTCATATGCAAATGTTACAAGGCAAGTGGTAGCCAGATTTCTGAAGAAAGATATCATCTGTCGATATGGAGTTCCCGAGCGGATCATTACTGATAATGGTTCCAATCTAAACAACAAAATGATGGCAGAGCTGTGCCGGGACTTCAAGATCCAACATCACAATTCTTCTCCTTACAGGCCAAAGATGAATGGCGCTGTTGAGGCAGCAAATAAGAATATCAAGAAGATTGTGCAGAAGATGGTAGTCACTTACAAAGACTGGCATGAAATGCTACCGTTTGCCTTGCATGGGTACCGCACGTCAATCAGAACATCCACCGGGGCAACACCGTATCAGCTTGTGTATGGTATGGAAGCAGTCCTACCTGTTGAAGTTGAATTACCCTCGCTACGGGTATTAATGGATGTTAAACTGAGTGAAACAGAATGGGTCCGATCCCGATACGAGCAACTGAGTCTGATTGAAGAGAAAAGATTGGCTGCAATCTGTCATGGGCAGTTGTATCAGAAAAGAATGAAGAAAGCCTTCGATCAGAAAGTCAGGCACCGAGAGTACCAAGTGGGAGATCTTGTGCTGAAAAGAATCCTCCCTCCTCATACAGACCACAGGGGCAAGTGGACTCCGAACTATGAAGGACCATTTGTGGTAAAGAAAGTTTTCTCTGGTGGAGCACTGATGCTCAGCACCATGGATGGTGAAGATTTCGCATCCCCTGTGAATTCAGATGCAGTTAAAAAATACTTCGCATAAAAATGACCCGCTGGACACAAAAACAGAATGTAAGTCCAGGCAAAAATAGGGCATCCCGGCGAGTCAAAAACAGAATAAAAGACTCGGGCAAAAGTAAGGGAAAATGAATAAAAAATGTACACCCGCTGAGTTGAAAAGCCGCATTGGACAGCTCAGGCAAAAATGGGTATTCCGATGGATTGAAAACCCGAAAGGGCGATCCATGCAAAATAAGGGAATAAGCGAACAGCTGCATTCTGAATTCGTCTGTATCACCTACAACTTGGTAAGCTTCAAAAGGATCAAGCTTCAATCAGAATCAACATTCTTCAAAAAGCAAGATGAGGGGAACGTCAAGAGTCATACGGGTCATAGTGAAGAGGAAGCTCCTCAAAGCGTCATCAACACTGCCAACATTTTGTTTCTCAATTTGTAACAATCTCCTCATTCCAGGGGATTTGTTTCTTTGACTGTATCTCGCCAATTCAGGGCATATGAATTAATAAAATCAGAATTTCAGTCATGTCTCGTTTTGTACATTTTATTTGCAAAAGATGTCTGATGTCTTAAAAGAAAGAACTGATTGCATAAGTACAGATGCTTTTTCTCTAAAATAATAAAAACACATGCTGGCAGGGAACATACTTACTCTCAGAAATGCTTAACTCCTATGACGGAATCCAGTAAAGGATACCTCGGGACCATTTGTGCGTTTCCTTATCTTTGCAGGGTTGCAGGTATCCAGAACGCAACTTGGGACATGCAAGTTACATCCCAGCAAGCTGGCAAATCAACAAATAATCTCAGCATCCGAAGTGCTCTCTCCCCAGCTGAGTTTGCCTTTCACTACTCTCCCCAGCTGAAGTGCTCTCTCCCCAGCTGAGTTTTCCTTTCACTACTCTCCCCAGCTGAGTTGCTTCTTCCCCAGCTGAGTTGCCTCTCATGACTTCCCCCAGCTGAGTTGTCAGAAAATCATCCTCAAACAGAGTCCCTAGGGAGATCTTCAGTGATCTCTCTTTCTCCCCAGCCCAGTTGCCATTTCACCCTCAGTCGGGTACAAAGGTCAGGGAATCATCTCCCCGCAGAGCTCCAGCATCTATTCAGAAGAGCAACGCGTGAAGGAGTCACAACAGAGTACAGAAGGCTTCTACAAACCCCAGCTGGGTCCCATATTACAAGGGTATGTCAATCAGTGACTTATTCCCCAAGCAGATACATCCCACCAGATCTACCGATGATCTCATCCCCAGCTGGGAGGTCTATTTCAAACAGATCGACCAGAGATCTTCACAGCAACGGGACCCGGATCCCGGTTTGGTATCTTTGCACAATCATAGCATTTGCATCATATTCACCTGCAAAGCGTAGCATTCCGTCTAACACGGAGCATTACGGCAAAAATCAAACACATAGCATAATCATAAGCCATGACTACGAATTGAACACTTGTGAATAATAATCAATCATCAGAATACAGAATACTCTCCCCGAAATCCCCCCAGAGTCCCCAGCAAGAGCAGTTGCCTCTCAAATCACCAACACCAGTATATACACCTTTTGACACCCGTCCGTGTCATCATTCCCCAGTAAAGTCGCCTGAACACTCTTTACAAACAAAATCACCTGTATCACGGATACTTCCTGACACCCGTCCGTGTCAAACCACCAGCAGAAAGCCAAAGACATCATCTTTGCACTCACCCACACTTGTATATACACTTTCTTGACACCTGTCCGTGTCATATCCCCAGCGCAGTCGCTTACACTTTTGCAACCCATATACCTGTTGATATTATGATACTCTTCTCCTTTCGACACTCGTCCATGTCACTCTCCCCAGCAGATAAACACCCATCTATACACTACTCATACTCACTACTCATGTTACACCTATACAGATACTCGTCCGTATCTCATAAACACCGTTTATATCCCCACAGATTCGACATTGGTCCTTGTTCTTTGTTAACCAGTTGGTACTCGTCCGTACCATCATCTCAGAATAAGCATCAAATGTTTGTTTCTACATGATACTCGTCCGTATCATAGTCTTAAGGATGCTCGTCCGTATCTTTAATCCATACACCGTGTTAAACACTTATCTTCTTGAATATAGATACCTGTCTGTGTCTACTATTCCCCAGAAGGGTCCTTTCAGATTCAACACTCGTCCGTGTTCCTTGTTAACCAGTTGATACTCGCCCGTATCATCATCTTTGAACACGCGTCAGTATTTGTTTCTACCCGATACTCGTCCGTATCGTAGTCTTAAGGATGCTCGTCCGCATCTTTAATCTATACACAAGACCAAACACTTATACCTTTTGTTTCTTGGATATAAACACTCGTCCGTGTTTACTATTCCCCAGTAGATCGCCAACAAAGCAAACTTTCTTTTTTATCTGACACTCGTCCTGTGTCATGATAAGCCTTGAGAGCAGCCGTCCCCTGCTAGGTGGTCGTCCTCCACCTCTTGATGGTCGTCCTCCATCATGCTCATCCGATGGCCGTCCCCATCGTTGATTTTTTAGCAGCCGTCCCCTGCTAGGTGGTCGTCCTCCACCTCTTGATGATCGTCCTTCATCAATTTTATCCAATGGCCGTCCCCATTGTTGATCTTTGGTTATCTGGCATTCGTCCTATGTCATGAGAAACCCTGAGAGCAGCCGTCCCCTGCTAGGTGGTCGTCCTCCACCTCTTGATGGTCGTCCTCCATCATGCTCGTCCGATGGCCGTCCCCATCGTTGACCTTTTATCCGATGGCCGTCCCCATCGTTGACCTTTTATCCGATGGCCGTCCCCATCGTTGATATTTTTGGCAGCCGTACCCTGCCAGGTGGTCGTCCTCCACCTTTGATGGCCGTCCCCATCATATTTCTCTTATACCCAACAGAGCAGCCGTCCCCTGCTAGGTGATCGTCCTTCACCTTTGATGGCTGTACCCCATCATCTGTTCATTTCATTTATTCTTTAACCCGATGGCCGTCCCCGTCGTGGTCCCTTTTCCTTTTCTTTTAGCCCGATGGCCGTCCCCATCGTCGGTTACCTTGCTTTGTGAACTTGATGGCCGTCCCCGTCATGTTTCATTTATCCCCAGAAAACTTTACAGCTTTATCGTGATGGCCGTCCCCATCATAATATCTTATTTTCCCCAGCCAGTCGGCCGTCCCCGTCTTGGCTTTACCTTTTATCCCCAGCATGTCGGCCGTCCCCGTCATTGCTTTATTTTCAGTACCTTCCCAGCATGTCGGCCGTCCCCGTCATTGCCATTTACCCAGCAGTCGTCCTCTGCTCGACGGTCGTCCTCCGTCGCCCGCATTTTACAATATACTTTACTTTCTTTTACAATCTATATCCCTTTTCTTCTTCATTCTGTGAGTGCAAATTTTGGACTGTCTTTGGTATTCAACCACAAGTTATCTTGTTTGCCTGTTAAGCCGTAGCTTACATCCTGCACAGCTAACTCATGCTTGAATAGGGGCAGCTGTAAACACCCCAAATTTGCCCTCACCCCTTCACACCATGGCTTGTGATCATCTCATGTGCATAACACAATCATATCATCTCACATCTCATTTTTGATTCACTGCATAGATTCCAAGTCATCTGCATCTAGGGTTTGTGATCTAAGCAATCCAAGAGCTTCTTGAGCCACTCCAAAGGCCACTGTAAACACCCCAAATTTGCCCTCACCCATTCACACCATGGCTTGTGATCATCCTCATATGCATAAACACAATCACATCATCTCACATCTCATTTTTGATTCACTGCATAGTTTTCTAAGTCATCTGCACCTAGGGTTTGTGATCTGAGCAATCCCAAAGCATCTTGAGCCATTCCAAAGGCCACTAATCATCTCAAAGGGGTCCGTGTGTGTTCTTATGTCATTCTCCATCTCAAAAATGCAGAGGAATCACAAGAACTAGGGTTTGAGTGGATGCAGAGCCAGGATGAACTGCACAGTTGACCTAAAATTAGGGTTTTGGTTTCAGAGGCCATAACTCCAAATTTTTTGGTCATTCTTGTTTCCATTGGTCTCTATATGGTATAGGGAGTATGCATATCAATTTTCATGAAGAAATTCCATGGGGAAGTCATCTGATCAAAGGTTGACTTTTCAGACAAGTCAGTGCAAAATCAGGGCATCTGAGGCCCCCAATGACCCAACCAATGGGTGATCTTCATCATTTTGAGTGTATATGATCTTTATTTGATCATGGAAGAAGGTTGAAGTTCATAAAAATCATGAATTTAGGGTTTTTGCAAATGTTGACTTTTTGGGCATAGTTGACTTTTCAAGAATGCATCATTTTAGGTCATTTTTCAAGCCATGATTCTTGATCCAAAAATGCTTCAAATGAAAAAACTTTGGTCATGAAAGTTGTAGATCTCATCTTTCCCTTTTCAAAAAGTACAAGAACATGATCAAACTCTTCTTGGATCAAAAGTTATGGCAATGCAAAGTTGGCTAAAATCATTAATTTTCAAGGCATGCTTCAAATGGAAATTTTGCAAAGTCATGAACCAATGCATTATGTGACCTCTAATTCATTTCAAACCAGCACATAAACATTCTCTAAGTCCTAAAAATCAGAATTGTACCAAGTTTCCCCATGGTTTGGTTGGTGTAACAAGACTTTCTCACATGTGAACCAAAGTTACAACAAGTTGCAAAACTCATGATCATGCTCCCTACAACTTGCAGCCTTGGATGCTGAGCTTTGCTAGCCTCTCACCTCACCTTGTTGCGCCAGCCCATGCCCATGTACTTGCCTAGATCATGAGCCTTACTTCTCTTACACATTATTTGACTTTTTGCAAAAGTTAACTTACCAATCAATAAAGGGCATGTCTTGTCAACTGACCAATGAGAGAGAGTTATGTGGACAATTTGCAAGCAAGACATAACACAAGGCAAGGCTGAAACACAAACATTCATCACATTCACAAGAACACTCCATTTTGCTTTTGCCTTCGAAACTCTCTGCCCAGCTCACATACATCCAAACCATCTTTACCAATCATCTCACCATGTCTCATTGAGCCCAAAGCAACCAAGAACCAGGCCTTAAACAAGCTACAACATCACTGCACCATTTTCACACCAGCTTGCAGTTTCATTCGAAACTCTCACCCTAGCTCACCAACATACAAACAAACACTCCAGACCTTCTCCATTCATCCTCAGGACCACAAACCATCATTCACAATGGCCTGAAACCTCCAGAAACTCCATTGCCATTTCTGATCAAGCTTGAGCAGAAGCTGTCGAATCTCACTATCCAGCCAACTTAAACTCCTTTTGAGCATTCAAGCATCTTCTGTGGACCAAGTGGAGTGGATTGCACAAGGAGAAGTGGCCAGAAAGTCCTCAAGTTGAAAGCTCCAAATCTCAGGTAGCTCGAAAATTATTTTTCCAGAAATCATTTTTCTTGTTACAAACTTGTTCTATGTGATTCACTGATTATCCTGATGTCTTTGGTTTTGAAAATGGCTTTGATTTGAGAGTTTAATTTGTCTCTGAAACCTGCGTGCCCTAGCTTTCATTTTCTTCGATTCAGCTTGATTAGGAAAAAGAAATGTGTTTTGAGAGAGGGGTTTGATTCGGGAGAGGTTGGAGATCATTTCCCAGTTCTTGTTTTTCATTTTTGATACGATTTGAGGGGTTTGGGGATTTTTCAGGGAGAGAACTGGCCGGAGAAGACGACCGGAAGTCTTCTCCGGCCACCTGAGAGTGATTAAGCCCTAATTGCATAATTAATTGTCATTTGAATGTGAGCCATCAGATGCGTTGAAAAAGTTGACTTCGCGCGCGTACGGATGGCTAGGATGCAGTCATTAAACCCTAATCAGCATTATTTAGTTAATTAATTCAGATTAACTCAGTTTGAATGTGAGCCACACGATCACGCGCCAAGTCAACCATTTCTTTTCCAGATTGCATCTCAGCCTCTCATTCTGATTACTTTCACTTTTATTTAATTTTTATTCATTTTCTTTTCAATTAACTTGCATAATTATTTTAAAATAGCAAAAAATGCATAAAAATTATGAAACTTTTTCCTCTGAGTTTTATTAATTTTTATGACACAAAAATATTTGTGTTTCATTTTTCATCATTAAAAAAGTATTTTTAAACATTTAAAAGATTATTTTTAATTGATTAATGGGAATTAATTAATTAAAAATACTTTTAGGTATTTAAAAATTACAAAAAAATTCTTGAAATGTTCTAAGACATTTAGAAACATTGTCCAACCTTCAAACCAAATTTCTTTTTTGATCTTGATGCATTTTAAGAATTTTTCATTGAATTAAGTCATTTTTGGTGCATTATTTTGATCATAAGTTTAAAAATTCATTTCTGCCTATCTAAGAAGAGTTGGACATTGATTCTTCTTGCATTGTTTTTTGTTTAGCATGTAGTTTCTAGGGTAGAATGGCCATGATTTGATCTTGCATTTTCTATTTGTTTGGCATTTCTTTTGTTAAGAACCCTAAAAAACCCTATTAACTTAGAAAAATCATATCTTGAGATTGGTTAAGAGTTGAGAGTTCCCCTTTGGGCAGTGGTTCATTATAGGTCTAGGGTTTCTTTGGATGCCATTTTCCATTTTTTATCTTAGGGTTTGCTTCTGTTTTTGGTTTTTGTTTGATGTTTGATCCATGAACCCTAATTTGGGCTTTCTTTTGCATCCTTCTTGCATTTCCTTGCATAACATGACTTGTCTTTGCATTTTGTGCATTCTTGTGATCCATTTGACATCTTAAGACATGTAGGAAGCATGTTTGATCATTGCATTACATATTTGCCATGTCATTTGTCTTGTATGCTTCATAACATTTCATGTTTGTTCATGCTCCTTAGCTTGCATCATTTGCATCCATGATCTTGTATGAACATCTCCATGTCTTGCCTCATGTTTGCAGCACTTCATAACATCATAATCATCATCAACATGCTTCTGGTTTTGTTCTTCATCATATCATTTCATCTCATTTAGCATTGCATTGCTTTTCTTTCTAACATTTCAGGTGGTAAGTGAGGTTGAGAAGTGAATTTGCCTTCACTTCTCATAACTTTTCTTTTCATCTCTCTTGCATCCATTGCTGCATTTTCTATGTGTGTTTGAGTTTGAGCTTGCTCATTCTTCTTCTTCCCACTTTCTTTCTTCAAGTGACTTGACTTCTTGAATGAAGCAAGTCACTTTGCTTCTCTTGATCCTGTTCATCTGCTTCCTGGTGGCTCCTCTGAAGATTGTTCTTGAAAACCTCACAAACCTTAGGGTCAACCAAGCATGATAATGAATTAGGGTTTTGATTAGTCTCCCCTCATAGTTTTTTACCTTTTGTGTCTCTCTTTGAGTCTTCTCTTCTCATCTCATAATCAGGGACTAAACCCTAAAGGCTTTAAGACTTTGTGATTAAGCTTATGCCTGCATCCTTCTTTTAGGATGGAGTGTATAACTTTAATCCTAAGTCTTGAACCCTTTATGTGTTTAAGTCTCTTAATCAATCCACTTAATAATCACCAAGACATCACACTTGTAACTTGGGCCTTGCATTAGGGTTCTAATTCTTCCTTAATTGGTTAAGAAGGACTAACCCTAGTGTTAATGGACAAGTCCCCCTCAAGTTGTCTTACAAATCATAAAATTCATTTCATCATCATATCATTAACTAAAATCCACTTAATCAAAGGCTTGTTTTGTCATGAGTTTAATCCCTAATCATGGATTAAGTTGAGGAGCTTTCCTCAGCTTAAACATTCTCATCTATCATCCTTCTTTTAGGATGGTGTAATGAGTCTGTTTAATCCTTGATTATGGCTTAACCTCATTACTTAACACTAAACAAAAACCACAAAAACATCTAAATAATCACAAGTAGGTTAATGATCTTAATCCTACATCAAAGGTGATTAAGTGTGAGAATCTGACTTCACACTTAAGGTATTCTCATTACCCCTAATCATAGGGAAGATGTGATGAGTTTACTAAATCCATTGGTTTAGGCTTAAGCTCATTAACTTATGACAAACTTTCAAAAGCAATAAAAGACTGAAAACTCAAAAACAAACAATAATCGTCTCCTCCGGGATTCTTTTCTCATCATCCTCACTCATAAGCGAGAACTCGCTTCTTCCGTCTAATGCAAGACAGTTTGCATCTGTGCCAGACAGATCATACACTTGAGCATAGGCAAGTAAGCAGTTCACAAGTCAATTCACCTTTCAGTCTCTTTGGGTCGAACTACGGTGTTCTGACTTCCTCATTGCACGAGAGGATACGTAGGCATAACTTAACGGTTATCGAACAAAAGTCTCTGTATATTCCCCCTCCCTCCAGCTTTACTCTTTAAGCCTCATAGTCATGAGCATTTCACTCCTGTCCCTACACTGACACTTCTCATTTACACACTTTACACTTCCTTTACACTGACACCTGTACATATTGCTTTCCAGCTCTTTATACACAGACTGCACTGACACTACCCCTTTAAAACACAAATCTTTTAAGCGTGGATCCCGTCGAGTACGGCGGACAATCTGGGTGCTAATACCTTCCCAGGTTGTAACCAACCCCCTTTCTCAGTCTCTCTGGTTCGCAAACCGTCTTATCCATCTTTTCCTAGGTCTATGCAGCATTGCCTTTCCTCCGGGATAAAAATGCCTAGCTGGCGACTCTATTCATTCTCCAGTGAGTTCACGGCTATGTGTTCTCACTGTCCCCCTCGCCGACCGTTCGCGTCTGTACCTTCATCTGACCCCCGGTGTCACTTGTCGGGAGCGACAGCTTTCTGTTTTTGGTTTTTGTTTGATGTTTGATCCATGAACCCTAATTTGGGCTTTCTTTTGCATCCTTCTTGCATTTCCTTGCATAACATGACTTGTCTTTGCATTTTGTGCATTCTTGTGATCCATTTGACATCTTAAGACATGTAGGAAGCATGTTTGATCATTGCATTACATATTTGCCATGTCATTTGTCTTGTATGCTTCATAACATTTCATGTTTGTTCATGCTCCTTAGCTTGCATCATTTGCATCCATGATCTTGTATGAACATCTCCATGTCTTGCCTCATGTTTGCAGCACTTCATAACATCATAATCATCATCAACATGCTTCTGGTTTTGTTCTTCATCATATCATTTCATCTCATTTAGCATTGCATTGCTTTTCTTTCTAACATTTCAGGTGGTAAGTGAGGTTGAGAAGTGAATTTGCCTTCACTTCTCATAACTTTTCTTTTCATCTCTCTTGCATCCATTGCTGCATTTTCTATGTGTGTTTGAGTTTGAGCTTGCTCATTCTTCTTCTTCCCACTTTCTTTCTTCAAGTGACTTGACTTCTTGAATGAAGCAAGTCACTTTGCTTCTCTTGATCCTGTTCATCTGCTTCCTGGTGGCTCCTCTGAAGATTGTTCTTGAAAACCTCACAAACCTTAGGGTCAACCAAGCATGATAATGAATTAGGGTTTTGATTAGTCTCCCCTCATAGTTTTTTACCTTTTGTGTCTCTCTTTGAGTCTTCTCTTCTCATCTCATAATCAGGGACTAAACCCTAAAGGCTTTAAGACTTTGTGATTAAGCTTATGCCTGCATCCTTCTTTTAGGATGGAGTGTATAACTTTAATCCTAAGTCTTGAACCCTTTATGTGTTTAAGTCTCTTAATCAATCCACTTAATAATCACCAAGACATCACACTTGTAACTTGGGCCTTGCATTAGGGTTCTAATTCTTCCTTAATTGGTTAAGAAGGACTAACCCTAGTGTTAATGGACAAGTCCCCCTCAAGTTGTCTTACAAATCATAAAATTCATTTCATCATCATATCATTAACTAAAATCCACTTAATCAAAGGCTTGTTTTGTCATGAGTTTAATCCCTAATCATGGATTAAGTTGAGGAGCTTTCCTCAGCTTAAACATTCTCATCTATCATCCTTCTTTTAGGATGGTGTAATGAGTCTGTTTAATCCTTGATTATGGCTTAACCTCATTACTTAACACTAAACAAAAACCACAAAAACATCTAAATAATCACAAGTAGGTTAATGATCTTAATCCTACATCAAAGGTGATTAAGTGTGAGAATCTGACTTCACACTTAAGGTATTCTCATTACCCCTAATCAGAGGGAAGATGTGATGAGTTTACTAAATCCATTGGTTTAGGCTTAAGCTCATTAACTTATGACAAACTTTCAAAAGCAATAAAAGACTGAAAACTCAAAAACAAACAATAATCGTCTCCTCCGGGATTCTTTTCTCATCATCCTCACTCATAAGCGAGAACTCGCTTCTTCCGTCTAATGCAAGACAGTTTGCATCTGTGCCAGACAGATCATACACTTGAGCATAGGCAAGTAAGCAGTTCACAAGTCAATTCACCTTTCAGTCTCTTTGGGTCGAACTACGGTGTTCTGACTTCCTCATTGCACGAGAGGATACGTAGGCATAACTTAACGGTTATCGAACAAAAGTCTCTGTATATTCCCCCTCCCTCCAGCTTTACTCTTTAAGCCTCATAGTCATGAGCATTTCACTCCTGTCCCTACACTGACACTTCTCATTTACACACTTTACACTTCCTTTACACTGACACCTGTACATATTGCTTTCCAGCTCTTTATACACAGACTGCACTGACACTACCCCTTTAAAACACAAATCTTTTAAGCGTGGATCCCGTCGAGTACGGCGGAAAATCTGGGTGCTAATACCTTCCCAGGTTGTAACCAACCCCCTTTCTCAGTCTCTCTGGTTCGCAAACCGTCTTATCCATCTTTTCCTAGGTCTATGCAGCATTGCCTTTCCTCCGGGATAAAAATGCCTAGCTGGCGACTCTATTCATTCTCCAGTGAGTTCACGGCTGTGTGTTCTCACTGTCCCCCTCACCGACCGTTCGCGTCTGTACCTTCATCTGACCCCCGGTGTCACTTGTCGGGAGCGACAGCTTTCTGTTTTTGGTTTTTGTTTGATGTTTGATCCATGAACCCTAATTTGGGCTTTCTTTTGCATCCTTCTTGCCTCATGTTTGCAGCACTTCATAACATCATAATCATCATCAACATGCTTCTGGTTTTGTTCTTCATCATATCATTTCATCTCATTTAGCATTGCATTGCTTTTCTTTCTAACATTTCAGGTGGTAAGTGAGGTTGAGAAGTGAATTTGCCTTCACTTCTCATAACTTTTCTTTTCATCTCTCTTGCATCCATTGCTGCATTTTTTATGTGTGTTTGAGTTTGAGCTTGCTCATTCTTCTTCTTCCCACTTTCTTTCTTCAAGTGACTTGACTTCTTGAATGAAGCAAGTCACTTTGCTTCTCTTGATCCTGTTCATCTGCTTCCTGGTGGCTCCTCTGAAGATTGTTCTTGAAAACCTCACAAACCTTAGGGTCAACCAAGCATGATAATGAATTAGGGTTTTGATTAGTCTCCCCTCATAGTTTTTTACCTTTTGTGTCTCTCTTTGAGTCTTCTCTTCTCATCTCATAATCAGGGACTAAACCCTAAAGGCTTTAAGACTTTGTGATTAAGCTTATGCCTGCATCCTTCTTTTAGGATGGAGTGTATAACTTTAATCCTAAGTCTTGAACCCTTTATGTGTTTAAGTCTCTTAATCAATCCACTTAATAATCACCAAGACATCACACTTGTAACTTGGGCCTTGCATTAGGGTTCTAATTCTTCCTTAATTGGTTAAGAAGGACTAACCCTAGTGTTAATGGACAAGTCCCCCTCAAGTTGTCTTACAAATCATAAAATTCATTTCATCATCATATCATTAACTAAAATCCACTTAATCAAAGGCTTGTTTTGTCATGAGTTTAATCCCTAATCATGGATTAAGTTGAGGAGCTTTCCTCAGCTTAAACATTCTCATCTATCATCCTTCTTTTAGGATGGTGTAATGAGTCTGTTTAATCCTTGATTATGGCTTAACCTCATTACTTAACACTAAACAAAAACCACAAAAACATCTAAATAATCACAAGTAGGTTAATGATCTTAATCCTACATCAAAGGTGATTAAGTGTGAGAATCTGACTTCACACTTAAGGTATTCTCATTACCCCTAATCATAGGGAAGATGTGATGAGTTTACTAAATCCATTGGTTTAGGCTTAAGCTCATTAACTTATGACAAACTTTCAAAAGCAATAAAAGACTGAAAACTCAAAAACAAACAATAATCGTCTCCTCCGGGATTCTTTTCTCATCATCCTCACTCATAAGCGAGAACTCGCTTCTTCCGTCTAATGCAAGACAGTTTGCATCTGTGCCAGACAGATCATACACTTGAGCATAGGCAAGTAAGCAGTTCACAAGTCAATTCACCTTTCAGTCTCTTTGGGTCGAACTACGGTGTTCTGACTTCCTCATTGCACGAGAGGATACGTAGGCATAACTTAACGGTTATCGAACAAAAGTCTCTGTATATTCCCCCTCCCTCCAGCTTTACTCTTTAAGCCTCATAGTCATGAGCATTTCACTCCTGTCCCTACACTGACACTTCTCATTTACACACTTTACACTTCCTTTACACTGACACCTGTACATATTGCTTTCCAGCTCTTTATACACAGACTGCACTGACACTACCCCTTTAAAACACAAATCTTTTAAGCGTGGATCCCGTCGAGTACGGCGGACAATCTGGGTGCTAATACCTTCCCAGGTTGTAACCAACCCCCTTTCTCAGTCTCTCTGGTTCGCAAACCGTCTTATCCATCTTTTCCTAGGTCTATGCAGCATTGCCTTTCCTCCGGGATAAAAATGCCTAGCTGGCGACTCTATTCATTCTCCAGTGAGTTCACGGCTGTGTGTTCTCACTGTCCCCCTCGCCGACCGTTCGCATCTGTACCTTCATCTGACCCCCGGTGTCACTTGTCGGGAGCGACAGCTTGGCGACTCTGCTGGGGACCCTTATACTGCAACCAGGGCTTCTGGTTCTTTTTGTGGGTTCCTCCTAGCGCTTGATTGATTTGTGTTTACTGGGGTGTTATGTGCTTGCTTGTGCTTGTATTTATTTTTGTTTATTGCTTTATGTACAGTTACTTTACTGCTTTCTTTATTGCATTTATATATCATACTGTCATTGTTGCTGGCTGGATCTGGTTTTCCTTTGGTGGGTGGGGTTCTATTGAGAGTTAAGGTCCTATACCTGGGACCTGAGTGACACCTAGGCTAGAGTGAATCATATTCTTTCCCATTCCATTTCGGTCTGGTGCGGGGATATGAAACACGGTTCAGATATGGGTTTCTTCTTGAGAACTCTGTGTTGCAGATTTCCTGCAATGCTAGGGCTATCTGGGAAGCCTGCTAAGTCTGGATGACCTTTTAGTATTGACCTTCAGAAACTGAGGTGAAATAGAGGAGGAACTTTTATGGTTATTGTAAACACTGTACCTCCGGGTTAGAAGTGTTTACACTTCTCATAACTGATCCAAGTCTGAGGATCCTTGTTCTAGATCATCACCTGTGAGGGGGTTGGGCTGTTTACAGGTTTGCAGGTACCTTGACCTCAGAATACCCTGTTACTTTGACTTTGTTAAGAATACTCCATGTTGGACAGTTCTTGTGATTCTAAAACCTTGGACATGTGGCTCTTTATTTGAGTCCCCCACCCCGGTTACTGGATTTTTAGACCTCCATCTGGAATTCTTGAACACACATGGATCTATACCAAGGCAGTTAATCAGATCCAGCTCAGTCACAAACCCTTGCATTTCATTTGCATACATACCCATTGCATCATATTAACATGTGCTTATTTGTGTTTCAGGGTATCCATTTTCATCTGGTTTTAGTTTTGACCCCATCTGTAGTTTTGACCTATCTCCACCAGCACTTGCTTCAGCTTGTCAGCCATATACTTCAGTTACTTGCACTAGCCAGCCAGTGGCCCACTCCTCAGCATCTTCATCAGCACTCTACTCAGTCTTCAGCATCATGGCTCCAAAGAAAAGCAACATCACCTATCATTTCTTCCAACCAGACTTATCAGACATCAGGAGGATCCAAACCCTGATCACTCCAGAGCACATACCTTTATTCAGGGAGCATTATGGGGATATACTTGACTTGGTCATGGATCTGGACCCATCCCAGAGGAGTTTGATCCACACCTGCATTCAGTTTTATGACCCCCCATTGAGATGTTTCACCTTCCAAGACTTTCAGTTGGGGCCTCTTTTAGAAGAATACTCATCTTTGGTTGGTTTGCCTATCAAGAAGGAAATCCCTTTCAACCCTGAAATGGTCTTTCCCAGCAATGGAGAGGTGGCAAAAGCTCTGCACCTGGAACCTGCTTTGATTGAGCAGCATATGACCTCTAAAGCTGGGATCCCTGGTTTTCACCTTGACTTCCTGATTTCTCAAGCTAGTCTGAAGGCCTCCCTGGGGGAGTGGAAAGCTGTCTGTGCTCTGTTGGCCTTAAGTGTATATGGAATTGTGTTGTTTGCAGATGAGCCTCGATTCATCAGCAAGAATGCAATCCATTTGTTCATCCTGAAGAACCCAGTGCCAACTTTGCTAGGAGATCTCTATTACTCAGTACATCAGAAGAATGAGAAGCAGAGGGGGAGGCTAGTGAGGTGTTGTGCTCCATTATTCCATGCTTGGCTTCTCAGGCATCTACCCAGGACAGATACATTTCTAAATCCTCATCAGCAAAGCAACTGGGCTAAGAGGCTCACTACTCTCACTTCAGCAGACATCAGATGGTGTACTCAAAGCACCAAGGGCAGAGATATCATTACAAGCTGTGGGCACTTTCCCAATGTGCCTTTAATAGGGGTCAAGGGAAGTATCAATTACAACCCTCTGCTGTTCAGGAGGCAATTAGGCTATGCACTGGTCCATACTCCCAGGGAGCAAGACTTGGTTGAGACCCTCTACTGTGAGAACAAGATTAGTTTGGCTGTTGTTAGGCAGGCTGCCTGGGCCTGGGATAATGTTCAAACCAAGGGAGTCACCATTCTGGGGAAATGCAATAATGTGGCATCAGGCCAATATTATGAGTGGTCCCATGCCAGGGCCCAATTCTCTGGAATGCCCTTCACCATAGAAGACATGCCTGAGTCATCTTCAGCACCACCCCCTGCCACTATCAGTTTGGAGGAGTTTGAGAGCTTGAAGGAAAGAAATGAGAAGCTAACCCAGGCTTTGCAGAAGACCCTCCGGGAGAGGAGTGAAGGTGTGAGGGAGATTGAAAGATTGGAGAAATTGAGAGTGGAACACTTGACTAAAATTGAGAAGTCTGGAGATTATATCAACAAGTCTAAAGCTGGTGAGCAGATTCTGAAGAATGCTTGTAAAGAAGCCCAGTTCCAGAGAGCAAGGACAGACTTGTATTTGAAAGAGAGTCAGGCCAGGTGGGTCCGGATCACTGAGGCCCATACTTTAGAAGACAAGAGAGTTCAGGACAAGATGGAACAGATGGAAAAAGCCCTGGCAGCAGCCCAGAGGGAAATATCAGAGTTAGAAATCAGAGCTGGAGTGAAGAGGTCTAAAGACCAAAGTCAGAACAAGAAGTTGACTGCAGCTGTTGCAACGAGAAACCTTCTCATCAGAAATCTTACGGAGCGGCCGGCTGATCCTGTGACCGAAGCACTTCTTAAGGAAGTTCGTGAGGATGAGTTTGGCCTTGGAGTTTGATCTTTTGTTTGTTGTTATTCCTATTCCATGTACTTTTGTTTTTGTGATGTATTTTGACCCCTTAGAGGGCTGGTGTTGTAAAATGAACAAGATGTATTATTTCACCTTCTGTAATATATTTGTGTTAGTTTCCATCTGAGTTCACTTCAAAAGCAACTTCAACAGCAGCATCTTCGAGGGTCTGGAAGGGTCAAAACTGAAAGCCAAACCGGATACCTTGAGAGCAAATAAGCATAACTGCATTGCATACTAACCCCTTTGTTTGTTTTGTAGGTTTTTTGTTGCTAACCTCTGTTGTGATATTCAGGAATTATTGCTCGCCGCCGGGTATTTCCCCTCAACAGGCCACACAGGTACCCAACTAGAAACAACCTTCCGGGAATTCAGATGGATCAGATGCAGCAAGACCTTACAGAGGTCAGAAACCAGATGGCCAACGAAAGGCTGGAGATGAGAACTCAGATAACGCAGTTCATGGAAGTAATGAACAATTTAGCTCAAAGCCAGGAGAGGCTCAGAACTTTGGTAGAAGGGAGGAATCAAGAGGAACCCCATGTGGGGACTGCCGGCACAAGTAACAATGAACGGGTGCAACCCCATGTTAACCCTCCTGTGTTTGGCCCACATCTACATCTTGAAGTTAATATTCCTGCCAACATCCAGGGAACAGCCACTGCAGCCAGGGTACTTCAAGAAGACCCTCAGGAGGACCAATTTACAGTAATGGGTGCTGGAGAGGAAACTTATGATAGACGGTTGGAAGAAATAGCTGAGAAGTTGAGGTCCTTAGAATCTCAAAATTCTTTAGGTTTCGACGTTATGGACATGGGTTTGGTAGACGGGGTCAGGATCCCCCATAAGTTCAAGCCACCTTGTTTCGAAAAGTATAATGGGACTTCATGCCCCCGGACTCACTTACAATCATTTCTGGGAAGGCTGAAGGCCTATACAATGGATGAGAAATTGTGGATGTTCTATTTTGAAGATAGCTTGACTGGAGCTTCGAGGGAGTGGTATTCCCATCTGACAAGAGCAACAATTAGATGCTGGAAGGACCTGGCAGAGGCCTTCATCAGACAGTATCAGTATAATCTAGACATGGCACCCAACAGGACTCTCCTGATGGGAATGTCACAGTCTTCAAGGGAAAGCTTCCGAGAATATGCCCAGAGATGGAGGCAACTGGCTGCTGCCGTTCAACCACCAATGTCTGAGAGAGAAATGGCAGACATGTTTATGAACACTCTCCAGGGGACGTATATTGACAGGTTGGCTGCTTTCTCTTCCACTAGCTTTGCAGATGTTGTCATAGCCGGGGAGAGAATTGAAAGCTTGTTAAAAATGGGAAAGATCTCAGACAATGGTGCCAGTTCGTCCAGCAGTACAAGAAAGCCTTTTGCAGGCCCGAGAAGAACTGGCGAGACCAATGCCATTCACACCAACAGGGGTAGGCCCCAATATGTTCAAAGGACAATAGCTGCAGTCACCATTCCTGCTCCAGCTCATCCTCAGCCAGTCTATCAACCTCCGCAACAAAACTTCCAACAACAGCCTCAGTATCATCAGAATCAGTATCCTCCAAGGAACTTCAACAACACCAACAACAACAATCAACAGAGGCCATTCCAACAAAGGCCATCTCAAGCTAACCGAGTGATCGACCCGATCCCAATGCCGTATGCTGCCTTGCTGCCGCAACTTCTGAAACTCAACCTGGTTGAGCTAAGAACGTTGGCACCTCCGGATCCCAACAGTCTACCAAGGAACTATGACTCCAATGCTAGGTGTGTCGTTCATTCAAACGCACCTGGTCACAGTACAGAAAAATGCAGGGCTCTGCATATGAAGGTACAAGACTTGGTAGACTCCAAGGCGCTGAATTTTGCACCTCCGCCCAATGTCAATAAAAACCCAATGCCAAACCATGGTGGTCCTCGAATTAACGCTATTGAAGAAGACAGACCGTCTTATTTAATAACCAGTGTGGATCAGATCAGGACACCATTGGTGGAAATCAAGGCTCAACTTCGTGAGAACCAAATATTTCCAGGGTGTGAACTAGGGTGTCCCTATTGCAATATTTCATGGAATGGGTGTGAGGACCTGAGGAATGGCATTGACAGCCTTATTCAGAGTGGCCTGCTACAGATCACTACATCATTCCCGACAAATCCGACAACTTCATCAGCAACGGTTTCAGACCCTCCTACAACTGCAGCAACTATTGTTCCCGACAATTCATCAGCACCATCAACAAGTACTTCACCTGTCCTCTCAAATGATCAGTTTTCAACAGTTTCTCCTGCTACAACTTCAGCTTCATTCCATTTCGAATCTCCATCAACAACAACAGTCCTTCCAACAATACCTCCTACAACACCAGCAATCAATCATGAAGATGTCTCTACTGTTACCATATTCTACGATCCTGAAAATAACTCCGCCTACCATTCAGAAGGTGCTGCTCCCACCAGAGCACCAGTTACAATCTTTTATGATCCACAAACAATAACAGTCCCTTCAGCAGCAGCAATCAGTCCAGTCACTGTCACGGTGCCTGGACCAGTACCATATGAAAGCGATAGGGCCATCCCTTGGCACTATGGCTCTGACGTGTACTGTGAAGGGAAAAGAATCACTCTTGAAACATCAACACCTGCACCACAAGTAGATAATGTGGGGGGAGGCGGAGGCTTCACCCGAAGCGGACGTCTCTTTGCTCCACCAATTCAAAGACCTACTGCCGAAGCAGGAGCTGCTGCCAAGGCAAAGGGAAAAGGCCCGGTGCAGGAAGATCCAGTTGCCAAAGAAACCCTGAAGACTCCATTTGATCAGGAAGTTGATGAGTTTATGCGAATCATCAAAAAGAGTGATTATAAAGTTGTGGATCAGCTTCACCAGACGCCATCCAAAATCTCCATCCTATCGCTGCTTATGTGCTCCGAAGCCCATCGGAATGCACTACTTAAAGTCTTGCACGCGGCTTACGTGCCTGAGGAGATTACTGTCAACCAATTGGAAACCGTGGTTGGAAATGTTACTGCTAGCAATGGGCTAGGGTTTACCAATGCTGACCTGACAGTGGATGGCCGCAACCACAACAAAGCCTTGCACATAACCATGGAATGCAAAGGAGCTGTCCTTTCTCATGTGCTGGTGGACACAGGTTCTTCCCTGAATGTCTTACCAAAGAAGGCTCTGGTGAAGTTAGAATATGATGGATTGGCATTGAGACCCAGCAACCTGGTAGTAAGAGCCTTTGATGGTTCTAAGAGATCGGTTCTGGGAGAGATTGAGCTGCCCGTGACAATTGGCCCGCAGACCTTTAAAACTATCTTTTATGTGATGGACATTCAGCCCGCCTACAGCTGTTTGTTGGGTAGACCCTGGATTCACGCCGCCGGCGCAATAACGTCTACCCTTCACCAAAAGTTAAAATTTGAGTGGGAAGGTCAAGTTGTCACAATCTGTGGAGAAGAGGATATTTTCGTTAGCCATCTGGCTACGTATAAGTACATTGAGATGGAAGGAGAGATCCATGAAACAATGAGCCAAGGTTTTGAAGCCTTGAATGTCAATGAAGCATCTGCTGTGTCAGGGATCTCCATGTCGTCTTACCAACAAGCCCGGAAGGTTGTTGAAGAAGGAACTGCCCTAGGCTGGGGCAAGGTCTTAGCTGTGGAGGAGAAGAAGGACAAATTTGGGTTGGGTTACAGACCAACTCAACATCAAGCAAAGGCTGCTGCAGAGCCAGGTTTTGTCAGTGGGGGAATGCTTACCCCTGATGCTATCAACTGTCTGGAAGACGAGCTGGAAGAGGAGCGCAATCTGGAGAATTGGATTCGTCCAAAGATCCCGGGGAGCAGTGTCTCGAACTGGTCTTCCCAGGAAATTATAAGAGTTACTCATGCAGAGTAATTATTATTTCCTGTATTTTTATAGCATGCATCCAAGTCTTGCATCTTGCCCAAGATGACAAGACTCATTTTGTGATCAGGGCCATCTGTACTTTTTGTGCAAACAAGATTAAATTAATGAAATATCAGACATCTTTTTGCAAACGAGTCTTTTTCTTTTCTGCTCACTGTTTTTCCATTTTTCTTTTTGTACAAAAATAAATGGCGGTGTTTTCAAAATGATAACTTCATTTCACCTTTTTTCTAAAGCAAGATTAAAATCAATCACTAAAATGAACAACTTAACCCTTGCAGAGTGTGCCTTCCAGACAGCACCGACAACAGCACGGCTATGACATCGTATGACTTTGACAATCCAATCAATCAAGCTGATGAAGGGGTTGATGAAGAATATGAGCTTCCTGAAGAGCTAGCTAGGTTGTTGAGACAGGAGGAAAAGGTTATTACTCCTCATCAGGAGGAGATTGAAGTGATTAATCTTGGTACTGACGAAGACGTGAAAGAAGTTAAAATCGGGGCCTGCCTACAAGACTCAGTGAAGAGACAACTGATAGATCTGCTTCAAGAGTATGTTGATGTGTTTGCTTGGTCGTATCAAGATATGCCAGGGTTGGATACCGACATTGTTGTGCATAAGCTGCCTTTGAGGGAAGAATGCCCACCAGTTAAACAGAAACTGCGCCGAACTCGCCCAGACATGGCTATGAAAATCAAAGAAGAGGTACAAAAGCAATGGGACGCCGGGTTCGTTGCTGTGACTAGCTATCTGCCGTGGGTTGCTAACATAGTACCTGTGCCCAAGAAAGACGGCAAAGTAAGAATGTGTGTTGATTACCGGGATCTGAATAGAGCCAGCCCGAAAGATGACTTCCCATTACCTCACATTGATGTATTGGTGGATAACACGGCTCAGTTCTCGGTATTCTCCTTCATGGATGGATTTTCAGGGTATAATCAGATCAAGATGTCACCTGAAGACATGGAGAAGACAACATTCATCACACCATGGGGCACGTTCTGTTACAAAGTGATGCCATTCGGACTGAAGAATGCTGGTGCCACATACCAACGGGCTATGGTGACATTATTCCACGATATGATCCACAAGGAAATAGAATGTTATGTGGATGATATGATCGCCAAGTCCCTTACAGAGGAAGATCACCTGGTGAATCTGCTGAAGTTGTTCAAGCGTCTGAGGAAGTACCAATTGAAGCTGAACCCCAACAAATGCACATTCGGGGTGCGATCCGGTAAGCTGCTGGGCTTTATTGTAAGCGAGAAAGGGATTGAAGTTGACCCTGATAAAGTCAAGGCTATTCAAGAAATGCCTGCACCGAAAATAGAGAAAGAAGTTCGAGGGTTCTTAGGTCGATTGAACTACATCTCACGGTTCATATCTCACCTTACAGCAACCTGTGAACCCTTGTTCAAGCTGTTAAGAAAGGAACAAACGGTCAGGTGGAACGTAGACTGCCAAAAAGCTTTTGACAAGATCAAGGAATATTTACAAGAACCTCCAATCCTTATGCCTCCAGTTGAAGGAAGACCTCTGATTATGTACTTGACAGTATTAGAAGAGTCAATGGGGTGTGTGTTGGGCCAGCATGACGAGTCTGGTCGAAAAGAGTATGCAATATACTACCTGAGCAAAAAGTTTACCGACTGTGAACAGCGTTATTCACTGCTCGAGAAAACTTGCTGTGCTTTAGCGTGGGCTGCTCGCCGACTAAGGCAGTATATGTTGACCCACACTACCTTATTAATCTCAAAAATGGATCCAGTTAAGTACATTTTCGAGAAGCCAGCTCTTACCGGACGGGTTGCAAGGTGGCAAATGATCCTTACAGAGTATGACATCCAATACACATCTCAGAAAGCCATCAAAGGCAGTATATTGTCTGAATATCTTGCAGAGCAACCCATTGATGACTACCAGCCTATGAGGTTTGACTTCCCTGATGAGGACATCATGTTCATTAAAGCAAAAGATCATGAAGAGCCTATTCACACTGAAGGGCCTGACCCAGAAGAAGAATGGACTATGATGTTTGATGGGGCTGTCAACATGAATGGTCGTGGTGTTGGTGCAGTACTCATTACACCTAAAGGAGTTCACATGCCTTTCTCGGCAAAACTCACTTTCAACTGCACTAACAACGAAGCTGAATACGAAGCTTGCATTATGGGTCTTGAGGAAGCCATTGACCTCAGGATCAAGACATTGACTGTATTCGGAGATTCAGATTTGGTAGTCAATCAAACCAACGGGAAATGGTACACCCATCAGGATCATCTGATACCTTACAGGGATTATACAAGGAGGTTATTGACTTTCTTCACAACAGTCAAGCTTGAGTATATCCCTCGAGACGAGAATCAGTTTGCAGATGCTCTTGCTACCATTTCATCCATGATCAAAGTTCAAGCTGCTAACTTTGTACCTCAGATTTCAGTGTCCAGACTCGACAGACCAGCATATGTGTTCGCAGCAGAAGTTGTCAAAGACAATAAGCCTTGGTTCCATGACATTAAGTGCTTCTTGGAGGATCAAACATACCCACCTGGGGCATCTTCCAATGATAAGAAGACTTTGAGAAGGCTTGCTGGTAGTTTCTTTCTGAACACTGATGGGTCTTTATACAAAAGGAACTTTGATATGGTACTCCTCAGATGTGTTGACAAGACAGAAGCAGATTTGTTGATGCATGAAGTGCACGAAGGATCGTTTGGTACCCATGCCGGAGGGCATGCCATGGCTAAAAAGTTGTTAAGATCAGGTTATTACTGGATCACAATGGATGCAGACTGTTGTGCTTACGCCAGAAAATGCCACAAATGCCAGATCTACGCAGATAAGGTGCATGTGCCTCCTAATCCTTTGAACATAATGTCTTCACCATGTCCCTTTGCTATGTGGGGCATTGATATGATTGGCAAGATCGAGCCAACTGCTTCAAATGGCCACAGATTCATCCTGGTCGCCATTGACTATTTCACCAAGTGGGTTGAAGCAGCCTCATATGCAAATGTTACAAGACAAGTGGTAGCCAGATTTCTGAAGAGAGATATCATCTGTCGATATGGAGTTCCCGAGCGAATCATTACTGATAATGGTTCCAACTTAAACAACAAAGTGATGGCAGATCTGTGCCGGGACTTCAAGATTCAACATCACAACTCTTCTCCTTACAGGCCAAAGATGAACGGCGCTGTTGAGGCAGCAAATAAGAATATCAAGAAGATTGTGCAAAAGATGGTAGTCACTTACAAAGACTGGCATGAAATGCTACCATTTGCCTTGCATGGGTACCGTACGTCAATCAGAACATCCACTGGGGCAACACCGTATCAGCTTGTGTATGGTATGGAGGCAGTCCTACCTGTTGAAGTTGAATTACCCTCTCTACGGGTATTGATGGATGTTAAACTGAGTGAAGCAGAATGGGTTCGGTCCCGATTCGAACAACTGAGTCTGATCGAAGAGAAAAGATTAGCTGCAGTCTGTCATGGGCAGTTATATCAGAAGAGAATGAAGAAGGCCTTCGATCAGAAAGTCAGACACCGAGAGTACCAAGTAGGAGATCTTGTGCTGAAAAGAATCCTCCCTCCTCATACAGACCACAGGGGCAAATGGACACCAAATTATGAAGGACCATTTGTGGTAAAGAAAGTTTTCTCTGGTGGAGCACTGATGCTCAGCACCATGGATGGTGAAGATTTCCCGTCCCCTGTGAATTCAGATGCAGTTAAAAAATACTTCGCATAAAATGACCCGCTGGACATAAAAACAGAATGTAAGTCCAGGCAAAAATAGGGCATCCCGGCGAGTCAAAAACAGAATAAAAGACTCGGGCAAAAATAAGGGAAATAAACAAAAAATGTACACCCGCTGAGTTGAAAAGCCGCATTGGACAACTCAGGCAAAAATGGGTATCCCGATGGATTGAAAACCCGAAAGGGCGATCCATGCAAAATAAGGGAATAAGCGAACAACTGCACTCTGAATTCGTCTGTATCACTTACAACTTGGTAAGCTCCAAAGGATCAAGCTTCAATCAGAATCAACTCTCTCCAGAAAGCAAGACGGGAAGAACGTCATTGTCATACGAGTCATAGCAGAAGAGGAAGCTCCTTGAAAGCGTCGCCAACACTGCCAGCACTTTTGTTTCTCAATTTGTGACAGTCTCCTCATTTCAGGAGATATGTTTCTTTGACTGTATCTCGCCAATTCAGGGCATATGAATTAATAAAATCAGAATTTTAGTCATGTCTCGTTTTTATATTTATGTTTTGCAAAGAATTGTCTGATATTTCTAAAAATACAATCGCATAAGTACAGATGCCTTTCTCTAAAAAATAAAACACATGCTTACAGGGAATATACTTACTCTTGAGAGTGCTTGACTCCTATGACGGAATCCAGTAGAGGATACCTCGGGACCTTTTGTGCGTCTCCTTATCTTTGCAGGATTGCAGGTATCCAGAACGCAACCTGGGGCATGCAAGTTACGTCTTAGCAAGCTGGCAAATCATTATCAACTCGGTCTATCTTCCACATGGCATTGGAGGGTGCCCACTCCCCCAGCAAAGTTGCCAACTCAACATACACTCAATCTCGGCATCCGAAATGCTCTATCCCCAGCTGAGTTGCCTCTTGTTGCTCTCCCCAGCTGGGTTGCCTCTCATAATTCCCCAGCCAAGTTGCCGTGTCATCCTCAGCTGAATACAGAAGTCAGGGAACCATCTCCCCACAGAGTTCCAGCCTCTATCCAGAAGAGCAGCGCATAGAAGATCACAACAGAGTGAAGAAAGCTTCTACAAACCCCAGCTGGGTCCCGTGTTATAAGGATGTCAACCAATGACTTATACCCCCAAGCAGATACGTCATTAGATCTACCAATGATCTCATCCCAGCTGGGATGTTCACTTCAAACAGATCGACCAGAGATCTTCGTAATGATGGGATCCGAATCCCAGTGTGGTATCTTTGCATAATCATGGCATTTGCATCATAATATCCCCTCAGAGCGTAGAATTCCGTCTAATACGGAGCATTACGGCAAAAATCAAACGCATAGCATAATCATAAGCCATGTTCTGAAGTAACACTTGTGAATAACAAACCGTTCATCATCATTATACAAAAATCCCCACCAGAGTCCCAGCAAAAGCAGTTGCCTCTCCAATCACCAAACACCAGTATATATTTCTGACACCCGTCCGTGTCATCACTTCCCCAAACAGGTTGCCTGAATACACTTTACAAACAAAATCACCCGTACTACAGATACTTCATGACACCCGTCCGTGTCAAATCACCAGCAGAAAGCCAAAGACATCCTCTTTGCACTCACATATACTTATATACACTTTCTCAACACCCGTCCGTGTCATATCCCCAGCGCAGTCGCTTACACTTTCATCACCCATATACATGTTTATATTATACTTTTCTCCTTTTGACGCTCGTCCGTGTCACTCTCCCCAGCAGATAAACACTTACATATACATATACTCGCTACTCATTGGTACACTTATACAGATACTCGTCCGTATCTTGTATACATCATTTGTATCCCCACAGATTCGACAGTAGTCCTTGTTCTTTGTTAACCAGTTGGTACTCGTCCGTACCATCATCTCAGAACAGTGCGTCTAGTGTTTGTTTCTACATGATACTCGTCCGTATCATAGTTTTAGGGATGCTCGTCCGCATCTTTAATCCATACACTGTTTCAAACACTTGTGTCTTCTTGAATATAGATACTCGTCTGTGTCTACTATTCCCCAGAAGAGTCCCTTCAGATTCAACACTCGTCCGTGTTCCTTGTTAACCCGTTGATACTCGTCTGTATCATCATCTCTGAACATGTGTCAGTTTGTTTCTACATGATACTCGTCCGTATCACAGTCTAAGGATGCTCGTCCGCATCTTTAATCTATACAATACCAAACACTTATACCTTTTGTTTCTTGGATGCAAACGCTCGTCCGTGTTTACTATATCCCCAGTAGATCACCAACGAATTTTCTTTTATCTGACACTCGTCCTGTGTCATGATAACCCTGAGAGCAGCCGTACCCTGCTAAGTCGTCGTCCTCCACTTCTTGATGGTCGTCCTCCATCATGCTCATCCGATGGCCGTCCCCATCGTTGATTTTTAGCAGCCGTCCCCTGCTAGGTGGTCGTCCTCCACCTTTTGATGATCGTCCTTCATCATTTTATCCAATGGCCGTCCCCATTGTTGATTTTGGTTATCTGGCATTCGTCCTATGTCATGAGAAACCTCGAGAGCAGCCGTACCCTGCTGAGTGGTCGTCCTCCACTTCTTGATGGTCGTCCTCCATCATGCTCGTCCGATGGCCGTCCCCATCGTTGACCTTTTCTATCCGATGGCCGTCCCCATCGTTGATATTTTCGGCAGCCGTACCCTGCCAGGTGGTCGTCCTCCACCTTTGATGGCCGTCCCCATCATATTTCCTTTTATCCCCAACAGAGCAGCCGTCCCCTGCTAGGTGATCGTCCTTCACCTTTGATGGTCGTACCCCATCATCTGCTTATTTCATTTATTCTTTAACCCGGCGGCCGTCCCCGTCGTGGTCCCTTTTCCTTTTAACCCGATGGCCGTCCCCGTCGTGGTCCCTTTTCCTTTTAGCCCGATGGCCGTCCCCATCGTTGATTACTTTACCTTTATAAACTTGATGGCCGTCCCCGTCATGTTTCATTAATTTCCAGAGAATTTTACAACTTTATCTTGATGGTCGTCCCCATCGAAATCTTACTTTCCCCAGCTAGTCGGCCGTCCCCGTCTTGGCTTTACCTTTTATCCCCAGCATGTCGGCCGTCCCCGTCATCGCTTTGTTTTCCGCACCTTTACAATATACTTTATTTTCCTTTTGCAATCTATATCCCTTTTCTTCTTCATTCTGTGAGTGCAAATTTTGGACTGTCTTTGGTATTCAACCACAAGTTATCTTGTTTGCCTGTGGAGCCGTCGCTTACAACCTGCACAGCTAACTCATGTTTGAATAGGGGCAGCTGTAAACACCCCAAATTTGCCCTCACCCATTCACACCATGGCTTGTGATCATCCTCATATGCATAAACACAATCACATCATCTCACATCTCATTTTTGATTCACTGCATAGTTTTCTAAGTCATCTGCACCTAGGGTTTGTGATCTGAGCAATCCCAAAGCATCTTAAGCCATTCCAAAGGCCACTAATCATCTCAAAGGGGTCCGTGTGTGTTCTTATGTCATTCTCCATCTCAAAAATGCAGAGGAATCACAAGAACTAGGGTTTGAGTGGATGCAGAGCCAGGATGAACTGCACAGTTGACCTAAAATTAGGGTTTTGGTTTCAGAGGCCATAACTCCAAATTTTTTGGTCATTCTTGTTTCCATTGGTCTCTATATGGTATAGGGAGTATGCATATCAATTTTCATGAAGAAATTCCATGGGGAAGTCATCTGATCAAAGGTTGACTTTTCAGACAAGTCAGTGCAAAATCAGGGCATCTGAGGCCCCCAATGACCCAACCAATGGGTGATCTTCATCATTTTGAGTGTATATGATCTTTATTTGATCATGGAAGAAGGTTGAAGTTCATAAAAATCATGAATTTAGGGTTTTTGCAAATGTTGACTTTTTGGGCATAGTTGACTTTTCAAGAATGCATCATTTTAGGTCATTTTTCAAGCCATGATTCTTGATCCAAAAATGCTTCAAATGAAAAAACTTTGGTCATGAAAGTTGTAGATCTCATCTTTCCCTTTTCAAAAAGTACAAGAACATGATCAAACTCTTCTTGGATCAAAAGTTATGGCAATGCAAAGTTGGCTAAAATCATTAATTTTCAAGGCATGCTTCAAATGGAAATTTTGCAAAGTCATGAACCAATGCATTATGTGACCTCTAATTCATTTCAAACCAGCACATAAACATTCTCTAAGTCCTAAAAATCAGAATTGGACCAAGTTTCCCCATGGTTTGGTTGGTGTAACAAGACTTTCTCACATGTGAACCAAAGTTACAACAAGTTGCAAAACTCATGATCATGCTCCCTACAACTTGCAGCCTTAGATGCTGAGCTTTGCTAGCCTCTCACCTCACCTTGCTGCGCCAGCCCATGCCCATGTACTTGCCTAGATCATGAGCCTTACTTCTCTTACACATTATTTGACTTTTTGCAAAAGTTAACTTACCAATCAATAAAGGGCATGTCTTGTCAACTGACCAATGAGAGAGAGTTATGTGGACAATTTGCAAGCAAGACATAACACAAGGCAAGGCTGAAACACAAACATTCATCACATTCACAAGAACACTCCATTTTGCTTTTGCCTTCGAAACTCTCTGCCCAGCTCACATACATCCAAACCATCTTTACCAATCATCTCACCATGTCTCATTGAGCCCAAAGCAACCAAGAACCAGGCCTTAAACAAGCTACAACATCACTGCACCATTTTCACACCAGCTTGCAGTTTCATTCGAAACTCTCACCCTAGCTCACCAACATACAAACAAACACTCCAGACCTTCTCCATTCATCCTCAGGACCACAAACCATCATTCACAATGGCCTGAAACCTCCAGAAACTCCATTGCCATTTCTGATCAAGCTTGAGCAGAAGCTGTCGAATCTCACTATCCAGCCAACTTAAACTCCTTTTGAGCATTCAAGCATCTTCTGTGGACCAAGTGGAGTGGATTGCACAAGGAGAAGTGGCCAGAAAGTCCTCAAGTTGAAAGCTCCAAATCTCAGGTAGCTCGAAAATTATTTTTCCAGAAATCATTTTTCTTGTTACAAACTTGTTCTATGTGATTCACTGATTATCCTGATGTCTTTGGTTTTGAAAATGGCTTTGATTTGAGAGTTTAATTTGTCTCTGAAACCTGCGTGCCCTAGCTTTCATTTTCTTCGATTCAGCTTGATTAGGAAAAAGAAATGTGTTTTGAGAGAGGGGTTTGATTCGGGAGAGGTTGGAGATCATTTCCCAGTTCTTGTTTTTCATTTTTGATACGATTTGAGGGGTTTGGGGATTTTTCAGGGAGAGAACTGGCCGGAGAAGACGACCGGAAGTCTTCTCCGGCCACCTGAGAGTGATTAAGCCCTAATTGCATAATTAATTGTCATTTGAATGTGAGCCATCAGATGCGTTGAAAAAGTTGACTTCGCGCGCGTACGGATGGCTAGGATGCAGTCATTAAACCCTAATCAGCATTATTTAGTTAATTAATTCAGATTAACTCAGTTTGAATGTGAGCCACACGATCACGCGCCAAGTCAACCATTTCTTTTCCAGATTGCATCTCAGCCTCTCATTCTGATTACTTTCACTTTTATTTAATTTTTATTCATTTTCTTTTCAATTAACTTGCATAATTATTTTAAAATAGCAAAAAATGCATAAAAATTATGAAACTTTTTCCTCTGAGTTTTATTAATTTTTATGACACAAAAATATTTTTGTTTCATTTTTCATCATTAAAAAAGTATTTTTAAACATTTAAAAGATTATTTTTAATTGATTAATGGGAATTAATTAATTAAAAATACTTTTAGGTATTTAAAAATTACAAAAAAATTCTTGAAATGTTCTAAGACATTTAGAAACATTGTCCAACCTTCAAACCAAATTTCTTTTTTGATCTTGATGCATTTTAAGAATTTTTCATTGAATTAAGTCATTTTTGGTGCATTATTTTGATCATAAGTTTAAAAATTCATTTCTGCCTATCTAAGAAGAGTTGGACATTGATTCTTCTTGCATTGTTTTGTGTTTAGCATGTAGTTTCTAGGGTAGAATGGCCATGATTTGATCTTGCATTTTCTATTTGTTTGGCATTTCTTTTGTTAAGAACCCTAAAAAACCCTATTAACTTAGAAAAATCATATCTTGAGATTGGTTAAGAGTTGAGAGTTCCCCTTTGGGCAGTGGTTCATTATAGGTCTAGGGTTTCTTTGGATGCCATTTTCCATTTTTTATCTTAGGGTTTGCTTCTGTTTTTGGTTTTTGTTTGATGTTTGATCCATGAACCCTAATTTGGGCTTTCTTTTGCATCCTTCTTGCATTTCCTTGCATAACATGACTTGTCTTTGCATTTTGTGCATTCTTGTGATCCATTTGACATCTTAAGACATGTAGGAAGCATGTTTGATCATTGAATTACATATTTGCCATGTCATTTGTCTTGTATGCTTCATAACATTTCATGTTTGTTCATGCTCCTTAGCTTGCATCATTTGCATCCATGATCTTGTATGAACATCTCCATGTCTTGCCTCATGTTTGCAGCACTTCATAACATCATAATCATCATCAACATGCTTCTGGTTTTGTTCTTCATCATATCATTTCATCTCATTTAGCATTGCATTGCTTTTCTTTCTAACATTTCAGGTGGTAAGTGAGGTTGAGAAGTGAATTTGCCTTCACTTCTCATAACTTTTCTTTTCATCTGTCTTGCATCCATTGCTGCATTTTCTATGTGTGTTTGAGTTTGAGCTTGCTCATTCTTCTTCTTCCCACTTTCTTTCTTCAAGTGACTTGACTTCTTGAATGAAGCAAGTCACTTTGCTTCTCTTGATCCTGTTCATCTGCTTCCTGGTGGCTCCTCTGAAGATTGTTCTTGAAAACCTCACAAACCTTAGGGTCAACCAAGCATGATAATGAATTAGGGTTTTGATTAGTCTCCCCTCATAGTTTTTTACCTTTTGTGTCTCTCTTTGAGTCTTCTCTTCTCATCTCATAATCAGGGACTAAACCCTAAAGGCTTTAAGACTTTGTGATTAAGCTTATGCCTGCATCCTTCTTTTAGGATGGAGTGTATAACTTTAATCCTAAGTCTTGAACCCTTTATGTGTTTAAGTCTCTTAATCAATCCACTTAATAATCACCAAGACATCACACTTGTAACTTGGGCCTTGCATTAGGGTTCTAATTCTTCCTTAATTGGTTAAGAAGGACTAACCCTAGTGTTAATGGACAAGTCCCCCTCAAGTTGTCTTACAAATCATAAAATTCATTTCATCATCATATCATTAACTAAAATCCACTTAATCAAAGGCTTGTTTTGTCATGAGTTTAATCCCTAATCATGGATTAAGTTGAGGAGCTTTCCTCAGCTTAAACATTCTCATCTATCATCCTTCTTTTAGGATGGTGTAATGAGTCTGTTTAATCCTTGATTATGGCTTAACCTCATTACTTAACACTAAACAAAAACCACAAAAACATCTAAATAATCACAAGTAGGTTAATGATCTTAATCCTACATCAAAGGTGATTAAGTGTGAGAATCTGACTTCACACTTAAGGTATTCTCATTACCCCTAATCAGAGGGAAGATGTGATGAGTTTACTAAATCCATTGGTTTAGGCTTAAGCTCATTAACTTATGACAAACTTTCAAAAGCAATAAAAGACTGAAAACTCAAAAACAAACAATAATCGTCTCCTCCGGGATTCTTTTCTCATCATCCTCACTCATAAGCGAGAACTCGCTTCTTCCGTCTAATGCAAGACAGTTTGCATCTGTGCCAGACAGATCATACACTTGAGCATAGGCAAGTAAGCAGTTCACAAGTCAATTCACCTTTCAGTCTCTTTGGGTCGAACTACGGTGTTCTGACTTCCTCATTGCACGAGAGGATACGTAGGCATAACTTAACGGTTATCGAACAAAAGTCTCTGTATATTCCCCCTCCCTCCAGCTTTACTCTTTAAGCCTCATAGTCATGAGCATTTCACTCCTGTCCCTACACTGACACTTCTCATTTACACACTTTACACTTCCTTTACACTGACACCTGTACATATTGCTTTCCAGCTCTTTATACACAGACTGCACTGACACTACCCCTTTAAAACACAAATCTTTTAAGCGTGGATCCCGTCGAGTACGGCGGACAATCTGGGTGCTAATACCTTCCCAGGTTGTAACCAACCCCCTTTCTCAGTCTCTCTGGTTCGCAAACCGTCTTATCCATCTTTTCCTAGGTCTATGCAGCATTGCCTTTCCACCGGGATAAAAATGCCTAGCTGGCGACTCTATTCATTCTCCAGTGAGTTCACGGCTGTGTGTTCTCACTGTCCCCCTCGCCGACCGTTCGCGTCTGTACCTTCATCTGACCCCCGGTGTCACTTGTCGGGAGCGACAGCCACCAATCACTTCAAAGGGGTCCATGTGTGTCCTTGTATCATATTACATCCCCACAAAGTCAAAAATGCAAAGGAATCACAAGAACTGGGATTGGTATGGAAGCAGAGCCAGGCTAGACTGCACAGATGACCTAGAATTAGGGTTTTGGTTTCAGAGGCCATAACCCCAAATTTTTTGGTCATTCTTGTTTCCATTGGTCTCTATATGGTATAGGGAGTATGCATATCAATTTTCATGAAGAAATTCCATGGGGAAGTCATCTGATCAAGAGTTGACTTTCTGGACAAGTCAGTGTAAAATCAGGGCATCTGAGGCCCCCAATGACCCAACCAAGGGGTAATCTTCATCATTTTGAGTGTATATGATCTTTATTTGATCATGGAAGAGGGTTGAAGTTCACAAAATTCAAGAATTTGGAGTTTTTGCAAGTGTTGACTTTTTGGGCATAGTTGACTTTTCAAGAATGCTTCATTTTAGGTCATTTTTCAAGCCTTGATTCTTGATCCAAAAATGCTTCAAATAAAAAAACTTTGGTCATGAAAGTTGTAGAATACATATTTCCCTTTTCAAAAAGTACAAGAACATGATCAAATTCTTCTTGGATCAAAAGTTATGGTGTGACAAAGTTGGTAAAAATCATTGATTTTCAAGATGTGCCCTAAATGGAAAGTTTGCAAAACCATGAACCAAGGCTGTTTGTAACTTCTAGTTGGCTTCAAACCATGACACAAACATTCCATGGGCTCTAAAAATCAGAATTGGACCAAGAGAGCACATGTTTATGGTTTGTGTGACAAGGCATTTTTCATGTGAACCAAAGAGCAACAACTTGCAAAACTCATGATCACACTTCCTACAACTTGCAACATTGGATGCTGACTTTGCTAGCCCTTCCCCTCACCATGCTGCGCCAGCCCTAGCCCTTGTACCAAGCTAGAACCAAGCCATACCTCTCTTACACAAAAAGTGGACTTTTGGCAAAAGCAAACATCCCAATCACCACAGGCCATGTCACATCCTCTGGCCACTTGCAATTGTTTATACTTTCCATCTGCTAGCAAAACATATCACCAAGCCAAGCTGAAACAAGATACAAGATCACATTCACAAAAACACTCCATTTTGCAAAACCATTCGAATCTGCCTCCACAAACCTCAAACATCCAAACCAACTTCACCAATCATTTCACCATGTTCCATAGAGCATAAACCAAGCAAAGCATGAGCCTGAAACAAGCCATAACATCACTTCACCATTTTCACCCCAAGCTGCAGTTTCCTTCGAAACACCTTCCACAGCTCACAAACATCCAAACAAACTTCACAAACCTTCTCCACTCATCATCTGGACCACAAACAACCCTTCACCCTTGCCAGAAACAGCCTGAATCACCATTGCCATTTTCAACTGAGCTTGAGCAGAAGCTGTTCAAACTCTTCATCCAGCCAACATAAATTTCTCCTAAGCATTCAAGCATCACCAGGGGGTCAAGTGGAGTGGATTTCACAAGGAGGGGAGGTCAGAAAGTTGCTGGAGTGAAAGCTTCGAATCTCAGGTAGCTCAAGAAATATTTTTCCAGAAATCATTTTTTAAGTTCTAAACTTGTTCTTCATGCTTCACTGATTATCCTGTTGCTTTTGGTTTTGAAAATGGTGATGAAATGAGAATTTAATTGCTCTCTGAAACTCTGTGACCTAAAAACTTGTTTTGTTCGATTCATGAATTCCAGGAAGAATAATTTTGTTTTGATTGGGGGTTTTGGTTCGTGAGTGAGTGGGAATCATTTCCATGGTTTTAGATTTCGTTTTAGTTAGGTTTTGAGAGAGTTTGGAGATTTTCAGGTGGGCTTCCCACCGGAGAAGACGACCGGAGGTCTTCTCCGGCCACCTGAAAATCATTAAGCCCTAATCTTGTAATTAAATGCCATTTGAATTTGGGCCGTAGGATCAGTTGACTCCATTGACCTCCCGCGCGTGTGAATGGCTCAGATCAAGTCATTTGCCCTAATCTTGTTTAATTAAGATAATCATAATTAATTAACTCAGAAGCCATCTGGACCCTCCATTCACGCGCCCAGTCAATCATTTTGAACCCAGAATCAATCTCAGCCTCTCCTTCTGATTACTTTCCTTTTATTTTAATTTATTTTCATTTCTTTTTCATTTAACTTGCATAATTTATTAAAAATAGTAAAAATGTTTTAAAAATTATGAAACTTTTTCTCAAGAGTTTTATTAATTTTTATCACACAAAAATATTTTTATTTTTATTTTTATCATTAAAAAAGTATTTTTAAATATTTAAAAGATTATTTTTAATTGATTAATGAGAATTAATTTATTAAAAATACTTTTAAGTATCTAAAAATCACCAAAAAATTCATGAAATGTTCTAAGACATTTAGAAACATTGTCCAACCTTAAAACCAAATTTCTTTTTTGATCTTGATGCATTTTGAGAATTTTTCATTGAATAAAAATCATTTTTGTGCATTATTTTGATCCTAAGTTCAAAAAATCATTTCTGCCTATCTATGAAGAGTTGGACATTGATTCTTCTTGCATTGCATTGTGTTTAGCATGTAGTTTTTTAGATAAAAAGGTCATGATTTGATCTTTCATTTTCAAATTGTTTGACATTTCTTTTGTTTGGAAACCCTAAAAACCCTAAAAACTTGTGAAAATCATAACTTGAGATTGGTTAAGAGTTGAGACCTCTCCTTTGGGCATTGGTTTAGTATAGGATTAAGGGTCCTTTGTGTGGCATTTTTCCATTTTTATCTTAGGGTTTGCTTCTGGTTTTGGTTTGTGTTTGATGTTTGATTCATAAACCCTAATTTGGGCTTCCATTTGCATCCATCTTGCATTCTCTTGCATAACATGACTTGCCATGACATTTCAAGCATCCATGTGATTCATTTGACATCATAAGACCTATTGAAAGCATGTTTGATCATTGCATCTTTGCATTTGTCATGTTGTATGCCATATGCATCTCATAACTTTTCATGTATGTTCTTGGTTCCTAACTTGCTTCATTTGCATCCATGAACTTGTATGATCATTTCCATGTGCTGCCTCATGTTTGTAGCATCTCATAGCATCATTAGCATCATGTAAATGCTTCTGGTTTTGTTTCTCATCATGTCATCTCATCCCATTTTGCATTGCATTGCATTTCTTTTCTAACCTTTCAGGTGGTAAGTAACTTTGAGAAGTGGATTTGCCTTCACTTCTCATAACTTTTCTTTTCATCTCTCTTGCATCCATGCTGCATTTTTATATGTGTTTGAGTTTGAGCTTGCTCATTCTCCCTCTTCCCACTTTCTCTCTTCAAGTGACTTGACTTCTTGAATGAAGCAAGTTGCTTTGCTTCTCTTGATCCTTTCATCTGCTTCCTGGTGGTTCCATTGGAGATCTTCTCTTGTTAAAACTCACAAACCTTAGGAACAACCAAGCATGACAATGATTAGGGTTTTGATTAGTCTCCCCTCCTTAGTTTTACCTTTGTGTCTCTTTTGAGTCTTCTCTCCTCACCTCATAATCAGGGACTAAACCCTAAAGGCTTTAAGGCTTTGTGATTAAGCTTATGCCTGCATCCTTCTCTTAGGATGGAGTGTATAACTTTAATCCTAAGTGTTAAACCCTTAATGTGTTTAAATCTCTTAATCAATTCACTTAATAATCATCAATACATCACACTTGTAACTTGGGCCTTGCATTAGGGTTCTAATTCTTCCTTAACTGGTTAAGAAGGACTAACCCTAGTGTTAATGGACAAGTCCCCCTCAAGTTGTCTTACAAATCATAAAAATCACTTCATCATCATATCATTAAATAAAATCCACTTAATAAAGGCTTTGTTTTGTCATGAGTTTAATCCCTAATCATGGATTAAGTTGAGGAGCTTTCCTCAGCTTAAACATTCTCATCTATTATCCTTCTATTAGGATGGTGTAATGAGTCTGTTTAATCCTTGATTATGGCTTAACCTCATTACTCAACACTAAACAAAAACACCAAAAACATCTAAATAATCACAAGTAGGTTAATGATCTTGATCCTATATCAAAGGTGATTAAGTGTGAGAATCTGACTTCACACTTAAGGTATTCTCATTACCCCTAAACAGAGGGAAGATGTGATGAGTTTACTAAATCCATTGGTTTAGACTTAAGCTCATTAACTTATGACAAACTTTCAAAAGCAATAAAAGACTGAAAACTCAAAAACAAACAATAATCGTCTCCTCCGGGATTCTTTTCTCATCATCTTCACTCATAAACGAGAACTTGCTTCTTCCGTCTAATGCAAGACAGTTTGCACCTGAGCCAGACAGGTCATACACTTGAGCATAGGCAAGCAAGCAGTTCACAAGTCAATTCATCTTTCAGTCTCTTTGGGTCGAACTACGGTGTTCTGACTTCCTCATTGCACGAGAGGATACGTAGGCATAACTTAACAGTTATCGAACAAAAGTCTCTGTATATTCCCCCTCTTTCTAGCCTCATTCTTTTAGCCTCATGATCTTGAGCATTTCACTCCTGTTCTTACACTGACACTTCACTTATATACTTCACTTTTCTCTTACACTGACACCTGCACATTTTGTTTTCCAACTCTTTTACACACAAATTGCACTGACACTACCCCTTTAAAACACAAATCTTTTAAGCGTGGATCCCGTCGAGTATGGCGGACAATCTGGGTGCTAATACCTTCCCAGGTTGTAACCAACCCCCTTTCTCAGTCTCTCTGGTTCGCAACCGTCTTATCCATCTCTTTCCAGGTCTATGCAGCATTGCCTTTCCTCCGGGATAAAAATGCCTAGCTGGCGACTCTATTCATCTCCAGTGAGTTCACTGCTGTGTGTTCTCATTGTCCCTTTCGCCGACCGTTCGCGTCTGTACCCTATTTGACCCGGCTTCATTTAGTGGGAGCGACACCCATATATTTATCTCTTTGTATTTTATTCTTATTTCCTTTCATTGTAAGCCCAAGGGGAAATTTATATTAAACATTTACTAATAAAAAATTTTGTTTTTGTTTTGCTTTAATCAAATTTAAATCTTGCGGTCCTCGAAAACATTGCATATGCATCTATATACCATATCATTGCATCACAGGTTTCTTATAAACAAGTATCTTATCTTCTCGCCTGTTTATTTCAGCAGAAATGGTTCTCGAACAAACTGCCAAGGATCTCCAAACTCAGAATGCTCAATTTCAAGAGATGATTCTGAATTTGTCCAGGGGACAAGATGAGCTGAAGGAACTTTTGACCAAGAAAAAGAAGAAGACCAGAAAACTAGTGGGCTTCATCAACCTGGGTAGAAGATTCAGAGGTCCAGTCAAGACAAATGAAGAAGTTGAGAATCTTGGGTCTGGAAATTATGAGAAAGAAGAAGGAAGTCTCCATGGTACTGTGGAAGATTCTGATTATGAGGAGAATTATTATCATGATCCTGCTGGTGAAGAGAAGTATAAGATGCTGGAGGACCTGATGAATGCTATAGAACTACAGAAGACTTCTGGGTTTGACTTTGAAGATTTGAGTTTAATTTCTGGAGTCTCCTTTCCTATAGGTTTCAAAGTTCCTACTTTTGTGGTGTATGTTGGTGTGTCATGTCCAAAATTGCATCTGAGGTCTTATGTCAGGAGAATTAAACCACATACTCCTGATAGGAAGTTATGGATGCATTTATTTCAAGAGAGTTTGTCTGGATCCCAACTAGAATGGTATTATCAACTAGAGAGTACCAACATTCGTAACTGGAATGATCTTGCCGAGGCTTTCTATAAGTAGTACCAATATAACTCTGATTTAGCACCAACTCGCATGCAACTCCAGAGCATGTCCATGAGTGCTAAAGAAAGCTTCAAGGAGTATGCTCAGAAATGGAGAGATTTGGAAAGTAGAGTTCAACCCCTTTGACTGACAGGGAATTGGTTAATATGTTTATGAGTACGCTAACTGGTCCTTTCTATAGTCTTCTCATTGGAAGCTCATCCTCTGACTTCACTGAGCTGATAATGACTGGAGAACGTGTGGAAAGTGGGATACGAAGTGGAAAGATTCAGATGGCTATTTCTTCAAGTGCCACCAAGAAACCTTCTAATGGGAATAAGGAATCCAATATTGTGTATGGCCAACATGGTCGTAATAATCGTAACCAATCTGTGGGGGCTGTTTTGATTTCTAATCCTGCACCTGCACCACAAGAGCAGCAGCAGAATAGTCAGCCCAAGCCTAGGAGGCAATTTACAAAGATCAATATGTCGTTGGCATAGGCTTTATAACACATGTTGAAAAGAGAGTTGATTACTTTGAAGGACCCTTCTCAGAATACCAATACTTCCTCTCCTCGTTACAATCCCAATGCAAGGTGTGCATATCCATTCTAATAGTCCTGGCCATGATACTAACAGTTGTTGGGCATTGAAGAACAAAATTCAGGATATGATTGAGAATGGAGAAATTGAGTTTGACCCTCCTGAAACTCCTAATGTGATTACTGCTCCTATGCCTAAACATGAGAAGACTATTAATGTAGTTGATGAAGTTTCTTATGTTTGTATTGTGACTGAAATAACTACTCCTCTATCCATTGTCAAGAAGAAACTTGTGCAAGCCGGTTTATTTCCGGATTGCAATGAAGACTGTTTTTACTGTGCCTAAAAACCTAATAGTTGTTGGAAGCTAAGGGCAGGTATTCAACGCCTGATAGACAACTATACTATATTGTTTGAGAAGACCCATTCTATAGAGAGTTTATGTGGAGGTCTGGATCAAGATTTGAAGATTGAAGATGTGGCTATGGTTGGTAAGACTCCTGTGAAGATTACTTCCAAAGGTCCAGTGAGGATCACTTCTAAGGGTCCTGCGAAGATTACTGCTGAGCCAAAGTTGGCTCCAATGATTATTACCACTCCTGGTCCTATCCCATATACTTTTGATAAGGCTATACCCTGGAATTAGGGTTCTGATGTTTATATCCATGGTGTAAAGCAAGAGCCTTTGACTGATACACCTGTTACTGATATTAATCTTGATGTTGACAATATTGCTGGGTCCAATAAGGTTACTAGGAGTGGAAGAATTTTCTCTCTAGAAGATACCTCAAAGACTGCTGCTACTCCAGTCCATATCTCTAATTCTGGGCCAAGTACTGAGGCTCGGGGAAAAGGACCAGTGATTGAACCCGTTCAATCTGAGGCACCAGCTAGTGAAGATCTCTCTAAGTAGATGGAAGAAGTATATAAAATCATCCACAAGAGTGATTATGATATTGTTGACCATTTGGGGCATACCCCCTCTAAAATTCTCCATGTTATCTATGTTATTATGTTCTGAAGCCTATGCCAAGGATTTAATCAAGTTCCTGAAGACTTCTCATGTACCACATGAAATCTTTGTGGACCAGTTTGAAAATTGTGTTGCTCATCTGAATAGTGATAATTGTTTAATTTTTTCTGATGTTGATTTAACCCCGGCTAAAAGAAACCATAATAGAGCTTTGCATGTCTCTATTGAGTGTAGGGGCACTACTTTGTCTCATGTGTTGGTGGATAATGGTTCTTCATTGAATGTATTACCCAAGGAGGTTCTGGACAAACTCAACCTAGAGGATGTGGTGTTAAGGCCAAGTAATGTGGTGTTGAGGGCCTTTGATGGTTCAAGAAGAATGGTTCATGGAGAGGTGGACCTCCCGATCAAAGTAGGCTCTCAAGTCTTTGATTCCACTTTCTATGTGATGGATATTCTTCATTGTCGCTCCCGGGATTTTCATCCTAGTACAAATGCGAAAGTGGCGCGGAAAAGTTAGAGTCGTCAGCCAGACATTTTTATCCCGAAGGAATGGGAAAGGTAATGTTGCACAAACCTAAGGAAGAAGGAAAAGAACGAGGCCTTGCGAACCAAAGATCTGGGTACGGAAGTCAGTTACGAATTGGGAAGGTATTAACACCCCAATCAGTCCGCCGTACCCGACGGGATCCATGCTTATAAGTCTGTTTTCAAAGGGTGAGAAATAATATGATGTTTGAATAAAGGAAGGGCTATCTAGAATGGAATGGAAATGAGAAAAGAAATGGAATTGAAAAAATGGAAAGAAAAGGGGGAAAATGTAGGGAAAATAAAAATTGTGCTCGAATGGGCCCTACCCCACTGCCTACGTACCTCATCGGGATAAATGAGGATCAGAGACGCCGTAGTTCGTCTAACTAAGGCTGAAACTCGTTTGGGATTTTTAGGATGAAGTTGCCATAGCTCTAGCTCAGGTGTCACCGGCTCTGACTCGAGGGTGTTTACCGTATCGCTGTTTGAACTGTCGAGACAAGTCATGTTCGTCCGCAAAGAGTATGAGATGAGAATAGAAGATGTGACTTCTTGGTTTGTTGTATTTTATAAGAAGTGTTTTGAATTTGTTTATTGAATGTACAACACTAAAGACTATGACACAGGAGCGAATACTTTCCAAGATCGCCCACAATGGAACGTTTGTAAAGCATCCTAGAAGAGTGAAGGAGACCTCCACTAGTCATTTCCCATATAGCTTAAGGCTCGTGGCGCATTGTACACATTTTCCTTTATTAAGTGTTTTTGATTTTCTTTTAAGATGAGAAGTGAGACTCAAATTATCAAAGGAAAACTTCTAAGGGAAACTAGACTTACCCTAAGTTATTTGAGTTTGAAGATGACCTACGGTTAGTGAGGTTTGAAAGATTTAAATCTACCTAAGAGATATTAAACTAGAAATACAAGTACAAAAAGTAATAGTGAACAATATGGTCCTCCTAAGTCATGGTGGGTAAAAACGTGTGTGAAACATAAATGGGATGAAACGATGGATCGGGTAGGTCGATTGCGTGGTGCTGAGACGCACGACTTATGGTGTGCAACATACAAGGTTTTCTTTTGGTGTAATGGAATGGAACGATGGTAATCGAGGAATCCTAAATTCACATGCAACTTTATTTATTTATTTGAAAATTTACTCGACGTTGGATCGAGTCTTTATTTATTTTTTGAGACTTTGGTTTACTATCGATTCATTTTATCTTTTCTATCCTAATTATAGAATCTATACAAGCATACAAGTATTACATCACAAAGTACACAAAATATAATCGAGGCATAAAAATATCCAAGTCCATACGCAAATTCTTGGAAGATACCTTGCACAAAAAGAAAATAGTTAGTGAATGACATGAATCATGAATATGCATAATATGATGGAAATGAATTAAAATGACAAAAATATCAAAAGTCAAGGAAAAAATGTGAAATTAATTCGCTAAGGTCTCAAACCTGATTATAACATTGTGTTAAAAAATCTCTTAAAAATTCTAAGTCTAACTATGTCAAATAGTCCTTTAATTCTATGTAAGGTTCAATCACAAATTTGCACAAATCACACTATCAAAACAGTAGATAAAATGCCCTAAAAATTACATAAAAAATATTCTAGGTACCTTAATTTGTCCTCTAATCATAGTAAACAGAATGGGCCAAAAATGTTGTAGGAAGTGGCAGAAATAAAATTTACAAATTTATGTGTTTATGAAGGAATTCAATATAAATCAATTAAAATGAAAAAATCGAATTTAAATTGAAAAATGCAAAAATTCAGAAAGTAAAAATTTGGAATGTTTCTAAATTGACTTAATATTCTACTTTAATTTTTGAGGATTTTTCTTATGCATTTTGGTATTTTTTATTGATTTAAAACACAAGGTATAAAAATAGAAATTAAAATAGATGTAAAATAAAGGGGGGGGGAATAGAAATATTTTTAAGTTAAAAGAACAAAATGGGCTAATAAGGGGGCGCGGATAGAAATTATTTAGGCCCATTAGCACAGGGATTTAAGGGGAACACGCTAACTATTATACACCTTCAGTCAACATTGTTGACTCCAATCCGGACCGTTAATCTCAAGTCTCTCTAAAAGTATTCTAATCAGACGATTTACAAAGCGCAGGAACATGAGAGCTTATGATGAAAGACATGCATGGGATCTACCGCTAATGGAGCCTACCGGACGGTGACAAGTGTCACCGCCGGTTTGGCTGGAGGGATTCTAAAGAAAATCTTATCCTCTTCTACATTAATGGGAATTAACACGATTAAAAACTCCCTTAATCTTCTTTAAGATTCTTTAATATTCCTTTTATTATACCAATTACTATTTAATTTATACTAATAATCCTATGATTAAATACAATCTATGAACATTTAAAATAAACAAAAACCAAACAGGCTGAGAATGAAACCCTAGCCCCCTTTCTCACGCTCTCCCCTATCTCATCTTCATCGTTCATCTCCTCTGTCACCCTCATCCCAAACCCTAATCTTCTAGAGAGGCGGCGGCTGGAGGTGGCTCTGTCGTCCTCTCCGCCAACCACCATCCTTCTTCTTCATTCTTCCCCTTCAACATCTTCTCTCACCTACTCTCATGGCATGTTGCCTCATGACACTAGGGATGTTATGTCTTGAGTATTGTTAATGAACTGGTGCGAATATAAAGGAATTCCTGACGTGGAAGTAATAAGTCTCTGCTAACTCTGTGGGGGAAACACAATGATTGCGAATTCGATATCAAGAAGCCCTGTGGGGATAACATCTCTATTGGAGAAGAGCATGAATAATTTATTTGTCCCGAATTATTACCTTTGCCAAAAATAAATTGGACTTTTAGATTTGAGGGTCGTGCTTGGGGATACCTCGACTATTGGGGATTATCCACTCTTATGGACCTGCTGGGGAGGAGAATGATTTATCTGAAATCTGCTAGGAGAATAGGAGTTGCCTTAGATCTGTTGAGGAACCGAGATTAAGGGAACCAGCTGAAGGAACAAACTTGGTGACTCACTGAGGATAACTTCCATTCGTATGTTGGGGATAACCAAAACCGAGACACGTCCTGCTGAGGAGGAAAGATTTCAAGTTGTCTCGTGTTGGGGATCAGTTGCTTCTGTATGGATTTTACCTCAAGAGGATTTTACAAAAGACTTGGTGTCTTTAAACTCTTAGGTATCGTACGACTGCATGAATCAGCGTAACAACCTTGCTGGGGAGGTAACCATTGTCAATGCAGATGAGTTTGTACCTGTCAGAAGTGTTGAACGAGATAGTTGGCTTGACAAGTGACCACGGTATTCTAAACTCCGGGTAAATGCTTCTGATCGTCCGTCTTCGGGAAAGAATGAACTCTCGTACTATTGGAGTGGCCTGCCCCAGTACGAGTATTTGAATAGATTTGCACTTGACTGACTAATCCTTGCTCTTGGAGAGATTTGAATCTCGAAGTGATTGCCCCAGTTTGACTGAAATTTGAAGAGATTGCTCGACGTAATTGCCCCGGATGGGCTAGCTCTTACCATGGCTGGTCGAGAAAGTCCTTACTCAATGGAGCTTTTGCATAAAAGTGCACCTCGACGTGACTGTCTTTCAGAAGTTTTGGACTTCTCAACTTGGCAAGCTTAAGCTTCTAGATTGAATTTCCGCATGTGAACCATTTATGATGCTAAACAAATGTATGCAAGCAAAAAATGTTTATTCCTAGAATGAAAATTCTAATGCAACACACATGTAAAACTTGAAGTCTTTATTAAAAGGGTGTCGCAAACCTTTGCGAGCGAATCACTTGGTTAAGATACAACGTTATTTTGAATGAAAGTATGTACATGCAATACCAACAAATGTCTTTTAGCATAACTCGTAGGAGTCAGGAACGCGGTCTCGTAGTAGTACGCTCTCAAATTAAACCTGTTTCAGTTAGTAATTTTAAGGGTTGTATCGTGGCCTGGTTCACGGTTATAGAAACAAAGAATATAGGCTCGAAATTTATTTGTGTCCACCCACTCTTCGTGATGTTCTCCATTCCTATGTTCAACTAGTTTTCACAAGCATTCACCTTTCGTAAGGGTTTCGTGTTAATTGAGGAACCATTGCTACTATCAGTTCAAGCACCAATCAGGTTATTGTTGAGGGTCAGTCACTCCTCTATCTTTCGTGTTTGTGCCACACGACTTTGTTCTCATTTGAGGATCTTTCTTGTGTAATCCTTTCAGTCTTTCGCTTTTGCGTTATTTTGCTTATCCCTAACTTTTTCCTGGACTGATTCTTGTGAATCTTTGATTGTGAAGTCCAACGGGATGACCTAACTTTTGCCTAAGTCGCTTGTTTTCAAGTTTCGACTTAGCGGGCTTTTTCTTTTCTTTTTTTTTGAATGAGTCGTGTGACATTGTTTGTCTTGATTGCTTTGCAAGGGTTTATGACTGCCTCATTCTTTGGTCGACGAAGGATAACCATTGTGGTTTTCAATCTTTGGACCTTTTGACTTGGACAACCATTGTGGTTTCAGGTCTTTGGACCTCTTGATTAGCATAGTAGAATGCAATGGATCTTCAAATACACTCCTTTATGAAAGCCTGAACGCTTGGTCCGACTAGCTGACATCTACCCTGCCCCTGGGTTACATGTGAGGTTTTTTTATGCGAAAATAAACTCCTACTTCAAGGCTCGAAGGGCTTAGCAAGGGTCTATCTTCCTTATATCTCCAGTGTTTAGGGATTTGAAACAAAGCTTGTACATCGTCAACAGGGTCTTATTCAAGAGCACACAATTAGAGATTCCTGCGTTTTTGCTTCGTCATTCTCCTTCATAGAATTTAAGCACGACAATTGGTATTGTGATGTACACATGCAAAATTATAAGGGAATGCAAATGAATTACTTCAAGAAAAACATGTGAGTTTTATTATTACTAACATTCAAAAGCAAACAAATTTCATACATGTAGACAAATGTTTAACATATAAAAGAAACTACAAATGGAAATGCAGTAAAGAAACTGAATATTGCCGTAGTTAAGGAGGCTTGGCTCCGTCTGGACCTGTCAGTCCTGGATACTTTCAGTGATCAATAGCTCTTTTACAGACTTGTAATCTTCAATCCGCAGTTGTATACCTAACCATGGCAGTCATACTTCTTCTAGCTATTCTGACTCTGACACGAGACACCTGAAGGAAAGAGTGAAGCTTGGGAGTAAAGTTGCCCCATAAGGTTGCTCGGAAAGACCTGACGATCTTCTGCCTACGTATCTCCATTGACTGATGACCAATGAAGAATCAGAGCGACGTAGTTCCACTCAATAGGGATGAAAATGAACAATGAAGAAAGGAAAACACATAAATGCCATCACTGAGAGTATTTGAATACTGCTGGCTATATTTACTTCATGAAGACCCTGGCGTCCTGGGTGATTAACTTGAAGACTTCATCTTAACACGGACCATCTGGTAGAACAACCGTGACACCGGTTCCATTGTGACTAGGCATCGAATTCTGGAGTACATTTGGGAGAGGAGCGAAATTGATCGCCTTGGAGTCAACTAGGTCCTGTACTTTGTTCTGAAAAGCCCAACATTTCTCAATATTGTGCCCCTGGGCACCCGAATGGAATTCGCACCTGGAGTTAGCATCAAAATTCGGAGGTAGATTGTCAGGAGGAGGAGGTCTCATGGTACGAAGCTCGACCAGGTTCAACTTTAGCAGCTCTGGGAGCAATACAACATATGGGCATGGGACGGGATCAAGTCTGCGGTTTCTCGCTCTTGTTCTTTCCTGAAATTATCTCTGTACCTGTTGTTGCTAACCCTGTGGTCGTTGTTGTTGAACCTGTGGAGTAATTGTCACTGCAGCTGCTTGGTAGTAACCTTGAGAATAACTTCTGTCTCGGCCTCTATACACAGCATTTTCCTCGCCTTCTCTTCTTCTTTGGCCGTTGCCAAAAGGCTTTCTCACACCAGAAGAACTAGCACTGCTTGCATCCTGAATCTTTCCCAATTTCAAAAAAATTCTCTATTCTTTCTCCCGCAATGACGATATCAGAAAAACCAATGGACGGGCAGGCGGCCAGACGATCCAAGTAAACGCGTTGCAAGGTGCCCATAAACATGTCGGCCATTTCCCGATCCAGCAATGGAGGTTGAACCTGTGCGGCCAGCTCACGCCACCTCTGGGCATACTGCTTAAAACTCTCCTTAGGTCCTTGAGACAAGTTCTGCAGCTGAGTGCGATTCAGAGCCATATCAATGTTGTATTGATACTGCTTGAGGAATGATTCAGCTAGATCTTTCCAACTTCGAATAGAGACGCGACTCAGCTTCATGTACCAGCTCAATGAAGCTCTAGATAAACTGTCTTGGAAGAAATGCATCCAAAGTTTCTCGTCATCAGTGTGAGCCGAGATTCTTCCAAAGTACGCGTAAATGTGAGTCCTAGGGCACGTGCTGCCGTTGTACTTGTCAAACAATGGTGCCTTGAACTTGGGAGGGATTCTGACTCCTGGTACTAACCCGAGACTGGTTACATCGATGCCCAAGGAATTCTGACATTCCATGGCCTTGATCTTCTCTACCAGCTCTTCATACCTGCGATTATTGATCTCATTCATGTTACCCATATCAGCATCCAGTAGAGTGAACTGGTCCTCTTGATTGTCTTCTAAACATGAATTACGTGTTGCGGTCCTATTTGGATTAGGCTCTCCGTTACGAGCAGCGTTAGAATCCACATTCTCAGCCGGTATTCCCGTATTAACATTCCCATGGGGTTGCTCAACCATCATCCTGAGACGCTCCTGGTTCTGGTCCATGCCAGTCATCATTTCCATGAACTGTTCCATCCTCTGTCGGAGCTCATTGAGATCAGTCTGCATTCGTTCAGCCATCCTTACTCGGTTTCTATTAGTCGGATATCGGTGAACGCGTTGACCAGCTATATTTCCTGGAGTTGAATAAGTTAGAAACTCTGGGTAACCCGCAAAAAACACAAGAATATGATATGCAAGAAATGAATGCTTATGGCATGTCAATTCATTCTTAGGGAATTCCATCCCCTGATTCCAGCTTTTGTGGGTTTGATGAAGACCGAAGCTCTTTTTTCCTGCAAATAACAAGCAGTGTTGATAATATAAGGTGTGTGTGTGTATGTAGTAGATGTGCCAAACAATTCTGAGAATACAAAGACCAACGTGTTTTGCAAACGTGTCAGATGTGTCGGTGATCACAAAGCGAGAGAACATGGAATGATAGTAAAGAGACCTTTTATGATAAGAACTTGTTGATATAGTCAAAACACACAAAACATGGATTTTAAACAGAAGTGCAATGATAAAAAGATTCCATCAACAGTCCTGATGGTAATCCCACAACATACAAGCAAATAGAAAGATGTCTTTGTCAATGCGATCCTCTATCTAGGTTTGAGTCAATGATCGGTCCTGACTTAGGAACTTCTACCAATTCCTTCGTCTGCACCTGGTTGTCTTCAAACCTCTTCAGCTTCTTCTGATAGCAGATCATCATCCGCTTGTAGTAAGCAGCTTCTTCCCAGGCTTTAGCAAGTTCTGCATCCTTTTCTCTCAACTTACCGGTCATCTCTTCATCTTTCTCCTTTAGCTTTCTCGCGATCTCTTCAGCTTGAACTTTGTCTTGTTCCTCTCTTTTGATCCTGTAAGCAGCATGCCTCTTTCTCATGTTCTCGAACGTCAAGGTATTTTGATCCAGTTGCCTTCTAGTGTCAATGTGTTCCTTGGAAGAGCTCCTAGTAGCAAACTCAAACCTCTCATACCGAGCTAACTCAACTTCACACTGTTTCCTTGCAATAGCATGCCTCTCAGCATCTTCTTGAGCTTTCCACTCAATCTCAAGTTTGGCATGATTAGCTTTAGCAAGCTCCTGACTCAACTGTGCATTCTCCTTTAACAACCCGTCTCTTTCCATCTTCATCTTGTTGAACTCCTCAATGCTAACTGTGGTAGGTTGTTCAATGACCGTGGGATATAGAAGAGGCGCAGGCCCAAATGGTAACAGTAACACTTCAACCTGTTCTCTTAGCCATTCTGCAAACGGTGGATACATTCGACAATTCCCTACTCCCAAGGTCTTCTTCCCTCTTATCTTTTGACTATGCCAAGGATTAGAAGCTTTCTGAGCGATCTCAAATCCGTCTGTTGATTGGAAGTACAAGGACTCTGTAATGTCCACAACGGCTGGTGGTTCCCTTAAGGCGTACCCGAACTGTCTAACCGTGAGGGAAGGGTTATAATTAATTCCCCCTTTCCTCCCGGTCAATGGAACATTAGGGAATCCTCCGCAACTATGAAGAATGTCAATGCACCGCAAACCCTGATTAACCCAGATAATGTACTTTGCTTGTAAGCCCATCAGTCGTTCAGACCATTCAAGAGTGTTTTTCGTTCTCTCAAAAGCTCCTGATTGTGGAAGAAAGCATGTGAACCACTTATAGAATACAGTCGCGCAACAATTCAACATTCCACCCCTTCGCTTCTCATTCTTATAATGCACAGAGTGGTAGAGATCACCTAAGATAGTAGGAATAGGATTCTTTGCTATGAAAATGCGAATAGCATCGACATCCACGAAGTTCGGCATGTTCAGGAACAAAGTGATTCCATAGATACACAAAGCTAGGATCGCATTGAAGGTACTCCAACTTTTTGCCTCAGCTGCTTTGGTAGCCTCATCCAACAGGAAACTCAAATGATATCCTCGGAAGCTTCCTTTGTTATCAATCCGGTCCTCTAATAATGACTTGCTCAAATAAAGAGCAGTTGCTACATCTTTGAAGTCGGGGTCAATCTTGGACCCAAAGAATGGTGCACAGTCCTTCACGGAAACTCTCAGGATGTTCGAATACTCCTCTAATGTAGGTGCCAATACGAAATCAAAAAGTACGAAACATCTAAGCTGTGGATCATAAAACTGTAGCAAGGTGTGCATCCCTCTGAAAGCATAGTCACTGATGGGCTCTATGAAATACAAAATCCACCTTTAATCCTGCTTGAAGACATTCAGAACTTCTGGAGGAGCTAGGGCTTTCACTTTGAGAATTTCTTTCACAACAGGCTAATGAACCTTGTAGGAGATAATACACTTGGTCTTTTTCTTGGATTCCATACTTATAGATCGATACCCACAACTGGAATCAAGGATGTGATGTGCAGTCCTGCAAATGAATAAACATGCGTTAGGAATGCAAGTATGCGGATGATGTGATGCAATGCAATGGCATGTGATCACTGTTTGCATATACTGGGTACTGTTGTACTGCCTTCTGGTTTGCCTGAATACTGACTGTCAAGAATACCAGATCATAAGTATGTGTCGGAAGAAAACCCAAGTATCAAGAACAAGGTAGGTTGAAGGTTTAGTTTTCCTGCAAACCCCTCCCAATCTCACGGGTATGCTACTACGGGTCAACATCACGGACTCTCAAAGCCGAATAGCAATAATACGTTCACCATTTCCGAGAAATGGCTCATGACCAAATCAGGGAATCGGTTTGGCATTATGTACTACTCAGGGAGGCCTCAGCTGAATTCCGGAAAAACAAGCATCCCTCATAAGTTCCCGGCTTCAAGCACTGAAGTCGAGAAACAATAGTACATTCATCCCGAAGGGTACAATACTACTGTCATACGACCAGTAGCTTTAACTAGGTTCCTATGAGAGAACAAGGTCATCCTATGCGATTTCCTAGTGGGCCCTCGGGTGCGAATGGGTTTGCCACAAAATGTGGTCTGCCACTGTCACCACTGGAGAGGGTTGTTTCCACTAAGGTCCTCAATGATCGGTTCCCAGTGTTAGCAGCTCAGGTGGGAACATTCTATGGTCTGCCTAGGCAGTATAGAACATATCCCAAGAGAGCCTGATCTGGGTGTGGGACTTGTGAAAACTACACGTGCTCAAGACCACGCAAGCCACACGACTGCCCACTCTAAATCCTATGTGTATACTCAAGCCGTGTATTTGGCTTATCTCACAATAATCCCATCTCGCCAAGGAAACCCAGAACATATATATATGCCAGTATATGCGACAGTAAAGTAAAGTGCAGAAAGTTGTAAATAAAGTTGTAAAGTAAAGCGATAAACTGTAAATAAAACAGTAAAGCTAAACTAAAGCATAACAGCGAATGAATAAGCACCCGAAGAAAACAGAAACAGACAAGCGCTAGGATTGACTCTCAAAGGGGAAATTAGAATTTCTAAAAGTCCCCAGCAGAGTCGCCAGCTGTCGCTCCCGGGATTTTCATCCTAGTACAAACGCGAAAGTGGCGCGGAAAAGTTAGAGTCGCCAGCCAGACATTTTTATCCCGAAGGAATGGGAAAGGTAATGTTGCACAAACCTAAGGAAGAAGGAAAAGGACGAGGCCTTGCGAACCAAAGATCTGGGTCCGGAAGTTGGTTATGAATTGGGAAGGTATTAGCACCCCAATTTGTCTGCCGTACCCGACGGGATCCACGCTTATAAGTCAGTTTTCAAAGGGTGAGAAATAATATGTTGTTTGAATAAAGGAAGGGCTATCTGGAATGGAATGGAAATGAGAAAAGAAATGGAATTGAAAAAATGGAAAGAAAAGGGGGAAAATGTAGGGAAAATAAAAATCGTGCTCGAATGGGCCCTACCCCACTGCCTACGTACCTCATCGGGATAAATGAGGATCAGAGACGCCGTAGTTCGTCTAACTAAGGCTGAAACTTGTTTGTGATTTTTAGGATGACGTTGCCATAGCTCTAGCTCAGGTGTTACCGGCTCTGACTCGAGGGTGTTTACTGTATCGCTGTTTGAACTTTCGAGACAAGTCATGTTCGTCCGCAAAGAGTATGAGATGAGAATAGAAGACGTGACTTCTTATTTGTTGTCTTTTATAAGAAGTGTTTTGAATTTGTTTATTGAATGTACAACACTAAAGACTATGACACAGGAGCGAATACTTTCCAAGATCGCCCCCAATGGAACGTTTGTAAAGCATCATAGAAGAGTGAAGGAGACCTCCACTAGTCATTTCCCATATAGCTTAAGGCTCGTGGCGCATTGTACACATTTTCCTTTATTAAGTGTTTTTGATTTTTTTTTAAGATGAGAAGTGAGACTCAAATTATCAAAGGAAAACTTCTAAGGGAAACTAGACTTACCCTAAGTTATTTGAGTTTGAAGATGACCTACGGTTAGTGAGGTTTGAAAGATTTAAATCTACCTAAGAGATATTAAACTAGAAATACAAGTACAAAAAGTAATAGTGAACAATATGGTCCTCCTAAGTCATGGTGGGTAAAAACGTGTGTGAAACATAAATGGGATGAAACGATGGATTGGGTGGGTCGATTGCGTGGTGCTAAGACGCACGACTTATGGTGTGCAACATACAAGGCTTGCTTATGGTGTAATGGAATGGAACGATGGTAATCGAGGAATCCTAAAGTCACATGCAACTTTATTTATTTATTTGAAAATTTACTCGACGTTGGATCGAGTCTTTATTTATTTTTTGAGACTTTGGTTTTCTATCGATTCGTTTTATCTTTTCTATCCTAATTATAGAATCTATACAAGCATACAAGTATTACATCACAAAGTACACAAAATATAATCGAGGCATAAAAATATCCAAGTCCATACGCAAATTCTCGGAAGATACCTTGCACAAAAAGAAAATAGTTAGTGAATGACATGAATCATGAATATGCATAATATGATGGAAATGAATTAAAATGACAAAAATATCAAAAGTCAAGGAAAAAATGTGAAATTAATTCCCTAGGGTCTCAAACCTGATTATAACATTTTGTTAAAAAATCTCTTAAAAATTCTAAGTCTAACTATGTCAAATAGTCCTTTAATTCTATGTAAGGTTCAATCACAAATTTGCACAAATCACACTATCAAAACAGTAGATAAAATGCCCTAAAAATTACATAAAACATATTATGGGTACCTTAATTTGTCCTCTAATCATAGCAAAAAGAATGGGCCAAAAATGTTGTAGGAAGTGGCAGAAATAAAATTTACAAATTTATGTGTTTATGAAGGAATTCAATATAAATCAATTAAAATGAAAAAATCGAATTTAAATTGAAAAATGCAAAAATTCAGAAAGTAAAAATTGGGAATGTTTCTAAATTGACTTAATATTCTACTGTAATTTTTGAGGATGTTTCTTATGCATTTTGGTATTTTTTATTGATTTAAAACACAAGGTATAAAAATAGAAATTAAAATAGATGTAAAATAGAGGGGGGGGGGGGAGGAATAGAAATATTTTTAAGTTAAAAGAACAAAATGGTCTAATAAGGGGGCGCGGATAGAAATTATTTAGGCCCATTAGCGCAGGGATTTGAGGGGAACACGCTAACTATGATACACCTTCAGTCAACATTGTTGACTCCAATCCGGACCGTTAATCTCAAGTCTCTCTAAAAGTATTCTAATCAGGCGATTTACAAAGCACAGGAACATGAGAGCTTATGATGGAAGACATGCATGGGATCTACCGCTAACGGAGCCTACCGTACGGTGACAAGTGTCACCGCCGGTTTGGCTGGAGGGATTCTAAAGAAAATCTTATCCTCTTCTACATTAATGGGAATTAACACGATTAAAAACTCCCTTAATCTTCTTTAAGATTCTTTAATATTCCTTTTATTATACCAATTACTATTTAATTTATACTAATAATCCTATGATTAAATACAATACTATGAACATTTAAAATAAACAAAAACCAAACAGGCTGAGAATGAAACCCTAGCCCCCTTTCTCACGCTCTCCCATCGCTCATCTTCATCGTTCATCTCCTCTCTCACCCTCATCGTAAACCCTAATCTTCCAGAGAGGCGGCGGCCGGAGGTGGTGTCGTCGTCCTCTCCGCAAACCACCATCCTTCTTCTTCTTTCTTCCCCTTCAACATCTTCTCTCACCTACTCTCATCTAAACGAAACCCTAGCCCTCTTCGGTCTTCCTTCCAAATCCACCGACAAAATTTCAGAAAAACAAGATCCTCTTACAAGTAGATTCTAGATAAACTAAATCAAGAATTAGATCGTTAAACGCACAACCATAATGATCTTCTGAAGCTCAAAGCCACAACCATGGTGAATTCGAATTTTACGTACCTAGCGAATCTCGACGATTGCGAAGGATGGATCGACAAGGAGTTTATTTATCTTTATTCTTTGAGGTTTTCTTCGTAACTTCCCTTTGCTTCTTCTTATTCTCTGCAAATTCGCTATTATTATGCTGACATTTTGTGGGTCGAGTTCGATGCGGAATCACAACGAATTTTGTTGAAGACGTTTGATTCCACCACTGAACGCTTTGAATTTGCTTCTCTAATATGGATTTTCTTTTGCAGGTGTCTTTGCTGCAAGTCTTGAATTTGCAGTGAGGTTGATGAACGATGGTGATGGTCTTTGAGATATGAACGCCTATGGAGATGCAACGAATTTGAGATTGAAGATGAAGTCAGGTTGTAGCGGTTATCGATGATTTTCACACTTTCTTCTTCTCTTTGCTTGCGCCTTTTCTGACTCTATTTTTGATAACATTCTTGTGGATCGTTACTTCTTGTTGCATTTTGGTGTTTTTTTATTGATGTTGATAAGATTTGCAGGTTATGGTGATGAAGATGATGATGCAGAGAGAGGATTTAAGTTGGGATTGAAGAATGGAGGAGGAAGAAGAGGTTGGTGGATTGAAGAAAAAGACTGAAGTTCAATGAAGAAGAATGAAGATGAGTTAATGAAGAAGAATGAAGATGAGTTAATGAAGAAGGATCAAGGAAATGGGGAAGCACAAATGAGGATGATGATTGAGGAAAACGAAAACAAAAGTGGAAGAATGAATCAGCGAGGGGCCCCCAATTGGCTGAAGATCCATGGCTTTATAAGATGAATGGTGAGGTTTTCTTTGGAATTTCGGTTGAATTTCAGTTAGAAATTATGTTAGAAATTATGTTTTTCTGTTAGGAGTTTTTGTTAATTGCCTCTGTTCTTCTTTTTTCAATTGTGAATTGGAGGAATCTCTCTGGTTTGATATCATGAGATGATTACAATTGTTGTCGTTTGAGTGACGTCGGAAATCGATTATAGTTTGTTAGGATTCTTTGTAACTGAAATTTTGTTTTTTGTGTAACAGACTTCTCTATTGATGGTGGGGCTCATTGAAGTTTTGAGGAGTTGGCTGAAGTCTCTTTTTTTTTCCTCTGAATCAGCATGAAGAAAAAAAAATAGGAAAAAATTTGTTAGGAAATTTTTATATAATTTTATGTTATGTAAATGTAACTTAATATACTTTGAAATTTCTATTGGAATTCTTCTGCATCATTTGTTTCTTGACCCTGCTTATAAGAATCAATCTTGTTATTATTATTTTTTTGATTTTTTTCTTCTGGTATATTGTATTGATCTTCTTTGATGATTTTGTCGTTGAGGAGTATCTGAATCCTCTCCTTAGTTTTGAATCATCCTAGGCTTCATATTTTAAGCCCACAAGTGGAGATGTCGATTTTTTTCCAAAAGATTGGTGCAGGAAATATCACCGTAGGATTTGGAATCGTTGGCGGGAGTACTGATTTGAAAAACAAGTGGCTAAGTGTATGCTAACGGGCCTCAATAAGTTATTCCTTGGCAGAACTTTTGTGTAACGGATGGGCTAAACAAACAAAAAATGACAGGCTTTGGTTGTAAATGGGCCATAAAATATGATTTGTATATTTTTCGTTCATACTAAATATATATATATATATATATATATATATATATATATATATATATATATATATATATATATATATATATATATATATATATATATATATATATATATAATGGTGTGAAATGGATATGACACGGTTAATGGATAGGAAATGAGTAATTGGATAATCGGGTAAACCAACAAGTTCAAAAAATGATTTTTAGGCAATGACTTGAGATTTGAAATGAATGTCAAACGAATTGAATGGTTATTAAGAAATGAATACTTGGATTGGAAGGTTATTGAATTAATTAACATATTTTGGTCATTGGATAAAAAGGTAATGTTTTTTTGGTTTAAGATAAGTGGTTAGAAATGAATTGTATATTGGTTTATGGATTGTATTTGAAAATGGATAAGAAAAAAGTTTATAAATGGATATGGATATAGGTTGAGAAAATAAAATGGATAGAAAAAAAGTGATGTAGTATTTGCCTCGATAACTTGAACTCAAACAAACCGCATGAACGCTTCTAATTGCACTGAAATCTATAAACCCAAGTTAACTTTTCCAAGAGCCACATCTTTCATGCGACTCTCTAATCCGTATCAAACTTTCACGATTACCAACAGATATTGCCAATGGCCTTGCTCATCTCCCTCATTACTTAGAATCCTTGGACATGATCAGGATAGAGCCTCAGAAGAACACCTTGGTACCCAACGATCCTCAATTGATAAAATGCTAAACCTTATTGAAAATGTGGAAGCTAATATTTCTTTTGAAACTTTCACTTTAAACAACGATGGAATCCATTGGGTGATAAGACGTCCTAGTGCCATTCTTCATAAAGAAACTCTTGATGGTCAGATGATTGAGGAAATAAACCCTAATCTAATGTTGATGATGAGTATCACTGATCTTTGTATTTTCCAAGGAACCGCGCCTGAATAGATAAATCACAGGGCACTGCAACACCCTGATTCTTCAAGCTTTTTGACCCAAATAACAAGCCTATGACAATGGATACATGACATATTATAGATGACCTAATGGAAGATGCACGTGGATGATTGTGATAAAGTTAGTTAGATGGTAATAAATAAGAGGGCAAATTTTGGGGTGTTACAGTCATGCGTACTCCTGTTTGCTTGGGCGCCCCTGGATCCATGGGGCAGGCGCTGTAACTTCCACTTTACATCAGAAATTGAAGTATCCAGTGAAAGGAAAGATTGTTACTGTTGATGGTGAAGAAGAATACATGGTCAGTCATGTGAATACTTTTAAATATGTTAAGATGGAGGGTGAATTTGTTGAGACTCCTTGCTAGACGTTTGAAGTAGTTCCTCAAGCTGTTCCTGCTACTGAAGCCATCCCTGCTGCTAAAAAAGTTCCTGTGATTACCAGAGTACCTCATACAATGGCCTCTCTAAAGGATGCTAAAGTTGTGGTTGAAGAAGGTGGTTGTACTATTTGGGGGCCAGCTTCCTGACATTCCTTACAAGTCTGACAAGTTTGGTTTGGGTTTTACTGCCGAATCTCAGAAGGTTATTCGTCGTGCTCGTGATGTTCGTATCACTAATGGAGGAATCATAAAGGACCAAGTCAGTGCTGTGGGAGATTATGATGAAGATTACAACCTGGATGATTGGATATTTCCTACCATTGGTGATGGGCTCAACAACTAGAAGGTTGAAGACATTATTCCTATCTCCTTTAGTCAGGAGTAAATGTTATTTTGTTTTTCTAAATTTAATTTTGTAATGTTTAAAAATTAAATACTTTTAAGCCTTGTGCCTTTCTCGGGGCACAAAGGTGTGCTTGTTAGGGTTATCATTTCATTTGCATACTTTCATTCAATAAAATCAATGGACGTTTCTCGCTTTCGTAAATATTGCGCTCTTTGTCTTTCTTTTACCTTTTTTTCCTTTTATAAAAAAACTATGTGTTCTTACACACACCCATGTCACTAAAATGCAGATCCTCATCCACTCTGGATCCTGTTGATAACAGTTATGCTATTGCCATTTATGACTTCGAGAATCTGATCTATCAAGCCAAGGATGGAAATGAGGAAGATTGTGAAGTACCTGTAGAGCTGGCTAGATTGCTATAGCAAGAAGAGAAAGCTATACAGGCACATGAGGAACCAATTAAAATTATGAATATGGGAACTGAGGAAAACATGAAAGAGGTCAAGATAGGTGCTGAATTGAAAGATCGTGTTAAGAACAGGTTAATTCAGATGTTACGTGACTATGTGAAAATCTTTGCTTGGTCTTATGAAGATATGCTAGGATTAGATAATGATATTGTGGTTCACCGTCTACCAGTGAAAGAGGATTGTCGCCCAATAAAACAGAAAGTTCGTCGCATGCGTCCTGAAATGTCAGAAAAGATTAAGGCAGAGGTGATGAAACAATTAAATGCAGGGTTTCTAGCTATTACTTCTTATCCTTAGTGGGTTGCAAATGTAGTACCGGTGCCTAAGAAATATGGTAAGGTACGCATGTGTGTAGATTACAGGGATTTGAACAAAGCCAGCCCCAAAGATGATTTTCCGCTTCCACATATTAATGTTCTGGTAGACAACACTGCTCAACATAAAGTATTCTCTTTTATGGATTGTTTCTCTGGTTACAATCAGATTAAGATGGCACCTGAAGATATGGATAACACTATATTTGTTACACAATGGGGCACTTTCTGTTATAAGGTGATGCCATTTGGTTTGAAGAATGTTGGGGCAACATATCAGCATGCTATGGTGGCTTTGTTCCATGATATGATTCACCATGAGATAAAGGTATATGTGGATGATATGATAGCCAGATCTCAGACTGAAGAAGAACATCTTGATCATCTACACAAGTTGTTTGAGAGGTTAACGAAATACAAGTTGAGATTAAATCCAAACAAGTGTACTTTTGGAGTTAGATCTGGTAAACATTTGGGTTTCATTGTCAGTGGTAAGGGTATTGAAGTTGATCCTGCAAAGGTAAAAGCTATACAAGAGATGCCTGCTCCCCGTACTGAGAAAGAAGTTAGAGGTTTCCTGGGACGACTGAATTACATTGCAAGATTTATTTTCCAGTTAACTGCTACTTGTGAGCCAATCTTCAAGTTGTTGAAGAAAGATCAAGTAATGGAATGGAATGACGAATGCCATGTAGCTTTTGATGAGATCAAGAAGTACCTACATGAACCTCCAATATTGATGCCACTATTGGAAGGAAGACCCTTGATTATGTACCTGACAGTATTAGATAACTCGATAGGGTGTGTATTGGGGCAACATGACGAGTCTAGTCGAAAAGAGCAAGCAATATACTACCTTAGCAAAAAGTTTACCGACTGTGAAACAAGATACTCACTGCTCGAGAAAACTTGATGCGCTTTGGCATGGGATGCTCGTTGACTAAGACAATATATGTTGACTCATACCACTTTATTGATTTCAAAGATGGATCCCATCAAGTACATATTTAGAAACCTGCTCTCTCCGGACGAATAACAAGATGGAAAATGATCTTAACAGAATATGACATACAATATACTACTCAGAAAGAAATTAAAGGAAGTGTAGTAGCTGATCATTTGGCTCATTAGGTAGTGGATGATTATCAGTCTATGAATTTTGAGTTTCCAAATGAGGATATTATAATTGTTACTAAAGAACCTAGACAATATGAAGGACCTGGACAAGGATCCCGATGGACTATGGTTTTTGATGGAGCTTCTAATGTGCTTGGTAATGGTGTTGGTGTTGTGATTATCTCTCTTAAGGGTTATTATACACTAATTACTGCAAGACTTTGCTTTAATTGTACCAATAATATGGCTGAGTATGAAGCGTACATAATGGGTGTCAAGGTTGCCATTGAGATGAAAATTCAGTTTTTGAATGTGTATGGGGATTCAACCCTGGTAGTTAGTCAAGTTAAAGAATATTGGGACACCAAGCCTCCTAATATCATCCCTTACAGAGAGCATGTGTTGTCTTTGATCCCATACTTTGAAGAGATCACCTTTGGACATATTCCACGAGAAGAGAATCAGTTGGCAGATGCATTAGCCACCATGGCATCTATGTTTGAAATCAGTTGGGATGATGAAGCTCCCAGATTTACTATTGATTGATTTGATAAACCTGCATACTGCAATGAGGTGGGTACTGAAGGAGTAGAGGAAAAGCCTTGGTTCTATGAAGTAAAAAGGTATCTTGAAGCTCAAGAGTTCCCTGAAGGGGCATCTGTCAATGATAAGAAGTTTCTGAGGAGATTTTCTGCTAAGTTCTTCCTGAGTAATGGAATTTTGTACAAGCGCAATCATGATTCAACTTTCCTTCGCGGTGTGGATAAGAAAGAAGCAATAGAGATTATGGAAGACATGCATGATGGGATATTTGGTACTCATGCTAGTGGGCATACCATGGCCAAGAAGATATTGAGAGCAGGTTATTATTGGTCTACCATGGAAGCTGATTGCTATCAGCACTCCAAAACTTGTCACAAATGCCAGATTTATGTTGATAAAGTTCATGTGCCTCTAGTTCCATTGAATGTTCTGCCTGCTCCTTGGCCTTTTGCCATGGGGGGCATTGATATGATTGGTGAGATCAAACCCACAACTTCCAATGGGCATCATTTCATCCTTGTTGCTATTGATTACTTTATAAAGTGGGTAGAGGCAGTTTCATTTGCTTCTGTTACCAAGAATGTTGTGGCTCGATTCATCAAATATAATCTTATATGTAAGTATGGCATCCCCGAAAGGATTATCACAGATAATGGTACTAATTTGAACAATATCATGATTACTGACCTATGCACGCAGTTCAAGATTAAGCATCACAATTCCTCTCCATATCGTCCAAAGATGAATGGCGCAGTGGAAGCCGCCAACAAGAATATTAAGAAGATCTTGCAAAAGATGACAGTTACATATAAGGATTGGAATGAGATGTTACCATTTTCTCTTCATGGTTATCGTACCACCATACGTACTTCAACATGGGCAACCCCATTTTCCCTTGTCTATGGTATGGAAGCAGTTTTACCCATTGAAGTTCAGATTCCTTCTTTAAGGATTATAAAGAATGCAGGTTTGGATGGAGATGCATGGATTCAGACTCGACTTGACCAGATAAACTTGATTGATGAGAAAAGGTTGGCAGCTGTTTGTCATGGTCAGATGTATCAGAAACGTATGATCAAAGCCTTCAATAAGAAAGTTAAGCAGCAAGTATATCAGGCTGGTGATTTGGTGATCAAGCGTATCATATTACCACAGGGTGATCCCAGAGGCAAATGGACCCCACCTATGAAGGACCATTTGTTGTTAAGAGAGTATTCTCTGGAGGAGCCATGATGAATACCACTATGGATGGTGAAGATTTCCCATAGCCTGTGAACGCAGACATAGTTAAAAAATACTACGCATAAAAAGCGACCTGCTAGGTTGACTGGCCTAGGCAAAAATAAGGGCATCCCGGCGAACCAAAAGGGTTCAGGCAAAAATTATGGATATATATAAAAAAAAATGTACACCCGGCAAGTCGAAAACCTGAAAAGGCGGCTTGGGCAAAAACGGGTATCCCGGTGGATTGAAAACCTGAAAAGGCAATCCAGGAAAAAGTTAGGGATTAAAGCGTATGACTATGTCTCCTTGGATCACCCATGTAACCTCTACTAGTTGTGTTATCTATGTCAAGTTCAACAGATACCGATTAGTCCAATCATTTCTTTTCCGATAGCTGAAGATGAGATACTTAAAGATAATGGCAATAGCAGAGTTGAAACTCAATAGGATTATTTACACATAGCTATTTTTCCTTGATTTTGTAAAAAATTCTTCGGGGAATTCCTCTTACTAGGATTTCCGTCTCCGTGTTAAAACTCGCCTGTTTATACGCCAGTTTCTAAATAAATAAAATTCCATTTTTCGTATTCAAATTTACTTCTCCCTCTTTATTCAGGTTTACTTTTCCCCTTTTACTAAAGTGAGAAATGTCTGTTGGTTATGTTTGAATGTATATATGCTTTTGAATATGATTGATTTCTACCATAAATGCATAAAATACAATAATAGCATTTACTAAGAACAAACGGAGGTAGGAATTCAATGAATCTTCGTCGATTCATCCCCACAAATCAATCTTTATGGATATTCTTACGGAATACTTCAAGTAATATCTTGTATTTCCAACACTATGAAGTCCTCAAGCAGTTTCATATCCTCCGAAGAATTGATACTTAACTGCATAGGTCTCCCGGATCTATGTCCATCTCTTTTATCCTCAGTCAGGATATTCAGGAACTTAATCCTTCAATAAGAAGTACGACGAACAAAAACGAGAGGTTCTAAGTACGATATTCTTAAACAAGACGGGAACGAAGTCTTCATACTCCTCAGCAACGAATCAGGATTTATTTTCCCCAGTCAGCAGTTGTTCTACGAAGCTACTTATACGCTTCAAACTACATAATTCATACATACATCATCATATCATATCATACGCATACAACATTATCATGAGTTGTTATCTTGCAAAGTGTTATATACATCATGATATTTACATAAAACTAACCTTGTTTTTCAGGTTAATTCTCCAGCAGACAAACTTCATCAACAACTTACACCTTGGGTTGTTGTTTATCTTCCCAAAAGCTATATCATTTCCTCGGGACGATGTTTATCCTCCCGAAAGCTATATCATCACTTTGGGCCATTGTTTATCTTCCCAAAGGCTATCTTGGGTCGTTGTTTATCTTCCCAAGTACCCTATCACGACTTTGGGCCGTTGTTTATCTTCCCAAAAGTTATACCCTTACCTTGGGCCATTGTTTATCTTCCCAAGTACCCTATTATCACTTTGGGCCGTTGTTTATCTTCCCAAAAGTTATACCCTTACCTTGGGTCATTGTTTATCTTCCCAAGTACCCTATTATCACTTTGGGACGTTGTTTATCTTCCCAAAAGTGATACCATTACCTTGAGTCGTTGTTTATCTTCCCAAGTACCCTATTATCACTTTGGGCCATTGTTTATCTTCCCAAAAGTTATATCATTACTTTGGGCCATTGTTTATCTTCCCAAAAGTTATATCATTACCTTGGGCCGTTGTTTTATCTTCCCAAAAGCTATCTCATTACACCTTGGGTTTTATTTTCCCAAAAGCTATCTCATTACACCTTGGGTTTTATTTTTCCAAAAAAGTTATATCTTTGTACTCTGGATTACTTTATTCTCTAAGAAGTATAAAAACTTTTCTTTGAATGGCATCTTAAAGCCCATTTAAGCAATACAACCAACCATCAGTATTATTCTAGGCATTGGTGAGTGAAAATTTTTGGGCTTTTGTGTTTAATCCCCTTCAACCTTCAAGTCATGAATGGCGTGCATGCCAATCTAACTCCTCAAGTTTCAAAAAATTGAACAGGGGCAGTTGTTGTACCCCAAAATTTTCCCTCCCACAATCAAGGAAATGTCTCTCAATATTTCTCAACGATCATAAGGTTTTCAAGGTCCCCAATTGGTCAGAAAGTTTGAGAGTTTCCTCAGACAAAACCTCCTCCTAAACAAAGGATCCAAAACTAGGGTTTTGGTTTTCTCCAAGCAAAATGGATTTCCAAGGCCTCAAGTGAGCTTCATAACATCCCATGTGACTTAAAGAATCCCTATGTCAAGTTTCAGAGCTTTCCCAATAAGTTTGACCAGTCAGGTGATCAGATATGCAAAAATCAGTCAATGTGGTTAAAAAGTCAAACTGAGGTCAAACTAAAATCAAACTTTAAGATTTTTTGCCAACATCAAGATTATGAAGTAAAATTCATCATTTGATCAAGGTTTGATCATGATTCATCAAGGAGATCTCAGATCATCAAGAATCAGGAAGTTTCTAAATTAGGATTTCCTAGGAAAAGTCAACTGAACTTTGACCAGCCATAACTTTCACATACTTCATTATAAATTTCCCATACAAAGCTGATTTTGAAGGAAATTGAATTCTCTACAACTTTGTGTCTCACAAGCCAAGCCTAAAAATGCTTCATTTGGAAGGTATGAGCTAAGACATTATAGGTCATTTCAAAAGTCAACAAAAAGTCAACTTTTTCAAAAGAGCATCATTTGAAAATGGTAAAAGATATGGACATGAGACCAAAAAGGTTTGTTATAGTACTCTTTAAGATTTCCAAAAAGTACAAGATCGCTCTAATAGCCTTAAAATTGAGGGAGTTATGCCTTGGAAAAGTTGGAAAATTTTCAAGGGGTGCATTGAGCAAAAAGGGTCTCAAATCCAATTTTTTCCCAAATGGGCCCATGAAATTGCAATCCAATCTTTACAATAACATCAAGCACGACCCAATTCCAATTATTTCTGATTTTTATAATTTATTTATTATTTATTTGGATTTTATTTATTAAAATTCAATTTAAATCAAAATAAAATATAAAATTCAATATTTGGATGTGATTCTTGTTCTAGAAGCTCTTAAAAAACATTTAAGACTGATTGAAACTCTCCAATTTCATGCTAGATCAAAATAGCAAGGATATGTTTTATTTTTTGAATATTTTTTGGTTGATTCTTCCTTCACCGTCAAGTCATCCAAAAGCCCAATAATCCACCACTTTCTTGACCTAAATTCGTTCACCATATATACACAAACCAAAACAAACACAAAGGGACGAAAAGTTGCAGGACTTGAGGTAGGAGATGACCAGCACACGCGAAACTTAAATTTCAAATTTTGATCTTATTTTATTATTTATTTTTTATGATATAATTCACAAAAGGTATAGTGGCTCAGCTGGTGAGGACTCGCGCTTGGAAGCTCTTTGACCTGGGTTAGATTCCCAGGTTTTGCATTTTTCGTTTTAATTTCATTATATTTCACATGATTAATATATTATGTATGTTGGCCATTGGATATCAACATGGGCACGCAACTCAGTTGGTTAAGGTTACACTTCTTGAAGGTACAGGACCCGAGTTCGATTCCCAGGTCCTTGATTTTGAACGTTTTTGTTTCTTTTTCATGTTTTTCTTTGTTTTAGTATTTTAATTAATTCTTTTTTATATGTAATAATGAAATAATTAATTTAAACTAATCATAATTTATAAATGAATTCTTTTGTTTCTTAAAAAACTCCACTAACATTTTTTTTAATTTATATATATATATATATATATATATATATATATATATATATATATATATAATTTGGTTTATGGAATAATAACTTAATTAATATTTTCTAAAAAACTCTTAATAAACTTTTTTTATTCTAATTAAATCTCTAATTATTTTTCTTTAGCCTTAATTATGTATATAATTAAATTTTCTTTATATTGACATAAATTAACATTATTTTCTGTATATATTTAAGTTTTTGTATTTTTCTAAAAAACTTTTAATAACCCTGATTTTCTTAAAATCCTAATTAACCCTAATTTTAAATGCTAACCATAATTCTTATTTTCATTTTTTTATCTTTGCTTTATTATTCTATTTATTTATTTTTATGCTTTATTATCTTATTAGAAAAATTGTATAGGTTTACTATTATTGTAATTTATTTTTCAGTCTGATTATTTTGTATCTGCCCCAAAGCGATGTAATAGCGTATGATTTACTGTTTTTTCGCATTTTTATTTATTTTATTTTGCGTGGTTAGTAAATAGGGAGTGCAAGAAATATCTGATTAATTTGGACTTAGAAAACTACTTAAAAAGATTAAATATCTAAATATAAACACTCACACACGTAAGTCGATCTAAGATCGATGTCTGCACTTCTTAGGGTTATCCTTCTTGGTTGCCTTATTAAATGGTTAAGTCCCTAGAAAGTAGGGTGTCTTAAGCAAAGTCCCTCCAGGAAAATAAATCATCTTGTCCCTCCCAGATTCTAAAATATCAAGTCCCCACGAGGTTGCCTATGATAAATGATTTTGTCCCTTCGGTTTAAAAGATGATAGTCCCTCCCAATTGCTAAAGACACCATATAGTTTCCTTCATTGACCGTACGATGACCCTACGCCCGTTCCTTAAAAAATTCCAAGGTAATGACTACCTATTCCTTAATAATAGGGATAGTCTTACCCTTGAAAGAATATAAAAGAACATGAATGACTTAGTCTAGGGTAGGTACGTCTTAGTTGCTTGCTCACATTTCAAAAATACTTTTCACACCTCACAATATTTTCAAACAAGGCTTTGTATACATCCATACGAGGATCATTACAAAGTACTTAGAAAATTTTCTAATCACACACCACACTTTTCAAAAACAATTAAAGTGAGATAAGTAACTAAGAGCCCATGGATAACCATGGATATAAAGGGTGATAACACCTTCCCTTTATATAACCTACCCCCCGAACTCAAGTCTTTTAAAAATAGGTCTTTCCTGTTCTTTTATGTCATTTCCACTTGGATAAAATAAAAGTCGGTGGCGACTCTTGCTATCCGCAACATTTATAGAAAGTCAGTTCTCCTACCGTGTTACAAGTGACATCATATATTTCTATCCTTCTGCATGAGTCATAAGGCGTTCAAATGTTCATAATGTAATTCTTATCACAATTTACTGGACGTTTCTTGCACTTAGTCCATGTTAGATGAAAAACAAAAGCATATGGACACAAATTTGAACGAAATTGCATTTTATTAATTGAAAAGTGGCCCTGAATAGGCATTACATCAGGAAGCAATCCCTGGAAAGAGGAAATTGCTCAAAAGGAAAACAAGTTATCCTATTGGCAATATGAAGAATGGATCTCATCAAGGTCTGACCCGGCTATGACTTGTATATCTCCATGAATCTCCGCTTGCTTCGCCTTTAAGGAAGGTGATTGAGTTGGTCTTCACCCTTAGATTTCCCTTTGTTGCAAATGGATCACAAACCTCGCAGACTACAGTCGTTCGTGTTAGTCCCTTTTTTGCGTGGATCGCCCTTTCGGGTTTTCAATCCACCGGGATACCCTTTTTTTCCTGAGTTGTCCAATGTGGCTTTTCAGCTCAGCGGGTGTACATTTTTTTCAATATTTCCCTAATTTTTTCCCGAACCTTTTATTCTATTTTTGGCTTGCCAGGATGCCCTTTTTTTGCCTGGATCTTCATTCTGTTTTTATCCAACGGGTCTCTTTACACGAAGTATTTTCTTACTACGTCTGCGTTGACAGGGGATTGGAAGTCTTCGCCATCCATTGTTGTTAACATCAAGGCTCCGCCCGAGAAGACCTTTTTAACCACGAATGGACCTTCATAATTGGGTGTCCACTTGCCCCTGTGATCATTGTTAGGAGGAAGAATCCTTTTCAGCATCAGGTCACCTGGTATGTATCGTTGAGGCCGTACTTTCTTGTCGAAAGCCTGCTTCATTCTCCATTGATACAATTGTCCATGGCATACAACTATTAGGTGTTTTTCTTCAATGAGGCTCTATTGGTTGTACCTGGTTCGGAGCCATTCAACTTCATCTATCTTGACATCCATCATTATTCTCAATAAGGGGATCTCCACTTCGACCGGCAGGTCTGCCTCCATACCATACACTAGTGAGAACGGGGTTGCCCCTGTCGAGGTACACACAGACGTTCGGTACCCATGTAGTGCAAAAGGTAGAATCTAATGCCAATCCTTATATGTCACAACCATCTTCTGAACGATTTTCTTGATATTCTTGTTGGCCGCCTCGACGGCGCCATTCATCTTCGGGCGATACGGTGAAGAGTTGTGATGCTCTATTTTGAAATCCTGGTATAAGTCAGCCATAATCTTGTTATTGAGATTAGAACCATTATCAGTAATGATCCTCTCGGAATTCCATGCCGGCAAATTATATCTCTTTTGATAAATCAGGCTACCATTTGCTTTGTAACATTGGCATAAGACGCTGCTTCGACCCACTTTGTGAAGTAGTCTATAGCAACCAGTATGAAGTGGTGACCGTTGGAAGCTGTTGGCTCAATCTTTCCAATCATATCAATGAACCACATGGCGAACGGCCAAGGTGAAGACATGATGCTCAATGGATTTGGAGGTACATGGACCTTATCAGCATAGATCTGACATGTGTGGCCCTTGCGGGAATATTTACAGCAATCAGATTCCATGGTGATCCAATAATACCCCGATCTTAACATTTTCTTTGGTATATCATGCCCTCCAGCATGGGTACCGAAGGAGCCTTCATGAACCTCTTGCATCAACATGTCTACTTCATGTCTATCCACGCATCTGAGCAGGACCATGTTGAAGTTCCGCTTGTATAACACACCATCTTGATTCAAGAAGAATCCACCTGCTAGCCTTCTGAGGGTCTTCTTGTCTTTACTGGATGCCCCAGCCGGGTATTCTTGAGACTTCAACAATTGATTGATATCATGATACCAAGGTTTATCATCTTTAACATCGTCAATTGCAAAGACGTAGGCAGGTCTTTCGAGACGAGAGATCATGATTCGAGGCACGCAATTCTCTTGACAAACTTTGATCATGGATGATAAAGTTTCCATAGCATCAGCAAACTGATTCTCGTCTCGTGGTATATAATGCAGCTTGACCTTGGTGAAGAAAGTCAACAACCTTCTGGTATAGTCTCTGTAAGGTATCAAGTGAGATTGATGAACTAACCACTTGCCATTGACTTGGTTTACAGCCAGAGCAGAATCTCCGAAGATCTCGAGGTTCTTGATTCGCAAGTTGATTGCCTCCTTGACCCCCATGATGCAAGCTTCATACTCTACTTAGTTTTTGGTACATTCGAATGTCAGGTGAGAAATGAAAGGCATATGGACCCCCTCTGGTGAGATAATGACAACACCTACTCCGCTTCCATTTATGTTCACAGCTCCGTCAAACATCAATTTCCATTTGGATTCGGGGTCTGGCCCCTCCTCGGGAAGTGATTCTTCAGAGTCTTTCGACTTGAGGAACATGATGTCCTCATCCGAAAACTCAAATTTCATGGGCTGATAATCATCGATTGGTTGCTGGGCCAGATACTCTGACAATACACTCCCCTTGATGGCTTTTTGTGAAGTGTATTGGATATCATATTCTGTCAGAATCATCTGCCATAGGGCTACTCTTCCTGTTAGATCCGGCTTCTCGAAGATATACTTTACAGGGTCCATCTCGGAAATTAGGAGAGTGGTGTGAGTCAACATGGACTGTCTTAGCCGACAAGCAGCCCATGCCAAAGCGCAACAAGTTTTATCGAGTAGTGAGTAACGTGTCTCACAATCGGTAAAATTTTTGCTAAGGTAATAAATGGCATGCTCTTTTCGAACAGACTCGTCTTGCTGACCCAGTACACATCCCATTGATCCTTCGAGTACAGTGAGGTACATGATTAGGGATCTCCCTGGCACTGAGGGCATGAGAATCGGAGGTTCTTGCAAGTACTCCTTGATTCGGTCAAAGGCCTGTTAGCAGTCGCCATTCCATTTGACAGCCTGATTCTTCCTCAGAAGCTTGAAAATAGGCTCACACGTGGCTATTAGATGCGAGATTAACCGTGCAATGTAGTTCAACCTCCCTAAGAAACCGCATACTTCTTTTTCACTTCTTGGTTCAGGTATATCTTGGATGGCTTTTACTTTTGAAAGGTCGACTTCGATTCCCTGTTCACTGGCAATGAAGCCTAGCAGCTTATCGGAACATACCCCGAAGGTGCATTTGTTCGGATTCATCCTTAGTCTGAATTTCCGAAGCCTGTCAAATAACTTGGCTAAGTTGACTAGATTCTCTTCTTCTGTTTGTGAATTCACGATCATATCATCAAACTAGACCTCAATCTCGTGATGAATCATATCATGGAATAGTTTCACCATTGCACGTTGGTAAGTTGCACCGGCATTTTTCAAACCAAACGACATAACTTTATAACAGAAGGTTCCCCAGGGCGTAATGAATGTAGTCTTCTCCATGTCCTCTGGTGCCATTTTGATTTGATTATAGCCTGAGAAACCATCCATGAAGGAGAGTACTGAAAATTGAGCGGTATTGTCAACTAGCACGTCAATGTGAGGCAAAGAGAAATTATCTTTAGGGCTGGCCCGATTCAAATCCCTATAGTCCAGGCACATTCTAACCTTACCATCCTTTTTAGGGACTGTTACAATATTTGCGACCAATGGGGGATAACTTGTTACTGCCATAGAAAGGTCGTCATTGATGAGACCCAATAAGGAGTATCTGTATGAATGATGATTCATGCTAGATTTTAGAAAAGGTGTGAGACATGAAAAAACATTGCCATTTATTTTTGAAACAAAAATGAAAATGAAAGACAGGGAACAGCATGAGTAAATTCAAAAATGTCCATTTTATTGATGATTATGAACTTATATCATGAACAAAAGAACCCTTACAATGAGCTATTATGCCATGGGTCAGACATAGAGCTTGAATACAGGAAAGCAAAAACATAAACTATTACTCTTCATGTTGAGTGACAAAGATGAGCTTTTCGGTCGACCAGTTGTTGAGTTGTGTCCCCGGAGCACAAGGCTTAATCCACTCGTCAAGATCGCAGTCACTGTCAATTGTATCCTCTTGTGCAACATAGACGTTGCCATGATCAACCCATCCAAAATTGGTGAAGGTAATTGGTCCTTTCCAACCTCTAGCACTTGATCCAGGTGTTGACTGACCAGGCTGGTAGCCAACTCCATACATTTCTTTCTTTTTTGGGATCTCAATTGTCTGGCCCCAACCTTCCTTCGCACCTGACTCGACCACCTCCAAGGCCTGCTTGTAAGAAGCTATATAAGCTCCTTTCTTTGGGTCTTCAGATGAAGCAACTGATGCATTCTCAGATTTGACGGGTTCAAAAGCTTGGCAGGGAGTCTCAATGATTTCTTCATCCATCTCCATGTATTTGAATGAGGCTAGGTGGCTGATAAAGATGTCTTCTTCTCCTGACACTGTTACAATTTGCCCTTCCCATACGAACTTTAACTTTTGATGAAGGGTTAAGGATATTGCCCCTGCTGAATGGATCCAAGGTCTCCCCAATAAGCAGCTATAGGCCGGTTGAATATCCATTACATAGAAAGTATCATTGAAAACTTGTGGTTCCACCTTGATAGGCAACTCCACTTCTCCAAACACTGACCTCCTAGAGCCATCGAATGCTCGTACAACTAAGTCGCTTGGCCTCAGCACGACCCCATCATAATTCAACTTCATGAGGGCTTTCTTTGGCAATACATTCAATGAGGATCCTGTGTCAACCAACACGTGGGAGAGTATAGCCCCCTTGCATTCCATGGAGATATGCAAGGCACGGTTGTGAATTCGTCCCTTAGATGTTAAGTCCATATCTGTGAAGCTCGGGCCATGGCTAGAGTTTACACTCGACACCACTGTTTCCAACTGATTCACCGATATATCTTGCAGTACATACGCGTTGTTCAGAATCTTCAATAGGGATTTCCTATGTGAATCTGAACACATTAGTAAGGATAAGATCGAGATCTTCAAGAGAGTCTGCTGCAAGTGGTCTACAATCTTGTAGTCACTTTTCTTGATGATTCTTAAGAATTCCTCCATATCCTTATCAAAAGTAATGTCAGGATATGTTGTTGGCGCATGTGTATCATTAGTCATGGGTTGTTTGCCCCTGGCTTTCGCTTGAGCATCGATAGTATCTTTTGTGGCAATGCATTACCTCTCAAAGTTGCTAGCGCAAATAATCTACTGCTTCTGGTAAATCCCCCAACTCCAACATTTTCAATTTGGCACGGAGAGGAACTGGACGCAACTATGTCTTGTTTTTTTCCATTATAGTACACTTCACCCCCATAATTCCAAGGAATGACTCTGTCACTCTGGTATGGGACTAGTCCCGAGGTAGTGATGGTTATTGGTGCCACCCTTGTTGCGGCAGGAACCTGTGTTGGGCTGTAATAAATTGTAACAGTTGATATATCATCACTCTTCACAACTTTATCGAACTATATACTTCCTTCATTAATCATTTACTGTATCCCCGATCTCAGCTGATCGCAACCATCTATGGAACTAACACAATCTGGGCAATTTTCTCCACAACCCGGGAACATGTCTTTTTTGGCCAAGCAAGCTTTTACTGCCATCAATGGAGTATTCAAGTCTTTGACATCAGATACAAAATTCAGACCTTCGCCGCTATCAATATCCCCCACAGTCCTTCCATGAGGATGCATAGGATTTTGGATTACATTTGGAGTAGGAGCGAAATTTATTTCCTTGGAGTCAATCAGGTCTTGGACAACGTGCTTCAGCGCTTTACAATTCTCTGTGCTGTGACCCGGGGCTCCAAAATGGAACTCACAGTGAAAATTGCCATCATACCCCTCAGGAATTTTTCCCGGTCTTGGAGGTTGTAGGGTCCTTAGTTGGATCATCTGCAGTTGTAGAAGATTCTGGAGGAGCTGGGAATAGGACATCGGAGGCGTCTCAAACTGTCTATCCCTCGATTTGGGAGGATAGTATAAACGGGGGGCCCTTTCCTATTGGTAGTTTGGTTGACGTTGTTGTTGTTGAACCTGTGGTTGGTTTACTGGAGCGACAATGGTGACAGGAGCGGCTTAATGATACACATTATGGTTCCCTCTTCTGTTTTGAGTATACACAGCCTCGGTTTCTCCTTCCCGGCGCTTCACAAAAGGCTTATTTAGATTGGAGGTTGACGTTCCACTATTATGGATTTTGCCTTGCTTCATCCAATTTTCTATTCTTTCACCCGTTAGGATAATGTCCAAAAACCCACTAAATGAACAACTGTTAATCTTTCCATGAAGTGCCATGGGAGGGTATCCATGAAGAGATCCACCATTTCTCTTTCCAGCAAAGGTGGTTGTACTCTGGAGGCAACCTCAAGCCATCTTTGAGCATAGTCCTTGAAACTTTCTGAGTTCTTCTGAGATAAGCTCTAGAGTTGAGTACGGCTGGGAGCCATGTCAATATTATACTGATACTGCTTAAGGAAGGCCTCCTCAAGCTCTTTCCAGTTTCGGACAAAATTCTTTTCTAGCTTCATATACCACTCCAGTGAGCCCCCAGAGAGGCTATCCTGAAAGTAATACATCCAGAGTTTTTCATCTCTAGTGTGAGCGGCTATCTTGCGGTAAAAAGCCTGTAAGTGTGTCTTGGGGCAGGAATTGCAATTGTACTTATCAAAGCTTGGAGGTCTGAATTTAGGAGGGATGACTACTCCGGAGACCAAACCCATATCAGATACATCAATTCCAAGAGTGTCCCTGCATTCAAGGGCCGTGACCTTCTCGGCCAGCAACAAAAAATCCTGAAAGTTTCCACCCGTGCTAAAACCCATATCATCATTGGTAGGAGGGAATTGATCCTCCTGGCGATCTTCCACATGGATAAGAGTAGGTATGTCAGTTTCCAGACCTGGAGGTCCATCTCCTCTGTTATTGTTGGGTGGATTTCCCTGAGCATCTGGAGTAACCACTGGAGGGTCAGTTTGGGGAGGAGTAAGCCTCTGCATAGCACTTCTCAGTTCTTGCTGCCCTTGGGCCATGCCCTACATCATAACCATAAACTCTCCCATTCGAGTGCGGAGTTCATTGAGTTCTGTCTGCATAGTGTCCATGATATTTCTTTGATTGTTGGGGTAGCGTACTGGTGAGGAATACTCTGCCTAGGATGACGGGTCCTGGCTGCTCTCACAATCCTTCCCTGAAAATTACATAAGTTAAGTAACCTGAATAACCTGCAAAAACACAAGAACATGATATGCATGAAATGAATGTTTATGGTATGTATATTCATTCTCGAGGCACCCCCTCCCTTGATTCCGACTTTGTGAAGCTGAAGTAAATAACAATGCTCTGACTTAGCTGCAAAACAAATAAACAATGCTGACGATATAGGGTGCGTGTGTGCAGCAGACGTGCCATACAAAGTTGAGAATACAAGAGTCAGTGTGTGTTGCAGATGTGTATGATATATAGTTGAAACCGTAAAGCTGAATCAACCCATACTGATAGATGAGAGAACCTCATTTTATTAATAAAGCACTAATCACGGGCTAACATTGTTGGAGTACATGAAGCAGAAAACATAATTTAAATACAATCAATCAAAAAGATTTCATTAACAATCCTGATGATAATTGATCTTACCTGATCAGGAGGACCTTCCAATAATTTGGTGTAACAGCCAAAGAATGGAGAGAAATGGGGGTGTACCTGCAAGGCACTCTGATGCCAATGTTAATAGAGGTACAATGAAGTAGGTAAGTTAATAGAATGAATCAGAATACCTGACCCTTTAGTGAAAAATGGTATTTATAGAGAGCCCCCAGCGCTGGGCCAAGGTCCTTCCTTGGGCTGGATCAGCTAGGCCCAAGGAGGAACTGCCAAGGAACGCGTGAGAAGCGTAAAGACCTAGCTAAGTGGTCAGGTCCTTGGTTCAACTGCCCCTATCTTTTAGGAGATAAAGGGGGGACAGCTGGGTGACGTGGCAAGTGGACAGACAGACATGTTCCTTGCTAGCTCTGAGTGCATGCCCGTCGTATAAGATGCTCGCCCGACTGTTAGGTGCCCCTACCCATCTGCTAGGCGTCACTGCTCAAGTATATGGGCCTCTGCTCAACCTGTTGGGCCGTAGCCTAATATAGTCTTGAGGCCCAGTCCGGAACAGGAGCCCCCCAAGTCGAGTCTCCGAGTAGGAGCGACGAATTGTAATATAGCCGGGCGTAGGCGCGTGGGATAAAGTGTCGGGCGTATAGCTGTCAACCGATGCGTTTTATTGTCGGGCATGTGGCGTTTAACAGAGTCGAGGATGTTTCCTATGGTCGGGAAGATGTACAGTCGCCCGACGTCGTTCAGGATTCTTGTGGATTGACGTGTCTTTGCATTAATGGTGTGTTGCTTCGTTTCTATTGCAAACGGCGGTATAGGCACTAGGCAATGATGATTCGGCGCGTCTTTCCATGCGCTTATGGCTATATAAATGGAATAATCCGCTTCATTTGGACTTTTTCGTTCTGACGTTGACCGGAAGCTCTGAAGAAAAATCTTTCTCCACCGTCTGCACCGCCATCTCTGCCCGTGCGCCACCGTTTATTCTCCACTTCAAATATGTCAGGTACCACTTCAGATTCCCTGTTTTACGTGCTTTTTCATTTAGTAGCTAGAAATTTGCATGATTTATTTGCGTAAAGTAGGTAGAATTGGTCTGGGGTTAGTTTTTTAGGTTTTAGGTATGAAATTTTCCGGCAGGATTAGAATGTCCCGGGCAAAAAATTCATACGCGCTTGAATAAGCCGGGCGTGTTTAGCAGGCGAAAAATTCATGTGTGTATGAATGTTCCGGGCGTAAAATTCATACGTGTATGAATGTTCCGGGCGTAAAATTCATACGCACATGAATGTCCCGGGCAAGTTTAGCATGCCTCGGGCATGAAATTCATGTGCGTATGAATACTCCTGGGTAAGGCCAGCATGCCGTGGGCGTAGAGTATGTCAGTGTGAATTCGTGGATCGGGACTTTACGTGTTCATACGCTCGCGAGGGTTTCCCCTTCGTCGGTCTAGGCCAGTAGTCAGGCTTTGGGGCGTGCGTTTTAGCTTTACGCCCTTTCACTTGACTTGCGGTGGAAGGATGGATTTGATGCGATGTTGAATTCACTTTTTCTGTCTGCGTTTTAGGTATGACCGAGCATCTGGAGGTCGGGAGAGGAGATGCCGAACTGTGACCCATTGATGAGGAGGAGGTCATGCATTGAAATGTCGGGGAGGGAAATGCCGGGGAGGATAATGAGCATGTTTCCTCGTCCGGGTGTAATGACCTATCCTGGGTTGCGGACGAACCCTTGGAAGAAGAATCATATTTTTGTGACGAGACGACCCACGCATACGCCATGGTGGAAGATCTTAGTCCCGAGGAGCCTAGGAATTGGCAGTGTCTTGCTCCTCAAGAGGCGGACCGGATATGTCATCGCTTCCCGGGGAAGCAGTTTTCCATGTACGTGTTCGCCTTCCGAGAAGCGAGGGTCAGGCTGCCTTTCAACTCCTTTCAGATGGGGGTTTTCAAGTGGCTCCGACTGGCGCCGTCACAACTGCACCCAAACGCCATTGTTTTTATGCGGGCGTTCGAGTTAATCTGCCGTTTCCTCGGTGTTGGGTGCACTCTACCCCTCTTTTTCCACATCTTCCACCTGCAAAGGTCTGGTGTCCGAGGGTGTCATAGCTGGGTGTCTTTCAAGCAGCCGGTGAGGCTATTCAAGACTTACGTGGATTTTGCTCGACACTTTAAAGGGCGGTGGTATACGGTGAAGCCGATCACCCGTTCCTCCTTTCACTCCCTTTATTATTACAAGCGGAATGCTGCTGGGGAGGAGAAACTTATGTCGAGGATACCCTTGAGGTGGCAGCCTGACCACTTCAATCTCTCGACCAGTCACTACAGGGTGAAGTTCTCGAGCCTGGGGGTCAATGACAGGTTGGCTTACAAGAGGCTGGCAGAGTATGTGCAGAGTTTCAACCTGGCGGTTTGGGTCGATCGGAAAGGTGTTCCCTATGTCGATGAGGCCGGGATGCCGATCTGCGAACCCCGTCTTATAAACACAAGGGCTGTGCTCGAGTGTGATACCGATGAGGAGGCCATGGAGTTACTGCGTAGGTGTTCTTTTGCTCGCTTATTTTCCTCGGTCGCATCTTTCCAACTAACGTGTTTTTGATTTGCAGGAGCCATGCCTACCCTCCGTGAACGCGTGTTGAAGCTGGAAAACCAGGCCGGAGCCCCGGACAGGGTCTCTAAGAAAAAGAAGAAAGCGGCACCCCGAGTCCAGGAGGTGGCCGCTGACCCCGGAGCAGGTACCTCTAATACTGCTAGCCCGGTGTCTACTTGTTACACCCCAAAATTTGCCCTCACCTAGACAAGACATTATGTACTAAGGTATCTCAAGAGGTTCACAAGGTTCACAAGGTATCCCAAGAGGTTCACAAGGTTCACAATTAGTCAGAAAATTTGACAATTCCCTCAGACAAAGCTTCCTCCTAAGCAATGCACCCTAAACTAGGGTTTTGAATTTAATCAGGCTAAATGGACTTACAAGGCCTCAATTAAGCTTCATAGCATAATATATGTCTTCAAAAATCCCTATGTCAAGTTTCAAAGCTTGCCCAAAAAGTTTGCTCAGTCAGATGATCAGATATGCAAAAATCAGTCAAAGTAGTTAAAAAGTCAAACTGAGGTCAACTGTGGTCAAACCAAAGTCAAACTTCATGATTTTTTTCCAAAATCAAGTATATGAAATAAAATTCATCATTCGATCAAGGGTTGATCATGATTCATCAAGGAAGTTTCAGATCATCAAGAATCAAGAGTTTCTAAATTAGGGTTTTCACAAGAAAAGTCAACTGAAATTTGACCAACCATAACTTTCACATACTTCATCAAACATTTTCCATCCAAAGCTCATTTTGAAGAAAATTTAATTCTCTACAACTTTGTGTCTCACAAGCCAAGCCCAAAAATGCTTCATTTGGAAAGTATGAGCTAAAACATTATAGGTCATTTTAAAAGTCAACAAAAAGTCAACATCTTCCAAAGGGCATAATTTGAAAATGGTAAAGGATATGGACATGATACCAAAGAGGTTGGTTAGAGGACTCTCTAAGCTTTCCAAGATGTTCAAGAACACCTTCATAGCCTTAAAATTGAGGGATTTGTGCCTTTGCAAAGTTGGGAAATGTTTTAGAGGTATATTGAGCAAATGGGGTCTTAGAACCAATTCTTTCCACATGGGCTTGCAATTTTATGACCCAATCTTTACCATGACATCATGCACGACTCAAATATCATTTATTCAGATTTTTATAGTTTATTTTTTATTTATCTTGATTTTATTCATTAAAAATCAATTAAATCAAAATAAAATATGAAAACTCAATATTTAAATTTGATTATTGTTCTAGAAGATCATAAACTCCATTTAACTTGATTGGATACACTCCAAATTCGTGCAAGGCATTAAGAGCATGAAAATATTTGATTTTTCTCACTTTTAAGATCATATCTTTCTTCACCATCAAGTTATCCAAAAAGCCCGACCATTCGTCAATTTCTTGACCTAATTATCTTCACTATAAGACCATGAGCATAACACAACACTAGGGGACGAAAATCAGAGGCAAGGTGAGTGAGTTGAGGTTTCAAAAAAGCGAAGAAAGGTGAAATTCAGTTTCATTGATTCAAGGCATTAACAAGAGAATTAAAGGTGTATAATCGTCCCTTGAGGTCTCCTGAACATGTATCAATCACCATAAGCATCAAAACCATGCCAAACATCATAAACCGAAACCATACTTTATCTTGAAAATTCAAATTTCTATTTCACACATATATGCATTCTAATGTGATTTTGATTGTTGTTTATTGTTTATAATCATGTGTGGATCGTTTCTGGTACCTTTAATTTGATGTTTGATGCAGGGACGACCGAACGCCATTTTTAGGGTTCATAAAACCATGAATTAGGGCTTCAAGAAATAAGTAATTTCAAATCAAATTATGGACATATTTGAACTTAGGGGATTGTTATTGATTGTTTTGAATAATTGGAATGTATTTATATTGCATGTTCTGGATGTTTGATGTTGCAGGTTCTCTAGTGACGGAAACCAGTCTGTCACTATAACCTTTAGTGACAGAAAGGTGTCACTAAAAGTCTAAGACGACGGACAGAGGAAGAAGATGAAGCTTGGCGCGAAAATCCGTTTTGAATATTTGTTTTATTTTATTATGTTTTGTTTAGGTTATAATATCACAACGCGCTGGCAGCTCAGTTGGTAAGGCATGCGTGTGTGTGAGCGTGAGAACCAGGGTTCGATTCTGGCTGGGTGCGTTTGGTCTTTTTTGCTTTAATTTATTTCTTTTGCAGGTTGAAAATATAATGAATTTATGATGTAAAGAGATCACCAGCATACGCTAACCCAATTGGTTTTGTGTTGCTTATTTGAGGTAAATGACCTGGGTTCAAATCCCAGGTCCTATCTTTTTAGTGATTTTCCTTGTTTTATTTATTTTCTAATTGTTTTATTTATTTTGTTTTTACTAATATAATTAAACTATTTTCTAAATGAATAATCAATAATATGTTTTTTATATGAACTCTATATTTTCTAAAATCCATAATTATTTTCTTAATGCTTATTAATTATATTATTTTTTTTTATATAATATATTTTGTACATAATTTTTATTATATATAATTTGTAAATAATTTATTTAAATTTTAATTAATTCTAAACCTAAATTCTTAACCCTAATTTTTTCTTAATTAAAATGTTAACCCTAATTTTTCTTCTAACCCTAAAATTTAACTTATTTTTTCTAAACCCTAATTAATATATTAATCTTTATTTTTATTAATATGTAAATAATTTAGTATTTTTCTTATTATTATTATTAAAGTTGTTATATTTTCTTAATTAACCCTTAAAAATTTTCTAATATTTGTTTAATCTAAAAATAATCTTTCTTCTAAATTTTTATTTTCTTTATTTATTATTATAATCATTATTATTATTATTATCTTATTATTGCTAATATTTTGTGGTTTATTTATCATTATTATTTCTATTATGTAACTGTTAAAGCCATATAATACTTGTAGGTTTATTTTCCGTCTTTATTTTATTTCGCAAATATTTTATTGTATGGTTAGTAATCTTATGGTGTGTATAACCTAAATGTGATTAAAAATCATTTAGAAAATTCATTTAAAAAAAGATAAATATTTGAAAATAAACGTTCACACACGTAAGTCGATCTTTGATCGCCATCCTGCACTTCCTAGGTTACCTCTCTCAGTTGCCTTAAATATGGTCAAGTCCCTCGAATATAGGGGTGTCTTAAGCAAAAGTCCCTCCACGTATAAATCATCAAGTCCATACAGTTTAAAAGATCAAGTCCCTTCGAGGTTGCCTATGGAATAAGGATCTCGTCCCTTTGAATAAATGATGATAAGTCCCTACGAATTGCTAAAGACATCCCTTAATGTTGCCTTCTATGACCATACGATAACCCTATGCATGTCCCTTAAACACATCCAAGGTAATGACTACCTATTCCTTAATAATAGGGACAGTCTTACCATTGAAAGAACATACAAGAACATGAAAGACTTAATCTAGGGTAGGTACCTCTGAATTACTTGCTCACTTCTTAAAATTACTCTTTACACCTCACTTTCTTAAACATTTTTCAAAACAAAGCTTTGTATACATCCATATGAGGATCATTACAAAGTACTTAGAAAAATTTCTAATCACTCACTGCACTTTTCAAAAACAATTTAAGTAAGCTAAGTAACTAAGAGCCCATGGATAACCATGGATATAAAGGGTGCTAACACATTCCCTTTATATAACCTACCCCCCGAACTCAAGTCTTTTAAAAATAGGTCTTTCCTGTTCTTTTATGTCCTTTCCACTTAGATCATTTAAATTGTTTGCCTTGTTTGCTTTATATTACTTGTTGGGCTTTATGTGTGAAAGATCCTAACCCGGATCTAGTGTACCTTAGGTAAATGTCAATAGACCAAGGAAACTGTACGGCGTATACTGATATGGTTGATCTGGTGGCCATAGTTAGTGTGACTTCTTGGTTGATTCATGATGTCATGATGTTATGCTCAATCACAAACATGTGGCACACACAAACAAGTCACACAATAGCCCTAAGTTTGAAGGCTTGTATGAGTTTTAAAGGTAAGTACCATCCCCTGAAGTTTAGATGGTTCATCCTATCCTATAAAGTGACCAGGTTCTAAGGGATCTCAATATCATTGATCCTTCCCAAGGGTGGTTGTTCAGTAGGCAACTTACTTGCCAACCAAAACCCTCCAAGTTTAGGATTTCAATGAGTGTAGCATCGAGTATCAACCAACTTCAGTCTTCACCAAAGCCGACTATCTCACTACTTTCTAAAGGCCAAGATGGGATGACTAGGGTTCTAAAAGTCAGTTAGTGTATTGACAACATATGGCAGCCTCATATTATCCTCAACTTACTTAAGGAACATAAGCACCAACCAAGAAGTCACACTAACTATGGCCACCAGATCAACCATATCAGTATACGCCGTACAGTTTCCTTGGTCTATTGACATTTACCTAAGGTACACTAGATCCGGGTTAGGATCTTTCACACATAAAGCCCAACAAGTAATATAAAGCAAAGGATTTATATTAAGGACCAAAGGATTTATCTTTGTTCTTTGTTGCATGTCATGGATTTTGCTCGTAGGAATACTATTCGGATCAACTTTGTAGGGATACCTCCTAAGCTTAAAGAATTGGTCTCTCAAGTTTCTGAAAACTCCCAATTCATCAAGAGGCATGTGTTGCACCCCAAAATTTTCCCTCACCTAGAAAATAAATTGTGTACTAAGGTGTCCCAAGAGGTTCAAAAGGTTCACAAGTTATCTCAAGAAGTTCACAAGGTTCACAAGGTTCACAATTAGTCAGAAAGTTAGACAATTCCCTCAGACAAAGCATCCTCCTAAGCAATGCATCATAAACTAGGGTTTTGAGTTTCATCAGGCTAAATGGATTTCCAAGGCTTCAAGTGAGCTCCATAACATCCAATATGTCTTCAAGAATCCCTATGTCAAGTTTCAAGGCTTTCCCAAAAGGTTTGCTCAGTCAGATGATCAGATAGGCTAAAATCAGTCAAAGCAGTCAAAATGTCAAACTAAGGTCAACTGTGGTCAAACCAAAGTCAAACTTCATGATTTTTTTCCAACATCAAGTATATGAAGTAAAATTCATCATTTGATCAAGGGTTGATCATGATTCATCAAGGAAGTTTCAGATCATCAAGAATCTGGAGTTTCTAAATTAGGGTTTTCATAGGAAAAGTCAACTGAACTTTGACCAGCCATAACTTTCACATGCTTCATCAAAAATTTTCCATCCAAAGCTCATTTTGAAGGAAATTGAATTATCTACAACTTTGTGTCTCACAAGCCAATCCCAAAAATGCTTCATTTGGAAGGTATGAGCTAAGACATTATAGGTCATTTTAAAAGTCAACAAAAAGTCAACATCTTCCAAAGGGAACAACTTGAAAATGGTAAAGGATATGGACATGAGATCAAATAGGTTGGTTATAGGACTCTCTAAGCTTTCCAAAATGTCCAAGAACACCTTCATAGCCTTAAAATTGAGGGAGATATGGTTTGCAAAGTTGGGAAATTTTTGGGAGGTTTATGAAGCAAATAGGGCCTTAAAACCAAATTTCTCCAAATGGGCTTGCAATGTTGTGATCCAATCCATACAAGGACCTCTAGCACGACCCAAAGCAACCAAATTCATATTTTTTTTATTATTTATTTATTATTTATTTTGATTTAATCCATTAAAAGTCAAATTAAATTTAAATAAAATATAAAAATCAATATTTGGACATGATTCTTCTTCTAGAAATTCTTAAAAATCAATTAAAGTTGATTGGAATCATGTAAAATCAGATTGACCCAATTTAGAAAGGTTTTATAATATTTTTTGAATATTTGAAAGAGGTGAATCTTCATGATCAAGTAATCTCTAAAAAGCCCAAAAATCCAGCTCCTTTTGACCTAATTCTACTCCATACATATACACAAGCTGATCACAAATACAAAGGGACGAATTGGCTGCCTCCAAGGGTAAGAACAAAGCTTCAAATTTTGACCAAAAAACTCACAATCGGATTCTTATTTGCAGGCTATATCAAAGTATTTTGAAGGTTGCAATATGTTCCTTGAGCATCCCTTATACTATCTCAATGGTTTACATCATCAAAATCATCCTTGAATGCATAAACCGAATCTCTTTTGTTCTTGATTTTGAAATTTTCGAATTCACATATTTAGCTAACATAAACTAATTTTGTTGTTTGATTTGTGTTAGTCATGATCTATAGATGGGTTCTGGACAGTTTCTTGAAGAATCATAGCCTAGAAAATGAACTGCCATTGTTAGGGTTTCGTGTTCAAAATTGGGGGTTCCTGAAATACCAAATATAAATGAATTCTAAGGACATAGATGGACTGTGTGAATCATAAGGAACTCATTGGTATAATTGATTTGATGAAATTGTACTTGTTGATTAGTGTTTGAGTTTCGCAGGTTTAAAACGCAAGAAAATTTGCAGGTAAATCCCTGGGAAAATTCGCAGGAAAACCTGCGAATCCTGGGGAAGAAGATGATGAAATTGGCGCTGAAAATTAAAATTTGAAATTTGTTTTATCTTATAATGTTTTATTGTTGATTATGTGTTGAACGCGCCCCATGTGGCTCAGCTGGTTGGAGTGTTTGTGTATCATTGTAATGGTTTTAGGTTCGAATCCCCCCAGGCCATTTTGTTTTTTTGCGTTTTATTTGATTTTTTGCAGGTTGATAACAAAAGGATTAGTACCCAGCATATAGTCACCAAGACGCGCATGGCCTGGTGGTGGTGGTGTTGGACCAGAGGGTGGAAAGCCTAGGGCCTGGGTTCGAATCCCAGCCCCAGGTATGTTATTTTTTTCAATTTTTTTTGTATTTTCATTTATTTATATTTATTTAATTCATTTAGTTTCTTAAAAATAATTTCTAAATAAATATTATAATGTTTTCTTATAAAAACTTCATATTTTCAAAAACTATAATTTATTTTCTCAAATTTAAAATTGTTTCTATTTATTTTATAAAATATTTATATATATAATTATTATCTTTTTTTGTAAATAGATTAATAATATATTTTAATTATAATCAAAACCCTAATTTAGCTAACCCTAATTTTCTTAACCCTAACCCTAATTTTTTCTTAACCTTAATCTTTAACCTAATTTTTTTTATAAACCCTAATTAAATCATTAATCATTATTCTTAATATGTAAATAAATTGTTATTTGTTTATTATTATTAAAACTTATTGTCTAATTAATTTTAAAAAAACTTTTCTACAAACATTTAATTATTGCTTATTTATTATTATTATTATATCTATCATTATTATTATTTCTCGGTTATATTGTAATTGTCCCAAAGCCTTGTAATATTTATAGGTTTATATTTTTGCTTTATTTTTATTGTATATATATATATATATATATATATTGTATGGTTAGTAATTTAGGGAGTGTACAATATGTTTGTAATTAAAAATTAACTTAGAAAATTAACTTATATAAGATAAATATTTGAATATGAACACGCACACACGTAAGTCGATCTTTGATCGACATCTTGCACTTCCTAGGGTTGCCTCTCAGTTGCCTATTTCAAAAGGTCAAGTAAGGTGTCTTAAGTAAGTCCCTTTCATAAATATCATCAAGTCCCTTCAGTTTATAAGATCAAGTCCCTTCGAGGTTACCTACGATAAATAATCTTGTCCCTTCGAATAAAATATGATAAGTCCCTACGAATTGTTAAAGACACCTTACAGTTGCCTATATCCAGATGTCCCTACACATGTCCTTTAACATCCAAGGTAATGACTACCTATTCCTTAATAATAGGGATAGTCTTACCATTGAAAGAACATAAGAACAGTAAAGACTTAATATAGGGTAGGTTTCTCTTAATTACTTGCTCATCTTTCAAAATACTATTTACACCACACATTTCAAATGAAATTTTCAAAAACAAGGCTTTGTATACATCCATACGAGGATCATTACAAAGTACTTAGAAAGTTTTTTTAATCACATACTACACTCTTGCAAACAAACAAAGTGAGCTAAGTAACTAAGAGCCCATGGATAACCATGGATATAAAGGGTGTTAATACCTTCCTTTTGTATAACCTACCCCCCGAACTCAAAATCTTTTAAGGTCTTTCCTGTTCTTTTATGTTCTTTCCTTTTGGATAAAATAAAAGTCGGTGGCGACCCTTGCTATCCGCAACATTTATAGAAAGTCAGTTCTCCCACCGTGTTACAGAACTGGCGACTCTGCTGGGGATCTAATAAAAGAGGGGTACCCTTAGGAATTAGATCACTTAAATTGTTTGCCTTGTTTGCTTTATATTACTTGTTGGGCTTTATGTGTGAAAGATCCTAACCCGGATCTAATGTACCTTAGGTAAATGGCAATAGACCAAGGAAACTGTACGGCGTATACCGATATGGTTGATCTGGTGGCCATAGTTAGTGTGACTTATCAGTTGGTGCTTATGTTCCTTAAGTAAGTTGAGGATAATATGAGGCTACCATATGTTGTCAATACACTAACTGGCTTTTAGAACCTTAGTCATCCCATCTTGTCCTTTAGAAAGTAGTGAGATAACCGGCTTTGGTGAAGACTGAAGTTGGTTGATACTCGATACTACGCTCATTGAGATCCTAAACTTGGAGGGTTTTGGTTGGCAAGTAAGTTTCCTACTGAACAACCACCCTTGTGAAGGATCAATGATATTGAGATCCTTTAGAACCTGGTTACTTTATAGGACAGGATGAACCAACTAAACTTCAGGGGAGGGTACTCACCTTTAAACCTCATGCAAGCCTCTAAACCTAGGGCTATAATGTGACTTGTTTGTGTGTGCCATATGTTTGTGATTGAGCATAACATCATAACATCATCATGCATCATAAGCATAGCATTTTCACTAACCATTTCAAGGACCAAAGGATTTATCTTTGTTCTTTGTTGTAGGTCATGGCTTCTGCTCGTAGGAATACTATCCGGATCAACTTTGTAGGAATACCTCCTAAGCTTAAGGAATTGGTCTCTCAAGTTTCTAAAAACTCTCAATTCATCAAGAAGCATGGTCACCTACTGGATCTAGTCACTTCAGGGTTCAATGAAGACATGATGAGTGTCCTATTTCAATTATTTGATCCTAAACATCATTGTTCACATTCCCCGACTATCAGCTGGTTCCTACAATGGAGGAATTATCCAAGCTATTGGGTATACCTATCCTTGATCAGAGACCCTTCACAGGCTTGGAAAAAGAGCCTAAACTTGAAGTCATTGCTGCAGCCCTACATTTGAAGAAATCAAACATTGTTCTAGAAACAAGAAGTGGAGTTAAGGGTATCCTTGCTAAGGTATTGATGGAGAAAGCTCAAGTGTTCCTGAAGGCTATGAGTTATGATGCTTTTGAGGAGATCATGGCCTTATTAATCTATGGCCTAGTGTTGTTCCCTAATCCAGACCAGTTCATAGACGTACACGCCATCAACATATTTCTGACTCGCAATCCAATGCCTACATTACTTGGAGACATCTTACACTCCCTTCATACCCGTACTACGAAGGCACGAGGAACTATGATGTGTTGTATACCTCTATTGTCTAGGTGGTTTATTTCTCACCTTCCTCGATCAGTGATGAAGAATGAGCAAAGGTTAAGGTGGTCTAAGATAATTATGTCACTTTCACATTCAGATATTCATTGGTGTTCTAGATCTATGGAGAATGTTACTATCATTGACCGTTGTGTGGAGTTCCCTAACGTGCCACTCCTTGGCATAAGAGGGGGCATTACCTACAACCCTTCTTTAGCTCTACGTCAGTTTGGTTATGCTCGGAGGGATGGTCCTCATGACATGCTTATTCAGGGTATTGTTTTCGATTACGACAACGATCTGCAAGGTTACCGTCAAAGGTTCATACGAGCTTGGGGCAAGGTGAACAAGGTTGACAGCAAGACTCTGGAACCAAAGTACTCCATTCCTATGGAACCTTATCTCAGATGGGTACGAGCACGTGCTCAGACTCTTATGATGCCATATCTTGCCATCCTACCAGTTACCATGGAGCCTGTTGCTGAAGGAGATACTCCTCATATCATTCTTCATCCAGATATGCCCACTGACATGGAAGAGCTACAGAGGTCCTGGATCCAGTTGAAGGAGCAAAGGGATACTTTTGAGACTCATTTCAAAGCTAGTCAAGAAAGAATCTTGGAGCTGACAAGACAACTTCACGAGGAGCGGAATCTCAACTCATACCTCAACACAAAGAGGAAACATCCATGGGAGACTTAAAACCCCATCTTTGTATTTATTTTATTTTGTTGTAAGCCCAAGAGGCAAACAAGTTTATTGATTACTAATAAAAGTTTACTTTCTGGTTGTTTAAATAAATTTAAATCCTGCGGTCCTTGAAAACATTGCATATGCATTTACATACCATGTCATTGCATCACAGGTTTCTTATGAACAGGTATCTTATCTTCTCGTTTTTTATTTCAGCAGAAATGGCTCTTGAACAGACTGTCAAGGATCTCCAGGCTCATAATGCACAATTCCAAGAGCTGATCTTGAACTTGTCCAAGGGACAAGATGAGCTGAAGACACTGCTGGCTAAGAAGAAGAAGAAGAAGACTAGAAAATCAGGAGGCCTTATCAACCTGGGTAGAAGATTCAGGGGTCCTATCAAGATAAAGGAATAGATTGAGGATTCTGAGTCTGAGAATTCTGAGAAAGAGGGAGGTAGTCTCCATGGTAATGTGGAAGATTTCGATTCTGAGGCAAACTATTATCATGATCCTACTAGTGAAAAGAAGTACAAGACGCTGGTAGACAAAATGAATACTATGGAACTACAAAAATCTTATGGGCTTGATTTTGAAGATCTGAGTTTAGTTTCTGGAGTGGTTATAACTATTGGTTTCAAGGTTCCTGTTTTTATGGTATATGATGGTGTTTCATGTCCTAAGCTGCACCTAAGGTCCTATGTCCGGAGGATTCAACCACATACTGCTGACAAGAAGCTGTGGATTCATTTCTTCCAAGAGATCTTATCTGGAGCTCAATTGGAATGGTACTATCAACTTGAAAGTGTTAATATTCGTGATTGGAATGATCTTGCTGAGGCCTTCTATAGGCAATACCAATATAATGTTGATTTAGCACCAACTCGCATGCAGCTTCAAAGCATGTCTATGGGTGCTAAGGAGAGTTTCAAAGAGTATGCCCAGAAATGGAGAGACCTAGCTGGCAGAGTTCAACCTCCTCTGACTGACATGGAGCTGGTGGATATGTTTATGAGTACGCTGAATGGTCCTTTCTATACTCACCTCATTGGAAGCTCATCATCTGGTTTCACTGAGTTGGTAATGACTGGAGAACGTGTGGAAAGTGGTATAAGAAGTGGTAAGATACATGCGAGTGCCTCTTCATCAAGCACTACTAAGAAGCCCCCTAGTGGAAAGAAGGAGTCTAATGTTGTGTATGGTCAACATAGTCGTAACAGGAGTCACCAATCTGTGGGTGCAGTTCACATCTCCAATCCCACTCCTGCAGCACCAGAGCCACAACAAAATAATCAACAGAAGCCTAGAAGACAGTTCACCAAGATCAACATGTCACTGGCCCAAGCCTTGCAACACATGTTGAAAGGGGAGCTGATTACTTTAAGGGATCCTCCTCGGAATCCTAATACATCCTCTCCTCGGTACAATCCTAATGCAAGATGTGCATATCATTCTAATAGTCCGGGACATGACACCAACAACTTCTGGGTGTTGAAAAACAAGATTCAAGACATGATTGAAGCTGGAGAAATTGAATTTGACCCTCCTGGGACCCCAAATGTGATCACTGCTCCTATGCCCAATCATGAGAAGACTGTTAATGTTGTTGATGAGGTTTCCTATTTTCCTCAGTTACAGATGTGACTACTCCTCTATCCATTATCAAGAAGAAGCTGGTGCAGGCTGGATTCTTTCCAGGTTGCAATGAAGACTGTTTCTATTGTGCCTACAAACCTGATAGATGCTGGAAGTTGAAGGATGGTATTCAACGCCTCATGGACGATTACACTATATTGTTTGAGAGGACACTGTAACACGGTGGGAGAACTGACTTTAGTTATGTCGCGGATAGCAAGAGTCGCCACCGACTTTTATTTTATCCAAAGGAAAGGCATAAAAGAACAGGAAAGACCTTTTTAAAAGATTTTTGGGTCCGGGGGGTAGGTTATGTAAAGGGAAGGTATTAGCACCCTTTACATCCATGGTTATCCATGGGCTCTTAGTTACTTAGCTCACTTTAAAATGTTTTGAAATGTGTAGTGTGTGAATAGAAATTTTCTTAAGTGTTTATAATGACCCATGTATGGATGCGTATAAACCTTTGTTTTGAAAATTGTTTGAAATTTGTGAAGTGTTTGAAATGTTTTGAAGAGTGAGCAAGTAACTATGAGGAACCTACCCTAAGTTTGAGTCTTTTCTGTTCTTAAATCCTTTAAATGGTAAGACTATCCCTATTATTAAGGAATAGGTAGTCATTACCTTGGATGTGAGGGACAAGTAAAGGGTCATCTGTTTATTAGGCAACTGTGGGGTGTATTAAGCAATTTTGGAGGGACTGTCATCTTTATTCGAAAGGGACAAGATCATTATGAAGGCAACATTCGAAAGGGACTTGATCTTTTATCTGTTAAGGGACTAGATGACTTTATTTTGAGGGACTTTTGCTTTATACACCCTACTTGACCTTTTGATTAGGCAACAATGAGAGGTATCCCTAAGGAAGTGAGATGGCGATCAAAGATCGACTTACGTGTGTGAGTGTACAATTTTAAATATTTATTTTTTAAATTAAGTGATCAAAATTAATTTTAAATAAACATACATGTTACACTCCCTATTTACTAACCATAGCATAAAATAAATAATTTAAACATTACTATTAAATATTACACCAAGGAGCAATTACAATAATAATAATAAAGCAATTTAAATAGCATAAGTAAAATAAATAAATAATTATAATTGGGTTAGTGAAAATAATAATAAAAAATAATACTAAATTAAATGGGGTTAGTAATAAACAAATATCATAAGAATATAATTAATAATGAGATAAACAAGAATATTATAATAAACAAAAATTTTTAAAGCTTAATAAGAAAATATGAACCATTATTATAGAATTTTAAGTTTATATGTAAATTATAAAATTAGCTATAAACATGTTAAGAAAATAGATTATAATTACAAAAATTGAATTAATTTTTAAACACATAATAAAAATTATTTTCATACAAAAATTAAATCCTAAACAAATTATGTCATATTATCATATTAAGGATTTTAATTTTTAAACATGTTTACATACAAAAAAAATTTAAATTATAAACAATTTATACATTAATAAAAATTAAATTAAAATTTTTAATTAAATCATGAATATAATACACATAAATAATAGCATTAAATAAATAGAAGAAGAAATATTAGGGTTTGAAAAAAAATATGCTTTTTAGGGGTTATAAAAATAAATTAAGTTTTACATACAAAAATTTTAAATATTAAATATTAATTCAATTATACAAATAAGTTATATATAATAACAATACATACATATTAATGATTTATAAAATGAAGTATCAATACAAAATATATATGATTTATTTTATGAAAAACATAATAATTGATTAAAATTTAAAAGAATAAGATAAGAAAAAGGAAAATATAACGAAAATTGTTAGTTTTAAAAAAAATTGGGAGGCCTGGATTTGAACCCAGGACCTCCCTGGAACCTGAATGAAGAGTTGCCACTGGGCTACAGACGCGCGCGTGCTAGCAATTCCACTCTACTTGGTTTTGTTAGCTATCCTGAAAATCAAAGAAAAAGAAAGAAAAAACAAAAGGCCTGGGGGAATCGAACCCAGGACCTCCAAACATCACACAAACACTTTAACCAATCCAGCTGGAAGAGCGCACCTGATATTAATCTCATTACAACACATAATATATTATGTTTAACAATTAAAATGGAAAAACAATAAAAACTGGTTGGAGCCAGGATTCGAACACCAGCCCTTAAGGAATACACGCGCATATACAACCAACTGAGCCAGCCAACCAACTGTGAAACAAAACAGCAACTAATTCATAAAATAATATGCATAATATTTGAATTCTGGAATACGCGCGCAGCCCATCATCTTCTTCCTTGGTTCCTACAAAATTTCCTGCGAAATTATATACAAATTTTCCTGCGAAATTCAATCTGCAGCAAAACCTATGAAACATAACTATCATCAAAACAATGAAATTGCATCAAATTAAAAACACAAACAAAGTCTAGAGATCAATTTGAATCGATCTGTGGTTTTAGAATTCGTTTATACTAGATAAATTGGAAAACCCTAAAGCTCATCCGAAACCCTAAACATGGTGGATTTCGTTCTAGTTGATAGAACTTCACAAAACCTGCCCAGAAACAATCTATAACACACCACAAACACAAAGCATTAGTCAAAATTCATTAAGAACCAGTCATTGTTTAGAATCGAAAATCAAAAAATCCATGAATGTGATGAATCGGATTATGCATATGAGGGTGATTTCGATGCTTTTGATGGCTGGGATTGGTTTATGGATGTCCAAGGAATCATTCCATGTCTTGAAATTACCTTCAAATGCCTTGTATAGTAGAAACCGAATTTGAAGTTTTGGAGAGGTTTTTGAAAATATGAAACTTACACTTTGGAGGCTGGAAATCGTCCTCTATGATTAGGGTTATCTCATGTACTTATATAGTGTGATCAATTAGGTCAGAAAAAATTGATGTTTGTGTGAAAAATTTGATCCAAAAAGATTGAAAAAGATAAGCTTTGAAATTCAAATATTTTTGCATAAACACTTTCTATTTCAAGCCAATCAACATTATCTTTGTATCAATTTGATCCATGCTGAATTCATGACCTTCTAGAATCAAAAATAATTTTAAATCTTCACATTTAATATTTTATTTAAATTTAAAATGATTTTTAGTATAAAAAATCATAATAAATTAATTAAATAAAATAAAAATTATGAAAATATCAAAGAATTTTCGTGCATGATGTCATGGATTGCTTTGGGTCATTAAAAGTTCAGCCCATTTAGCAAAATTTGGTTTTAAACCTCCATTTGCTTCATAAACTTCCCTAAAATTTCCCAACTTTGCAAGGGCACACATCCTTCAATTTTAATGATATGAGGGTGTTCTTGGACATTTTGGAAAGCTTAAAGAGTCCTCTAACTAACCCAACTGGTTTCATGTTCATATCATTTACCATTCTCAAGTTATGCCCTTTTGAAGTTGTTGACTTTTTGTTGACTTTTAAAAGTACCTATAATGTCTTAGCTCATACCTTCCAAATGAAACATTTTTGGGCTTGGCTTGTGAGACACAAAGTTGTAGAGAATTCAATTTCCTTCAAAATGAGATTTGGATGGAGACTTGGTAATGAAGCATGTGAAAGTTATGGCTGGTCAAAGTTCAGTTGACTTTTACTGAGGAAACCCTAATTTAGAAACCTCTGATTCTTGATGATCTGAAATATCCTTGATGAATCATGATGAACCCTTGATCAAATGATGAATTTTACTTCATATGCTTGATGTTGGCAAAAAAATCATGAAGTTTGACTTTGGTTTGACCACAGTTGACCTCAATTTGACTTTTTAACTGCTTTGACTGATTTTGACTTATCTGATCATCTGACTGAGCAAACTTTTGAGAAAAGTCTTGAAACTTGTCATGGGGGTTCTTACACACATATAAGGTGTTATGAAGCTCACTTGAAGTCTTGGAAGTTCATTTAGCCTGATTGAAGTCAAAACCCTAGTTTAGGATGCATTGCTTAGGAGATGCATTGTCTGAGGGAATTGTCAACTCTTCTGACTATTTGTAAACTTTGTGAACCTTGTGAAAAATCATAAAATGTCTTGTGAACCTTGTGAACCTCATGGGAGGTCTTGTGAACCTTGTGAACCTCATAAAGTGTCTTGTAGACTTCATGAACCTCATGAAAGGTCTTGTAAGTATTGTGAATCTTGTGAACCTTGTGAACCTCATAAAGTGTTTTGTAAACTTCATGAACCTCATGAAAGGTCTTGTGAACCTTGTGAACCTTCTTAGCACACAAAGTCTTGTATTGTGAGGGCAAATTTTGGGGTGCAACAGCTGCCCCTGTTCAATTTTCTGAAACCTGAGGGGTTAGATTGGTATATTTGCCAGTCATGACCTGGAAGGTTGAAGGGGATTGAACACAAAAGCCCAAAAATTTGCACTCACTGGTGCATAGAGTGATACTGATGACTAGTTGTATATGCTTGAATGGGCTTAAAGATACCACTTGGAGAAACATTCTTCAGGTACATTTCTTGGAGGATAAAGCAGTCCAAAATATGAAGATATAATGATAGCTTTCAGGAAGATAAACAACGCCCCGAGGTAGTGGTGATAGCTTTCAGGAGGATAAACAACATCCTGAGGTAATGGTAATAGCTTTCAGGAAGATAAACAACGTCCCGAGGTAGGGGTAATAGCTTTCAGAAGGATAAACAACGTTCTGAGGTAGGGGTGATAGCTTTCAGGAAGATAAACAACGTCTTGAGGAAATGGTAACCTTTGGGAAGATAAACAACGGCCCAAGGTAATAATATGCTTTCAGGAGGATAAAGCAGTCCTGAGGGAATGATATGCTTTCAGGAGGATAAAGCAGTCCTGAGGTAATGATATAACCTTTGGGAAGATAAACAACGACCCAAGGTAATAATATGCTTTCAGGAGGATAAAGCAGTCCTGAGGGATTGATAGCTTTCAGGAGGATAACAACGTCCTGAGGAGATAATAATATGCTTTCAGGAGGATAAACAGCATCCTGAGGTGATGATATGCTTTCAGAAAGATGAACAACGTTCTGAGGTATAAGAAGCTTTCAGAAGGATAAACAACGTTCTGAAGGAATGATAATATGCTTTCAGGAGGATAAAGCAGTCCTGAGGAAGTGGTAACCTTTGGGAAGATAAACAACGGCCCAAGGTAATGATATGCTTTCAGGAGGATAAAGCAATCCTAAGGTATGAGAAGCTTTCAGGAAGATAAACGACGTCCTGAGGAAATGATAACTTTTGGGAAGATGAACAACGGCCCAATAGTCACAATTTGTTGATGAAATTTATCTGCTGGAGAATTAACCTGAAAACAAGGTAGCATCCTGTATGGTAATATTAGTTTATGCATTATGTATGCATGTATGATATGATGCACCTAAGTAATGTATTATGTATTTATGTATATGTATGACATGATGTAGATGATGTATGTATGCATCATGCTGCCTGAAGCGTCTGGATATCTTCGTATAACAACTGCTGGCCAGGGAAAATAAATCCCGATTCGTTGCTGAAGAATATAAGGAACTTGTTCCCGTCTTGCTTGATACTATATTATACATAACCTCCCGTCTTCATTTGATAGTAGGGTATACATAACCTTTCGTCTGCTGGGGATAGCAAGGTATATATAACCTCCCGTCTTCGTTCGTCGTACTCCTATTGGAAGAGTAAATTCCCGATTATCCGTATAAGGATAAAAGAGATGGATATAAATTCCAGGGGAGATGTGACTTGAAGTACTTCATGAAGATAGATTTGCCCTACTGGGGATTTGTAACTGTCTTGTAGGGATGAACCTGGTGAAGCTTCGTTGGAATCCTTCCCTCGTTCGTCCTTAGTAAATACTATTACTGCATTTTCATGCATTTCTGGTAAACATCAATCATATTAAGCATACATGCATTTCTGGTAAACATCAATCATATTAAGCATACATGCATTTCTGGTAAACATCAATCATATTCAAAAGCATACATACATTCAAACACAACCAATGGACGTTTCGCTTATGTAAATAGGGTAAAAGCAAATCTGGATTCAAAAATGGAATTTTGTTTATATCAAAAAGTGACCCATACATGGGTAAGTTTGTACAAGGAGACATAAACCCTAGTAAGAGGATTTTGTCATAAAATTTTACAAAACAAGGAGAATCAGCTATGTGGGGAATAATCCTATTGAGTTCCAATTCTACTATTGTCATTATCTTCAAGTATCTCATCTTCTGCTGTTGAGACGGAAACGATTGGATTGAGCTTTATCTGTTCGAGCATTGAGTGAGTAACACAACTGGTTGCAGTTTCATGGGTGATCCAAACGAGACATAGTCATACACTTTAATCCCTAACTTTTGCCTGGATTGCCTTTTCAGGTTTTCAATCCACCGGGATACCCTTTTTTGCCCAAGCCGCCTTTTCAGGTTTTCGACTTGCCGGGTGTACATTTTTTATATATATCCCTAATTTTTGCCCAAACCCTTTTGGTTTGTCGGGATGCCCTTATTTTTGCCTAGGCCTGTCAACCTAGCGGGTCACTTTTCATGCGTAGTATTTTTTAACTATGTCTGCGTTTACAGGCTGTGGGAAGTCTTCACCATCCATAGTAGTGAGTATCATGGCACCTCCTGAGAATACTATCTTGACTACAAATGGTCCTTCATATGTTGGAGTCCACTTTCCCCTAGGATCACCCTGTGGTAATATGATACGCTTGATTACCAAATCACCAGCCTGATATACCTTTGGCTTAACCTTCTTGTTAAAAGCTTTGATCATTCGTTTTTGGTACATCTGGCCATGACAAACTGCTGCTAACCTCTTCTCATCAATCAAATTTATCTGGTCCAGTCGAGTCTGAATCCACTCATCTTCATCCAAGCTTGCATCCTTCATAATTCTTAAGGAGGGAATCTGAACTTCAATGGGCAAAACTGCTTCCATACCATAAACTAAGGAGAATGGGGTTGCCCCTGTTGAAGTACGTATGGTGGTACGATAACCATGAAGAGCAAATGGTAACATCTCATGCCAATCCTTGTAAGTAACAGTCATCTTCTGTACAATCTTCTTAATGTTCTTATTAGCAGCTTCAACTGCCCCATTCATCTTTGGACGATACGGAGAAGAGTTGTGATGCTTAATCTTGAACTGTGTGCAAAGATCAGTAATCATAGTGTTGTTCAGATTAGAGCCATTGTCAGTAATAATCCTTTCAGGGATACCATACCTACATATAAGATTATTCTTAATGAATCGAGCCACAACATTCTTGGTAACAGATGCAAATGAAGCTGCCTCCACCCACTTCGTGAAATAATCAATAGCAACCAGGATGAAACGATGCCCATTAGAAGCAGTAGGTTTGATCTCACCAATCATATCAATGCCCCACATGGCAAAAGGCCAAGGAGCAGTCAACACATTCAATGGTGATGGAGGTATATGTACTTTATCAGCATAGATTTGACACTTGTGACATGTTCTGGAGTGTTGATAGCAATCAGCTTCTATGGTAGACCAATAGTAACCTGCTCTCAATATCTTCTTTGCCATGGTATGACCACTAGAATGAGTGCCAAAGATCCCATCATGCATATCTTCCATAATTTCTGTTGCTTCCTTCTTATCCACACAACGAAGCATAGTTGAATCATGATTGTGCTTGTACAAAATCCCATTACTCAAAAAGAACTTAGCAGCAAACCTCCTCAGAAACTTCCTATCTTTGACAGATGCCCCTTCAGGGAACTCCTGAGCTTCAAGATATCTTTTCACCTCATAGAACCAAGGCTTTTCTTCTGCTTCTTCAATGCCAATCTCATTGCAGTATGCAGGCTTTTTAAATCTATCAATAGTAATCTTGGGGGCTTCATCATCCCAGCTGATCTCAAACATGGATGCCATGGTGGCCAAGGCATCTGCCAACTGATTCTCTCTTCGTGGAATATGTCCAATGGTAATCTCTTTAAAATGTGGGATCAAAGACAACACATGCTCTCTGTAAGGAATGAGGTTATCATGCTTGGTATCCCAATCTCCTTTAATCTGACTTACTACCAGGGCTGAATCTTCATATACGTCCAGGAACTGAATCTTCATATCAATGGCAACTTTGATACCTAGGATACATGCCTCATACTCAGCCATGTTATTGGTACAATAGAAACAAAGTCTGGCAGTAATCGGGGTATGACAACCTTCAGGGGAACTGATCACAACACCAACACCATTACCAAGTGCATTGGAAGCACCATCAAAAACCATAGTCCATCGGGATCCTTGTTCAGGTCCGTCATATTGTCTAGGTTCTTTGGTAATAATCATAATATCTTCATCAGGGAACTCAAAACTCATTGACTGATAATCATCCACTGCTTGATGAGCCAAATGATCAGCCACAATACTTCCTTTAATGGCTTTCTGAGTAGTATACTGTATGTCATATTCTGTCAAGATCATTTGCCATCTTGCAATTCTTCCGGAGAGAGCAGGTTTCTCAAATATGTACTTGATTGGATCCATCTTTGAAATCAACAAGGTAGTATGAGTCAACATATACTGTCTTAGTCGGCGAGCAGCCCATGCCAAAGCGCAGCAAGTTTTCTCGAGCAGTGAGTATCTTGTTTCACAGTCGGTAAACTTTTTGCTAAGGTAGTATATTGCTTGCTCTTTTCGACCAGACTCGTCATGTTTCCCCAAAACACACCCCATTGAGTTGTCTAACACTGTTAAGTACATAATCAAGGGTCTTCCATCAACTGGTGGCTTCAAAATTGGAGGTTCTAGCAGGTATCTCTTATTTTCATCAAAGGCAGTCTGGCACTCATCATTCCATTCCATCACTGTCTTTCTTCAACAACTTGAAGATTGGCTCACAAATAGCAGTCAATTGGGAAATAAATCTTGCAATGTAATTCAATCGTCCCAAGAAACGTCTAACCTCCTTCTCAGTACGGGGAGCTGGCATCTCTCGTATAGCTTTCACTTTCGCAGGATCCACTTCAATACCTTTTCCACTGACTATGAAACCCAGGAGTTTACCAGACCTAACTCCAAAAGTACACTTGTTTGGGTTCAGTCTCAACTTGTATTTCTTCAACCTCTCAAACAACTTATGCAAATGATCAAGATGTTGTTCTTCATTCTGGGACCTGGCTATCATATCATCCACATACACCTCTATCTCATGATGAATCATATCGTGAAACAAAGCCACCATAGCACGCTGATATGTTGCCCCTGCATTCTTCAAACCAAATGGCATCACCTTATAGCAAAAGGTGCCCCACTGTGTAACAAATGTTGTCTTCTCCATATCTTCAGGAGCCATCTTGATCTGATTGTAACCAGAGAAACCATCCATAAAGGAGAATACCTTATGCTGAGCAGTGTTGTCTACCAAAACATCAATATGAGGAAGTGGGAAGTCATCTTTGGGGCTGGCTTTGTTCAAATCTCTGTAGTCTACACACATACGTACCTTACCATCTTTCTTGGGTACCGGCACCACATTTGCAACCCACTGAGGATAAGAAGTCACAGCTAAGAACCCTGCATTGAACTGTTTCATTACCTCTACTTTGATCTTCTCTGACATTTCAGGACGCATACGACGAACCTTCTGCTTCTTTGGACGACAATCTTCTTTTACTGGTAAACGGTGAACCACAATGTCTGTATCTAACCCTGGCATATCTTCATAAGACCAAGCAAAGATCTCCACATAGTCACGTAGCATCTGAATCAATCTGCTCTTGACACTATCCTCTAATTCAGCCCCTATCTTGACTTCTTTCCTGTTTTCTTCAGTTCCCAGATTCACAACTTCGACTGGCTCTTCATGTGGCTGTATGGCTTTCTCTTCTTGTTGTAACAACCTAGCAAGCTCTACAGGTACTTCACAATCGTCCTCATTTCCGTCTTCAGTTTGATAGATCGGATTCTCGAAATTATAATTGGCAATAGTAGAACTGTTATCAACAGGATCCAGAGTGGACGAGGATCTGCATTTTAGTGATGTGGGTGTGTGTAAGAACACATAGCTGATAAAACAAAAATAAAAGGAAAGAAAGACAAGGAACACAATATTTACGAAAACGAAACGTCCACTGATTTTTATTGAATGAAGTATGCAAATGAAATGACAGCCCGTAACAAGCACACCATTGTGCCCCGGGTAAGGCACAAGGCTTGAGAGTTTTAATTGTTCAAGAAATTACAAACTTAAAAAGCAACAACACAGTAATAGTATTTACTCCTGACTAAAGGAGATAGGAATAACATCTTCAGCTTTCCAATTATTGAGTCCAGCTCCCACAGTAGGAAAAATCCAAGCATCCAAGTTGTAGTCTTCATCATAGTCACCCACAACATTGATCTGGTTCTTCATAACCCCTTGATTGGTGATACGAACAGCACGAGCACGACGAACAGCCTTCTGGGACTCTGCAGTGAAACCCAAACCAAATTTGTCAGACTTGTATGGGATATCAGGAAGCTGTCCCCAAATAGTACAACCACCTTCATCCACCACAGCTCTAGCATCTTTAAGGGAGGCCATTGTTGGAGGTACTCTGGTGACCACAGGAACTTTCTTGACAACAGGAGGAGCTTCATAATCATTAACCACCCAAGGAACCACTTCAAATGTCTGACACGGAGTTTCAACATATTCACCTTCCACTTCCAAATACTTGAAGGTGTTCACATGGCTGACAAAGTATTCTTCCTCTCCGTAGACAGTAACAACTTTTCCTTCTACCGGATATCTCAACTTCTGATGTAATGTAGAGGTTACAGCACCTGCCCCATGGATCCAGGGACGTCCCAGCAAACAAGAATACGACGGACGAATATCCATGACATAAAAAGTAGCATTGAAAACCTGAGAACCAACTTTGATTGGGAGATCAATTTCTCCATGCACCACTCTTCTAGAACCATCAAAAGCCTTCACCACTATATTACTGGGTTTCAGCACAGCATCTTCAGGACTCAGCTTATTCAGGACTTCTTTGGGCAACACATTCAGAGAGGAACCATTGTCTATCAATACATGTGACAGGGTAGTGCCCCTGCATTCAATTGAGATATGCAGAGCCCTGTTATGATCCCTCTTGGCAGGAGTCAAATCAGCATCAGAGAAACCTAACCCATTATCATAGGTCAGGTGGGCAACACAATTCTCAAACTGGTCAACAGAAATTGCATTGGGTACATGAGCAGTCTTCAGAAACTTGATCAGAGCTTTGGCATGAGCTTCAGAACATAACAACAAAGACAGCATGGAAATCTTGGAGGGAGTGTGCCCCAATTGATCAACAATATCATAATCACTCTTGCGAATGATTTTCAATACTTCTTCCATCTGCTTAGCAAGATCATCAGCAGCTGGCACATCAGTAGGTATAGGCTCAATAACAGGACCTTTGCCCCGAGCATCAGTGGTGGAGGTAGCGGCTGGAGTAACTGCATTCTTGGAGATGACTGGAGGAGAGAAAACTCTTCCGCTTCGTGTGATCTTACTAGACCCAGCAATATTATCAACATCAACAGGCATATCAGCTAAAGGTTCCTGCTTAACACCATGGATATAAACATCAGACCCAGAATGCCAAGGCACAGCTTTATCAGACGTATACGGAATAGGACCAGGAGTGGTAATGACCAGAGGAGCCACTCTAGCTTCAGCAACAATCTTCACAGGGCCTTCAGCAGTTATCTTAATTGGACCCTTATGAGTGATTTTAACAGGACCTTTGGAAGTGATCCTTACTGGCACTTTATCAACCATGTCAACCTCTTCAGTCTTCCTACCTTTAGTAATATGATCCACCATACTTTCTACAGACGATGGAATCCTCTCAAACACTATAGTATATTTATCCATGAGACGTTGAATTCCATCTCTCAATCTCCAGCAACTATCCGGCTTATAGGTACAATACAGACAATCTTCACGACAACCTGGAAAGAACCCAGCTTGCACTAGCTTCTTCTTGATAACAGACAATGGTGTGGTCAACTCTGCAACTGAATAGATATGTAAATCTTCATCAATGGTATTGACAGTCTTCTCATGATTTGGCATGGGAGCAGTGATTACATTTGGAGTACCCGGAGGGTCAAACTCAATCTCTCCAGCCTCAATCATATCTTGAATTTTGTTCTTCAAGACCCAGCAACTATTGGTATCATGTCCCTGGCAGTTGGAATGATATGCACATCGTGCATTGGGATTGTACCTGGGTGAGGTAACATTGGGATTCTGAGGAGCCTCTTTCAGAGTAATAAGTCCAGCCTTCAACAAGTGTTGCAATGCCTGAGCCATTGACATGTTGATCTTAGTGAACTGTCTTCTAGCCCTCTGTTGGTTGCCCTGTGGCTGCTCTGGTGTTGTAGGAGTTGGATTTGAAATATGAACTGCACTCACAGACTGATGCCTTCTATTACGATCAGGTTGACCATAAACAGCATTTGACTCTTTCTTCCCAGTGGGAGGCTTCTTTGCAGCACCTGATGAAGAAGCACCCACTTGAATCTTGCCACTCCTGATACCGCTTTCTACGCGCTCTCCTGTCATTATCAACTCAGTGAAGCCAGATGATGAGCTTCCAATGAGATGACTGTAAAAAGGACCATTCAACGTACACATGAACATATCAACTAACTCCCTGTCAGTTAAAGGGGGTTGTACTCTTCCAGCTAAATCTCTCCACTTCTGAGCATACTCCTTGAAGCTTTCTTTGGCACCCATAGACATGCTCTGAAGTTGCATGCAAGTGGGAGCTAAATCAGCATTGTATTGATATTGCTTATAGAAGGCTTCAGCAAGATCATTCTAGTCCCGGATGTTGACACTCTCCAACTGATAATACCACTCCAACTGAGCTCCAGATAAGCTCTCTTGGAAGAAATGGATCCACAACTTTTTATCAGCAGTATGAGGTTGGATTCTTCTGACATAAGACCTCAGATGCAGCTTGGGACAAGAGACCCCATCATAAACAACAAAGGTAGGAACTTTGAAACCAATGGGTATGACTGCCCCAGATATCAGACTCAAATCTTCAAAATCTAACCCAGAAGATTTCTGCAACTCCATAGCATCCATTCTATCCACCAGCATCTTGAATTTGTCTTCATTAGGATCATGGTAGTAATTAGCCTCAGAATCAGAATCCCCCATTGTGTTGTGGAGACTGCCTCCCTCTTTATCAGACTCTTCAGACTCATAGTCTTCAACTTGTTCTTTGGTCTTAACAGGACCTCTGAACCTTCTTCCCATGTTGATCAAGCCACCTGACCTCCTAGTCTTCTTAGTCTTCTTGGCCAGCAGTGTCTTCAATTCATCCTGCCCCTTGGACAAGTTCAGGATCAGCTCTTGGAACTGTGCATTTTGTGCCTGGAGATCCTTAACTGTTTGTTCAAGAGCCATTGCTGAAATAAACAGCGTATGCAATGTTCTCAAGGACCGCAGGATTTAAATTTTCTTAAACAAACAAGAAGGTAAACTTTTATTAGTAATAAATATGTTTTGCCTCTTGGGCTTACAGAAAATGAAATGCAATAAATACAAGAGATGGGGTTTTAAGTCTCCCATGGACGTTTCCTCTTTGTGTTGAGGTATGAGTTGAGATTCCGTTCCTCATGAAGTTGCTTTGTTAGTTCCAGGATTCTTTCTTGGCTTGCTTTGTAATGAGCCTCAAAAGTATCCCTTTGCTCCTTCAACTGGATCCAAGATCTCTGCAAGTCTTCCATGTCAGTAGGCATGTCTGGGTGAAGGATGGTATAAGCAGTATCTCCTTCAGCAACAGGTTCCATGGTAACTGGCAGGATAGCAGGATATGGCATCATGAGAGTCTGAGCACGAGATCGCACCCATCTGAGATAAGCCTCCATAGGAATAGTGTACTTAGGCTCCAGAGTCTTGCTGTCAACCTTGTTTACTTTTCCCCATGCTCTTATGAATCTCTGACGGTAACCTTGAAGATCGTTGTCATAATCAAACACAATGCCCTGAATCAACATGTCATGTGGACCATCACTCCGAGCGTAACCAAACTGTCGTAAAGCTAGAGAGGGGTTGTAGGTGATGCCTCCTCTTATGCCCAGAAGTGGCACATTAGGGAACTCCCCACAACGATCAATGATAGTGACATTCTCCATAGATCTGGAGCACCAATGAATATCTGAATGCGAGAGTGACATGATCCTCTTGGACCATCTGAACCCTTGCTCATTCTTCATTACTGAGCGAGGAAGGTGAGAAATAAACCACCTAGATAGCAAAGGTATGCAGCACATCAAAGTTCCTCTTGCCCTTGTAGTACGGGTATGAAGAGAATGTAGGATGTCTCCAAGCAATGTAGGCACTGGATTGTGACTCAGGAATATGTTGATGGCATGAACATCTATGAACTGATCTGGGTTGGGGAACAACACTAAGCCATAAATCAGCAAGGCTAAGATATCCTCAAAAGCATCATAACTCATAGCCTTCAAGAACACTTGAGCCTTCTCTATCAACACCTTGGCAAGAATACCCTTAACCCCGCTTCTCGTTTCTAGAACAATGTCAGACTTCTTCAGATGTAGAGCTGCAGCAATAACCTCAGGTTTAGGCTCTTTTTCCAAGCCTGTGAATGGTTTATGGTCAAGAACAGGTATACCCAGAAGCTTAGAGAATTCTTCCATGGTTGGAACCAGCTGGTAGTCGGGGAATGTGAAGCAATGGTGCTTAGGATCAAAAAACTGAAACAGGACACTCATCATGTCTTCATTGAACCCTGAGGTGACTAGATCCAATAGGTAACCATGCCTCTTGATGAACTGGGAATGATCAGACACCTGAGAAACCAACTCTTTAAGCTTAGCAGGTATGCTCACAAAGTTGATCCTGATAGTGTTTCTACGAGCTGAAGCCATGACCTGCAACAAAGAACAAAGATAAATCCCTTGGTCCTTGAAATGGTTAGGGAAAATGCTATGCTTATGATGCATGATGATGTCATGATGTTATGCTCAATCACAAACATGTGGCACACATAAACAAGTCACACAATAGCCCTAGGTTTAAAGGCTTGCATGAGGTTCAAAGGTAAGTACCCTCCCCTGAAGTTAGTTGGTTCATCCTGTCTTATAAAAGTAACCATGTTCTAAGGGATCTCAATATCATTGATCCTTCACAAGGGTGGTTGTTCAGTAGGCAACTTACTTGCCAACCAAAACCCTCCAAGTTTAGAATCTCAATGAGTGTAGCATCGAGTATCAACCAACTTCAGTCTTCACCAAAGCCGGTTATCTCACTACTTTTCTAAAGGCCAAGATGGGATAACTAGGGTTCTAAAAGTTAGTTAGTGCATTGACAACATATGGCAGCCTCATATTATCCTCAACTTGACTTAAGGAACATAAGCACCAACCAAGAAGTCACACTAACTATGGCCACCAGATCAACCATATCGGTATACGCCGTACAGTTTCCTTGGTCTATTGCCATTTACCTAAGGTACACTAGATCCGGGTTAGGACCTTTCACACATAAGAGCCCAACAAGTAAAGTAAAGCAAACAAGGCAAACAATTTAAAGTGATCTAATTCCTAAGGGTACCCCTCTTTTATTAAATCCCCAGCAGAGTCGCCAGTTCTGTAACACGGTGGGAGAACTGACTTTAGTTATGTCGCGGATAGCAAGAGTCGCCACCGACTTTTATTTTATCCAAAGGAAAGGCATAAAAGAACAGGAAAGACCTTTTTAAAAGATTTTTGGGTCCGGGGGGTAGGTTATGTAAAGGGAAGGTATTAGCACCCTTTACATCCATGGTTATCCATGGGCTCTTAGTTACTTAGCTCACTTTAAAATGTTTTGAAATGTGTAGTGTGTGAGTAGAAATTTTCTTAAGTGTTTATAATGACCCATGTACGGATGTGTATAAACCTTTGTTTTGAAAATTGTTTGAAATTTGTGAAGTGTTTGAAATGTTTTGAAGAGTGAGCAAGTAACTATGAGGAACCTACCCTAAGTTTGAGTCTTTTCTGTTCTTAAATCCTTTAAATGGTAAGACTATCCCTATTATTAAGGAATAGGTAGTCATTACCTTGGATGTGAGGGACAAGTAAAGGGTCATCTGTTTATTAGGCAACTGTGGGGTGTATTAAGCAATTTTGGAGGGACTGTCATCTTTATTCGAAAGGGACAAAATCATTATGAAGGCAACATTCGAAAGGGACTTGATCTTTTATCTGTTAAGGGACTAGATGACTTTATTTTGAGGGACTTTTGCTTTATACACCCTACTTGACCTTTTGATTAGGCAACAATGAGAGGTATCCCTAAGGAAGTGAGATGGCGATCAAAGATCGACTTACGTGTGTGAGTGTACAATTTTAAATATTTATTTTTTAAATTAAGTGATCAAAATTAATTTTAAATAAACATACATGTTACACTCCCTATTTACTAACCATAGCATAAAATAAATAATTTAAACATTACTATTAAATATTACACCAAGGAGCAATTACAATAATAATAATAAAACAATTTAAATAGCATAAGTAAAATAAATAAATAATTATAATTGGGTTAGTGAAAATAATACTAAATTAAATGGGGTTAGTGATAAACAAATATCATAAGAATATAATTAATAATGAGATAAACAAGAATATTATAATAAACAAAATTTTTTAAAGCTTAATAAGAAAATATGAACCATTATTATAGAATTTTAAGTTTATATGTAAATTATAAAATTAGCTATAAACATGTTAAGAAAATAGATTATAATTACAAAAATTGAATTAATTTTTAAACACATAATAAAAATTATTTTCATGCAAAAATTAAATCCTAAACAAATTATGTCATATTATCATAATAAGGATTTTAATTTTTAAACATGTTTACATACAAAAAAAATTTAAATTATAAACAATTTATACATTAATAAAAATTAAATTAAATTTTTTAATTAAATCATGAATATAATACACATAAATAATAGCATTAAATAAATAGAAGAAGAAATATTAGGGTTTGAAAAAAAATGCTTTTTAGGGGTTATAAAAATAAATTAAGTTTTACATACAAAAATTTTAAATATTAAATATTAATTCAATTATACAAATAAGTTATATATAATAACAATACATACATATTAATGATTTATAAAATGAAGTATCAATACAAAATATATATGATTTATTTTATGAAAAACATAATAATTGATTAAAATTTAAAAGAATGAGATAAGAAAAAGGAAAATATAAAGAAAATTGCTAGTTTTAAAAAAAATTGGGAGGCCTGTATTTGAACCCAGGACCTCCCTGGAACCTGAATGAAGAGTTGCCACTGGGCTACAGACGCGCGCGTGCTAGCAATTCCACTCTACTTGGTTTTGTTAGCTATCCTGAAAATCAAAGAAAAAGAAAGAAAAAACAAAAGGCCTGGGGGAATCGAACCCAGGACCTCCAAACATCACACAAACACTTTAACCAATCCAGCTGGGAGAGCGCACCTGATATTAATCTCATTACAACACATAATATATTATGTTTAACAATTAAAATGGAAAAACAATAAAAACTGGTTGGAGCCAGGATTCGAACACCAGCCCTTAAGGAATACACGCGCATATACAACCAACTGAGCCAGCCAACCAACTGTGAAACAAAACAGCAACTAATTCATAAAATAATATGCATAATATTTGAATTCTGGAATACGCGCGCAGCCCATCATCTTCTTCCTTGGTTCCTACAAAATTTCCTGCGAAATTATATACAAATTTTCCTGCGAAATTCAATCTGCACCAAAACCTATGAAACATAATTATCATCAAAACAATGAAATTGCATCAAATTAAAAACACAAACAAAGTCTAGAGATCAATTTGAATCGATCTGTGGTTTTAGAATTCGTGTATACTGGATAAATTGGAAAACCCTAAAGCTCATCCGAAACCCTAAACATGGTGGATTTCGTTCTAGTTGATAGAACTTCACAAAACCTGCCCAGAAACAATCTATAACACACCACAAACACAAAGCATTAGTCAAAATTCATTAAGAACCAGTCATTGTTTAGAATCGAAAATCAAAAAATCCATGAATGTGATGAATCGGATTATGCATATGAGGGTGATTTCGATGCTTTTGATGGCTGGGATTGGTTTATGGATGTCCAAGGAATCATTCCATGTCTTGAAATTACCTTCAAATGCCTTGTATAGTAGAAACCGAATTTGAAGTTTTGGAGAGGTTTTTGAAAATATGAAACTTACACTTTGGAGGCTGGAAATCGTCCTCTATGATTAGGGTTATCTCATGTACTTATAGTGTGATCAATTAGGTCAGAAAAAATTGATGTTTGTGTGAAAAATTTGATCCAAAAAGATTGAAAAAGATAAGCTTTGAAATTCAAATATTTTTGCATAAACACTTTCTATTTCAAGCCAATCAACATTATCTTTGTATCAATTTGATCCATGCTGAATTCATGACCTTCTAGAATCAAAAATAATTTTAAATCTTCACATTTAATATTTTATTTAAATTTAAAATGATTTTTAGTATAAAAAATCATAATAAATTAATTAAATAAAATAAAAATTATGAAAATATCAAATAATTTTCGTGCATGATGTCATGGATTGCTTTGGGTCATTAAAAGTTCAGCCCACTTAGCAAAATTTGGTTTTAAACCTCCATTTGCTTCATAAACTTCCCTAAAATTTCCCAACTTTGCAAGGGCACACATCCTTCAATTTTAATGCTATGAGGGTGTTCTTTGACATTTTGGAAAGCTTGAAGAGTCCTCTAACTAACCCCACTGGTTTCATGTTCATATCATTTACCATTCTCAAGTTATGCCCTTTTGAAGTTGTTGACTTTTTGTTGACTTTTAAAAGTACCTATAATGTCTTAGCTCATACCTTCCAAATGAAACATTTTTGGGCTTGGCTTGTGAGACACAAAGTTGTAGACAATTCAATTTACTTCAAAATGAGCTTTGGATGGAGACTTGGTGATGAAGCATGTGAAAGTTATGGCTGGTCAAAGTTCAGTTGACTTTTACTGAGGAAACCCTAATTTAGAAACCTCTGATTCTTGATGATCTGAAATATCCTTGATGAATCATGATGAACCCTTGATCAAATGATGAATTTTACTTCATATAATTGATGTTGGCAAAAATAATCATGAAGTTTGACTTTGGTTTGACCACAGTTGACCTCAATTTGACTTTTTAACTGCTTTGACTGATTTTGACTTATCTGATCATCTGACTGAGCAAACTTTTGAGAAAAGTATTGAAACTTGTCATGGGGGTTCTTACACACATATAAGGTGTTATGAAGTTCACTTGAAGTCTTGGAAGTTCATTTAGCCTGATTGAAGTCAAAACCCTAGTTTAGGATGCATTGCTTAGGAGATGCATTGTCTGAGGGAATTGTCAACTCTTCTGACTATTTGTGAACTTTGTGAACCTTGTGAACCATCATAAAATATCTTGTGAACCTTGTGAACCTCATGGGAGGTCTTGTGAACCTTGTGAACCTCATAAAGTGTCTTTTAGACTTCATGAACCTCATGAAAGGTCTTGTAAGTATTGTGAATCTTGTGAACCTTGTGAACCTCATAAAGTGTTTTGTAAACTTCATGAACCTCATGAAAGGTCTTGTGAACCTTGTGAACCTTCTTAGCACACAAAGTCTTGTATTGTGAGGGCAAATTTTGGGGTGCAACAGACACCTTCTGTTGAAAGTATGTGTGAACATCTAACTCGAAGCACGAAGCTTGAAGATGTAGCTATGGTTGATAAAGTACCAATGAAGATTACCTCCAAAGGTCCTGTCAGGATCACCTCTAAGGGTCCTGTCAGGATTACTGTTGAAGGCCCTGTGAAGACTGTTGCTGAAGCTAGAATGGTTCCCATGATCATTACCACTCCTGGCCCTGTTCCTTATACTTCTGATAAAGCTATACCCTGGAACTATGGTTCTGAGGTTTACATCCATGGTGTCAAGCAAGAACCTCTGGCTGATGCACCTGTTACTGATGTTAGTCTTGATATTGACAACATTGTTGGATCTAGTAAGATTACTAGAAGTGGAAGAGTTTTCTCCCCTCAAGCAACCTCCAAAACTGCAGTTACTCCAACTACTACCTCCACCGCTGGGCCAAGTACTGATGCCCGGGGCAAAGGTCCTATGATTGAACCTGTGCAAGCTGAGGCGCCGACTGCTGAAAATCTTTCTAAATAGATGGAAGAAGTGTTGAAGATCATTCGTAAGAGTGATTATGATATTGTTGACCAGTTGGGGCATACTCCCTCCAAAATATCCATGTTTTCTTTGTTGTTGTGTTCTGAGGCTCATGCTAAAGCCTTAATCAAGTTCTTAAAGACTGCTCATGTGCCGAATGAGATTTCTGTGGACCAATTTGAGAATTGTGTGGCACATCTGACTAGTGATAATGGGCTGGGATTTTCTGATGCTGATTTGACTCCTGCCAAGAGAAACCATAAGTGAGCTTTGCATATCTCCATTGAATGTAGAGGCACTATCTTGTCTCATATACTAGTGGACAATGGTTCTTCATTAAATGTGCTCCCTAAAGAGGTTCTGGACAAGCTCAGTCCCGAAGATGTTGTGTTAAGACCAAGTGATGTAGTGGTAAGGGCCTTTGATGGTTCAAGAATAGTGGTACACGGAGAAGTAGATCTCCCGATCAAAGTAGGTTCTCAAGTCTTCAACTCTACTTTCTATGTGATGGATATTTGTCCTGCGTATTCTTGTTTTCTTGGGCGCCCCTGGATCCATGGGGCAGGTGTTGTGACTTCCACCTTGCATCAGAAGTTGAAATATCCAGTGAAGAACAAAATTGTCACTGTCTATGGTGAAGAAGGGTACATGGTGATCCATGTGAATACTTTCAAATATGTGGAAATGGAGGGTGAGATGGTTGAAACTCCGTGTCAAATATTTGAAGTTGTTCCTTGCTCTGATCCTGTTCCTCAGTCTGTCCCTGTTCCTGAAAGAGTTCATATGGTTACTAACATACCTCCTGCAATGGCCTCCCTCAAAGATGCTAAGGTTGTGGTTGCAAAAGGTGGTTCTGCTATTTGGGGTCAGCTTCCTAACATCCCTTACAAGTCTGACAAGTTTGGTTTGGGTTTTACTGCAGAATCTCAGAAGGTTGTTCGTCATGCTCGTGCTGTTCGTATCACCAATCAATGGGTCATAAGAGATCAAATCAATGTCGTGGGTGACTGTAATGAAGACTACAACCTGGATGATTGGAACTTTCATACCATGGGTGATGGGCTCAACAATTGGAAGACTGAAGACGTTATTCCTATCTCCTTTAGTCAGGAGTAAATACTATTACTGTGTTTTTATTTTAAGTTTGTAATTTCGAACAATTAAACTTTTAAGCCTTGTGTCTTTCTCGGGGCACAATGGTATGCTTGTTTCGGGATGTCATTTCATTTGCATACTTCATTCAATAAAAATCAATGGACGTTTCGTTTTCGTAAATATTGTGTTTCTTGTCTTTTCTTTTTATTTCTATTTTATCAGCTATGTGTTCTTACACACACCTACATCACTAAAATGCAGATCCTTATCCACTCTGGATCCTGTTGATAACAATTCTCCTATTGCCAATTATAATTTCGAGAATCCAATCTATCAAGATGAAGATGGAAAGGAGGAAGCTTGTGAAGTACCTGTAGAGCTTGCTAGGTTGTTACAACAAGAAGAGAAAGTTATACAGCCACATGAAGAGCCAATCGAAGTTGTGAATCTGGGAACGGAAGAAAACAGGAAAGAAGTCAAGATATGGGCTAAATTAGAGGATGGTGTTAAGAGCAGACTAATTCAGATGTTACGTGGCTATGTGGAGATCTTTGCTTGGTCTTATGAAGATATGTCAGGGTTGGATACAGACATTGTGGTTCACCGTTTACCGGTAAAAGAAGATTGTCGTCCAAAGAAGCAGAAGGTTCGTCGCATGCGCCCTGAAATGTCAGAAAAGATTAAAGCAGAGGTGATGAAACAGTTTGATGTAGGGTTCTTAGTTGTGACTTCTTATCCTCAATGGTTTGCAAATGTGGTACCAGTACCTAAGAAGGATGGTAAGGTACGTATGTGTATATATTACAGAGATCCGAATAAGGCCAGCCCTAAAGATGACTTTCCACTTCCTCATATTGAAGTTCTGGTAGACAACACTGCTCAGCATAAAGTATTCTCTTTCATGGATGGTTTCTCTGGTTACAATCAGATCAAGATGGCACCTGAAGATATAGAGAAGACTACATTTGTTACACAGTGGGGCACCTTTTGTTATAAGGTGATACCATTTGGTTTGAAGAACGTCGGGGCAACATATCAGCGTGCTATGGTGGCTTTGTTTCACGATATGATTCATCATGAGATAGAGGTATATGTGGATGATATGATAGCCAGGTCCCAGAATGAAGAACAACACCTTGATCACCTGCATAAGCTGTTTGAGAGGTTGAAGAAATACAAGCTAATATTGAATCCAAACAAGTGTACTTTTGGAGTTAGGTCTGGTAAACTCCTGGGTTTCATTATCAGTGGAAAAGATATTGAAGTGGATCTTGCGAAAGTAAAAGCTATACAAGAGACGCCTGCTCCCCGTACTGAAAAGGAAGTTAGAGGTTTCTTGGGACGACTGAATTATATTGGAAGGTTTATTTCCCAATCTTCAAGTTGTCGAAGAAAGATCAGGTGATGGAATGGAATGATGAGTGCCAGATAGCCTTTGATGAAATCAAAAGATATCTCCTAGAACCTCCAATTTGATGCCACCAGTTGATGGAAGACCCTTGATTATGTACTTAACAGTATTAGACAACTCAATGGGGTGTGTTTTGGGGTAGCATGACGAGTCTGGTCGAAAAGAGCAGGCAATATACTAACTTAGCAAAACGTTTACCGACTGTGAAACAAGATACTCACTGCTCGAGAAAACTTGCTGCGCTTTGGCATGGGCTGCTCGCCGACTAAGACAGTATATGTTGACTCATACTACCTTGTTGATTTCAAAGATGGATCCAATCAAGTACATATTCGAGAAACCTGCTCTCTCCGGACGAATAGCAAGATGGCAAATTATTTTAACAGAATATGATATACAGTACACTACTCAAAAGGCCATCAAAGGAAGTGTTGTAGCTGATCATTTGGCTTCCCCGATGAAGACATTATGATTATTACCAAAGAACCTGGACATATGACGGACCTGAACAGGGATCCCGATGGACTATGGTTTTTGATGGAGCTTCTAATGCGCTTGGTAATGGTGTTGGTGTTGTGATCATTTCCCCTGAAGTTTGTCATACCCCAATTACTGAAAGACTTTGTTTCTATTGTACCAATAACATGGATGAATATGAGGCATGCATCATGGGTATCAAAGCTGCCATTGAGATGAAGATTCACTTTCTGGACGTATATGGAGATTCAGCCCTGGTAGTTAGACAGATTAAAGGAGATTGGGATACCAAGCATGAAAATATCATTCCTTACAGAGAGCATGTGTTGTCCTTGATCCCATATTTTGAAGAGATTACCTTTGGACATATTCCCCGAGGAGAGAATCAGTTGGCAGATGCATTAGCCACCATGGCATCTATGTTTGAGATTAGCTGGGATGATGAAGCTCCCAAGATCACTATTGACAGATTTGAGAAACCTGCATACTGCAATGAGATTGACACTGAAGAAGTAGAGGAAAAGCCTTGGTTTTATGAAGTGAAAAGATATCTTGAAGCTCAGGAGTTCCCTGAAGGGGCATCTGTCAAAGATAAGAAGTTTCTGAGGAGGTTTTCTGCTAAATTCTTCTTGAGTAATGGAATTTTGTACAAGCGCAATCATGATTCGACTTTGCTTCATTGTGTGGATAAGAAGGAAGCAACATAGATTATGGAAGACATGCATGATGGGACCTTTGGCACTCATTCTAGTGGTCATACCATGGCAAAAAAGATATTGAGAGCAGGTTACTATTGGTCTACTATGGAAGCTGACTGCTATCAACATTCCAAAATATGTCACAAGTGTCAAATTTATGCTGACAAGGTGCATATACCTCCAGTTCCATTGAATGTGTTGACTGCTCCTTGGCCTTTTGCCATGTGGGGCATTGATATGATTGGTGAGATCAAGCCTACTGCTTCTAATGGGCATCGTTTCATCCTGGTTGCCATTGATTACTTTACAAAGTGGGTAGAGGCAACCTCATTTGCATCTGTTACTAAGAATGGTGTGGCTCGATTCATTAAGAATAATCTCATATGTAAGTATGGCATCCCTGAAAGGATTATCACAGACAATGGCTATAATCTAAACAACACTATGATTACTGATCTCTACGCGCAGTTCAAGATTAAGCATCACAACTCTTCTCCGTATCGTCCAAAGATGAATGGGGTTGTAGAAGCTGCTAATAAGAACATTAAGAAGATTCTACAGAAGATGATTGTTACGTATAAGGATTGGCATGAGATGTTACCATTTTCTCTTCATGGTTATCGTACTACAATACGTACTTCAATAGGGGCAACCCCATTCTCCTTAGTCTATGGTATGGAAGCAGTTCTACCCATTGAAGTTCAGATACCTTCCTTAAGAATCATGAAGGATGCAGGCTTGGATGAAGATGAATGGATTCAGACTCGACTTGACCAGATAAATTTGATTGATGAGAAAAGGCTGGAAGCTGTTTTTCATGGTCAGATGTACCAGAAACGGATGATCAAAGCTTTTAATAAGAAGGTTAAGCAAAAGATATATCAGACTGATGACTTGGTAATCAAGCATATCATATTACCATAGGGTGATCCTAGGGGCAAGTGGACTCCTACATATTAAGGACCATTTGTAGTCAAGAGGGTATTCCCAGGAGGTACCATGATGCTTACTACCATGGATGGTGAAGACTTCCCACAGTCTGTAAACGTAGACATAGTTAAAAAATACTACGCATAAAAAGAGACCCGCTAGGTTGACTGGCCTAGGAAAAAATAAGGGCATCCCGGCGAACCAAAAGGGTTCGGGCAAAAATTAGGGATATATATAAAAAAAATGTACACCCGGCAAGTCGAAAACCTGAAAGGGCGGCTTGGGAAAAAAAGGGTATCCCGGTGGATTGAAAACCTGAAAAGGCAATCCAGGAAAAAGTTAGGGATTAAAGCGTATGACCATGTCTCGTTTGGATCACTCATGTAACCCCAACCAGTTGTGCTACCTGACTCAAGTTCGAACAGATAAAGCTCAATCCAATCGTTTCCATCTCAATAGCAAAGGATGAGATACTTGAAGATAATGGCAATAATGGAATTGAAACTCAATAGGATTATTTCTCACATAGTTGTTTTTCTTTGTTTTTTTACGATGAATTCCTTTTACTAGGATTTCTGTCTCCTTGTACAAACTTGCATGTGTATAGGTTATTTTCTAAAATAAATAAAATCTCGTCTTTGAATCCAGATTTACTTTTACCTCATTTACCTAAACGAAAACGTCCATTGGTTGTGTTTGAATGTATGTATGCTTTTGAATATGATTGATGTTTACCAGAAATGCATAAAATGCAGTAATAGTATTTACTAAGGACGAACGAAGGTAGGAATTCAACGAAGCTTCGCCGGTTCATCCCCATAGAGTAATCCTTATAGATATTTCAAGTAACATCTCCCCCCGGATTTATGTCCATCTCTTTTATCCTCAGTCAGGATACTCAGGAACTTATTCCTTCAATAAAAGCACGACGAACGAAGACGGGAGGTTATAAGTACCATACTATCAAACAAGATGGGAACGAAGTCCTCATATTCTTCAGCAACGAACCGAGATTTATTTTCCCTAGCCAGCAATTATTATACAAAGATATTCAGGCGCTTCAGGCTACATGATGCATACATGCATCATTTACATCATATCATAGCATACGCATCCGTAATGCATAAAACATTTACTTAAGTACATCATGCCATACATGCATACATATTGCATAAACTAACCTTTTCGTTTCAGGATAGTTGCAGGCAGATAAACACTATCAACAACTCAAAACAGTTCAGAGACGATCTATACGAAGATCTAGTACTGATACTTAATTTAGAGATAATCGCTACGAAGATTCATTTCTGATAACCAATGCTCAAGTTGTCCTTGGAAGGGTACGTAAATGATCTATACGAAGATCTAGTGCTTAATCCAGGATATTTCCAAGGGAGATAATCGTTACGAAGATTTATTTTCGATGGTCAACTATCGTTGGGATAGTGTGTAAATTTACTATACGAAGATCTAGCACTTAATCCAAGAGATTCTTTCAGCAGAAGTTCAGGAGCAATCGCCACGAAGATTTAATCCTGATATTCTTTTATCCTTGGGAAGGTATATAAATGGTCTATACGAAGATCTATTACCTAATCCGGGATATTTCCAGAAGAGATAATCGCTACGAAGATTTATTTCTAATGGTCTATGCAACAGTTTATCTGTGGGAGGGTACATAAATGATCGATAAGAAGATTCTGTACTTAGCCCAAGATATTACCAAAAGAAATTCAGAAAAGATCGCCACGAAGATTTGATTCTGATGCTTAAGTTAAAGTATGTTCCTAAAGATGGTTCAAAGTCGATCTATACGAAGATCTAAGTACTGACACCTAATGAAGGATATTTCCCCCAGAGATAATGCAGAGACGATCTATACGAAGATCTAGTGCTGACATTCAACTCAAAACCATGTTACAGGAAAGATTCAGAGACGGCCTATGCAAAGACATAGTACTGATACCCAATGACAACATGAAGATACTACCACCTTCTGATATTATGGGTGGCATCTATAAACCTATCTCCAGTTCCTCTGAGTGGCATCTTTAAGCCCACTCCAACATATACAACCACTTAGCTGGGTTACTTTACGCACCGGCGAGTGCAAACTTTTGGGCTTTTGTGTTCAATACCCTTCAACCTTCCAAGTCACGAATGGCACACATGCCAATCTAACCCCTCAAGTTTCAGAAAATTGAACAGGGGCAGCTGTTGCACCCCAAAATTTTCCCTCACCTAGACAAGACAATGTGTACTAAGGTGTCTCAAGAGGTTCACAAGGTTCACAAGGTATCTCAAGAGGTTCACAAGGTTCACAATTAGTCAGAAAGTTTGACAATTCCCTCAGACAAAGCATCCTCATAAGCAATGCATCCTAAACTAGATTTTTGAGTTTCATCAGGCTAAATGGATTTCCAAGGCTTCAAGTGAGCTTCATAACATCCAATATGTATTCAAGAATCCCTACTTCAAGTTTCAAGGCTTTCCCAAAAGGTTTGCTCAGTCAGATGATCAGATAGGATAAAATCAGTCAAAGCAGTCAAACCAAAGTCAAACTTCATGATTTTTTGCCAACATTAAGTATATGAAGTAAAATTCATCATTTTATCAAGGGTTGATCATGATTCATCAAGGAAGTTTCAGATCATCAAGAATCAAGAGTTTCTAAATTAGGGTTTTCATAGGAAAGGTCAACTGAACTTTGACCAGCCATAACTTTCACATGCTTCATCAAAAATTTTCCATTCGAAGCTCATTTTGAAGGAAATTTAATTCTCTACAACTTTCTGTCTCATAAGCCAAGCCCAAAAATGCTTCATTTGGAAGGTATGAGCTAAGACATTATAGGTCATTTTAAAAGTCAACAAAAAGTCAACATCTTCCAAAGGGCACAACTTGAAAATGGTAAAGGATATGGACATGAGACCAAAGTGGTTGGTTAGAGGACTCTCTAAGCTTTACAAAATGTCCAAGAACACCTTCATAGCCTTAAAATTTAGGGAGATATGTGTTTGCAAAGTTGGGAAATTTTTGGGAGGTTTATGAAGCAAATAGGGCCTTAAAACCAAATTTCTCCAAATGGGCTTGCAATGTTGTGGTCCAATCCATACAAGGACCTCTAGCACGACCCAAAGCAACCAAATTCTGATTTTTTATTATTTATTTATTATTTATTTTGATTTAATCCATTAAAAGTCAAATTAAATTTAAATAAAATATAAAAATCAATATTTGGACATGATTCTTCTTCTAGAAATTCTTAAAAATCAATTTAAGTTGATTGGAATCATGTAAAATCAGATTGACCCAATTTAGAAAGGTTTTATAAGATTTTTTGAATATTTGAAAGAGGTGAATCTTCATGATCAAGTAATCTCTTAAAAGCCCAAAAATCCAGCTCCTTTTGACCTAATTCTACTCCATACATATACACAAGCTGATCACAAACATAAAGGGACGAATTGGCTGCCTCCAAGAGTAAGAACAAAGCTTCAAATTTTCACCAAAAAACTCACAATCGGATTCTTATTTGCAGGCTATATCAAAGTATTTTGAAGGTTTCAATATGTTCCTTGAGCATCCATGATACTATGTCAATGCTTTACATCATCAAAATCATCCTTGAATGCATAAACCGAATCTCTTTTGTTCTTGATTTTGAAATTTTCGATTTCACCTATTTAGCTAACATAAACTAATTTTGTCGTTTGATTTGTGTTAGTCATGATCTATAGATGGGTTCTGGACAGTTTCTTGAAGAATCATAGCCTAGAACATGAACTGCCATTATTAGGGTTTCGTGTTTAAAATTGGGGGTTCCTGAAATACCACATATAAATGAATTCTAAGGACATAGATGGACTGCGTGAATCATAAGGAACTCATTGGTATAATTGATTTGATGAAATTGTACTTGTTGATTAGTGTTTGAGTTTCGCAGGTTTAAAACGCAAGAAAATTCGCAGGTAAATCCCTGGGAAAATTCGCAGGAAAACCTGCGAATCCTGAGGAAGAAGATGATGAAATTGGCGCTGAAAATTAAAATTTGAAATTTGTTTTATCTTATAATGTTTTATTGTTGATTATGTGTTGAACGCGCCCCATGTGGCTCAGCTGGTTGGAGTGTTTGTGTATCATTGTAATGGTTTTGGGTTCGAATCCCCCTAGGCCATTTTGTTTTTTTGCGTTTTATTGATTTTTTGCAGGTTGATAACAAAAGGATTAGTACCCAACATATAGTCACCAAGACGCGCATGGCCTGGTGGTGGTGGTGTTGGACCAGAGGGTGGAAAGCCTAGGGCCTGGGTTCGAATCCCAGCCCCAGGTATGTTATTTTTTTCAATTTGTTTTGTATTTTCATTTATTTATATTTATTTAATTCATTTAGTTTCTTAAAAATAATTTCTAAATAAATATTATAATGTTTTCTTATTAAAACTTCATATTTTCAAAAACTATAATTTATTTTCTCAAATTTAAAATTGTTTCTATTTATTTTATAAAATATTTATATATATAATTATTATCTTTTTTTTGTAAATAGATTAATAATATATTATAATTATAATCAAAACCCTAATTTAGCTAACCCTAATTTTCTTAACCCTAACCCTAATTTTTTCTTAACCTTAATCTTTAACCTAATTTTTTTTATAAACCCTAATTAAATCATTAATCATTATTCTTAATATGTAAATAAATTTTTATTTGTTTATTATTATTAAAACTTATTGTCTAATTAATTTTAAAAAAACTTTTCTAATATTAATTATTCTTGCTAATTTTTTTTTTTTTTTATATTCTAACTTTTATTCTTATCTTTTTATTATTACTAACATTTAATTATTGCTTATTTATTATTATTATTATATTTATCATTATTATTATTTCTCGATTATATTGTAATTGTCCCAAAGCCTTGTAATATTTATAGGTTTATATTTTTGCTTTATTTTTATTGTAAATATATATATATATATATATATATATATATATATATATATATATATATATATATATATATATATATATTGTATGGTTAGTAATTTAGGGAGTGTACAATATGTTTGTAATTAAAAATTAACTTATATAAGATAAATATTTGAATATGAACACGCACACACGTAAGTCGATCTTTGATCGCCATCTTGCACTTCCTGGGGTTGCCTCTCAGTTGCCTATTTCAAAAGGTCAAGTAGGGTGTCTTAAGTAAGTCCCTTTCATAAATATCATCAAGTCCCTTCAGTTTATAAGATCAAGTCCCTTTGAGGTTGCCTACGATAAATGATCTTGTCCCTTCGAATAAAAAATGATAAGTCCCTACGAATTGTTAAAGACACCTTACAGTTGCCTATATCCAGATGTCCCTACACATGTCCTTTAACATCCAAGGTAATGACTACATATTCCTTAATAATAGGGATAGTCTTACCATTGAAAGAACATAAGAACAGTAAAGACTTAATATAGGGTAGGTTTCTCTTAATTACTTGCTCATCTTTCAAAATACTCTTTACACCACACATTTCAAACGAAATTTTCAAAAACAAGGCTTTGTATACATCCATACGAGGATCATTACAAAGTACTTAGAAAGTTTTTTTAATCACACACTACACTCTTGCAAACAAACAAAGTGAGCTATGTAACTAATAGCCCATGGATAACCATGGATATAAAGGGTGCTAATACCTTCCCTTTGTATAACCTACCCCCCGAACTCAAAATCTTTTAAGGTCTTTCCTGTTCTTTTATGTCCTTTCCTTTTGGATAAAATAAAAGTCGGTGGCGACTCTTGCTATCCGCAACATTTATAGAAAGTCAGTTCTCCCACCGTGTTACAGCATGGTCACCTACTGGATCTAGTCACTTCAGGGTTCAATGAAGACATGATGAGTGTCCTATTTCAGTTCTTTGATCCTAAACATCATTGCTTCACATTCCCCGATTATCAGCTGGTTCCTACAATGGAAGAGTTCTCCAAACTATTGGGTATACCTATCCTTAATCAGAAACCCTTCACAGGCTTAGAGAAGGAGCCTAAATCTGAAGTCATTGCTGCAGCCCTACATTTGAAGAAATCAGACATTGTCCTAGAAACGAGAAGTGGAGTTAAGGGTATCCTTGCCAAGGTATTGATGGAGAAAGCTCAAGTGTTCTTGAAGGATATGAGTTATGATGCTTTTAAGGAGATCTTGGCCTTATTAATCTATGGCCTAGTGTTGTTCCCTAATCCAGACCAGCTCATAGACGTACACGCCATCAACATATTTCTGACTCGTAATCCAGTGCCTACATTACTTGGAGACATCTTACACTCTCTTCATACCCGTACTACAAAGGCACGAGGAACTCTGATGTGTTGCATACCTTTATTGTCCATGTGGTTTATTTCTCACCTTCCTCGATCAGTGATGAAGAAGGAACAAGGGTTCAGGTGGTCCAAGAGGATTATGTCACTTTCTCATTCAGATATTCATTGGTGCTCTCGATCTATGGAGAATGTTACTATCATTGACCGTTGTGGGGAGTTCCCTAATGTGCCACTCCTTGGCATAATAGGGGGCATTACCTACAACCCTTCTTTAGCTCTACACCAGTTTGGTTATGCCCAAAGTGATGGTCCTCATGATATGCTTATTCAGGGTATTATGTTCGACTACGACAACGATCTACAAAGTTACCGGCAAAGGTTTATACGAGCTTGGGGTAAAGTGAACAAGGTTGACAGCAAGACTCTGGAACCAAAGTACTCCATTCCTATGGAACCTTGTCTCAGATGGGTACGAGCACGTACTCAGACTCTCATGATGCCATATCTTTCTATCCTGCCAGTTACCATGGAGCCTGTTGCTGAAGATGATACTCCTTATATCATCCTTCATCCAAACATGCCCACTCATATGGAAGAGTTGCAGAGGTCCTGGATCCAGTTGAAGGAACAAAGGGATACTTTTGAGACTTATTTCAAAGCTAGTTAAGAAAGAATCCTGGAGCTGACAAGACAACTTCGCGAGGAGCGAAATCTCAACACATACCTCAATGCAAAGAGGAAACGTCCATGGGAGACTTAAAACCCCATCTTTGTATTTATTTCATTTTGTTGTAAGCCCAAGAGGCAAACAAGTTTATTACTTACTAATAAAAGTTTACTTTCTGGTTGTTTAAACAAATTTAAATCACGCGGTCCTTGAAAACATTGCATATGCATCTACATACCATATCATTGCATCACAGGTTTCTTATGAACAGGTATCTTATATTCTCGCTATTAATTTCAGCACAAATGGCTCTCGAAAAAACTGTCAAAGATCTTCAAGCTCAAAATGCACAATTTCAAGAGCTGATCCTGAACTTGTCCAAGGGACAAGATGAGCTGAAGGCACTTCTGACTAAGAAGAAGAAGAAGACTAGAAAATCAGGGGGCCTCATCAACCTAGGTAGAAGATTCAAAGGTCCTATCAAGACAAAAGAAGAGGTTGAGGATTTTGAGTTTGAGAATTCTGAGAAAGAAGGAGGTAGTCTCCATGATACTGTGGAAGATTCTGATTCTGAGGCGAACTATTATCATGATCCTGCTAGTGAGGAGAAGTACAAGATGTTGGTAGACAGAATGAACGCTATGGAACTACAAAAATCTTTTGGGCTTTATTTTGAAGATTTGAGTTTAGTTTCTAGAGTGGTTATATCTATTGGATTCAAGGTTCCTATTTTTGTGGTGTATGATGGTGTTTCATGTCCTAAACTGCATTTGAGGTCCTATGTCCGGAGGATTCAACCACATACTGCTGACAAGAAGTTGTGGATTCATTTCTTCTAAGAGAGTTTATCTGGAGCTCAATTGGAATGGTATTATCAACTTGAAAGTGTTAATATTCGTGATTGGAATGATCTTACTGAGGCCTTCTATAGGCAATACCAATATAATGCTGATTTAGCACCAACTCGCATGAAACTCCAAAGCATGTCTATGGGTGCTAAGGAGAGTTTCAAAGAGTATGCCCATAAATGGAGAGACCTGGCTGGCAGAGTTCAACCTCCTCTGACTGACAGGGAGCTGGTGGATATGTTTATGAGTACGCTGAATGGTCCTTTTTATAGTCAACTCATTGGAAGCTCATCATATGGTTTCACTGAGCTGATAATGACTGGAGAACATGTGGAAAGTGGTATAAGAAGTGGTAAGATACAGGTGGGTGCCTCTTTATCAAGCACTGCTAAGAAGCCCCCTAGTGGAAAGAAGGAGTCTAATGCTGTGTATGGTCAACATAGTCGTAACAGGAGTCACCAATCTGTGGGAGCAGTTCACATCTCCAATCCTGCCCCTACAGCACCAGAGCAACAACAAAACAATCAACAAAATCCTAGAAGACAGTTCACCAAGATCAAAATGTCACTGGCCCAAGCCTTGCAACACATGTTGAAAGGGGAACTAATTACTTTAAGGGATCCTCCTCAGAATCCTAATACATCCTCTCCTCGGTACAATCCTAATGCAAGATGTGCATATCATTCTAATAGCCCGGGACATGACACCAACAATTGCTGGGTGCTGAAAAATAAGATTCAAGACATGATCGAAGCTGAGGAAATTGAATTTGACCCTCCTGGGACCCCAAATGTGATCACTTCTCCTATGCCCAATCATGAGAAGACTGTTAATGTTGTTGATGAGGTTTCACATGTTTCCTCAGTAGCAAATTTGACTACTCCTCTGTCCATTATCAAGAAGAAGCTGGTGCAGGCTGGGTTTTTTCCAGGTTACAATGAAGACTGTTTTTACTGTGCCTATAAACCTGATAGCTGCTGGAAGTTGAAGGATGGTATTCAACGCCTCATGGACAATTACATTATATTGTTTGAGAGGACTCCTTCTATGGAAATTATGTGTGAACATATGACTCGAAACACGAAGCTTGAAGATGTAGCTATGGTTGATAAAGTACCAGTGAAAATTACCTCCAAAGGTCCTGTCAGGATCACCTCTAAAGGTCCTTTCAGGATTACTGCTGAAGGCCCTGTGAAGACTGTTGCTGAAGCTAGAGTGGCTCCCATGATCATTACCACTCCTGTCCATGTTCCTTATACTTCTGATAAAGCTATACCATGGAATTATGGATCTGATGTTTATATCCATGGTGTCAAACAAGAACCTTTGACTGATGCACCCGTTACTGATGTTAGTCTTGATGTGGACAACATTGCTGGATCTAGTAAGGTCCACCAGAAGTGGAAGAATCTTTTCCCCTCAAGATACCTCTAAAAGTGCAGTTACACCAACTCATACCTCTAATTCTGAGCCAAGAACTGATGCTCGGGGCAAAGCTCATGTGGTTGAACCTGTGCAAGCTGAGTCACCTACTACTGAGAATCTTTCTAAATAGATGGAAGAAGTACTGAAGATCATTCGCAAAAGTGATTATGATATTGTTGATCAGTTGGGGCATACTCCCTCCAAAATCTCCATGTTATCTTTGCTGCTGTGTTATGAGGCCCATGCTAAAGCCTTAATCAAGTTCTTAAAGGCTGCTCATGTGCCAAATGAAATTTCTGTGGATCAATTTGAGAATTGTGTTGCACATCTGACTAGTGATAATAGTTTGGGCTTTTTTGATGTTGATCTGACTCTTGCCAAGAGAAATCATAACAGAGCTTTACATATCTCCATTGAATGTAGGGGCAATACTTTGTCTCATGTACTGATGGACAATGGTTCTTCATTAAATGTGCTCCCTAAAGAGGTTCTGGACAAGCTCAGTCCTGAGGATGTTGTTTTAAGACCAAGTGATGTGGTGGTGAGGGCCTTTGATGGTTCAAGAAGAGTGGTATATGGAGAAGTAGACCTCCCAATCAAAGTAGGCTCTCAAGTTTTCAACTCTACTTTTGTTGTGATGGATATTTGTCCTGCGTATTCTTGTTTGCTTGGGCGCCCCTGGATCCATGGGACAGGTGCTGTGACTTCCACCTTGCATCAGAAGTTGAAATATCCGGTGAAAAACAAAATTGTCACTGTTTATGGTGAAGAAGAGTACATGGTTAGCCATGTGAATACTTTCAAATATGTAGAAATGGAGGGTGAAATGGTTGAAACTCCGTGTGAAACATTTGAAGTTGTTCCTTGCTTTGCTCTTGTTCCTCAGTCTGTCCCTGTTTCTGAAAGAGCTCATGTGGTTACTAGAATACCTCCTGCAATGGCCTCCCTAAAAGATGCTAAGGTTGTGGTTGAAAAAGGTGGTTGTGCTATTTGGGGTCAGCTTCCCAACATCCCTTACATGTCTGACAAGTTTGGTTTGGGTTTTACTGCAGAATCTCAAAGGGTTGTTCGTCGTGCTCGTGTTGTTCGTATCACTAATCAAGGGGTCATAAGAGACCAAATCAATGATGTGGGTGACCATGGTGAAGATTACAACCTGGATGATTGGATCTTTCCTACCATGGGTGATGGGCTCAACAATTGGAAGGCTGAAGACATTATTCCTATCTCCTTTAGTCAGGAGTAAATACTATTACTGTGTTTTGTTTTAAGTTTGTAATTTCGAACAATAAAACCTTTTAAGCCTTGTGTCTTACCCGGGGCACAATGGTATGCTTGTTTCGGGATGTCATTTCATTCGCATACTTCATTCAATAAAATCAATGGACGTTTCGTTTTCGTAAATATTGTGCTCCTTGTTTTTCTTTTATTATTATTTTTGTTTTATCAGCTATGTGTTCTTACACACACCCACATCACTAAAATGTAGATCCTCATCCACTCTGGATCTTGTTGATAATAGTTCTACTATTGCCAATTATAATTTCGAGAATCCGATCTATCATGCTGAAGATGGAAAGGAGGAAGATTGTGAAGTACCTGTAGAGCTTGCTAGGTTGTTACAACAAGAAGAGAAAGCTATACAGCCACATGAAAAGCCAATCGAAGTTGTGAATCTGGGAACTAAGGAAAACAGGAAAGAGGTCAAGATAGGGGCTGAATTAGAAGGTGGTGTTAAGAACAGATTAATCCAGATGTTACGTGATTATGTGGAGATCTTTGCTTGGTTGTATGAAGATATGCCATGGTTGGATACTGACATTGTGGTTCACCGTCTGCCGGTAAAAGAAGACTGTCGTCCGAAGAAGTAGAAGGTTCGTCGCATGCGTCCTGAAATGTCAGAAAAGATTAAAGTAGAGGTGATGAAACAGTTTGATACAAGGTTCTTAGCTGTGAATTCTTATCCTCAATGGGTTGCAAACGTGCGGTGTACCTAAGAAGGATGGCAAGGTACGCATGTGTGTGGATTACATGGATTTGAATAAGGCTAGTCCTAAAGATGACTTTCCACTTCCACATATTGATGCTTTGGTAGACAACACTGCTCAACATAAGGTATTCTCTTTCATGGATGGTTTCTCTGGTTATAATCAGATTAAGATGGCACCAGAAGATATGGAGAAGACTACATTTGTTACACAGTGTGGTACTTTTTGTTATAAGGTGATGCCATTTGGTTTGAAAAACACTGGGGCAACATATCAGCGTGCTATGGTGGCTTTGTTTCATGACATGATTCACCATGAGATAGAGGTATATGTGGATGATATGATAGCCAGGTCCCAAAATGAAGAACAACACCTTGATCACCTGCACAAATTGTTGGGAGGTTGAAGAAATACAAGTTAAGGTTAAATCCAAACAAGTGTACTTTCGGAGTTAGGTCTGGTAAACTCCTGGGTTTCATTGTTAGTGGAAAAGGTATTGAAGTGGATCCTGCAAAAGTAAAAGCTATACAAGAGATGCCGGCTCCCCGTACTGAAAAGGAAGTTAGAGATTTCTTGGGACGATTGAATTACATTGCAAGATTTACATTGCACAAACAGCTTTCCAATCCCCCAGGGAGGCCTTCAAACTAGCTTGAGAAATCAGGAAGTCCAGATGAAAACCAGGGATCCCAGCTTTAGAGGTCATATGCTGCTCAATCAAAGCAGGTTCCAGGTGCAAAGCTTTTGCTATCTCTCCATTGCTGGGAAAGACCATTTCAGGGTTGAAAGGGATTTCTCTCTTGATAGGCAAACCAACCAAATATGAGTATTCTTCCAAAAGAGGACCCAACTGAAAGTCTTGAAAGGTGAAACATCTCAATGGAGGATCATAAAACTGAATGCAGGTGTGGATGAGGCTCCTCTGAGAAGGGTCCAGATCCATAACCATGTCCAGTATATCTCCATAACTCTCCCTGAACAAAGGAATGCGATCTGGAGTGATCAGGGTTTGGATCCTCCTGATGTCTGATAAGTCTGGTTGGAAGAAATGATAGGTGATATTGCTCTTCTTTGGAGCCATGATGCTGAAGACTGGGTAGAGTGCTGATGACAATGCTGAAGTAGAGAAAACCACTGACTGGCTGGTGCTGAAGCAGACAGCTAAACTGAAGCAGATGCTGGTGAAGATGGGTCAAAGCTGCAGATGGGGTCAAAACCAAAACCTGATGAAAATGGATACCCTGAAAAACAAATAAGCACATGTTAATATGATGCAATGAGGATGTATGCAAATGATATGCAAAGGGTTTGTGACTGAGCTGGATCTGGATAAACTGCCTTGGCATAGATCCATGTGTGTTCAAGAATTCCGGATGGAGGTCTATAATTCCAGTAACCAAGGTGGGGGACTCAAATAAAGAGCCACATGTCCAGGGTTTTAGAATCACAAGAACTATCCAACATGGAGCATTCTTGACAAAGTCAAAGTAACAGGGTATTCTGAGGTCAAGGTACCTGCAAACCTGTAAACAGCCCAACCCCCTCACAGGTAGTGATCTAGAACAAGGATCCTCAGACTTGGATCAGTTATGAGAAGTGTAAACACTTCTAACCCGGAGGTACAGTGTTTACAATAACCATAACAATTCCTCCTCTAATTCACCTCAATTTCTGAAGGTCAATACTAAAAGGTCATCCAGACTTAGCAGGCTTCCCAGATCCCCCTAGCACTACAGGAAATCCGTAGCACAGAGTTCTCAAGAAGAAACCCATATCTGAACCGTGTTTCATATTCCCGCACCAGACCGAAATGGAATGGGAAAGAATATGATTCACTCTAGCCTAGGTGTCACTCAGGTCCCAGGTATAGGACCTTGGCTCTCAATAGAACCCCACCCACCAAAACAAAACCAGATCCAGCCAGCAGCATGACAGTATGATAAATGAAAAAACAGTAAAGAAAGCAATAAATAAAGCTGTACAGAAAGCAGTAAATAAAGCAAATATACACATACAAATAGCACATAACACCCCCAATAAACACAAATCAATCAAGCGCTAGGAGGAACCCACAAAAAGAACCAGAAGTCCTGGTTGCAGTATAAGGGTCCCCAGCAGAGTCGCCAAGCTGTCGCTCCCGACAAATGAAAATGGGTCAGATGAAGGTACAGACGCGAACGGTCGGCGAAGGAAACAGTGAGAACACACAGCCGTGAACTCACTGGAGATGAATAGAGTCGCCAGCTAGGCATTTTTATCCCGGAGGAAAGGCAATGCTGCATAGACCTAGAAAAAGATGGATAAGACGGTTGCGAACCAGAGAGACTGAGAAAGGGGGTTGGTTACAACCTGGGAAGGTATTAGCACCCAGATTGTCCGCCGTACTCGACGGGATCCACGCTTAAAAGATTTGTGTTTTAAAGGGGTAGTGTCAGTGCAATCTGTGTGTAAAATAGCTGGAAAAGAATGTACAGGTGTCAGTGTAAAGAAATGTGATGTGTATAAATGTACAGTGTCAGTGTGAGATCAGGAATGAAATACTCAAGAATATGAGGCTAAAGAATGAAGCTGGAAGGAGGGGGAATGAACAGAGACTTTTGTTCGATAACCGTTAAGTTATGCCTACGTATCCTCTCGTGCAATGAGGAAGTCAGAACACCGTAGTTCGACCCAAAGAGACTGAAAGGAATTGACTTGTGAACTGCTTGCTTGTCAATACTCAAGTGTATGACCTGTCTGGCTCAGGTGCAAACTGTCTTGCATTAGACGGAAGAAGCGAGTTCTCGATTGTGAATGAAGGTGATGAGAAAAGAATCCCGGAGGAGACGATTATTGTTTGTTTTTGCATTTTCAGTCTTTTATTGCTTTTGAAAGTTTGTCATAAGATAATGAGCTTAAGCCTAAACCAATGGGTTAGTAAACTCATCACATCTTCCCTCTGATTAGGGGTAATGAGAATACCTTAAGTGTGAAGTCAGATTCTCACACTTAATCACCTTTGGTGTAGGATTAAGATCATTAACCTATTTGTGATTATTTAGATGTTTTTGTGGTTTTGTTTAGTGTTAGGTAATGAGGTTAAGCCATAATCAAGGATTAAACAGACTCATTACACCATCCTAAAAGAAGGATAATAGATGAGAGAGTTTAAGCTGAGGAAAGCTCCTCAACTTAATCCATGATTAGGGATTAAACCCATGACAAAACAAACCTTTAGCTAAGTGGATTTTATTAATGGCATGATGATGAAGTGTTTTTTATGATTTGGAAGACAACTTGAGGGGGACTTGTCCATTAACTTTAGGGTTAGTCCTTCTTAACCAATTAAGGAAGAATTAGAACCCTAATGCAAGGCCCAAGTTACAAGTGTAATGTCTTGATGATTATTAGATGGATTAATTAAGAGATTTCAACACCTTAAGGGTCCAAGACTTAGGATTAAAGTTATACACTCCATTCTAAAAGAAGGATGCAGGCATGATCTTAATCACAAAGTCTTAAAGCCTTGAGGGTTTAGTCCCTGATTATGAGATGAGAAGAGATGACTCAAGGAGAGACACAAAGGTAAAAACTATGGGGGAGACTAATCAAAACCCTAATTCATTATCATGCTTGGTTGGTCCTAATGTTTGTGAGGTTTTCAAGAACAATCTTCAGATGAACCACCAGGAAGCAGATGAACAAGATCAAGAGAAGCAAAGTGACTTGCTTCATTCAAGAAGTCAAGTCACTTGAAGAAAGAAAGTGGGAGAAGGAAGAATGAGCAAGCTCAAACTCAAACACAAGTAAGAATGCAGCAAGGTATGCAAAAGAAGATGAGAAGAAAAGTTATGAGAAGTGAAGGCAAATTCACTTCTCAAGATTACTTACCACCTGAAATGTTAGAAACAAATGCAATGCAATGCTAGATGAAATGAAATGACATGATGCAAAGCAAAACCAGAAGCATGGTGATGATGATTATGATGTTATGAAGTGCTGCAAACATGAGGCAAGGCAAAGGGATGCTCATACAAGATCATGAATGCAAATGATGCAAGCTAAGGAGCATGAACAAGCATGAAATGTTATGAATCATACAAGACAAATGGCATGGCAAATATGCAATGTAATGGTCAATGATGCTTCATACATGTCTTAAGATGTCAAGTGAATCATAAGAATGCACAAAATGCAATGACAAGTCATGTTATGCAAGGAAATGCAAAGGGGATGCAAGAGAAGGCCCAAATTAGGGTTCATGGATCAAACATCAAACACAAACCAAAAACAGAAGCAAACCTTAAACTAAAAAATGGAAAATGGTACCCAAAGAAACCCTAGGCCTATAATGAACCACTGCCCAAAGGGGAGCTCTCAACTCTCAACCAAACTCAAATTATGAATTTTGCAAGTTATTAGGGCTTTTTAGGGTTTGTAACAAAAGAAATGCCAATCAATTAGAAAATGTAAAATCAAATCATGGCCTTTTTATCCTTGAAAGTTCATGCTAAATGGAAAACAATGCAAGAAGAATCAATGTCTCAACCTTCACCAATAGGCAGAAATGAATTTTCAAACTTATGAACAAAATAATGCATCAAAAATGATTTAATTCAATGAAAAATTCTTAAAATGCATCAAGATCAAAAAATAAATTTGGTTTGAAGGTTGGACAATGTTTCTAAATGTCTTAGAACATTTCATGAATTTTTTTGTAATTTTTAAATACCTAAAGGTATTTTTAATTAATTAATTCTCATTAATCAATTAAAAATAATCTTTTAAATATTTAAAAATACCTTTTTAATGATAAAAAATAAAATAAAAATGTTTTTGTGTCATAAAAATTAATAAAACCTTAAAGAAAAAGTTTCATAATTTTCATGATTTTTTTGCTATTTTAAATAAATTGTACAAATTAAATGGAATAAATATGAATAAAAATCAAATGAAAATAAAAGTAAACAGAACGCGTGGCCAGGATTTGATCTGAGGGAGATTGGGTTGACTTGGCGCGCTATCTAGTGGTCCAGATTTAAACTTCCTAAATTCAGTTAATTAAACTAATTAAACCTAATTAAATTAATTAAGTGGAAATTAAGGTTAATGAAGCAATCTGGTCCCTTGGTCTACGCGCGGGAAGGGCAATCCAATGGCCCAGATTTAAAAAACACTAATGACTGGCTAAACCCTAATTAGGGCAGGGTAAACTCAGACGGCCGGAACAGTGGTTCCGGTCGTCTTCTCCGGCGTATCACAAACCCTAGAAAACGATTCAGGCCACCATTCAACAAATTTCCTGCCCAGAAACAACCCCCCATCCTAACTAAACCTCAATCCAAGATCAAAATACATTTATCTAACATGAACAAAGAGAATCGAAACGAAACGCATTCACGGGCCAAGTTTCAGAGATGCATAAAATACTCATTTCCACACCATTTTTGATTCTAATCATATCACAGTGATCCCCAGAGCATGTATTTTTGATTTGTAACAAAAGAAACAGGTTTTAAAAGGTTTGAAGTTTGAGACTACCTGAGGTGACAAGTCCTGTTTCTGAGCTTCCAGAGCCGTTTCTTGATGCAAGCTAGCTCTAATGGATCCCCTGGTGTCAATGGCAAGCTTGAAATGAAGTTTAGCAAGCTATCTCAATGGCTACCAAACTGGTGTAGCAGAGAATGACCTTGGTGTACAGGCTGTTTTAGGCCAGTGTAATGGGTGGTTTGGACTCCTCTAAGTATGCCTGACTTGTTGGTGAAGGAAGATGAAGTGTTTGAGGGATGGACAGTGAGATTCGAAGAGGACTGGTTCTGAGGATGAAGAATGGTGAGGTTCAAATCAGGCTTGATTCAGGCCTGAGCTTTGATGGTTTAGGGCCTATGGAGTGTACTGAGTTTAGTGATGAAGAAAGTTTGGGAGTTTCTTGGCTGTGGAGGCAGATTCGATGGATTTTGCAATGTGAAGGGATTTTGTGTAAGTGATGAATGAGTTGGTTTCAGCCCTTGTTCTTGTTATGTTCCACTTGCAAAATGAAATGATAAACAATTCTGATTGGTTGCTTGATGTGACATGGCCTGCTATGATAGGTGAGGCTACTTTTGCTAAAAATCCACTTTTGTGTAAGATAGGGCATGGCTCAAAGTTAAGCAAGTACAAGGCATGGCTGGTGCAGCAAAAGGTGATGGATAGGCCTAGCAAAGCTCAGCAGCCAATGTCATAAGTTGGTGAAGTGGTCATGAGTGTTTTGCAAGTTGGCTAGCTTTTGGTTCACATGTGATAAAGCCTTGTTACTCAAAGCAAACCATGAGCAAATTCAATTCAATTCTGATTTTTAGGACTTAGAGAATGTTTGTGTAATGGTTTGAAATGAATTAGAGGTCACATGATGCATTGGTCCAAGATTTTGCAAAGTTTCCAAATGAGGCATGCCTTGAAAATTAATGATTTTAACCAACTTTGCATGGCCATAACTTTTGATCCAAGAAGAGTTTGATCATGTTCTTGTACTTTTTGAAAAGGGAAAGATGAGATCTACAACTTTCATGACCAAAGTTTTTCCATTTGAAGCCTTTTTGGATCATGAATCAAGGCTTGAAAATTGACCTAAAATGGTGCATTCTTGAAAAGTCAACAAAACCCAAAAAGTCAACTTTTGCAAAAACCCTAAATTCTTGATTTCCATGAACTTCAAACTTCTTCCATGATCAAATAAAGATCATATACACTCAAAATGATGAAGACCACCCATTGGTTGGGTCATTGGGGGCCTCAGATGCCCTGATTTTACACTGACTTGTCTGAAAAGTCAACTCTTGATCAGATGACTTCCCCATGGAATTTCTTCATGAAAATTGATATGCATACTCCCTATACCATATAAAGATCAATGGAAACAAGAATGACCAAAAAATTTGGGGTTATGGCCTCTGAAACCAAAACCCTAATTTTCAGTCAACTGTGCAGTTCATCCTGGCTCTGCATCCACTCAAACCCTAATTCTTGTGATTCCTCTGCATTTTTGACTTTGTGAGGATGTAACATGATACAAGAACACACATGGACCCTTCTGAGATGATTGGTGGCCTTTGGAGTGGCTCAAGAAGCTTTGGGATTGCTCAAATCACAAACCCTAGGTGCAGATGACTTAGAAACTATGCAGTGAATCAAACATGAGGTATGAGATTGTATGATTGTGTTTATGCATATGAGATGATCACAAGTCATGTGTGAATGGGTGAGGGCAAATTTGGGGTGTTTACAGCTGCCCCTATTCAAGCATGAGTTAGCTGTGCAGGTTGTAAGTGGCGGCTTAACAGGCAAACAAGATAACTTGTGGTTGAATACCAAAGACAGTCCAAAATTTGCACTCACAGAATGGAGGAGAAAAGGGATATAGATTAAGTAAGGTATATTGTAAGTGTGGGCGACGGAAGACGACCGTCGAGCAGAGGACGACTGCTGGGTAAACGGGGACGGCCGACATGCTGGGGAAAGTGTGTAAAATAAAGCGATGACGGGGACGACCGACATGCTGGGGATAAAAGATAAAGCTAAGACGGGGACGGCCGACTAGCTGGGAAAACTAAGATAATATGATGGGGACGGCCATCAAGATAAAGTAGTAACATTCTCTGGGGATTGGTGAAACATGACGGGGACGGCCATCAAGTTCACAAAGGTAAAGTAACCAACGATGGGGACGGCCATCGGGTTAAAAAAGAAAAGGGACCACGACGGGGACGGCCATCGGGTTAAAGAATAAATGAAATAAACAGATGATGGGGTACGGCCATCAAGGGTGAAGGACGATCACCTAGCAGGGGACGGCTGCTCTGTTGGGCATGAAAGAAATATGATGGGGACGACCATCAAAGGTGGAGGACGACCACCTGGCAGGGTACGGCTGCCAAAATATCAACGATGGGGACGGCCATCGGATAGAAAAGGTCAACGATGGGGACGGCCATCGGACGAGCATGATGGAGGACGACCATCAAGAAGTGGAGGACGACCACTCAGCAGGGGACGGCTGCTCTCAAAGTTTATCATAACACAGGATGAGTGTTAGACAACTAAAATCAACAATGGGGACGGCCATTGGATAAAGTGATGAAGGACGATCATCAAAAGGTGGAGGACGACCACCTAGCAGGGGACGGCTGCTAAAATCAACGATGGGGACGGCCATCGGATGAGCATGATGGAGGACGACCATCAAGAAGTGGAGGACGACCACTCAGCAGGGTACGGCTGCTCTCAGAGGTATCATAACACAGGACGAGTGTTAGATAAAAAAGAAAATTTGTTGGCAATCTACTGGGGAGAGTAAACACGGACGAGCGTTTACATCCAAGAAACAAAAGGTATAAGTGTTTGGTATTGTGTATAGATTAAAGATGCGGACGAGCATCCTTAAGACTATGATACGGACGAGTACCATGCAGAAACAAACTGACACGTGCTCAGAGCTGATGATACGGACGAGTATCAACTGGTTAACGAGGAACACGGACGAGTGTTGCATCTGAAAGTATCCTTCTGGGGAATAGTAGATACAGACGAGCATCTATATTCACGAAGACATAAGTGTTTTGACACGGTGTATGGATTAAAGGTGCGGACGAGCATCCTTAAGACTATGATACGGACGAGTATCATGTAGAAACAAACATTAGACGCAATGTTCTGAGATGATGGTACGGACGAGTACCAACTGGTTAACAAAGAACAAGGACTACTGTCGAATCTGCGGGGATATACATGGTGTATATAAGATACGGACGAGTATCTGAGTAGGTGTACCAATGAGTAGTGAGTATATAATGTATAGGTGAGTGTTTATCTGCTGGGGATATGACACGGACGGGTGTCAGGAAAGTGTATATACAAGCATAGGCGACCACGCTGGGGATATGACACGGACGGGTGTCAAGAAAGTGTATAGGTATATGTAAGTGCAAAGAGGGTGTCTTTGGCTTCCTGCTGGTGACACGACACGGACGAGTGTCAGGATGTATCTGCAATACTGGTGATCTTGGTTTGTAAAGTGTATTCAGGCAACCTGCTGAGAAATGATGATACGGACGGGTATCAAAAAGGAGATATGCACTGGTGTTTGTGATATGGGGCAACTGCTTTTGCTGGGACTCTGATGGGGATGTATTCTGTATGCCGACAGATTGTCAATATTTACAAGCGTTCAAATCACAACATGACTCATGATTATGCTATGCATTTGATTTTTTGCCGTAATGCTCCGTATTAGACGGAATGCTACGCTCTGGGGGTGAATATGATGCGAATGCTATGATTATGCAAAGAGGCACCGATCCGGGATCCGGATCCCGTTGCTGCAAAGATCTCTGATCGATCTGCTTGAAGTGAACATCCCAGCTGGGGATGAGATCATTGATAGATCTGTAGTTGTATCTGCTTGGAGATATACGTCATCGATTGACATATTCTTATAATACGGGACCCAGCTGGGGTTTGTAGAAGCTTTCTTCACTCTGTTGTGATCTTCATGCCTTACTCTTCTGGATAGAGGCTGGAACTCTGTGGGAAGATGGTTCCCTGACTTCTGTATTCAGCTGAGGATGAAATGGCAACTCGGCTGGGGAATTGTGAGAGGCAACTCAGCTGGGGAGAGCAACAAGAGGCAACTCAGCTGGGGATAGAGCATTTTCGATGCTGAGATTGAGTGTATGTTGATTTGACAACTTTGCTGGGGAAGCGGGCACCCCCCAGTGCCAGGCGAGTTGATAATGATTTGCCAGTTGCTGAGACGTAACTTGCATGCCCCAGGTCGCGTTCTGGATACCTGCAATCCTGCAAAGATAAGGAAACGTACAAAAGGTCCCGAGGTATCCTTTACTGAGATTCCGTCATAGGAAATAAGTACTTTCGAGAGTGAGTATATTCCCTGCAAGCATGTGTTTTATTTTCAGAGAGAGGCATCTGTACTTATGCAATTGTGTTTTTAGAGACATCAGACAACTCTTTGCAAAACATAAATGTAAAACGAGACATGACTGAAAATCTGATTATATTAATTCGTGTGCCCTGAATTGGCAAGATACAGTCAGAGAAACATATCTCCTGAAATGAGGAGATTGTTACAAATTGAGAAATAAAGTGCTGGCGGTGCTGGCGATGCTTTCAAGGAGCTTCCTCTCCTGCTATGACTCGTATGACGATGACGTTCTTCTCGTCTTGCTTTCTGGAGAGAGTTGATTCTGATTGCAGCTTGATCCCTTGGAGCTTACCAAGTTGTAGGTGATACAGACGAATTCAGAATGCAGTCGTTCGCTTATTCCCTTATTTTGCATGGATCGCCCTTTCGGGTTTTCAATCCATCGGGATACCCATTTTTGCCTGAGCTGTCCAATGCGGCTTTTCAACTCAGCGGGTGTACATTTTTTTGCTTATTTCCCTTATTTTTGCCCGAGTCTTTTATTCTGTTTTTGACTCGCCGGGAGGCCCTATTTTGCCTGGACTTACATTCTGTTTTTATGTCCAGCGGGTCATTTTATGCGAAGTATTTTTTAACTGCATCTGAATTCACAGGGGACGGGAAATCTTCACCATCCATGGTACTGAGCATCAGTGCTCCACCAGAGAAGACTTTCTTGACGACGAATGGTCCTTCGTAATTTGGAGTCCATTTGCCCCTGTGGTCTGTATGAGGAGGGAGGATTCTTTTCAGCACAAGATCTCCCACTTGGTACTCTCGGTGCCTGACTTTCTGATCGAAGGCTCTCTTCATTCTCTTCTGATATAACTGCCCATGGCAGATTGCAGCCAATCTTTTCTCTTCGATCAGACTCAGTTGTTCGTATCGGGACCGAACCCATTCTGCTTCACTCAGTTTAACATCCATCAAAACTCGTAGAGAGGGTAATTCAACTTCAACAGGTAGGACTGCTTCCATACCATACACAAGTTGATACGGTGTTGCCCCAGTGGATGTCCTGATTGATGTGCGGTACCCATGCAAGGCAAACGGTAGCATTTCATGCCAATCTTTGTAAGTGACTACCATCTTCTGCACAATCTTCTTGATATTCTTATTTGCTGCCTCAACAGCGCCGTTCATCTTTGGCCTGTAAGGAGAAGAATTGTGATGTTGGATCTTGAAGTCCCGGCACAGCTCTGCCATCATTTTGTTGTTCAAGTTGGAACCATTATCAGTAATGATTCGCTCGGGCACTCCATACCGACAGATGATATCTCTTTTCAGAAATCTGGCTACCACTTGCCTTGTGACATTTGCATATGAGGCTGCTTCAACCCACTTTGTGAAATAGTCGATGGCGACCAGGATAAATCTGTGACCATTTGAAGCAGTTGGCTCAATCTTGCCAATCATATCAATGCCCCACATGGCAAAGGGCCATGGTGAAGACATGATGTTCAAAGGATTGGGAGGCACATGCACCTTATCTGCGTAAATCTGGCACTTATGACATTTTCTGGCGTAAGCACAACAGTCTGCATCCATTGTGATCCAATAATAGCCTGATCTTAATAGCTTTTTAGCCATGGCATGCCCTCCGGCATGGGTACCAAAGGACCCTTCGTGCACTTCATGCATCAACAAATCTGCTTCTGTCTTGTCAACACATCTGAGGAGTACCATATCAAAGTTTCTTTTGTATAAAGAACCATCAGTGTTCAGGAAGAAACTACCAGCAAGCCTTCTCAAAGTCTTCTTATCATTGGAAGATGCCCCAGGTGGGTATGTTTGATCCTCCAAGAAGCACTTGATGTCATGGAACCAAGGCTTATCATCTTTAGCAATATCTGTTGCAAATACATATGCTGGTCTATCAAGTCTCGATACTGAAATCTGAGGTACAAAGTTAGCAGCTTGAACTTTGATCATGGATGAAATGGTAGCAAGAGCATCCGCAAACTGATTCTCGTCCCGAGGGATATACTCAAGCTTGACTGTTGTGAAGAAAGTCAATAACCTTCTTGTATAATCCCTGTAAGGTATCAGATGATCTTGGTGGGTGTACCATTTTCCGTTAGTCTGATTGACTACCAAAGCTGAATCTCCGAGTACGGTCAATGTCTTGATCCTGAGGTCAATGGCTTCCTCAAGACCCATAATGCAAGCTTCGTATTCAGCTTCGTTGTTAGTGCAGTTGAAAGTGAGCTTTGCCGAGAAAGGCATGTGAACCCCTTTAGGTGTAATGAGTACTGCACCAACACCACGGCCATTCATGTTGACAGCCCCATCAAACATCATAGTCCATTCTTCTTCTGGGTCAGGCCCTTCAGTGTGAATAGGCTCTTCATGATCTTTTGCTTTAATGAACATGATGTCTTCATCGGGGAAGTCGAACCTCATAGGCTGGTAGTCATCAATGGGTTGCTCAGCAAGATATTCAGATAGTACACTGCCCTTGATGGCTTTCTGAGATGTGTATTGTATATCGTATTCTGTGAGAATCATCTGCCATCTTGCAACCCGTCCGGTAAGAGCTGGCTTCTCGAAAATGTACTTAACTGGATCCATTTTTGAGATTAATAAGGTAGTGTGGGTCAACATATACTGTCTCAGTCGGCGAGCAGCCCACGCTAAAGCACAGCAAGTTTTCTCGAGCAGTGAATAACGCTGTTCACAGTCGGTAAACTTTTTGCTTAGGTAGTATATCGCATACTCTTTTCGACCAGACTCGTCATGCTGACCTAGTACACACCCCATCGATTCTTCTAATACTGTCAAGTACATAATCAGAGGTCTTCCTTCAACTGGAGGCATAAGGATTGGAGGTTCTTGCAAATACTCCTTGATCTTGTCAAAAGCTTTCTGGCAGTCTTCGTTCCACCTGACCGTTTGCTCCTTTCTTAACAGCTTGAATAAGGGTTCACAAGTTGCTGTAAGGTGAGATATGAACCGTGAAATGTAGTTCAATCGACCTAAGAACCCTCGAACTTCCTTCTCAGTTTTCGGTGCAGGCATCTCTTGAATAGCCTTGACTTTATCAGGGTCAACCTCAATCCCTTTCTCGCTTACAATAAATCCCAGCAGCTTACCGGATCGCACCCCGAATGTGCATTTGTTGGGGTTCAGCTTCAGTTGGTATTTCCTCAGACGCTTGAATAACTTGAGCAGATTCACCAGGTGGTCTTCCTCTGTAAGGGACTTGGCAATCATATCATCCACATAACACTCGATTTCCTTGTGGATCATATCGTGGAATAATGTCACCATAGCCCGTTGATAGGTTGCACCAGCGTTCTTCAGTCCGAATGGCATCACTTTGTAACAGAACGTGCCCCAAGGCGTGATGAATGTTGTCTTCTCCATGTCTTCAGGTGACATCTTGATCTGATTATATCCTGAAAATCCATCCATGAAGGAGAATACCGAGAACTGAGCCGTGTTATCCACCAATACGTCAATGTGAGGTAATGGGAAATCATCTTTCGGGCTGGCTCTGTTCAGATCCCGGTAATCAACACACATTCTTACTTTGCCGTCCTTCTTAGGCACAGGCACAATATTAGCAACCCACGGTGGATAGCTAGTTACAGCAAGGAACCCGGCGTCCCATTGCTTTTGTACCTCTTCCTTGATTTTCATAGCCATGTCTGGGCGAGTTCGGCGCAGCTTCTGTTTCACTGGTGGGCATTCTTCCCTTAGAGGCAGCTTATGCACAACAATATCGGTATCCAACCCTGGCATATCTTGGTAGGACCAAGCAAACACATCAACATACTCTTGAAGCAGATCTATCAGCTGTCTCTTCACTGAGTCTTGCAGGCAGGCCCCGATTTTGACTTCTTTCACGTCTTCCTCCGTACCAAGATTAATCACTTCAATCTCCTCCTGATGAGGAGTAATAACTTTTTCCTCCTGTCTCAGCAACCTGGCTAGCTCTTCAGGAAGCTCATATTCTTCATCAACCCCTTCATCAGCTTGATTGATCGGATTGTCAAAGTCATACGATGTCATAGCTGTGCTGTTGTCGGTGCTGTCTGGAAGGCACTCTCTGCAAGGGTTAAGTCGGTTCATTTTAGTGATTGATTTTAATCTTGCTTTAGAAAAAAGTGAAATGAAGTTATCATTTTGAAAACACCGCCATTTATTTTTGTACAAAAAGAAAAATGGAAAAACAGTGAGCAGAAAAGAAAAAGACTCGTTTGCAAAAAGATTGTCTGATATTTCATTAATTTAATCTTGTTTGCACAAAAGTACAGATGGCCCTGATTACAAAATGAGTCTTGTCATCTTGGGCAAGATGCAAGACTTTGATGCATGCTATAAAAGATACAGGAAATAATAATTACTCTGCTCGAGTAACACTTATAATTCCCTGGGAAGACCAGTTCGAGACACTGCTCCCCGGGACCTTTGGACGAATCCAATTCTCCAGGTTGCGCTCCTCTTCCAGCTCGTCTTCCAGACAGTTGATAGTATCGGGGGTTAGCATTCCCCCACTGACAAATCCTGGCTCTGCAGCAGCCTTTGCTTGATGTTGAGTTGGTTTGTAACCCAACCCAAATTTGTCCTTCTTCTCTTCCACAGCTAAGACCTTGCCCCAGCCTTGGGCAGTTCCTTCTTCAACAACCTTCCGGGCTTGTTGGTAAGATGACATTGGAGTACCAGATACAGCAGATGCTTCATTGACATTCAAGGCTTCAAAACCTTGGCTCATTGTTTCATGGATCTCCCCATCCATCTCAATGTATTTATAGGTTGCCAGGTGGCTGACAAAAATGTCCTCCTCTCCACAGATAGTGACAACTTGACCTTCCCACTCAAATTTTAACTTTTGGTGAAGGGTAGACGTTATAGCGCCAGCGGCGTGAATCCAGGGTCTACCCAACAAACAGCTGTAGGCGGGCTGAATGTCCATCACATAAAAGATAGTTTTAAAAGTCTGTGGGCCAATTGTCACAGGCAGCTCAATCTCTCCCAGAACCGATCTCTTCGAGCCATCAAAAGCTCTAACCACCAGGTTGCTGGGTCTCAATGCCAGTCCATCGTATTCAAGCTTCACCAGAGCCTTCTTTGGTAAGACATTCAGGGATGAACCTGTGTCCACCAGCACATGTGAAAGGACAGCTCCTTTGCATTCCATGGTTATGTGCAAGGCTTTGTTGTGATTGCGGCCATCCGCTGTCAAGTCAGAATTGGTAAACCCTAGCCCGTTGCTAGCAGTAACATTACCAACCACGGTTTCCAACTGGTTGACAGTAATCTCCTCAGGCACGTAAGCTGCGTGCAGGACTTTAAGTAGTGCATTCCGATGGGCTTCGGAGCACATAAGCAGTGAGAGGATGGAGATTTTGGATGGCGTCTGGTGAAGCTGATCCACAATTTTGTAATCACTCTTTTTGATGATCCTCATAAACTCGTCAACTTCCTGATCAAATGGAGTTTTCAGGGCTTCTTTGGCAGCTGGATCTTCCTGCACCGGGCTCTTTCCTTTTGCCTTGGCAGCAGCCTCTGCTTCGGCAGTAGGTCTTTGAACTTGTGAAGCAAAGAGACGTCCGCTTCGGGTGAAGCCTCTGCCTCTGCCCACATTATCAATTTGTGGTGCAGGTGTTGATGTTTCAAGAGTGATTCTCTTTCCCTCGCAATACAAGTCAGAACCATAGTGCCAAGGGATGGCCCTATTGCTTTTATATGGTACAGGTCCAGGTACCGTGACGGTGACTGGACTGATTGCTGCTGCTGAGGGGACTGTTATTGTCTGCGGATCATAAAAGATTGTAACTGGTGCTCTAGTGGGAGCAGCACCTTCTGAATGATAAGCGGAATTGTTTTCTGGATCGTAGAATATGGTAACAGTGGAGACATCTTCGTGATTGTTTGCTGGTGTTGTAGAAGGTTCTGTTGGAAGAACTGTTGTTGTTGTTGATGGGGAGTCGAAGTGGACTGAAGCTGAAGTTGTAGCAGGAGGAACTGTTGAGAACTGATCATTGGGTAGAACAGATGAAGTACTTGCTGATGTTGCTGATGAATTGTTGGGAACAATTGTTGCTGTATTTGTAGGAGGATCTGAAACCATTGCTGATGAAGTCGTCGGGTTTGCCGGGAATGATGTAGTGATCTGCAGTAAGCCACTCTGAATAAGGCTGTCAATGCCATTCCTCAAGTCTTCACACCCATTCCAAGAAATATTGCAGTATGGGCACCCTAGTTCACACCCCGGAAATATATTGCTTTCACGGAGTTGAGCTTTGATTTCCACCAATGGTGTCCTGATCTGATCCACACTGGTTATGAAATAAGACGGTGTGTCTTCTTCGATTGCGTTAATTCGAGGACCACCATGGTTTGGCATTGGGTTTTTGTTGACATTGGGCGGAGGTGCAAAATTCAGAGCCTTGGAGTCTACCAAGTCTTGTACCTTCATATGCAGAGCCCTGCATTTTTCTGTACTGTGACCAGGTGCGTTCGAATGAAAAGCACACCTAGCGTTGGAGTCATAGTTTCTTGGTAGACTGTTGGGGTCCGGAGGTGCCAACGTTCTTAGCTCAACCAGGTTGAGCTTCAGAAGTTGTGGCAGCAAGGCAGCATATGGCATGGGGATCGGGTCGATCACTCGGTTAGCTTGAGATGGCCTTTGTTGGAATGGCCTCTGTTGATTGTTGTTGGTGTTGTTGTTGTTTCTTGGAGGATATTGATTCTGATGATACGGAGGTTGTTGTTGGAAGTTTTGTTGAGGAGGTTGATAGACTGGCTGAGGATGAGCTGGAGCAGGGATAGTGACTGCTGCTATGGACCTTTGAACATATTGGGGCCTACCCCTGTTGGTATGAATGGCATTGGTCTCGCCAGCTCTTCTAGGGCCTGCGAAAGGCTTCCTTGTACTGCTGGACGAACTGGCGCCATTATCGGAAATTTTACCCATTTTTAACAGGCTTTCAATTCTCTCCCCAGCTATAACAACATCTGCGAAGCTAGTGGACGAGAAAGCAGCCAACCTGTCAATATAGGTTCCCTGAAGGGTATTCATAAACATGTCTGCCATCTCTCTTTCAGACATAGGTGGCTGGACAGCAGCGGCAAGCTGTCTCCATCTTTGAGCATATTCTCTGAAGCTCTCTCTTGATGATTGTGACATCCCCATTAGGAGGGTCCTATTGGGTGCCATATCCAGATTATACTGATACTGTCTGATGAAGGCCTCTGCCAGGTCCTTCCAGCATCTTACAGTTGCTCTTGTCAGATGGGAATACCATTCCCTTGATGCTCCAGTCAAGCTATCTTCGAAGTAGAACATCCACAATTTCTCGTCCATGGTGTAAGCTTTTAATCTTCCGAGAAAAGATTGCAGATGGGTTCGAGGACAAGAAGTCCCATTATACTTTTCAAAACATGGAGGCTTGAACTTGTGAGGGATCCTGACCCCCTCTACTAAACCCATGTCCATGACATCGAACCCCAAAGAATTTTGGGATTCCAAAGACCTCAACTTCTCAGCCAACTCATCCAATCTCCTATCATAGGTTTCCTCTCCAGCACCCATGACTGTAAACTGATCCTCCTGAGGATCCTCTTGAAGTACTCTGGCTGCAGTAGCTGTTCCTTGAACGTTTGCAGGAATATGAATCTCAGGATGTAGGTGTGGACCAAACACAGGGGGGTTGACATGTGGTTGCACCCTTTCATTGTTACTTGTGCCAGCAGTTCCCACATGGGGGTCATCTTGAGTTCTCCCCTCTACCAGAACTCTAAGCCTCTCCTGGCTTTGAGCTAAATTATTCATCACTTCCATGAACTGAGTTATTTGGGTTCTCATCTCCACCCTTTCATTAGCCATCTGGGCTCTGGCCTCATTGAGGTCTTGCTGCAACTGGTCCATCTGGATGCCTGGAAGGTTGTTTCTTGTAGGGTACCTGTGTGGCCTGTTGAGAGGGAATAGCCTGCGGCGAGCAATAATTCCTGAATGTCACAACAGAGGTTAGAAACAATAAAACAAAACCTACAAAACAAACAAAAAGGGTTAGTATGCAATGCAGTATGCTTATTTGCTATCAAGGTATCCGGCTTGGTCTTCAGTTTTGACCCGTCCAGACCCTTGAAGATGATGCTGTTGAAGTTGCTTTTGAAGTGAATCCAGATGGAAACGAACACAAATATATTACAAAGGTAAAATAATACAAATTGTTCATTTTTTACAACACTAGCCCTCTAAGGGGTCAAAAATACATCACCAAAAAGCAAAAGTACATGGAAAAGGAACAACAACAAGCAAATAATCAGACTCCAAGGCCAAACTCATCCTCGCGAACTTCCTTAAGAAGTGCTTCGGTCACAGGATCAGCCGGATGCTCCGTAAGATTCCTGATGAGAAGGTTTCTTGTTGCAACAGCTGTAGTCAACTTCTTGTTCTGGCTTTGGTCTTTGGATTTCTTCACTCCAGCTTTGATTTTTAACTCTGAAATTTCCTCCTGGGCTGCTGCCAGGGCTTTTTCCACCTGCTCCATCTTACCTTGAACTCTCTTGTCTTCTAGAGTACGGGCTTCAGTGATTCGGACCCACCTGGCCTGACTCTCTTTCAAGTACAAGTCTGTCCTTGCTCTTTGGAACTGGGCTTCTTTACAAGCATTTTTCAGAATCTGCTCACCAGCTTTAGACTTGTTGATGTAGTCTCCAGACTTCTCAATCTTAGTCAAGTGTTCCACTCTCAGCTTCTCCAATCTTTCAATCTCCCTTACACCTTCACTCCTCTCCCTGAGGGTCTTCTGCAGGGCTTGGGATAGCTTCTCATTTCTTTCTTTCAAGCCTTCAAACTCTTCCAAACTGACAGTAGCAGGGGGTGGTGCTGATGATGACTCAGGCATGTCTTTGATGGTGAAGGGCAATCCTGAGATTTGGGCCCTAGCATAGGACCACTCATGATATTGGGCTGATGCCACATTATTGCACTTCCCCAGAATGGTGATTCCCTTGGTTTGAACATGATCCCAGGCCCAGGCAGCCTGCCTAACAACAGTCAAACTGATCTTGTTCTCACAGTAGAGGGTCTCAACCAGGTCTTGTTCCCTAGGAGCATGAACCAGTGCATAGCCTAATTGCCTCTTGAACAGCAGGGGGTTGTAGTTGATACTTCCCTTAACTCCTACCAAAGGTACATTGGGAAAGTGCCCACAGCTTGTGATCATATCTCTGCCCTTGGTGCTTTGGGTGCACCATCTGATGTCTGCTGCAGTGAGAGTAGTGAGCCTCTTAGCCCAGTTGCTTTGCTGATGAGGATTCAGGAATGCATCTGTCCTGGGTAGATGCTTGAGAAGCCAAGCATGGAATAGTGGAGCACAACACCTCACTAGCTTACCCCTCTGCTTCTCATTCCTCTGATGTACTGAGTAATAGAGGTCACCCAACAAGGTTGGCACTGGGTTCTTCAGGATGAACAGGTGGATGGCATTCTTGCTGATGAATCTGGGCTCATCTGCAAACAACACAATTCCATATACACTCAAGGCCAACAATGCACAAACAGCTTTCCAATCCCCCAGGGAGGCCTTCAAACTAGCTTGAGAAATCAGGAAGTCCAGATGAAAACCAGGGATCCCAGCTTTAGAGGTCATATGCTGCTCAATCAAAGCAGGTTCCAGGTGCAAAGCTTTTGCTATCTCTCCATTGCTGGGAAAGACCATTTCAGGGTTGAAAGGGATTTCTCTCTTGATAGGCAAACCAACCAAATATGAGTATTCTTCCAAAAGAGGACCCAACTGAAAGTCTTGAAAGGTGAAACATCTCAATGGAGGATCATAAAACTGAATGCAGGTGTGGATGAGGCTCCTCTGAGAAGGGTCCAGATCCATAACCATGTCCAGTATATCTCCATAACTCTCCCTGAACAAAGGAATGCGATCTGGAGTGATCAGGGTTTGGATCCTCCTGATGTCTGATAAGTCTGGTTGGAAGAAATGATAGGTGATATTGCTCTTCTTTGGAGCCATGATGCTGAAGACTGGGTAGAGTGCTGATGACAATGCTGAAGTAGAGAAAACCACTGACTGGCTGGTGCTGAAGCAGACAGCTAAACTGAAGCAGATGCTGGTGAAGATGGGTCAAAGCTGCAGATGGGGTCAAAACCAAAACCTGATGAAAATGGATACCCTGAAAAACAAATAAGCACATGTTAATATGATGCAATGAGGATGTATGCAAATGATATGCAAAGGGTTTGTGACTGAGCTGGATCTGGATAAACTGCCTTGGCATAGATCCATGTGTGTTCAAGAATTCCGGATGGAGGTCTATAATTCCAGTAACCAAGGTGGGGGACTCAAATAAAGAGCCACATGTCCAGGGTTTTAGAATCACAAGAACTATCCAACATGGAGCATTCTTGACAAAGTCAAAGTAACAGGGTATTCTGAGGTCAAGGTACCTGCAAACCTGTAAACAGCCCAACCCCCTCACAGGTAGTGATCTAGAACAAGGATCCTCAGACTTGGATCAGTTATGAGAAGTGTAAACACTTCTAACCCGGAGGTACAGTGTTTACAATAACCATAACAATTCCTCCTCTAATTCACCTCAATTTCTGAAGGTCAATACTAAAAGGTCATCCAGACTTAGCAGGCTTCCCAGATCCCCCTAGCACTACAGGAAATCCGTAGCACAGAGTTCTCAAGAAGAAACCCATATCTGAACCGTGTTTCATATTCCCGCACCAGACCGAAATGGAATGGGAAAGAATATGATTCACTCTAGCCTAGGTGTCACTCAGGTCCCAGGTATAGGACCTTGGCTCTCAATAGAACCCCACCCACCAAAACAAAACCAGATCCAGCCAGCAGCATGACAGTATGATAAATGAAAAAACAGTAAAGAAAGCAATAAATAAAGCTGTACAGAAAGCAGTAAATAAAGCAAATATACACATACAAATAGCACATAACACCCCCAATAAACACAAATCAATCAAGCGCTAGGAGGAACCCACAAAAAGAACCAGAAGTCCTGGTTGCAGTATAAGGGTCCCCAGCAGAGTCGCCAAGCTGTCGCTCCCGACAAATGAAAATGGGTCAGATGAAGGTACAGACGCGAACGGTCGGCGAAGGAAACAGTGAGAACACACAGCCGTGAACTCACTGGAGATGAATAGAGTCGCCAGCTAGGCATTTTTATCCCGGAGGAAAGGCAATGCTGCATAGACCTAGAAAAAGATGGATAAGACGGTTGCGAACCAGAGAGACTGAGAAAGGGGGTTGGTTACAACCTGGGAAGGTATTAGCACCCAGATTGTCCGCCGTACTCGACGGGATCCACGCTTAAAAGATTTGTGTTTTAAAGGGGTAGTGTCAGTGCAATCTGTGTGTAAAATAGCTGGAAAAGAATGTACAGGTGTCAGTGTAAAGAAATGTGATGTGTATAAATGTACAGTGTCAGTGTGAGATCAGGAATGAAATACTCAAGAATATGAGGCTAAAGAATGAAGCTGGAAGGAGGGGGAATGAACAGAGACTTTTGTTCGATAACCGTTAAGTTATGCCTACGTATCCTCTCGTGCAATGAGGAAGTCAGAACACCGTAGTTCGACCCAAAGAGACTGAAAGGAATTGACTTGTGAACTGCTTGCTTGTCAATACTCAAGTGTATGACCTGTCTGGCTCAGGTGCAAACTGTCTTGCATTAGACGGAAGAAGCGAGTTCTCGATTGTGAATGAAGGTGATGAGAAAAGAATCCCGGAGGAGACGATTATTGTTTGTTTTTGCATTTTCAGTCTTTTATTGCTTTTGAAAGTTTGTCATAAGATAATGAGCTTAAGCCTAAACCAATGGGTTAGTAAACTCATCACATCTTCCCTCTGATTAGGGGTAATGAGAATACCTTAAGTGTGAAGTCAGATTCTCACACTTAATCACCTTTGGTGTAGGATTAAGATCATTAACCTATTTGTGATTATTTAGATGTTTTTGTGGTTTTGTTTAGTGTTAGGTAATGAGGTTAAGCCATAATCAAGGATTAAACAGACTCATTACACCATCCTAAAAGAAGGATAATAGATGAGAGAGTTTAAGCTGAGGAAAGCTCCTCAACTTAATCCATGATTAGGGATTAAACCCATGACAAAACAAACCTTTAGCTAAGTGGATTTTATTAATGGCATGATGATGAAGTGTTTTTTATGATTTGGAAGACAACTTGAGGGGGACTTGTCCATTAACTTTAGGGTTAGTCCTTCTTAACCAATTAAGGAAGAATTAGAACCCTAATGCAAGGCCCAAGTTACAAGTGTAATGTCTTGATGATTATTAGATGGATTAATTAAGAGATTTCAACACCTTAAGGGTCCAAGACTTAGGATTAAAGTTATACACTCCATTCTAAAAGAAGGATGCAGGCATGATCTTAATCACAAAGTCTTAAAGCCTTGAGGGTTTAGTCCCTGATTATGAGATGAGAAGAGATGACTCAAGGAGAGACACAAAGGTAAAAACTATGGGGGAGACTAATCAAAACCCTAATTCATTATCATGCTTGGTTGGTCCTAATGTTTGTGAGGTTTTCAAGAACAATCTTCAGATGAACCACCAGGAAGCAGATGAACAAGATCAAGAGAAGCAAAGTGACTTGCTTCATTCAAGAAGTCAAGTCACTTGAAGAAAGAAAGTGGGAGAAGGAAGAATGAGCAAGCTCAAACTCAAACACAAGTAAGAATGCAGCAAGGTATGCAAAAGAAGATGAGAAGAAAAGTTATGAGAAGTGAAGGCAAATTCACTTCTCAAGATTACTTACCACCTGAAATGTTAGAAACAAATGCAATGCAATGCTAGATGAAATGAAATGACATGATGCAAAGCAAAACCAGAAGCATGGTGATGATGATTATGATGTTATGAAGTGCTGCAAACATGAGGCAAGGCAAAGGGATGCTCATACAAGATCATGAATGCAAATGATGCAAGCTAAGGAGCATGAACAAGCATGAAATGTTATGAATCATACAAGACAAATGGCATGGCAAATATGCAATGTAATGGTCAATGATGCTTCATACATGTCTTAAGATGTCAAGTGAATCATAAGAATGCACAAAATGCAATGACAAGTCATGTTATGCAAGGAAATGCAAAGGGGATGCAAGAGAAGGCCCAAATTAGGGTTCATGGATCAAACATCAAACACAAACCAAAAACAGAAGCAAACCTTAAACTAAAAAATGGAAAATGGTACCCAAAGAAACCCTAGGCCTATAATGAACCACTGCCCAAAGGGGAGCTCTCAACTCTCAACCAAACTCAAATTATGAATTTTGCAAGTTATTAGGGCTTTTTAGGGTTTGTAACAAAAGAAATGCCAATCAATTAGAAAATGTAAAATCAAATCATGGCCTTTTTATCCTTGAAAGTTCATGCTAAATGGAAAACAATGCAAGAAGAATCAATGTCTCAACCTTCACCAATAGGCAGAAATGAATTTTCAAACTTATGAACAAAATAATGCATCAAAAATGATTTAATTCAATGAAAAATTCTTAAAATGCATCAAGATCAAAAAATAAATTTGGTTTGAAGGTTGGACAATGTTTCTAAATGTCTTAGAACATTTCATGAATTTTTTTGTAATTTTTAAATACCTAAAGGTATTTTTAATTAATTAATTCTCATTAATCAATTAAAAATAATCTTTTAAATATTTAAAAATACCTTTTTAATGATAAAAAATAAAATAAAAATGTTTTTGTGTCATAAAAATTAATAAAACCTTAAAGAAAAAGTTTCATAATTTTCATGATTTTTTTGCTATTTTAAATAAATTGTACAAATTAAATGGAATAAATATGAATAAAAATCAAATGAAAATAAAAGTAAACAGAACGCGTGGCCAGGATTTGATCTGAGGGAGATTGGGTTGACTTGGCGCGCTATCTAGTGGTCCAGATTTAAACTTCCTAAATTCAGTTAATTAAACTAATTAAACCTAATTAAATTAATTAAGTGGAAATTAAGGTTAATGAAGCAATCTGGTCCCTTGGTCTACGCGCGGGAAGGGCAATCCAATGGCCCAGATTTAAAAAACACTAATGACTGGCTAAACCCTAATTAGGGCAGGGTAAACTCAGACGGCCGGAACAGTGGTTCCGGTCGTCTTCTCCGGCGTATCACAAACCCTAGAAAACGATTCAGGCCACCATTCAACAAATTTCCTGCCCAGAAACAACCCCCCATCCTAACTAAACCTCAATCCAAGATCAAAATACATTTATCTAACATGAACAAAGAGAATCGAAACGAAACGCATTCACGGGCCAAGTTTCAGAGATGCATAAAATACTCATTTCCACACCATTTTTGATTCTAATCATATCACAGTGATCCCCAGAGCATGTATTTTTGATTTGTAACAAAAGAAACAGGTTTTAAAAGGTTTGAAGTTTGAGACTACCTGAGGTGACAAGTCCTGTTTCTGAGCTTCCAGAGCCGTTTCTTGATGCAAGCTAGCTCTAATGGATCCCCTGGTGTCAATGGCAAGCTTGAAATGAAGTTTAGCAAGCTATCTCAATGGCTACCAAACTGGTGTAGCAGAGAATGACCTTGGTGTACAGGCTGTTTTAGGCCAGTGTAATGGGTGGTTTGGACTCCTCTAAGTATGCCTGACTTGTTGGTGAAGGAAGATGAAGTGTTTGAGGGATGGACAGTGAGATTCGAAGAGGACTGGTTCTGAGGATGAAGAATGGTGAGGTTCAAATCAGGCTTGATTCAGGCCTGAGCTTTGATGGTTTAGGGCCTATGGAGTGTACTGAGTTTAGTGATGAAGAAAGTTTGGGAGTTTCTTGGCTGTGGAGGCAGATTCGATGGATTTTGCAATGTGAAGGGATTTTGTGTAAGTGATGAATGAGTTGGTTTCAGCCCTTGTTCTTGTTATGTTCCACTTGCAAAATGAAATGATAAACAATTCTGATTGGTTGCTTGATGTGACATGGCCTGCTATGATAGGTGAGGCTACTTTTGCTAAAAATCCACTTTTGTGTAAGATAGGGCATGGCTCAAAGTTAAGCAAGTACAAGGCATGGCTGGTGCAGCAAAAGGTGATGGATAGGCCTAGCAAAGCTCAGCAGCCAATGTCATAAGTTGGTGAAGTGGTCATGAGTGTTTTGCAAGTTGGCTAGCTTTTGGTTCACATGTGATAAAGCCTTGTTACTCAAAGCAAACCATGAGCAAATTCAATTCAATTCTGATTTTTAGGACTTAGAGAATGTTTGTGTAATGGTTTGAAATGAATTAGAGGTCACATGATGCATTGGTCCAAGATTTTGCAAAGTTTCCAAATGAGGCATGCCTTGAAAATTAATGATTTTAACCAACTTTGCATGGCCATAACTTTTGATCCAAGAAGAGTTTGATCATGTTCTTGTACTTTTTGAAAAGGGAAAGATGAGATCTACAACTTTCATGACCAAAGTTTTTCCATTTGAAGCCTTTTTGGATCATGAATCAAGGCTTGAAAATTGACCTAAAATGGTGCATTCTTGAAAAGTCAACAAAACCCAAAAAGTCAACTTTTGCAAAAACCCTAAATTCTTGATTTCCATGAACTTCAAACTTCTTCCATGATCAAATAAAGATCATATACACTCAAAATAATGAAGACCACCCATTGGTTGGGTCATTGGGGGCCTCAGATGCCCTGATTTTACACTGACTTGTCTGAAAAGTCAACTCTTGATCAGATGACTTCCCCATGGAATTTCTTCATGAAAATTGATATGCATACTCCCTATACCATATAAAGATCAATGGAAACAAGAATGACCAAAAAATTTGGGGTTATGGCCTCTGAAACCAAAACCCTAATTTTCAGTCAACTGTGCAGTTCATCCTGGCTCTGCATCCACTCAAACCCTAATTCTTGTGATTCCTCTGCATTTTTGACTTTGTGAGGATGTAACATGATACAAGAACACACATGGACCCTTCTGAGATGATTGGTGGCCTTTGGAGTGGCTCAAGAAGCTTTGGGATTGCTCAAATCACAAACCCTAGGTGCAGATGACTTAGAAACTATGCAGTGAATCAAACATGAGGTATGAGATTGTATGATTGTGTTTATGCATATGAGATGATCACAAGTCATGTGTGAATGGGTGAGGGCAAATTTGGGGTGTTTACAGCTCCCATGATCATTACCACTCCTGTCCATGTTCCTTATACTTCTGATAAAGCTATACCATGGAATTATGGATCTGATGTTTATATCCATGGTGTCAAACAAGAACCTTTGACTGATGCACCCGTTACTGATGTTAGTCTTGATGTGGACAACATTGCTGGATCTAGTAAGGTCCACCAGAAGTGGAAGAATCTTTTCCCCTCAAGATACCTCTAAAAGTGCAGTTACACCAACTCATACCTCTAATTCTGAGCCAAGAACTGATGCTCGGGGCAAAGCTCATGTGGTTGAACCTGTGCAAGCTGAGTCACCTACTACTGAGAATCTTTCTAAATAGATGGAAGAAGTACTGAAGATCATTCGCAAAAGTGATTATGATATTGTTGATCAGTTGGGGCATACTCCCTCCAAAATCTCCATGTTATCTTTGCTGCTGTGTTATGAGGCCCATGCTAAAGCCTTAATCAAGTTCTTAAAGGCTGCTCATGTGCCAAATGAAATTTCTGTGGATCAATTTGAGAATTGTGTTGCACATCTGACTAGTGATAATAGTTTGGGCTTTTTTGATGTTGATCTGACTCTTGCCAAGAGAAATCATAACAGAGCTTTACATATCTCCATTGAATGTAGGGGCAATACTTTGTCTCATGTACTGATGGACAATGGTTCTTCATTAAATGTGCTCCCTAAAGAGGTTCTGGACAAGCTCAGTCCTGAGGATGTTGTTTTAAGACCAAGTGATGTGGTGGTGAGGGCCTTTGATGGTTCAAGAAGAGTGGTATATGGAGAAGTAGACCTCCCAATCAAAGTAGGCTCTCAAGTTTTCAACTCTACTTTTGTTGTGATGGATATTTGTCCTGCGTATTCTTGTTTGCTTGGGCGCCCCTGGATCCATGGGACAGGTGCTGTGACTTCCACCTTGCATCAGAAGTTGAAATATCCGGTGAAAAACAAAATTGTCACTGTTTATGGTGAAGAAGAGTACATGGTTAGCCATGTGAATACTTTCAAATATGTAGAAATGGAGGGTGAAATGGTTGAAACTCCGTGTGAAACATTTGAAGTTGTTCCTTGCTTTGCTCTTGTTCCTCAGTCTGTCCCTGTTTCTGAAAGAGCTCATGTGGTTACTAGAATACCTCCTGCAATGGCCTCCCTAAAAGATGCTAAGGTTGTGGTTGAAAAAGGTGGTTGTGCTATTTGGGGTCAGCTTCCCAACATCCCTTACATGTCTGACAAGTTTGGTTTGGGTTTTACTGCAGAATCTCAAAGGGTTGTTCGTCGTGCTCGTGTTGTTCGTATCACTAATCAAGGGGTCATAAGAGACCAAATCAATGATGTGGGTGACCATGGTGAAGATTACAACCTGGATGATTGGATCTTTCCTACCATGGGTGATGGGCTCAACAATTGGAAGGCTGAAGACATTATTCCTATCTCCTTTAGTCAGGAGTAAATACTATTACTGTGTTTTGTTTTAAGTTTGTAATTTCGAACAATAAAACCTTTTAAGCCTTGTGTCTTACCCGGGGCACAATGGTATGCTTGTTTCGGGATGTCATTTCATTCGCATACTTCATTCAATAAAATCAATGGACGTTTCGTTTTCGTAAATATTGTGCTCCTTGTTTTTCTTTTATTATTATTTTTGTTTTATCAGCTATGTGTTCTTACACACACCCACATCACTAAAATGTAGATCCTCATCCACTCTGGATCTTGTTGATAATAGTTCTACTATTGCCAATTATAATTTCGAGAATCCGATCTATCATGCTGAAGATGGAAAGGAGGAAGATTGTGAAGTACCTGTAGAGCTTGCTAGGTTGTTACAACAAGAAGAGAAAGCTATACAGCCACATGAAAAGCCAATCGAAGTTGTGAATCTGGGAACTAAGGAAAACAGGAAAGAGGTCAAGATAGGGGCTGAATTAGAAGGTGGTGTTAAGAACAGATTAATCCAGATGTTACGTGATTATGTGGAGATCTTTGCTTGGTTGTATGAAGATATGCCATGGTTGGATACTGACATTGTGGTTCACCGTCTGCCGGTAAAAGAAGACTGTCGTCCGAAGAAGTAGAAGGTTCGTCGCATGCGTCCTGAAATGTCAGAAAAGATTAAAGTAGAGGTGATGAAACAGTTTGATACAAGGTTCTTAGCTGTGAATTCTTATCCTCAATGGGTTGCAAACGTGCGGTGTACCTAAGAAGGATGGCAAGGTACGCATGTGTGTGGATTACATGGATTTGAATAAGGCTAGTCCTAAAGATGACTTTCCACTTCCACATATTGATGCTTTGGTAGACAACACTGCTCAACATAAGGTATTCTCTTTCATGGATGGTTTCTCTGGTTATAATCAGATTAAGATGGCACCAGAAGATATGGAGAAGACTACATTTGTTACACAGTGTGGTACTTTTTGTTATAAGGTGATGCCATTTGGTTTGAAAAACACTGGGGCAACATATCAGCGTGCTATGGTGGCTTTGTTTCATGACATGATTCACCATGAGATAGAGGTATATGTGGATGATATGATAGCCAGGTCCCAAAATGAAGAACAACACCTTGATCACCTGCACAAATTGTTGGGAGGTTGAAGAAATACAAGTTAAGGTTAAATCCAAACAAGTGTACTTTCGGAGTTAGGTCTGGTAAACTCCTGGGTTTCATTGTTAGTGGAAAAGGTATTGAAGTGGATCCTGCAAAAGTAAAAGCTATACAAGAGATGCCGGCTCCCCGTACTGAAAAGGAAGTTAGAGATTTCTTGGGACGATTGAATTACATTGCAAGATTTATTTCCCAGCTAACTGCTACCTGTGAGCCAATCTTCAAGTTGTTGAAGAAAGATCAGGTAATGGAATGACGAGTTCCAGGTAGCCTTTGATGAGATCAAGAAATACCTCCAAGAACCTCCAATTTTGATGCCACCCGTTGATGGAAGACCCTTGATTATGTACTTAACAGTATTAGACAACTCAATGGGGTGTGTGTTGGGGCAACATGATGAGTCTGGTCGAAAAGAGCAGGCAATATACTACCTTAGCAAAAAGTTTACCGACTGTGAAACAAGATACTCACTGCTCGAGAAAACTTGCTGCGTTTTGGCATGGGCTGCTCGCCGACTAAGACAATATATGTTGACTCATACTACCTTGTTGATTTCAAAGATGGATCCAATCAAGTACATATTCGAGAAACCTGCTCTCTCCGGACGAATAGCGAGATGGCAAATGATCTTAACAAAATATGATATACAATACACCACTCAGAAGGCAATCAAAGGTAGTGTTGTAGCTGATCATTTGGCTCATCAGGCAGTGGATGATTATCAGTCAATGAATTTTGATTTCCCGGATGAAGATATTATGATTGTTACTAAAGAACCTAGACAATATGACGGACCTGAACAAGGATCCCGATGGACTATGGTTTTTGATGGAGCTTCTAACGCGCTTGGTAACAGTGTTGGTGTTGTGATCATTTCCCCTGAAGGTTGTCATACTCCAATTACTGCTAGACTTTGTTTCTATTGTACCAATAACATGGCTGAATATGAATCCTGTATCATGGGTATCAAAGCTGCCATTGAGATGAAGATTCAATTTCTGGACGTATATGGAGATTCAGCCCTGGTAGTTAGTCAGATTAAAGGAGATTGGCATACCAAGCACGCAAATCTCATTCCTTACAAAGAACATGTGTTGTCCTTGATCCCATATTTTGAAGAGATTACCTTTGGACATATTCCACGAGGGGAGAATCAATTGGCAGACGCATTAGCCACCATGGCATCTATGTTTGAGATTAGTTAGGATGATGAAGCTCCCATAATCACTATTGATAGATTTGAGAAGCCTGCATATTGTAATGAGATTGATACTGAAGGAGTAGAGGGAAAGCCTTGTTTCTATGAAGTGAAGAGGTATCTTGAAGCTCAGGAGTTCCCTGAAGGGGCATCTGTCAATGATAAGAAGTTTCTAAGGAGGTTTTCTGCTAAGTTCTTCTTGAGTAACGGAATTTTGTACAAGCGCAATCATGATTCGACTTTGCTTTGTTGTGTGGATAAGAAGGAAACAACAGAGATTATGGAAGACATGCATGATGGGATCTTTGGCATTCATTCTAGTGGTCAAACCATGGCAAAGAAGATATTGAGAGCAGGTTACTATTGGTCTACCATGGAAGCTGATTGCTATCAACATTCTAAAACATGTCACAAGTGTCAGATTTATGCTGATAAGGTGCATGTACCTCCAGTTCCGTTGAATGTGTTGACTGCTCCTTGGCCTTTTGCCGTGTGGGGGATTGATATGATTGGTGAGATCAAGCCTACTGCTTCCAATGGACATCGTTTCATCCTGGTTTCCATTGATTACTTTACATTGTGGGTGGAGGCAGCTTTGTTTGTATCTGTTACGAAGAATATTGTGGCTCGATTCATTAAGAATAATCTCATATGTAGGTATGGCATCCCTGAAAGGATTATCACAGATAATGGCTCAAATCTGAACAACACTATGATTACTGACCTCTGCACGCAGTTCAAGATTAAGCATCATAACTCTTCTCCGTATCGTCCAAAGATGAATGGGGCAGTAGAAGCTGCCAATAAGAACATCAAGAAGATTCTACAGAAGATGATTGTTACTTATAAGGATTGGCATGAGATGTTACCATTTTCTCTTCATGGTTATCGTACTATAATACGTACTTCAAAGGGGCAACCCCATTCTTCTTAGTATATGGTATGGAAGTAGTTCTACCCATTGAAGTTCAGATCCCCTCCTTAAGAATCATGAAGGATGCAGGCTTGGATGAAGATGAGTGGATTCAGACTCGACTTGACCAGATAAATTTGATTGATGAGAAAAGGCTGGAAGTTGTTTGTCACGGCCAGATGTACCAAAAAAGGATGATCAAAGCTTTTAATAATAAGACTTGGTAATCAAGCGTATCATATTACCACAGGGTGATCCTAGGGGCAAGTGGACTCCTACATATGAAGGACCATTTGTAGTCAAAAGGGTATTTTCAGGAGGTGCCATGATGCTTACTACTATGGATGGTGAAGATTTCCCACAGCCCGTAAACACAAACATAGTTAAAAAATACTACGTATAAAAAGAGACCCGCTAGGTTGACTGGCCTAGGCAAAAATAAGGGCATCCCGGCGAACCAAAAGGGTTCGGGCAAAAATTAGGGATATATATATAAAAAGATTGTACACCCGGCAAGTCGAAAACCCGAAAAGGAGGCTTGGGCAAAAAAGGGTATCCCGGTAGATTGAAAACCTGAAAGGGCAATCTAGGCAAAAGTTAGGGATTAAAAGCGTATGACTATGTCTCGTTGGATCACTCATGTAACTCCAACCAGTTGTGCTACCTGAATCAAGTTCAAACAGATAAAGATCAATCTAATCATTTCCATCTCGACAGCAAAAGATGAGATACTTGAAGATAATGGCTATAGTGGAATTGAAACTCAATAGGATTATTTCTCACATAGCTGCTCTTTCTTTATTTTTGTAAAAATTTTATGACGAATTCCTCTTACTAGGATTCCTGTCTCCTTGTACAAAACTTGCCTGTGTATAGGCTACTTTCTAAATAAATAAAGTCTCATGTTTTAATTCAAGTTTATTTTTCCCCTGTTTACTTAAGCGAAAACGTCCATTGGTTGTGTTTGAATGTATGTATGCTTTTGAATATGATTGATGTTTACCAAAAATGCATAAAATGCAGTAATAGTATTTACTAAGGACAAATTAGGGAAGGAATTCAATGAAACTTCACCGGTCCATCCCCACAGGGTAATCTTTACGGATATCTATACAGTAATATCTTGTACTTTCCACTCGACGAAGTATTCAAGCAGTTTCATATCCTCCGAAGAATTAAGTCTCCCGGATCTATGTCCATCTCTTTTATCCTCAGTCAGGATATTCAGGAACTTATTCCTTCAATAAAAAGCACGAAGAACAAAGACGGGAGGTTCTGAGTACCATATTATTAAACAAGATGGGAACGAAGTCCTCATATTCCTCAGTAACGAACCAAGATTTATTTTCCCCAGCCAGCAGTTGTTATACAGATATACCCGGACACTTCAGGCTACGTGATTCATACATACATCATTTACATCATGGCATACGCATCCATAATCCATATGACATTCTTACTTAAGTGCATCATGCTATACATGCACACATCAAACAATCTTGCATAAACTAACCTTTTCTTTTCAGGATAGTTGCAGACAGATAAACACTATCAACGACTCGAAACAGTTCAGAGACGATCTATACGAAGATCTAGTACTGATACTTAATTCAGAGATAATCGCTACGAAGATTCATTTCTGATGATCAATACTCAAGTTGTCCTTGGAAGGGTACGTAAATGATCTATACGAAGATCTAGTGCTTAATCCAGGATATTTCCAGAAGAGATAATCGCTACGAAGATTTATTTATGATGGTCAACTATCTTTGGGATAATGTGTAAATGATCTATACGAAGATCTAACACTTAATCCAAGAGATTCTTTCAGAAGTAATTCAGGGATAATCGCCACGAAGATTTAATCCTGATATTCTTTTTATCCTTGGGAAGGTATGTAAATGGTCTATACGAAGATCTATTACCTAATCCGGGATATATCCAGAAGAGATAATCGCTACAAAGATTTATTTCTAATGGTCTATGCAACAATTTATCTTTGGGATGGTACATAAATGATCGATACGAAGATCTTGTACTTAGCCCAAGATATTACCAAAAGGAATTCAGAAAAGATCGCCACGAAGATTTGATTCTGATGCCTAAATTAAAGTATGTTCCTAAAGATGGTTCAGAGCCGATCTATACGAAGATCTAAGTACTGACACCTAATGAAGGATATTGTTTTCCCCCAGAGATAATGCAGAGACGATCTATACGAAGATCTAGTGCTGACATTCAACTCAAACCATGTTACAGGAATGATTCAGAGACGGCCTATACGAAGACCTAGTACTGATATCCAGTGACAACATAAAGATACAATCACCTTCTGATATTATGGATGGCATCTATAAGCCCATCTCCAGTTCCTCTTAGTGGCATCTTTAAGCCCACTCCAGTATATACAACCAATCAGCAGTGTTACTTTACGCACCGGCGAGTGCAAATTTTTGGGCTTTTGTGTTCAATCCTCTTCAGCCTTCCAAGTCACGAATGGCACACAAGCCAATCTAACTCCTCAGGTTTCAGAAAATTGAACAGGGGCAGCTGTTGCACCCCAAACTTTGCCCTCATCTAGACAAGACATTGTGTACTAAGGCATATCAAGAGGTTGACAAGGTTCACAAGGTATCCCAAGAGGTTCACAAGGTTCACAATTAGTCAGAAAATTTGACAATTCCCTCAGACAAAGCTTCCTCCTAAGCAATGCACCCTAAACTAGGGTTTTGAATTTCATCAGGCTAAATGGACTTCCAAGGCCTCAAGTAAGCTTCATAGCATAATATATGTCTTCAAAAATCCCTATGTCAAGTTTCAAAGCTTTCCCAAAAAGTTTACTCAGTCAGATGATCAGATATGCGAAAATCAGTCAAAGTAGTTAAAAAGTCAAACTGAGGTCAACTGTGGTCAAACCAAAGTCAAACTTCATGATTTTTTGCCAACATCAATTATATGAAATAAAATTCATCATTTGATCAAGGTTTGATCATGATTCATCAAGGAAGTTTCAGATCATCAAGAATCAGGAGTTTCTAAATTAGGGTTTTCATAGGAAAAGTCAACTGAACTTTGACCAGCCATAACTTTCACATACTTCATCAAAATTTTTCCATCCAAAGCTCATTTGGAATAAAATAGAATTCTCTACAACTTTGTGTCTCACAAGCCAAGCCCAAAAATGCTTCATTTGGAAAGTATGAGCTAAAACATTATAGGTCATTTTAAAAGTCAACAAAAAGTCAACATCTTCCAAAGGGCATAATTTGAAAATGGTAAAGGATATGGACATGAGACCAAAGAGGTTGGTTATAGGACTCTCTAAGCTTTCCAAAATGTCCAAGAACACCTTCATAGCCTTAAAATTGAGGGATTGGTGCCTTTGCAAAGTTGGGAAATTTTTTAGAGGTATATTGAGCAAATGGGGTCTTAGAACCAATTCTTTCCACATGGGCTTGCAATTTTATGACCCAATCTTTACCATGACATCATGCACGACTCAAATTTCATTTACTCAGATTTTTATAGTTTATTTTTTATTTATCTTGATTTTATTCATTAAAAATCAATTTAAATCAAAATAAAATATGAAAACTTAATATTTAAATTTGATTCTTGTTCTAGAAGATCATAAACTCCATTTAACTTGATTGGATACAATCCAAATTCGTGCAAGGCATTAAGAGCATGAAATTTTTTTATTTTTCTCACTTTTAAGATCATATCTTTCTTCACCATTAAGTTATCCAAAAAGCCCGACCATTCATCAATTCCTTGACCTAATTATCTTCACTATAAGACCATGAGCATAACACAACACTAGGGGACGAAAATCAGAGGCAATGTGAGTGAGTTGAGGTTTCAAAAAAGTGAAGAAAAGTGAAATTCGGTTTCATTGATTCAAGGCATTAACAAGAGAATTAAAGGTGTAGAATCGTCCCTTGAGGTCTCTTGAACATGTATCAATCACCATAAGCATCAAAACCATGCCAAACATCATAAACCGAAACCATACTTTATCTTGAAAATTCAAATTTCGATTTCACTCATATATGCATTCTAATGTGATTTTGATTGTTGTTTATTGTTTATAATCATGTGTGGATCGTTTCTGGTACCTTTAATTTGATGTTTGATGCAGGGACGACCGAACGTCATTTTTAGGGTTCATAAAACCATGAATTAGGGCTTCAAGAAATAAGTAATTTCAGATCAAATTATGGACATATTTGAACTTAGGGGATTGTTATTGATTGTTTTGAATAATTGGAATGCATTTATATGCGTTTTCTAGATGTTTGATGTTGCAGGTTCTCTAGTGACGGAAACTAGTCTGTCACTATAACCTTTAGTGACAGAAAGGTGTCACTAAAATTCTAAGACGACGGACAGAGGAAGAAGATGAAGCTTGGCGCGAAAACCCGTTTTGAATATTTGCTTTATTTTATTATGTTTTGTTTAGGTTATAATATCACAACACGCTGGCAGCTCAGTTGGTAAGGCATGCGTGTGTGTGAGCGTGAGAACCAGGGTTTGATTCTGGCTGGGTGCGTTTGGTCTTTTTTGCTTTAATTTATTTCTTTTGCAGGTTGAAAATATAATGAATTTGTGATGTAAAGAGATCACCAGCACACGCTGGCCCAATTGGTTTTGTGCTGCTTATTTGAGGTAAAGGACCTGGGTTCAAATCTCAGGTCCTATCTTTTTAGTGATTTTCCTTGTTTTATTTATTTTCTAATTATTTTATTTATTTTGTTTTTAATAATATAATTAAACTATTTTCTAAATGAATAATCAATAATATGTTTTTTATATGAACTTTATATTTTCTAAAATCCATAATTATTTTCTTAATGCTTATTAATTATATTAGTTATTTTTTTTATATAATATATTTTGTATATAATTTTTACTATATATAATTTGTAAATAATTTATTTAAATTTTAATTAATTCTAAACCTAAATTCTTAACCCTGATTTTTTCTTAATTAAAATGTTAACCCTAATTTTTCTTCTAACCCTAAAATTTAACTTATTTTTTCTAAACCCTAATTAATATATTAATCTTTATTTTTATTAATATGTAAATAATTTAGTATTTTTCTTATTATTATTATTAAAGTTGTTATATTTTCTTAATTAACCCTTAAAAATTTTCTAATATTTGTTTAACCTAAAAATAATCTTTCTTCTAAATTTTTATTTTCTTTATTTATTATTATAATCATTATTATTATTATTATCTTATTATTGCTAATATTTTGTGGTTTATTTATCATTATTATTTCTATTATGTAACTATTAAAGCCATGTAATTCTTGTAGGTTTATTTTCTGTCTTTATTTTATTTCGCAAATATTTTATTGTATGGTTAGTAATCTTAGGGTGTGTATAACCTAAATGTGATTAAAAATCATTTAGAAAATTAATTTAAAAAAAAAGATAAATATTTGAAAATAAACGTTCACACACGTAAGTCGATCTTTGATCGCTATCCTACACTTCCTAGGTTACCTCTCTTAGTTGCCTTAAATATGGTCAAGTCCCTCGAATATAGGGGTGTCTTAAGCAAAAGTCCCTCCACGTATAAATCATCAAGTCCCTACAGTTTAAAAGATCAAGTCCCTTCGAGGTTGCCTACGGAATAATGATCTTGTCCCTTCGAATAAATGATGTTAAGTCCCTACGAATTGCTAAAGACATCCCTTAATGTTGCCTTCTATGACCATACGATGACCCTACGCCTGTCCTTTATACACATCCAAGGTAATGACTACCTATTCCTTAATAATAGGGACAATCTTACCATTGAAAGAACATACAAGAACATGAAAGACTTAATCTAGGGTAGGTACCTCTTAATTACTTGCTCACTTCTTAAAATTACTCTTTACACCTCACTTTCTTAAACATTTTTCAAAACAAAGCTTTGTATACATCCATACGAGGATCATTACAAAGTACTTAGAAAAATTTCTAATCACTCACTGCATTTTTCAAAAACAATTTAAGTGAGCTAAGTAACTAAGAGCCCATGGATAACCATGGATATAAAGGGTGCTAACACCTTCCCTTTATATAACCAACCCCCTGAACTCAAGTCTTTTAAAAATAGGTCTTTCCTGTTCTTTTATGTCCTTTCCACTTGGATAAAATAAAAGTCGGTAGCGACTCTTGCTATCTGCAACATGACTAAAAGTCAGGTCTCCTACCGTGTTACACTACTTCTCCTCCTCCTGCTCAACGATCCTCCCCGATCCAGATACAGGACAACCATCCTCCTTCCACCTCTCCTCTTCTCAAACGGAAGCGTCTGGACGAGACTCTTGCCCGGTCTGCTGCAGTGAGGGCCAGTGATCCGGGTGCCCTTGGGAGTTATCTGCTGCCTCCCTGCTATCTAGAGCAGGAGTTTTTTAAGTCCGAAGGTGCTGTCGTGGTGGCGGCGCCCGAGGCAAAGGCCATCTTGAGCCAGGGGTCGCATGCCTGGCGAAGGGAGCTGGCTGGGGATCTGGTCGCTGTTATCAGGGTGATGGAGACTGCAATGGTCCTTTGGAGGATGCCCTTCTGAAGGCTCGCACATAGAATGATAGGTTGTCTAAGGATCTATCTGACTACAAGGAGGAGCATCAGTTGCAGGAGGGGATGAAGAAGGACCTGAAGGAGGTGAAGCTTGAACGGGATACGCTGAAGGCGGAAAAAGAGAGTCTGGAGGATCAAGTTACCGGGCACAAAAAGGTGGCCGAGGAAAATGCACAGCTCCGTGCCCGGATGGCTCTGCTCGAGGGTACAATCCGCCCCCGAGAGGATGAGACTGAAGATGAGCTTGCCCTCCGTACCCGGGGCGAGTTGGTGGAACACATCCGCACTCTTAACAAGGGTCTGGTGGAGATGTTCAAGGAAGGGTTCGACAATGTCGTCGATCAGCTGAAGGTATTGAACCCCGGGTTGGTGACGGAGGGGTCGGCTCACAAGTATTGTGTTGCCGACGGGGAGATTGTGTGCCCCTTCGAAGTTGACGAGGAGCTGGAAGATGAAGAGTAACTCCGGGCGGAGTCTTTGAATTTTGTTTTGTTTACTTTTGTATGGCATGTGTGCCTGTATATGACAGCCTCTGTGTCTGTATGAATATTGGCCTTCGGGCTCACTTTGTATTTTCTTTGGCTGCGGCCGCGTTGAATGAATGTTTTTAATTCGCCTTATTTGTTTATTTGTTTGTCTGACGTCGATCTTGTTGATTCGGTTATATTTTTGAACTGTTTATGCTCGATAATGCTGGTCTCGTCGATTTAGGGAATCGATGAGGTGGCGGGCGTTGTGCTCGCCTAAAATCGAGGTAGAGTGTGCGGTTAGAGAACTCTGACCTCGGGGCTTGGGCTTTCCCATCGCGAGTTGGGTTCCCTTCCAATCGTGGTACTGCGACATTGGGGCTCATTTGAGGTGCCCAGCATCGGGGAGGGTTGTGTTCGCTAGGAGGGTTATGTTCGCCCCTGGTGTCGCTCCCCGGATTTCCATCCTGGTACAAACGCGAAAGTGGCGCGGAAAAAGAATAGAGTCGCCAGCCAGGCATTTTTATCCCGAAGAGAGGGAATGGTTATGCTGCACAAACCAGAAGAAAGAAAGAGGAATGACACAGGTCCTACGAACCAAAGAGACTGAGTTCGGGAGTCGGTTACGACCTAGGAAGGTATTAGCACCCAGATCGTCTGCCGTACCCGACGGGATCCACGCTTGCAAAGAAACTGTTTCAAAGGGTGAGGGTATGAAAACTGCAGCAAAAGAAATGAAAATGAAAAGAAACCGGAACTGGAAAAGAACTGAATAAGAGAACAAAGAGAAAAAATGTAGGGAAAATAAAGATTGTGCTCGAACGGGCCCTACCCCGCTGCCTACGTACCTCATCAGGATAATGAGGATCAGAGACGCCGTAGTTCCTCTAACTAGGGGTACTAAAAGGAAAATTCTTGTGAATTAAGGCTTGAACTGCCTATGCCATTGCTCAGGTGTTGCAGACTCGGATGACGAGTGCGTAACCGTCTTGCAAAGTGACATGTAGGAGCAAGTTCGCGTACGAAGCGAGTGAGATGAGAAAAGAATTCCCGAAGGAAAGACGCTTATTATTTGTTTGGTGTTTTTTAGAAGCTTTTATGAGTGAAAGTTTGCATAGGTAAGTGTACCTAAGTCTTACTCAATGGGATGTGTACATCTCACATCATCCCGAAATGGAATGCGCAAGAAGCACACCTACCTATGGAGGAAATCCCCAAAGCTAGTCCCACAAGTGAAGACTTAAGCACACTGGCCTATTACCATTATTAAATAGTTTTGTGGTTTTATGGATTGAGAAGTGTTTTTTAAGCTTTTCTTTGTGAGGTACTCATGCTAAGACCTATCCACCACGAGTGATGACTCACACCTCGCCCCGAAACGGAACGCGTGCAAGTATCTCATAGCAAATTCTCATGTCACATGAAAGTACTCAACCTTTATTAAGTGAATTAGAATTGAGTTTGAAGATGAGAAGAGAAAGCACCAAAGGATCACAAAGGAAAAATTCTAAAGGGGGACTAAAATAATCCTAAGTGTTAACATGCATGGATGTCCTAAGGGTTAGTGAAGTTTCTATCCTAATGAAGAAGGAAAGAAGAAGAGAAGAAGATAGAAGAAGGGATGAGAAATGCCTAAGCCCAACAACAAAGGGTTAGTAACAAATAAACATAAGATGAGAAGATGAGAATTAGAGATGTGGAACTCAATTCCCACACCTCACACTTACCATAGCCCCTACTAGGTTAGTATGCATACAAATGAAACAAAATGAGCAAAATAAAGCAAATGGCATGCTAACATCCAACAATCAGAAGTGAAATGGTATGAATAAATGCACAATGCATATGGAAATCAAAGGAATGAGGAGTGAAACTTATAAGCAAAAGATGCAACATGAAACACATATGAAAACAAATGCACACTTATGAAATATGTAAAGCAAAATGCATAAGATATGGACTCAAAGCTCACAACCAGAACCAAAACAAGATGAAGAATGGCTTAAGAATCCAACAAGATGAAGAGAAAAGAGGTACAAGACCAAACAATACCAAAATGGAAGCAAAAGAAACAATAAGATGAAGTGAAAGCACTTAAGGAAACAAATGACTTAAAGAAGAAGCAAACACAAAAAATCAGAAGACACAAACCCTATCCTAGGACCAGGAAGGTACCCACACCCCAAAGGAACCCCAAATGAGAAGAAGAAGTGGGCACAAGTGCCCTTCTAGGCTTAGATGAGAGCTAAAGGTTCAAAGGAAGCAAAATGGGACAAGGTTCAAAAGTAAAATTCAAAACAAAACAACCAACCATCTAAAAATTCCACAAATGAAACCAAATGATCTTCAAACATGTTATATCAACTAGCCAAAAGGATTTGAAAATATTCAGAAGCAAACTAGGTTTAATGGAGGCAAGAACACAAGTTGGGTTCACAAACTTACATCACAAGTCACAAGATCAAGACTCAAGAAATAAGTTTCTAAAAATCCAGAGAAACATCACATGGAAAATACAATGTATTAGGAATCTAGAGCAAAAAGAATGGGATCAAAACTCAAAATATTGAAGAGTATGGAAATTATACAAGGCAGAGTGGTCAAGAAAGGATTCAAAAGAAGCTATGTGAAATGAGGAATTAATTCAGACACGTGGACAAGGAAAAAAAATAAAATAAAAATATGACAAAATAATAGAGACTCGAAATAATACACATGAGTGTTTTGGGAATTTTTAAGTGAAGGGAAGTATTTTATAAAAATTGAAATGGAAACTGAAAATAAAAGAATTAAAGAAAAAGAAATTAAAATGGAAAATGGAGTGGAAGTGTGATAAGTAAGGCTTTTGCACTGAAATTAGTTGGGCCCAATGTGACTGGGGGTGCGAGTATCAACTTTGAAGGTCCAATATGGTGCAGGTGTATGGTCTTATTTTGGAAATTAATGACAATAAAATAAGAAAAGCTGGAAAAAGGAGGAAGCATTGGATTCATCACATGGATGTTGCTGACCTCTCATTAATTGAGGTGGACAAAAGATGCGTTGTGGTTGGTTGATGTATGTTACTTACAGTGGACTATATCACACGTTGCATTAAAATGAAAATAGAAAATATAACATGAGATGGAAGGAAATTAGGGCTAAGTGGCGTGCTAATGGACGCTGGATGTGAGATCCGACGGTGGCTGAGCGTCTTCTTCCTTAGAAACCCTAATATGAACTTGAACAACTTTCCGGTGACCGGAGCTAGGGCTCCGGCACCGAAATCCAAACCAGAACCACAAACACACGAATTAAATGAAAAAAATTGCCCAGATCTATTAATTGAACATCACTGAATCCAAATTTAACATCAAAAAAAGCTAAAACTCAAAGAATTGGACGGATCGAAGGAAATAAAGTGTCACCATCAAACTTGAAATGCATATAACTTTCACTACAATGCACCAAATTCAAATCTACAAAGTGCAGCATGATCAGCAAACATCAAGGATTGTAAAACACCACATCAATTTCATTTCTAGAACATGAGATTTCAAGCCATACCTGAGGTGAAGAAGCTTAATTCAGTGAACTAGAACAGCAAGCAATGCGTGCAAATCACTCCCCTTACTCCTTAGATGCAAAATAAATGCATCTAAGGTCTTGAAACAAGCTGGATCTGAGGTTTCAAAGCAAGTTGCCTTGAAATGGTAAGCTGGCCAAACTTGAGAATAAGCTTCAATGAGTGTATGCTTAAGGATCCTGAGATTGCCTAGATCACAGATCCACAATTGGTTTGGAGTTTACTTGCTTGGATCAAGAGAAAAGAGAGAAAATGCAAAGTTGCATGAAGTTTGTGAATGAGAGAATGAGAGAGATCTGAGACTTGCTAAACCCTAATTCTCCTCTTTGTGACCTCACAAGGCAATGCTGAAAGTGTGAGAGATAATGCACGAATGAATCATGAGAAAAGTGTGAAGTTGCATCATTTGCACTTGGTGAGATAAGCATGCTATGCTCATGATCTCTTGGGCTTCTCAGCACATGTGACTTTCATTTTCCACCCTTGATTCAAATCCAAACATTCCTGGCCTTTAGATTCAAGCATCACACTTGTTTCATGACTTTTGCCAATTTTGCACTTTTGGAGGGATTTTCTCATTTGGCACGAAAATGACTAATTCTTTGGAGCAAATTGGTAATAGTGTGATGTATTTTAAGTTTGAAACATAATTGGGCCAGTACCAAGTCACAAAAACCAAGTTTGAAGCCTTTTGCATTTGGTGGCTTCATGAAAAGTCAAAATTTGCCCTAGAAATGCCAAATTTTCGAATGGCCTATAGAGAGTTCTAGGAATCCTGTGAAAATGTACTTGTACTTTTTGAAAATGGGAGCCCTTACTCTTCAACTTTCATGTTTGACTTTGGTCCATTTGAAGAATTTTTGATCATGTTAAGGCCATTTGAAAATTAGGGCAAAAGTTGCCAAATTTGGAAAATTCCATAAACCAACTTTGTACCATTTTTGCAAAACCTTTCAAATCTCCATGATTCTTGAACTTTAGGCATTCCAACCCTCTTATAACATTGTAAGGACCCCTCTTGGACAAAAAAATTGGGTTAGACCCCTTGAAATTGCACAGTTGACTTTTTAAGGGCACTGTTGACTTTTTCCTTCATCTGCAAGCAACTGAGGCATTGACTGACTTCCATATGGAATTTTCTCATGAAAATTGACACATAGGATCCTCTTAACATATAGAAGACTTTGCCCAAATGAAATGGCCAAAGTTGTGAGATCTTGGTGCTTGAATCTCAAACCCTAATTTGGATGCCTTGTATAGGAGCTTTGCCTTGTCCTGAGACTTCTGATGATCATGCAATCTTCTGAGCTTTTGCAAATGGACTTGAACTTGTAAATGGAGTATAGACTCACCATAAGACTTGTACAAACTCATTGGGACCCTTGTCATGGCTTGAAATGCTTCAAGGACCTCCACAGATGACCATATGCTTGATGCTAGGACATGAAGGATGTTATGCTTCATCTTTCCATGCTAAGATGCTGAGGAAATTATATGAGTATGATGAATATGATGTGATATGATGATTAAAATGAAGAGGGCAAATTTGGGGTGTTACAGCTTCCCCTATTCAATCATCAGTTAATCTGAAAAGGACGATAGCACGAGCTATCAACCATTCAAGATAAAATGTGGTTAATACCAAGAAGACCAGAAATTTGCACTCTGACGAAGAATGCAACACCGGGAAATAAACCCAACCAGATGATGCTCTGGGGATAAGAAGGGAGAGGAAAACTAGACGAGTTTCTTCCAAGTTGAAACTGGTATCTGGAATAAGAACATGTTGACAGAAGAGTCTTCAAACAATCCTGTGACGCCAGGAACTGGACACACGAGTCCTCAAACACTGCAAGAACATAATCTGAGACAGACGAGTCTTCAAATAATCCTGTGACGCCACGAACTGGACATACGAATCCCCAAACACTTAACAACATAATCTGAGACAGACGAGTCTCCTTCGGATTTACCTGTTACACCAGGACCGACAATGCACTTAAGTCTGTGGGATAGACATGCATAATTAAGGTAGACGAACCTTCTTCATATATTATCCGTGGATATATGGTACAAGACAGACGAGTCTTCTTCGAGCAAACCTGTGATGCCAGGTGCAGCAACCATAATTGGTGCCTGAGACAGACGAGCCTCCTTCGAATTTACCTGTTACGCCAGGACCGGTAACCATTTTGACATTAATTCCCACTGTCAGGATTTGAAACCTCTTCAATACAGACGAGTATTGGATGATCATCACGATAACACAGACGAGTATCAGACGATGATCCAAGAAACACAGACAAGCGCTTCAGGCCATGATACAGACGAGTATCAGCCACTGGTATAGACGAATACCAGAAATTCAAACACAGACGAGCATTTGAAGTAGCAATAGAAGAATACCAGGGTGATCAGCAGATCCTCATAATACAGATATAAGCTAGCACAGACGAGTGTTGGGGATGATACAGACGAGTATCCAGGCAAAGCAGACGAGCTTCAACAGGTAATCAACACAGACGAGTGTTGGAAATGATACAGACGAGTATCCACAAATATCAGGCATTCCAAACACAGACGAGTGTTGGGAAGTTGCAAACGAGCAACAGTTGAAATACATATCAAGGCACATACGAGTGCAACAAAGGATCCAATACCAAACATAGACGAGTGTTGGGAACTGCATACGAGCATCACAAGGAGATAACCACAACACAGACGAGTGTTGATAATTGCAGACGAGCAATCACAAAGGAATCATGTACTAAACACAGACGAGTGTTGGAAGTCAACAACAAAGATATTACATCTCAAAGCACATACGAGTGCTGGAAATTGCAGACGAGCAACCATAGAGAGTATACATCAAACACATACGAGTGTTGGAAAATTGCAGACGAGCAATAACATAGGAGACATCATAACACAGACGAGCGCTGAGAATTGCAGACGAGCAATACCAAAGATAACACAGACGAGTGTTGAAAGATGCAGATGAGCATCAATAGAGCAATAATATATCACTGCTGGGGATAACTCTGCTTAGAGATAACACAGACGAGTGTTGAGAAACGCAGACGAGCGGTAGACAATGCCTGATTGGCCACAAGAGTTACAATTCTGCAGGGGAAGACAAGTCAAGAGGTCTGGATACCCAACTGACTGAGGTGATGAATATCTGACTGTATCATCAAATTAACCAAAAGTATGGCAACTTTGCTGGGGAATATTTCACTGACAGAGGTGAAGATCAAATATGAACTCTGTGGGGACAGGATCATCTTCAGACTTGGCTGGAAAAACGCATCAGCAATACTCTAGCTGGGGAGAGCATCTGCTGATTCAAAGCTCTGGCTGGGAAAGACTCTTGCTGAGGATAGAACTCTGATAATTCCAACTCTGGTGATGTCAGGATTTCAGATACCTGTTGGGCATACTCCACTGGGGAAGAATAGACTGCTACTTCACTGGGGAAGAAACTGCTTGGGCTGCTGCCAAGGCTTAGCTGGAGAAAAATCTCTGTTGGAGATGTCAGGCTTTCAGATACCTGCTGGGGGGAAGAAATCTCTGCTTGGGGAGATCCTCTACTGGGGAAGAGTAAATTGCTTGGGAGAATGTGACGCCATCCTGCAACCTGCAACAAAAGAAAACACAAATGTGCCCCGGAGATTTGCATGGTATGATCTGTTCATCCATCGTCACCCGACACTCAAAGAGGGTTACAGTTTCCCTGCATGTCAGTTTTCTTTTCAAAATTATCACCATTTTTAGATGCAATGCTATTTTTGCCAAAAATTCAGGATATTTTGCAAACAAAAATAAACACACACAACTTTTTGACTGAATATTCTTTATATTGAATGGCTTCTGAATAGGCAAAGATTTACATCAGGAAACAACCACCTGGAAAGAGGTAGTCACCGTAAAATTGAGAAAAGAAACTATCCTAATGGAAATGGGCACGACATTCAAAGGAGTTCCATTTCTGCTATGACCTGCATGTCTTCAAGACTCTCCATTCTGCTTTGGCTTTTTGAGAGGACGAGGGGACTGTTTCCTATCCTTCTGACATTGTCAATTTGTACGAAACGATGATGTGGTTCAGATTACTCGGATCGCAGTTGTTCGCTTATTCCCTTGTTTTGCGTGGATCGCCCTTTCGGGTTTTCAATCACCGGGATACCCTTTTTTGCCTGAGCTATCCAATGTGGCTTTTCAACTCAGCGGGTGTACATTTTTTTATTTTATTTCCCTAACTTTTTCCCGAGCTTTTTATTCTGTTTTTAGCTCGCCGGGAGGCCTTTTTTTTGCCTGGACTATAATTCTGTTTTTGTGTCCAGCGGGTTTCTTTATGCGAAGTATTTTTTAACTGCGTCCGAGTTAACAAGGGATTGGAAGTCATCTCCATCCATAGTGGTGAGCATCAGTGCTCCTCCCTGTAGCGGTAAAATCGTGAGTGTAAGCTATTGATTAACTTAACTCAAGGTACACAGAGTCGCCACCGCGCTTTTATTTATTTCCAAAAGGAAAAAGGAAAAAGAACGAACAAAACCTAATGAATCTAAAAGCAAAAGATAGAAGAAACAAACAGAGAACGGGTAAAGGGATAGGTTACAAATCGGGAAGGTTTTACGCACCCGAAATGTCCGTGGTACTCCACGGGAACCCTTTGAAATATTTACTGCTTTTTTTTGGTTTGAAATGGTTTGCTTGAAAAAAGGATTGAAGAGATGAGAAGAAGAATGTTTTTTTAGATTTTTGTGTTTGAAGAGACGAACGTCTCATGCCTACGTACCCACAAAGTGCAATGCGAGATCAAAACCCCGTAGTTCGTGGTACAAAATTTGAAAAAAAGCAATGAGTTGAATTGATTTTAAAATGTAAAGATAAGTCGTCATTCTTTAGCGAATAATTCCGCTAGAAAGAATGAATCATATCTAAACAGAAAAAATGGTTAAAAGGAAACGTGCACGAGGGCACAAAAACAATTGAATGAGTTTTGGATATTTTAAATTTTTTGAGAAGAAAGTTTCGATATGCTTATGTGGTTTAGCATTTATTAAGAAAATGAAATGAAAAGGTAAAATCGCATGACCTAAGTCAAGGTTTGATTGCGAAAATGTTTGAAGTTTGAAAACAGAGAAAGTTTTTGAAAATAGGAAGGAGATTTTAAAATTTAAGAAGTGGGAAGAGATGAAGGGGCTATCCTAAGACTTGAATGTAAAAGTTAAGGGAAAGAATGATCAAACCGTGTGGTAAGCATATTTGAAACAATCGGATTTGCATCTTCATAATCAAGTGAACTCAATCGTAGCCAAAGTCTTCAATCCATAACAACTCAAGCAAAGGGATAGATCCTAAAATCTAAGTCCGAAACTCCAAGTCCAATGCTAAGGATAGTAACCATAGTCCGAAATTAAAGTCACAAATCTTTTAGATGTTTAATCCTTTATTAATGTTTTTGTGTCCAAATGGACAAAAGAAAAATCACAAGCATAACAATATAAACATAAACAATATGATGAATGATATAGTATAATAGAAGCATAATAAAAGAGATAAGGAGCGAGAGATTGAAATAAAGAGGATAAGGTGCGAGAGATTGAATTAAAATGTTAGTATATTAATATTATTATAATATTTACATAGAAAATGGTATGATGAACTTAATCAAACACAACCACAAAAAGAGAACCAAAATCGAGGCAACCGGATCCAAATGGATCTCATTCCGAATTCGGGATAAGTTTAGGTCTATGTTAAGCAATCGTCGAGTAATTTACGAAGTAATTACCCTACAAATGAGGCCGACCACCACCAATTAAGGTGGAAAATATTTGTGCTAATACATGTTAGAGAAAGTATATAATGAATCATTCTCCGAAAACATGTCGCAATAAAAAAAGGTAGCGGTCTAATCTTAATCGAGATTTCAAATTGTATTATCGAAGGCAACCTATCACGATTCCAAAGTATGGAGAATGATCCAAATGATCATTCATCCATAGATTTGAAATAATGAAGATTAAACATCTTCGATAACCAATAATCGCGAATCGGAGATCTCATCGACCAAAAAGAAAAAAAAAGATGAAATAATGAAAGATGGATCTAATATATAATCCACACCAAAAATCAACAAATAGAAAAAAAACAATATAAAGAAACTCAAACAAATAAAAAAATATTAAAATCTTTTTTTAAAAGAAATGTTTCTAAAAGATTTTATCCATAGAAAAAAAATCTATGTCTATTTTCTTCTAAAAAAAAGAAATAAGACTATTTAAAAAAGAAATGACACTAAAATGTCAAAAAAAAATTAAAGAAAAGAAGTTAGAACAGGGGGAATGGAATGCAGCAAAAGGAGGTGGTGGATAAGAACTGGATCTAAGCAAATGACATGAAGGCCCAAGTCACACATCATATTTTTATTTAACACAATTAAAAATTAAAAGGAAAAAAAAATCAATAGGAACAAAATTGAAACACATGCAGCAATAACTTTTCCTTTCTTCTTCATGACCGAGGTCTTATACCTCTCTCTCTAAAACTCAATCGCAAAAATCAAATGGCTGCCGTTTTTTTCTTCGAAGTTTTCCGCTGAAATGAAACGCTCTCCTTCCTTATTCTTCTTCACGTCAAGACCACGGTGGTGAGGCTGTGAGTCACGAAAGATCTCGCCGCGCACAAAATCACCGGCGGTATCAAGATCCGTCGTGAGCGGACTCTTCCGGTTCTCAGGTTTCAAATCTCTCTTTCTCAGTTCTCACCATCAGTTTCTTTCATTTTCGGATTGGGTGATTAGTTGTGAAGGTAGTTTGAAGGTGAGGAAATGTTGTGAGAGGGTTTGGAGATGAGTTCTTGAGGTTTTTATTTCAATTTGGCAGAGCTTTTGGAGGCTCATTCAAGCTTGAATTGGAGTGAAGGATTGATTTGAATTTATAGAGGCTGAGATGATTTGAAGGTTGCCGTTTTGATGTGATTTGGGGCGTTTTGTTCATCACGGTTTTCATGTGTGTGCAGCTGAATCAATTTTGCGTTTTGTGTAATTTAGACTTGCGTTTTAATTCAAGCCTTTTCCGTGTTCAGCTGCGTGTTGTTTCGTTTGCACTTTGATGTGTTTTGCTTGCAGGGATCATGCGTTTTATGTTGGCGTGTGGTGATGTACTGTGTTCATGTGTTGATGCTAAGGCTTTGAGTGATGTTGGTTGGGCGTGCGTTGTGACTGGGCTTGTACGGCTTGTGTTGAAGTCATCGGCTGGAGAAAGGCGCGTGTGGTGATGGCTTGAGTGAAGAAGCTATGTGACTAAAAAAAATCAGTGTTGGATGGGAAGCTTCACGTGTATTTGCGTGGAAGTTGATAGTGAAGCTGTAAGAATGGGAAAGTTGAAGTCACATGGCACAACTGATGTGGGTCTTAGCCATTTCCTTTTTTTTTTCAAAATTTCTATTATTTTGGTATAAAAAACAAATGGGCTTAGTGACAAAAAAAATGATGGGCCCTATGGTTCTTTCCATATCTTTTGGCAATAATTATGGGTTTAAAAAAAGAAATAGAAGTCAAAGATAAAAATGGGATGAAATAATTGAGAATTGTATTTATGAAAAATGAATAAAAGGAATTGAAAAGTAGAGAAATGGATAATGATATGGATATTTAATTTATGGATGAGAATGGATATGAAATTTATTATTTAGCCCAAAACCAATCATGATTTTCTTTCACAAGTCACTTGATTAAAATGAACACAACCATCACTGAACAACTGAACAACTTGCAGCTTAAACCACAACCACTTGAATCGTCTAAAATTGGTCCTGATTATTTGAATCCATGCTGAGGAAAATAAATCCACAGATGAATCAATGATAAACTGATGAGCACTTAATCGGGACCAAACTTTTCACACATCACTGCTTTGATAAACTAATGAACTTAACACACAACACAACTTGAACTTTGAATACGCATTGTCTGAGAAATAATCCACTGGCATAACATCTTGCAGTTGAAGCAATCTTTTGATAGTTTGACAAATATTAAGGCAAACGTCCATCTGAATCGAATCATAACTGAACAACCATGTATGAATTGAAATCACTGCCTTGTCTTTGAAAACCTGCAACACAGAGAGAAGAAGAAACAAACTGCAACATTTTTTGGTATTTTGGTTAGAAGTTAGTAAGCATAAACAAATAAAGCAAGTAAAAACATGGTGATCCCCTGCGAAGCATAGACCTGCACCTGAAAAAGGATAAACGAACCAGTGCGTGATCTTGTTTGTATGCAAATGCAGATGAGATGCGAAAAATCTTAGGGTCAAAAATTAGGGTGTGACAGATGCCCCTATTTAAGTTTCTTCAATCTAGAGATAATGAAGATTGAAATCTTCGTTTCGACAAGATGGAAGATACTTAAATATCAAAAACCCAATTTTTGATCCTAAGATGCCAAAAACTGGAATGAAATGAAATGAAACAAAAAATATGAAAATGATACGAAGATGATATGAAAATGATATGGAAATATATGAAAATGTTATGAAAGCATAGAAAATAATATGAAAGCATATGAGATGTTATGAGAAAATTATGAGATGACATGAAATGTATATGGAACCCAAGGAAATGTAGAGAAGTCCATGAGGGACAAGACGACACAAAAAATAAAATAAACGCTGAGGATAAGGAGCATGAAACTCCGACGGGGAAAACCAGCATGCTAGAGACCAACACATGACTTAGCTGAGGTGAAAATGTCCAAGAATGGCAATTGGACAGAAAGGATCACAACATCCAGGAATGGCACTGAATGAAGTAAGAAAAAATCCCGAAAAAAGTACACCAGAAGCATCCAAAGATGGCATTACTGACTTTACAAGGGATATCCGAGAATGGCAATCGGAAAAAGGTAATCACAACATCTGAGAATAGCAATCAGATAAAAAATGTGAATCACAACATCCAGGAACAGAACTGAATGAAATGGGAAAATTTCGGGAAAGCACATCAACTCAATGATGACTCCAACATGAAAATCCGAGAATGGCAATCGGAAAGGAAGTGATCACAACATCTGAGAATGGCAATCAGATAAAATGTGAAGCACAACATTCAGGAACATCACTGAATGAAATGGGAAAAAGTCCGGGACAATACATCAAATCAATGATAACTTCCCTATGGACATCCGAGAATGGCAATCGGATAAAAGGGTGTAATATCAGAGAAGACACAACAAGTAGGTGAAGAAAAAGTTCTGGAGAGACAGACAAATGCCAAGTAAGTTGGACTTTGACCAAAAGTAAGAAGTGGAAAACAACAAGACCTTGAGAAATGCATATGAGGACTAAAACACTCCGTATGCAGACATTTATGAAAATGGGGACTAAACCACCCAAGAACACGCATAATGAGGACTAAAACACTCAAATATGCAAAGGTTAACAAGAATGGGGAATAACACACCCGAGAAAACGCGTAATGAGGACTAAAACACTTAAATATGCAAACATAAGCGAAACTGGGGAATAACACACCCAAAGAGGTAATATGAGAGAAAATGCTGACAACCAGTTTAGACTCTTAGAGGAGTGGAAAAGAAAGAAGATTGATTCCTCAACACGGAGATTGTAAACACCCCAAATTTGCCCTCACCCATTCACACCATGGCTTGTGATCATCTCATATGCATAAATACAATCATATCATCTCATATCTCATTTTTGATTCACTGCATTGGTTCTGAGTCATTTGCATCTAGGGTTTGTGATCTGAGCAATCCCAAAGCATCTTGAGCCACTCCAAAAGAAACCAATCAATTCAAAGGGGTCTACATGTGTTCAAGCATCATATTACATCCTCACAAAGTCAAAGATGCAAAGGAATCACAGGAACTAGGGTTTGAGTGGATGCAGAGCCAGGATTGACTGCACGGTTGACTGAAAATTAGGGTTTTGGTTTCAGAGGCCATAACTCCAAATTTTTTGGTCATTCTTGTTTCCATTGCTCTTTATATGGTATAGGGAGTATGCATATCAATTTTCATGAAGAAATTCCATGGGGAAGTCATCTGATCAAGGGTTGACTTTTCAGACAAGTCAGTGTAAAATCAGGGCATCTGAGGCCCCCAGTGACCCAACCAATGGGTGATCTTCATCATTTTGAGTGTATATGATCTTTATTTTATCATAGAAGAAGGATGAAGTTCATGGAAATCAAGAATTTAGGGTTTTTGCAAATGTTGACTTTTGGAGCATAGTTGACTTTCTCAAGAATGCATCATTTTAGGTCATTTTTCAAGCCATGATTCTTGATCCAAAAATGCTTCAAATGGAAAAACTTTGGTCATGAAAGTTGTAGATCTCATTTTTCCCTTTTCAAAAAGTACAAGAACATGACCAAACTCTTCTTGGATCAAAAGTTATGGCAATGCAAAGTTGGCTAAAATCACTTATTTTCAAGATATGCTAAGTGTGAAAATTGCAAAATCATGTACCAAGTCAAATTGCAACTTCTAATTGGTATCAAACCTTCACATAAACATCATGTAAGTCCTAAAATTCAGAATGAACTAGGCATTGCTCATGTTTCATGGCTTTTGGGAACAAGATCTTTCACATGTGAACCATAAAGTAACAAGTTGCAAAACCACTCATTTCTCTTCACCAACTTGCTGCATTGGTCCTTGAATCAAGCTAGCCTCAAACACTCATCATGCTGCGCAGCCCATGCCCATTGTACTTGCCTAGACCTTGAGCCATGCCTCACTTACACAAAAGTTGGACTTTATGCAAAAGCAAACATCCCAATCACCACAGGCCATGTCACATCCTCTGGCCACTTGCATTTGTTTATTGTATCCTTTAGCAAGCAAAACATAAGACCAAGCCAGGCTGAAACTCTCTACACAATCACATTCACAAAAACACACCACATTGCAAGTTGCTTCGAATCTGCTTACACAGCTTGCAAACATTCAAACCCTCTTCACCATTCAACTCACCATACTCCATAGGCCTCAAACCACCAAAGCTCAAGCCTGAAACAAGCCTGACCTGAGCTCCACCATTTCTCACCTCCCAAACCAGTTCTCTTCGAATCTCACTATTCAGCCATCAAACACCTCATCTTTCTTCACCAACAAGCCAAGCATATCACAAGGAGTCAAAACCACCATTCACAATGGCCTGAAAATACCAGAATCATCATAGCCATTCTTGACTGAGGTGAAGCAGAAACTGTCGAAGCTCATCAACCAGCCTACATAAATTGTTCTAAGGCATTCAAACATCATCAAGAGGTCCTAAGGAGTAGATTGCGCAAGGAGAGGTGGCCAGAAAGTTCTCAAGTTGAAAGCTCCAAATCTCAGGTAGCTCGAAATTATTTTTTCCAGAAATCATTTTTCTTGTTACAAACTTGTTCTATGTGATTCACTGATTATCCTGATGTCATTGGTTTTGAAAATGGTTTTGATTTGAGTATTTAATTTGTCTCTGAAGCTTGCGTGCCCTAGTTTTTATTTCTTTCGATTCAGCTTGTTTAGGAAGAAGAAATGTGTTTTGAGAGAGGGGTTTGATTCGTGAGAGGATGGAGATCATTTCCCAGTTTTTAGTTTTCATTTTTGATACGTTTTAAGGGAGTTTGAAGTTTCTCAGGGAGGGAGCTGGCCGGAGAAGACGACCGGAGGTCTTCTCCGGCAGCCTGAGTCATTAAACCCTAATCTCAGGTCATTAATGTTAGTTTGAATTCTGAGCGTTGATTGCCATTGACTTGTTGACTTCGCGCGTGAGGGAAGGGCTCAGATCACTTTGATTAGCCCTAATTCTTTTATTAGTTTTAATTAATTGTAATTAACTCAGAATCAATCCTGGCCACAAGATCTGGCGCCAGTCAACCAATTTAAAACCAGACTGCATCTCATCCCTTCGTTCCTTTGACTTTTCTTTTTCCTTATTTTTAATTTCATTTTATTTCAAATAACTTGCATAATTAATTTAAAATAGCAAAAAATACATAAAAATTATGAAACTTTTTCCTAAAAGTTTTATTAATTTTTATGACACAAAAACATTTTTATTTTATTTTTTATCATTAAAAAAGCATTTTTAAATATTTAAAAGATTATTTTTAATTGATTAATGGGAATTAATTAATTAAAAATACTTTTAGGTATTTAAAAATTACAAAAAAATTCATGAAATGTTCTAAGACATTTAGAAACATTGTCCAACCTTCAAACCAAATTTCTTTTTTGATCTTGATGCATTTTAAGAATTTTTCATTGAATTAAATCATTTTTTATGCATTAATTTGATCCTAAGTTCAAAAATTCATTTCTGCCTATTGGAGAAGGTTGAGACATTGATTCTTTTTGCATTGTTTTGTGTTTAGCATATAGTTTCTAAGATAAAATGGCCATGATTTGATCTTGTATTTTCCAATTGTTTGGCATTTCTTTTGTTTAGGAACCCTAAAAACCCTAATAACTTAGAAAAATCATATCTTGAGATTGGTTGAGAGTTGAGACCTCCCCTTTGGACCTTGGTTTAGTATAGGTTTAGGGTTTCTTTGAGTGGCATTTTCCATTTTTTATCTTAGGGTTTGCTTCTGTTTTGAGTTTTGGTTTGATGTTTAATCCATGAACCCTAATTTGGGATTTCTCTTGCATCCTTCTTGCATTTCCTTGCATAACATGACTTGTCTTTGCATTTTGTGCATTCTTGTGATCCACTTGACATCTTAAGACATATAGAAAGCATGTTTGATCATTGAATTGCATATTTGCCATGTCATTTGTCTTGTATGATTCATAACTTTTCATGTTCATTCATGCTCCTTAACTTGCATCATTTGCATTCATAATCTTGTATGAACATCCCCATGCCTTGCCTCATGTTTGCAGCATCTCATAGCATCATTATCATCATCTACATGCTTCTGGTTTTATTTAGCATCATGTCATTTCATCTCATCTAGCATTACATTGCATCTCTTTCTAACATTTCAGGTGGTAAGTGACCTTGAGAAGTGAATTTGCCTTCACTTCTCATAACTTTTCTTCTCATCTCTCTTGCATACATTGCTGCATTTCTATTTGTGTTTGAGATTGAGCTTGCTCATTCTTCTTCCTCCTACTTTCTTTCCTCAAGTGACTTGACTTCTTGAATGAAGCAAGTCACTTTGCTTCTCTTGATCTTGTTCATCTGCTTCCTGGTGGCTCCTTTGAAGATTGTTCTTGCAAACCACACAAACCTTAGGAACAACCAAGCATGACAATGAATTAGGGTTTTGATTAGTCCCCATAGTCTTTACCTTTGTGTCTCTCTTGAGTCTTCTCTTCTCATCTCATAATCAGGGACCAAACCCTAAAGGCTTTAAGACTTTGTGATTAAGCTTATGCCTGCATCCTTCTTTTAGGATGGAGTGTATAACTTTAATCCTAAGTGTTAAACCCTTAATGTGTTTAAATCTCTTAACCAATTCACTTAATAATCATCAAGACATCACACTTGTAACTTGGGCCTTGCATTAGGGTTCTAATTCTTCCTTAAGTGGTTAAGAAGGACTAACCCTAGTGTTAATGGACAAGTCCCCCTCAAGTTGTCTTACAAATCATAAAAAACACTTCATCATCATAACCATTAAATAAAATCCACTTAATCAAAGGCCTGTTTCGTCATGAGTTTAATCTCTAATCATGGATTAAGTTGAGGAGCTTTCCTCAGCTTAAACATTCTCATCTATTATCCTTCTATTAGGATGGTGTAATGAGTCTGTTTAATCCTTGATTATGGCTTAACCTCATTACTCAACACTAAACAAAAACACCAAAAACATCTAAATAATCACAAGTAGGTTAATGATCTTAATCCTACACCAAAGGTGATTAAGTGTGAGAAGCTGACTTCACACTTAAGGTACTCTCATTACCCCTAATCAGAGGGAAGATGTGATGAGTTTACTAAATCCATTGGTTTAGGCTTAAACTCATTAACTTATGACAAATTTTCAAAAGCAATAAAAGACTGAAAACTCAAAAACAAACAATAATCGTCTCCTCCGGGATTCTTTTCTCATCTCATTCACTCATAAACGAGAACTCGCTTCTTCCGTCTAATGCAAGACAGTTTGCACCTGGGCCAGACAGGTCTTACACTTGAGCATAGACATGCAAGCAGTTCACAAGTCAATTCACCTTTCAGTCTCTTTGGGTCGAACTACGGTGTTCTGACTTCCTCATTGCACGAGAGGATACGTAGGCATAACTTAACAGTTATCGAACAAAAGTCTCTGTACATTACCCCTCTTCTAGCCTTATTCTTTAGCCTCATTGTTATGAGCATTTCACCTCTTTCTCTTTTACACTAACACTTTTATACTTCATATCACTTCACTCCTTTTACACTGACACCTGTACATTCTTTTCCAGCTATTTTATACACAAATTGCACTGACACTACCCCTTTAAAACACAAATCTTTTAAGCGTGGATCCCGTCGAGTACGGCGGACAATCTGGGTGCTAATACCTTCCCAGGTTGTAACCAACCCCCTTTCTCAGTCTCTCTGGTTCGCAAACCGTCTTATCCATCTTTTTCTAGGTCTATGCAGCATTACCTTTCCTCCGGGATAAAAATGCCTAGCTGGCGACTCTATTCATCTCCAGTGAGTTCACGGCTGTGTGTTCTCATTGTCCCTCTCGCCGACCGTTCGCGTCTGTACCCTTATCTGACTAGTTTCATTTATCGGGAGCGACAGCTTGGCGACTCTGCTGGGGACCTTATACTGCAACCAGGGCTTCTGGTTCTTTTTGTGGGTTCCTCCTAGCGCTTGTTTGATTTGTGTTTACTGGGGTGTTATGTGCTTGTATTTATTTTTGTTTATTGCTTTATGTACAGTTACTTTACTGCTTTCTTTATTGCATTTATTTATATCATACTGTCATTGCTGCTGGCTGGATCTGGTTGTTTGCCTTGGTGGGTGGGTGATTCATTGAGAGTTAAGGTCCTATACCTGGGACCTGAGTGACACCTAGGCTAGAGTGAATCATATTCTTTCCCATTCCATTTCGGTCTGGTGCGGGAATATGAAACACGGTTCAGATATGGGTTTCTTCTTGAGAACTCTGTGTTGCAGATTTCCTGCAATGCTAGGGCTATCTGGGAAGCCTGCTAAGTCTGGATGACCTTTTAGTATTGACCTTCAGAAACTGAGGTGAATTAGAGGAGGAATTGTTATGGTTATTGTAAACACTGTACCTCCAGGTTAGAAGTGTTTACACTTCTCATAACTGATCCAAGTCTGAGGATCCTTGTTCTAGATCACCACCTGTGAGGGGGTTGGGCTGTTTACAGGTTTGCAGGTACCTTGACCTCAGAATACCCTGTTACTTTGAGTTTGTTAAGAATACTCCATGTTGGACAGTTCTTGTGATTCTAAAACCCTGGACATGTGGCTCTTTATTTGAGTCCCCTACCCTGGTTACTGGATTTATAGACCTCCATCTGGATTTCTAGAACACACATGGATCTATACCAAGGCAGTTAATCAGATCCAGCTCAGTCACAAACCCTTTGCATATCATTTGCATACATAACCATTGCATCATATTAACATTTGCTGATTTGTGTTTCAGGGTATCCATTTTCATCTGGTTTTGGTTTTGACCCCATCTGCATTACTGACCTATCTCCACCAGCACTAGCTTCAGCTTGTCAGCCATATACTTCAAATACTTGCACTAGCCAGCCAGTGGCCCACTCCTCAGCATCTTCATCAGCACTCTACTCAGTCTTCAGCATCATGGCTCCAAAGAAAAGCAACATCACCTATCATTTCTTCCAACCAGACTTATCAGACATCAGGAGGATCCAAACCCTGATCACTCCAGATCACATACCCTTGTTCAGGGAGAGTTATGGAGATATACTGGACATGGTTATGGATCTGGACCCTTCACAGAGGAGCCTCATCCACACCTGCATTCAGTTTTATGATCCTCCACTGAGATGTTTTACTTTTCAAGACTTTCAGTTAGGCCCCTTATTGGAAGAGTACTCCTCATTAGTTGGCATGCCTATCAGGAGAGAAATTCCTTTCAACCCTGAGATGGTCTTTCCTGCTAATGGAGAAGTAGCAAAAGCTTTGCATCTGGAACCTGTTTTGGTTGAGCAGCATATGACCTCTAAAGCTGGGATCCCTGGTTTTCATCTGGACTTCTTAATTTCTCAAGCTACCTTGAAGGCTTCTCTAGGAGAATGGAAAGCTGTTTGTGCCCTGCTGGCCTTGTGCATATATGGAATTGTATTGTTTGCAGATGAGCCTCGATTCATCAGCGAGAATGCAATCCATTTGTTCATCCTGAAGAACCCAGTGCCAACTTTGCTAGGAGATCTCTATTACTCAGTGCACCAGAAGAATGAGAAGCAGAGGGGAAGGCTAGTGAGGTGTTGTGCTCCATTATTCCATGCTTGGCTTCTTAAGCATCTACCCAGGACAGATGCATTCCTAAATCCTCATCAGCAAAGCAACTGGGCTAAGAGGCTCACTACTCTCACTTCAGCAGACATCAGATGGTGTACTCAAAGCACCAAGGGCAGAGATATCATTACAAGTTGTGGGCACTTTCCCAATGTGCCTTTAATAGGGGTCAAGGGAAGTATCAATTACAACCCTCTGCTGTTCAGGAGGCAATTAGGCTATGCACTAGTCCATACTCCCAGGGAGCAAGACTTGGTTGAGACCCTCTACTGTGAGAACAAGATTAGTCTGGAAACTGTTAGGCAGGCTGCCTGGGCCTGGGATCATGTTCAAACCAAGGGAGTCACCATTCTGGGGAAGTGCAATAATGTGGCATCAGCACAATATTATGAGTGGTCCCATGCCAGGGCCCAATTCTCTGGAATGCCCTTCACCATAGAAGACATGCCTGAGTCATCTTCAGCACCACCCCCTGCCACTATCAGTTTGGAGGAGTTTGAGAGCTTGAAGGAAAGAAATGAGAAGCTAACCCAGGCTTTGCAGAAGACCCTCCGGGAGAGGAGTGAAGGTGTGAGGGAGATTGAAAGATTGGAGAAGTTGAGGGTGGAACACTTGACTAAAATTGAGAAGTCTGGAGATTATATCAACAAGTCTAAAGCTGGTGAACAAATTCTGAAGAACGCTTGCAAAGAAGCCCAGTTCCAAAGAGCAAGGACAGACTTGTATTTGAAAGAGAGTCATGCCAGGTGGGTCCGGATCACTGAGGCCCGTACTCTAGAAGACAAGAGAGTTCAGGACAAGATGGAGCAGATGGAAAAAGCCCTGGCAGCAGCCCAGAAGGAAATATCAGAGTTAGAAATCAGAGCTGGAGTGAAGAGGTCTAAGGACCAAAGTCAGAACAAGAGGTTGACTGCAGCTGTTGCAACGAGAAACCTTCTCATCAGAAGTCTCACGGAGCGTCCGGCTGATCCTGTGACCGAAGCACTTCTTAAGGAAGTTCGTGAGGATGAGTTTGGCCTTGGGGTTTGATCATTTGCTTGTTGTTATTCCTTTTCATGTACTTTTGCTTGTTGTGATGTATTTTGACCCCTTTGAGGGCTTGTGTTGTAAAAATGAACAAGTTGTATTATTTCACCTTCTGTAATATATTTGTGTTATTTCGTTCCGTCCGAGCTTACTTCGAAAGCAACTTCAACAGCAGCATCTTCAAGGGTCTGGAAGGGTCAAAACTGAAGGCCAAACCGGATACCTTGAGAGCAAATAAGCATAACTGCATTGCATGCTAACCCTTTTGTTTGTTTTGTAGGTTTTTGTTTTGTTGTTGCTAACCTCTGTTGTGATGTTCAGGAATTATTGCTCGCCGCCGGGTATTTCCCCTCAACAGGCCACACAGGTACCCAACTAGAAACAACCTTCCGGGAATTCAGATGGATCAGATGCAGCAGGACCTTACGGAGGTCAGAAACCAGATGGCCAACGAAAGATTGGAGATGAGAACCCAGATAACACAATTAATGGAAGTAATGAACAACTTAGCTCAAAGCCAGGAGAGGCTCAAAGCTTTGGTAGAAGGAAGGAACCAAGATGAGCCCCATGTGGGGACTGCAGGCACAAGTAACAATGAAAGGGTACAACCCCATGTTAACCCTCCTGTGTTTGGTCCCCATCTCCATCCTGAAATCAATATTCCTGCCAACATCCAAGGAATAGCCACTGCAGCCAGGGTACTTCAAGAAGATCCTCAGGAGGACCAATTTATAGTAATGGGTGTTGGAGAGGAAACTTACGATAGACGGTTGGAAGAAATAGCTGAAAAGTTGAGGTCTTTAGAATCTCAAAATTCTTTGGGTTTCGACGTCATGGACATGGGTTTGGTAGACGGGGTCAGGATCCCCCATAAGTTCAAACCTCCTTGTTTCGAAAAGTATAATGGGACTTCATGCCCCCGGACTCATCTACAATCATTTCTGGGAAGGCTGAAGGCCTATACAATGGATGAGAAATTGTGGATGTTCTATTTTGAAGATAGCTTGACTGGAGCTTCGAGGGAGTGGTATTCCCATCTGACAAGAGCAACAATTAGATGCTGGAAGGACCTGGCAGAGGCCTTCATCAGATAGTATCAGTATAATCTAGACATGGCACCCAACAGGACTCTCCTGATGGGAATGTCACAGTCTTCGAGGGAGAGTTTCCGAGAATATGCCCAAAGATGGAGGCAACTGGCTGCTGCTGTCAACCACCTATGTCTGAACGGGAAATGGCAGATATGTTCATGAACACCCTTCAGGGAACATATATTGACAGGTTGGCTGCTTTCTCTTCTACTAGCTTCGCAGATGTTGTCATAGCTGGGGAGAGAATTGAAAGCCTGTTAAAAATGGGTAAGATCTCTGATAATGGTGCCAGCTCGTCCAGTAGTACAAGAAAGCCTTTTGCAGGCCCGAGAAGAACTGGCGAGACCAATGCCATTCACACCAACAGGGGTAGGCCCCAATATGTTCAAAGGACAATAGCAGCAGTCACCATTCCTGCTCCAGCTCATCCACAGCCAGTCTATCAACCTCCGCAACAAAACTTCCAACAACAACCTCAGTATCAGCAGAATCAATATCCTCCAAGAAACTACAACAGCAACAACGCCAACAACAACAATCAACAGAGGCCATTCCAACAAAGGCCATCCCAAGCTAACTGAGTGATCGACCCGATCCCAATGCCGTATGCTGCCTTGTTGCCACAGCTTCTGAAACTCAACCTAGTTGAGCTAAGAACGTTGGCACCCCCGGATCCCAATAGCCTACCAAGAAACTATGACTCTAATGCTAGGTGTGCTTTTCATTCAAACGCACCTGGTCACAGTACAGAAAAATGCAGGGCTCTGCATATGAAGGTACAAGACTTGGTAGACTCCAAGGCTCTGAATTTTGCACCGCCGCCCAATGTCAATAAAAACCCAATGCCAAACCATGGTGGTCCTCGAATTAACGCTATTGAAGAAGACAGACCGTCTTATTTAATAACCAGTGTGGATCAGATCAGGACACCATTGGTGGAAATCAAAGCTCAACTCCGCGAAAACCAAATATTTCCGGGGTGTGAACTAGGGTGTCCCTACTGCAATATTTCATGGAATGGGTGTGAGGACCTGAGGAATGGCATTGACAGCCTTATTCAGAGTGGCCTGCTCCAGATCACTACATCATTCCCGACAAATCCGACAACTTCATCAACAACGGTTCCAGAACCTCCTACAACTGCAGTAACTATTGTTCCCGACAATTCACCAGCAACATCAACAAGTACTCCATCTGTCCTCCCAGATGATCAGTTTTCAACAGTTTCTCCTGCTACAACTTCAGCTTCATTCCATTTCGAATCTCCAGCGACAACAACATCAGTCCTTCCGACAACACCTCCTACAACCCCAGCAATCAATCATGAAGATGTCTCTACTGTTACCATTTTCTACGATCCTGAAAATAATTCCGCCTACCATTCAGAAGGTGCTGCTCCCGCCAGAGCACCAGTTACAATCTTTTATGATCCACAAACAATTATAGTCCCCTCAGCAGCAGCAATCAGTCCGGTCACTGTCACGGTGCCTGGACCAGTACCATTTGAAAGCAACAGGGCCATCCCTTGGCACTATGGCTCTGACTTGTATTGCGAAGGAAAAAGAATCACTCTTGAAACATCAGCACCTGCACCACAAGTAGATAATGTGGGGGGAGGCGGAGGCTTCACTCGAAGCGGACGTCTCTTCGCTTCACAAGTTCAAAGACCTACTGCCGAAGCAGAAGCTGCTGCCAAGGCAAAGGGAAAAGGCCCGGTGCAGGAAGATCCAGCTGCCAAAGAAACCCTGAAGACTCCGTTCGATCAGGAAGTTGATGAGTTTATGCGAATCATCAAAAAGAGTGATTATAAAGTTGTGGATCAGCTTCACCAGACGCCATCCAAAATCTCTATCCTCTCACTGCTTATGTGCTCCGAAGCCCATCGGAATGCACTACTTAAAGTCCTGCACGCAGCTTACGTGCCCGAGGAGATTACTGTCAACCAATTGGAAACCGTGGTTGGAAATGTTACTGCTAGCAATGGGCTAGGGTTTACCAATTCTGACCTGACAGTGGATGGCCGCAACCACAACAAAGCCTTGCACATAACCATGGAATGCAAAGGAGCTGTCCTTTCTCATGTGCTGGTGGACACAGGTTCTTCCCTGAATGTTTTACCAAAGAAGGCTCTGGTGAAGCTAGAATACGATGGATTGGCATTGAGACCCAGCAACCTGGTGGTGAGAGCCTTTGATGGTTCGAAGAGATCGGTTCTGGGAGAGATCGAGCTGCCCGTGACAATTGGCCCGCAGACCTTTAAAACTATCTTTTATGTGATGGACATTCAGCCCGCCTACAGCTGTTTGTTGGGTAGACCCTGGATTCACGCCGCCGGCGCAATAACGTCTACCCTTCACCAAAAGTTAAAATTTGAGTGGGAAGGTCAAGTTGTCACAATTTGTGGGGAAGAGGATATATTTGTTAGCCATCTGGCTACTTACAAATACATTGAGATGGATGGGGAGATCCATGAAATAATGAGCCAAGGTTTTGAGGCCTTGAACGTCAATGAAGCATCTGCTGAATCGGGGATCTCCATGTCGTCTTATCAACAAGCCCGGAAGGTTGTTGAGGAAGGAACTGCCCTAGGCTGGGGCAAGGTTTTAGCTGTGGAGGAGAAGAAGGACAAGTTTGGGTTGGGTTACAGACCAACTCAACATCAAGCAAAGGCTGCTGCAGAGCCAGGTTTTGTCAGTGGGGGAATGCTTACCCCTGATGCTATCAACTGTCTGGAAGACGAGCTGGAAGAGGAGCGCAATCTGGAGAATTGGATTCGTCCAAAGATCCCGGGGAGCAGTGTCTCGAACTGGTCTTCCCAGGAAATTATAAGAGTTACTCATGCAGAGTAATTATTATTTCCTGTATTTTTTTATAGCATGCATCAAAGTCTTGCATCTTGCCCAAGATGACAAGACTCATTTTGTAATCAGGGCCATCTGTACTTTTGTGCAAACAAGATTAAATTAATGAAATATCAGACATCTTTTTGCAAACGAGTCTTTTTCTTTTTTGCTCACTGTTTTTCCATTTTTCTTTTTGTACAAAAAAATAAATGGCGGAATTTTCAAAATGACAACTTCATTTCACTTTTCTAAATAAGACTAAAATCAGATCACTAAAACGAACAACTGAACCCTTGCAGAGAGTGCCTTCCTGACAGCACCGACAACAGCACGGCTATGACATCGTATGACTTTGACAATCCAGTCAATCAAGCTGATGAAGGGGTTGATGAAGAATATGAGCTTCCTGAAGAGCTAGCCAGGTTGTTGAGGCAAGAGGAAAAGGTTATCACTCCTCACCAGGAGGAGATTGAAGTGATTAACATTGGTACGGAGGAAGACGTGAAAGAGGTTAAAATCGGGGCCTGCCTGCAAGACTCAGTAAAGAGACAACTGATAGATCTGCTTCAAGAGTATGTTGATGTGTTTGCTTGGTCGTATCAAGACATGCCAGGGTTGGATACCGACATTGTTATGCACAAGCTGCCTTTGAGGGAAGAATGCCCACCAGTTAAACAGAAGCTGCGTCGAACTCGCCCAGACATGGCTATGAAAATCAAAGAAGAGGTACAAAAGCAGTGGGACGCCGGGTTCCTTGCTGTAACTAGCTATCCGCCGTGGGTTGCTAACATAGTACCTGTGCCTAAGAAAGACGGCAAAGTAAGAATGTGTGTTGACTACCGGGATCTGAACAGAGCCAGCCCGAAAGATGATTTCCCATTACCTCACATTGATGTATTGGTGGATAACACGGCTCAGTTCTCGGTATTCTCCTTCATGGACGGATTTTCAGGATATAACCAGATCAAGATGGCACCTGAAGACATGGAGAAGACAACATTCATTACACCTTGGGGCACGTTCTGTTACAAAGTGATGCCATTCGGACTGAAGAATGCTGGTGCAACATATCAACGGGCTATGGTGACATTATTCCACGATATGATCCACAAAGAAATCGAGTGTTATGTGGATGACATGATTGCCAAATCCCTTACAGAGGAAGAACACCTGGTAAATCTGCTGAAGTTGTTCGAGCGTCTGAGGAAGTATCAACTGAAGTTGAACCCCAACAAATGCACATTCGGGGTGAGATCTGGTAAGCTGCTGGGTTTTATTGTAAGCGAGAAAGGGATTGAAGTGGACCCTGATAAAGTCAAAGCCATCCAAGAGATGCCTGCACCGAAAACTGAGAAAGAAGTTCGAGGGTTCTTAGGTCGATTGAACTACATTTCAAGGTTCATATCTCACCTCACAGCAACCTGTGAACCCTTGTTCAAGCTGCTGAGAAAGGAACAAACGGTCAGGTGGAACGAAGATTGCCAGAAAGCTTTTGACAAGATCAAGGAATATTTACAAGAACCTCCAATCCTCATGCCGCCAGTTGAAGGAAGACCTCTGATTATGTACTTGACAGTATTAGAAGAGTCAATGGGGTGTGTACTAGGTCAGCATGACGAGTCTGGTCGAAAAGAGTATGCAATATACTACCTAAGCAAAAAGTTTACCGACTGTGAACAGCGTTATTCACTGCTCGAGAAAACTTGCTGTGCTTTAGCGTGGGCTGCTCGCCGACTGAGACAGTATATGTTGACCCACACTACCTTATTAATCTCAAAAATGGATCCAGTTAAGTACATTTTCGAGAAGCCAGCTCTTACCGGACGGGTTGCAAGATGGCAGATGATTCTCACAGAATACGACATACAGTACACATCTCAGAAAGCCATCAAAGGCAGTGTACTATCTGAATATCTTGCTGAGCAACCCATTGATGACTACCAGCCTATGAGATTTGACTTCCCTGATGAAGATATCATGTTCATTAAAGCAAAAGATCATGAAGAGCCTATTCACACTGAAGGGCCTGACCCAGGAGAAGAATGGACTATGATGTTTGATGGGGATGTTAACATGAATGGTCGCGGTGTTGGTGCAGTACTCATTACACCTAAAGGAGTTCACATGCCTTTCTCGGCAAAACTCACTTTCAACTGCACTAACAACGAAGCTGAATACGAAGCTTGCATTATGGGTCTTGAGGAAGCCATTGACCTCAGGATCAAAACTTTGACTGTATTCGGAGATTCAGCTTTGGTAGTCAATCAAACCAACGGGAAATGGTACACCCACCAAGATCATCTGATACCTTACAGGGATTATACAAGAAGGTTATTGACTTTCTTCACAACAGTCAAACTTGAGTATATCCCTCGGGACGAGAATCAGTTTGCAGACGCTCTTGCTACCATTTCATCCATGATCAAAGTTCAAGCTGCTAACTTTGTACCTCAGATTTCAGTGTCCAGACTCGACAGGCCAGCATATGTATTTGCAGCAGATGTTGTCAAAGATAATAAGCCTTGGTTCCATGATATTAAAAGCTTCTTGGAGGATCAAACATACCCACCTGGGGCATCTTCCAATGATAAGAAGACTTTGAGAAGGCTTGCTGGAAGTTTCTTTCTGAACACTGATGGGTCTTTATACAAAAGGAACTTTGATATGGTACTCCTCCGATGTGTTGACAAGACGGAAGCAGATTTGTTGATGCATGAAGTGCACGAAGGGTCCTTTGGTACCCATGCCGGAGGGCATGCCATGGCTAAAAAGTTGTTAAGATCAGGCTATTATTGGATCACATTGGATGCGGACTGTTGTGCCTACGCCAGAAAATGCCACAAATGCCAGATCTACGCAGACAAAGTGCATGTGCCTCCGAATCCTTTAAACATAATGTCTTCACCATGGCCCTTTGCCATGTGGGGCATTGATATGATTGGCAAGATTGAGCCAACTGCTTCGAATGGTCACAGATTCATCCTGGTCGCCATTGATTATTTCACTAAGTGGGTCGAAGCAGCCTCATATGCAAATGTCACAAGGCAAGTGGTAGCCCGATTTCTGAAAAGAGATATCATCTGTCGATATGGAGTGCCCGAGCGAATCATTACTGATAATGGTTCCAATTTAAACAACAAAATGATGGCAGAGCTATGCCGGGACTTCAAGATCCAACATCACAATTCTTCTCCTTACAGGCCAAAGATGAATGGCGCTGTTGAGGCAGCGAATAAGAATATTAAGAAGATTGTGCAGAAGATGGTAATCACATACAAAGACTGGCATGAAATGCTACCGTTTGCCTTGCATGGGTACCGCACGTCAATCAGAACATCCACTGGGGCAACACCGTACCAGCTTGTGTATGGTATGGAAGCAGTCCTACCAGTTGAAGTTGAATTGCCTTCCTTGCGAGTCTTGATGGATGTCAAACTGAGTGAAGCAGAATGGGTTAGGTCCCGATACGAGCAACTGAGTCTGATTGAAGAGAAGAGATTGGCTGCAATCTGTCATGGACAATTGTATCAGAAGAGAATGAAGAGAGCCTTCGATCAGAAAGTCAGGCACCGAGGGTACCAAGTAGGGGATCTTGTGCTGAAGAGAATCCTCCCTCCTCATACAGACCACAGGGGCAAATGGACTCCCAATTATGAAGGACCATTCGTGGTAAAGAAAGTTTTCTCTGGTGGAGCACTGGTGCTCAGCACCATGGATGGTGAAGATTTCCCGTCCCCTGTGAATTCAGATGCAGTTAAAAAATACTTCGCATAAAATGACCCGCTGGACATAAAAACAGAATGTAAGTCCAGGCAAAAATAGGGCATCCCGGCGAGTCAAAAACAGAATAAAAGACTCGGGCAAAAATAAGGGAAATAAATGAAAAATGTACACCCGCTGAGTTGAAAAGCCGCATTGGACAACTCAGGCAAAAATGGGTATCCCGATGGATTGAAAACCCGAAAGGGCGATCCATGCAAAATAAGGGAATAAGCGAACAACTGCATTCTGAATTCGTCTGTATCACTTACAACTTAGAAAGCTTCGACGGAATCAAGCTTCAATCAGAATCAACTTTCTTCAGAAAGCAAGACGAGAAGAACGTCATTGTCATACGAGTCATAGCAGGAGAGGAAGCTCCTCAAAGCGTCGCCAACACCGCCAGCATTTTGTTTCTCAATTTATAACAATCTCCTTATTTTAGGAGACTGGTTTCTTTGACTGTATCTTGCCAATTCAGGGCACATGAATTAATAAAATCAGATTTTTCAGTCATGTTTCGTTTTGTATATTTCTATTTGCAAAGGATGTCTGATGTCTCTAAAAAATCAATTGCATAAGTACAGATGCTTTTCTCCCAAAAATAATAATAATAAAACACATGCTTGCAGGGAATATACTTACTCGTGAGAATGCTTAACTCCTTTGACGGAATTCAGTGAAGGATACCTCGGGACCTTTTGTGCGTTTCCTTATCTTTGCAGGATTGCAGGTATCCAGGACGCAACCTGGGGCATGCAAGTTACGTTTCAGCAAGCAGGCGAATCATTATCAACTCGGTCTATCTTCCACGTGGCACTGGAGAGTGCCCACTTCCCCAGCAAAGTTGCCAAATCAACATACACTCAATCTCGGCATCCGAAATGCTCTATCCCCAGCCGAGTGGCCTCTTGTTGCTCTCCCCAGCTGAGTTGCCTCTCATAATTCCCCAGCCGAGCTGCCATTTCATCCTCAACTGAGTACGGGAGTCAGGAAATCATCTCCCCACAGAATCTTCAGCCTCTATCCAGAAGAGCAGCGCATAGAAGATCACAACAGAGTGAAGAAAGCTTCTACAAACCCCAGCTGGGTCCCGTATTATAAGGATGTCAACCAGTGACCTATATCCCCAAGCAAATATCCTCTTATTGGATCTACCAATGATCTCATCCCCAGCTGGGAGGTCCATTTCCAACAGATCGACCAGAGATCTTCGCAGTGACGGGATCCGAATCCCAGTGTGGTATCTTTGCATAATCATGGCATTTGCATCATAATATCCCCTCAGAGCGTAGCATTCCGTCTAATACGGAGCATTACGGCAAAAATCAAACGCATAGCATAATCATAAGCCATGTTCTGAAGTAACACTTGTGAATAACAAACCGTTCATCATCATTATACGAAAATCCCCACCAGAGTCCCAGCAAAAGCAGTTGCCTCTCCAATCACCAAACACCAGTATATATTTCTGACACCCGTCCGTGTCATCACTTCCCCAAACAGGTTGCCTGAATACACTTTACAAACAAAATCACCCGTACTACAGATACTTCCTGACACCCGTCCGTGTCAAATCACCAGCAGAAAGCCAAAGACATCCTCTTGGCACTCACATATACTTATATATACACTTTCTCGACACCCGTCCGTGTCATATCCCCAGCGCAGTCGCTTACACCTTTACCACCCATATACTTGATAATGCTACTTTTCTCTTTTGACACTCGTCTGTGTCACTCTCCCCAGCAGATAAACACTTATATATATATACTCACTACTCATTGGTACACTTATACAGATACTCGTCCGTATTTTGTATACACCATCCCTCATATCCCCGCAGATCCGACAGTAGTCTTTGTTCTTTGTTAACCAGTTGGTACTCGTCCGTACCATCATCTCAGAACATTGCGTCTAGTGTTTGTTTCTACATGATACTCGTCCGTATCATAGTCTTAAGGATGCTCGTCCGAATCTTTAATCCATACACCGTGTCAAACACTTATGTCTTCTTGAATATAGATACTCGTCTGTGTCTACTATTCCCCAGAAGAGTCCTTTCAGATGCGACACTCGTCCGTGTTCTTTGTTAACCAGTTGATACTCGTCCGTATCATCATCTCTGAACATGTGTCAGTTTGTTTCTACATGATACCCGTCCGTATCATAGCCTTAAGGATGCTCGTCCGCATCTTTAATCTATACAATACCAAACGCTTATACTTTCTTTTCTTGGTTGTGAACGCTCGTCCGTGTTCACTATATCCCCAGTAGATCACCAACAAAGCATTTTCTTTTATCTGACACTCGTCCTGTGTCATGATAACCCTGAGAGCAGTCGTACCCTGCTGAGTGGTCGTCCTCCACTTCTTGATGGTCGTCCTCCATCATGCTCATCCGATGGTCGTCCCCATCGTTGTTTTTAGCAGTCGTCCCCTGCTAGGTGGTCGTCCTCCACCTTTTGATGATCGTCCCTCATCATTTTATCCAATGGCCGTCCCCATTGTTGATTTTGGTTATCTGACACTCGTCCTGTGTCATGATAACCCTGAGAGCAGCCGTACCCTGCTGAGTGGTCGTCCTCCACTTCTTGATGGTCGTCCTCCATCATGCTCATCCGATGGTCGTCCCCATCGTTGTTTTTAGCAGTCGTCCCCTGCTAGGTGGTCGTCCTCCACCTTTTGATGATCGTCCCTCATCATTTTATCCAATGGCCGTCCCCATTGTTGATTTTGGTTATCTGGCATTCGTCCTATGTCATGAGAAACCTCGAGAGCAGCCGTACCCTGCTGAGTGGTCGTCCTCCACTTCTTGATGGTCGTCCTCCATCATGCTCGTCCGATGGCCGTCCCCATCGTTGACCTTTTCTATCCGATGGCCGTCCCCATCGTTGATATCTTCGGCAGCCGTACCCTGCCAGGTGGTCGTCCTCCACCTTTGATGGCCGTCCCCATCATATTCCTTTTATCCCCAACAGAGCAGCCGTCCCCTGCTAGGTGATCGTCCTTCACCTTTGATGGCCGTACCCCATCATCTGTTTATTTCATTTATTCTTTAACCCGATGGCCGTCCCCGTCGTGGTCCCTTTTCCTTTTAGCCCGATGGCCGTCCCCATCGTTGGTTACTTTACCTTTATGAACTTGATGGCCGTCCCCGTCATGTTTCATTAATTTCCAGAGAATTTTACAGCTTTATCTCGATGGCCGTCTCCATCACGATTTTATTTTCCCCAGCTAGTCGGCCGTCCCCGTCTTGGCTTTACCTTTTATCCCCAGCATGCCGGTCGTCCCCGTCATTGCTATTTACCCAGCAGTCGTCCTCTGCTCGACGGTCGTCCTCCGTTGCCCACACTTTACAATATACTTTATTTTCCTTTTACAATCTATATCCCTTTTCTTCTTCATTCTGTGAGTGCAAATTTTGGACTGTCTTTGGTATTCAACCACAAGTTATCTTGTTTGCCTGTTAAGCCGTCGCTTACAACCTGCACAGCTAACTCATGTTTGAATAGGGGCAGCTGTAAACACCCCAAATTTGCCCTCACCCATTCACACCATGGCTTGTGATCATCTCATATGCATAAATACAATCATATCATCTCATATCTCATTTTTGATTCACTGCATTGGTTCTGAGTCATTTGCATCTAGGGTTTGTGATCTGAGCAATCCCAAAGCATCTTGAGCCACTCCAAAAGCAACCAATCAATTCAAAGGGGTCTACATGTGTTCAAGCATCATATTACATCCTCACAAAGTCAAAGATGCAAAGGAATCACAGGAACTAGGGTTTGAGTGGATGCAGAGCCAGGATTGACTGCACAGTTGACTGAAAATTAGGGTTTTGGTTTCAGAGGCCATAACTCCAAATTTTTTGGTCATTCTTGTTTCCATTGCTCTTTATATGGTATAGGGAGTATGCATATCAATTTTCATGAAGAAATTCCATGGGGAAGTCATCTGATCAAGGGTTGACTTTTCAGACAAGTCAGTGTAAAATCAGGGCATCTGAGGCCCCCAATGACCCAACCAATGGGTGATCTTCATCATTTTGAGTGTATATGATCTTTATTTGATCATAGAAGAAGGATGAAGTTCATGGAAATCAAGAATTTAGGGTTTTTGCAAATGTTGACTTTTGGAGCATAGTTGACTTTCTCAAGAATGCATCATTTTAGGTCATTTTTCAAGCCATGATTCTTGATCCAAAAATGCTTCAAATGGAAAAACTTTGGTCATGAAAGTTGTAGATCTCATTTTTCCCTTTTCAAAAAGTACAAGAACATGACCAAACTCTTCTTGGATCAAAAGTTATGGCAATGCAAAGTTGGCTAAAATCACTTATTTTAAAGATATGCTAAGTGTGAAAATTGCAAAATCATGTACCAAGTCAAATTGCAACTTCTAATTGGTATCAAACCTTCACATAAACATCATGTAAGTCCTAAAATTCAGAATGAACTAGGCATTGCTCATGTTTCATGGCTTTTGGGAACAAGATCTTTCACATGTGAACCATAAAGTAACAAGTTGCAAAACCACTCATTTCTCTTCACCAACTTGCTGCATTGGTCCTTGAATCAAGCTAGCCTCAAACACTCATCATGCTGCGCAGCCCATGCCCATTGTACTTGCCTAGACCTTGAGCCATGCCTCACTTACACAAAAGTTGGACTTTATGCAAAAGCAAACATCCCAATCACCACAGGCCATGTCACATCCTCTGGCCACTTGCATTTGTTTATTGTATCCTTTAGCAAGCAAAACATAAGACCAAGCCAGGCTGAAACTCTCTACACAATCACATTCACAAAAACACACCACATTGCAAGTTGCTTCGAATCTGCTTACACAGCTTGCAAACATTCAAACCCTCTTCACCATTCAACTCACCATACTCCATAGGCCTCAAACCACCAAAGCTCAAGCCTGAAACAAGCCTGACCTGAGCTCCACCATTTCTCACCTCCCAAACCAGTTCTCTTCGAATCTCACTATTCAGCCATCAAACACCTCATCTTTCTTCACCAACAAGCCAAGCATATCACAAGGAGTCAAAACCACCATTCACAATGGCCTGAAAATACCAGAATCATCATAGCCATTCTTGACTGAGGTGAAGCAGAAACTGTCGAAGCTCATCAACCAGCCTACATAAATTGTTCTAAGGAATTCAAACATCATCAAGAGGTCCTAAGGAGTAGATTGCGCAAGGAGAGGTGGCCAGAAAGTTCTCAAGTTGAAAGCTCCAAATCTCAGGTAGCTCGAAATTATTTTTTCCAGAAATCATTTTTCTTGTTACAAACTTGTTCTATGTGATTCACTGATTATCCTGATGTCATTGGTTTTGAAAATGGTTTTGATTTGAGTATTTAATTTGTCTCTGAAGCTTGCGTGCCCTAGTTTTTATTTCTTTCGATTCAGCTTGTTTAGGAAGAAGAAATGTGTTTTGAGAGAGGGGTTTGATTCGTGAGAGGATGGAGATCATTTCCCAGTTTTTAGTTTTCATTTTTGATACGTTTTAAGGGAGTTTGAAGTTTCTCAGGGAGGGAGCTGGCCGGAGAAGACGACCGGAGGTCTTCTCCGGCAGCCTGAGTCATTAAACCCTAATCTCAGGTCATTAATGTTAGTTTGAATTCTGAGCGTTGATTGTCATTGACTTGTTGACTTCGCGCGTGAGGGAAGGGCTCAGATCACTTTGATTAGCCCTAATTCTTTTATTAGTTTTAATTAATTGTAATTAACTCAGAATCAATCCTGGCCACAAGATCTGGCGCCAGTCAACCAATTTAAAACCAGACTGCATCTCATCCCTTCGTTCCTTTGACTTTTCTTTTTCCTTATTTTTAATTTCATTTTATTTCAAATAACTTGCATAATTAATTTAAAATAGCAAAAAATACATAAAAATTATGAAACTTTTTCCTAAAAGTTTTATTAATTTTTATGACACAAAAACATTTTTATTTTATTTTTTATCATTAAAAAAGAATTTTTAAATATTTAAAAGATTATTTTTAATTGATTAATGGGAATTAATTAATTAAAAATACTTTTAGGTATTTAAAAATTACAAAAAAATTCATGAAATGTTCTAAGACATTTAGAAACATTGTCCAACCTTCAAACCAAATTTCTTTTTTGATCTTGATGCATTTTAAGAATTTTTCATTGAATTAAATCATTTTTTATGCATTAATTTGATCCTAAGTTCAAAAATTCATTTCTGCCTATTGGAGAAGGTTGAGACATTGATTCTTTTTGCATTGTTTTGTGTTTAGCATATAGTTTCTAAGATAAAATGGCCATGATTTGATCTTGTATTTTCCAATTGTTTGGCATTTCTTTTGTTTAGGAACCCTAAAAACCCTAATAACTTAGAAAAATCATATCTTGAGATTGGTTGAGAGTTGAGACCTCCCCTTTGGACCTTGGTTTAGTATAGGTTTAGGGTTTCTTTGAGTGGCATTTTCCATTTTTTATCTTAGGGTTTGCTTCTGTTTTGAGTTTTGGTTTGATGTTTAATCCATGAACCCTAATTTGGGATTTCTCTTGCATCCTTCTTGCATTTCCTTGCATAACATGACTTGTCTTTGCATTTTGTGCATTCTTGTGATCCACTTGACATCTTAAGACATATAGAAAGCATGTTTGATCATTGAATTGCATATTTGCCATGTCATTTGTCTTGTATGATTCATAACTTTTCATGTTCATTCATGCTCCTTAACTTGCATCATTTGCATTCATAATCTTGTATGAACATCCCCATGCCTTGCCTCATGTTTGCAGCATCTCATAGCATCATTATCATCATCTACATGCTTCTGGTTTTATTTATCATCATGTCATTTCATCTCATCTAGCATTACATTGCATCTCTTTCTAACATTTCAGGTGGTAAGTGACCTTGAGAAGTGAATTTGCCTTCACTTCTCATAACTTTTCTTCTCATCTCTCTTGCATACATTGCTGCATTTCTATTTGTGTTTGAGATTGAGCTTGCTCATTCTTCTTCCTCCTACTTTCTTTCCTCAAGTGACTTGACTTCTTGAATGAAGCAAGTCACTTTGCTTCTCTTGATCTTGTTCATCTGCTTCCTGGTGGCTCCTTTGAAGATTGTTCTTGCAAACCACACAAACCTTAGGAACAACCAAGCATGACAATGAATTAGGGTTTTGATTAGTCCCCATAGTCTTTACCTTTGTGTCTCTCTTGAGTCTTCTCTTCTCATCTCATAATCAGGGACCAAACCCTAAAGGCTTTAAGACTTTGTGATTAAGCTTATGCCTGCATCCTTCTTTTAGGATGGAGTGTATAACTTTAATCCTAAGTGTTAAACCCTTAATGTGTTTAAATCTCTTAACCAATTCACTTAATAATCATCAAGACATCACACTTGTAACTTGGGCCTTGCATTAGGGTTCTAATTCTTCCTTAAGTGGTTAAGAAGGACTAACCCTAGTGTTAATGGACAAGTCCCCCTCAAGTTGTCTTACAAATCATAAAAAACACTTCATCATCATAACCATTAAATAAAATCCACTTAATCAAAGGCCTGTTTCGTCATGAGTTTAATCTCTAATCATGGATTAAGTTGAGGAGCTTTCCTCAGCTTAAACATTCTCATCTATTATCCTTCTATTAGGATGGTGTAATGAGTCTGTTTAATCCTTGATTATGGCTTAACCTCATTACTCAACACTAAACAAAAACACCAAAAACATCTAAATAATCACAAGTAGGTTAATGATCTTAATCCTACACCAAAGGTGATTAAGTGTGAGAAGCTGACTTCACACTTAAGGTACTCTCATTACCCCTAATCAGAGGGAAGATGTGATGAGTTTACTAAATCCATTGGTTTAGGCTTAAACTCATTAACTTATGACAAATTTTCAAAAGCAATAAAAGACTGAAAACTCAAAAACAAACAATAATCGTCTCCTCCGGGATTCTTTTCTCATCTCATTCACTCATAAACGAGAACTCGCTTCTTCCGTCTAATGCAAGACAGTTTGCACCTGGGCCAGACAGGTCTTACACTTGAGCATAGACATGCAAGCAGTTCACAAGTCAATTCACCTTTCAGTCTCTTTGGGTCGAACTACGGTGTTCTGACTTCCTCATTGCACGAGAGGATACGTAGGCATAACTTAACAGTTATCGAACAAAAGTCTCTGTACATTCCCCCTCTTCTAGCCTTATTCTTTAGCCTCATTGTTATGAGCATTTCACCTCTTTCTCTTTTACACTGACACTTTTATACTTCATATCACTTCACTCCTTTTACACTGACACCTGTACATTCTTTTCCAGCTATTTTATACACAAATTGCACTGACACTACCCCTTTAAAACACAAATCTTTTAAGCGTGGATCCCGTCGAGTACGGCGGACAATCTGGGTGCTAATACCTTCCCAGGTTGTAACCAACCCCCTTTCTCAGTCTCTCTGGTTCGCAAACCGTCTTATCCATCTTTTTCTAGGTCTATGCAGCATTACCTTTCCTCCGGGATAAAAATGCCTAGCTGGCGACTCTATTCATCTCCAGTGAGTTCACGGCTGTGTGTTCTCATTGTCCCTCTCGCCGACCGTTCGCGTCTGTACCCTTATCTGACTAGTTTCATTTATCGGGAGCGACAGAGATCACTGCCATTCTGCTCGGAAATTAGAGATGTTACTGCTGAACAAATCTCTGTTCCTCCAGTAAACTGTATCAAGTTGAAAATCTTTTGAGATAAGTCATGCAAAGCTGCTTGGGAATTCTTTGAAGAAAATTGCCCCAAGTTCAATGATCGGTGAAGATAAACTGATAATGGATTCAGTTCTTGACTACTGTTGGAGAAAATACTCAAATCTTTGAAGTAACTGTTGAGAGAATAAACTGATCATGGCTTCAGCCCTTGAGATGAATGTTGAGAGGATAACCCAGTATGAATCTTGCATAGAATCTTCTGACCAACCAGATCTGAGAATAACTTGCGCTGAGCAACAACTCTTGAACCATAGGAACTGAGAAAAACTTGCCCCTGATAAGATCACCAACCAAGTTTCTCAACTGTTTGAAAATTCCTTGATGAGGAAAGTTTATTTGCAAATAAAAAAATGTTTGTACAAACTTGGTAATTTTAATGCAAAGTTCAATGCAAAGTTTGAAATCAAGAATCATTTTTTTGAATGAAATTTATTGATGTAAAGTAAATGAAAACATTGTCAAAACACAGCGGTTGAGACAATCATGAAAGATAAAGCAAAAGTAAGAAACAAATGATTGGTAACGAACTTGGGAGTCAGTTTACGCAACCTCGTAGTAGTATACTTTTCAAAAGAAACCTGGATTCAATTAGGACTTTTGAAGGTTGTAACGTGGCCTGGTTCACGGTTTATGAAACAAAAGATATAGGCTCAAAGTTTATTTGTACCCAACCCAACTTCGTGATGAACTCCAGTCCTACATTCAATTAATTCATCCTATACATTCAAGTTCCCAGAAATTTAGGATTGCACAGATGAAGATGTTTCATAAGCCAAAGGATTTTGAGATAGCAGTCACATCTTCCTTTTGTTATTTCCAGTGAGGACTTTGGTCCACTCAACTTATTTTTGCTGAGGATTTTGATGACCTCTTGACAAATCTTTCCTTTTATTATCCCTAACTTTTGCCTGAACTGTGTCATTTGAACTTACAGCCAGCGGGATGCCCCTGTTTTTTGCCTAAGTCTCCTTCATAGGTTTTGACTTAGCGGGCTTTGATTTTTTTCAATAAATTCTTTTTTTATATCATTTTTTTTGAAAGATAATGACTGCATGGCTTAATGATTACAACGAACCATCATTGGCTTTTGAATTGAGAAACATCTTCAACACTTCTTTGATGTGTGTGAAGGAAAACTTGAGATTGCAACCTTTGTTGAAAGGTGTCTTGAATGATTCTCTTGTTCTTGAATGCACATTCGAATTAATTGAGAACTACCCATCCCCAGGTTAAAATTGCGGGTTTTTTCAAATAGAAAGAAACTCCAACTTCAAAGCTTGAAGGGGTTGACAAGGGATTAACTTCCTTATTTCTCCAGTGTTTGGGATTTGGAACAATGCCTGTATATCATCAGCCAAATCTCAATTAAAAGCATACCAACAACAATTATGGGTATCTCGTTTTCATCATCCTCCCTCCAATCATTGTAAAAGATTTGAGAAAAGATAAATGAACTTGAAATGTAAAGCATAAAGATGCAAATAGTAAATGAAATTGAATCAAAACAAAGCAATGCTCATTTCATTAAAACCAACATGAAAGTACAAACAAGCTTAAAAGCAAACAAGTCAATACAATTGAAGAAAAATGCACACATAAAGAAACAATGGCTTAGTGATCCATCAACAACAAGGATGAGCTGTCCCGTCTGATATTCTGGCCTTGAAGAAAATTTTACTGTCGAATTCTACTAGAAGATTCACTTCCCAAGCTTCGGCAAAGGATTGTTGATAACATTGGGATTAGTGTCATTAAAGTAAAGGATGTTGTTCCTGATAAGTTCTTGCACCTTAGCCTTCAGTGCAAAGCAATGTTCCAAGTCATGACCAGTTCCACCTTGATGAAACTCACAACGAAGGTCCGATCTATAACCAACCGGAAGAAGATTTGGAACAGGAGGCGGAGGCCTAGTAGTAATTAAACCACTCTTAATCAAGGAAGGAAACAATTCAGTGTAAGGCATCGGGATCGGATCAAAGTTTGGCCTATTGCGATACTGATTTTGTCCAGCAGCAGGATGAGGAGCCTGAGCCTGAGCTCGAATATGAACTTGAGCTTGAGTTGATTGAGCTTGAACTTGAGCTTGAGTTTGAGCAGGTTGAGCTTTGACAACAGGAGCAATTGCAGCTACATATGGTTGAACATATCGTTGTTGCGGGCGATAAGGCTTCCTCTTAGTTGAAACAGCATAAGCATCACCGTCTTTTCTCTTGTGAAAATTCCCAAAAGACTTTCTTGCAGCATTAGGAGATTCAGAATTGGTAATCTTACCTTTCTTGATACCTTCCTCTAGTCTTTCTCCAATAGTGACTAGGTCAGAAAAACCAGATGAAACACTTCCTACCATTTTCTCCCAAAAGAATGGTTGAAGAGTGTCCATGAACAAACCAGTTAATTCCTTTTCAGGCAAAGGTGGCTCCACTTGAGCAGCTAGCTCTCTCCAACGCTGAGCATACTCTTTGAACGATTCTTTCTCTTTCTGTGACATATTTTGAAGTTGACGACGATCAGGCGCCATGTCCAGATTGTACTTATACTGCCTTACAAAAGCATCAGACAAATCCTTCCAGCTTCGGATGTGACTCTTCTCGAGTCCAACATACCACTTCATGGAAGCACCACTCAAACTATCTTGAAAACAATAAATAAGCAACTTGTCATCCTTAGCATGCACAACCATTTTGCGACAATACATCAGCAGATGAATCTTGGGACAAGTATAACCATTGTATTTCTCAAATACAGGAACCTTGAACTTATCAGGAAGAACCAAGTCAGAAACTAAACACATGTCTATTGCAGCAGAACCAAAGACATCTTTTCCTTCTAGACCTCTTACCCTCTTCTCAAGAGTCAAACATTGTTCTCTAACTTCATCCATATATCCAGGTTCACCCTGACTTTCAGCTTGTGGACCAGCAGCTTGGTACAAGAAAGGAGAATTCTGATAAGTAGTCTGAGCAGTAGTGTGCACAACAGGTTGAGGTTCGACAAAAGTCGGAGCTGAAAAGACTGGCACAACAGATGGACCACCCACTTGAGCAGTTGTAGAAACCGACACATAATCCGGAGGTAACCCATATTCCGTCCAAGTAGAAACTGGTTGCTGAACAACAGGAGGATCAACAACAGCAGTAAAAACTTCAGAGATAACAGTCCTTTGAGGTGGTTCACCTCGAGCAATCAGAACTTGCATCATTTCAGTGAGCCTGGTCATACCGGCCTTCAACTCATCAATCTCCATTCGGACTTCCATGTTATGTTGTTCTTGGTGTTCCATTCTCAATCTGATAGCTCTCAATCTGTTAGCAGCTCTAGTACTTTATCTGTGGTGAGGAGTCAGCTTGACGGATCAACAGACAACTGAAGAAAGAAACAACCGGGATGAGTTCCCACATAACTCGGATGAACGCAAGAATATGCGAGGATGCAATGATATGCAATGTTCACTTCCATTTTCAGAAAAACAACTCGATTATTGCAAATATGGTCAACATCGAGAATACGGTCATGAAAAATCTTGACAAAAAAGAATATTTACTTTTCCAATATTTGCAACAATCAGAATTATTTTCCTTGAGAAATGGTTGTGATGATGATCATGATGAATATGTAGATGCAACAAACACAAACAAGATTACGCAAAGCACACAGGTTCAAAGGTTCGGATCACGAGCATGGAGTCAAGGTAACAGAACACCAACCCACACAGGCATGTACTAAGGTTTATCTTCATTGTACCTGCAAAAAACCAAAAGGCTGCTAACAGAGGTTCCCATAGTTAACAACCATCTTTAGAATATCATCGGTACGTTGGATTACTCCCCAACCGATAACATTCTTAAAATAGACCTTGTTCGAGTGTAGTATCGCGTGACAACCACCTTAAGTTTACACTCAGATAGTTTCCGCACTACGTTCCTAAATTGGTTTAGATTGGTTAAGGGTTCTACGGTCCTCAGTATGATCAGCTCAAGGTCGGAAAATAATGCCACGTACGATTACTCGTCACGACATTGATAGTCCAAGAGAGCCTAACCGAGTGGAGATTATCAAATTGATATCACTTTGGACTACTCCATCGCATATCGCTTCGAATATCGCCGTCCTATCATAAGTTCCACTCAGATCCGGGTTAGAATCTATCTCACAGAGGATCACCAAAACCGAAACAGAACAACCAAGTAATAAACAAATCAAACTAAAGCAGTAAACAAATCAAAGTAGGCCGAATCCACTTAGAGATTGACTCCCCAGCAGAGTCGCCACTTTTCTGTAGCGGTAAAATCGTGAGTGTAAGCTATTGATTAACTTAACTCAGGGTACACAGAGTCGCCACCGCGCTTTTATTTATTTCCAAAAGGAAAAAGGAAAAAGAAAGAACAAAACCTAATGAATCTAAAAGCAAAAGCTAGAAGAAACAAACAAAGAACGGGTAAGGGGATAGGTTACAAATCGGGAAGGTTTTACGCACCCGAAATGTCCGTGGTACTCCACGGGAACCCTTTGAAATATTTACTGCTTTTTTTTTGGTTTGAAATGGTTTTCTTGAAAAAAAGATTGAAGAGATGAGAAGAAGAATGTTTTTTTAGATTTTTGTGTTTGAAGAGACGAACGTCTCATGCCTACGTACCCACAAAGTGCAATGCGAGATCAAAACCCCGTAGTTCGTGGTACAAAATTTGAAAAAAAGCAATGAGTTGAATTGATTTTAAAATGTAAAGATAAGTCTTCATTCTTTAGCGAATAATTCCGCTAGAAAGAATGAATCATATCTAAACAGAAAAAATGGTTAAAAGGAAACGTGCACGAGGGCACAAAAACAATTGAATGAGTTTTGGATATTTTAAAGTTTTTGAGTAGAAAGTTTCGATATGCTTATGTGGTTTAGCATTTATTAAGAAAATGAAATGAAAAGGTAAAATCGCATGACCTAAGTCAAGGTTTGATTGCGAAAATGTTTGAAGTTTGAAAACAGAGAAAGTTTTTGAAAATAGGAAGGAGATTTGAAAATTTAAGAAGTGGGAAGAGATGAAGGGGCTATCCTAAGACTTGAATGTAAAAGTTAAGGGAAAGAATGATCAAACCGTGTGGTAAGCATCTTTGAAACAATCAGATTTCCATCTTCATAATCAAGTGAACTCAATCGGAGCCAAAGTCTTCAATCCATAACAACTCAAGCAAAGGGATAGATCCTAAAATCTAAGTCCGAAACTCCAAGTCCAATGCTAAGGATAGTAACCATAGTCCGAAATTAAAGTCACAAATCTTTTAGATGTTTAATCCTTTATTAATGTTTTTGTGTCCAAATGGACAAAAGAAAAATCACAAGCATAACAATATAAACATAAACAATATGATGAATGATATAGTATAATAGAAGCATAATAAAAGAGATAAGGAGCGAGAGATTGAAATAAAGAGGATAAGGTGCGAGAGATTGAATTAAAATGTTAGTATATTAATATTATTATAATATTTACATAGAAAATGGTATGATGAACTTAATCAAACACAACCACAAAAAGAGAACCAAAATCGAGGCAACCAGATCCAAATGGATCTCATTCCGAATTCGGGACAAGTTTAGGTCTATGTTAAGCAATCGCCGAGTAATTTACGAAGTAATTACCCTACAAATGAGGTCGGCCACCACCAATTAAGGTGGAAAATATTTGTGCTAATACATGTTAGAGAAAGTATATAATGAATCATTCTCCGAAAACATGTCGCACAAAAAAAAGGTAGCGGTCTAATCTTAATCGAGATTTCAAATTGTATTATCGAAGGCAACCTATCACGATTCCAAAGTATGGAGAATGATCCAAATGATCATTCATCCATAGATTTGAAATAATGAAGATTAAACATCTTCGAAAACCAATAATCGCGAATCGGAGATCTCATCGACCAAAAAGAAAAAAAAAAGATGAAATAATGAAAGATGGATCTAATATATAATCCACACCAAAAATCAACAAATAGAAAAAAAACAATATAAAGAAACTCATACAAATAAAAAAATATTAAAATCTTTTTTTATAAGAAATGTTTCTAAAAGATTTTATCCATAGAAAAAAAATCTATGTCTATTTTCTTCTAAAAAAAGAAATAAGACTATTTAAAAAAGAAATGACACTAAAATGTCAAAAAAAAAATTAAAGAAAAGAAGTTAGAACAGGGGGAATGGAATGCAGCAAAAGGAGGTGGTGGATAAGAAATGGATCTAAGCAAATGACATGAAGGCCCAAGTCACACATCATATTTTTATTTAACACAATTAAAAATTAAAAGGAAAAAAAAATCAATAGGAACAAAATTGAAACACATGCAGCAATAACTTTTCCTTTCTTCTTCATGACCGAGGTCTTATACCTCTCTCTCTCTAAAACTCAATCGCAAAAATCAAATGGCCGCCGTTTTTTTCTTCGAAGTTTTCCGCCGAAATGAAACGCTCTCCTTCCTTATTCTTCTTCACGTCAAGACCACGGTGGTGAGGTTGTGAGTCACGAAAGATCTCGCCGCGCACAAAATCACCGGCGGTATCAAGATCCGCCGTGAGCGGACTCTTCCGGTTCTCAGGTTTCAAATCTCTCTGTCTCAGTTCTCACCATCAGTTTCTTTCATTTTCGGATTGGGTGATTAGTTGTGAAGGTAGTTTGAAGGTGAGGAAATGTTGTGAGAGGGTTTGGAGATGAGTTCTTGAGGTTTTTATTTCAATTTGGCAGAGCTTTTGGAGGCTCATTCAAGCTTGAATTGGAGTGAAGGATTGATTTGAATTTATAGAGGCTGAGATGATTTGAAGGTTGCCGTTTTGATGTGATTTGGGGCATTTTGTTCATCACGGTTTTCATGTGTGTGCAGCTGAATCAATTTTGCGTTTTGTGTAATTTAGACTTGCGTTTTAATTCAAGCCTTTTCCGTGTTCAGCTGCGTGTTGTTTCGTTTGCACTTTGATGTGTTTTGCTTGCAGGGATCACGCGTTTTATGTTGGCGTGTGGTGATGTACTGTGTTCATGTGTTGATGCTAAGGCTTTGAGTGATGTTGGCTGGGCGTGCGTTGTGACTGGGCTTGTACGGCTTGTGTTGAAGTCATCGGCTGGAGAAAGGCGCGTGTGGTGATGGCTTGAGTGAAGAAGCTATGTGACTAAAAAAAATCAGTGTTGGATGGGAAGCTTCACGTGTATTTGCATGGAAGTTGATAGTGAAGCTGTAAGAATGGGAAAGTTGAAGTCACATGGCACAACTGATGTGGGTCTTAGCCATTTCCTTTTTTTTTTCAAAATTTCTATTATTTTGGTATAAAAAACAAATGGGCTTAGTGACAAAAAAAAATGATGGGCCCTATGGTTCTTTCCATATCTTTTGGCAATAATTATGGGTTTAAAAAAAGAAATAGAAGTCAAAGATAAAAATGGGATGAAATAATTGAGAATTGTATTTATGAAAAATGAATAAAAGGAATTGAAAAGTAGAGAAATGGATAATGATATGGATATTTAATTTATGGATGAGAATGGATATGAAATTTATTATTTAGCCCAAAACCAATCATGATTTTCTTTCACAAGTCACTTGATTAAAATGAACACAACCATCACTGAACCACTGAACAACTTGTAGCTTAAACCACAACCACTTGAATCGTCTAAAATTGGTCCTGATTATTTGAATCCATGCTGAGGAAAATAAATCCACAGATGAATCAATGATAAACTGATGAGCACTTAATCAGGACCAAACTTTTCACACATCACTGCTTTGATAAACTAATGAACTTAACACACAACACAACTTGAACTTTGAATACGCATTGTCTGAGAAATAATCCACTGGCATAACATCTTGCAGTTGAAGCAATCTTTTGATAGTTTGACAAATATTAAGGCAAACGTCCATCTGAATCGAATCATAACTGAACAACCATGTATGAATTGAAATCACTGCCTTGTCTTGAAAACCTGCAACACAGAGAGAAGAAGAAACAAACTGCAACATTTTTTGGTATTTTGGTTAGAAGTTAGTAAGCATAAACAAATAAAGCAAGTAAAAACATGGTGATCCCCTGCGAAGCATAGACCTGCACCTGAAAAAGGATAAACGAACCAGTGCGTGATCTTGTTTGTATGCAAATGCAGATGAGATGCGAAAAATCTTAGGGTCAAAAATTAGGGTCTGACACTCTTGAGAAGACTTTCTTCACTATGAATGGTCCTTCGTAGCTTGGGGTCCATTTTCCCATGTGATCTGAACCTGGAGGAACGATCCTCTTCAACACAAGCTCTCCCACTTGATACTCTCGAGTACATACTCGTTGGTCGAATGCACGCTTCATTCTCCTCTGATAACGTTGACCATGACAGATATCCGCTAATCTCTTTTCCTCAATTAGACATAGCTGATTATAACGAGCACGCACCCATTCAGCCTCATCAAGCTTTACATCCATCATCACATGCAATGAAGGGATCTCTACTTCAACAGGCAGGACTGCTTCCATGCCATACACCAGAGAGAAGGGAGTTGCCCCTGTTAACGTCCTGACTGACATTCGGTACCCATGCAACGCAAATGGTAACATCTCATGCCAATCTTTGTAGGTGACAACCATTTTCTGCACAATCTTCTTGATATTCTTGTTAGCTGCCTCTACCGCACCATTCATCTTTGGTCGGTAAGGAGAAGAATTGTGATGCTGAATCTTGAAGTCCCAACACAAGTCTGCCATCATCTTGTTGTTGAGATTAGAACCATTGTCAGTAATGATCCTTTCGGGTACTCCGTATCTGCATATGATATCTCTTTTCAGAAATCTTGCCACCACTTGACGAGTGACGTTGGCATAGGATGTTGCTTCCACCCATTTGGTAAAGTAATCAATCGCGACCAGGATGAAGCGATGACAATTTGAAGCAGTCGGCTCTATCTTCCCGATCATGTCAATGCCCCACATAGAAAAGGTCCAAGGAGATGACATGACGTTGAGCGGGCTTGGAGGAACATGCACTTTGTCTGCATATATTTGGCATTTGTGGCACTTACGAGCGAATGACCAACAGTGTGCATCCATTGTCATCCAGTAATACCCTGATCTCAGCAATTTTTTAGCCATAGCATGCCCTCCTGCATGGGTACCAAAAGATCCTTCGTGGACTTCCTGCATCAACAAGCTTGCTTCGTGTCTATCCACGCATCTGAGCAAGACCATGTCGAAGTTTCTCTTGTACAAAACCCCATATGTGTTCAAGAAGAAGCTAGCAGCAAGTCGCCTCAAGGTCTTCTTGTCATTGGAAGATGCCCCAGTTGGGTATTCTTGCTTTTCCAGGAATAACTTGATATCAAAATACCAAGGTTTCTCATCAGACACGGCGTCTACAGAGAAGGCATGAGCTGGAGCGTCAAGCCTGGAGATGTCAATTCTGGGCACATAATTCCAACACAAGACTTTGATTGACGAAGAGAGAGTGGCCAATGCGTCGGCAAACTGATTTTCATCACGTGGTATGTATTGAAGCTTGACTGTTGTGAAGAACGTCAACAGTTTTCTAGCATAATCCCTGTATGGAATTAGATTCTCTTGATGCGTATACCACTTGCCGGTAACCTGGTTAATGACGAGGGCTGAATCTCCGAATATATCGAGGTTCTTAATCCGAAGATTAATTGCCTCCTCTATTCCCATTATACATGCCTCGTATTCCGCTTCATTGTTGGTGCAGCCAAAAGTAATTCTGGCAGCGAAGGGTAAGTGAACACCTTCAGGAGTGATAATTACGGCACCAACTCCACGACCATTGATATTGACTGCCCCATCAAACATCAGCTTACATTTGGATTCAGGGTCTGGCCCCTCCTCCGGAAGTGGTTCCTCATAATCATTTGCTTTGAGGTACATGATGTCCTCATCATGGAAATCAAACTTCATTGGCTGATAATCATCTTCAAGAGGTTGTTGTGCAAGGTAATCCGACAATACACTTCCCTTGATGGCTTTCTAAGAAGTATACTGGATGTCGTATTCAGTTAAAATCATCTGCCACCTAGCAACCCTTCCGGTTAACGCTGGTTTCTCAAAGATGTACTTGACAGGATCCATTTTGGAAATGAGAAATGTGGTATGAGTCAATATATACTGCCTCAGTCGGCGAGCAGCCCATACCAAAGCGCATCAAGTTTTCTCGAGCAGTGAATATCGGGATTCACAGTCGGTAAACTTTTTGCTAAGGTAATAAATAGCGTACTCTTTTCGACCAAACTCGTCATGTTGGCCTAGAACACACCCCATTGACCCTTCTAGCACGGTCAAGTACATGATTAAAGGTCTTCCTTCCACGGGAGGCATTAGAATTGTAGGCTCCTGCAAATATTCTTTTATCTTGTCGAAAGCTCTTTGGCAGTCATCGTTCCACCTGACCGTTTGCTCTTTTCTTAGCAGTTTGAATATCGGTTCGCACGTGGTAGTTAGATGAGATATGAACCGAGAAATGTAGTTCAACCTCCCTAAAAACCCGCGCACTTCTTTTTCTATCTTCGGTACAGGCATATCTTGAATAGCTTTTACTTTAGCAGGATCTACCTCAATTCCTCTTTGACTAACAATGAAACCCAACAGTTTCCCGGAACGCACTCCGAAAGTGCACTTGTTTGGATTCAACCTCAGCTTGTACTTGATCAGTCTATCAAACAGCTTCTTCAAGTTGACCAGATGCTCTTCTTCATCTCGGGACTTAGCAATCATATCGTCCACATAACACTCAATCTCCTTGTGTATCATGTCATGGAACAATGTGACCATCGCCCGTTGATAAGTTGCCCCGGCATTCTTCAAACCAAAGGGCATGACCTTATAGCAGAATGTACCCCACGGGGTAATGAACGTTGTCTTCTCCATGTCTTCCGGCGCCATATTAATCTGGTTATATCCGAAGAAGCCATCCATGAAGGAAAACACCGAGAATTGAGCAGTATTGTCTACCAACACGTCAATGTGTGGCAACGGAAAGTCATCTTTTGGGCTCGCTCTATTCAAATCCCGGTAGTCAACGCACATCCAGACCTTTCCGTCCTTCTTTGGTACAGGTACAATGTTAGTTACCCAAGGTGGGTAACTAGTCACAACAAGGAACCCGGCATCCCATTGCTTCTGAACCTCCTCTTTGATCTTCAACGCCATGTCAGGACGAGTTCTTCTCAATTTCTGTTTCACAGGAGGACAGGCCTCTCTTAGAGGTAGCTTATGCACAACGATGTCGGTATCCAACCCTGGCATATCTTGATATGACCGAGCAAAGATATCCACATACTCTTTCAGCATACTGATCAGCTCTTTCTTGACGTCGGCTTGCAGACTGGCCCCAATTTTGATCTCTTTCTTCACATCTTCACTGCCAATGTTGATGATCTCAATTTCTTCTTGATAAGGCTAAATAACCTGTTCCTCTTGTTTCAATAATCTGACCAATTCTTCAGGGAGGTCACAGTCTTCCTCAACCCCTTCATCAGCTTGGTAGACAGGATTGTCAAAGTCATGCATAGTCATAGCAGGAACGTTATCCATGGAATCCGGATGATCAACACTACACAGGTGATGTGCTTATTCATTATCTGCTTATTTTGAAAAAGAGACGCTAACACAAAGAACAAAAAAGGAAAACACATTGCCATTTTTATATTTTTGTGAAAAAGTTTAAAAACAAAGAAAGAGAACACAATTTATCTGAAAATGTCCTTTTATTTCATAGCAAAATAAAATGCAGTACAAAACATGGTGGCCCAATACAATGGATCCTAGCATCTTGGGCAGAATGCTGGATTTGACAATGCAGTATGCTAATAAAAGGAAACAAAATAATTACTCTGAGAGCCAGGTGACTTGAACAATGTCCTCAGAAAACCAATTTGTTAGCTCCTCTCCGGGCGCACACGGGTGTATCCAATTGTCCCAGTCACCGTCACTGTCCCCATCTTGGCTTGCTGTGCAGATCTGGTTGCGGTCGAGCAACCCAGCACTTGTAAATGTGATAGCCTTACCGCTCGGAGTAGATCCACCAGGCTGATATCCTAAGCCAAACTTATCATCTTTCTTTTATAGTTCCAACAGCTTGCCCCAGCCTTGGGCACTGCCTGATTGAACAACCTCTTTTGCTTCTCTATAAGAATGGATGGATGTACCCTCTTTTTCACTGCTCTTCTCCACAGGAGTCAAGATGCTGACGTTGACTGCTTCAAAGGCTTGGCATAAAGTTTCATGGATCTCCCCATCCATATCTACATATTTGAACGTCGACAAGTGGCTTACGAAGATGTCCTCCTCTCTACAGACTGTGATAACCTGGCCGTCAACCACGTACTTGAGCTTCTGATGCAGGGTTGAAGTAACAGCTCCAACAGCATGTATCGACGGGCGACCCAACAAACAACTGTATGCAGGCTGGATGTCCATAACGTAGAAAACACTTTTGAAGACTTGAGAGCCTATCTTGACGGGCAGCTCAACTTCTCCAAAAACTGATCTTCTTGAACCATCAAAAGCCTTGACAATCAGATCACTTGGTCTCAGGACAATCCCATCAACATTAAGCTTCATTAGTGCCTTCTTCGGAAGCACATTCAGGGAAGAGCCTGTGTCTACAAGAACATGCGACAGCACAACACCCTTGCACTCCATAGTGATATGTAGTGCTTTGTTGTGGTTTCTGCCTTCTGACGTGAGGTCCCTGTCTGTAAAGCCTAAGCCATGGCTAGCATTGACACTTCCTACGACAGCTTCAAGTTGGTTGACAGTGATTTCCTGAGGAACATAAGCCATTTGCAGGACTTTCAGTAAGGCCTCTCTGTGTGCGGGAGAACACATCAGCAGCGACAAGATGGAAATCTTGGAAGGTGTCTGGTTCAGTTGATCAACCACCTTATAGTCACTCTTTTTGATAATCCGCATGAATTCCTCGACCTCTTTTTCAAATGTACCCTGCCCAGCCACAGGATTAGTTGATTCATCATTCACGGCTTGCTTTCCTTTGGCTTTGGATGAAGCCTCAGCCTTAGGATCCCCCTCAGCACAGAGGGAGCGAATAAACGACCACTTCTGGTGAAACCCCCAACTCCTCCGACATTTTCTACAGTCGGGTCCACAACAACAGACTTGCTCTCAATCTTCTGTCCAGCTACATATACGTCTGAGCCATAATGCCAAGGAATGGCTTTATCGTCTGTGTACGAAACAGGCCCAGGTACGGTGATAGTCACGGGACTAATCTCGGGAGCATAGATTGTAACAGGCTCTCACCTGACAGGAATGTCAGCTTCATCGTAGAAAATGGTAATGGTTGACACATCATCAGCTTTATCATTACCAACTTTGTTTAACTGTAAGGATCCATCATCGATCAAACCCTGCAAACCCATCTTCAGCTTCTCACAGCCATTCTCAGCATTCATACAGTCTTCACAATCAGCACTGCAACCAGGAAACACTTGACCATTCAGCAGTCTCTCTTTCACTACCCTCAAAGGAGTCTTCACTTCCTCAATATTCAGCATAAGACTCAACTTGTCACCACCCTCAACAGCATTGATTCTTGCCCCTTCGTGATTCGGCATAGGGTTCGAATTAACATTCGGCGGTGGTGCAAAGTTGATTGCTTTAGAATCTATAAGATCTTGAACCTTGTGATGCAAAGCCCTGCACTTCTCAGTCGAGTGTCCGGGTGCTCCAGAGTGGAAAGCGCATCGTGCATTGACATCATAACCAACTGGAAGCTCTCCAGGAGGTGGTGGTGCCAAAGTTCTCAGTTGAATCAGGTTCAAATCCAGCAGTCTTGGAAGCAAAGCAACATAGGTCATAGGGATGGCCTCAATCACCCTATTAGCCGGGCGAGTTTGCCTTGGCTGATACGGTCTCTGCTGATAGTTGTTACGGGGTTGTTGTTGTGGAGGAGGTTGCATCTGTTGCATTGGAGCAGAAGGAATTGTGACAGATGCTACATGCTCATAGGGTCTTCTATAACCACGGCCCCGGCCTCGGCCAAATACATCATTTCTCTCACCCTCTCTTCTCCTAGGAGGTCCACTGAAAGCTTTTCTCGCTCCATTTGAGCTGCTAGCACTAGGATCTTGTATCTTTCCCATCTTCAGCAATGTCTCAACCCTCTCCCCAGCAATAACAATGTCATTGAATTTTGTGGCAGAACTGGATGCCAACCTTTCAAGAAACACACCCTGCAGAGTACCCATAAACATGTCAGCCATTTCGTTCTCAAGTAGCGGTGGTTGCACTCTGGTAGCGAGCTGGCGCCACCTCTGAGCATATTCTTTGAAACCTTCCTTAGTTGTCTGAGCCATGTGCTGCAATTGCGTGCGGTTCGGAGCCATGTCCATATTATATTGATATTGTCTCACAAAAGCTTCGGCTAGATCTTTCCAACTCTTGATATTGACTCTGCTAAGTTTCATGTACCATTCCAGAGAAGCTCCAACCAAGCTGTCTTGAAAATAATACATCCAGAGTTTTTCATCGTCGGTATGAGCAACAATTCTCCCAATAAATGATTGAAGATGGGTCTTCGGGCATGCAGTGCCATTATACTTCTCAAAAGTTGGAACTTTGAACTTGTATGGGATCTTGACCCCAGGAACCAAGCCCAAATCTGTTATGTCAAATCCCAAAGAACTCTGGGATTGAATGGCTCTGATTTGTTCTGCCATTTCTTCAAACCTCTTGTTCATCTCAGCTCCTTGACCCTCAGCTTCGTCAAGTAGAGTGAATTGTTCGTCCTGATTATCCATCTGAATATTATTCAACCCATCATTGATTATTGTCACTCCTGGCTGTGTTACAGGAGCTTCAACCTGACGTGCGCCCGCACCAGGACGATTATCAGCAACAACAGTGTTGTTCCTGGGTTGACTGTTCTCTATCATCTCCCACAGACGCTCTTGGTTCTGACCCATGCCTGCCATCAATGTCATAAAGTTATCCATTCTCAGTCTCAGATCTGCCAAGTCTGCTTGCATCTGATCCATGACTCACTCTCTGTTGATCTTTGTTGGATATCTATATTCTACTGGTTGTTCCCGAACTTTCCGGGGAGCTATAGTGCCTGAAACACAAAACACGTTAGCAACTGAGACACTACCTGCAAAACAAACAAACAGGTTATATGTATGCAATGCAATTGTTTATGTTTCCAATCCCAGGTCATTCATGCCCCGGTTCCGGTATTTAGCAAAGAAAACCAGATGGGTACTGATCCTCGACTTTCAGAAACCTTCGCGAAAAACCACATTCAAACCATAACAGCAGGCACACCAAGAAATGGTGAAAAAGGCATAACATAAATCAGCCTATTAGGCAAATAAAACAGAATTTCCTGTAGGGTACAAGTTTCTAAAAAGAAAAACAAATAGCCAGGACTCCTACAACATGCCTGTAGGTAATCCGGATACAAGGAAAACAAACTAAGAAGCAAAACCACTGCCTGAGGACCCTGAACCTCCCTCACTAAACCCCACATCAGACCTAACCTTCTTGACTCCAGCCATCAACTTGAGGTCTTCAATCTCTTTAAGTGCTGCTTCGAGGGCTTGTTGACTATCTGCTAACTGCTGAGTCTTCTCCCTGCGAATCTTGTGGACTTGCTCCACCTCTTCCTTTTTGTAGGCCATCTGTACTTCAAAGAACTCTTCTTTTTCCTTATATCTCTTCAGCTCTTGCTCTCCCTGTCCCTGCAACCAGACAATAGACTGACGAGCTTCCTTGAGAGTCTTTGAATTCTTCTTGCGTTCCGCTTCTCTTTTGGCTTCCATCATTCCCAACCTGTGGAAGTGAGCTTCCCTTCCAGCGAAGTCTTTCTCTTTAGCCTCCCAGGTAGTCTGCATCTTCAGCAACTTCTCTTCAGCTTCAATCTTGGCCCGGTTGGCAAGATGATACAGACTAACTACTTAAGTGTTCTCCACTCTGACTGCATGCAGCTGGGCTTCCAATTTCTTGAACTCCTCTAAAGACACAGTATCAATGGACTCAGCAACTGGAGGAACTGGTGGTGAGAATAGCAGCAAAACCCTTCTGGCTCTGTCTTTCAACCAAGCTTCTTACTCTGGGAATGTCTGATTGTTGCACTTTCCAAAGCTAGCTATCCCTTCTCCCTTAATGCACTTCCAAGCTCCAGCAACCTTCCTCACTAAGGGCATATTGTCCTTCACTAGGAAATAGAAAATAGGGGTCAGCTTCAATTCTTCTGGTACCTCTCTCAAGGCATATCCCAATTGTCTTCTTAACAAGATTGGATTGTAATTGATCCCTCCAGTTACTCCCAATAAAGGTACACTAAGATAACTCCCACAGCTAGTGATGAAACGTGCACCTTGCAGCCTTTGAGTAATCCACCTGACATCCTTGGCAAGCAACTTTTCCAGCTTCTGAGCCCATACCAAGGTGTGGTCACTAAACACTCCAGTACTAGGCAGATGCCTCATGAACCACATATGAAATAAAGGAGCGTAGCAATGAACTAAACCTCCCCTATTCTTCTCAGTCTTGTAGTGCACTGAGTAATACAAATCTCTGAGCAAGGTAGGCACAGGATTCTTCAATAAAAAGAGGTGTATGGCATTCCTATCTATGAACTTCTCCATATCAGCAAACAAAATAATGCCATAGATAGAAAGAGCCAAGATAGCACAGACAGCATCCCATTCTTCCTCAACAGCCAACTCTTCCACCTTCTTTACTAAAGCTTCTAAAGAAAATCCAGGTTCACCTCCCTTAATGATGGTCAAAGAATTCACAGCAGAAGTGCTCAAATAAAGAGCCTTAGCAATAGCCTCAGGTGCAGGTCTACTCATCTCAGCATTGAACGAAATCTGGTCTCGAACAGGCACTCCCAAAATCAAAGCATACTCCTCCAGCAAAGGACCTAGCTGAAAATCAGGAAAAGTGAAGCAACGGAGCTTAGGATCATAATACTGAAGCAGGGTATGAATGGCACTTCTCTCAGAAGGATCTAACTCTACCACCACATCCAGAATACTCCCATAAGCCTTTCTGAATCTCTCCAGATGGTTAGATGTAATCAGCTTCACCATCTTCTTCAACGGGCCAACCTTGGTGTCAAAGAACTTGAAGTGACTATTCTGCTTGCGAGGATCTTCCATCTCTGAAGAGGATACCAGAACCAGAAGCAAAGATATGAACCTGTGAATGAAAACAAAACATGATTAATGATGCAATGATGCAATGCAGATGCAAATGCAAAGACATATGATCATCTGGGACTGTCTGGAATCTGGATACCAAAGTCACATGATCAGAAACCCCAAACCCTCCGGATATCAGCCCATAAACACTCAGATAAGCTCAGATACACCCAATCAAAGACCAGAGAAACTCAAGAACTCCGGAACCAAAGTAACTATATCAGAACATGAAACTGTACTGGTAACAAGGGTATGATGAGGTCAATGGTTCCTGCAAACCTGTAAACCCATTCCCAATCTCACAGGCGTGCTCCGGGTCAAACATCACGGACTCTCAAAGCTGAATAGCAATAATACTTTCACCATTTCCGAGAAATGGCTCATGACCAAATCAGGGAATCGGTTAGGCATTATGTACTACGTAGGGAGGCCTCAGCTGAGTCCAGGAAAAACAAGCATCCCTTAGAAGTCCCCAGCTTCAAGCGCTGAAATCGAGAAATAATAGCACATTCAGCCCGTAGGATACAGTAGTAATGTCATACGACCAGATGCTTTGACTGAGTTCCTATAAGAGAACCAAGCCATCCTATGCGAGTCCCCAGTGGACCCTCGGGTGCGAATGGGTTTGCCACAAAATGTGGTCTGCCATTGCCACCACTGGAGAGGGTTGTTTCCACAAAGGTTCTCAATGATCGGTCCCCAGATGCACATAACTATCAAGGTCCTATCCCGAAGTGGAGGAAATCCCCACACAAGATATTTCCAAGACGGTCGCAGTCTGGGCGTGAAACACATCGCCACTCATCATGCCACATGTGAGTACAATATGTCCACTCTAATCCTATAGTGCACTCAAGTCGGGTACTTGGCTTATCTCTCAGACACAGTATCACCCGAGCCCGCCAAACAGAAAACCAGTCCAGACAGTCCAGTATGATATACATGATGCGGAAAATAAATACTGAAAACTGTAAATAAAGTTGTAAATAAAGTTGTAAATAAACACAATACATCAAGCCACAGCAAAGAAACAGAAACACACAAGCGCTAGGATAGACTCACAGGGGAACCAGAGATCCTCTGGTATGCAGTCCCCAGCAGAGTCCCCAGTTGTCGCTCCCCAGATTTCCATCCTGGTACAAACGCAAAAGTGGCACGGAAAAAGAATAGAGTTGCCAGCCAGGCATTTTTATCCCGAAGAGAGGGAATGGTAATGCTGCACAAACCAGAAGAAAGAAAGAGGAAGGACACAGGTCCTACGAACCAAAGAGACTGAGTTCGGGAGTCGGTTACGACCTGGGAAGGTATTAGCACCCAGATCGTCCGCCGTACCCGACGAGATCCAAGCTTGCAAAGAAACTGTTTCAAAGGGTGAGGGTATGAAAACTGCAGCAAAAGAAATGAAAATGAAAAGAAACTGGAACTGGAAAATAACTGAATAAGAGAACAAAGAGAAAAAATGTAGGGAAAATAAAGATTGTGCTCGAACGGGCCCTACCCCCTACCTACGTACCTCATCAGGATAATGAGGATTAGAGACGCCGTAGTTCCCCTAACTAGGGGTACTAAAAGGAAAATGCTTGTGAATTAAGGCTTGAACTGCCTATGCCATTGCTCAGGTGTTGCAGACTCGGACGACGAGTGCGTAACCGTCTTGCAAAGTGACATGTAGGAGCAAGTTTGCGTACGGAGCGAATGAGATGAGAAAAGAATTCCCGAAGGAAAGACGCTTATTGTTTGTTTGGTGTTTTTTAGAAGTTTTTATGAGTGAAAGTTTGCATTGGTAAGTGTACCTAAGTCTTACTCAATGGGATGTGTACATCTCACATCATCCCGAAATGGAATGCGCAAGAAGCACACCTATCTATGGAGGAAATCCCCAAAGCTAGTCCCACAAGTGAAGACTTAAGCACACTGGCCTATTACCATTATTAAATATTTTTGTGGTTTTATGGATTGAGAAGTGTTTTTTAAGCTTTTCTTTGTGAGGTACTCATGCTAAGACCTATCCACCACGAGCGATGACTCACACCTCGCCCCGAAACGGAACGCGTGCAAGTATCTCATAGCAAAGTCTCATGTCACATGAAAGTACTCAACCTTTATTAAGTGAATTAGAATTGAGTTTGAAGATGAGAAGAGAAAGCACCAAAGGATCACAAAGGAAAAATTCTAAAGGGGGACTAAAATAATCCTAAGTGTTAACATGCATGGATGTCCTAAGGGTTAGTGAAGTTTCTATCCTAATGAATAAGGAAACAAGAAGAGAAGAAGATAGAAGAAGGGATAAGAAAGGCCTAAGGCCAACAACAAAGGGTTATTAACAAATAAACATAAGATGAGAAGATGAGAATTGGATATGTGGAACTCAATTCCCACACCTCACACTTACCATAGCCCCTGCAAGGTTAGTATGCATACAAATGAAACAAAATGAGCAAGATAAAGCAAACGGCATGCTAACATCCAACAATTAGAAGTGAAATGGTATGAATAAATGCACAATGCATATTCAAATCAAAGGAATGCGGAGTGAAACTTATAAGCAAAAGATGCAACATGAAACACATATGAAAACAAATGCACACTTATGAAATATATAAAGCAAAATGCATAAGATATGGACTCAAAGCTCACAACCAGAACCAAAAAAAGATGAAGAATGGCTTAAGAAGCCAACAAGATGAATAGAAAAGAGGTACAAGACCAAACAATACCAAAATGGAAGCAAAAGAAACAATAAGATGAAGTGAAAGCACTTAAGGAAACGAATGACTTAAAGAAGAAGCAAACACAAAAAATCAGAAGACACAAATCCTATCCTAGGACCAGGAAGGTACCCACACCCCAAAGGAACCCCAAATGAGAAGAAGAAGTGGGCACAAGTGCCCTTCTAGGCTTAGATGAGAGCTAAAGGTTCAAAGGAAGCAAAATGGGACAAGGTTCAAAGTAAAATTCAAAATAAAACAACCAACCATCTAAAAATTCCACAAATGAAACAAAATGATCTTCAAACATGTTATATCAACTAGCCAAAAGGATTTGAAAATATTCAGAAGCAAACTAGGTTTAATGGAGGCAAGAACACAAGTTGGGGTCACAAACTTACATCACAAGTCACAAGATCAAGACTCAAGAAATAAGTTTCTAAAAATCCAGAGAAAAATCACATGGAAAATAAAATGTATTAGGAATCCATAGCATAAAGAATGGGATCAAAACTCAAAATATTGAAGAGAATGGAAATTATACAAGGCAGAGTGGTCAAGAATGGATTCAAAAGAAGCTATGTGAAATGAGGAATTAATTCAGACACGTGGACAAGGAAAAAAAAATAAAATAAAAATATGACAAAATAATTGAGACTCAAAATAATACACATGATTATTTTGGGAATTTTTAAGTGAAGGTAAGTATTTTATAAAAATTGAAATGGAAACTGAAAATAAAAGAATTAAAGAAAAAGAAATTAAAATGGAAAATGGAGTGGAGGTGTGATAAGTAAGGCTTTTGCACTGAAATTAGCTGGGCCCAATGTGACTGGGGGTGCGAGTATCAACTCTGAAGGTCCAATATGGCGCAGGTGTATGGTCTTATTGTGGAAATTAATGACAATAAAATAAGAAAAGCTGGAAAAAGGAGGAAGCTTTGGATTCATCACACGAATGCTGCTGAGCTCTCATTAATTGAGGTGGACAAAAGCTGCGTTGTGGTTGGTTGATGTATGTTACTTACAGTGGACTATATCACATGTTGCATTAAAATGAAAACAAAAAATATAACATGAGATGGAAGGAAATTAGGGCTAGGTGGCGTGCTAATGGACACTGGATGTGAGATCCGACGGTGGCTGAGCAACTTCTTCCTTAGAAACCCTAAGATGAACTTGAACAACTTTCCGGTGACCAGAGCTAGGGCTCCGGCACCGGAATCCAAACCAGAACCACAAACACACAAATTAAATGAAAAAAACTGCCCAGATCTATTAATTGAACATCACTGAATCCAAATTTAACATCAAAAAAAGCTAAAACTCAAAGAATTGGACGGATCGAAGGAAATAAAGTGTCACCATCAAACTTGAAATGCATATAACTTTCACTACAATGCACCAAATTCAAATCTACAAAGTGCAGCATGATCAACAAACATCAAGGATTGTAAAACACCACATCAATTTCATTTCTAGAACATGAGATTTCAAGCCATACCTGAGGTGAAGAAGCTTAATTCAGTGAACTAGAAAACCAAGCAATGCGTGCAAATCACTCCCCTTACTCCTTAGATGCAAAATAAATGCATTTAAGGTCTTGAAACAGGCTGGATCTGAGGTTTCAAAGCAAGTTGCCTTGAAATGGTAAGCTGGTCAAACTTGAGAATAAGCTTCAATGAGTGTATGCTTAAGGATCCTGAGATTTCCTAGATCACAGATCCACAATTGGTTTGGAGTTTACTTGCTTGGATCAAGAGAAAAGAGAGAAAATGCAAAGTTGCATGAAGTTTGTGAATGAGAGAATGAGAGAGATCTGAGACTTGTTAAACCCTAATTCTCCTCTTTGTGACCTCACAAGGCAATGCTGAAACACTACAAGAAAATTAGCAAGTTACGACGGTTAATTTTTGCATGTTACGGCGGTTCTAACCGTCGTAAATTGCTAATTGCGACGGTTTTGGTTCTGTCACAAAAACGTGTGTCGTCAGGCTTTACTGCGGCGGTTGTTAAAACCGTCACTCCAACTGTCGTTGTAAGTTGCGACGGTTGTGTAACTGACGTAAATTGCAAAAAACAACGGTTTCAACCGCCATAATTTTAATTATTAATTTTGAATATTATTTATGCATGTTGGGACAGTTTCAACCGTCGTAATTTTATTTACCAATTCTAAATATAATTTATGGTGTTTGCGACCGTTGAAACCGTCGTAATTTTATCTATGGATTTTTTTTATAATATTCTTAATTTAAATTATTATCATCTCAATTGTTTTATAGTATTTTTTATATAAATTATTATCATCTCAATTTTTTTTAAATATATTTCTTTAAATTATTATCACAATTCTTTTTGTTTAAATTATTATCATCATTTTTTTTATAATATTTTTATTTAAATTATAATCATTTCAATTTAAAGAACCAACTATATAATCCAAAAAGTAAACGAGTGATTTTTATTATCTTATTATATTAAAAAACCATAAACACATAACCACAGTCAATATATAGACCCACTAAAATACTGTTATATAAACCTTTAGGTAAAAAAAAGATCTTACAAACTACAACAAACACTTTTACAGGCAGAAAATATACATTTTCATGTTGAGCCTTTTCTAGACCTTCCTTCTTGAACTTGCATTGAGTACTGCAGATTCCAGAGAATATCTTCTATAGAAGGCTGATTACCGGGAACCTTATTGAGACAATCAATGGTGATCAGAACTGCAGTCTTCAATGATTCATGGGGAAGTCACCTCCTTAAGAACCAGGCCATCCTTCTTGGGTATGTGACTCTGTAGAGGGTTGTGTATCGAGCTTCTAACATATCTATTAGACGAACAGATGTAGCAATAACATTCTCAACACCTGATAAGTACCAAATGAATCATCATTTTTTTCTTACAGACAAATGAATCCTTCCCGCAATTAATTTCATATTTCCATTTTGGATTCTAATATCTCTATGTCTAGATTCAATGGTGGTACTACTGAGTTTGACATAATCACTTCCACTAATATTTTATGCAGAAAGCATAAGAACTTAATACCATTGCACAACGCATCACTACTGTTTCTAAGCAATCAGCTACACAATGAAATTGCAAATTAACATAAACATTGGAGCTTACAAAATCATTAACTAAATCCACCATTCATTAAAATCAAACAACTTACCTCAAAATAATGAGCTGCCAGTGAAGTTGCGCTATTGACAAAACTAATACCCAGTATTCCAGTAACATCCTTTTCTTCTTCAACCAATTTATAATTTCCCTGAATTTCATTACAAATAACAATTCCCGAATGTTAAAACTTACATTGCGGGAGAGAACATTTCGAACAAACTGGACATCCCAGACAACTAAGTATCTTTCTGCTCTCTGTGTCAGTAGCAAAATTTTCTCAATTGCATTATTGAAAAGAAAATTGCCCCTGAAAGCAGCAATTAGAGATCCATAATGATAAAAAATCTGAGTAATAACACAGAATTCAATATGATTAATGCAAAGCAAGACATACTTTATCTTGTATGGATGATGAATGACACAAAAGCATAGTAATTCACATATGTTTGATAATATCTCTGGTTTTGTTCCATGCTGAAACTGAACACCTTATCCAATACCTATCAATTTGCAACTTGCATCGGCAATAATGTCTAAGGGACACAACATTGTTATAACCTCAATAAGTTGACCTAAATTCTTCCCATAGAAAATGTCAATGATAGAGTCCATGTGTCAGATAAAACTAAAGCAGTCAACAAAACCAAGGCAAAAATACATTTCTTACCAACATAGAAAAAGACTTCCATCTTACTTGAAACTTTAAGTGACAATTTTTTCCAACAAATCAGCAGATACATTATAAAACACAACTCAACATTCAAATGTTATACCTGCACAAACAAACTTAAATTTATTAACCACACATTAAGGTTTAAGGGCCCAACTTTTTCAACAATTGGTAAATATAAGGTATACTATAAAACATAACACCGACAATTGACAATTAAACACTCAATCCACTCCAGCTGTCAAATTATGCCAAACTCACAAAATGATAATAACAACCAATTAAAGATTCAAGAGACTGCAACTTCTAATGTAGATAGCGAATAACACAACAAAAAAAGGTTCAATATAATTACACGGAGCAAAGAGATGTACCAATTGAAAAATAAATACAACCATTATAAAAAATGAAAATGAAAAACAACTAATATCCATAAATGGAACTGAAGTCATTTACCATTCCCTTAACCTGTACATGATAGCATGACCAATAATTAATGTAGCAATAGCCTTCCAAAAACCATAACTAGATACATAACAGATCAACTTGGTGGATTTGAAGTATATCACAACATATTTCTATTGGTGTAACAACTGGTTCAAAATCTGTTAGGTTCGGTTAGGTATGGTTGTAATATAATATACAATAAGCTCATTTCAGAATTTACAATATCTCATATAGTGGTTTCAGAATTCATAATATACCATATACCACGATATACGTTATATTGTCTTTTCGTATACCATATACCATATACCATATACCACGATATACGAAGGATAAAATTCTCATTCTCATTAGAAACATATGCTCAAGGTTACTCTTTCGTGGTATCTATCATAAAGTGGTTCAATACGCTCTTGACGCTTTCGTTTGCTCATCTTTGTAGGATCTTCCGCTTTAAATAATCTAGGAGCCAATTCAACAAGCAATTTGGGGTCTAAGATTGTGACCTTACGCATATATTCCTTAGTTTTCATTACAAGCTCATAGTATATGACCGAGTTTCGCTGCCTCTGGAACAAAGCTGAACTTGGATGGATATATACAGGATGATTCTCAACTAGTGTTCTGTAACCTTCTTGGGGGTCCTTTCTAGCGGCATGAAAAAAGAACCCGACAGTGATAGCCTTCCGGATCTTGGTGAAGCTTTTTCCAGCACTCACAACATCAATTTGTACCTGAATATCAAAATTGGTGATTTAGAGTACAATCTAATCTCACAAAATGATACTTCACAAGACTAATGTCATAAAAAAATCATCATAAAAACCATTAGTTATTAGTGTGAACCAGAATTGAAATATGGAAGGTGTGGAAGACACATATGCTCCATTAATTGATGAATCTGGCCCAAGAATATTTAATGGTTTCCCAACCAGGTCAACAACATACTCCCTATTTAAAAAGAACAAGGGACTGGTGAAAGTAATTAAGCAATTATTTACAAACAAGTGTGAACTTTAAAATCTTCTACCAAGTCAATAAGTTATTAGTGCGGACCAGAATTTTATATATATATATATATATATATATATATATATATATATATATATATATATATATATATATATATATATATATATGAACAATCTAAACAGAGATATGTAATGATTCATATAACATTAATTTAAAATCGCTTGAAGATTATTGAAGCCTGGAAAACATAAAATTAACATAATCAAATTCTTCAAATTAAAAAGAAAATTAAGTGAAAATAGATAAATGATATAGAACGATCGTAACGAGTGAAGAATGAAAAACAATTTGAATTGAAGGTACTATAATTAAAACAAATCAAATTCTCGTATGGATGAATAAAAGTGATTGAACTCACCAATCCATGAGACAAACTTGATCTTAGTAAATCCTAATCGTAGAAAGAGAAAAAGGGTGAGAAAAACCCTAATAATATGCAAGTGATTTTCCCAAGAGAAGAAAATGGTTTAAATTTTCACAGAAAAGTAGAGGATTTAGATTTCTATTGGAACCTGAGCAGTTTTTCATTCTTCCTCAACACCTAATTAGGAATTGTTGAACAAAGAAGAAAAATCTGGAGAAGTCGATGGGTTGACGCAGAAACGGGAGAATTTCACTAGATTTTTGATGAATTGCGAGGGAAGCGAATTTCCCATTACTTTTCAGAGCTTCGTATTTTTTTTCAAATTAAAAGGTTTAGTAAAAAAAAGAATCCCAGTATTAATTTCCAAATTCAATGATTTAGTAAAAATATAATAATAAAAGGAGATTTATTATTGAAGTTTGAGTAAAAAATAAATAATAAAAGGGGTATGTCTTTATTTAGCCATATTTTTAAATTAAAATTTTTTTAAATTATTGATCAAAATTGTTTATATTAATTTTTTTTAATTTAAAAATAACTAATAAAAATGATTTTGTCACGTCACTTGATTGTTGAGGTAAAAAAAACTAATGAAAATAGAAAATTAAAAATAAATAAAAAATATTAATAAAAAATTGGAAAATAAAATAATAATAATAATAAAAAGTAGGAAAATAAAGGAATAAAAAAACAGCATGATGATTGACAAAAATAATCGCAATAGTTCTCTCTAAGTGTGGAAAGAGGACAGTTCTTTGGTAATTGTCCTAATTATTTTACTCACATGTCTAAAAAATCTACGACGGTTGTTTCTAACTGTCGTGACAACCGTCGCAATCCAGGAATAAGGACGATTTTGTGATAGTTATCGCAAAAAATATGCGACAGTTGACCCTAACTGTCGTCACAACCGTCGCAATCCATGAATAAGGACGGTTATGTGATAACTGTCGCAACTCAAGTGTCGTAAATCTCTTTTTTCCTTGTAGTGAAAGTGTGAGAGAGAATGCACGAATGAATCATGAGAAAAGTGTGAAGTTGCATCATTTGCACTTGGTGAGATAAGCATGCTATGTTATGCTCATGCTCTCTTGTGTGATTCAAATCCAAACATTCCTGGCCTTTAGATTCAAGCATCACACTTGTTTCATGACTTTTGCCAATTTTGCACTTTTGGAGGGATTTTCTCATTTGGCACGAAAATGACTAATTCTTTGGAGCAAATTGGTCATAGTGTGATGTATATTAAGTTTGAAACATAATTGGGCCAGTACCAAGTCACAAAAACCAAGTTTGAAGCCTTTTGCATTTGGTGGCTTCATGAAAAGTCAAAATTTGCCCTAGAAATGCCAAATTTTCGAATGGCCTATAGAGAGTTCTAGGAATCCTGTGAAAATGTACTTGTACTTTTTGAAAATAGGAGCCCTTACTCTTCAACTTTCATGTTTGACTTTGGTCCATTTGAAGAATTTTTGATCATGTTAAGGCCATTTGAAAATTAGGGCAAAAGTTGCCAAATTTGGAAAATTCCATAAACCAACTTTGTACCATTTTTGCAAAACCTTTCAAATCTCCATGATTCTTGAACTTTAGGCATTCTAAACCTCTTATAACATTATAAGGACCCCTCTTGGCCAAACAAATTGGGTTAGACCCCTTGAAATTGCACAATTGACTTTTTAAGGGCACTGTTGACTTTTTCCTTCATCTGCAAGCAACTGAGGCATTGACTGACTTCCATATGGAATTTTCTCATGAAAATTGACACATAGGATCCTCTTAACATATAGAATACTTTGCCTAAATGAAATGTCCAAAGTTGTGAGATCTTGGTGCTTGAATCTCAAACCCTAATTTGGATGCCTTGTATAGGAGTTTTGCCTTGTCCTGAGACTTCTGATGATCATGAAATCTTTTGAGCTTTTGCCAATGGACTTGAACTTGTAAATGGATTATAGACTCACCATAAGACTTGTACAAACTTATTGGGACCCTTGTCATGGCTTGAAATGCTTCAAGGACCTCCACAGATGACCATATGCTTGATGCTAGGACATGAGGGATGTTATGCTTCATCTTTCCATGCTATGATGCTGAGGAAATGATATGAGTATGATGAATATGATGTGATATGATGCTTAAAATGAAGAGGTCAAATTTGGGGTGTTACACCTGGGTAGCGTAGATCCTCCCTGTTGTTTTGGTGGTGAAGAGTGTGGTTGTACCTCCCATGTCTCCCCGGGTTATATTTAGCTATAATATTGTCTAAGTTTTTCTGTGTTCCATGGTCGAGCGAGTTCTTCACCTTGTAGATTTTCCAGATAGTAGGCCACATTGCTCGTCTTGTCGCGGACGCGGTAGGGGCCTTCCCAGTTGGCGGCCAGTTTACCCTTTCTTGGGGTTTTTTTGGTTTCTTCTGAGGACCAGGCTGCCCACTTGGAATTCTCTTTTTATGACCTTTGCGTCGTGGCATAAGGCTATTTTTTGTTTGAGGGATATTTCCCTAAGGGCTGCTTCGGAGCAGATCTCGTCGACGAGATCTAGCTCGGCTCGAAGTGCCTCGTTGTTCATCTCCTCGTCGAGGGGCTCCTCTATGCGTCTCGTTGGTTCTCGTATTTCCACCGGGATGATTGCTTTGGTGTCGTATGTTAGTCTGAATGGGGTTTCCCCGATCGTGGAATGTTGTGTCGTGTGGTATGCCCATAGGACGCTGTGTAGTTCCTCGACCCATGCCCTATTCGCCTCGCCGAGTCTGCGCTTCAGCCCGCGCAGGATTACCCTGTTGGCTGCCTCCGCTTGTCTGTTGGTTTGAGGATGCTCGACGGGCGTGAAGTGTTGTTTAGTGCCTAAGCTGGCGACGAAGTCCTGAAATCCTCCGTCTGTGAATTGTGTTCCATTGTCCGTGATGAGGACCTGGGGTATGCCGAATCGAGCGAGGATATTTCGTTTGAATATCAAAGAATATTCTGCGCTGTTATTTTGGCCAGTGCTTCTTCTTTGATCCATTTGGTGAAATAGTCTACCCCTACAACGAGGTATTTGTTTTGGTACGATCCAGTTACGAATGGGCCGAGGATGTCCATGCCCCACCATGCGAAGGGCCAAGGAGAGGAGAGTGTTTTTAGCTCGTTTGGGGGTGCGAGGTGAATTTCGGTGTGTCGTTGGCATTTGTCGCATTTTTTGACATGTTCCTTGGAATCGTGTTGCATAGTCGGCCAATAGTAGCCCGCTCGAAGAGCCTCACGTGCCAACGACCGTCCGCCGGGATGTTGGGCGTTGATTCCTCGGTGCATTTCCCCTAATATGTTGGGGACTTTCTCCTCCTCGACGCATTTGAGTAACGGGATGGAGAGTCCTCTACAGTAGAGTTTCCCTTCGAGGAGGACGTATGAGCACGCCATTCGTTTGGTAGTGGCCACCTCTTTAGGGTCTGCGGGGAGTTCGCCCTTTGTGAGGTAGTTATAGATGGGTGTCATCCACCAATGAGTGTCCCCGATCACGTTAACCTCGAGCGGAGGAGGTGGCTTTTCGGTGCTGGGTCGAGGAAGGATTTCTTGGATTATTGATTTGTTTCTGCCTTTCCTCCTCGTGCTAGCAAGCTTTGATAGGATGTCCGCTCGCGTGTTATGTTCGCGGGGCACGTGTTGGACCTCCCACTTCTTGAATTTTTCGAGTCTTTCTTTGACCAATGCTAAATATTTGATGAGGTTGTCGTTCTTGGTTTGGTACTCTCCCCGTACTTGTGATGCCACGAGATGGGATTCTGTCGATATTTTTACTTCCTTTGCTCCTAGGTCTTTGGCCAATCTTAGACCGGCAATGAAAGCCTCGTATTCGGCTTGGTTGTTGGAAGTTGGGAAGGCTAATGCCAGTGAGACCTCAATCAGGATTCCGTCCTCGTTTTCAAGGATGATCCCGGCCCCGCTTCCTGTCGAGATGGAGGCACCATCGACGAAGATCGTCCATTTGTGGGCGTCGTCCGCTGGCTTTGGGTTGTGCGTCATTTCCGCGACGAAGTCGGCCAGGACTTGAGCCTTCAAAGCTTTCCTGTTCTCGTATTATATGTCGAATTCAGAAAGTTCTAGCGACCATTTTAACATTCTGCCGGCCATTTCTGGTCGACCAAAGAGTTGTTTTATTGGTTGATCGGTTCTTACCTTGATCGTGTGAGCGAGGAAGTAGTGACGTAATCTTCTCGCAAAATTTATGAGGGCTAATGCAACTTTTTCAATTTGTTGGTATCTGAGCTCGGGGCCTTGGAGTGCTTTGCTCGTAAAGTAGATGGGTTTTGTCCCTCGTCAGTTTCTCTAATAAGGGCGGCGCTGACGGCCTCGGTTGCCACGGACAGATACAGGTATAAGGTCTCCCTCTGCAATGGTCGTGACAGGACCGGGGGTTCAGAGAGTGCCTTCTTCAGATGGAGCAGTGCCTGTTTGCCTTCGTCGGTCCATTCGAAGGTGGCTTCCTTTAGGAGGAGTTTAAAGAAAGGTAACGCATGCGAACGGGTTTGGCGATGAAACGGGAGAGTGAGGCGAGCACCCCGTTGAGGGATTGAATGGATTTTTTTGACTTCGGGGTCGGAAACTCTGAGAATGCTCGACATTTGTCAGGATTGTCCTCGATTCCCCTCTCGGTGAGGTAGAAACCTAGGAATTTTCCTGCTCGGACGCCGAACGTGCATTTCTCAGGGTTAAACCTCATTTTGCATTGTCTCGCCTGCTCGAATACCTTGCGGAGGTGTCGTGCATGGTCAATCTCCGCGTGTGATTTGACGATCATGTCATCCATGTATACCTCGAGCATGTCCCCTATTTCTCCTTGGAAGACTTTGTTCATCATGTGCTAGTACGTGGCCCCGACATTCTTTAGTCCGAAAGGCATTACGTTGTAATAGTAATTGTCGGTCGGGGTCATGAATGTCGTGTGTCTCTTGTCCATGTCCGACATAAGGATTTGATTATATCCGCTGTATGCGTCCATGAAGGACAAGAGTTTGAAACCTGTAGAATTGTCGACGAGTTTATCTATGTTAGGGAGAGGAAAAGCATCTTTGGGGCAAGCCCTATTAAGATCAGTATAATCAACACACATGCGCCATTTTCCATTATTTTTCTTAACGAGGACTACATTAGAGAGCCAGGTTGTGTACTGGGCTTCAGAATTTTTTTTGCCTCTAGGAGGTCTTTTACAGCTCGCTCGGCAGCCTCCGCTTTCTCGGGGGACTACTTGCGCCTACGTGTGCTATAGGCTTGATTTCTCGGTCTAAAGCTAATTGGTGACATGCAACCTCAGGGTCTAGGTCGAGCATCTCCACGGCGTTCCATGCGAAGAGGTCAACATTCTCCCTAAGGCATATTGCGAGCTACTTCCTCGTTTCCTCGGGCAGCCCCATGCCTATCTTTATCGTCCTGTCGGGGTCATCGCCTAGTGGGACAAGCTCAAAATCTCTGTCCGGGACTGGGCGGAACGGGTGAGTGGGAGTGTGTCCCTCAGCGGGTCTCTGTTCTTCAGCTTCGTCCTCGCCGATGCGACAATCGAGGTCGATGGCGTTGATTCCCTGGGGGAGGCTCCTCGACCTTGGCTTTTTGTTATTCTTTGTGTTGATTGTGGCCTGTCCCTTTACTGTGACATCGTAACACCTTCGGGCGGCTTCGATGTCGCCGTGGATTGTGACCACGCGGCCCAGTTTGGTATAATATTTCATCTTCAGGTGGACAGTGGATGGGACCGCAGTCAGCTCAGCCAGAGTCGGGCGACCGAGGATGAAGTTGTAAAGAGAGGGGCATTCTATGACCAGGAACTGGATCTTGATTTCTCTGGCCGTCTCTTGCTCTCCGAAGGTGACGAGGAGCTTGACGTAACCCCACGACTTTGTTATGGCCCCGTTGAAACCTTGGAGGTTGGATCCGACGTAGGGAGATAGGTTGGTTTTGTCCAACTTTAGGGTTTTGAAAAGGTGGACGTACATGATGTCCACCGAACTGCCTTGGTCGACCAGGATGCGTCGGACGTCAAAGTGAGCCATCTTGGTGTTGCACCCCAAAATTTGCCCTCACAATATAAGACTTTGTGTGCTAAGAGGTTCACAAGGTTCACAAGACCTCTCATGAGGTTCACAAGACCTCTTATGAGGTTCACAAGGGTCACAAGACATCTCATGAGGTTCACAAGGTTCACAATTAGTCAGAAGATTTGACAATTCCCTCAGACAATGCATCCTCCTAAGCAGTGCATCTAAAACTAGGGTTTTGATTTCAATCAGGCTAAATGGACTTCCAAGACTTCAAGTGAGCTTCATAACATCTTATATGTGTTTAAGAACCCCCATGACAAGTTTCAAGACTTTTCTCAAAAGTTTGCTCAGTCAGATGATCAGATAAGTCAAAATCAGTTAAAAAGTCAAACTGAGGTCAACTGTGGTCAAACCAAAGTCAAACTTCATGATTTTTTGCCAACATCAATTATATGAAGTAAAATTCATCATTTGATCAAGGGTTGATCATGATTCATCAAGGATATTTCAGATCATCAAGAATCAGAGGTTTCTAAATTAGGGTTTCCTCAGGAAAAGTCAACTGAACTTTGACAAGCCATAACTTTCACATGCTTCATCAAATTTTTTCCATCCAAAGCTCATTTTGAAGGAAATTGGATTCTCTATAACTTTGTGTCTCACAAGCCAAGCCCAAAAATGCTTCATTTGGAAGGTATGAGCTAAGACATTATAGGTCCTTTTGAAAGTCAACAAAAAGTCAACAACTTCAAAAGGGCATAACTTGAGAATGGTAAATGATATGGACATGAAACCAATGGGGTTGGTTAGAGGACTCTTTAAGATTTCCAAAATGTCCAAGAACACCCTCATAGCATTAAAATTGAAGGATATGTGCCCTTGCAAAGTTGGGAAATTTTTGGGTGGTTTATGAAGAAAATAGGGTCTTAAAACCAAATTCTTCCAAATGGGCTGAATTTTTTGTGACCCAAGGTGTTCCATGACATCATGCACGAAATTTATTTGATATTTTCATAATTTTATTTTATTTATTTTATTTATTATGATTTTTTATATTAAAAATCATTTTAAATTTAAATAAAATATCAAATATGAAAATTTAAAATATATTTTAATTCTAGAAGGTCATAAACATGAATTGGATTAAATTGATATACAATTGATGATGATTGTCTTAAGATAGAAAGGTCTCATTCAAAAATATATGAAATTTAAGTCATAATCTTTTTCAATCTTCAAAAATCAAAAAGTCCAAACAATGATCCAATTTTTTGACCTAGCTTCACTCAACTATAAGTATACAAACCTAACACAATGCCAATGGACGAATCTTCTGCCTCAAGAGTAAGTTTTCACTTTCAAAAAAAATCACCAAAAACTTGAATTCGGATTCTTGGTTAGAGACTCTTTCAAGGCATTCTAAAGGTCTCAACATGTTCCTTGATGACCACTGAACGCATTGCATTGCTTATCATCATTCAAAACCTCATAAATCACATAAACCGAATCCATGTTCATCTTAAGTTTGAAATTTTCGATTTTATTCATACAAGCATTCTAACATAATTTTGATTATTGATTCTTGTTTGTAATTGTATGTGGATCGTTTCTGGCATATTTGATTTCATTTTTGGTGCAGGAACAAGGAATTGCCATTGTTAGGGTTTCGGCCAAGCTTTTAGGGTTCCATGATAGACCTAAAATAAATAAATTTTAAAGACATAGAATGGTTGTATGAACTCTGGAGATCGTAATGCACTGATTAATTTGAAACAATTTCACTGTTTTGATGGTGGTTGAGTTTCGCAGGTCCTGTATGTGTTTGAATTCGCAGGAAAGTTCATAGGAAATTTCGCAGCAAAACTCACAGGTCTGGAGGAAGAAGAAGGTGAAGCTGGCGCGAAAAATTAATTCAAAAAACTAACTTAAAATATAATGTTTTGTTTCTGATTATGTTTCACATTGAGCGCTTGGCTCAGTTGGTTTTGACATTGGTGTGTGATGGTAGAGGGACAGGGTTCGATTCCTTGGTCAGGTTTCTTTTTAATTAAAAGTTCATTTAATCATAGAACTTAAAATATTATTTATTGTTGTGGATTGTATATCAGTTGCGCCCTTCTGACTGGATGGTAAGAGTGTTTGCTTGTTGTGTGAGGGTCCTGGGTTCGAATCCCCCCCAGGCCCTTTTTGTGCTTTTGTTTGTTTTGTTATGATTTTCACAAGATTTAAAATAAAACAATATGAAGTTCCCTCATTCTCACCTGTGTGCGCGTAGCCCAGTGGCTGGTGTGTTGGTCTTGAGAGTGTGAAAGCTCAGGGGCTGGGTTCGAATCCCAGCCCAGGTAAGTTCTTTTTCACTTTTTCTTGTTTTTCCATTTAATTTGTTTATATTATAATTAAATAAGTTTAAATAATAAAAATAAAATGTTTATATTATTATTTTCTTTTCTATAATTTAGAACTCATCTTTTTAAAATTAAACCTTATTAGAAAAATTATTTAATATTTATTTTTGTATATTATTAATATTGTATAATTTTGTATAATTATTAATTAATCCTAATTTATTTTTTCTAAACATATAAACCCTAATATTTTCTAAAACCCTAAAATATTTTTATAAAACCTAATTATTTTTATAAACCCTAATTGTAAATATTAATTTATTTGTTAATTATAACTTTTAATTTATTTATTTATAAATCTTAATTATGTACATATTTTTATAATTTGTTTATAATTATTATTTAATATAATTCTTGCATGTAAATAATTTTTAGATTATGCTCAAAATAATTAAAAAAACTCCTAATTTAATTTTGTAAATATAATTTATTTTTATAATATGTTTATTTAATCATAATTAACCATTATTTTTCATAACATGTATATATAATTTAAATCTTTATAATAATTAGTATATAATATGAATTGTTTATTTTTCTTCTTAAAATCTTCAAAAAATAATTATCCATTAAAAATTGCACTTTTAAATTTATTATTCATTATTATGTTAATTTCTTGATTTTATTCTTATTAATTTTTATTATTACTAACCCCATTTATTTATATATTATTTTTATTATTGTTACTAACCCAAATTATTTATTATTATTTATTTTGTTTATTTATTTAATTTATCTTAATTATTATTATTATGTAATTGTATCTCTTATGTATTATTTGTAGTAGTAATTTTTATTATTTATTTTAAATGCTATGGTTAGTAAAATAGGGAGTGAAACATATTTGTATTTAAAATTGATTTAGATCATTAACTTAAAAGATAAATATTTAAAATTGTACACTCACACACGTAAGTCGATCCTGGATCGCCATCTTACTTCTTAAGGGTTACCTCTCATGTTGCCTAAACAAAAGGTCAAGTAGGGTGTATAAAGCAAAGTCCCTCAGTTCACATCATCTAGTCCCTTAACAGATAAAAAGATCAAGTCCCTTCGAATGTTGCCTTCGTAATGATCTTGTCCCTTTCGAATAAAGATGATAAGTCCCTTCGAATTGCTAAATATACCTTACAGTTGCCTAAATAAACAGATGTCCCTTCACTTGTCCCACACATCCAAGGTAATGACTACCTATTCCTTAATAGTAGGGATAGTCTTACCACTTAAAGGATATTCAAGAACATAAAAGACTTAACTTAGGGTAGGTTCCTCTTAGATACTTGCTCACTCTTCAAAACATTTCAAACTCTTCATACATTTCAAACAATTTTCAAAACAAAGGTTTTATATATATCCGTACATGGATCATTATAAAACACTTAAGAAAATTTTTATTCACACACTTCACATTTCAAAAACATTTTAAAGTGAGCTAAGTAACTAAGAGCCCATGGATAACCATGGATGTAAAGGGTGCTAACACCTTCCCTTTACATAACCTACCCCCCGAACCCAAAAATCTTTTAAAAGGTCTTTCCTATTCTTTTATGCCTTTCCTTTGGATAAAATAAAAGTCGGTGGCGACTCTTGCTATCCGCAACATTTAACTAAAGTCAGTTCTCCCACTGTGTTACACTTGGCTCTGATCAGTAGCGGGATGCTCGAGTTGGGGGAACCGCCCGAAAGCTCCTCTAGAAAAAAGGATATTGGATTGGACTTGCCCCGGTATTTTGTCAATGTTGCCCTTTGCTCAGGTGCAGTCAGAAGGAGTTCGTCGAACTTGCGTTTTACTGAAAGGGCAGCGGTTTCGCCGTTCATCCCTCCACCCGATATGACAAAGGCGGTTGGAAAGTCTTCCCAGGGGCTGAGAGCAGTGATCCGCCCTTCTGGTGGGGAATCGGGGAAGATGAAGTCTTCTGGTCATGATACGCACAGGGCCACTTGATAAGAAGTGTCGTCGGGGGGAGTGTCCTCCCGGGGTCTCTTCTTTTCTTTCTCTTCGTGTTTGAAGGCTTAGTTCTTCCTGGTGTATTGTTTGAGATGTCCCTCTTGGATCAAAATTTCTATTGCGTCTTTCAAGTGGACACAGTCTTCAGTCACGTGCCTATGGCTTCTATGAAACCTGCAGTATTTGGATTTGTCGGTGTGGGACTTGGGTGCAAAAGGTTTTGGGAACCTCACCCTGCCCTGCTTGAAATCGGAGTTGATGCATTCGGCGAGGATGCGCTCGCGGGGAGCTGTCAGCAATGTATACTCGTTGTATCGGCCCGCGGGCCCTCTTCCTTCACGAGGCTCTCGGGGTTTCTCTTCCCTTCGCCTGCCCCTATTGCGACGGGGAACGTTTGGGTCCTCGCGCTTGGGATGGTCGGTTTCCCCGGCGTTACGACTGCTGCGAGCGTTGTAGGCGACCTGTTTTTCCTCGTTATTAATGTAAGCCTGGGCTTTATGCAGGAGGTCATTCAGAGTGCGGGGAGGCTCTATCCTGACTGCCCTGCTAAGTTCGCTTTCGGGCAAGAGTCCCCTCTCGAGGAGGTATTTCTTCATATGTTCCGTGGTGTCCACCTCGACAGCCTCTTAGTTGAATCGCTCAATATACGAGCGCAGTGTCTCATTTTTCCTTTGCACTATGGCTTCGAGGGTCGCCTCGGTCTTGGGATGGCGTCGGGAGGCTGTAAAATGCCTTGTGAACATGGATCTCATGAATCTCCAGGATGTGATGGACTCCGGGGCTAAACTTTTGTACCAGACCATGGCTCCTTTCCTGAGGGTTGTCGAGAACAGCCTGCACTTAAGGTGCCCGGTGATGTCATTGCGGTAGTCGAGCATCGCGTTGACGTTGTCGACGTGATCATCGAGATCGGTGGTACCGTCGTAGATGGTCAAGTTTGGGGGTTTCTCCATGCCTTTGGGGAGCGGTGCCTCCATTATTGCCCGTGAGAGGGGGCAATGCGGGTCTTCCTCGTCGCTCCTCGGTGCGCCTCGGCGAGGTCCCTGACCGGCCGGGATCCCGACGGGCTCGTGACCTGCTCTTGTTAGGTTATAGGGAGTGTTGTCCCCGTTTCTTCGTCGCTTCTAGACATTGTTGCGTCCTTCTTTCCTGCTGAGGTCGGCCCTCCTGCCGGTCAGCTTCTAGGGCCATGATCCTTTCGTGCTGCTGGTGGAGTATGGAGCTGGCTTGGTTAAGGGCGTTCACCATAACAATCATGGTGGCATCCCCTCCGACGGGTACAAGGATGGGTTGGAATGTGTTGATCGCCTGGTCTTGAACCTGAGGTGGGTTCCCATTGTTCTCGGGTTCAGGAGACGGGGTGGCTGGGTGCCCATCTCGGGCGTCAGATTCATGGTAGTGCAGATTGTCCTCCATCGTGTAGTCGACGAGGGGACGGTTGCGTTTGTTGAGCTTGTTCTCCAGACATGCTGAAAGGATGGAGTGTTTGAGCTTTGATCCTCTGCTATGGAAGAAGGGGAAGCTAGTTTCCCACAGACGACGCCACTGATCTTACCTGATCAGGAGGACCTTCCAGCAATTTGGTGTAACAACCAAAGAATGGGGAGAAAGGGGGGTGTACCTGCAAGGCACTCCGATGCCAAAGTTAATAGAGGTACAATGAAGTAGGTAAGTTAATAGAATGAATCAGAATACTGTCGCTCCCCGGATTTCCATCCTAGTACAAACGCGAAAGTGGCGCGGAAAAAGAATAGAGTCGCCAGCCAGGCATTTTTATCCCGAAGAAAGGGAATGGTAATGCTGCACAAACCAGAAGAAAGAAAGAGGAAGGACACAGGTACTGCGAACCAAAGAGACTGAGTTCGGGAGTCGGTTACGACCTGGGAAGGTATTAGCACCCAGATCGTCCGCCGTACCCGACGGGATCCACGCTTGCAAAAGAAACTATTTCAAAGGGTGAGGGCATGAAAGCTGCAACAGAGAAATGAAAATGAAAAGAAATTGGAACTGGAAAAGAACTGAATAAGAGAACAAAGAGAGAAAAATGTAGGGAAAATAAAGATTGTGCTCGAACGGGCCCTACCCCGCTGCCTACGTACCTCATCAGGATAATGAGGATCAGAGACGTCGTAGTTCCCCTAACTAAGGGTGGAAAAGATTGCTTGTGAATTAAGGCTTGAACTGCCTATGCCATTGCTCAGGTGTTGCAGACTCGGATGACGAGTGTGTAACCGTCTTGCAAAGTGACAAGTAGGAGCAAGTTCGCGTACGGAACAAAGGAGATGAGAAAAGAATTCCTGGAGGAAAGACGCTTATTGTTTGTTTGTGTTTTTTAGAAGCTTTTATGAGTGAAAGTTTGCATAGGTGAGTATACCTAAGTCTTTTTTCAATGGAATGTGCACTTGTCGCTACATTCCAAGATGGAATAATAGAACAAGCACACTCAAGTAAGGAGAAGATCCCCAAAACTTGAACCCAAAGATTAGGGCCTAGGCTCACTAACTTGTTTACTTATTAAGTGTTTTGGTATTTACAGATAAAGAAGTGTTTTTTATGCTTTTCTTTTATGAAGCAGATACCTTGATCATACTTGTGCATCACAAGGTAAACTTGTACTATCCCAAGATGGGAAGACTACAAGCATACCTCATGGGATAAGGCTATGGATCAAGACATCGCTTCGAACTTATTAAAGTTCTTTTTAAGAGTAATGAGATGAGAAGAGAAGAAGAACCAAAAGGATCACAAAGGAAAAATTCTAAAGGGGACTAAAATAATCCTAAGTGTTAACATGCATGGATGTCCTAAGGGTTAGTGAGGTTTCTATCCTATGAAGAAGGAAAGAAGAAGAAGAAGAAGAAGATAGAAGAAGGGATGAGAAAGGCCTAAGCCTAACAACAAATGGTTAGTACAAATAAACACAAGAAGAGAAGATGAGAATTGGAGATGTGGAACTCAATTCCCACATCTCACACTTACCATAGCCCCTGCAAGGTTAGTATGTATACAAGTAAAGCAAAATAAAACAAATGACATGCTAACATCAAACAATCAGAAGTGAAATGGTATGAACATATGCATAATGCAAATGCAACTCAAAGAAATGAGGAGAAGAAGTATGCAAGCTAAAGATGCAACATGAAACACATATGAAGACAAATGCAAACTTATGAAATATGTAAAGCAAAATGCACAAGATATGGACTCAAAGCTCACAACCAGAACCAAAACAAGATGAAGAATAGCTTAAGAAGCCAAAAAGATGAAGAGAAAAGAGGTACAAGACCAAACAATACCAAATGGAAGCAAAAGAAACAATAAGATGAAGTGAAAGCACTTAAGGAAACAAATGACTTAAAGAAGAAGCAAACACAAAAATTCAGAAGACACAAACCCTATCCTAGGACTAGGAAGGTACCCACACCCCAAAGGAACCCCAAATGAGAAGAAGAAGTTGGCACGAGTTCCCTTCTAGGCTTACATGAGAGCTAAAGGTTCAAAGGAAGCAAAATGGGACAAGGTTCAAACCAAAATTCAAAACAAATCAACCAACCATCTAAAAATTCCACAATTGAAATAAAATGATATTCAAACATGTTATATCAACTAACCAAAAGGATTTGAAAAGATTCAGAAGCAAACTAGGTTTAATGGAGGCAAGAACACAAGTGAGGGTTACAAACTTACATCACAAGTCACAAGACCAAGACTCAAGAAATAAGTTTCCAAAAATCCATAGAAATATCACATGAAAATTACAAGGTCTTAAGAATCCAAATAAAAAAGAATGGGATCAAAAATCAAAATATTAAAGTCTATGAAAAATGAACAAGGCAGACTGGTCAAAGAAGACTTAAAAAGAAGCTATGTGAAATGGTGAATTAATTCTGCCACGTGGAAAAGGAAAAAAATAAAATAAAAATATGACAAAATATTAGAGACACAATATATCATTCATGATTTTTTTGGGATTTTTTAAGTGAATGGAGGTATTTTAAATGAATTAAAATGGAAACTGAATAAAAAAGAAATAAAATAGAAAAAGAAAATTAAAAGAAAATGAAGGGAGGTGTGGAAAGTAAACAGGCTGCGTGGAAATTGAATGGGCTTGGGATTGGGAGGTACGAATAACACTTGGCTGAAGGCCCAAGTCTGGCGCTGAACATGTTTCCTTAGTGTGGAATTTAATTGGAAATAATAAGGAAAAGCTGGAAAAAAAGCTGGGGCGCTAGATGCATCAAACGGTCATGGATGCCAACCTCATTAATTGAGGTGGCATAACGCAGCAAGATGAATGGCTGGACGCACGGTAATTAACATGTACCGTTCCACACGCTGATTAAAATAAAAAAATAGAATTAAAATAGAAATGGAAGACTTATTAGGGCTAGGTGGCGCTGCGTGAGGCCTTGGATGAGGGATCCAACGGCTGTTGTGCATCTTCTTCCCTTAGAAACCCTAGATGACATTAAAACAACTTCCGGTGACCGGAGCTAGGGCTCCGGCACTGGAGACCAAACCAGAAGCAAAAATTCACCAAATAATGCAAACAAATACTCCAGATCAACTAATTAAACACTCCTGAATTCAAATATGACCTCAAAACAAGCTAAAACTCAATGAAATGGACGGATCGAAGGAAATAAAGATTGACCATGAAACTTTATATCAAGAGAAATCTCACTACAATGCACTAAAATCAATTCTACAAAGTGCAGAATCATCAGCAAACATCAAGGAACACAAAGCAACAATTTAATTCCATTTCCAGAACATGAAATTTCAAGCCATACCTGAGATGGAGATCTTGATTCAGTGAGCTAGAATTCCAACCAATGCGTGCAAATCACTCCTCTTACTCCTTAGATGCAAAATAAATGCATCTAAGGCCCTGAAATGGACTGGATCTGAGATTTCACAACAAGTTGCTTTGAAATGGCAAGCTTCTATTTCAGTGCTTTAAGCTCAAATGAGTGGTTGATTCTTGATCTATATGATTCACTGATCAAGAATATGTAAGAATTTTGTGAAGCAAGTGAGAGAATCAAGAGATATGAGGCAAAATGAAAATTTTCAAGAAAGTTGAGAATGAGAGAATGAGAGAGATTTCAGATCTGATGCAACCCTAATTCTCTTTGTTATGATATCACAAAGCAATGCTGAAAGTGTGAGAGAAAGTGCACGAATTAGAAATGAGAAAAGTGTGAAGTTGCATTCTTTGCACTTAATGGAATAAGCATGCTATGCTCATGCTCTCTTGGGCCTCTCAGCATGTGTAAGTTTCATTTCCCACCCTTGATTCAAATCCAGTCATTCCTGGCCCTTAGATTCAAGTGTCACACTTGTTTCATGATTTTTTGCAAATTTGCATGTTTTTGAAAATTTATTTTGAGAAAATTGGTCCTTATGCAACATATTTTAATTTTGAAACAAGATTGGGCCTGTACCAATTCACAAAATTCAAGATTGAGCTTTCTTGCACTTGGTGACTTTTTGAAAAGTTGAAAAATGCCCTAAGAAGTTGAAATTTTCGAAGGCCCCATGGAGAGTTCTAGAAATCTAGTGAAAAAGTACTTGTAATTTTTGAAAATGGGAGCCCTTACTCTCCAACTTTCATGTTTGACTTTGGTCCATTTGAAGAATTTTTTATCATGTTAAGGCCACTTGAAAATTAGGGCAAAAGTTGCCAAATTTGGAAAACTTCAAAAACCTACTTTGTACCATTTTTGCAAAACCCTTCAAATCTCCATGATTCTTGAAATTTAGGCATTCCAAACCTCTTATAACATTGTAAGGACCCCCCTTGGCCAAAAAAATTGGGTTAGACCCCTTGAAATTGCACAGTTGACTTTTTATGGGCTCTGTTGACTTTCTGCTTCATCTGCAAGCAACTGAGGCATTGACTGACTTCCACATGGAATTTTCTCATGAAATTTGGCACATAGGATCCTCTTAACATATAGAAGACTTGGCCCACAAGAAATGGCCAAAGTTGTGTGACCTTGGTGCTTGAATATCAAACCCTAATTTGGGTGAACTGCATAGGAGCTTTGCCTTGTCCTGAGATCTCCGATGATCATGCAATCTTCTGAGCTTTTGCCAATGGACTTGAACTTGTAAATGTGATATAGACTCACCATAGGACTTGTACAAACTCATTGGGACCCTTGTCATGGCTTGAAATGCTTCAAGGACTTCCACAGATGACCATATGCTTGATGTTAGGACATGAGGGATGTTATGCTTCATCTTTCCATGATATGATGCTGAGAAAATGATATGTGTATGATGAATATGATATCATATGATGCTTAAAATGAAGAGGGGAAATTTGGGGTGTTACAGCTGCCCCTATTCAATCATCAGTTAATCTGAAAAGGACGATAGTACGGGCTATCAACCACTCTAGATAAATTGTGGTTGAATACCAAGAAGACCAGAAATTTGCACTCTGACGAAGAATGCAACACCGGGAAATAAACCCAACCAGATGAAGCTCTGGGGATGAAGGAGAAAAAGCAGACGAGCTTCTTCCAAGTTGAAACTGATATCTGGAATAAGAATGCTAAGACAGACGAGTCTTCTAACAATCCTGTGACGCCAGGAGCTAGACATACGAGTCCTCAAACACTGCAAGAACATAATCTATGACAGACGAGTCTTCAAACAATCCTGTGACGCCAGGTGCTGTACATACGAGTCCTCAAACACTGGAAACATATCACTAAGACAGACGAGTCTTCAAACACGGCAATAACATATAACTGAGACAGACGAGTCTCCTTCGGATTTACCTGTTACGCCAGGACCGGTAATGCACTAAAGTCTGTGGGATAGACATGCAATCAAGGTAGACGAACCTTCTTTATATATTATCCGCGAATATATGGTATAAGACAGACGAGTCTTCTGAGCAAACTTGTGACGCCAGGTGCAGCAACCATAACTGGTGCTTGAGACAGACGAGCCTCCTTCGGATTTACCTGTTACGCCAGGACCGGAAACCATTTTGACATTAATTCCCACTATCAGGATTTGAAACCTCTTCAATACAGACGAGTATTAGATGATCATCAAGATAACACAGACGAGTGCCATAAGTCAATGATACAGATGAGTATCAGACGATGATCCGAGAAACACAGACGAGCGCTTCAGGAAATGATACAGACGAGTATCAGCCACTGGTATAGACGAATACCAGAAATTCAAACACAGACGAGCATTTGAAGTAGAAAAAGAAGAAATAGGATAAACAACAAATCCTCTCAATGCAGATATAAGTTAACATAGACGAGTGTTGGGATTGATACAGACGAGTATCCAAACAAAGCAGACGAGCTTCAAACAGATAATCAACACAGACGAGTGTTAGGGATGATACAGACAAGTATCCACAAACATCAGGCATACCAAGCACAAAAGAATGCTGGAAAGTTGCAGATGAGCAACAGTTGAAATTACACATCAAAGCACAGACGAGTGCAACAAAGGATCCAATACCAAACACAGACGAGTGTTGGGAAGTTGCAGACGAGCAACAGCAAAGGAGATACCACCACACAGACGAGTGTTGAGAATTGCAGACGAGCAACAGCAAATATTATCACAACACAGACGAGTGTTGGGAATTGCAGACGAGCAACAACAAAGATTATCACAACACAGACGAGTGTTGGGAATTGCAGACGAGCAGTAACAAATGAGGTACCACAACACAGACGAGTGCTGGAAATTGCAGGCGAGCAGCAATTGAAATTACATATCAAGGCACAAACGAGTGCATCAAAGGATCCAATACCAAACACAAACGAGTGTCGAGGAGTTGCAGACGAGCAACAGCAAAGGAGATACCACCACACAGACGAGTGTTAAGAAGTTGCAGACGAGCAACAACAAAGAGATGCCACAGTGTTGGGAAGTGCAGACGAGCAACAACAGAGAGTACGCACCAAACACATACGAGTTTTGGAAAAAAAGTTGCAGACGAGCAATAATAAAGCAGTCATAAACCACTGTTGGGGAAAGCAAACGAGCAATACCAATGGGCCAACACAGACGCGTGTTGAAAGATGCAGACGAGCAGCAATAAAGCAGTAATATATCCCTGCTGGGGGAAAAATCTGCTTAGGGATAACACAGACAAGTGTTGAATATTGCAGACAAGCGGTAGACAAATGCCTGATTGGCCACAAGAGCTACAAATCTGCAGGGGAAAACAAGTCCAGAGGTCTGGATACCTCACTCTGACTGAAGTGATGAATACCTGACTATATCATCAAAATGCCAAAAAGTATGGCAATTTTGCTGGGGAATATTTCACTGACGGAAGTGAAGATCAAATATGAAATCTGTGGGGATAGGATCATCTTCAAACTCAGCTGGGGAAGCTGCTTGACCAAAAATCTAGCTGGGGAGAGCATCTGCTGATTCAAAGCTCTAGCTGGGGAAAACTCTTGCTGAGGATAGAATTCTGATAATTCCAACTCTGGTGATGTCAGGCTTTCAGATACCTGCTGGCATGCTCCACTGGGGAAGAATGAACTGCTGCTTCACTGGGGAAGAAGAAATTACTTGGGCTGCTGCCAAGGCCTAGCTGGAGAAAAATCTCTGTCGGAGATGTCAAGCTTTCAGATACCCGTTGGGAGAAGAAATCTCTGCTTGGGGAGATACTCTATTGGGGAAGAGTAAATGCTCGGGAGAATGTGACGCCATCCTGCAACCTGCAACAAAAGAAAACACAAGTGTGCCCCGGGGATTTGCAATGGTATGGTTTGTTCATCCATAGTCACCCGACACTCAAAGAGGGTTACAGTTTCCCTGCATGTTAGTTTTCTTTTCAAAATTATCACCATGTTCAGATGCAATGCTATTTTCGTTGAAAATTCAGGACATTTTGCAAACAAAAATAAACACACACAGCTTTTTGACTGAATATTCTTTTTATTGAATGGCCTCTGAATAGGCAAAGATTTACATCAGGAAGCAACCACCTTGAAAGAGGTAGCCACTATAAAAATTGAGAAAAGAAACTATCCTAATGGCAATGTACACGGCATTCCAAGGAGTTCCATTTCTGCTATGACCTGCATGTCTTCGAGACTCTCCATTCTGCTTTGGCTTTCTGAGAGGATGAGGGGACTGTTTCTTATCCTTCCGATATTGCCAAGTTGTATGAAACGATGATGTGGTTCAGATAACTCGGATTGCAGTTGTTCGCTTATTCCCTTGTTTTGCGTGGATCGCCCTTTCGGGTTTTCAATCCACCGGGATACCCTTTTTTGCCTGAGCTGTCCAATGTGGCTTTTCAACTCAGCGGGTGTACATTTTTTTTTAATTTATTTCCCTAACTTTTGCCCGAGCTTTTTATTCTGTTTTTAGCTCGCCGGGATGCCCGTTTTTTGCCTGGACTATAATTCTGTTTTTGTGTCCAGCGGGTCTCTTTATGCGAAGTATTTTTTAACTGCGTCCGAGTTAACAGGGGACTGGAAGTCATCTCCATCCATAGTGGTGAGCATCAGTGCTCCTCCTGAAAAGACTTTCTTCACTATGAATGGTCCTTCGTAGTTTGGGGTCCACTTGCCCCTGTGATCTGAACCTGGAGGAACGATCCTATTCAATACAAGCTCTCCCACTTGATACTCTCGAGTACGTACTCGTTGGTCGAATGCACGCTTCATTCTCCTCTGATAAAGTTGACCATGACAGATAGCCGCTAATCTTTTTTCCTCAATTAGACATAGTTGATTATAACGAGCACGCACCCATTCAGCCTCATCCAGCTTCACGTCCATCATCACACGCAATGAAGGAATCTCTACTTCAATAGGCAGGACTGCTTCCATACCATACACCAGAGAGAAGGGAGTTGCCCCTGTTGACGTCCTGACTGACGTTCGGTACCCATGCAAAGCAAATGGTAACATCTCATGCCAATCTTTGTAGGTGACAACCATCTTCTGCACAATCTTCTTGATATTCTTGTTTGCTTCCTCTATCGCACCATTCATCTTTGGTCGGTAAGGAGAAGAATTGTGATGCTGTATCTTGAAGTCCCGACACAAGTCTGCCATCATCTTGTTGTTGAGATTAGAACCATTATCAGTAATGATCCTTTCGGGCACTCCGTATATGCATATGATATCTCTTTTCAAAAATCTTGCCACCACCTGACGAGTGACGTTGGCATAAGATGCTACTTCTACCCATTTGGTAAAGTAATCAATCGCGACCAGGATGAAGCGATGACCATTTGAAGCAGTTGGCTCGATCTTCCCGATCATGTCAATGCCTCACATGGAAAAGGCCCAAGGAGATGACATGACGTTGAGCGGGCTTGGAGGAACATGCACTTTGTCTGCATATATTTGGCACTTGTGGCACTTACGAGCGAATGAACAACAGTCTGCATCCATTGTCATCCAGTAATACCCTGATCTCAGCAATTTCTTTGCCATAGCATGCCCTCCTGCATGGGTACCGAAAGACCCTTCGTGGACTTCCTACATCAACAGGCGTGCTTCGTGTCTATCCACGCATCTGAGCAAGACCATGTCGAAGTTTCTCTTGTACAAAACCCCGTCTGTGTTCAAAAAGAAGCTAGCAGCAAGTCGCCTCAAGGTCTTCTTGTCATTGGAAGATGCCCTAGTTGGGTATTCTTGCTTTTCCAGGAATAACTTGATATCAAAATACCAAGGTTTCTCATCAGACACGGCGTCTACAGAAAAGGCATGAGCTGGAGCGTCAAGCCTGGATATGTCAATTCTGGGCACATAATTCCAACACAATACTTTAATTGAAGAAGAGAGAGTGGTCAATGCGTCGACAAACTGATTTTCATCACGTGGTATGTATTGAAGTTTAACTGTCGTGAAGAACGTCAACAGCTTTCTAGCATAATCCCTGTATGGAATTAGATGCTCTTGATGCGTATACCACTTGCTGGTAACTTGGTTAATGACGAGGGTTGAATCTCTGAATATATCGAGGTTCTTAATCCGAAGATTAATTGCCTCCTCTATTCCCATTATACATGCCTCGTATTCTGCTTCATTGTTGGTGCAGCCAAATGTAATTCTGGCAGCGAAGGGTAAGTGAACACCTTCGGGGGTAATGAGTACGGCACCAACTCCACGACCATTGATATTGACTGCCCCATCAAACATCATCTTCCATTTGGATTCAGGGTCTGGCCCCTCCTCCGGAAGTGGTTCCTCATAATCGTTTGTTTTGAGGTACATGATGTCCTCATCAGGGAAATCAAACTTCATTGGCTGATAATCATCCTCAAGAGGTTGTTGTGCAAGGTAATCTGACAATACACTTCCCTTGATGGCTTTCTGAGAAGTATACTGGATGTCGTATTCAATTAAAATCATCTGCCACCTAGCAACCCTTCCGGTTGACGCTGGTTTCTCAAAGATGTACTTGACAGGATCCATTTTGGAAATGAGTAATGTGGTATGAGTCAACATGTACTACCCCAGTCGGCGAGCAGCCCATACCAAAGCGCAACAAGTTTTCTCGAGCAGTGAGTATCGGGATTCACAGTCGGTAAACTTTTTGCTAAGGTAATAAATAACGTACTCTTTTCGACCAGACTCGTCATGTTGGCCTAACACACACCCCATTGACCCTTCTAGCACGGTCAAGTACATGATTAGAGGTCTTCCTTCCACTGGAGGCATTATAATTGGAGGCTCCTGCAAATATTCTTTTATTTTATCGAAAGCTCTTTGGCAGTCATCGTTCCACCTGACCGTTTGCTCTTTTCTTAGCAGTTTGAATATTGGTTTGCACGTGGCAGTTAGATGAGATATGAACTGAGAAATGTAGTTCAACCTCCCTAAAAAACCGCGCACTTCTTTTTCTGTCTTCGGTGCAGGCATATCTTGAATATCTTTTACTTTAGCAGGATCTACCTCAATTCCTCTTTGACTAACAATGAAACCCAGCAGTTTCCCGGAACGCACTCCGAAAGTGCACTTGTTCGGATTCAACCTCAGCTTGTACTTGATCAGTCTATCAAACAGCTTCTTGAGGTTGACCAGATGCTCCTCTTCGTCTCGGGACTTTGCAATCATATCGTCCACATAACACTCAATCTCCTTGTGGATCATGTCATGGAACAATGTGACCATCGCCCGTTGATAAGTTGCCCCGGCGTTCTTCAAACCAAAGGGCATGACCTTATAGCAGAATGTACCCCACGGGGTAATGAACGTTGTCTTCTCCATGTCTTCCGGCGCCATCTTTATCTGGTTATAACCGGAGAAGCCATCCATGAAGGAAAATACCGAGAATTGAGCAGTATTGTCTACCAACACATCAATGTGTGGCAACGGAAACTCATCTTTTGGGCTTGCTCTATTCAAATCCCGGTAGTCAACGCACATCCAGACCTTGCTGTCCTTCTTTGGTATAGGTACAATGTTAGCTACCCAAGGCGGGTAACTAGTCACAGCAAGGAAACCGGCATCCCATTGCTTCTGAACCTCCTCTTTGATCTTCATCGCCATGTCAGGGCGAGTTCTTCTCAATTTCTGCTATACAGGAGGACACTCCTCTCTCAGAGGTAGCTTATGCACAACGATGTCGGTATCCAAACCTGGCATATCTTGATATGACTAAGCAAATATATCCACATACTCTTTCAGCATACTGATCAGCTCTTTCTTGACGTCGGCCTGCAGACTGGCCCCGATCTTGATTTCCTTCTTTACATCTTCGCTGCCAATGTTGATAATCTCAATCTCCTCTTGATGAGGCTGAATAACCCGTTCCTCTTGTTTCAACAATCTGACCAATTCTTCTGGGAGGTCACAGTTTTCCTCAACCCCTTCATCAGCTTGGTAGATTGGATTGTCGAAGTCATGCATAGTCATAGCAGGAACGTTTTCAGTGGAATCCGAATGATCAACACTGCACAGATGATGTGCTTATTCAGAATCTGCTTATTTTGAAAAAGAGACGCTAACACAAAACGAAAAGGAAAAACACATTGCCACTTTTATATTTTTGTGAAAAAGTTTAAAAAACAAAGAAAGAGAACACAGTTTGTCTGAAAATGTCCTTTTATTTCATAGCAAAATAAGATGCAATACAAAATATGGTGGCCTAATACAATGGATCCTAGCATCTTGGGCAGAATGCTGGATTTGACAATGGAGTATGCTAATAAAAGGAAACAAAATAATTACTCTGAGAGCCAGGTGACTTGAACAATGTCTTCAGCAGACCAGTTTGTTAGCTCCTCGCCGGGTGCATATGGGTGGATCCAGTTGTCCCAGTCACCGTCACCATCCCCATCTTGGCTTGCTGTACAATCTGGTTGCGGTCGAGCAACCCAACACTTGTAAACGTGATAACCTTACCACTTGGAGTAGATCCACCAGGCTGATACCCTAAGCCAAACTTATCATCTTTCTTTTCCAGCTCCAACAGCATTCCCCAGCCTTGGGCACTGCCTGATTGAACAACCTCTTTTGCTTCTCTATAAGAATGGATGGATATTCCCTCCTTCTCGCTGCTCTTCTCCACAGGAGTCAATATGCTGACGTTGACTGCTTCAAAGGCTTGGCATAAAGTCTCATGGATTTCTCCATCCATCTCTACATACTTGAACGTCGACAAGTGGCTTACGAATATGTCCTCCTCTCCACAGACTGTAATGACCTGGCCGTCAACCACGTACTTGAGCTTCTGATGTAGGGTTGAAGTAACAGCTCCAGCAGCGTGTATCCACGGCCTTCCCAACAAACAACTATATGCAGGCTGGATGTCCATAACATAGAAAACACTTTTGAAGACATGAGAGCCTATCTTGACGGGAAGCTCAACCTCTCCAAAAACTGATCTTCTTGAACCATCAAAAGCCTTGATAATCAGATCACTCGGTCTCAGGACGATCCCATCAACATTAAGCTTCATCAGTGCCTTCTTCGGAAGCACATTCAAGGAAGAGCCTGTGTCTACAAGAACATGAGACAACACAGCGCCCTTGCACTCCATAGTGATATGTAGTGCTTTGTTGTGGTTTCTTCCCTCCGACATAAGGTCTCTGCCAGTAAAGCCTAGGCCATGGCTTGCATTGACACTTCCTACAACAGCTTCAAGTTGGTTGACAGTGATCTCCTGAGGAACGTAGTACATTTGCATGACTTTCAATAAGGCTTCTCTGTGTGCAGGAGAGCACATCAACAGTGACAAGATGGAAATCTCGGAAGGTGTCTGATTCAGTTGATCAACCACCTTGTAGTCACTCCTTTTGATAATCCTCATGAGTTCCTCGACCTATTTTTCAAACGTACCCTGCCCAGCCACATGAGTAGTTGATTCATCATTCACAGCTTGCTTTCCTTTGGCCTTGGACGAAGCCTCAGCCTCAGGATCCCCTCTCAGCACAGGGGGGCGAATAAACGACCACTTCTAGTGAAACCCCCAACTCCTCCGACATTCTCTACAGTCGGGTCCACAGAAACAGATCTGCTCTCAATCTTCTGTCCAGCTACATATACATCTGAGCCATAATGCCAGGGAATGGCTTTATCGTCTGTGTATGGAACAGGCCCAGGTACGGTGATAGTCACGTGACTAATCTGAGGAGCATAGATTGTTACCGGCTCTCTTCTGACAGGCATGTCAGCTTCATCATAGAAAACAGTAATGGTTGACACATCATCATCCTCTTCATTACAAATTTTACTAAACTGCAAGGATCCATCATCAATCAAACCCTGCAGACCCATCTTCAGCTTCTCACATCCATTCTCTGAACTCATACAGTCTTCACAATCAAAACAGCAACCAGGAAATACTTGACCATTTAGCAGTCTCTCTTTCACTACTCTCAAAGAAGTCTTCACTTCATCAATACTCAACACCAGACTCAACTTGTCACCACCCTCAACAGCGTTGACTCTTGCCCCTCCATGATGCAGCATAGGGTTTGAATTAACATTCGGCGGTGGCGTAAAGTTGATTGCTTTAGAATCTACAAGATCTTGAACCTTGTGATGCAAAGCCCTGCACTTCTCAGTCGAGTGCCCGGGTGCTCCAGAGTGGAAAGTGCATCGTGCATTAACATCATAACCAACTGGAAGCTTTCCAGGAGGTGGTGGTGCCAAAGTTCTCAGTTGAATCAGGTTCAAATCCAGCAGTCTTGGGAGTAAGGCAGCATAAGTCATAGGGATAGCCTCAATCACCCTATTAGCCGGGCGAGTTTGCATTGGCTGATACGGTCTCTGATGATAGTTGTTACGGGGTTGTTGTTGTTGTTGATGTTGTTGTTGTGGAGGAGGTTGCATCTGTTGCACTGGAGCAGGAGGAATTGTGACGGCTGCCACATGCTCATAGGGTCTTCTATAACCACGGCCCCGGCCTCGGCCAAATACAACATTTGTCTCGCCCTCTCTTCTTCTAGGAGGTCCACTGAAAGCTTTCCTCACTTCATTTGAGCTGCTAGCACTAGGATCTTGTATCTTCCCCATCTTCAGCAAGGTCTCAACCCTCTCACCAGCAATAACAATGTCGTTGAATTTAGTGGCGGAAATGGACGCCAACCTTTCAAGAAACACATCCTGCAGAGTACCCATAAACATGTCAGCCATTTGGTTCTCAAGCAGCGGTGGTTGTACTCTAGCAGCGAGCTGGCGCCACCTCTAAGCATATTCTTTGAAACCTTCTTTAGCCGTCTGAGCCATGTGCTGCAATTGCGTGCGGTTCGGAGCCATGTCCATATTATATTGATATTGTCTCACAAAGGCTTCAGCTAGATCTTTCCAACTCTTGATATTAACTCTGCTGAGCTTCATGTACCATTCCAGAGAAGCTCCAACCAAGCTGTCTTGAAAATAATACATCCAGAGTTTCTCATCATCTGTGTGAGCAGCAATTCTCCCCACGAAAGATTGAAGATGGGTCTTCGGGCATGCAGTGCCATTATACTTCTCAAAAGTTGGCACTTTGAACTTGTATGGGATCCTGACCCCAGGAACCAAGCCCAAACCTGTTATGTCAAATCCCAAAGAGCTCTGGGACTGAATAACTTTGATTTGCTCATCCATTTCCTCAAACCTCTTGTTCATCTCAGATCCTTGACCTTCAGCTTCGTCCAGGAGAGTGAACTGGTCGTCATGATTATCCATTTGAATATTATTCAACCCATCATTGATTATTGTCACCCCTGGTTGAGCAATAGGGATTTCAACCTGACGTGCGCCCGCACCGGTACGATTATCAGCAGCAGCAACAGTGTTGTTCTTGGGTTGACTGTTTTCTATCATCTCCCGCAGACGCTCTTGGTTCTGACCCATGTCGGCCATCATTGTCAGAAAGTTATCCATTCTCAGTCTCAGATTTGCCAAGTCCGCTTGCATCTAGTCCATGACTCGCTCTCTGTTAATCTTGGTTGGATATCTATGTGCAACTGGTTGTTCCCGAACTTTCCGGGGAGCTATAGTGCCTGCAACACAAAACACGTTAGTAACTGAGACACTACCTGCAAAACAAACAAACAGGTTATATGCAATGCAATGTAACTGCTCATGTTCCTAGGCTTAAGCATTTGGCCTGCCCCCGTTCTGGCATCTAATCTCAGACAATCACTTTCAGTATTAGCTTTCAAACTTTCTCTTTGATGAGTGTTCATACATTAGCAGTATCAGAAAAACGAGTCTTGCACATTCAAAATGATAACTTGCACATTAATACTGTATATGAACAAACCACTGCCGGCTAAAGGTCAGAATACAACCAGAAACATTCCCCGAAGGGTTACAAGCCAGTACATAAAAGACAAAAGAAATAAAAGCAAGACTCCTACAACAAGCCTGTAGGTAGTCTAAGAAATAAACTACTAAGCTAAAGACCCAGGCTCTGCCACCTCAGCTCTGCTTTTCTTGACACCCGCTCTCAGCTTGAGCTCTTCAATCTCTTTCCTTGCTTCCTCCAGAGCTAACTGACTTTGTGCTAGCTGCTGGGTCTTTTCCCTCCAGATGGTATGGACTTGCTCCACCTCCTCCTTCTTGAAGGCCATCTGAACTTCAAAGAACTCTTTTTTCTCTCTGAACTTCTTCTGCTCTTCCTCTCTTTGGCCTTGCAACCAAACAATGGACTGACGAGCATCTTTGAGAGTCTTTAGAGTCTTCTTGCGCTCAGCTTCTCTTTGGGCTTCCATCATACCCAACCTGTGGAAATGGGCTTCTCTACCAGCAAAGTCCTTCTCTTTTGCTTCTAGAGAGGCTTGGAGCTTCTGCAGCTTGTCTTCAGCTTCATTCTTGGCCCTGTTGGCATGGTGGTACAGGCTTACCATCTCAGTATTCTCCACTCTGACTTCATGCAACTGAGCTTCTAGCTTCTTGTACTCTTCAAGAGAAACAATACTGCTCTGACTAGGCACTTCTCTAGGATAAAGTGGAGCCTCAACTGAAAAATGCATGAGAACTGCTTCTACATGTCTTTGCAACCATGCAGCATATGGTGGATATGTCTTGGGATCAACTCGGCCGAAGTCTTTCTTACCCTTTCTTATCCTGTGAGCCCAAGCTTGGACTGCTTGTTGAACTAACTCTTTGTTTCCTTCAGCAGGAAAGTACAAAGATTCAGCAAACTCTTCCATCTGAGGAGGATCTTTCAAAGGGTAGCCAAACTGCTTTCTGGCTAATGTTGGATAGTAACTGATGACACCTTTCCTTCCTAGCAAAGGTACTCCAGCAAACCTTCCGCAACTGACCATCAACTCCTTACCTAGAAAATACCTATCATATCCCCAGGCAATATCTTCTGCAGTCAACCCCATCAGTCTTCTGGACCACCTCCATTCATCCCTCATCTCCTTGAAGGCACCTGACTTAGGCAACTGTCTAGCAAACCACTCGGCGAACAAAGGAGCATAGCACACTACTGGACCACCCCTACCCTTCTCATTTCTGTAATGAACAGTAGTAGAAGTCACCCAAAAGAGTAGGCACTGGATTGCCTTTTGCAAAGATTGAAATCACCTCTAAGCTGACAAACTCTTTATCTCCAGGAAACAGACTGGACCCATACACCATCAATGCAAGCAAAGCACCAAAGTCATTCCACTTAGCCTCTGTAGCATATCTCTCTGCCTCCGGGATAAGCACACTCCAGGGTAACCCTTTGCCTTCACTCTCTTGCAGATCCTTCCTGACTGAAGCAGCTGGCAACCTACAAACCTTGGCTATGTCTTCCTCTTTAAGCACAACCTTTGACCCATAGAATGGAAAAGTCTCTTTGACCGGAACATTCAACATGCTAGAGATCTCTTCCAATGTCGGAGCTAAGACGTAACCTGGAAAAAAAAAAGAAACGCAGCAGAGGATCATAAAATTGCAACAGAGTATGCAAACTGTCTTTTTGGTCTGCAGTGGGCTTGTCCACAAACTTCAGTATCTGGCCATATCTTTTCTTGAAATTGCCCAAGACTTGGTCGTTCATCAGACCCGCTAACTTCTGAACACTTCTAACTTCATGCTGAAGAAAGGTATAATGCACATTCTTTTTCCTTGGAACTCTTCTGATTTCTGCCATGGAGATAAGATTACCAGAACTGGGAACAGATTAAGAACAATGACCTGAAAAATGGGAAACATAAACAGTTAATGCAAAGAATGATGCAAATGCAATGCAATGCAACCATATAATCAACTGGGACCATCTGAACTGGACACTGACAAGGACCCCTCTGAATAACTGGCAAACCAAAAGTCCACTGAGTCACACTCTCTGATAATCACAACTCTCTGAAGAAGATCTCAGGACCACAATATCAAGAATACCAGAACCAAGAAAACCAGAACTCCAGAACCATAGAACCATAGGACCAAAGATCATAATCACAGGACCACAGATCCTAACAAGGACCACTGAATAGATGAGTGTATGTTGAGGCCATGGGTTCCTGCACACCTGTAAACCCCTCCCAATCTCACTGGTAAAAGGCTCCGGGTCAGACATCACGGACTCTCAAAGCCGAATAGAAATAATACTGTCACCATCTCCGAGAAATGGCTCATGATCAAATCAGGGAATCGGTTTGGCATTATATACTACGCAGGGAGGCCTCAGCTGAGTCCAGGACACAAAGTCATCCTATGTGATCCCCAGGTGGGCCCTCGGATAAGAATGGGTTTGCCACAAAATGTGGGCTGCCACTGTCATCATTAAAGAGGGATGTTTCCACAAGGTTCTCAATGATCGGTCCCCAGCTGCACATAACTGCTAGGGTCATGTAATGAGAGAGGAAGATCCCCAAATCAAGACATTTCAAAGACAATCGCAACCTGGGTGTGGAACTCACTACTACCCCCATGACAAGATCTCATGAGGCCAAAGTGGAACCACTCTAAGTCCTACGGTGCACTCGAGCCGGGTACTTGGCTCATCTCTCAAGAACAAGTAACACCCATCCCACCAAACAGAAAACCAGTCCAGACAGTCCAGTATATATACATGATGCATAAAATAAATACTGAAAACTGTAAATAAAACTGTAAATAAAGCTGTAAATAAAAAACAATAAAATACAACAAGCCACAACAAACAAACATCACCCAATGAAACAGAAACACACAAGCGCTAGGAGAGACTCACAGGGGAACCAGAGATCCTCTGGTGTGCATCCCCAGTAGAGTCGCCAGCTGTCGCTCCCCGGATTTCCATCCTGGTACAAACGCAAAAGTGGCGCGGAAAAAGAATAGAGTCGCCAACCAGACATTTTTATCCCAAAGAAAGGGAATGGTAATGCTGCACAAACCAAATGAAAGAAAGAGGAAGGACACAGGTCCTGCGAACCAAAGAGACTGAGTTCGGGAGTCGGTTACGACCTGGGAAGGTATTAGCACCCAGATCATCCGCCGTACCCGACGGGATCCACGCTTGCAAAAGAAACTATTTCAAAGGGTGAGGGTATGAAAGCTGCAGCAGAGAAATGAAAATGAAAAGAAACTGGAACTGGAAAAGAACTGAATAAGAGAACAAAGAGAAAAAAATGTAGGGAAAATAAAGATTGTGCTCGAACGGGCCCTACCCCGCTGCCTACGTACCTCATCAGGATAATGAGGATCAGAGACGCCGTAGTTCCCCTAACTAGGGTTGGAAAAGATTGCTTGTGAATCAAGGCTTGAACTGCCTATGCCATTGCTCAGGTGTTGCAGACTCGGACGACGAGTGCGTAACCGTCTTGCAAAGTGACAAGTAGGAGCAAGTTCGAGTACGGAGCGAATGAGATGAGAAAAGAATTCCCGGAGGAAAGACGCTTATTGTTTGTTTGTGTTTTTTAGAAGCTTTTATGAGTGAAAGTTTGCATAGGTGAGTGTACCTAAGTCTTTTTTCAATGGAATGTGCACTTGTCGCTACATTCCAATATGGAATAATAGAACAAGCACACTCAAGTAAGGAGAAGATCCCCAAAACTTGAACCCAAAGATTAGGGCCTAGGCTCACTAACTTGTTTACTTATTAAGTGTTTTGGTATTTACAGATGAAGAAGTGTTTTTTATGCTTGTCTTTTATGAAGAAGATACCTTGATCAGACTTGTGCATCACAAGGTAAACTTGTACTATCCCAAGATGGGAAGACTACAAGCATACCTCATGGGATAAGGCTATGGATCAAGACATCGCTTCAAACTTGTTAAAGTTCTTTTTAAGAGTTATGAGATGAGAAGAGAAGAAGAACCAAAAGGATCACAAAGGAAAAATTCTAAAGGGGACTAAAATAATCCTAAGTGTTAACATGCATGGATGTCCTAAGGGTTAGTGAGGTTTCTATCCTATGAAGAAGGAAAGAAGAAGAAGAAGATGATAGAAGAAGGGATGAGAAATGCCTAAGCCCAACAACAAATGGTTAGTACAAATAAACACAAGAAGAGAAGATGAGAATTGGAGATGTGGAACTCAATTCCCACATCTCACACTTACCATAGCCCCTTCAAGGTTAGTATGCATACAAGTAAAGCAAAATAAAACAAATGACATGCTAACATCAAACAATCAGAAGTGAAATGGTATGAACATATGCACAATGAAAATGCAACTCAAAGAAATGAGGAGAAGAAGTATGCAAGCTAAAGATGCAACATGAAACACATATGAAGACAAATGCAAACTTATGAAATATGTAAAGCAAAATGCACAAGATATGGACTCAAAGCTCACAAACAGAACCAAAACAAGATGAATAATAGCTTAAGAAGCCAACAAGATGAAGAGAAAAGAGGTACAAGACCAAACAATACCAAATGGAAGCAAAATAAACAATAAGATGAAGTGAAAGCACTTAAGGAAACAAATGACTTAAAGAAGAAGCAAACACAAAAATTCAGAAGACACAAACCCTATCCTAGGACCAGGAAGGTACCCACACCCCAAAGGAACCCCAAATGAGAAGAATAAGTTGGCACAAGTTCCCTTCTAGGCTTACATGAGAGCTAAAGGTTCAAAGGAAGCAAAATGGGACAAGGTTCAAACCAAAATTCAAAACAAATCAACCAACCATCTAAAAATTCCACAATTGAAACCAAATGATCTTCAAACATGTTATATAAACTAGCCAAAAGGATTTGAAAAGATTCAGAAGAAAACTAGGTTTAATGGAGGCAAGAACACAAGTGAGGGTTACAAACTTACATCACAAGTCACAAGACCAAGACTCAAGAAATAAGTTTCCAAAAATCGAGAGGAAAATCACATGAAAAGTACAAGGTCTTAAGAATCCAAAGCAAAAAGAATGGGATCAAAAATCAAAATATTGAAGTCTATGAAAAATGAACAAGGCAGATTGGTCAAAGAAGACTTAAAAAGAAGCTATGTGAAATGGTGAATTAATTCTGCCACGTGGAAAAAGGAAAAAAATAAAATAAAAATATGACAAAATATTAGAGACACAAAATATCATTCATGATATTTTTTGGATTTTTTAAGTGAATGGAGGTATTTTAAATGAATTAAAATGGAAACTGAATAAAAAAGAAATAAAATAGAAAAAGAAAATGAAGGGAGGTGAGGAAAGTAAACAGGCTGCGTGGAAATTGAATGGGCTTGGGATTGGGAGGTACGAATAACACTTGGCTGAAGGCCCAAGTCTGGCGCTGAACATGTTTCCTTAGTGTGGAATTTAATTGGAAATAATAAGGAAAAGCTGGAAAAAAGATGGGGTGCTAGATGCATCAAACGATCACGGATGCCAACCTCATTAATTGAGGTGGCATAACGCAGCAAGATGAATGGCTGGACGCACGGTAATTAACATGTACCGTTCCACACGCTGATTAAAATAAAAAACAGAATTAAAATAGAAATGGAAGACTTATTAGGGCTAGGTGGCGCTGCGTGAGGCCTTGGATGAGGGATCCAACGGCTGTTGTGCATCTTCTTCCCTTAGAAACCCTAGATGACATTAAAACAACTTCTGGTGACCGGAGCTAGGGCTCCGGCACTGGAGACCAAACCAGAAGCAAAAATTCACCAAATAATGCAAACAAATACTCCAGATCAACTAATTAAACACTCCTGAATTCAAATATGACCTCAAAACAAGCTAAAACTCAATGAAATGGACGGATCGAAGGAAATGAAGATTGACCATGAAACTTTAAATCAAGAGAACTTTCACTACAATGCACTAAAATCAATTCTACAAAGTGCAGAATCATCAGCAAACATCAAGGAACACAAAGCAACAATTTATTTCCATTTCAAGAACATGAAATTTCAAGCCATACCTGAGATGGAGATCTTGATTCATTGAGCTAGAATTCCAACCAATGCGTGCAAATCACTCCTCTTACTCCTTAGATGCAAAATAAATGCATCTAAGGCCCTGAAATGGACTGGATCTGAGATTTCACAACAAGTTGCTTTGAAATGGCAAGCTTCTATTTCAGTGCTTTAAGCTCAAATGAGTGGTTGATTCTTGATCTATATGATTCACTGATCAAGAATATGGAAGAATTTTGTGAAGCAAGTGAGAGAATCAAGAGATATGAGGCAAAATGAAAATTTTCAAGAAAGTTGAGAATGAGAGAATGAGAGAGATTTCAGATCTGATGCAACCCTAATTCTCTTTGTTATGATATCACAAAGCAATGCTGAAAGTGTGAGAGAAAGTGCACGAATTAGAAATGAGAAAAGTGTGAAGTTGCATTCTTTGCACTTAGTGGAATAAGCATGCTATGCTCATGCTCTCTTGGGCCTCTCAGCATGTGTAAGTTTCATTTCCCACCCTTTATTCAAATCCAGTCATTCCTGGCCCTTAGATTCAAGTGTCACACTTGTTTCATGATTTTTGCAAATTTGCATGTTTTGGAGGGATTTTTTCAAAGTGCACGAAAATGACCATTTCTTTTGAGCAAATTGGTCCTTATGAAATTTATTTTAAGTTTGAAACAAGATTGGGCCTGTACCAATTCACAAAATTCAAGATTGAGCCTTCTTGCACTTGGTGACTTTTTGAAAAGTTGAAAAATGCCCTAAGAAGTTGAAATTTTCGAAGGCCCCATGGAGAGTTCTAGAAATCCAGTGAAAAAGTACTTGTACTTTTTGAAAATTGGTTCCCTTACTCTCCAACTTTCATGTTTGACTTTGGTCCATTTGAAGAATTTTTGATCATGTTAAGGCCACTTGAAAATTAGGGCAAAAGTTGCCAAATTTGGAAAACTTCAAAAACCTAATTTGTACCATTTTTGCAAAACCCTTCAAATCTCCATGATTCTTGAACTTTAGGCATTCCAAACCTCTTATAACATTGTAAGGACCCCTCTTGGCCAAAAAATTTGGGTTAGACCCCTTGAAATTTCACAGTTGACTTTTTATGGGCTCTGTTGACTTTCTACTTCATCTGCAAGCAAGTGAGGCATTGACTGACTTCCACATGGAATTTTCTCATGAAATTTGACACATAGGATCCTCTTAACATATAGAAGACTTGGCCCACAAGAAATGGCCAAAGTTGTGTGACCTTGGTGCTTGAATCTCAAACCCTAATTTGGGTGCACTGCATAGGAGCTTTGCCTTGTCCTGAGATCTCCGATGATCATTCAATCTTCTGAGCTTTTGCCAATGGACTTGAACTTTTAAATGTGATATAGACTCACCATAGGACTTGTACAAACTCATTTGGACCCTTGTCATGGCTTGAAATGCTTCAAGGACTTCCACAGATGACCATATGCTTGATGTTAGGACATGAGGGATGTTATGCTTCATCTTTCCATGATATGATGCCGAGAAAATGATATGTGTATGATAAATATGATATGATATGATGCTTAAAATGAAGATGGCAAATTTGGGGTGTTACAAATACCTGACCCTTTAGTGAAAAGGGTATTTATAGAGAGCCCCCAGCGCTGGGTCAAGGTCCTTCCTTGGGCTGGATCAGCTAGGCCCAAGGAGGAACTGCCAAGGAACGCGTGAGAAGCGTAAAGACCTAGCTAAGTGGTCAGGTCCTTGGTTCAACTGCCCCTATCTTTCAGGAGATAAAGGGGGGACAACTGGGTTACGTGGCAAGTGGACAGACAGACATGTTCCTTGCTAGCTCTGAGTGCATGCCCGTCGTATAAGATGCTCGCCTGACTGTTAGGTACCCCTACCCATCTGCTAGGCGTCACTGCTCGAGTATATGGGTCTCTTCTCGACCTGTTGGGTTGTAGCCTAATACAGTCTTGAGGCCCAGTCCAGAACAATAGTCTTACAACTACTAAAGGAACCTATAGTCTTCAAACTACTCTCTACCCGCTTGGTCCGACATCTAACTCATGCTCTGGCACTGCAACCAATGCATTCAGTGGTATTGGTTCATCTTCAAAACTCCTCAGTTTCTTCTAAAAGAAAATCATCTTACGCATGTAATAGTCAACCTCTTTCAGTGCTTTAGCAAGTTCCGCATCTTTCTCTTTCAACATACTGGCCAATTCTTCATCTTTCTTTCTCAACTTATCAGTAACATCTTCAGTTTGTAATCTATCTTGATCTTCTCTTCTAACCCTATATGCAACATGTCTCGTCTTCATGTCTTCCAGCATTCGATTCCTTTCATTGAGTAATCTTCTTGTATTAATGTTCTCCTTAGAAGAGTTTCGGTTAGCAACTTCAAACCTGGAGAACTGAGTTGAATCGGCGTCAAACCTTTTTTCTGCAGCGGCATATTTCTCAGCATCTCCCTTGGCTTTCCACTCAATCTTAAGCTTGGCATGCTCAGCCTTGGCAAGACCTTGACTTAATTAGGCGTTCTGTTTTAGCATCTCGTCCCTTTCTGCTTTCATCTTATTGAACTCTTCGATGCTGACAGACGTCCTTGGTTCATCTACCTCGGGATACTACGGTTCTTCTAGGGAAAAAGGAAGAAGAGTGATCTCGACCTTGTGCTTTAACCATTCATCATATTGAGGAAATGACTGGTTGTTACTTCGGCCCAGAGTACCAAATCCTCGCTTCTGAATATTTCTCCAAGCAGCAGCAGCTTGCTCTACCAGCAGTGTGTTGTTTTCCACCAGAAAGTAAAAGGACTCATTGACTTCCCTCTCCATTGGCGGGTTCTCTAGTGCGTATCCCAGTTGCCTTTTAAGGAGGACAAGGTTGTAGTTAATGCATCCTCTTACTCCGATGAGAGGCACATTGGGATAGCTTCTGCAGCTGTAGACGAAGTATTTCTTCAGTAAACTGCGATTTATCCATAAACCAGTCGTGCACCAGTTGAGAACAACATCGTACTAAGCCCCCTCGTTTCTTCTCGTTTTTGTAGTGGACCGAGTGATAAAAATTGCCCAAAAAAGTAGGTACAGGATTCTGCTACATGAAAATACGAATAGTGTTAATGTCTACAAATTTCTCTTCATTAGGAAACAGGACGATACCATAGACACTCAAGGCAATGACAACATAAACAGTCTCTCACTTGTTACAAGTTGCATGCTCTTCAGCCGTGGTTGCTAGAAAATTCAAGTGAAAACCAGTTAACTTTCCCTTTGTGGCAAGCCCCTTCTGCACTACATCCCGGCTCAAATAAAGAGCTTTATAAATCTCGAGTTCATCTAGTTCTACTAGGGCAGAGTAGAAAGGAATTTGATCCTTGACGGGTGTTCCTAGAATAAGAGAAAACTCTTCCAATGTCGGCCCTAACTGGTAGTCTGAAATGTAAAGCATCTCAAAGGAGGATCATAAAACTGAAGTAAAGTATGGATAACGCTTCGGTCTGAATCGGAAAGCATGTGAACCATCTTCAGAATACCACCATACTCTTTTTTGAATTCTCCTACTCGATTCGGAGTGATCAAGGCGATCGTACCTTGTATCACGTCAATCTTCGGATCTGGGAAATGATAAGAAACATTGTTCTTCTAGATAGGCTTCATATCTATAAATAATAAGTCTGGCTACGGAATCAAGGTAGAGAGATGTGATCCATGCAAATGAATAGACATGCGAGTTAGAATGCAATTCATGAATGATGCTTATGAATGCATGGGCATGTGATCAATGGTGTGTGTCTGGTGTTGATGTTGAGAAATGAGCCAATTGTTTGTGGAGATTCATAATAATAGTTACAATAACAGGGTCACAATGGAAATCAAGATAACAATTCTCTGAATAGAAACCCCGAATCTCAGAACCAAAGAACCATAGAACCAAATCATAATACTGAATAACACAGGAAAAACGGGTATGTTGGAAGTTTTTAGGGTTCCTGCAAACCTATAAACCCCTCCCAATCTCACGGGTGTGCCACTCCGGGTCAACATCACAGACTCTCAAAGCCGGATAGAAATAATATGTTCACCATTTCCGAGAAATGGCTCATGACCAAATCAGGGAACCAATTTGGCATTATGTACTACCCAGGGAGGTCTCAGCTGAGTCCGGGAAAAAAAGCATCCCTCACAGGTCCCCAACTTCAACCACTGAATCGAGAAACAATAGCACATTCCGCCCTTGGGATACAATGCTATCGTCATACGAACAATTTTGCTTTAACTGGATTCCTATGAGAGAACCAGGCCATCCTATGCGAGTTTCCAGTGGGCCCTCGGATGCGAGTGGGGTTGCCAATAAATGTGGTCTGCCACTGTCATCACTGGAGAGTGATGTTTCCACTATGGTCCTCAATGATCGGTCCCTAGATGCACATAACATGCAGAGCAATATGAAACCACACTAGTCCTAGGTGTACACTCGAGCCAGGGTCGTATGCTCATCTCTCAATAACCTATCCCACAGAAAAAATGAAACCAGCACAGCCATACAATAATAATGATGCATGATAAATACTGAAAGCAGTAAATAAATGTTGTAAAGTAAAACTGTAAATGAAAATAGTAAAGCTGAACTAAAGCACACAACAACAAACAGGTAAACACCCAAAGAACAAAAACACACAAGTGCTAGGATTTACTCTCAAAGGGGAAACCATAGATTCTGGGTTCGATCCCCAGCAGAGTCGCCAGTTGTCGCTCCGGGGATTTTCATCCTAGTACAAACGCGAAAGTAGCGCGGAAAAGGTAGTCGCCAGCCAGACATTTTTATCCCGAATGAATGGGAAAGGTAATGCTCTACAAACCTAAGGAAGAAGGAAAGGATGAGGCCTTGCGAAGAAAATATCTGGGTTCGGGAGTCGGTTATGACCTGGGAAGGTATCAGCACCCCAGATCGTCCGCCGTACCCGACAAGATTCACGCTTGTTTGTTTGTTTCAAAGGGTGAGAATAAAGATGCTGCTAAACAAAACCCGCTGACTGGAATGGGAACTGAAATGAGAAAGGGAACATGGAAAAAGAGATAAAAAAGAAAGGGGGAAATGTAAGGAAAATAAAGAATGTGCTCGAACGGGCCCTACCCCGCTGCCTACGTACCTCATCGGGAAAATGAGGATCAGAGTCGACGTAGTTCGCCTAACTAAGGTGAGAACCATTTGTTTGTGTTTTTTATGCGCTGGAACTGCTTATGTCTATGCCCAGGTGTTGCAAGCCCGTCTGATACGAGTGCGTTTACCGTCTTGCAAATGAAACAAGTTGTCGCAAGTTCACGTTTTAGAGTGAATGAGGTGAGAAGAGAATTCCCGCAGGAAAGTCGCTTATTATTTGTTGTTTTGTCTTTTATGATAAGTATTTTGAATTTTTTTGTGAACATTCTCATACTAAGACTTATCCATCTTGGTAGATAACTTACACCTTGCCCCAAAACAGGACGTGCATAAGTACTCCGCAACAAAGTCTCGTGTCGTATGAGAACCTTCGACCTTTATTAGGTATTTTATTATTTTCTTTATGAGATGAGAAAGAAAGACTCAAGTTGAAAAGGACAAACTAAGGGAACTAAGACACAACCCTAAGTTATTTATTATATTCAAAAGGTGATCCTAATGGTTTATGTGGCTTTCTAATCTTAATAAGAAAAGGAAAAGAAGAAAAGAGAATTAGAACTCAACTTACTTCTTAAGGAAGTTAAGTTGGTTCTAAAGAGGGGGAAACCTATACAAATAGAAAACAAATACTAAGGCAAACACAATTAAAACATAAAGAGATGAAGAAGATGGATTAGTTTCAAGATGCATATCAACGCACATAAAACAAATACAAAGGCTAATCACATCATGGAAACACACTTAAATGAATTATGAACCTAAGTCCTAAGGCTAAAGGATCCCACATGATAATAACATTCTAAAATCAGTAGATAAACCATATCAAGGCCTTCTAATATTCTAAGATCAAACCTAATCAAACTATGTCTTAATGCAACCATAAAACTCTAAGTGAAAACTAGGTGAATTTACAATGGAAAAGTTGAATAAAATCAAAGCACTAAAAATAGCAATGGTCCTGGAAAAAATATGAAATTAATTCCCTAAGATATTTAACCTGAATCTAATATTGTGTTAAAAAATCTCCTAAAAATTCTCAATCTAACTATACCAAATGAGCCCCTAAATCTACTTAGGAATTATTCACAAATTTTGACAAACAACTACTACCAAACAGTGGTTAAAATGGACTTAAAAATATAACAAAAATAATTCCAGGTACCTTTATGAGTCCTCTAAACATAGAAAAAAGAATGGGGCAAAACGATTACAGGAAGTGGGAGAAACAAATTGTACAAGTTGAAGTATAGATGAAGGAATTCAATAGAAAACAAATTAAATGAAAAACCGAAATAAAATTGGAAAATGGATAAAATCAGAAAGTAAGATAATGGAAAAATTCTAAAATGAGTTAGAATATCAATTTAATTTTTGGGGAATTTTATTACCAGTTTTGGAATTTTTTATTGATTAAAATTTAAAGTTATACAAAACAGAAATTAAAATACTAACAAAAATGGAGAAGGGGTGCAAGTGCAGCAATTTTCTAGTTGAAAAAGACAACTGGGCTTTGTTTTGGGGTGCGGATAGCAGGAACCTTAGGCCCACACGCAGGCAAACCTGAGGGTGCATACCATGAGCCTAGTCAACTTTCTTGACTCAATGATAATCGTCGATCTCATATCTTTCCAAAGTATTATCATCAAACGGATCACAACGCGCATGAACACACTAGTTATGATGAAAGGAAAGCATGTGATTAACCGCAGGGAGAGCCTACCGGGCGATGCAAGTGTCACCGCCGGTGTGGCCAGAATTCCAAAAATCTTATCTTTATCTCATTCTCTTAGAATTGAAACGGTGGATTAATGCATCATTAATGGTGGATTAATTCCTATTAATTTCATTAATCTCAATATCTTTTTGAATTCTCTTATTAAACTTAATTTATGCTTATGATTAACACTATAAACAAAAATAAGCCTAGAAGTCCTCAGAACGTCAAACAAAGGAAGAAACACAAAAAAACCCTAAGTCATTCTATTCTTCGCCGCCGCCACCATCCACCATCACCTTTTTCCCTAAACCACCTATCAAGCGCCGCCGTCATCATCTTCATCGGTCCTCTCCATCATTCTCCGCCCTAGCTCGCCCTCTAAAACCTATTCTCTTTCACCAATACACATCAGAAATCCCGTCGGAGCCTCTAACCTATCCGCTGCGAAATCCCTAACACTAACCTGAACAACAAAACAACACCACAACCTAACCGTTTCTCAATGCAAACCGAAGCGAAATCTCCAAAAAAACTAACGAAAATCATAAGAAATACCAAGAGAGGCAAGTTCGTACCTTGCGTTTTGATGTCGTAGTGGCGATATCAGAAGGAGAACGATATTCTATAGCTCAGACGTCGCCGTGATGTCGATCACAACTTCAAGAAACCGTCGAACAATGCACCACCAATCTCAGGTACGATTCGGTTTTGCTGTGTGATGTTCTTCTGCTTCTTCTTCTAAATCATTGTTGATAGCAAAGTCGTCGCGATTTGGTTGATCACATAGTGATTCGAAATGATTGTTGCAGGTTCTTGTCAACAAATGCTGAAGGTTGTTGTTTGCAGATTCATTGAAGACATGATGAAGAATGTCGATGTAGTTTCTGAATGATGAGGATGCTGATCGAAACTCCCTTGATAATGATGAATACGTGGAACTATGGAAAAATTCAGGTCTGGTTATGGTTATTGTTGAAATTGCAGATTGATTCAGAAGAGTCGAAGGAGAGTGTTGAAGTCGATGCAGACGCGAAAAGGGATTGGGAGAGTGAAAATCTGTGAGAACCAGAAACGAAAATCCGAGAATGAGGAAAAAGAAGCTCGAAAATGGAGAAGAGCACGAGGGTGATTGGTGAAGTCTGAAGAAAAATGGTGAAAAAGATCAAGAGTGGAGCTGGAGTCTCTAATTTATAGAGGATGAATCAAGGATGGTTCTGGAATTTCCTCAAGTAAAATTCGGTTAGAATTAGTTTGAGTTTGTTATGGATTCTGTTAGAAATTATTGTGATTGAACTTTTGTTTTGAATTTTTCCTTAGTTTAGAGCATACCATATACTATTTGTAACGAAAAAGTAAGATAGCTTGCGACACATAGGACAGGCTCACAGTGTGTTGTTCACGTCCATCCCTAATGTCGGGTTAATGCTACACCAATTTCCGATACAGGATATTCAAAAGAGGTGATCGCATTCAAATAGCAGACCATATTTTCGTTCAGCCACCGTAGGCTTTGAAAGAACGCATTCCCGGTAAACACAACATTCAACTTCCTGACTTTTCAATGCCTCGAGATGTTTTTACTTATTTTCGCAATTTCTCATATGTTCTTTTTTTTTGTTAAATTCTTTCCCCCTCATTGATTCTTGTATTCTTCAGGACACTAATATTCAGCGCGACTTCTGGACTTGAAGTTGTTAAAACTCAGCTTCCAAATGATCCAGACTGAAGAATGATCCGTCGATGTTGCATCTTACACATTATACCCTCATGAACACACTTCTCATATACACTGGATTGGCCTTTCACTGGAGATCTGAAGACTCGGTGAATTCATGTGGTGACATTGCTCAAAACTTGATGTGTAATCAGTCGCCCTGTTACAAATATCAGTAGCAAGACATAACTCTCACCAACAAGATATTCACTTTTGTATTTCTCCCTTTTTCTTTTATCATTTTCTGCCGTGAACCTTTTGTTGATTCTGAACGAATTAGAAATTCATTATTGTTGTGGACTTGTTGTTATCACTAGGCTTCAAATGGCTGACATTTGATCAATGCAGTAGTTGCAAGTGAATTCTCAAATTGTTATTGATGTTCTTGCAGGTTTATTCTCGAAGAAGTTTGATGGAGATTGCGGTATGGAAAAATGACGGTGATGATCACCGAGGATGAAGATGAAACCGCGAGTATGGTGGCTGATGGATTTCTGTTTGTGAAAATGGGCCGGAAATTAGTTTGCATCAAAGGATTAAAATTCACCGGAACACTCCGTTGGTGAGATGGCATGGCAATTCTGCTCATTGAAAACTAGCTCAAGCTCATGTTAAGTAATGTTCGTTTGTCTCTATCCAAAAGAACTCTTTGAGCTTTTCCAATCAGCTTAAATGCAAGTCCTGCACCAGGAAATTTGTTTTTGTAAATTTGTTTTTTTTTTGTCGGGATGGAGTTGAAGAGGGTTGGTCAATGAAATTTGCAGAATTTTTACTTGTTACTGAATTCAAGAGTTAGTATATTTTCTTACATAGATTTTCTGATGTAAACTTAAGTTTTCCCGATTTATTATACTTTTTTTTAACTTTATTCTAACTGTAACCTCACCTCTTCGGACTTGACGATAAGAGGGTAAAGAAAAAGTACAACAAGAACAGTTGGTTCATGAATGCAAGCTTATCTCCAAGAGGAAACCGTTTCTATTTTTAGGGGAGACTAGCCATTGTGTTATTCTTTTCTCATTCGATTCACCTTCCTTGTATTTGGACTTTAGATGGAAACAATGGGCTGTGTGTGAACTTGAATGCTGAATTTTCGTAACTAAGGCCTAAAAAGATATAACTAAATTTACTATTAAAAGAAGCAAACTCCGATTAATAATAAATCTAATTAAATCGATTAATGGCATGAAGGTCATCAAACATATCTCTTTGAACTGTAACCGAACCTCCGCTTGAAATAGAATCCCACCAGTGCAAATGACGAAGAATGATGAACTGCTCACTCTAACGTCCCACCACTTTGTATGAATGGACTCCTAATCTTCCTCTCCATGCTCTACAACAGTACCTCAAGTATATCTCAAATCAAACACTTTTCTAAAGCCATATGATCAAGGAAATAAACCTCCGTTAACTAATTGTATTGGGTACCAGAAGATGATACTATTCCTGATTGAAACGTCCAGACTTTGAGGATCAACTTAATAAACTTGAACACAAAAGGCAAGTCGTAAACCAAAATATTTGTATTTTTAATGGACCAAACTTGCAAAGAGAAGAAGCCATAAAACCCTGCAATACCCCGATTCTCTCTGATCCAAATAACAAGCCTATGAAAATGAATGCATGGTGTGTTATAGATGACCTAATGGAAGATGCATGTGAAAGCGAAGCAAAAGATAATTAAGGTAATAAATAAGAGGGAAAATTTTGAGGTGTTACATTGGCCCTATCATATGAGAGGGTTTATATAATACCCCCAGCGCGTGGCTATTGGTCCCTTTTATTGGGTCTGGATCGTGGATCCCCAACAATAGGTAACTGCCAGAAACTAGCCGTTGGGGTGACGCTTGGACTGCTCGGACGAGACCCCGATCGGATGATATTATTTTCGAGCGAAGGGCTTGTAGGACAAGCGTTCCTCGGCTGGTCCTGGGGGATTCGACCCTTGCCGGGTGCGAGTCATGGTCGGCGGCGTTGGTGGCCGGTCGGTAGGAACTTCTGGACGAACCGAGGATGTATCAGGTGCCAAAGAGTTATTGGGCCTTCATGGGCTAGAAGATGGATTGGACCAAATTCTGAAAAATTGGGACAGTCCAGAAGATATATAATAATAATATTATTTTATTATTAAAATTAAAAATAAGTTATTTATATAATTATTAATAGTGGTGGTTGATTAAACCTTCTATAATATAATATAATATTGAGATTACTATTAGTATTATACATAATTTATTATTTATATTATTATTGTTTGTGATTTATTATTATTATTATTATTATTATTATTATTTTTAGTTGTATGACTATACAGTAATATAATAATAATTTTATTAATTTTATTTATTGTAACAAATATGATGATGATAATAATAATAACATTTTAAAAATTTTAATTTAAATTTAATTATCATTTTTATTTTTATTAGTTCATTATATTATTAGTATTATTATTTAATAATTTTAGTTGAATAATATATGATTACATATTTTCTATATAAAAAAATGAGAATTAGAGTAATAAGATATAATAGTGGTAATTAAATATTATATTAGTTGATCATATTATTAAACAATGAATGATATTAAAAATATTAGACCTTTTTATAAAATTAATTAATTAATAAATTAAAAATGAATGAAATAATTTTAATAAAATCTTGTTATTAATAGTGGTGGAGGAATAATCATTTTACAATATAGTATTGATATTATTATTAGAATAAGAAATAATTTAATGTTGAATAATATATGATTACATATTTTCTATATAAAAAAATGAGAATTAGAGTAATAAGATATAATAGTGATAATTAAATATTATATTAGTTGATTATATTATTAGTATTATTATTTTAATAGTGTTAGTTGTATAATATATAATGATTATTATTATTAATTATTATTATTTATATAAAATAAGTTTTGAAAAATATGATTAGGGTTGATGGTAGAATAACTATCAATCTAAAATGGATGTTAGAGCAACAATCATATGACACAAGTTTGTTAGAATTGCGGGTATGATAATCCAGGATAACTTCGAAGAATCGTGTTCGTACAAGTGTCTCACTTGGCACATATCATTTGAATGATCATCCCTTAGAGATTCATCTGAGTTAGGTATGGAGTCCTTTGGTCTAGGTACAAAAGAGAAACAATTCTCATCAAATATGGCATCTCTCGATTCTATAATCGTGTTAATAGAAATCGAGTCATTAGGTTCTATAACATAAAACCTATAGGTCTTGGAGTGCTCAGCATATCCAACACAGTTGCAAGCCACACCCTTTTCGCACAAAGTTTTCCTTTTTGGGTCCGGGAGTCTAACCACGACCCTACAACCCCAAACACATAGAAATGTTAAGTTGGGTCGTTTCTTATACCAAAGTTCATATGGGGTAGTCTTGTTCCTTTTATTAGGAGCCCTATTTAACAAATAGCAAGCCGTTAACATAACTTCTCCTAAAAACCCTTCACTCAAACCAAAGTAAGATAACATGGCATTTACCATTTCCTTAAGAACTCTATTTTTCCTTTCAGTCACACCATTTTGTTGAGGTGTATAAGGTGCCGTAGTCTCATGAATTATTCCTACGGATTGGAAAAATACAGGATCATAATATTCACCACCTCTATCTGTACGTAATGTTTTAATCAACACATTTCGTTGTACTTCAACTTCAGTTTTATAAATTTTGAATTTATCTAATGCTTCGTCCTTAGCATGCAACAAATAAACATAGCAGAATCTAGATACATCATCTATGAAAGTGACAAAATATTTTTTATGCCCTAATGATGGAGTAGCATGCAAATCACATAAATCACTATGTATCAACTCAAGAATGACAGATTTCCTTGTTATACTTTTTAAAGGTTGCCTAGTGATCTTTGTTAACATGCAAGTTTTACAATTTTCTACATTTTTATCAAAAACAGGAATTAACTCATTTGTAGACATTTCATGCAATCTTTTATAATGTACATGTCCTAGACGAGCATGCCATAACGATGAATTTATAACATTCGAAGAGGACATAAATACAGAACCAAAATCTTTAGGAACTCCATTCAAATTTATCATAAACATACCATTATTATAATATCCAAATCCTACAAACACACCTGACTTTGATAAAACATATTTATCGGATTCACACATTTGCTTATATCCAAGCTTATTTAATACAGGACCAGAAATTAAATTCTTACGTAATTTAGGAACATACAAAACATTAAACAAAGTAATAGTCTTTCCAGAACTGAATTCTAGCACCACGTTTCCTTTGCCTTCAACGGGAGAGAAGTGATCATCTCCCATGTAGAGGACAAAACCATCTTCCACTGGAACAAAAGTCTTGAACCAGAAACGATCCTTGCAAACATGTGTTGTGGCGCCAGAATCAATCCACCACGCGATAGCATCATCCTGCACATAAAATGCTTCATAATTTAGTGAAACCGAATGTTTAATCAAACTATTCAAATCACGAATTGATTTCTTACCTTGGTTTTCGGATTGGTCCTTAGACCCCTTTCCTGAACCACTTGCATTCGTGTTATCGTGCTTTTTGTCGGAACAACAATCCTTCTTGAAGTGGCCTGTTTTGCCACACTTCCAGCATTCTAGTTTTGGTTTCATGTTAGCATCGAAACTGCCCTTTTTGTTCTTGAAAGCACGCTTCTTTCCTTTGTTTTTGTTGTTATCGTTCTTACCACCCTCTTCGACCAAATTAACCGAGGGTCCAACAATTTCTTTGCCTTTTCCTTTGTCATCCTCATGCGCTCTTAGAGATTCTTCTATGTGCAAGTGACTTTCAAGTTGGACCATAGACAATTCGTGAAGGAAAATTGCGATCTAAACGCAGCGGAAAACAAAAATTTTCCTTTAGTGATCCTTACGAATGAGCATGGTCAGTGATAGAATCGTTACCTCTTTGTGGCGATTCAGATCTTTGATGCAGCGATCACAAGCGTTGATGAAGTGCAACGCCTCTACTCAGTCCACACGAACAGCTTCCGGTCACAGTGCTAGCTGCTTACGAACGGAATTATTTGAGTGAGAATCAAAAACGAAATTGCATCAAGTGAAAGCTTCATCACAAGGGTTCCTTTTATAGACTCTCTTGTGGGCTGCGGGCTAAAAGCCCAATTCACATGATCCATAATAATATTATATATTATTATAATAACTATTATTATAATAAATATATTTATTTTATTATTATTTTATAACCATTATAAAATAACAATAATTATTATTATATTATCCGAATTTCTATTTTCACTTAAGTGCACCGTACCTTACGGTGTTCCTTTGATTTCTCTATCTCTCATCAAACTGTCCTTATGTGTGTGACCCTGTAGGATTTCGTAACGTTGGTAATTATATTAAATTATATATTTAACATAATAAACAGTGAGCGGTATCTAGCAACACATCACTGCTACCCAAGTCACGAAAATGTCATGTGATTTGACAAAACCTTTTTCGTGATAATATATGTTTGTACAATTACCCTTTTGCCCCTATGTCTATATTAAACACAAGGCATACACTGTGTCATCCTTGTCCAGTTCAATATTGGGCCCTTAGACATTTCTCCTGTTATGCAGGATTGGCAAATTCCATCTAGGACACTCATGTCCCTCAGCATGCTTCGTGGAGTGCCCATCAACTGTCTTTATGATCATCCAGTTACGGATAATGTTTGATCAGCAATAAAGCACCTGACTCTACATCTAGGGTCCATAGTGGTTTCAGGTCGAAGGGTGGTAATACACCATTATCACCATGAGAATAACTTATGACACTTTGCATAACATACTATGTAGTATTCTCATAGCGGGTCAATCCGGTATAAATATTACTCCTAATATTTATACCTATGTCAAGACTTGATAACTCTTTATCCATGATCCATGAGATGTGATCATCAGTCTATCTTCATAATAGTCTCAATGCTTTAATGTTATCCCACTTTGCAATAAAGCTTGACTACGAATATTTTAAGAATAATGTCTTTATGTTTAATGGGATCTCATGATTAAGTCACACTTAACATTTCATTAAACAGACTAACTATTCTAGGGACTTTATTATTATGAAAGACAAACATAATAAAAAAATGCCTTTTATTATTAAACGAATAATCCGATACAAGTACCAAAAAGTATTGGCCTCTAGGGCTTACACCAACAATCTCCCACTAGCACTAGAGCCAATTAGGCATACCCTTAATACCCATAGATCTAGTATGACCATCATGCTTCTGTTGCGCAAGAGGCTTTGTTAATGGGTCAGCGATATTGTCAAGTGTAGGTACTCTGCATATCTTCACATCTCCCCGATCGATTAGCTCTCGAATGAGGTGATAACGCCTAAGTATGTGTTTGGATCGTTGGTGAGATCTAGGCTCCTTAGCTTGTGCGATAGCACCATTGTTATCACAATATAAACCAATGGGATCCACAATTCTAGGGACTATGCCAAGTTCACTAATGAACTTCTTGATCCAAACAGCTTCCTTTGCTGCATTTGAGGCAGCAATATACTCGGCCTCAGTTGTAGAATCAGCAACTGTTTCCTGCTTTGAACTTTTCCAGCTCACAGCGCCACCATTGAGACAGAACACATAACTAGATTGTGATCTAAAATCATCCTTATCTGTCTGGAAGCTAGCATCAGTGTAACCAATTACATCAAGCTCTTCCTGACCTCCATATATCAAGAATGAATCCTTAGTCCTTCTCAAGTACTTAAGGATATTCTTGACAGCTACCCAGTGAGCATCACCGGGATCAGATTGGTACCTACTCGTTGCACTTAATGCATACGAGCCATCTGGTCGAGTACATAACATGGCATACATGATAGATCCTATTGCAGATGCATATGGAATCTTATTCATGCGATCCCTTTCTTCCTTAGTTGAAGGGGATTGTGTTTTTGATAAACACAGACCATGTTGCATAGGTATGAATCCTTTCTTGGAATCATGCATATTAAAGCGTCTCAACACTTTATCTATGTATGTACTATGACTTAGGCCAAGCAGTTTTTGTGATCTATCTCTATAGATCCTAATTCCTAATATATAGGCTGCTTCACCTAGGTCTTTCATAGAAAAACAATTCCCTAACCAAGTCTTCACTTGTTGCAAGGTAGGGACATCGTTTCCAATGAGTAATATGTCATCTACATATAATACCAGAAACACGATCATGCTCCCACTAACCTTCTTGTAGACACAAGGTTCATCTTCATTTTTGATGAATCCATATTGTTTTACGGTTTCATCAAAACGAAGATTCCAGCTTCTGGAAGCTTGCTTCAATCCATAGATTGATCGCTGTAACTTGCATATCTTTTGGGCATCTTGTGGTATGTCAAATCCTTCAGGTTGTGTCATGTACACATCCTCAAGAAGATTCCCATTAAGGAAAGCAGTTTTGACATCCATCTGCCATATTTCATAATCATGATATGCAGCGATGGCAAGTAAAATCCGAACAGATTTAAGCATTGCAACTGGTGAAAAGGTTTCATCATAGTCAACCCCATGAATTTGTTTATAGCCTTTTGCAACCAGTCTTGCTTTATAGGTATGTACCTTACCATCCATGTCAGTCTTCTTCTTGAAGACCCACTTGCATCCTATAGGGTTAACTCCTATAGGAGGTTCTACCAAGGTCCAAACCTGGTTTGTGTACATGGAATCCATTTCAGATTTCATGGCTTCTAGCCACTTCTCAGACTCAGGACCAGTTATGGCCTCTTTGTAGGTCACAGGCTCATCTTGATCCATGAGTAATACATCACCCTGATCACTTATGAGATATCCATATCTCTCAGGTTGGTGACGTGTCCTGCTTGACCTACGCTGGTCTTGTTCTACTTGAGCAGGTTGCTCTTCCACAACTACTTGTGTTTCCTGCTCTAGTTCCTCCATAGGTGTTTCAATGTTTTGTGATTCTTGAATTTCTTCAAGCTCTATTTTCCTCCCACTGTTTCCTTTGGAAATAAAATCCCTTTCCAGAAAGACTCCAGTTCGAGCGACAAACACTTTGCCCTCAGAAGGATTGTAGAAGTAATATCCTCTTGTTTCTTTAGGATACCCCACAAATAAGCATTTGTCAGATTTGGGCTCAAGCTTGGTTGAAATTTGTCGTTTGACGTAAACTTCGCAACCCCAAATCTTCATGTAAGACATATGTGGTTTCTTACCACTCCATATCTCATATGGTGTCTTATCAACCTTTTTGGATGGAACACGGTTAAGTGTGTAAGCTGCTGTTAATAATGCATGTCCCCAAAAGGAGTTTGGAAGATCGGCGTGACTCATCATGGATCGGACCATGTCTAACAAGGTTCGATTTCTTCTCTCAGATACACCATTCCATTATGGTGTTCCAGGAGGAGTAAGTTGGGATAGAATCCCATACTCTTTTAGATGGTCATCAAATTCTAGGCTTAAATATTCACCGCCTCGATCTGATCGAAGAACTTTAATATTCTTCCCTAGTTGGTTTTGTACTTCATTCTTGAATTCCTTGAACTTTTCAAAGGACTCAGATTTGTGTTTCATTAAATACACATATCCGTATCTACTGAAGTCATCAGTGAAAGTGATGAAGTACTGAAAACCTCCTCTGGCTGGTATGTTCAGTGGTCCACATACATCAGTATGTATGAGTGCCAAAAGATCATTAGCCCTTTCACCTTTTCCTGTGAATGGGGACTTTGTCATCTTTCCAATTAAACAAGATCTGCATGTCTCATATGATTCATAATCAAAAGAGTCCAAGAGTCCATCTTTATGGAGTTTGGAAATGCGTTTCTCATTTATGTGGCCTAATCGACAGTGCCAAAGGTAAGTTGGATTCAACTCATTAGGTTTCAACCTTTTAGTATTAATGTTATAAATTGGCATTTCAAGATCAAGGACATATAGTCCATTATTCATTTTTGCAGTAGCATAGAATATATCATTCAAATAAATGGAGCAACAATTGTTCTTTATTATGAATGAAAAACCAAACTTGTCCAAACAAGAAACGGAAATAATATTCCTGCTAATTGCAGGTACATAATAACAGTTCTCTAACTGAATTATTAAACCACTAGGTAAAGTTAAAACATAAGTTCCTACAGCTAAAGCAGCAACCTTTGCTCCATTGCCAACTCGTAGGTCAACTTCACCTTTTGCCAAATCTCTACTCCTTTTTAGCCCCTGCACATTAGTACAAATGTGAGAACCGCATCCAGTATCTAATACCCATGATGCAGAAGTAGATAAATTAATTTCAATAACAAAAATACCTGAATTTGAAGTCTCTACTCCATTTTTCTTATCTTCCAGGTACTTTGGGCAATTTCTCTTCCAATGTCCGGTCTTACCGCAATGGAAGCAAGTGCCCTCCTTTGCTATTCCTCCACTAGGCTTCAAAACAGGAGGAGTGGGTTTGGGTTTGGCAACTTCCTTGCCTTTCCCTCTACCACCCTGTTTGATGGGCCTCTTGTTCTGTTTCTTTCCATTACTGACCATCAGAATGGATTTCCCTTTTGTCTTCATATTCTGCTCAGCAGTTCTCAACATGCCTAGCAGTTCTGGAAGACTTTTGTCCAAGTCATTCATATTGAAATTCAGGACAAACTGACTGAAGCTCTCTGGCAACGATTGCAAGATCAGATCAATCGCAAGTTCTTTTCCAAGGGGAAACCCTAATCTGTCAAGGTTCTCCACATACCCAATCATCTTGAGTACATGGGGACTTACAGGGGCTCCCTCAGCTAACTTGCTGTTAAAAAGGGACTTTGAAACCTGAAACCTCTCATTTCTTGCTTGCTCTTGATAAAGCATTTTCAGATGTCCGATCATATCGAACGCAGACATGTTCTCGTGTTGCTTTTGCAACTCAGAGTTCATGGTAGCAAGCATGAGGCAAGCGGTTTCATTGGCATCATCGAAATGCTTCTTATAAGCATCTCTTTCTGCCTTTGGTGCAGAACTAGGAGGTTCCTCCTCAGGAACTGGTGTCTCCAAGACATACAGCTTCTTATCGTGCTTGAGGACAATCCTCAGATTACGGTGCCAATCCAGGAAATTTGTCCCAGACAATTTTTCCTTATCTAGGATGGATCGCAAAATATTGTTCGATGTGTTTGTTGTCATGGTAATCTACAAGAGAAATATGAAAATATAAGTATCATTAAAACAACATATTTAATTAGGCCTTTAATCAAATATGCTCCCACTATTTTATTCAAAACAAATGACCCTCATCATTTGATTCGGAAAATCCCGTTGGAAGACTTTCTAGTGGGTCGAGATCCATGTTTCACTTTGTTTTAAGTCAGCGTTAGGCTGATTACACAAAACTAAGTTATTTAGGTAGGAACTCCTTCCAATTGTATCTCATACAACTCTCGAATATTTTCAATTGGGTGAATAACTCCTTATTCTGATCCATCACATGAATCATTCCCAATTCTTGCTTCTAAACATGTATAATCTTATTATAATTTGTTTAGTTAAGTTTGACCCATTGTTTTAGCAATTGGATATTACAATTATCCCATCACACCTTACTAATATAGAACATGCACCTCGCGTAGGCGAAACCTACAATGCTCGATACTAGTCTTGATGAGTGCTAAAAATTGGAAAGCATAAACTTAATATTTAATTTTGAGGGAATTTGTTATTAGTTTGATCTCACCGGCTTAACATGCAAAACGTCTCTCACATGCATCAACATACAATTACATGCATCAACATACATATAAAAAGATACAATTATGGCCCCTAACGCAATTGTTCTCTCAAGCCAATGAGAGAACCTAAGCTAACCTAATAACGATCTAAGCTTCTCCAAGCATGATCTCCAAGGTTATCCTCCTTTAATATTGAATACTTCCTTTTTCTTCATAACATAATATTACATTACATATAAGAAAACTCGTTTTACATACGAGGGAGTGAGATGAGAAAAGAAGTTACATAAAGAGATTGAGAGAGAGGCACGACTCGCAGGCCGTATTTAAAAATCCCAAAACAATAATAAAGGATAAACTAAGGCCATAACTGATCACCACAAATAAATAATAATAAACACACTTTTATTATTAGTTTAAAATTCCGATAATTAAATAAACTAAATTAAATTTCGGCTGATTGATCACACTTTGCAGACTTAGCCGGGGGTTCCGCTGCCCGGTCAGCGCCTCCTTGCGGGGTTGTCAGGGGCAGCGCCCCGGCGAAAAATTTTATGAACACTTCATTGTATTTCACGTCGTTTCCTGCACAACTTTTGTGCATTTACAACCCCAACCGGAAAAGTCTGCGGCAATACAACACTTGTACTGCCATTAATCCTAATGCAACAATTTCATGCCGTCAAACACAACTCGATTGATAACTCAATATGATAGATCAACATGTCATTGCTTCACCATACTAACGTCGGATTCCGAAGCGAATGAAAATGATGATCTTTCAAAAGAATTACAATCCTTATGTGATTGAATGGATGAAATCAAAACAGTATATCCCATATACCATCTTTGCATCAGAATTTCTTATATCTTATATAAAAGTGATCGATCTAATTGTGTAACCTATGGATGATCAATGTATCGCACAACTTCACCATACTAATGTCGGTTTCTGAAGCATAATCAACATCAATCATCCAAATCGTACACAACAGATGCCAAATTTAATTAATCGTTTATTGTTAAATTCATTCTGTGTTTTAATCGAATCAAATACAGAAAAGACGGAAATTTAACAGCTATCAGATCCATGGTTTCGTAAGTGGCTCTGATACCACTGAAGGAAAATTGCGATCTAAACGCAGCGGAAAACAAAAATTTTCCTTTAGTGATCCTTACGAATGAGCATGGTCAGTGATAGAATCGTTACCTCTTTGTGGCGATTCAGATCTTTGATGCAGCGATCACAAGCGTTGATGAAGTGCAACGCCTCTACTCAGTCCACACGAACAGCTTCCGGTCACAGTGCTAGCTGCTTACGAACGGAATTATTTGAGTGAGAATCAAAAACGAAATTGCATCAAGTGAAAGCTTCATCACAAGGGTTCCTTTTATAGACTCTCTTGTGGGCTGCGGGCTAAAAGCCCAATTCACATGATCCATAATAATATTATATATTATTATAATAACTATTATTATAATAAATATATTTATTTTATTATTATTTTATAACCATTATAAAATAACAATAATTATTATTATATTATCCGAATTTCTATTTTCACTTAAGTGCACCGTACCTTACGGTGTTCCTTTGATTTCTCTATCTCTCATCAAACTGTCCTTATGTGTGTGACCCTGTAGGATTTCGTAACGTTGGTAATTATATTAAATTATATATTTAACATAATAAACAGTGAGCGGTATCTAGCAACACATCACTGCTACCCAAGTCACGAAAATGTCATGTGATTTGACAAAACCTTTTTCGTGATAATATATGTTTGTACAATTACCCTTTTGCCCCTATGTCTATATTAAACACAAGGCATACACTGTGTCATCCTTGTCCAGTTCAATATTGGGCCCTTAGACATTTCTCCTGTTATGCAGGATTGGCAAATTCCATCTAGGACACTCATGTCCCTCAGCATGCTTCGTGGAGTGCCCATCAACTGTCTTTATGATCATCCAGTTACGGATAATGTTTGATCAGCAATAAAGCACCTGACTCTACATCTAGGGTCCATAGTGGTTTCAGGTCGAAGGGTGGTAATACACCATTATCACCATGAGAATAACTTATGACACTTTGCATAACATACTATGTAGTATTCTCATAGCGGGTCAATCCGGTATAAATATTACTCCTAATATTTATACCTATGTCAAGACTTGATAACTCTTTATCCATGATCCATGAGATGTGATCATCAGTCTATCTTCATAATAGTCTCAATGCTTTAATGTTATCCCACTTTGCAATAAAGCTTGACTACGAATATTTTAAGAATAATGTCTTTATGTTTAATGGGATCTCATGATTAAGTCACACTTAACATTTCATTAAACAGACTAACTATTCTAGGGACTTTATTATTATGAAAGACAAACATAATAAAAAAATGCCTTTTATTATTAAACGAATAATCCGATACAAGTACCAAAAAGTATTGGCCTCTAGGGCTTACACCAACAATTCGTCTTTTCCATGCTTCAGATTGTGTTTGAAATCCTTCCACGAAGGAGGCAACTTGTCTATGATGCTTGAGACATATATTGTTTATCCATCTTCAATCCGTGTTGTGTGAACTGTCCAAGGATTCAGAGGAGTTCATTGAATTGTTCCATGACAGACCTCGATTCAACCATTTTGTAATTGTTGAAATCGGTTACCAGAAACTTTTTACTGGATGAGTCCTCTGCCATGTACTTGGATTCGAGACAATCCCACAATTCCTTTGCAGATTCCATGTTTTGATAAATATCAAATAAGGGATCAGACATACCGTTAAGAATGTGCCCTCTGCATATGTAATCGTCGTTCTCCCATTTTGATTTGCATCTCAGATTTTCAACCGTGTCGTCCTCCAGAAGTTCAGGAATCGGTGTAGACAGGACGTGCACCACCTTCAACGTTGTCAACATGAAATGCATCTTCTTCTGCCAGCGCCTGAAGTCTTGTCCTTGAAACTTGTCCAATTTTCCGAAGTTTGTAGTCATCTCCTTAACGGTGCTTCCTCCAGTCATGATTATCAAAGAATACTTTGTTCGTTTGTTAGAATTTCAGGTATGATAATCCAGGATAACTTCGAAGAATCGTGTTCGTACACTTTCCGAACAAAGTATTTCGACCCTATTCTTACATGAGTTCACGAAATCTTTGTGGGGATAATTCTTGAAGAACGAATTGTTTCTGGCAAAAGAAAATTGTTCAAAATGTAGAAAGTTTTCGGTTTTGTTATCTGTGTTCAAACTGAGGCCAAATGACTCCTTATATAGGAGATCAATAATTCAAAACGAAAAGACACACTTGTTCGGAAAAAGGTTACGTCTGTAGGGAAAAGGGTTCAACTGTTCAAAGGAAAATTTCGAACGGGACCCCAGCCAGGGGCTCTGCCCCTTGGAACCCCACGGGGCGCTGCCCCGCACCCCGCCAGGGGCTTCGCCCCTTGGAACCCCAACAGGGTGCTGTCCCGCACCCCGCCAGGGGCTTCGCCCCTTGGAACCCCGTTTCAATTATTCGCATTCAATTATATGTTAGCTCGACGAGCGTGCACTCCGCACTACCCTAACTCGTTTCCAAGCTTTAACGCATAATTGCATCGGCCTATAGTAAATCACATTACTACTAAAATACATTGATTATACTAAAATCACCAACAATGTTTAGGGTTGCCATCATGACTTCTTTGGATTTAGAGTATGTATATATTAAATCTAGATCCTTATTTTAATATATTGGTTATTTTTTGAGATTTCACTGAGAAGTGACTTAATTAAATCCTCATCCTAGTCTTAACCATTATTTTTTTTTACAAAAGGGACGCATTGATATTTTTTTTTGTTTATAATGTGGAATAATGTTTTCTTTTAACAAAATATCTCGTTCTTTTATTAAAAAAAACACCTAAATAAAGTAGAAAGAGACGCATTCATTTGAAACTATATGGAATGCTATTTACATCACTAATATTATCAAATACTCGCTCCATCTCAAAGTAAAAATCGTTTAAGGTTGTTGCACATAAATTAAAAAAACGTAATGAGTAAAAGAATAAATGTAATAATTTTACAAAAATATCCTTAATTTTTATTGGTTACACATGCATGGTTATAAATGTAGAGTTTGAGTCAATGTATTGAGAGTATTACATATAATATTAATTAGGAATAAAATTAGTACAAATAAATTAATATTAAAATAAAATAACAATTATTAAAAAGGTAAAATGATACTTATTTTGAGATAAATATTTTAAGTCAAAAAAATATTTATTTTGAGACGGAGTAATTAATTAAAGTACCCAATGACAATAACAAAGTTGATGATATCACATCCAAAATTGGCATTATTATTATTATTATTATTATTATTATTATTATTATTATTATTGTTATCTAAATGTGATACAAACCAAATTGTCTATTTGGATTCCACACTCTACTTCAAACCAAACTGTTTCTTAACCTCACTCAAACTTTACTCTTGAAAGAAAAATGGCAACAAAATATTGTTATAAAGATTTGGTTCCTTTTGGTGCCATGGTAACCATGGAATGCATCAACGTTGCTTTGAACACTCTCTTCAAAGCTGCTACCTTAAAAGGAATGAGTTACCATGTTTTTGTTGTTTATGCTTATGCTGTTGCTGCTTTTGTTCTTCTTCCTGCACCCTTTATCTCCAAAAGGTAAAATTTTATATAAATATTCATCATGATTAACCTTTTATTTTACATCTTCTCAACAATTCTGTCTATTTTCTTTGCAGATCAAGGGTTCTTCCTCCTTTGAGTAAACCTATATTATACAAAATTGGTCTTCTTGGGTTGATAGGGTACATATAAATTTATTAAATATGCAATTAATTAATTTTTACGTATTTTGATTATTTTTTATTTAATTGGTGAAAATTGCAGAAGTTCATCTCAGATAATGGGTTATACAGGTATTAGTTTGAGTTCTCCCACTCTTTCATCAGCTATCAGCAACTTGGTGCCAGCTTTTACCTTCTTGCTTGCCATCATTTTCAGGTTCTACTCATTTTATTATTAATCTTTTAGTAATCTTTGTGTGCAAGCATGTTTTGGAGTTTAGTGTAAAGAACAAGGAAATTAAAAAATATATTACGTACATATGGAAGTTTAAGTTTTAAATCGTATCACTATATTTTCTTTATGTGTTTATTTATGTATGTGTTTATATTGATAATAAAAAATACTAATAATTAAATTTATGTTTTTGTCCACAAAATTGAGAAGATTGGTCAAATAGTCCTTAGATTTGTGATATAACAAAAAGATTTATATACACATACCTTCGTGTGTTCGCCACATTAATTGGTGTTTATCTTCAAATAATCATAGTCTTTATTTTTGTCAAAACCCTCAATGATGAATAAGTTGAGAAGAACATTAAAACGAAAAACAAAAAATTTAGGAGCTCGATTCATATTAAATAATTTTAACAAATTATAAAAATATTCTATCATAATAATTATTAAAAATATATTACTGTCTTAAAATAATCTATCATTACATTTAATTCACTTGCATATTATTGTAAAGATTTTTTTAGAATAGGACTTTGACATGTTAATGAGATAAACAAAGAATAGGACTGTGACAATTCAATGAGTGGGCCACAACAAGATGCGTCTACTTCACGATACTATCTCTAAAATTACCATTTTTGCCCTTAATTACAGGGTTAGTTTGGAATCAAATATGTGCTGATATTTCCCAAACTCTCTTATTGTGTACTAATTCATTTTTCTCTTGGTTTAACTTATTGAAGGATGGAAAAAGTAGCCATGAAAAGTTCAAGTAGTCAAGCCAAAGTGTTGGGGACCATAGTGTCTATATCAGGAGCATTTATAGTGACACTTTACATAGGACCACCAATCATTATTGCACATAGACATTCACTTTCACTTCATCAAACTCTTAAATCTTCAGATCAAAGTTGGGCCATTGGGGGCCTTCTACTTACAGCTGAGTACATATTGGTTCCCATGTGGTACATTGCTCAGGTACAAATATTTTTGGTAGCTATAGTATAAAGGTTTGAAGCTTATATAACTAACATTTACAGTAGATTTTTCTGTTACATACTTATCATTATTATGGGGGCAATCAGGCGGATCTGTTGGACTGTTCCATTTAAGTCCGTCTTAGAAAAGTATGCAAAGAACGTCACATGATAAACAGGCTACCACCCCCTAAAGTTTAAAAATTATAAAAAGTCATGTCTGCCATTCATGCTCGCACCCGCCAAAATACAGGATAGGACCTACAACTGGTCCACCAAAAATTGCAGACAAAACGGATGCAGGTCTAAAGCCTTGGCTCAGCCGGCCAAAAATTGCCGGCAAAACGGATATGCCCAACGGACCGGATCCGTTTTACCATCCCTAATAATGATGGCATCTCTTATTCATGATCAAAATTTATTCTCAAATTTTCTTTTAAACCTACAGGTTCAAATTATGAAGGTGTACCCAGATGAACTCACAGTGATCTTCTATTACAACTTAAGTGTTAGCTTTATTGCTGCAATTGTAGGGGTGATAAGTGAGCCAAATGCAAGTGCTTGGAAAATAGGACTTGATACATCACTTGCTTCCATCCTTTGCTCGGTAGGGGGTTAGGAATAAGATGCCATGAAGAAAAAATACAGAACTTTAATCTATATGCTTATAGTAGTACTAATTATGATTTATATAATTCATATGTTTACAGGGATTTTTTGGATCATTCTTGAACAATACAGTTCATACATATGTACTGCGTATAAAGGGGGCGGTATATGTTGCAATGTTCAAACCACTCTCAATTGTCATAGCTTGTGCCATGGGAGTAGTGTTTCTTGGTGATACTCTCCATCTTGGAAGGTACTATCATTTATTATAATGTTCAATTCAATTCTCAATTACAAATCAAATCTTCATCCAAATAAAGTCGTTTTTTATGCTATTTTCATAAGTTATCCTACAAGAGATATAAGCTAAAACCAACTTATTCACTTGTCATATGTCCTACCGAATAGTTTTATGACTGCTTAAGTCAGCAGATAAGTCTAAATAAATCAATTCAAGCCGACCTTAAACTAAGTGATTGGGCTTAAGGGGTTAATGAACTTTAACTAAGATTGAATCATTTGAATAGTACTTGAGATCAGTTCTTAGTGAAACAATTCATATTAAGATTTTACTAAACCGAACTATGGATAAGTCCCATACTGAATCAAGGGTTAAGACAACAACAAAAATATCTAGCCGTATTCATGGTATCCCATTAAGAGACCCAAACACTTACTCTTTCATTTCATCTAGCAATCAGTACATACATTTTAGTGGAAGAGAGACAGACAATTCAAAGTTTAGATTGTTGCACTTTAACTTGTTTTAAAATTCTTCTGTGCATTTTGCAGTTTAGTTGGAGCCACAATAATATCAATTGGGTTTTATACTGTAATGTGGGGTAAAGCAACGGAAGAAGAGGTAGTTGAAGATGTCCCTAGCTACGAAACACCAACTACACAGAATGTTCCTCTCTTGCAAAGCTATGAAGCTGATAGAGTTGAAAAGAAAATGGATGCAAGTGTATAAAAGAAACACAACTCTTAACACATGTTTGTAGCAGCAGAGTATCTAAATGTCTAAGGGGACATCATATTTAAGACTACAAAGAAAAACAATTCAACTGAAGGTAGCAACCTCTGCAAGTTAGGAGATACCAATATGTACAAAAGTGACTATGAAGAATGAAGACAAGGTAGCAACAATATTATCTATTGTACAAAAAAGCATTTGGGAAGATTCTATAAATAGAACAACTCTATATGCAGAAGGACAACAAAATTCATTTGTTTCTAATCCAAAACTCTTTCAAAATGAAAACTTTAAATCATTTCCTCCCTTCTCGTGCATAAATTGAAGCTAGGGAACGGTTGTTTTGTAAAGAATCATTTCATAATATGCTTTATATTGATGCAAAATTCATATCAAAGAACTTCAAAGTAACATTACTTAGATTAAAGGGTACACTATAGTATTTTAGTTGAGAGATAAGCTAGTGGAGGTGATTACAACCACCTTCAAACAAAAACTTGTGAATTTAAAAAGACTCTATCAAAGACGAGTCTGCTTCTGCTTCACCAAAGGTCTAAGGAAAGGTTCTACCGCATCTAAGACTGTGTCAACGATATCCTAAACCTGGAACTATAACAGTGGTCTATATTTATCCACTACCTAATTAATTAGTCTATGGAGCTTAGTCAATTAACTACTGCAGAATTGTGCATAATTTGTTTACTAACCAATCTAACTACAAACATTGTCCAAATCATATAAGGTAATCCAGTACACACTTTATAAGCACATTTAATACACATATACAACATGTAGAGTCACTACAAGAAAATTGGTAAATTGCGACGGTTATTTTGGCAGGTTATGACAATTAGAACGGCTGCAATTTTCATTTTACGACGGTTACACCTCCTTCCTAGAATTGTACATCGCGAGGCCGTATTACGACGGTTATCAAAACCGTCACACCAACCGTCGTTCTCTTTCACGACGGTAAGGAAACTGACGTAACTTGAATACTACGACGGTTACCAACCGTCGTGGAATTTCGTTTTGATTTTTTTTCATTATTGATTGTGGTGGTTTGAACGGCCGCAATTTGCAAATACTTTTTCGAAAAAACTTATACCCTCCATATTTTTCTGGAGCACTTTTAATAAAACCTCTACATCTTTCTTTCTCACATTACAATTATAAAATATATAGTAATATATCAAATCATTACAATAATATTTTAAAGACATTGAGCTAAATGAGTTTCATTCTTTGAATCTAATAATATTGAGTAATAGGAAAGAGTAACATACACCAAATGAATTTCTTTATATAAAAAAAAGATTCATCTAACAATTTTACAATATAAAACAGAAACATGACAACCAAACTAGGTGCATCTAACAATTTTACAATATAAAACAGAAACATGACAACCAAACTAGGTGCATGATCTATCCTTTATAATAATTTCAAGTATTTCTTTATGAGCTTGATCTTGTGCCTCCAAGTCTTTCAAGAGTTTCTGCATATCAAATAGGAAGTCCCTAACACTTTTATAAGAAAATCTACAAGAAGATAAATTAATATTTAAAAAATACTTGAGAGAAGAAATAAGAATAAATCTCCATGAAATTAAAACTTAATGATATGAATTTTACAACCAACAGAAACCCTAGCTTCCTGGTGGTGTATAAATTAAATTTGAAATTATTAATGATTTGTCATCATACAGCAAAATGACTAAGATTTTCAACTAAAAACTATTACACAAGACTAACATATGTATCATAATTCAGAACTCAACAGCGAGAAAAAATGATTCGATCAAATAACTAACCCATTAGCATATTTTTGTTCCAATTCTTTGTATTGTTCATGAAGAACATGCCTACCCAGCACTACAGGTCTCTAATGATCAAGAAATTGAAAATATTAGTTTACATTAACTTTGAATTCTATATATAATAACTAAATTATTTGTAAAATAAAAAGAGCCTAGATTATGTAGAATGAAACAGAAGTAGACCTGTTTCCTGACTATTGCTCCAATTTGACTTCCTCTAGGACGACTACGGAAATACTACTCTGATTCCTCATCAGAAATTTCTGAGCATACCCCTATCACGTACCTAATAAAAAGCAATAAAAAGTGAATCAACAATAAATAATTAGATTTTTTTCTTAAATATTCGTCGTCGTCAATGAGTTATGAAGCAAGGCTTCAAAGAACAAAATGATACGAAGTATGTAAGGTAAAGTCGGATCCATCATGTTAAACTGGTATACAAACCACAATTTGAGCAATCCTTTTGCATTTTGACTAGTTTCTCCCTAATACTACTGCATTTTGATATATATATATATATATATATATATATATATATATATATATATATATATATATATATATATATATATATATATATATATATATATATATATATATAAGTTATGCTAAGTATAATAAAAAAAGACCCTTTTTGTTTCTTTGCCAATAACACAAGTTAGCAAATGCAAAATAACAACAAAATTAAATTATAAATTGGAATTGAACAGCAGAAATGAACTTTAGTTCATATAGGTTCAATTATATGGCTAGTTGTCCTAAGATATAGATCATGTCTGGTTATTACTTTAAAATGGTTATTACTTTAAAAAATTGGAAGTTTTCTATACTGTAGTATAAGTAATCAAATGTAACTTTTAGTAGGTGAAACAAAAGATAATAAGGATCAAGATCAACCAGGTTAGTAATATGTTCAATAAAAGAGCATAACAAAAATAAGAAGTATTTAACCATATCATAAATTTTCACGTAAACCACACCAGAAATTAAAAATATTGCACAATATTTTCTTGACTATTTCAACTGTTTGAGCAATATTTATGTATCCAGGTTGTGGCCATTAGCTTTCCTGGAGAAGAAGTGATATTTTTTGCATGAAAAATTAATGCTGACGGTTCTATTAACAAACAGATGAATTTGAAAACGTGGCAAGCAAGAATGAAAACATTAGTCACCTGCCGGTTTAAACCGTCCCTTTTAACTTTCATAATTCATGAACCTGTACAAAGCAATTGCAGCAGGTGAACACAAATAAAAAATTTCTGTATATAATTTACAAAGCAATTCTAACATAAAAAAAAGAAGACTACTACTGACCACATAAATCCTTCCTTGTATTCTTCATTTGCAAGTTTGTTTTAATTTTGCACCATACCTCTTTCAATCTTTATCTTCTTAATTGCAAGTCTCTTATTCTTTCTACTGTCTTTAACTTTTGCAATTACCTTCATCTTTTTGTTGCTTAAAATCCATGACCAAGAGGTTTTTTTGACAACTCAAGAATTATTTCATTGAATCCTAATCAATTGAAGTTTTAAGTCCCTATAGGTCCCAACAAAATATCTCACTCAAAGAAGTCTATGTAACATTTATTGGATTAATTCATTCAAACTCAGTTTAATCTAGTCATGATCAAGGCATTAGAAGAGAAAGAAGAAATCAAGATAAAAGGCAAGACACTAAACCGGTTGGTGCACAAGGTTAAAAGAAAGAGAACAGAAAGAGAGAATATATATTTATACTCTGCAATGACGGCTACAAAATTGTGAGAAATGATATTAAATAACATCTACTACTAGTCTATTTATACACAGAAAATTAAGACCACATAGGCAACATACTAAAGTCACTATTTTTTTTGTAAAATATATATTGTTTCTAACACCATCCCTTAATTTATGCTTACCCAAAACTGACAACACCAATTCCATCCTTTAAGCGAAGAAATTGATCGGTCTTGATAATCTTTGTCAGAACGTCTTCCAACTGCTTTTGGGTACTACAATGCACAACTTCTAGCACTCCATTTTGAACCTAATTTCTCAGAAAATGATATTTAGTCTCAATATGCTTGCTTCTCCCATGCAACACTGAGTTTCTGACAAGATTGATCGCATACTTGTTATCAATCATCAGCTTCTGAGACTTGTTAAATTTGATCTTCAGATCCTGCAGTAGGTTCAGAATCCACACAACTTGACATGTAGTCACACTGTTTGCGATATATTCAGCTTCACAAGTTGACAGCGCAACAACAAGTTGTTTCTTGGAACACCAAGAAATAAGACCTCCCAAAAACTTAAATTGGTACCCATAAGTACTTTTTATGTCAACTCTGTCTCCTCACTAATCAGAATATGAATAACTCAGAAGTTCTGATTCAATCTTTCTTCCAGAAGGCAATAACACTCCATACTTTAGAGTTCTCTTTATATATCTCAGAATATTGACAGTAGCTTGGTAATGGGACCACTCAGGTCTACTCATGAACCTACTAACCATTCCAACTGCATATCAGATATCAGGTATGGTATTACACAGATACCTCAGAGAACCAACCAATTGTTTGAAGGTTGTAGCATCCACATCCTTACCATCAGAATCAGAATCCAGTTTCTGATTTGTATTTGTAGGTGTGATAGCAGCCTTACAATTCTGCAGCTTAAATATCTTCAGAAACTGAAGTTCATACTCCAGCTGATCTAAAATGATACCTTTCTCAGAGTATATAAACTTCATCCCTAGAAAATACGTCATTTTCCCGAGATCAGTGATTTCAAACTCATTCATCAACACCTTCTTGAACTTATCTATCTATTGTTCAGAACTCCCTATCAGTAGTATGTCATCAACATATAAACACATCAGAATCATATTGCCTTCAGAAGTATGCTAAACATAAACATTGTACTCCATCTCACATTTCTGAAACCCCCGCTCCTTGAAAAATGAATCAATCTTTAGATTCCAGGCTCTGAGAGCTTGCTTCAATCCATACAAAGCTTTTATGTAATTTGTATGTGATCCCTTCCTGATTCTTTTTAACAAATCCAGGAGGTTGTGAGATGTATACCTCTTCTTATAATGGACCATTCAGAAATGCATATTTTACATCTAAATGCATCAGAGGCCAATTCCTGTTAGCAGCTATTGCAATCACCAGTCACATTGTTTCATCTCTCGCTACAGGTGCAAACACTTTAGAATAATCTAGCCTAAGTTTCTGTAGAAATACTCTTGCTACTAACCTCGCTTTGTGTTTTCCAATTGATCTATCTGGCTTTACCTTCTGCTTATAAACTCATCTAACGCTGATGGCTTTCTTGTCTTTTGGAAGTTCTGTCAGCTTCCAAGTCTTGTTCCTCTATATGGCATCAAGTTCTTCTTTCATGGACTTCAACCATAATTTCTACCCAATAGCCTATTCCATGCTTACGGTTTCAGAGTCTACTAACATGGCACACTGAATAACTTCTTTTTTAGAATCTACTTCAGTGTCTTATATCATGTCCAACTCTGCAAATATTCTCGAAATGTTCCTGATTCTCTATGGCCTCTGACCTCATTCAGAATCTCCTTCGGATGTTTGAACTCTAGAGGTTATATCTTCAAAAGCTTCTCCTTCAAAAGCTTTTTCTTCAGAAGTTTGACCTCCTCCATAACTTTGACCACCTTCTGAGTCTGGAATATTCCTAGAATCTGAATCACCACCAGAATCTGAATCAGCACTAGAATCTGGATCAGAATCATCTTCACATTCTGAGTCTCCTTCAGAGTCAAAATCACCATCAGAGTCTACTCCAGCTTCAAAATATTCTTATGTTTCCGACTCATCTTCATAAACTTCTAATTCTGAACTTTCTTCAGAAGTTCTCACAACAAATTCAATTGAGACTTGTTCAAATCCCAAGTTTCTGATTCCTTTACAATGACGTCTCTATTGAATTCAACTTTATTAGTTTATGAAGAATAGAGCTTGTACGCACCTGTATTATGGTACCTCACTAGCAACATTACTTTGCTTATATCATCTAACTTCTGGCTTCTAGAACATATTTGTAACATACAGAACCAAATACCTTCAGATGGCTAACATTTTGCTTATCTCCAGTCCACTTCCGAACAAGAACTATTTCCTTCAGCTTCATTGTTGGACAACTGTTGAGCACATATGTTGTGGTGGCAACAACTTCTCCCATAAGGTATGAGGAAGGTTCTTCTCCTTCGGCATGCTTCTCGCCATATAAAGCAAAGTACAATTTCTTCTCTCAGCAAGAACATTGTGTTGAGGAGTATAAGGAGCAGTAACCCCATGCTCAATTTCATTCTCCTCACAAAACTTTCTAAACTTAGTGGCGTTATACATCCACCATCAATTTTTGAGAATCTTCAGAGTTTGACCACTCTGATTCTCAACCTTTATTCTAAATTTCTTGAATTCAGCAAACACCTTGTGTTTGAACTTTATAAGGGATACTCATGTCATTCTTGTGAATTCATCAACAAATGACACGAAGTATTTATTCCCTTCAATCGATGCTATTAGAAATGGGCCACACACATCAAAATTCAGTACTCCCAAGGCATGCTTTGCTCTTGGAGCTACTTCTGACGCAAATGGTAATCTTTGTTGCTTTCCTTCTATGCACACTTTGCATGACTTCTCAGGCTTCTTAATTGTTGGAATTCCATGTACCAGCTTTTTCGAATTCAAATAACATAAGCTTCTGAAATTCAGATAACCAAATCTTTTGTTCCACAACTCACTTTCCTTCACAACACTTGTTGCACTAAGACATTCAGAGTCTGCAGTTCTTACATTCACCTTGAATGTTTTATTCCTTTCCTATTCTGACTCCATAATCAACTTCTGATAATAGTCATAATACTTCAGAAGATTGTCCTTCATGGTAACTGAAAAACCTTTCTCAATTAGTGTCATAGTGAGAATCGAATATCAAGCTATTGAGTTAACTTGTATCACAAACCATTTAAATTCACCACCGAACTTTAATTTATCCAAGGGAAAGGGAAAAAGATCGAAAAACCTTATTGAAAGAGAATCTAAGGTCCGAGGGTTGGTTATACTTATGGAAGGTTGATGGGCTAAAGACGTATCTAATTATGTGTCTAGCGGTATCTTAACTGCAAGTGCACAGCCTATCGAAGTAATATTTAAGATTATCGATCCACAGGGACTCTATGGTTACTTAGTGCTAGAGGAATTTCTAGTTTAGCTAAGGTGAAGGGTTGTCACGATTTTTGGTTGTTTTTAAAGATTAAAGGCGGGAATTAAATTTAAGTTTAAATAAATAATACTAAGGCGGTCGGTATGTAATTATCTTAACTTAGGCGGGTCAATCTAACCTAGGCTTATAAAGATGGTTCACTTAATCTATTCTGTAGAGGTTACCAGTTTAAATATCGTTAACTCACACTCTCGTGGTCTTATCTCAGATCTTACCCCTAAAGCCCTATGCCTGCTCTCGCTAGCCCATAAGTGTTTAGAAATAATTTTTGGAAACTTAGTAATTCTAATTCATTTTAAAGCGCTCTCGCTGTGTTTAAATTAAATGCCTAACTTTAGCTATCTGGTTAAAATCTCACACTCTCGTGGTCTTGACCTAACCTAATACACTTTCCTTACTCTCGTAACAAAAAGGTTGATTTTATAATAAAAAGTCTCAGCTAGAAATCTAAGCTCTTAATTATTTTAAGCCTAGAGTTGATTTTACCGATTTAGTTTGTTTTAATTACATACCGCCCTAAGGTGTTTAGCTACTCATTATTGTTGAACCAGACAGAGGCAGAGAAATATAAAATAAAATATGCATGGCAGAAAAATAAATATTCAACATTAATATAAATGCAATTTAAATATAAACCTGGATAACAATAAAAGTAGTAGACTCCTTCTTCCACAGGCTGGAAAGCTCGGAGTATGACCGGACTCGGAAATAAAAATTCTAAAAGAATCTGAAGGCTTTGAAACAAATTAATTTATAACAATTTCCTGATGTTGGAAATTGTTATAAGGTTGGTTGGGATACAAGAAAATTAAAGCAAGGAAATTAATGCTGGAAAAATAAAGGGTGCAAAATAAATCGGCAGAGCTTCCGCAAGAAAATTAAAAACTAAAACTCTGTTCATTGTTCATTGAAACAAATCTATTTATAGAAAGCTAAATGGGCTTGGCAGTTGGAATTTATGCTTGGGCCTCGTAGGAAATGAGAGAATCCAGGGAACGTGGGAATACTTGGTCTGCTGGAAAATAGGCACGTTGGATTTCATGTAGCGTAACGTTCATGACCAAGTCTTTAGTCAAATACCCTAGTTTTCCCTTGTCACGGTCGTGACAAGGGTGTCACGTTCGTCTTCCTTGTTTGATATGCGTCATGGTCGTGAGGGACTTGTCACGGTCGTGACTGCTCCTTTTAGCGTGTCACGGTCGTGACTCCTAGGTGACGACCGTGAGTGTAACAAAAAATGCAGGTTATGCAGAATTCTCTTTTTCTTCATCTTTTAATGGTTGTTTTTGCTCATTTCACTTGTGGCTCTTGATTTAGCTCTGTATATGATGTACCTGCAAAATGGCAAAGAAAACTCGAGAAATCGGGTGTTAAAACGACAATTATGCGATAAAACGGTATTGAAACATAGCAATATAATCGATACTTTTTCTCGTTATCAAACTTCCCCAAACTTAAACCTTTGCTTGTCCTCAAGCAAATAGTCGGTTGAAAATTGTCGGACAAGTTTTTATCGACGCACACTCATAACAAACTGTACGAAGGATCGTTTTGTCAGATAAACCGGTACTTTGATAAAACACTAACGATACACTAATGACACAAGCAACAAGCTAAGTCGTCGACTTCCCGTTAAACGAAACATTCGGTAATTGCTTTACGATTTCACCTAGAGTCTTTCGATCTTATTTCGCCCGGTTTAATTCTAGCGCAATCACATTAAGCCATTTGCCTTAGCACGCACGTAGTGGAGTAGCCGGTTAGCGATTTTGATCCTTTATAAGCACGGGGTCTGGTACACGAATGTGGTAACCCTACATACATTATCCAATTTGGAGGTTGTGGGGGATCGAGCCGTAGCACGCCCTACCAAGTTCAGAACCAGTACCTCTGAACCAACCCGCAATGGGCTCCTTCTCATATTTCTCGTTTCTTATATGCGACCGTGTACTTTGGTGCAATTTCTTTTCATTTGCATCGAGATATGAAGGATCATTATAGATTAGGCATCAAACACTTATATTCATCGGCTCCCCATGTGGTTTGTGTTCAGACGGTGCTGACTGCTAGTATAAACTACTAGGGGTTACTTTTGAACTGAAACTTAAGGTGTAGTCGTAACAATCATCGGAACGGAATTGCTTAAGTGGGAAGTCTAAGGTGTCAAGACTGTATTGATCTTGTTGAATCATTCTCAGCTTCCTAATTATGATTTCGTAGGTAAGTCGGGTAATGCGAAGAATTAGTTAAAGATTTTTTTTCGGTATGGCTAAATAAACGGGGAAAGTTTGAAACTAAAGAAAATAACACAAAAATTGCTCTGTTTCATTAAATTACGAAAAGAAAATACAACGGAATGGAAAAGTGCGGAAAGGGAAAATGAGGAAAATGAAAGGTACCTCTCCCACACTATATCAGACATTGTCCTCAATGTTGTGATATAATAGCGGTTAAAGTACAATACAAACAACGAAAATGGAAAAACATAAACAAAAACTAAAACTAAGGCTGCTGATGACCACGGCCGCGGCTTCTGGTGAGGGAGCGTCTGGTCGGAGTCGCTTCTGGATCAGAACCGGTACCAGTGATAGCAATGATATCAATGCGCAAAGCCTCTAGCTCACTAAAGATCTCTCCGAGCTTCTCATCAGTAGTCCTCTGGTTGGTGGCAACAGCTAGGAGTAATGCATCATGTTGCTCTTTCTGCCTTCGCTCCAGTGCGGCATTCATCTGATTTTGCTGATGAATCGCACGGAGGACGTCCTCAAGTGTGAATTCTTGTGCAGGAGGCTGTCGGGTGGATGACTCAGGAATGTCCTGGACAGGCTCAGCTGCATCCATGGTGTCTTGCATCTCGTCCGCTAGTGGATCGGCCTGCTCTTTCTTCGTTAGGAACTCTGCGGCTCTGCTAGGCAAATTGACGACCAAGTCACCAAGCTCTAGCTGAATGGCGAGGGTAGTGACAATGCCGCCTATGTAAAAGGGGGTTGCGCCTCTTTGCGCTATGGACTGGATATGGGACAACATGAACGGGGCAGCATTAATGGGCTCGTCATTTAAGGCGCAGTGTAAGAACAAAAGCTCCTTGGAGTTGAGCTTGTGGTTACTCTCTCGTGCAAAGATGGTGTTGCATATGACGCGATGAAAGTATCTGATCGCCGGGTTGTGGATATGCGTAGCATTCAGGCTCTGAAAGGCTGAGGCACGGGTGTTAGTGATGTCGTGCCATAAGGTGAAAGCGGTTTCACTGAAATTGTCTGGCACGCGGAGGTGAGCTTCATTCCCGTGATCGAAGCCTAGCAGCTCGGCGATCCTTGTTTGCATAACTTCGAACTCCCGGCCAAGCAATCTGAACTTAGCAACGCCGGTGAGTTGACTCTGAGAACCGGTAGGAGTGATGTAATGAAATGAGCTTAGAAATTCCAATGTCAGAAGCTCGACTGTGGGCTGGGGCTGACTGCATAGATCCCACAAGCCAACCTTCTGAAGCAGGCTCTTGACATTGTTGAGCATTCCCAACTCTCTCAAACATTCAGTGTCGACATATCGCGTGGGTTAAACACCACGGTTCTGGAATCTGATGAACCTCTCTCTCTGATTTTCTCCATGCTCACCATCTCTAAATTGAATTGCTTCCATTGCATGCAAGAACAAGAGTGGTAGATGAGAGGTTTTTGGTTTTTTGTGAGAAAAGTGATAAAATGAGAGGAAATTGGTTCGGATTAATAATGCAAGGTGAGAATGTGATAGGTGTGGAGTAAATGGAGAGGTTAATGGAGTTTAATTTGGGTAATGGGAGGTTACGGGAGTTGGAAGAGATAATGGGGGATTTTGAAAGTTATGGAAGTTGAAAGAGGAAGAGGTTTCGAAGAAGAACAGTTCTGTTTCTCACGATTCCTATAACTGGGGTCGTCACGGTCGTGATGGGGGGATGACGGTCGTGACGCGCTAATTAGCTTGTCACGATCGTTAAAAGGTGATGACGACCGTGAGGGCTTAAAAACTTAGAATATTTCCAGAATGCATTATCTCTCTCACGCTCAATATAATTTATAAATATTTTTTATGATCACTTCTCACTTATTTTAAACACAAACAATATATAATATATAATACCAACATAGTACTTGTAAATTGCATCACACGAGAGATTATATAAAACATTAATCAATTTAAACATAACAGTAAATAGATTGAAAGCATATAAATTGATTAAATTGGAAAAATTTGTAAACTAGAAATGCTTTGCTTTTGATACTTGAAGGGAAATTACATTAATAAAAATACGGTACGAAAATGTTTGCGAAATGTAAAACTAACTAGAAATGAAAACAATAATTAAAATAAGCTAGATCACTACAGCATTTTCAAAAGTCCTTCTTCAAATCTTCGATTGCAGAGTTCAAGTGGTAGAATTGCTCACAAGTTATGTCAGTTAAACCTATAATGTCCAATCGTATGCTCTTAATCTCATCCTTAACAGTATTTATATCGGCTTGGTAAGCTTCAAGAGTGTTCATGATTTTCTTTAAGTTGTCAGCATATTCTACTTGATTCACTTCAGGGGTTTCAATCACTTCGTCAGTGTGGTCAATGTCATGGTAACCAGGAGGTGTCTCAGGGTCACTTTCTACATCGGTCATTATATCATCCTTTATCTTGTAAGATTGAGGTGTTTCAGGAGTAGATGGATAGTCAGGTGGGGTTAACTCATAAAGCCAATTATCCTTATTGTGAACACTGACTCTAGCATGGTTTGGTAGTGTGAACAGGGTTACTACTTCATTCCTGATTAGGTACTCGAAAGGTGGATGTCCTAAATTCCTTATGATATGTCGATTAAAGCAAAAGTTAAGATTCATAGGACGGATGGTACCTAAACGGTTACACCTGTGCAATTGGTATCTAAGTCCTAAGGCATCAGCAATCATGGTTACAAGACCTCCTACTAATATGGGTAAATCAGGTTCTTCTTGGATTCGGGTGAAGGTTTGCATCATGAAAGGCACACCATTGACTGGCTGTCCATTAGTGAAACATGACATAATGAATATCTCATCTTTAGATACTCCAGTAAGGTTTTCTTCTTTTCCAAAGAAGGTGTGGGCTAGGATCTTATGGAAGTAACGGATAGCAGGGTTATGTATCTCATCATTGTTCATGTTATTTGGTTCAGGATGGTAATTTCCGGTTAAGGTTCCCCAAAAGAAATCCAGCTCAATGTCCATCAATTCTACCATTGTGGTAGTAAAAGCAAAGGGTCCACTAGGGAATCCTAATAAGTCAGCTAGTTCTCTATGGTTAAAGTCATATTCTATTCCAAATAGGCGGAAACTGATAAATCCTTTCCTGAATCCAAAACCGCGCTCGGGTAGGTAAACTAAGGAGCTGAGGAACTCAAGGGTGAGCTCGCGGTAAGTCACAAACTTTTGTTGAATCAATGCATTCTCCCATCCAAGTCGGTTAAACAAGTATAGGATGCTATCATGTATACCTAAGGTTTCCATAGTCAGATCATCCGGGTACAGAGTCAAATCCATTGGTCTCTGTGATAACTCTTCAAATTTCATTCTTTGGTTCCTACCTCTAAATTTGGTTTCCATAAGGTTTATCGGTTGGTTAGCCATAGTTAGTGTAAATACGGAGGAAACAAATCAGGGGGAGAAGGAAAGTGGAAAAGACTTTAGAAAATCTGTAAAAGTGATTTAAAATTAAAATAAGGAAAAATAAGAAAATAAAATGCATAAATAAAAGCAATAATAGTAATAATGAAATAAAACTATAAAATGGCAAAACAAATAAATCAATAATAAAATGATAAATGACAAAATAATAAAATAATCAAAATGATTTAATTGATTAAATGGGTTGCCTCCCACTAAGCGCTGTTTTTATCGTCTAAAGCCTGACGTAATGCTTAGGTGTAGATTAATCAGGGAAATTAGTGGACAATTCTAAAAGCCTTAGACTATTTGCATAATCTCTATTTTCAACTTTATGATAATGTTTTAAACGTTGTCCGTTTACTGTGAATGGTTCACTATTCCTACCCTTAATTTCTATCGCTCCGCTTGGGAACACTCTAGTTATTTCAAAGGGTCCTGACCATCTAGATTTTAGTTTTCCAGGAAAGAGTCTAAGTCTTGAATTAAAGAGGAGTACAACGTCTCCCACACTAAATTCTTTCCTAGATAGGCGTTTATCATGCCACCGCTTAGTTCTTTCTTTATATATCTTAGCATTCTCATAAGCATCTAGCCTTAACTCTTCTAATTCGTTAATATCTAGGATTCGCTTTTCTCCTGCAGCATTATAGTTTATATTGAGAGTTTTGATCGCCCAATAAGCTTTGTGTTCTAGTTCTACCGGGAGGTGACAAGATTTTCCATAAACTAGTTTGAAAGGTGTAGTTCCTATGGGTGTCTTGTAAGCTATCCTATAAGCCCATAAAGCTTCATTAAGTTTAGATGACCAATCTTTCCGAGATATGGCGACAGTCTTTTCTAAGATTTGTTTGATTTCTCTGTTCGAGACTTCGACTTGTCCACTTGTTTGTGGATGATATGGTGTTGCCACACGGTGTCTTACTCTATACTTAGATAGTAATTTGTCAAAGATTTTTGAAATGAAGTGCGAGCCACCGTCACTTATGACGAGTCTAGGCACACCAAATCTGGGAAAGATTATATTTTTGAAAAGCTTTATTACTACTCGTGTGTCATTTGTAGGAGAAGCTATAGCTTCAATCCACTTTGAAACATAATCAACCGCTACGAGTATGTAATTATTACCGAAAGATGATGGGAATGGTCCCATGAAATCTATTCCCCAGACGTCAAAGATTTCTACTTCTAATATTCCTTTTTGAGGCATTTCATCTCTTCTTGAAATATTGCTGGTGCGTTGACACCGATCGCAATTTATAACAACGATGTGGACATCTTTCCATAGATTAGGCCAGAATAGGTCGGCTTGCAAGATTTTTGCACAAGTCTTGGAAGTGCTTGCATGTCCACCATAAGGAGATGAATGGCAATGAGCAATGACATCTTCTATTTCTTCTTCGGGAATACATCGACGAAATATTCCGTCGGGTCCTCTTTTGAACAATAATGGTTCATCCCAATAGTAATGTTTGAGATTGTGAAAGAATTTCTTTTTCTGCTGATAGGTTAAATCAGGTGGAAGAGCGCCTGCAGCTAGGTAGTTAACAATGTCAGCGTACCATGGCAGTCCTACAGTTGTTTGGATTGTTTCCACGGGTTCTGGTTCATTTATGTCTAACTGAACTGGGTCGCTTCCTATTTGTGCTATCAGCTGTTCATACAGAAAGTCATCGTTAATCGGCACTTGTTCGGGTTTAATACCTTCTATTCTAGATAAATGGTCCGCTACGATGTTTTCAGTACCTTTCTTATCTTTTATTTCGAGATCAAACTCTTGTAAGAGTAAAATCCATCTCAAGAGTCTTGGTTTAGCATCTTTCTTAGTCAATAGATATCTGATAGCAGCGTGGTCTGTGTAAACGATTATTTTCGCTCCTACTAGGTAAGAACGGAATTTGTCAAGCGCAAAGACAACTGCTAACAATTCTTTTTCAGTAGTGGCGTAGTTCATCTGAGCAGAATCTAAGGTTCTACTGGCATAGTAAATCGCATGAAGTTTCTTGTCTTTCCTATGGCCTAGAACTGCGCCTACAGCATAGTCACTCGCATCGCATATGATTTCGAAAGGTAATCTCCAGTCAGGGGGTTGCATGATTGGTGCGGTGATGAGGGCTGTTTTTAGAGTTTCGAATGCTTTAAGACAATCTTCATTGAATATGAACTCAGCGTCTTTCATTAATAAACCCGTAAGAGGTTTAGTGATTTTCGAGAAATCTTTGATGAATCGTCGGTAGAAACCGGCGTGTCCTAAAAAACTTCGTATTTCTCGAACGGTTTTAGGGGGTTGAAGATCTTTTATGACTTCTATCTTAGCTTTATCAACTTCAATTCCCTTGTCGGATATAACGTGTCCTAATACGATTCCTTCTCTGACCATAAAATGACATTTCTCCCAGTTAAGCACGAGGTTTACTTTTACACATCTTTCTAACACCATTTCTAAATTTGATAGGCATCCTTCAAAACTTTGCCCGCATACAGAGAAGTCGTCCATGAACACTTCCATGATGTTGTCTATAAAGTCTGCGAAGATTGACATCATACATCTTTGAAAGGTTGCAGGAGCGTTGCATAATCCAAAGGGCATTCGTCTATAAGCGAACGTTCCATAGGGGCATGTGAATGTAGTTTTCTCTTGATCATCTGGGTGGATAGGGATTTGGAAAAATCCTGAGTAACCATCAAGATAACAGAAATAAGAATGCTTGGCTAATCGTTCTAACATTTGATCTATAAAAGGTAGTGGGAAATGATCTTTTCGAGTGGCTTTGTTTAGTTTACGATAATCAATGCACACTCTATGTCCCGTCACTACTCTTTGTGATATCGATTCGCCTTTAGCGTTTTTCACAACATTGATACCTCCTTTCTTTGGTACTACATGTACTGGACTAACCCATTTACTATCAGAGATTGGATATATTATTCCGGAATCTAGTAGTTTCTTAACTTCTTCTTTTACTACAGTACTAAGGATTGGGTTAATTCTTCTTTGAGATTCTCTGGAGGTTTTGCAATCTTCTTCTAGTAGAATACAATGCATACAGATTGAAGGGCATATTCCTTTGAGATCATATATGTTATATCCTAACGCAGTTGGATATTTCTTTAAGACATCTAAAAGTTTCTTTGTTTCGATTGTTCCTAAACTGGAATTTATTATAACTGGTCTTTTACATTCAATGTCTAAGAATTCGTATCTTAGGTTTTTAGGTAAAGTTTTTAATCCTAATGTAGGTTTATCCTTACTTGGCATGGGATCCGGTGTAAGTGCTAAACTTTCGCTTAGACTATCATCCTGATATGGTGCACGCCAATTATCATCTTCGAAAATCAGAGGGATTTGAATTTTCATAATTTCAGAATAGGTAGTTTCTTTCATTTCCATTTCTCTTACACATTCGTCAATTACGTCCAATAGATAGCATGTATCCTCTATAGCTGGTGATTGTAAGAATTGTGTTAAAATAAATTCAACTTTCTCTTCACCTACTTCAAAGGTTAGCTTTCCTCTCTTTACGTCTATTATAGCTCCGGCGGTAGCTAAGAATGGTCTTCCTAGTATGATAGGTGTAGTGGAGTCTTCAGAGATGTCCATGATTATGAAATCAGTAGGGATGTAGAATTGTCCTATACGTACTGGGATGTTTTCTAGTATGCCTACAGGATATTTAACAGAGCGATCGGCTAGTTGAACAGACATTTTAGTTGGTCTTAGGTCTCCCATGTCTAGCCTTTTGCAAATCGTTAAGGGCATAACACTGATACTGGCTCCTAAATCGCATAGAGCTTTGTCAATGACGAATTTTCCTATTACACAGGGTATAGAGAAACTTCCTGGATCTTTTAGCTTAGGAGGCATATTATTCTGAATTATGGCGCTACACTCAGCAGTAAGTGTAACGGTTCCGTTATCCTCTATCTTTTTCTTATTGGATAAGATTTCTTTTAAAAACTTAGCATACAAGGGCATTTGAGTGATAGCTTCTGTAAACGGAATAGTAATATTCAACTGTTTCAGAAGTTCGACAAATTTCTTAAACTGGCCCATCGTCTTGGAATTGGTTAATCTCTGAGGGTACGAAATTGGTGGTTTATAGGGTGGTGGAGGTACATAAGGCTTTTCTTTCTCCACTGCCTCTTGATTATCATCTTCCTTTTCTTCTGGATCATCCACCATTTCAGTCGGTTTATCCGGTTTTTGGTACATGGCTGGATTGTCAAGTCTTGGATCGGTAGGTCCGTCAAGTTCCTTGCCACTTCTTAATATCACAGCATTGGCCTGTCCTTTCGGATTAGGTTGAGGTTGTCACGGAAATACTCCAGCTGGTGCAGCAGTAGGTGCTTGTTGTTGAGCTACTTGTGAAATCTGAGTTTCAAGCATTTTGTTATGTGTAGCTAATGCATCTACTTTGCTTACTAATTGCTTAATCTGCTCACTAGTGTGTATGTTTTGGTTTAAGAAGTCCTTGTTTGTTTGAGATTGGTTAGCTATAAAGTTCTCCATCATCAATTCAAGGTTCGATTTTCTAGGGACATTAGGAGCAGTCTTTTGATATCCTGGTGGTGTAGCTGGTGCTTGACCTGGTGCGTATAAAGTATTGTTATTCTTATAGGAGAAGTTCAGATGATTTTTCCAACCTGGGTTGTATGTGTTTGAGTATGGGTTTCCTTGAGCATAATTCACTTGATCCGTGGGAATTCCTGTTAATAGTTGACAATCAGGAACTTCATGTCCTGGAACTCCACATAACTCACAGTTAGGTGTTACTGCAGCCACGGTGGCTGTTGGTGTTATGGCCAAGTTGTCAATCTTTTGGTTTAGTTGGTCAAACTTTGCATTGACTTGGTCCATACTACTCACTTCGTACATACCTCCTTTTGTTGGTTTCTCAGTTGCGACTCTCTCGCTTCCCCATTGGTAATGGTTTTGAGCCATACTTTCGATAAGTGCATAAGCATCGTTATATTCTTTGTCCATTAGTGCACCGCCTGCGGCAGCGTCAATTGTCATTCTTGTATTGTACAAGAGTCCATTATAGAAGGTATGGATGACCATCCATTCTACTAATCTGTGATGTGGACAAAGTCTCAGCATATCTTTATAGCGTTCCCAAGCTTCGAAAAGCGATTCGTTTTCCCTTTGCTTAAATCCGTTGATCTGAGCTCTCAGCATAGCTGTCTTGCTAGGTGGGAAATATCTGGTCAAGAAGACTCTCTTTAGTTTCTCCCACGTAGTTACTGAATTCGAAGGCAGAGATTGAAGTCAGGATCTCGCTCTGTCTCGAAGTGAAAGAGGAAACAAACGTAGTCTAATAGCTTCTTGGGTAACTCCATTGGCTTTTACGGTATCTGCGTATTGCACAAAGATCGAAAGATGAAGGTTCGGATCCTCGGTAGGATTTCCGGCAAATTGATTTTGTTGCACGGCTGATATCAGCGAAGGTTTTAGTTCAAAATCGTTTCGGTTGATAGCTGGTGCGGCAATGCTGGAATGCGGTTCAGCTTGCAAAGGACTAGCGTAATATTTGAGTGGGTGATTCTGTTCTTCAGCCATCTCTGCGTCCTTTGATGTTATGTCTGGTTTAGGTGGATCTAATTGAAGATCTGGAATATTGTAATTTTGTTCGTAATCGAATATCCGTCTTCTTACGTGTAAGAAGCGTTCCGATTCTGGGATTAGAGGTTGCAAGTCTTCGCCTTGAGAGCGAGTACTTGGCATACACTCGGGAATTTAGATTAATAAAAGAAAATAGTTGTTACCTTAGTCTAGACAATGCTACCCTAAAGTGCACTAGTAACTAAATTAAGGTCCCCGGCAACGGCGCCAAAAACTTGATGGGCTAAAGACGTATCTAATTATGTGTCTAGCGGTATCTTAACTGCAAGTGCACAGCCTATCGAAGTAATATTTAAGATTATCGATCCACAGGGACTCTATGGTTACTTAGTGCTAGAGGAATTTCTAGTTTAGCTAAGGTGAAGGGTTGTCACGATTTTTGGTTGTTTTTAAAGATTAAAGGCGGGAATTAAATTTAAGTTTAAATAAATAATACTAAGGCGGTCGGTATGTAATTATCTTAACTTAGGCGGGTCAATCTAACCTAGGCTTATAAAGATGGTTCACTTAATCTATTCTGTAGAGGTTACCAGTTTAAATATCGTTAACTCACACTCTCGTGGTCTTATCTCAGATCTTACCCCTAAAGCCCTATGCCTGCTCTCGCTAGCCCATAAGTGTTTAGAAATAATTTTTGGAAACTTAGTAATTCTAATTCATTTTAAAGCGCTCTCGCTGTGTTTAAATTAAATGCCTAACTTTAGCTATCTGGTTAAAATCTCACACTCTCGTGGTCTTGACCTAACCTAATACACTTTCCTTACTCTCGTAACAAAAAGGTTGATTTTATAATAAAAAGTCTCAGCTAGAAATCTAAGCTCTTAATTATTTTAAGCCTAGAGTTGATTTTACCGATTTAGTTTGTTTTAATTACATACCGCCCTAAGGTGTTTAGCTACTCATTATTGTTGAACCAGACAGAGGCAGAGAAATATAAAATAAAATATGCATGGCAGAAAAATAAATATTCAACATTAATATAAATGCAATTTAAATATAAACCTGGATAACAATAAAAGTAGTAGACTCCTTCTTCCACAGGCTGGAAAGCTCGGAGTATGACCGGACTCGGAAATAAAAATTCTAAAAGAATCTGAAGGCTTTGAAACAAATTAATTTATAACAATTTCCTGATGTTGGAAATTGTTATAAGGTTGGTTGGGATACAAGAAAATTAAAGCAAGGAAATTAATGCTGGAAAAATAAAGGGTGCAAAATAAATCGGCAGAGCTTCCGCAAGAAAATTAAAAACTAAAACTCTGTTCATTGTTCATTGAAACAAATCTATTTATAGAAAGCTAAATGGGCTTGGCAGTTGGAATTTATGCTTGGGCCTCGTAGGAAATGAGAGAATCCAGGGAACGTGGGAATACTTGGTTTGCTGGAAAATAGGCACGTTGGATTTCATGTAGCGTAACATTCATGACCAAGTCTTCAGTCAAATACCCTAGTTTTCCCTTGTCACGGTTGTGACAAGGGTGTCACGTTCGTCTTCCTTGTTTGATATGCGTCACGGTCGTGAGGGACTTGTCACGGTCGTGACTGCTCCTTTTAGCGTGTCACGGTCGTGACTCCTAGGTGACGACCGTGAGTGTAACAAAAAATGCAGGTTATGCAGAATTCTCTTTTTCTTCATCTTTTAATGGTTGTTTTTGCTCATTTCACGTGTGGCTCTTGATTTAGCTCTGTATATGATGTACCTGCAAAATGGCAAAGAAAACTCGAGGAATCGGGTGTTAAAACGACAATTATGCGATAAAACGGTATTGAAACATAGTAATATAATCGATACTTTTTCTCGTTATCAAAGGTATTAACATCCTAAATATCCGTAGTACTCTACGAGAACCTCTTGAAAATATTTGTTTTATTGTTAAAATTGTTTGTTGTAAGATGAGAATTGAAAAGATGGAAAAAGATGGAAAAGAAAACGAAAGAAAAATAAAAGTGTGCTCGCCAAGGATTAAAGCCTTGTGCCTACGTATTCCCTAGTACAACGGGAAAGTCAGAACATCGTAGTTCGGAAACTACGGGTAATTGGTTGTAAGATGTTTTAGAGACGAAAGGTTCAGAAACTACGGGTAATTGGTCGTTGTTTAATTAAGAAAATGATTTTTTAATTTATAATTTTAAGTATTTTGGAAGCAAAAGGTTGAATGAATCACAACCCGAGGGGCTGACCTCAAGAGTGATCATTCAAGAATTCAAGGAATGCGAGACTCCAAGAACTTAGTTCTTTCGTTGTTTAATTAAGAAAATGTTTTGAAGTTGAAAATAGTTGAAAGTTCTAAAGTGAAGAGAGATTAATGGCTATCTCTGTGACAAAGTAAAAGATTGTAAAAGGTTAATGACTTGTAAAATATAGACGAATAACAATAAGTCAACACAACATCCTTTTCCCTTGGATCGAGTCACAAGTGTCAGAAACAAATAAAATTGAAAGAGCGCATCTATCTAATATTTTTGGGATTTTAATATCTAAAATAATAAAGTAACTAACCTAAAATAAAAAGTCTAATAAACTAAATGAAGATAAATAAAGAAATTAAAATATTTTTGAGTTTTTAAAAAAAATATATTTTACTAACCATATTATATATTACACTAAAAAGATTCTAAAAATAACTAACTAACTAATCTAAATATAACAAAATCATACTAAACCAAATCCTAAAACAAACTAAGATTAAAACTAAACCTAAGTAAGTTATATCCATTAAGGTCCCTATTCTAAATAAAAAACTAATTAACTAAATTAAAAAATAATAGTAATAATTTAAACTAAACCAATTTTTTTTTTTAGATTTTTCTTTTATATATTAAACTAAAATTCCTAGATTTTTAAACTAAACTTATCAATAAAATAATAATAATAATTAAATTTAAATTAAAAATTAAGTTACTAAACTAATCAAGAATAATAAAAAAAAAAATCAAACTAACCCAAAAATATACTAGAGATTTTTTATATACTAAACTAAAAAATTTGTAAATTCCTAAACTTAAATGTAATATATATATATATATTTTTATTTTCTTTAGATTGCTTCAAATGGCACTAATACTAAATAAAATATACTTTTAACATTTCAAATCCATAAAATATTAAGGTATTGCTACCAAAATAAAAATGAAAAAAATAAACACAATAAAAGGAAAAGGAAGACAATATGAGACTATCATACTCTTTTGATATATGAAATAAAACAATGAAGATGCTAATTAAATACTAATAAAAATAAATCAATGCTAATTGTAAACACCCCAAATTTTCCCTCACCCATTCACACCATGGCTTGTGATATTGTGATATGCATAAATTCAATCATAGCATCTCTTATTGCATTTTTGTTTCACTGCATTGTTTCTAAGTCATCTGCATCTAGGGTTTGTGATCTGAGCCATCCCAGAGCCATTTGAGCCACTCCAAAGGTCATAAATCACTTCAAAGGGGTCCATGTATGTTCAAGCATCATATTATATCCTCTCAAGATCAAGGAAGTCAAAGAATCACAAGAACTGAGAAAGGCATGGAAGCAGGGCCAGGTTTAACTGCACAGATGACCTAGAATTAGGGTTTTGGTTTCAGAGACCATAACTCCAAATTTTTTGGTCATTCTTGTTTCTATTGGTCTCTATATGTTATGAGGATCATGCATATAATTTTTCATGAATAAATTCCATGGGGAAGGCATCTAATCAAGAGTTGACTTCTTGAGCAAGTCAGTGCAAAATCTAGGCATCTGAGGCCCCCAATGACCCAACCAAAGGACATTCTCCATCATTTTGAATGTGTATGATATTTATTTGATCATAGAAGATTTTAGAAGTTCACAAAATTGAAGAATTTCAAGCCATTTGCAAAATTGCCTTTTTGGGAAAGTAACTTGTAATGTAAACTTGCCATTTTGGGAAAGTTTTTCAACCTCCTCAAATTGATTCAAAAATTCTTCAAATGAGAAAACTTTGGTCATGAAAGTTGTATAATGGATCATTCCCTTTTCAAAAAGTACAAGAACTCATTCTAATTCATTATGGATCAAAAGTTATGGCTTGTCAAAGTTGGACAAAATCACATAATTTCAAGTTTTACACCAAAGAGGCAAAGTTGCAAAACCTCTTGCCAAGGCAAAATGTGACTTCAATGTGACTTCTAACCTTTGCACAAACATGAACCATGACCTAAAAATCAGAATGCATCAAAGAATTGTCCCTTTTCATGACTTGTGCATTAAGAAACTTCAAAAGGGGCCAAACTTTGTGAAATTGCAAAAACTCACATAAACCCTAATCCACTTGCTGCATTGCCTCTAATCCATTTCCATGGTTCTCCTTGATTCAAGTTGCAGCCAAACCATGCCTTATACCTTGACTGAAATGGCCCATACCTCTCTTACACAAAAAGTTGACTTTATGCATTTTGCTCCATACCAATCACACTGCTCCACAACAACTCTCTGACCTATCAAGGATTGATATGTGTACCAAAAGAGACTCAACACATAGCACAACACAGCCTGAAACATCCCACAAGCCATAGTTCCCAAAACTGACCTCTTATGCATTTGGCTTCGAATCTCAAAACACAGCCTTCAAACATCAAAACAAACTTCACCAAATCACTCACCATGATCCTCTGATCATTTCCCAACCATTGTTTTGGCATGAAACCTCCCACATCAAAAACACGATTTCCCTCCTCCATTGACCTGAGCTTCTGTAAACTTCCTCTAGAGACCATATAAACTCCAGCTAAGCATCACAAACTTCTGGGGAGGATCATTGGAGTTTGTTTGGACCAAAGAAGCAGCCAAAAAGTCCTTGTTTCGAAAGCTCCAGTTCAGGTGAGCTCAAGAATATTTTTTCCAAAACTTTAATTTCTTATTATAAAATGATTCTATGAGTTGCAATGATCATCTGGATGTGTTTGGTTTTGAAAATGGTCAAGAAACAAGCATGTATTGACTGTCTGAAAGTTTGCCCGTGAAAATGATTTTGTTTGTTTCTCTTGATTCACGAAAAATAAATGATGTTTGTTGCAGGGTTTATGTTTAATGATGTTCATAGATTGATTCTGGAGAGTTTAGTGAGGTTTTGATGCGTTTTGAGTGAGATTGAGAAATTGATTGGCCGGAGAAGATGACCGGAACACTGTTCCGGTCATCTGAAAGTGATTAGGGTTAGGATTAGGGCTAATGACATAATTAGACAAGTTTGAATTTGGACCGTTCATTCGCGCGCGCAGGTCAATTCCCTCCCCTTTTTGTTTGAATCTCAGCCACTGGATTGGATTACCTTCATTAATTCATATTTAAAATTCATTTTTATTGCATTTTCTTTCTCATTTATTTTAAAATATCAAAACATATTATAAAAATTTTATTTTTTGCATGCTGACTTAAAATATTTTTCTCATTCTGAATATAATTTTATTTTTATTTTTTGCATTTAAAATTATTTTTAAATCATTTAAATGTTTATTTTTAATTAGTTAATGAAAATTAATTAATTAAAAATACATTTAGGTATTTAAAAATCACAAAAAAATTTATATTACATTTCAAAATATTTAGAAACATTATCAAACTCTCAAACCAAATTTCTTTTTTGTTATTGATGTATTTTGACAATTTTTGTTGGAATTAAATTCATTTTAAGGCAATATTTTGGTTCAAACTTTGAAAAATCCATTCTGCCTAACCCTTGAGAGTTTGATGATGGTTCTTCTTGCATTGCATCCTTCATAGCATTTAGTTTATAGGATAAAATTGGTTTGAATTGATTTTCCATTTTTAATTTGTTTTGCAGTTTTCATTGTAAGGCACCCCAAAACCCTAGCCAACTTAGGAAATTCATAACTTGCACTAGGTTAAGAGTTGGATCCTCTCCTTTGGGAAGTGAACTTGTGTAGGTTTAGGGTTCCTTTGATCCCATTTTCAATTTTTTGTCATGTCATTTGCTTCTGGTTTTGAATTTTTGTGATGCATGTTGTATGTAAACCCTAATTTGTGCTTTCCTTTGCATCCATCTCTCATTTGCTTGCATTCAATGACTTGCCATGACATTTTGTGCATCCACATGATTCATAATACATCTTAGGACATATTAGAATCATGTTTGATCATTGCATCATTCCTTTGCCATGTTATGTGTTCATTTCATTTCATAAACATTCATGAACTTTCATGGTTCAAAGCATGCTTCATTTGCATCCTTATGCTTGTTTGACCACTCTCATCTCTTGTCATGAGTTTGCATCATCCCTTAGCATCCTTAACATCATGTTCATGCTTCTGATTTTGGTCTCCCTCATTGCATTTCATCTCATTTGCATTGCATTTCATTTCTTTTGCTAACTTTTCAGGTGGTAAGTTGTTTTGAGAAGTGAATTTGCCTTCACTTCTCACAATCTCTTCTCATCCCTCTCTTGCATCATTGCTGCATTTTTTTTATCTTGTACTTTGGAGTGAGCTAGCTCATTCATGTTCATCTCTTGCCTTCTTCCTTCAAGCAATTTGTCTTCTTAAGTGAAGCAAGTTGTTTTGCTTCTCTCTGCTTCCTCCTCCTTTCACCTGCTTCTTTCCTGGTGGCTTTTCCCTTGAAGATCTCTTGCAAGCTTCATAAACCCTAGGAACAACCAAGCATGATAACAATTAGGGATTGATTAGTCCCCCATTTAGCTTTTACCTTTGTGTCATCTTTGAGTCTTCTTTTCTCATCTCATAATCAAGGACTAAACCTTAAAGGTTTTAAGACTTTGTGGTTAGGGTTATGCCTGTATCCTTCTATTAGGATGGAGTGTATAACTTTAATCCTAAGTGTTAAACCCTTAGTGTGTTTAAATCCTTTAATCAATCCATCTAATAATCATTAAGACATCAAGCTTGTAACTTGGGCCTTGCATTAGGGTTCTAATTCTTCCTTGACTGGTTAAGAAGGACTAACCCTAGTGTTAATGGACAAGTCCCCCTCAAGTTGTCTTACAAACCATAAAAATCATTTCTTCATCTTACCATTAACTAAAAACCATTTAATAAAGGCTTTGTTTTGTCATGAGGTTAATCCCTAATCATGGATTAAGTTGAGGAGTCTTCCTCAGCTTAAATGTTCTCATCTATTATCCTTCTATTAGGATGGTGTAATGAGTCCATTAAATCTTTGATTATGGCTTAATCTCATTACTCAACACTAAACAAAAACAACAAAAAACATCTAAATAATCACAAGTAGGTTAATGATCTTAATCCTACATCATGGTGATTAAGTGTGAGGTGCTTACTTCATACTTAAGGTATTCTCATTACCCCTAATCAGAGGGAGGATGTGATGAGTTTACTAACCCTTGGTTTAGTCTTAAGCTCATTTTCCTATGACAAACTCCAAAAAGCAATAAAAGACTGAAAACAAAAACAAACAATAATCGTCTCCTCCGGGATTCTTTTCTCATCATCTTCACTCACAAACGAGAACTTGCTTCTTCCGTCTAATGCAAGACAGTTAGCACCTGAGCCAGACAGGTCATACACTTGAGCACAGGCAAGTAAGCAGTTCACAAGTCAATTTACCTTTCAGTCTCTTTGAGTCGAACTACGGTGTTCTGACTTCCTCATTGCACGAGAGGATACGTAGGCATAACTTAACAGTTATCAAACAAAAGTCTCTGTACATTCCCCCTCCTTCCAGCATCATTCTTTAAGCCTCATAGTCTTGAGCTTCATACTCCTGTTCTTACACTGACACTTCTCTTATACACCTCACATCTCTTTTACACTGACACATGCATTCTTTTCCAGCTTTGATACACAAATTGCACTGACACTACCCCTTTAAAACACAAATATTTTAAGCGTGGATCCCGTCGAGTACGACGGACAATCTGGGTGCTAACACCTTCCCAGGTTGTAACCAACCCCCTTTCTTTCCATTTTCTTTTCTTATTCCTTTCTCATTTCATTTCTCATTCCAGTTAGCAGTTCATGTGTTCAGCAGCAATTATATTTTTTTCACCCTTTGAAACAAACAAACAAGCGTGGATCCCGTCGGGTACGGCGGACGAATTGGGGTGCTAATACCTTCCCAGTTCGTAACCGACTCCCGAACCCAGATCTTTGGTCCGCAGGACTATGTCCTTTCCTTCTTCCTCAGGTTTGTGCAACATTACCTTTCCCATTCCTTCGGGATAAAAATGTCTGGCTGGCGACTCTACCTTTTCCGCGCCACTTTCGCGTTTGTACTAGGATGAAAATCCCGGGAGCGACAGCTGGTGACTCTGCTGGGGACTTAACCTGATTCTTCCGGTTTCCCTTGCAGAGTCAATCCTAGCGCCTGTTTGGTTTTGTTTCTTTGGGTGTTTGTTTGCTGTTGTGTGCTTTAGTTTAGCTTTACTGTTTATTTACAGTTTTTTATTTTACAGCTTTACTCTATCGCATTTATTTACCGCTTTCAGTATTTATTTTCCATGCATCATATTATACTGGATTGTCTGGCTGTGATGGTTTTCATTTTTTCTGCGGGATGAGAGTTACTATGAGATAAGCCAAATACCCGGCTTGAGTGCACTATAGGATTAGCGTGGACATGTTATACTCGCATGGTTACATGATGAGTGGCGATGTGTTCCACACCCAGGTTGCGACCTTCTTGGAACTATCTTGTGTGGGGGTTTTGCCCCACTTCGGGATACAACCTTGATGGTTATGTGTATCTGGTGACCGATCATTGAGAACCTTAGTGGAAACAACCCTCTCTAGTGATGACAGTGGCAGACCACATTTGTTGGCAAACCCACTCGCATCCGAGGGCCCACTGGGAACTCGCATAGGATGGCCTGGTTCTCTCATAGGATGGATGTACTATTGTTTCTCAATTCAGTGCTTGAAGCTGAGGACTTATGAGGGATGCTTGTTTCCTTGGACTCAACTGAGGCCTCCCTGAGTAGTACATAATGCCAAACCGATTCCCTGATTTGGTCATGAGCCATTTCTCGGAAATGGTGAACGTATTATTGCTATTCGGCTTTGAGAGTCCGTGATATTGACCTGAGTAGCAGACCCGTGAGATTGGTAGGGGTTTACAGGTTTGCAGGAACCCTAAACTTCAATATACCCACTTTGTCAGTATTGTTCAGTGTTCTATGGTTCTCTGATTCTGAGATTCGGGAGTTCTATTCAGAGAAATTGTTACTGTGATTACCATTGTGACCCTGATATTGTGATTGTTATTATGACTCTCCACAGACACTTGGCTCGTTGTTCAGCTTCAACACCAACAATGACTGTTCAGTTATGTGATCCAGTTCTACAGTTATGGGGTTCTCAGTTATGGGGTTCTATACAGAGATGGTGTTGCTATTGTGGTTCTATACAGACAGTTGGTTCACTACTCAACACCAGCATCAGATCATTGATCAGATGCCTATTGCATACATGACATCATATCATTCCAGCATATATGTTCAGTTATTTCCGAGGATCACATATCTGAATCATGCCATTGGACTTTGTCTGTGTCAAAACTTGAATCAAAGCAGTTAGATTCCTCAGAAATAATTGAACATGGCATTTGCATACATCCTTGCATTCTTGACAGGTGTTCAGAGACAAATTCTTTTCCTGACTTGATTTCTCATCAGAATGGACAACTTGAATCACAGTCATCAAGGTATATATTTGAAGCAATTCCGGGCGGAGGTAATCGAAGGAAGACCCAGCTTAGGCCATTCAGGACAGAGGTGTAAACCTTATTTCAAAATCAGAAGCTGTTGAAAGAGAAAGTCAACCAGATGAAGACTCAGATAAGCCGGTTATGGAAATCCTGAATGTGGTGTCAAGGAAATGAAGCTATTTTCATCCCTATTGAAGGGAACTACGCTGCTCTGATTCTCCATTGGTCAATGGAGATACGTAGGGAGGAGATCGTGCAAGATCTTTCCGAGCAACCTTATCTATTAACTTTATCAACCTCTTCCCTCCAGATGTCATTTGTCAGCATCCAACCTGAGCTTCCCAAGAGTGTCTTACAGGCGGAGCATAAAGGTAAAGGCCATAACAACTTGAGAAGAAGTTGACCATATTCTGAGGTCGTACGTGCAACGGGTTTCCTCATTTGCTCATATTCAGGCTAGTTGAGCTAGTCACATAAGTGTCGTACCTTGAAAAATACGATCCCTCGCGAACGCGGTCGCGGCTGGGCTGACTTGAGAGTCGCCACCTAATTTTATTTATTCCCAAAGAGGGAAATGGTAAATATAGATAAAACCACCAAGAAGGGATAAAACAAGGTCATCGCAAACCATTGTCGGGGTTCGGAAGTCGATTATGTAGGAGGAAGGTATTAGCACCTCCTACATCCATCGTACTCGATGGGAACCATCTAGAGTGTCACGCGCGAAGGGATGCCTATTCTTATGATTACTTGTTGAACTAAAGGGTTTATTGATCCTAGGGGCTCGGCAAGGATTGAGATCCTCGTGCCTACGTATTCCCTTGTGCAATGGGAAAGTCAGAGCTTTGTAGTTCGGCCTGATACAGGTATTGGTGTTTGTTTTTATTACCTTTCTTCGATGAAAGGATTTAAGAGTCCATTTGCACTAAGACTATGGATAGTTTATTTCGTCCAACAAGACGAATGTCTTGCGCCGAAATGATCGGAGCGAGTAACGAAAGCTCGTTATCCTCCTTTCTATCGCTTAAGGCTCGTGGCGTGCAATTTTCCTCGTATTTATTGAAGTGTTTTGTTTCCTAAGACCGCTTAATGTTGGATCAAGGGTTTGGATCTAAGAAGTAACATTTCGGTTTTTTGAAGTTTAAGGTAAATGCAAATGGAAGTTTTATTTGTTGGTTTTGTTAGCGAGGCACAATGTGCTCGACTCGCAAAGTTGAGGAACTAAGCTAAAGACTAGCTATGGAAAACAAGCGCAATGCGTTGATTTGTTAAGTTAGAAAATGTTGCTAAAAGTGTAAGGTGCAAAGTTCGTGCAGATGGCGATCGAGGAACGATCGACTTACGTGTGTGTATGAAGTGAAGTGCATATGGATGTTTATTTGGCGTTGGACCAAAGATTTTGTTTATCTTTGAAATGACTAATCTTAATGTGCGTTCGTTTTTTACTTAGCAATTTATCGTCAAAAATGCAAAAGTAATCACACGAGTAAGCATTGTATCATGTCACAAGCAAATAGAAATCGAGCATACGCAAAACTTATATCACACACACAATCGAGCAAAGGGATGATAAATTAATTAACCAAATTAAATAGGGTTATTTAATAAGATTAATTAATAAATTAATTAATCAAATTAAATAATTCCATTTAAAATAGTTTATTAATAGAAATATTTTTTGTTTAGAAGAGTTTTATCTTTAAAAGTAAATCAAAGGAAATTACTAAAAACATAAATCAAAAGAAACATAAAAAAACAATGAGTTGTCTCCATGAAATTTGACTTGAAAATCAGAGGGATTATTTGCCAATCCGATCCAAATTTCATGATGAGACTTAGGAGAATAAAAAAAAACTTTCTCAGCAAAGCATGTTATCAACAGCATGATGTTTTATCATTATTCCTAAAGTCATACTAGCTATTGAGTTTAGCTAGGAGACAGACCAACTGCGCCTTGGGCAACGTAAATTGCTATAATTCATATCAATACTGTGACTTATCAATAATAACGAAAGAATCCTACTCCAACACATAAGAAGACACCAAACTAAAACATTTTTTGAAATGAAACTTTTTTAAAATAAAAAAAACTCTTAAATGCACCACATCAGAACACGCTTCATTAAGTCATTATCAAAGAACAACCAGCATGTCAACATATGCCTCGGTCAGTGTAACAAGATTTTAACCAATAGGTAAAACATTGAGGCTTTTATTTAATAAACAAATATCAGCAATAAACTTTCAAAACAAAATTCACTTTCCCTTCTTCCCAAACGCATTCTCGCGGTGCTCAGCCGTCATCCGTTCAAAGGGAATCACGAGCTTTCATCGCACATTATCATTAACAGCGAAAGAAGAGTTTGAATCAAGAACGCAATATCAACACCAAGGAATCAACTCGACAGAGACAAACGAATCAAATAGACATGGGTGCAACAGAACAAAGAGGAAAAGATATACCTCTTTGAAGATTTAATCTTGGAATACTCAGGTCCACCTTTTGCTTTTCCTCTTCACTCCGTTTCTCTCTGCTTTTCTTCTATTTCTTTCGAATGCCTTTGTTTCTCGGTCTTTGATTGTTGATTTGTGCAAACAGTTCTCTGTGAATGAATGGTGGGTGGCTTAGCTTCACTCTAGACAGAGCTCTGATGTGAGCTCTGTGAGAGTTGTCTAATAGAAGCTTTAGTGATTAGGGTTTTCTTTTGGGATTTCTCTTCTACAGGGTTTGTAGATTTTCGTTAGGATTCTTGTTTTTCTCCCCTTTTTTGCAAATGATTGGGTTCTTTTATAGGAAGGTTTTGGGAGAATCTGATGTATGAAGAAGAGGATTTTGGCATGTGCGAGTGAGCGAAAGTCATGGATGGGATATAAGTTGGTTACTGTAATCCGTTAGAGAGGATTCGCAACAAAATCTTGTGGGGACCTCTTAGCTGGTGAGTCATTCTTTTCACTTTTGTCTGTAGTGAAACGAACCTTGGAAATTTTAACCATGTGAAAGTTTATGTTCGGACGTTTTTTACCACTGTGAATATGTGTCCTTTTCTGAATTTTACGGCTAGACCACCTTGCTCTAATCATCTGATTCTTGTTGTTCCTTACGTGAGTATATCTGTTGCAATTTCTGTGTTCACCTTTAATGATCTTTTGATATTTCTTATGATGACGACTTGATCTTCTAACCATTCACTTTCATTTATTTTTCATGTACAATTTGTTGAACAATCTTGGTATAATCTTGGCATAATGATCAAAGGAGGAGAAACCGTGGATGTAAGCTTCGTGGAATTGGCGCATCACTTCTTGCAGGGCTTGTAGGCTTTTTATGTGGGAAGACAAATGAAAATCACAACTGGGATGCAAGAAGGTGTTGATAGCAACATGTGAGAGCTTGATATACTTTGATGAAATCCTGCAATGTCAACTCAGATTTCTTGAATAGCTTGCCTGGAGGGCTTAGGTATCTCAAAAACAAACTTTCAAGAGTTTGATGATGATGAAGCCCTTCATAACTTAGCTTGGAAGCATCTCATGGCTTGTTCATAATTAGTCTAATCTCAGAATTCTACTGGTTTTGCAGGGCATGATGGTAGCTTGGAATAATGAAGGCTATCAATTTGGAGTTTGGTGAGATGGAAGCAAAACAAATAGAACTCAACTTGGCATCTGAACTTGTAGTGCTCATGGCGAACTAATATGATCTTCCTGTTTGTGCAGTTTCAAGGAACCATTCATTTGAATTCTATCACCATTTGATTCTCTACAGCTTTCAAAGAGATTTTGTGGAATGCTAAAGAAAAAACCTGCCAAGATACCTCTCAGAATCACAATTCAAAGGTAATGTATTAAGCTCTGAGTTTTTTTGATATCTCTTGTCAAATGATTTCGCTGTTAGTCTGATTTTTGCTATCATGGTTCTGTCATAAATTTCTTCTCTTCTTGAAATCAGTTTAAGTGCAAATAGATTTCAAAACTTGATTATTGGGATTCTAATCTTTCTAATTTTCACTGTTATGTAACCTTGACTTCACCCAGCTGTAGCATTAGCATAGCATCTGCCTGTTAGTTATGACTTTGTATTGCTGGCTTGTCACCATGAAACTCATGTTTGCTGCAAATGATATGAACTTTTCTTCAGCTGTGATCTTTTAATCTGATATTAAACCATTAGTTTAATATATGTTTTGGGCATTTGTTATGCTTTCTTATGCAGGCTTCTATGAAGAGAACTCAGCATGACATTTGGCTCATGATAATGACCCGACTGCTTATGGAAACATTTCAACATTGGCTCAAAGGCAAGCAAATTTCAAAGCTTGATCGGTAAGATTCACATTCTGGATTCTAAATGGATTCCTTGATAAATAATCAAGTTGAGGCTATGTTGTTTATGCATGCCATGAAATTCAATCTTTTGCTTCACAATTCCTGTCATTTGTAACAAAATTATTGACATTGCTGCCAATCTATTTGCCTCATGTTGTTTTATCCCTTGGCATTGTGATCATCCTGACTCCTGAATATTGCAGGGTAGCGGTCAACCCAAGACTTCCGCTAACCGTTTCCAGTTTTTGATGATCATTTGCGTGTCGAGGACAAGTGTTAGGATATTCCATGGAATCACAAATTAGAGGTAATGCACTAAGCTCATATTCTCTTTGTATTCATGCTGAATGATGAATATTGAAACCTGAAGTTCTTGGGATCTATTATTTTTTCATTGTATTTTTCAGTCTTCGCCGTTCTCTTGTGATATTGATATCATTTGCTTCTGCCCTTGCTTCGCTTTGCTCGTGATAAGTCTGCCATATTTTCTTCATCTGCTTTATCAGTAATTCCTGAATTATGACCAAATGTTTTTTTAACAGGTTGGCCATCGATGGTGTTACATATCCTGTTTTGAACAAGGTCAGCACAAGACTATCATGATCCTTCAATCATTTGGCATGTTATTGAGGTATCTTCTCTTGTTTTGACTGATGGTTTGGAGTAAATGTCGTGGATTTGCTTTGATTCATGCTTATGAAGCTATAATTCTGTAGGTAAAAAAAACTAAGGAGCTGCTGTAAATGGGGACAAAGCTTCAACTGGGATCTGTCAAACAACAAGCACCATCTTTGTGTTCCTCTGCTGTTGGTTTGATTTCTTAAGCCCCAATGGATGAGATAATAAGAACTATCTTCTTGGCTTGTTCACCTGTCCAAGCTTCTTCACTGGCAACGGTAAATGCACCTTGTGTGAGGCTTCTAAAGTCAAACTTTCAACAATCAAAAGTATTCCTTCGGCTGGCTCCATGGCATCAACTGAGAAAGCCCGTCTTGTCGTTTCAAGAAGCAAACCTAAAGCTCCTAGCTTCAACAATGCTAGTCTATTTTCTCTAATTTTGCGACAGTGCATCAAAAGATTAAGTACTGCCACCAATTGCTACTTCAGTTCCACTTTTGAAGACTTGTAGCTGAATTTAACACTTAGAACATCTGAGTATTTCCCTTCATTTAACTTAGCAATGAACTTGTAATAAGACCAATTATCCTTTAAATTTCTTGCCATTCATGTGGTAGCCTTGAATGGTAATGTGAACATTTGGTTTTATTTAGAATTCACTTGAACGATTCCCTTAAGAAAACTTGTAACTGTTCATGACCTTGAATGAATTGTAAACATTTTGAAGCCACTGTGGGTGTAATATGAGTACCCATTTCTTAGAAATCAAATTTCGTTTGCATTTTTGCCTTTACAGCTCCTATGAGGAATTTTGAATCTAACTCTTGCACCAATCTAAAACTCAGTGAACTTAGGATTTGCACCAATGTTTCTTGTAACACCTCTTGAATAAAATAAATCTTAAAATTTGAGCTTTGTATTTTTCTTTTGAAATCATCATTATCCATGTACTTCCTGTGAACATAGCCTTTAAAACACGTGGCATATCCTTTGAGATCCTTAAAGAATGACAAATTCATATCCTAAAGCCAATTAAGGATTTAAATTGCATCTTAAACATAAGCTTTGCGCTTTAAGCTTAACTTAAAGAGAAAATGGTTATATGGAGTAAGACCAATCTTAATTCACCCTTGGCTTAAGAACATGAACTAATTGGGTAAGCTTGAAACAAGTTAAATTAAATAGAGACAATGCTTCAAATCATTCTATGGCTTGAGGAAAACTAAACAGGTCTTGGATGAATAACTGTGAGAACGCGTCTTTCTTTAGCCCCCCATTTAGATTCAACATCAATTGCAAGAGTGCAATCAAACTAAGAACAACACACCACTCAAGTCTTGGGTAATCATGGCCAAAGGCCAAATGATCATCTCCAAAGAGGAACCATAAAAGTTTTGATGCTTGAAATAAAGAAATATGAAAGGGTAGGACAAATTTGGGGTATGACAGATGCCCCTATCTAATTGCCTTAAACCTGAAGGAGTGAACTGCTGCATGGAGTTCAATCTTTTTAGGGTGGAAGTCAATTAGATATAAATAGACCCCGAAATTTGTTGAACAATATTCTTCAAACCGCATGAAGCAGTCCTTTAACAATAAAGGCTCTTCTGAGAATGTTCGAATCGGTATCTTAAACAATGATGTTCTCTGATCCAACAAAGCAGTTCCTCACCCTCAAGGCTCTCCGTTGATACTTAGAGCAACATCTCAAACAATGATACAATATTTTCTAGATCATGTGAAGCAGTTCCTTTCAGTCAAGGCTCTTCGGTGATACTAAACAATGTCTTAATAAACATGAGATTCTTTAGTCTATCAAAGTAGTACCTTACCAATGAAGGCTCTCTGTGGACGTTAGAACAATGTCTCGAATAAATGGGGTAAGATTTTCATATCATGCGAAGCAGTTCCTTAAACATAGGATCTTCAGTGATACTAGAACAGTGTCTTTACCGAACATGAGATTCTTCGAGTCTCGCGAAGCGATACCTTATTGATTAAGGTTCTTCGGAGAATGCCAAAGCAGTATCTCGAACAATGAGATTTTCTGGCTCTCCAAAGCAGTACCTTACCATAAAGGCTCTTTGGGAATTTTTAGGGCAATATCTCGAATAAAATGGTATAAGGTTTTTCAGATCATGCGAAGCAGTTCCTTATATTCAAGGATCTTCAATGATACTAGAATAGTATCTCCATCACCATATGAGATTCTTCGGGTCTTGCGAAGCAGCACCTTTTCGATTAAGGTTCTTCGGAGAAAGCCAAAGCAGTATCTCAAATAAGTGAAATTCTCTGGTTCACCAAAGCAGTACCCTACCAATGAAGGCTCTTTTGTGGACGCTAGAACAATATCTCGAATAAATAGTGCAAGACTTTCTAGATGTGAAGCAGTTCCCTATATTTAAGGATCTTCAGTGATACTAGAACAATATCTTAAACACAACATGAGATTCTTCGGGTCTTGCGAAGCAGTACCTTTTCGATTAAGGTTCTTCGGAGAATGCCAAAACAGTATCTCGAACAATGAGATTCCCTAGCTCATCAAAGCAGTACCTTACCATAAAGGCTCTTTGGAAATATTTAGGGCAGTATCTCGAAGAAAATGGTATAAGATTCTCTAGATTATACAAAGCAGTTCCTTATATTCAAGGATCTTCAGTGATACTTGTAAACACCCCAAATTTGCCCTCACCCATTCACACCATGGCTTGTTATCATTTCATATGCATAAACTCAATCATACCATCCCATATCACATTTTTGATTCACTGCATAGATTCAAAGTCATCTGCATCTAGGGTTTGTGATCTGAGCAATCCAAGAGCTTCTTGAGCCACTCCAAAGGCCATCAATCACTTCAAAGGGGTCCATGTATGTTCAAGCATCATATTATATCTTCTCAAAGTCAAGAATGTCAAAGAATCACAAGAGCTGAGAATGGTATGGAAGCAGAGCCAGGTTTAACTCGCACAAATGACCTAAAATTAGGGTTTTGGTTTCAGAGGCCATAACTCCAAATTTTTTGGTCATTCTTGTTTCTATTGGTCTCTATATGGTATAGGGAGTATGCATATAAATTTTCATGAAGAAATTCCTTGGGGAAGTCATCTGATCAAGAGTTGACTTTTCAAGCAAGTCAGTGCAAAATCAGGGCATCTGAGGCCCCCAATGACCCAACCAAAGGGTTTTCTTCATCATTTTGATTGTATATGATCTTTATTTGATCATAGGAGATGTTGGAAGTTCACAAAATTGAAGAATTTCAAGTCTTTTGCAAAGTTGACTTTTTGGGAAAGTTTGACTTTTGATGAAATTGCCATTTTATGAAACTTTTTCAACCATTACTTTTTGATTCAAAAATGCTTCAAATGGAAAAACTTTGGTCATGAAAGTTGTAGAATGGGTCATTCCCTTTTCAAAAAGTACAAGAACATGACCTAATTCATTATGGATCAAAAGTTATGGTTTGTCAAAGTTGGCTAAAATCACAAAATTTCAAAGTTTCCACCAAAGAGGCAAAGTTGCAAATTCACTTCTCAAGGCAAATTAAGGCATCAAATGGACTTCTAAACTTCACAACATGATCACACAAGACCTAAAATTCAGAATGGGCCAAGAAATCTCACATTTTTATGGCTTATGAAGCAAGATATCTCATAAGGAGCAAAAGTGAACCAACTTGCAAAAACTCACTCAAGTGAAGATCCACTTGCTTGCTGACTTGCTGATCAATCCTAGGGTTCTCCCCACATCATGCTGCGCAGGACATACCTTTTGTCCTTGGCTAGAAAGTAGCCCATGCTTCTCTTACACCAACTTTGACATTTTGGCAACTTGAGCCATACCAATCAATAAAGCACACATCACTTCTTCTGACCAATCACTATAGTTTATGCAAATCAAAAGCAAGCCAAAGCATACAAAACACAGGCCTGAAGCACTCTCTAAGACAGCATTCTCATTTTCACACCAACTTGCAAAAGCTTTCGAAACTGCTTGCACAAGCCACAAACACACAAACAAACTTCACAAATCAACTCAACACACTTCCCTGATCACAACCCACCCCTCACCATAGCCTGAAACTCAAAGAATCAAAAACACGATCACCACCCTCCCCTGAGCAGAACCTCTGTCATCTTCCAAACCAGCCACCATAAACTTCTCCTAAGCATCAGGACTTCATCAGGGGCCTAAGAGGAGTAGTTTGCGCAAAGAGAGAGGGTCAGAAAGTTGCAAACTGAGAAAGCTCAAAGCTCAGGTATACCAAGCTTTGTTCCTCATGCTTTGCTGATCACTCTGATGTTCTTAGTTTTGAAAATGGTTGAGAAATAAGCATTTAATCTTGTTCTGAAACTTTTCTGACCTAAAAATGTTTGGCTTCGATTCGCATGATTGATGAATGAAAAATGAGTTTTGGTTAGGGGTTTTGATTCAGTGATGTATGGGGATGATTTCTGGGCCTTTAGTTTTCATTTTTGTGAAGTTTTGAGGATTTTAGAGATTTTCAGGTGGGAGTCCCACCGGAGAAGACGACCGGAAGTCTTCTCCGGCCACCTGAAAATAATTAGGGCTAATCCATGTAATTAATGCAAGTTTGAATCTGGTGCGTTGGATGAGCTGACTTGGTCAATTCCCGCGTGCGTTCAATGGCATGGATCCACTCACTTAACCCTAATCCACGTCATTAGTCATTTAATTAGGTTTTATAATTAATCTGGCCAGTTTGAATCTCCACCCTTGGATCTGGCGCTAGTCAACACGCACGCATTTCATTTGAATACCAGCCATTGATCTGTTTGACTTTCCATTTTATCCCATTTTATTTTCTAATAATTTGATTTGTTTTCTCCATTTTATTTAAAATAGCAAAACAATTTTAAAAATTCTGAAAATTTTTGTACAAACTTTTATTAATTTTCAGAAACCAAAAACATTTTTGTTTTTATTTTTTGCATTAAAAAATATTTTTTAATTATTTAAAAGTTTATTTTTAATTAATTAATGAGAATTAATTAATTAAAAATACTTTTAGGTATTTAAAAATCACCAAAAAATTCATGAAACCTTTAAAATCATTTAGAAACATTGTCCAACTCTCAAACCAAATTTATTTTTTGATCTTGATGCATTTTGATAATTTTCCATGGAATTAATTCAATTTCAAAGCATTATTTTGATCCAAACTTCAAAAAATCATTTCTGCCTAACCATTGAGAGTTGGACTTTGGTTCTTTTTGCATTGTGTCTTGCATATCATGTAGATTGTGAGATTAAATTGGCATGATTTGATCTTTCATTTTCATTTTGTTTGACATTTTTCTTGTCAAAGTACCCCAAAACCCTAATAAACTTAGGAAATTCATAATTCTCATTAGGTTAAGAGTTAGAACCCCTCCTTTGGGCAGTGAGTTTGTATAGGTTTAGGGTTCCCTTGGATGCATTTTCAATTTTTTATCTTGATGTTTGCTTCTGGTTTTGGTTTTTGTTTGATGCATTGATCATAAACCCTAATTTGGGCTTCCTTTTGCATTCATTTTGCATTTGCTTGCATACCATGACTTGCCATAACATTTCATGCATCCTTTTGATCCATTAGACATCTTTAGACATGTTAGAATCATGTTTGATCATTGCATCTTGTATTTGCCATGTTGTATGCCATTTGCACTTCATAACCTTTCATGTATGATCATGGTTCTTAACTTGTTTCATTTGCATCCATAAGCTTGTATGATCATCCCCGTGCTTTGTTTCATGTTTGTATCATCTCATAGCATCATTAACATCATGTGTATGCTTCTGGTTTTTATTTGCATCATGCCATTTCATCTCATTTTGCATTGCATTGCATTTCTTTCATTAACTTTTCAGGTGGTAAGTAACTTTGGGAAGTGAATTTGCCTTCACTTCTCACAATTTCTTTTCATCTCTCTTATGCATCATTGCTGCATTTTATCTTGTGTTTTAGATTGAGCTTTCTCATTCTTCTTCATCTTACTTTCTTTCTTCAAGTGACTTGACTTCTTGAATGAAGCAAGTTACTTTGCTTCTCTTTGCTCCTTTCATCTGCTTCCTGGTGGTTCCTCTGAGGATGTCTCTTGTAAACCTCACAAACCTTAGGAACAACCAAGCATGACAATGATTAGGGTTTTGATTAGTCCCCCCACTTAGTTTTACCTTTGTGTCTCATTGAGTCTTCTCTTCTCACCTCATAATCAGGGACTAAACCCTAAAGGCTTTAAGGCTTTGTGATTAAGCTTATGCCTGCATCCTTCTATTAGGATGGAGTGTATAACTTTAATCCTAAGTGTTAAACCCTTAATGTGTTTAAATCTCTTAGTCAATTCACTTAATAATCATCAAGACATCACACTTGTAACTTGGGCCTTGCATTAGGGTTCTAATTCTTCCTTAATTGGTTAAGAAGGACTAACCCTAGTGTTAATGGACAAGTCCCCCTCAAGTTGTCTTACAAACCTCAAAAATCACTTCATCATCATATCATTAAATAAAATCCACTTAAATCAAAGGCTTGTTTTGTCATGAGTTTAATCCCTAATCATGGATTAAGTTGAGGAGCCTTCCTCAGCTTAAACATTCTCATCTATTATCCTTCTATTAGGATGGTGTAATGAGTCTGTTTAATCCCTGATTATGGCTTAATCCCATTACTTAACACTAAACAAAAACACCAAAAACATCTAATTAATCACAAATAGGTTAATGATCTTAATCCTACACCATGGTGATTAAGTGTGAGAAGCTGACTTCACACTTAAGGCATTCTCATTACCCCTAATCAGAGGGAAGATGTGATGAGTTTACTAAAACCCATTGGTTTAGGCTTAAGCTCATTATCTTATGACAAACCCCAAAAAGCAATAAAAGATTGAAAACACAAAAAACAAACAATAAACGTCTCCTCCGGGATTCTTTTCTCATCTCATTCACTCATAAGCGAGAACTTGCTTCTTCCGTCTAATGCAAGACAGTTTGCATCTGTGTCAGACAGATCATACACTTGAGCATTGACCAGCAAGCAGTTCACAAGTCAATTCATCTTTCAGTCTCTTTGGGTCGAACTACGGTGTTCTGACTTCCTCATTGCACGAGAGGATACGTAGGCATAACTTAACAGTTATCGAACAAAAGTCTCTGTATATTCCCCCTCCTTCTAGCCTTATTCTTTAGCCTCATTATCATGAGCATTTCATCTTTGTTCCTACACTGACACTGTACACATTACACTTCACTCTCTTTCACACTGACACCTGTACATCTTTTTCCAGCTCTTTTATACACAAATTGCACTGACACTACCCCTTTAAAACACAAATCTTTTAAGCGTGGATCCCGTCGAGTACGACGGACAATCTGGGTGATAATACCTTCCCAGGTTGTAACCAACCCCCTTTCTCAGTCTCTCTGGTTCGCAACCGTCTTATCCATATCTTTCTAGGTCTATGCAGCATTGCCTTTCCTCCGGGATAAAAATGCCTAGCTGGCGACTCTTTTCATTTCCTGTGAGTTCACTCCTGTGTGTTCTCACATCCTCCCTTCGCCGACCGTTCGCGTCTGTACCTTTATCTGGGCCATTTCCCATTTATCGGGAGCGACAATACTAGAACAGTATCTTTACCAAATGATGCAAGATTTTCTAGATCATGCGAAGCAGTTCCTTATATTTAAGGATCTTCAATGATACTAGAACAATATCTCCATCACAATATGAGACTCTCTACTCCAGGCAAAGCAGTACCTTAACAATAAAGGCTCTTTGGGATACTTAGAGCAGTATCTCTACCGAATGGTACAAGACTTTCTAGGTCATGTGAAGCAGTTCCCTATGTTCAAGGATCTTCAGTGATACTTAGAACAGTATCTCTACCATAACATGAGATTCTTCGGATCTTGCGAAGCAGTACCTTCTGATCAAGGTTCTTCGGAGGATTCCAAAGCAGTATCTCGTTCAAACTTTCAGGATACTCTTTGCTTGGAGAGCAATGAAAACGGTGGACAACATCACTGTCCACTATAAAGTTGAAGAACGATTTGCTGGGAAAAATAAATCCGCAAGCGTATGCGGAATATCTGCTCCTTTCAGAAGAATACCATCAACTTTGGGAGAGGAAGATCCTGGATGCATGTCCTGGATCCTGCCATGCTATTCCGCTATGCCCTCGTACATTGCATGATGCACGATGATTCTTATGAAAATGAAATTACAAATGATTCTTATGCAAATGCTTTGTTATATGCTAATGATTAATATGATTGTGTTTGATGACATTCTTGTTTTTGGACAAGAATGCTATGCATGCCATGCTTGTGACAATGCAAATGGTTGCGTACGTTGGAAATAAGTTTTGATAATTGCCAAGAGTATTGGGCTTTAGGAGGTGTGTGCCAAACATGGTTGGGCTTTTGGCTTTCTGGTAGTTGCCATATTAGTGGGCTTTGGGATTTATGAGGGTTCCAATAGAATTGGGCTTTAGCTTTTTAATAGTTGCCAATAAAATTGGACTTTAGGTTTCATGAAAGATGCCAACATGGTGGACTTTAAGCCTTTTGGTGGTTGCCAATGAATATTGGACTTCCAAAGGTTTTGGAGGACATTAGTTTTTCCAACACTTGGTACATGAGACCCTGATAAAGTTGTGAGCCACAAAGAGAAAGGCATGAGTGCCCCTGTTAAAGTTTCGACTGTGGTTTAATATTCGTCAATAGGATATGTCGTCTGCGCGGGCACGATCACCATGACTGGCAATGATATTAGCTAACGGGAGAACTGTCACGTTCCTCTTATCATCCAAAAAGATAATCGCACTACTTTTCGAACATTTGTTTATTATTTTTTTCCAAAATTTTAAAACAGAGTTTATCAATAATGAACATTTTGCAAACAAACAGATAAAATAAAATGATTGAGCATAATTTTGATGAGAAATTTCTCTTTTTATTGCCAAAACCCGCAAAAGGGTATAAATGTACATACAGATGCGATTCCTTAATGAGGTAATTGCTGTGCAAGAAAAGTACAACGACAATGACAATAAATGAAGTTCCATTGAATTTCGACATTGCTATGGCCCCTATATCTCTAAAAACCTCATCAGTTAAACTTTGTAGGAAGACGATTGGATGGATCATTTTCTTTCGTAGTTCCCCTGGATCAACTGAATGTACAGAACATAATATTTTGCCTTGGAATTAGTCCCTAACTTTTTCCTGGATCGCCCTTTCGGGTTTTCAATCCACCGGGACGCCCTTTTTTGACTGAGCCGCCCTTTCGGGTTTTCAACTCAGCGGGCTAAATTTTTATTTTTATCCCTAATTTTTGCCTGGACCGCCCTTTCGGGTTTTCAGTCCACCGGGATAGCCTATTTTTGCCTAAGTCGCCTTTTCAGGTTTTCGACTTAGCGGCTTTTATTCCAATTTTTTTAGGCATAATATCTTTTGACTGCATCTGCATTCACGGGGGTAGAAAGTTCTTCACCGTCCATTCTTGCAAGACTCAAGGCACCTCCGGAGAAAGCTCTCACCACCACAAACGGTCCTTCATAATTAGGCGCCCACTTGCCCCTGGGCTCTCTGTGCATGGTAGTGATTCGTTTGAGCACCAAATCACATTCCTGGTAAGTCTGAGGACGTACTTTCTTGTCAAAAGCTTTCTTCATACGTCTCTGGTAAAGTTGTCCATGACATAGCGCCGTCATACGCTTTTCTTCAATAAGATTAAGCTCATCAAACCTCGTTCGGACCCATTCAGCTTCATCTAATTTGGCTTCCATCAGAACTCTCATCGAAGGAATTTCAACCTCTATCGGGAGGACAGCTTCCATGCCATATACCAAAGAAAAAGGGGTTGCCCCTGTCGAAGTACGTACTGAAGTACGGTAACCGTGCAATGCGAAAGGCAACATCTCATGCCAATCTTTATATGTGATCACCATTTTCTGAATGATCTTCTTGATATTCTTGTTTGCAGCTTCGACAGCTCCATTCATCTTGGGTCTGTATGGTGTTGAATTATGATGCTCAATTTTGAAACTGGTACATAACTCTTCAATTGTCTTGTTATTGAGATTTGACCCGTTGTCGGTAATGATTCGGTGAGGAACTCCGTATCTACATATGATGTTATTCTTCAAGAAGCGAGCAACCACTTGCTTGGTAACATTAGCGTAAGAAGCAGCCTCGACCCATTTTGTGAAGTAATCTATGGCAACTAGTATAAACCTATGCCCATTTGAAGCTTTTGGTTCAATCATCCCGATCATGTCTATTCCCCACATGGAGAAAGGCCATGGTGAAGTCAAGACATTCAACGGAGTAGGAGGTACGTGTACCCTGTCAGCATAAATTTGGCATTTGTGGCATGTTCGAACATGGGAATAACAATCAGTCTCCATTGTTAGCTAGTAGTATCCTGCTCTAAGGATTTTCTTTGCCATTGTATGCCCACTCATATGGGTACCAAACAGTCCTTCATGTGTCTCTTTTATAATTCGCTCGGCCTCCTGTTCATCTACACATCAGAGCAGGATCATGTCATGATTTCTTTTGTACAACACCTCCCCATTCAGAAAGAAATTTGAGGCCAATCTCCTTAGTGTTCTTTTATCCACACTCAAAGCACCTTCCGGGTATTCTTTCTTCTCCAAGTAGCGCTTGATATCATAAAACCAAGGCTTGGCACTTGATTCTTCTTCGGTATTTAGACAATGAGCAGGTTCTTCAAAGCGCTTGAGATCAATGGAAGGCCGATGATTGGGCCAAATCAGCTGGTACATGGACGCCAGAGTTGCCAGAGCGTCAGCCATTTGATTTGCACTACGAGGCACATGAGTGAAGGTAATGTCATCAAACCTGGGGAGTAGCTTCAACACATAATCCCGATATGGAATCAGATGGTCACATCTTACTTCCCAATCTCCTGTAGTTTGATATATCACTAGAGCTGAGTCACCATATACATCGAGTGTTTTAATCCTCAGATCAATGGCTTCCTCTAGTCCCATAATGCATGCTTCATATTCAGCCACATTGTTCGTACACGGAAAACAAAGCTTAGCTGTAAAAGGTATATGGAAATCCTTAGGAGATGTCAGTACTGCCCCAATTCCACAACCTCGATCATTGGCCGCACCATCGAACATGAGAGTCCATCGCTCTCCTGGTTCAGGCCCTTCGTCAGGTCCAGGCTCTTCATTGTCTCTAATCAACATGATGTCCTCGTCTGGAAAGTCGAACTTCAAAGGTTGGTAATCCTCCACAGGCTGGTGAGCAAGATGATCTGCTAGTACGCTGCCTTTGATAGCCTTTTGAGTGACATACTGAATATCGTACTCGGACAAAAGCATTTGTCATCTGGCAATCCTACCAGTGAGAGCTGGTTTCTCAAATATATATTTAAGAGGATCCATCTTAGAAATCAAATATGTTGTATGGGTCAACATGTATTGTCGGAGACGCTTGGCAGCCCACGCCAGAGCACAACAAGTCTTCTCAAGTGCTGAATACCTTGTTTCACAATCGTTGAACTTCTTGCTCAAGTAGTAGATGGCATGCTCCTTCTTGCCAGTCTCATCTTGTTGCCCCAGCACACAACCCATGGATTCGTCAAGAACTGTCATATACATGATGAGAGGTCTTCCAGGAATGGGAGGCACCAAGATTGGTGGTTCTTGCAAATATTCCTTAACTCTATCAAAAGCTGTTTGACATTCATCATCCCATTCAATTGCTTGATATTTTCTTAAAAGCTTGAAGATTGGTTTGCAAGTAGCAGTGAGATGCGAAATAAATCTGGCAATGTAGTTTAACCTTCCAAGGAAACCTCTGACTTCCTTTTCAGTTCTTGGCGCAGGCATACTCTGAATGGCTCTGACTTTGTCAGGATCAACCTCGATCCCCTTCTGGCTCACAATGAATCCTAGCAACTTTCCGGATCGAACCCCAAATGTGCACTTATTCGGATTAAGTCTGAGCTTGAAATCTCTTAATCGTACAAACAATTTTTGCAGATTAACAATGTTTTCTTCCTCTGTTTGGGATTTTGCAATCATATCATCGACGTACACTTCAATCTCTTTATGAATCATATCATGAAAGAGAGTTACCATAGCACGTTGATATGTTGCTCCGACATTTTTGAGTCCGAATGGCATTACTTTGTAGCAAAAAGTTCCCCACGGCGTAATGAACGTGGTCTTCTCCATGTCTTCTGGATCCATTTTGATTTGGTTATATCCGGAGAAGCCGTCCATAAAGGAGAACACAAAAAACTGAGTTGTATTATCCACCAATACATCGATATGAGGTAGTGGGAAATCGTCTTTGGGACTAGCTCTGTTCAAGTCTCGGTAGTCGACACACATGCGGACCTTTCCATCTTTCTTTGGAACGGGCACGATGTTGGCGATCCACTGTGGGTATTTAGCTACTGCTAGAAATCCGGCGTCAAATTGCTTTCTTACTTCCTCCCGAATCTTGAGGGCCATGTCTGGGCGAGTCCTTCTCAACTTCTGCTTGACTGCTGGACATTCTTCTTTGAGTGGCAACTTATGCACGACGATATCCGTATTTAGCCCAGGCATATCCTGGTACGACCATGCGAACATGTCGGCGTACTCGTGGAGGAGCTCTATCAGTTTTGCCTTCACTTCGGTTTGCAAAGAAGCTCCTATCTTTACTTCACGCTTATCCTTCTCTGATCCCAGGTTGATGACTTCAATGTCCTCTTGGTGAGGCTGGATGACCTTCTCTTCTTGCTTGAGTAGTCGGGCTAACTCTTCAGGAAGTTCGCAGTCTTCCTTGCCTTCTTCCTCTGCTTGGTTGATCGGATAATTAAAGTTATACGGGACCATAGCAACGTCATCATCAAGGACTTTGGTGGTGTCTCTGCATGTTTATGATTTATGCATTTATTTTAGAAAGTGATGTGCATTAAAACATTGCCATTTTATTATAAAAGAAAAGAAAAATGAAAGAAAGAGAACAAATATTGAATGCAAACTGCTGATTTATTATATTGATAATCAAAGTTTTAAGACAATGGTGGCCCGACAACATCCCAATATGCCTTGGGCAGGGCATATGGTTTTGACAAAAAGAAGTAGAATTACTTTTTAGGGTAAATAAACTGAGGAATCTCAATAGTTCTCCAGTTCTCTAATTCCTCCCCTGGACTGGCTTGACGAACCCAATTGCAAGTCACTTCATGGTGGTCTTCGTCTGAGATCATTGCAGCATGATCCTCAAAGATGTTTCCAGCGCTCATAAATGTATCACTCACTCGAGGAAATTGACCATTTTCTTCATATGCCGAGATCATTGTTGTACTGGAAGATGGCTGGTAGCCAATGCCATACATGTCTCTCTTGTCTTGCATCTCGACAACTTTGCCCCAGCCCTGCGTGTTCCCGGTCTCCAAGACAGCCAAGGCTTCCTTCAGTGATGTCATTGACATTGATGGCTGTGGGTGCTCAGATTCTCGTTGAACTGCCAACATACTCACTATTTCAAAAGACTGAAACGGTGTCTCGACAGTTTCGCCTTCCACATCAATATATCGAAAAGAGGTCAAATGACTCACTAGGATATCTTCTTCACCTCCAATCACCACAATTCGGGTCTGCATAGGGAATTTTAATTTTTGATGGAGAGTGGATGTAACGGCCCCTGCGTTATGAATCCATGGTCTTCCCAGGAGACAGCTGTACCCTGGATGGATATCCATTACTTGGAAGGTAATGGTGAACAAAGCAGGTCCTATCTTAATCGGGAGATCCACCTCTCCTATGACCGCACGCCTGGAACCATCGAAAGCTTTTACTATCAATGCACTTGGCTTCATCACCACTCCTTGTACAGGCATTCTTTCCAACGTCGTTTTTTGCATCACATTTAGGGAGGAACCAGTATCCACCAACACCCTTGATAGCAACGTGTCTTCACATCTTATGGAAATGTGTAAAGCTTTATTATGATTTTTCTTATCAGCAGTGAGCTCTTCATCATTAAAACCGAGAAAGTTACCAGTGGTAACGCTGGCTATGACGTCATCGAATTGGGCCACAGTGATATCTTTGGTAATGTGGGCCGCACTTAGCACTTTCAGCAAAGAAGATCTATGTGCTTCAGAACTAAGTAGTAAAGCTAACATAGATATTTTGGCGGGAGTTTGGTTCAGCTGATCGACCACCTTGTAGTCGCTTTTCTTGATAATCCTCAAGAACTCTTCTGCTTCTTTCTGAGTGAATGCAGCTTTGGGCGATGACGGTTCTTCTGGTGACCCCTGAGGAATAGGAGTAACAACCGGTGTAGCAATCGTCTTTTACTTTTGATGGGATGACGACTCCATTGGTCTTGGTGCAAACAATCTTCCACTGCGAGTCATACCACTTGGTCCGGCAATGGCTGTGACAACGGGAAATTCAAGATTAATAGGCTGCCTTCTTCGGCCTTGTCTAGCGGTCGTTGGTTCATAACTCCACGGTACAGCTTGTTTATTTTCCCCAGTGTAGGGAGCTGGGTACTCTATAACCATAGGAGTACCATTGTTTGGAGTTTGAGGCGCGTCATAAAACATCTCTGTTGCAGCCACCATTCTTTTCTCCATTCCACGCCTTTCGATCTGTATCAGGCCTTGATTGAGGAGTTTTTTGCAAGCACTCCCTGATATTCTCTTCGGAATGATCAACCCCTTCATCCCTTGCCAGCATCAAACCTGGTTTCTCCAACTGTTCGCCAATCAAAGCCAATGGAGTCTGAACGTCTTCTGCCTTTAAAATTAACTCACAATCATCCTCTTCTTCCACGGCATTAACATTTTCTCCCCCGTGAGGTGGTAATTGATGGGCTAAAGACGTGTCTAATTATGTGTCTAGCGGTATCTTAACTGCAAGTGCACAGCCTATCGAAGTAATATTTAAGATTATCGATCCACAGGGATTCTATGGTTACTTAGTGCTAGATGAACTTCTAGTTTAGCTAAGGCGAATGGTTGTCACGATTTTTTTGTTGATTTTAAAATATTAAAGGCGGAATTAAATTTAAGTTTTAATAAAATAATACTAAGGCGGTCGGTATGTAATTATACTAACTTAGGTGGGTCAATCTAACCTAGGCTTATAAAGGTATTTACTTAATCTATTCGGTAGAGGTTACCAGTTTAAATACCCTCAACTCACACTCTCGTGGTCTTATCTCAGATCTTACCCCTAAAGCCCTATGCCTGCTCTCGCTAGCCCATAAGTGTTTAGAGATAATTTTTGGAAACTTAGTAATTCTAATTTATTTTAAAGCGCTCTCGCTGTGTTTAATTTAAATGCCTAACTTTAGCTATCTGGTTAAAAATCTCACACTCTCGTGGTCTTGACCTAACCTAATACTCTTTTCTTACTCTCGTAACGAAAAGGTCGATTTTAATTAAAAAGTATCAGCCAGAATGTTAAGTTATTAATTATTTTAAGCCTATGATTAAATTTTACCGATTAAGTTTGTTTTAACTACATACCGCCCTAAGGTAATTAGCTACTCATTGATGTTGAACCAGACAGAGACAGAAAAACAAATAATAAAATACTCATGGCAGAAAAATAAATAAACATTATAAATATTAAAATTGCAATATAATAAAAAACCTGGTTAACAAATATTATAGCAGACTCCTTCTTCCACAGACCGGAAAGCTTGGAGTTGGCGGAAATCGAAAATAAACGAATGCTGAAGGTTTAGAAACAAATAAATGTATAACAATTTCCTGATGTTGGAAATTGTTATATGTTGGGTTTGGATACAATAAGAAAGAAAACTGAAAAATAATGCAGAAATAGAAACAGGGTCGTAAAACAATTCGGCAGAGCTTCCGCAGAAAATCGAATAATAAATGCTCTGTACTTTCTTCATAAAACTTGTGCTATTTATAGAATCCTTAATGGGCTGAAAATTGGACTTTGTTGCATTGGGCCTTGCTGAAGTGGTGGAGGGAATGTAGGAACGTGGCAAAAAAGTAGGAGAAAAGTTCTTCACGTAATTCCTTGACGTGGTCTCAGTCAATAACCTATTTTTACCCTTGTCACGGTCGTGACAAGGTCTTCACGTTCGTGTCCTGTGGTTTTTTAAGTGTCACGGTCGTGACAATGCTCTCACGGTCGTGATGGCTTCTTTTGGGGTGTCACGGTCGTGACACCCTGGTGACGACCGTGACTGCAACAAATTATGCAGTTTTGCAGGCTTCTTCATTTCTTCATCTTTTTATGGTTTCTTTTGTTCCTTTTTCTCTTAATTCATGATTTAGCTCCATATAATGATGTACCTGCAAAATGGTAAGAAAAACTCGAGAAATCGAGTGTTAAAACGGTGATTATGCGATAAAACATCAATGAAGCCTAGCAATATAATCGATACGTTTTCTCGTTATCAAACTTCCCCAAACTTAAACCTTTGCTTGTCCTCAAGCAAATAGTCGGTTGAAAATCGGCGGACAAGTTTTTGTTTACGCATACTCATAACAAATCGTACGAGGGATCGTTTTGTCGGATAATCCGGTACTTTGATAGAACACTACCGATACACTAATGACACAAGCAACAAGCTATGTCGTCGACTTCCCGTTAAACGAAACAATCGGTAATTACTTTACGATTTCACCTAGAGTTTTTCGATCTTATTTCGCCCGGTTTCATTCTAGCGCAATCACATTAAGCCCTTTGCCTTAGCACGCACGTAGTGGAGTAGCCGGTTAGCGACTTTGATCCTTTTTTAAGCACGGGGTCTGGTACACGAGTGCGGTAACCCTACATATATTATCCGATTTGGAGGTTGTGGGGGATCGAGCCGTAGCACGCCCTACCAAGTTCAGAACCAGTACCTCTGAACCAACCCGCAATGGACTCCTTCTTATATTTCTCGTTTCTTGTATGCGACCGTGTACTTTGGTGCAGTTTCTTTTCATTTGCATCGAGATATGAAGGATCATTATTGATTAGGCATCAAACGCTTATATTCATCGGCTCCCCACGTGGTTTGTGTTCAGACGGTGCTGACTGCTAGTATAAACTACTAGGGGTTACTTTTGAACTGAAACTTAAAGTGTACTCGTAATGATAATCGGAATGGAATCGCTTAAGTGAGAAGTCAAAGGTGTCAAGATTGTATTGGTCTTGTTGAATCGTTCTCAGCTTCCTAATTACGATTTCGCAGGCGAGTCGGGTAATGCGAATAATTAAAGATTTTTTCGGTATGGCTAAATAAATGGGGAAAGTTTGAAACTAAAGAAAATAGCACAAAGATTTTCTCGCTTCATTAACTTACGAAAAGAAATACAACGGAATTGAAAATACAACGAAATGGAAAAATGCGAAAAGGGAAAAATGCGGAAATGAAAGGTACCTCTCCCACACTATATCAGACATTGTCCTCAATGTTGTGATATAAATGCGGTAAAAGTACAGTACAAATGACAAAAACGAAAAACAAACATAAGCAAAACTAAAACTATGGCTGCTGAGGACCGCGGGGTCGGCTTCTGGTGCGGGAGCGTCTGGACGGAGTCGCTTCAGGATCAGAACCGGTGCCGGTAGTCGCAGTGATGTCAATGCGTAGGGCTTCTAGCTCGCTGAAAATTTCTCCAAACTTCTCATTAGTAGCTGCCTGGTTTGCTGCAATAGTGCCGAGTAAAGCATCATACTGCTCCTTCTGCCTTCGCTCCAGTGCGGCGTTCATCTGGTTCTGCTGATGAATCGCACGGAGGACGTCCTCAAGAGTGAATTCCTGTGCAGGAGGCTGTCGGGTAGATGTCTCTGGTATATCCTGGACAGGCTCAGCTGCATCCATAGCGTCCTGCATCTCATCCGCTGGAGGATCTGCCTGATCATGGTGAATAGGAGCATGGTCGGCAGCATCTGGTAAAATAAAGAGCCAGTTGGCTCGGCTGGATGGGTCGATGCGGTCGCGGGACGGCAGAATGATATGGTGAAATATGGTGCCATGGACAACAGGGCTATACCTGCCATCCTCTCGCTGCGCAATCAGGTGAGCGGACCTGCAATAACTCTTGGTGAGGAATTCTGCGGCTAGGTAAGGCTGATTTGCGACCAAGTCACCAAGCCCCAACTGAATGGCGAGGGTGGTGACAATGCCGCCTATGAAAAATGGGGTTGATCCTCTATGCGCAATAGCCTGGATGTGATAAAGCATGAATGGGGCAGCGTTGATCGGCTCGTCATTTAGAGCACAATGCAAGAATAGAAGCTCCTTGGAGTTGAGCTTATGGTTACTTTCTCGAGCGAATATGGTGTTGCAAATGACTCGGTGGAAATAGCGGATTGTCGGGTTGTGAATGTGTGTAGCATTGAGGCTTTGGAAGGCTGAGGCACGGGTATTGGTTATGTCGTGCCATAGAGTGAAAGCGGGTTCACTAAAATTATCGGGCACGCGGAGGTGAGCTTCAGTTCCGTGATCGAAGCCTAGCAACTCGGCTATCCTGTTCTGCGAAAGGTTAAACTCCTGGCCATGCAATCTGAATTTTGCGAAACCGGTGAGCTGACTCTGAGAACCGGCAGGAGTGATGTACTGGAATGAGCTAAGGAACTCCAATGTCAGAAGCTCGAATGTGGGCTGAGGCTGACTGCAAAGATCCCACAGACCGACTTTTTGAAGCAGGCTCGTGACACTGGCAAGCATTCCGAGTTCCCTCAAACAGACAGTGTCGATATAACGTGTAGGTTGCACACCGCGGTTCTGGAATCGGATAAATCTTTCTCTCTGGGTTTCTCCAGCATCACCTTCTCTAAATTGAATGGTATCCATTGCATGCAAGAGGTAGAGTGAAAGATGGAGATTTTTGATGTTTGTGAAAAAATGATAAAATGAAAGAAATAATGATTCGGAATAAATAATGGAGAGTGAGAATGTGATAGGTGTGGTGATAATGGGGGGTTAATGAGTTTAAAGTTGGTAATGGGGGGGTTACGGAAGTTATGGAGAAAATGGGTGGTTTTTGGAAGTTATGGAGGAAGAAGAAGAAGAGGTCACGAAGAGAAACAGTTCTGTTTCTCACGAATCCTGTAATAGGGGTTGTCACGGTCGTGACAGGGGTGCGACGGTCGTGACACGCTAAATGAGCACGTCACGATTGTTAGGGGGTGTGACGACCGTGAGGGCTTGCTTCGTTGAATAATTTCCAGAAAACACTATCTCAATTATTTCACATACTTTATAATAATGTATTTTCTTCACTTATCACTCATATTAAATTATAAACACCATATAATAAATAATTTCAACATAGTACTTTACTAACTTGCATGGCATGAGAGATTGTATATAATATGAATAAATGCAAGCATAATAGTACATAGAATGAAAAATATATAAATTGATTAAAATGGAGAAATTTTGGAATTATAAGTGCATTGCATAAGGTTATTGAAAATGAAATTACATTAATGAAAATAGGTACGAAATTGTTTGCGAAAAATAAATCTAACTAGAAAAGAAAACAATGAGAAAAATAAACTAAATCACTTATAGCATTTACAAAAGCGTTTCTTCAAGTCTTCGATGGCGGAGTTCAAGTGATAGAATTGTTCGCAGGTTATGTCAGTCAAACCTATAATGTCCAATCGCATACTCTTAATGTCTTCTTTAAATAAATTTATATCAGTTTGGTAAGCATCAAGAGTGTTCATGATGTTCTGTAAGTTGTTAGCATAATCTCCTTGATTCACTTCAGGGGTTTCAATTACTTCGTCAGTGTGGTCAATGTCATGGTAACCAGGAGGTGTCTCAGGGTCAGTTTTGACATCGGTCATTGTATCATCTTTTATCTTGTAAGACTGAGGTGTTTCAGGAGTGGATGGATAATCAGGTGGGGTTAACTCATAAAGCCAGTTATCCTTATTGTGAACACTTACTCTAGCATGGTTTGGCAATGTGAACAGGGTTACTACCTCATTCCGGATTAGGTACTCAAAAGGTGGATGTCCTAAATTCCTTATGATATGTCTATTAAAGCAGAAGTTAAGATTCATAGGATGGATGTTACCTAAACGGTTGCACCTGTGCAATTGGTACCTAAGTCCTAAAGCATCAGCAATCATGGTTACAAGACCTCCTATTAATATAGGTAATTCAGGTTCTTCTTGGATACGGGTGAAGGTTTGCATCATGAAAGGTACACCATTAACAGGTTGTCCATTAGTGAAACATGACATAATAAATATCTCATCTTTAGAAACTCCGGTAATGTTTTCTTCTTTTCCAAAGAAAGTGTGGGCAAGGATTTTATGGAAGTAACGGAGAGCAGGGTTATGGATCTCATCATTATTCATGCTATTTGGTTCAGGGTGGTAGTTTCCGGTTAAAGTTCCCCAAAAGAAAACTAGCTCAATATCCATCAATTCTACCTGTGTGGTAGTAAAAGCAAATGGTCCACTAGGGAATCCTAATAAGTCAGCTAGTTCTTTATGGTTAAAGTCATATTCTATTCCAAATAGGCGGAAACTAATAAATCCTTTCCTGAATCCAAAACCGCGCTCAGGTAGGTAAACTAAGGAGCTAAGGAACTCAAGGGTGAGCTCGCGGTAAGTCACAAACTTATGTTGGATCAATGCACTCTCCCATCCGAGTCGGTTAAACAAGTACATGATGCTATCATGTATACCTAGGGTTTCCATAGTCTGATCATCCGGGTACAGGGTCAAATCCATTTGCCTCTGTGATAACTCTTCAAACTTCATTCTTTGGTTCCTACCTCTAAATTTGGTTTCCATATGGTTTATGGGTTGGTTAGCCATGGTCAGTGCAAATATGGAGGAAACAAATCAGGGGAAGAAGGAAAGTGGAAAAGACTATTAGAAAATCTGTAAAAAGTGATTTAAGATAAAAATAAGAAAATGAAATGCATAATTTAATGGCAATAATAGTAATATAAAATAAAACTATAAAATGACAAAACAATTAAACAAATAGTAAAACGATAAATAACAATATGCTAAAAAGAATAGTTTAAATAATTAAATGAGTAAATGGGTTGCCTCCCACTAAGCGTTGTTTTTATCGTCAAAAGCCTGACGTAATGCTTAGGTTTAGATTAATCAGGGGAATCAGTGGACAACTCTAAAAGCCTTAGATTATTTGCATAATCTTTATTTTCAACTTTATGATAATGTTTTAAACGTTGTCCGTTTACTATGAATGGTTCACTATTCCTACCCTTAATTTCTATTGCTCCACTCGGGAATACTTTAGTTATTTCAAAGGGTCCTGACCATCTAGATTTTAATTTTCCAGGAAAGAGCCTAAGTCTTGAATTAAAAAGGAGTACAACGTCTCCCACACTAAATTCTTTCCTAGATAGGCGTTTATCATGCCATCGCTTTGTTCTTTCTTTATATATCTTAGCATTCTCATAAGCATCTAGCCTTAATTCTTCTAATTCATTAATGTCTAGGATTCGTTTTTCTCCTGCAGCATTATAGTTTATATTGAGAGTTCTAATTGCCCAATAAGCTTTGTGTTCTAGTTCTACTGGGAGGTGACAAGATTTTCCATAAACTAGTTTGAAAGGTGTAGTACCTATGGGTGTCTTGTAAGCGGTCCTATAAGCCCATAAAGCTTCATTAAGTTTAGATGACCAATCTTTCCGAGATATGGCGACAGTCTTTTCTAAGATTTGTTTAATTTCTCTATTTGAGACTTCGACTTGTCCACTTGTTTGTGGGTGATATGGTGTTGCCACACGGTGTCTTACTCCATACTTAGATAGTAATTTGTCAAAGATTTTTGAAATGAAGTGCGAGCCACCGTCACTTATGACGAGTCTAGGCACACCAAATCTGGGAAAGATTATATTTTTGAAAAGCTTTATTACTACTCGTGTATCGTTTGTAGGAGAAGCTATAGCTTCAATCCATTTCGAAACATAATCAACAGCTACGAGTATGTAATTATTACCGAAAGATGATGGGAATGGTCCCATGAAATCTATTCCCCAGACGTCAAAGATTTCTACTTCTAAAATTCCTTTTTGAGGCATTTCATCTCTTCTTGAAATATTGCCAGTGCGTTGACACCGATCGCAATTTATAACAGCGATGTGGACATCCTTCCATAGATTAGGCCAGAATAGGCCGGCTTGCAAGATTTTTGCACAAGTCTTGGAAGTGCTTGCATGTCCACCATACGGAGATGAATGGCATTGAGCAATGACATCTTCTATTTCTTCTTCGGGAATACATCGACGAAAGATTTCATCGGGTCCTCTCTTGAACAATAATGGTTCATCCCAGTAATAATGTTTCAAATTGTGAAAGAATTTCTTTTTCTGCTGATAGGTTAAATCAGGTGGAAGAGCTCCTGCGGCTAGGTAGTTGACAATGTCAACATACCATGGCAGTCCTACAGTTGTCTGGATTGTTTCCACGGGTTGTGGTTCATTTATGTCTAACTGAACTAGGTCGCTTCCTATTTGTGCTATCAGCTGTTCATACGGAAAATCATCGTTAATCGGCACTTGTTCAGGTTTAATACCTTCTATTCTAGATAAATGGTCCGCTACGACGTTCTCAGTACCTTTCTTATCTTTTATTTCGAGATCAAACTCTTGTAAGAGTAAAATCCATCTCAAGAGTCTTGGTTTAGCATCTTTCTTAGTTAATAAATATCGGATAGCAGCATGGTCTGTGTAAATGATTATTTTCGCTCCTACTAGGTAAGAACGGAATTTGTCAAGCGCAAAGACAACTGCTAATAATTCTTTTTCAGTAGTGGCGTAGTTCATCTGGGCAGAATCTAAGGTTCTACTGGTATAGTAAATCGCATGAAGTTTCTTTTCCTTCCTCTGGCCTAGAACTGCGCCTACAGCATAGTCACTCGCATCGCACATGATTTCAAAAGGTAATCTCCAGTCAGGGGGTTGCATGATTGGTGCGGTGATGAGGGCTGTTTTTAGAGTTTCGAATGCTTTAAGACAATCTTCATTGAATATGAACTCAGCGTCTTTCATTAATAAACCAGTAAGAGGTTTAGTGATTTTCGAGAAATCTTTGATGAATCGTCGGTAGAAACCGGCGTGTCCTAAAAAACTTCGTATTTCTCGAACGGTTTTAGGGGGTTGAAGATCTTTTATGACTTCAATCTTAGCTTTATCAACTTCAATTCCCTTGTCGGATATTACGTGACCTAATACGATTCCTTCTTTAACCATAAAATGACATTTCTCCCAGTTAAGCACGAGGTTTACTTTTACACATCTTTCTAACACCATTTCTAAGTTTGATAAGCATCCTTCAAAACTTTGCCCGCATACAGAGAAGTCGTCCATGAACACTTCCATGATGTTGTCTATAAAATCTGCGAAGATTGACATCATACATCTTTGAAAGGTTGCAGGAGCGTTGCATAATCCAAAGGGCATTCGTCTATAAGCGAACGTTCCATATGGGCATGTGAATGTAGTCTTCTCTTGATCATCTGGATGGATAGGGATTTGGAAAAATCCTGAGTAACCGTCAAGATAACAGAAGTAAGAATGCTTGGCTAATCGTTCTAACATTTGATCTATAAAGGGTAGTGGGAAATGATCTTTTCGAGTGGCTTTGTTTAGTTTACGATAATCTATGCATACTCTATGTCCCGTCACTACTCTTTGCGATATCGATTCGCCTTGAGCGTTTTTCACAACAGTGATACCTCCTTTCTTTGGCACTACATGTATTGGACTAACCCATTCACTATCAGAGATTGGATATATTATTCCGGCATCTAGTAGTTTCTTAACTTCTTCTTTTACTACAGTGCTAAGGATTGGGTTAATTCTTCTTTGAGATTCTCTGGAGGTTCTGCAATCTTCTTCTAGCAGAATACGATGCATACAGACTGAAGGGCATATTCCTTTGAGATCAGATATGTTATATCCTAATGTAGTTGGATATTTCTTCAAGACATCTAAAAGTTTCTTTGTTTCTATGGTTCCTAAACTGGAATTTATTATAACTGGTCTTTTACATTCAATGTCTAAGAATTCGTACCTTAGGTTATGAGGTAAAGTTTTTAATCCTAATGTAGGTTTATCTTTACTTGGCATGGGATCCGGTGTAAGTGCTAAACTTTCGCTTAGACTATCATCCTGATATGGTTTACGCCAATTATCATCTTCGAAAATCGGAGGGATTTGAATTTTCATTATTTCAGAATAGGTAGTCTCTTTCAGTTCCATCTCTCTTACACATTCGTCAATTACGTCCAATAGATAGCATGTATCCTCTATAGCTGGTGATTGTAAGAATTGTGTTAAAATAAATTCAACTTTCTCTTCACCTACTTCAAAGGTCAGCTTTCCTCTTTTTACGTCTATTATAGCTCCGGCGGTAGCTAAGAATGGTCTTCCTAGTATGATAGGTGTAGTGGGGTCTTCAGAGATGTCCATGATTATAAAATCAGTAGGGATGTAAAATTGTCCTATACGTACTGGGACGTTTTCTAGTATGCCTACAGGATATTTAACAGAGCGATCGGCTAGTTGAACAGACATTTTAGTTGGTCTTAGGTCTCCCATGTCTAGCCTTTTGCAAATCGTTAAGGGCATAACACTGATATTGGCTCCTAAATCGCATAGAGCTTTGTCAATGACGAATTTTCCTATTACACAGGGTATAGAGAAACTTCCTGGATCTTTTAGCTTAGGAGGCATATTATTCTGAATTATGGCGCTACACTCGGCAGTAAGTGTAACTGTTCCTTTATCCTCTATCTTTTTCTTATTGGATAAGATTTCTTTTAAAAACTTAGCATACGAGGGTATTTGGGTGATAGCTTCTGTAAACGGAATAGTAATATTCAACTGTTTCAGAAGTGCAACAAATTTCTTAAATTGACCCGTCGTCTTGGAATTTGTTAATCTTTGAGGGTACGGAATTGGTGGTTTATAGGGTGGTGGAGGCACATAAGGTTGTTCTTTCTCCACTACCTCTTGATTATCATCTTCCTTTTCTTCTGGATCATCCACCACTTCAGTCGATTTATCCGGTTTTTGGTACATGGCTGGATTGTCAAGTCTTGGATTGGTAGGTCCGTCAAGTTCCTTGCCACTTCTTAATATTACGGCATTAGCATGTCCTTTCGGATTAGGTTGAGGTTGTCCAGGGAATACTCCAGCTGGTGCAGCAGTAGGTGCTTGTTGTTGAGCTACTTGTGAAATCTTAGTTTCAAGCATTTTGTTATGTGTAGCTAATGCATCTACTTTGCTCACTAATTGTTTAATCTGCTCACTAGTGTGAATGTTTTGGTTTAAGAAGTCCTTGTTTGTTTGAGATTGGTTAGCTATAAATTTCTCCATCATCAACTCAAGGTTCGATTTTCTAGGGACATTAGGAGCAATCTTTTGATATCCTGGTGATGTAGCTGGTGCTTGACCTGGTGCGTATAAAGCATTATTATTCTTATAGGAGAAGTTCGGATGATTCTTCCAACCTGGGTTGTATGTGTTTGAGTAAGGGTTTCCTTGAGCATAATTCACTTGATCAGTGGGAGTTCCTGTCAATAGTTGACAATCAGAAACTTCGTGTCCTGGGACTCCACATAACTCACAGTTAGGTGTTACTGCAGCCACGGTGGCTGTTGGTGTTATGGCCAAGTTATCTATCTTTTGGCTTAGTTGGCCAAACTTCGCATTGACTTGGTCCATACTACTCACTTCGTACATACCTCCTTTTGTTGGTTTCTCAGTTGCGACTCTCTCGCTTCCCCAAAGGTAATGGTTTTGAGCCATACTTTCGATAAGTGCATAAGCATCATTATATTCTTTATCCATCAATGCACCGCCCGCGGCAGCGTCAATTGTCATTCTTGTATTGTACAAGAGTCCATTATAGAAGGTATGGATGACCATCCATTCTATTAATCCGTGATGTGGACAAAGTCTCAGCAGATCCTTGTAGCGTTCCCAAGCTTCGAATAATGATTCGCTTTCCCTTTGCTTAAATCCGTTGATCTGATCTCTCAGCATAGCTGTCTTGCTAGGTGGAAAATATCTGTTCAAGAAAACTCTCTTAAGTTCCTCCCACGTAGTTACTGAGTTTGAAGGCAGAGATTGAAGCCAGGCTCTTGCTCTGTCTCGAAGTGAAAAAGGAAATAAACGTAGTCTAATAGCTTCTTGGGTAACTCCATTGGCTTTTACGGTATCTGCATATTGCACAAAGATCGAAAGATGAAGATTCGGATCCTCGGTAGGATTTCCGGCGAATTGATTTTGTTGCACGGCTGATATCAACGAAGGTTTTAGTTCGAAATCATTTCGGTTGATAGCCAGTGCTGCAATGCTTGAATGCGGTTCAGCTTGCGAAGGACTGGCTTAATACTTGAGTGGGTGATTCTGTTCTTCAGCCATCTCTGCGTCCTTTGATGTTACGACTGGTTTAAGCGGATCTAATTGAAGATCTGGAATATTGTAACTTTGTTCGTAATCGAATATACGTCTTCTTACATGTAAGAAGCGTTCCGATTCAGGGATTAGAGGTTGCAAGTCTTCGCTTTTAGAGCGAGTACTTGGCATACACTCGGAGATTAAATTAAATTAAATAGTTGATACCTTAGTCTAGACAATGCTACCTAAATGCATTAGTAACTAAATTAAGGAATCCCCGGCAACGGCGCCAAAAACTTGATGGGCTAAAGACGTGTCTAATTATGTGTCTAGCGGTATCTTAACTGCAAGTGCACAGCCTATCGAAGTAATATTTAAGATTATCGATCCACAGGGATTCTATGGTTACTTAGTGCTAGATGAACTTCTAGTTTAGCTAAGGCGAATGGTTGTCACGGTTTTTTTGTTGATTTTAAAATATTAAAGGCGGAATTAAATTTAAGTGTTAATAAAATAATACTAAGGCGGTCGATATGTAATTATACTAACTTAGGTGGGTCAATCTAACCTAGGCTTATAAAGGTATTTACTTAATCTATTCGGTAGAGGTTACCAGTTTAAATACCCTCAACTCACACTCTCGTGGTCTTATCTCAGATCTTACCCCTAAAGCCCTATGCCTGCTCTCGCTAGCCCATAAGTGTTTAGAGATAATTTTTGGAAACTTAGTAATTCTAATTTATTTTAAAGCGCTCTCGCTGTGTTTAATTTAAATGCCTAACTTTAGCTATCTGGTTAAAAATCTCACACTCTCGTGGTCTTGACCTAACCTAATACTCTTTTCTTACTCTCGTAACGAAAAGGTCGATTTTAATTAAAAAGTATCAGCCAGAATGTTAAGTTATTAATTATTTTAAGCCTATGATTAAATTTTACCGATTAAGTTTGTTTTAACTACATACCGCCCTAAGGTAATTAGCTACTCATTGATGTTGAACCAGACAGAGACAGAAAAACAAATAATAAAATACTCATGGCAGAAAAATAAATAAACATTATAAATATTAAAATTGCAATATAATAAAAAACCTGGTTAACAAATATTATAGCAGACTCCTTCTTCCACAAACCGGAAAGCTTGGAGTTGGCGGAAATCGAAAATAAACGAATGCTGAAGGTTTAGAAACAAATAAATGTATAACAATTTCCTGATGTTGGAAATTGTTATATGTTGGGTTTGGATACAATAAGAAAGAAAACTGAAAAATAATGCAGAAATAGAAACAGGGTCGTAAAACAATTCGGCAGAGCTTCCGCAGAAAATCGAATAATAAATGCTCTGTACTTTCTTCATAAAACTTGTGCTATTTATAGAATCCTTAATGGGCTGAAAATTGGACTTTGTTGCATTGGGCCTTGCTGAAGTGGTGGAGGGAATGTAGGAACGTGGCAAAAAAGTAGGAGAAAAGTTCTTCACGTAATGCCTTGACGTGGTCTCAGTCAATAACCTATTTTTACCCTTGTCACGGTCGTGACAAGGTCTTCACGTTCGTGTCCTGTGGTTTTTTAAGTGTCACGGTCGTGACAATGCTCTCACGGTCGTGATGGCTTCTTTTGGGGTGTCACGGTCGTGACACCCTGGTGACGACCGTGACTGCAACAAATTATGCAGTTTTGCAGGCTTCTTCATTTCTTCATCTTTTTATGGTTGCTTTTGTTCCTTTTTCTCTTAATTCATGATTTAGCTCCATATAATGATGTACCTGCAAAATGGTAAGAAAAACTCGAGAAATCGAGTGTTAAAACGGTGATTATGCGATAAAACGTCAATGAAGCCTAGCAATATAATCGATACGTTTTCTCGTTATCAGTAATGGGTTGTTTTTGACATTCGGACCTCTTGGAGTAAATGTTAGATCCTTCGACTCCACCAAATCCTGCACATGATTTTGAAATGCATAGCATTTGTCAATAGTGTGCCCCGGCGCGCCTTTGTGAAATTCACAAGTGGCATTGGCATCGTAATTTGGGGGATACGGGAAAGTGGCTGGCCTTAGATCCCTCAGAATCAGTTGCCCGCGTTGGTTTAACTGATTAAACATATCCCTGTAAGGCATGGGGACTGGATCGATTTGCCTTCTTGGCCTAGGCTGCCTTTGCGCCGGACCAGTTCGTCTATATTGTTGATTGGGCTGCTGTGTAGGAGCCTGCTGATATTGTTGTTGTTGTGGAGCATGTGGTTGATACGGAGCTGGCGCAACATTAGCTACATGCCCATAAGGCATGTTATACGGTAAGTTAGCCCTTCCTCTCATAATAGCGTTGGCCTCTCCTTCCCTTTTCTTTTGGAAATTAGAAAAAGGTTTCTTGCCAGTATTTGCAGGAGTAGCTGCTCCTTTGCCTTTTTTCAACTGGCTCTCGATTCTTTCCCCTACGGACACGATTTCAGAGAAACTAGGAAAACTAGCTCCCATCATTCTGTCCATATACTTGTCCTCCAGCGTATTTAGGAACATGTCTGTTAACTCTTTAGGAAGCAATGGCGGCTGGACCCGTGCAGCGAGTCCTCTCCACCGTTGCGCGTATTCTTTGAACGATTCATTGCTACGTTGTGTCATGTCTTGCAATTGAGTACTATTAGGTGCAAGATCAACATTGTATTGATAATGTTCAAGGAATGCACGGGAGAGGTCATTCCACGTTTTGATTCGGCCTCTTTCCAGCTGGACGTACCACTCCAAAGATGCCCCGGACAGGCTGTCCTGGAAGCAATGAATCAGGAGCTGGTTGTTCCTAGCATACAGAGCCATCTTTCTGCAGTAAGCCCTAAGATGAGTGTGAGGACAACTATTCCCTTTATATTTATCGGGAAAGTCCGGAGCCTTGAACTTATGCGGGATTACTAGTCCTGGAACCAGACACATTTCCTCAGCATCTATACCTGGAATGGTGTTGATATCCATCGCCTTAAGCTTTTCCTCCATTAAGCGCAATCTTTCTGCTACTGGATCCAGAAGAGTTTCGGTGCGGTGAACCGGTGGATCCGCATAAAAGACATCAGACTGTTCCTCCATGTCTTTAAACGACCCATGGTGAACAGCTAAAGACGGTACATTGGGTGGATTCACCCCAGCAAGAACGAAGTTATCTTTGGCCGTCCCCGAAGTACCGGCTTGCCTAGTGAGTTTCTCAGCTTCCTCTTCCCTCTTAGCCATAGTGATGACCTCGAGGATTTGGTCCAGCTTTCCCTTGAGTGAGTCAATATCAGCTCTCATGGCGTTCTGCTCTTCTTGAATTTTCTCCAACGTCATTTTGTAAATTTTTCTGGTCTCGTACCTTCGTCGGAAAATCCGGAAAGTCAGCTTTTATGGAGAGGGAAGGTAAAGTGTATGCGTTTGTGTTTTTGTTGGGTTGTAAAGATGAGCGTATGAATGCATATGTTTGACTACAAAGCTCTCAGTTATCTTATCGATTTATTATCAGAGATATTTAACGTATTTATCATTGCAAATAAGACAAGATTTAAAATCCAAAAGCAACAATTTTCATTCATCTAAATCAAACAAGTACATTAGAGATTCCACGAGTTTTCATATTACAACGCAAAAGATAACAACAACTTTCTTGAACATAAACTATGGTGCAACCCTGAAAACGACCCCTTGAGCTTTGCGGACTGCTACTAGATTTGTGGTGAGCTCCTTGATGGTTCTCTTGCAGACTTTCACACACCTGTAGACTTCTTCAGGCGTGTTTTCTGGGCACATGACACGATCTGCATCTTCAAGCTTCTCAGGGAGGTCTTGACTTGCCAGGTTCAACATGCTAGCCAGGTTTACAAACTTCTGCTTCCACTCTTCGTACAAACCTTGGAGATTTGCAATTACCACATCTCTTCCACCTATGGCTTCTTCAGCATCTTGACACTTGTTCATCCACCGGATGCAAGTATCCTCCAGGTCTATATAAGCTTTCTGAGATCTCAGGTAATCAATTTGTTCCACAGCTTGCTCATGTTGAAATTTCTCACGGTCGTACTTTCGCTGACAACTGTCCTTTTCCAACTTTTCTACTGCTAGCTTGTCCTCTTCTCTCTTGAGAGAATCCTCTAAGCTCTTGATCTTTGCTTCTAAAGTGATTCTATCATCCTTCTTGTTCTTAAGACACACCTCTATGTCCTTCTATAAATTGATAATTCGAACTTCAGCCCTTCTTAATTGGTCGTTACGATGATCCAGATCTATGCTGGCTCCATAAAGAGCACCCAGGCATTTTTCTCTCTTATCCTCTTCTATTCTGCATCTTTTGTTACTGCTTTCCACTCTTTCCGTCATCTTTTTACTTTTCTCCTCCCATACTTCTTGTTTTCCTTTGGTTCGAAGGAGTTCGATCCGCATGCGTTCGTTCTCCAATTCTAAACCTTTGATCCTTTCGTTGAGCTCATCTATGTCTTCAGGTAGCAATGGTGTTTTCTCAGGAAGGGGTGGGAAAGCTATTGGATCGAGGAAGAATGGAATCTTAACGATGTGAGCTCTTTCTTTTACCCACAAGACATAAGGTTCCTTCACAGCGATATTCTTGCGGACACTAGGATCACTTGTAACGATCTTCTTCCAAGCCGCCTTGAATTTCTTCAACTCTTCTTTAGATGGGTTATCAACAACAAATGGTACCAAATGCCTTTCTTCCGGAGGAGCCTCCATAGGGAGCCCAAGTTGTCTCTTAAGCAACACCGGGTTGTAATTTATGCAACCATGATTTCCTATCAGAGGGACATTAAGGAAACTTCCACATCTAAGCACAATACCCCCAATCTTCCAATCTCTTGAGTACCATGTGATGTCATTAGCCCTGAGCGAAGCAAATCTGTGAGGCCACGACAAATGCCTAGACACAAAGTAACCCTCCTTAGGCATGTGCATTTTCATCCACATGTGTAGCAACGGAGCGCAGCAAAGGAATACACCTCCTCTCTTTGTATGCCGGGTATGGAAAGTATAATAAAAATATGCCAATAAGAACAGAACTGGATTTCCTGTCATGAAAATCTCTATAGCAGCACGGTCAACAAACTTATCTGACTTTGGGAACAACAAAATTCCATACACAAGAAGAGCTAGGATGGCCCCGCAGGAGGACCAGTTTCCTTTTTCAGCACATTGCCAAGCTTGCTTTTCTAATAACAGTCTCGTGAATCCTTCCTTGTCTGACTTGTTGTCTACTAACAAACTTGCAGGAAGTCCCAACACAGTAGCCAACTTATTCATAGTGACTTCTTCTTCTAGCTTTGGGAACGAATTGCAGTCTCTAATACGAAGGCCCACAAGCAACTCGAATTCTTCCAAAGTAGGAGCAATCTGGAAGTCTGGGAAAGTGAAGCACCGTAGCTGAATGTCGTAATACTGAGCAAGAGCACTAAGAGCATCAATATTTGCTGTCTCGTCCAGTATACTCAGGATTCTTCCGAAGCGAGCCTGAAAGTTGTTGTGTTTGATAGGAGTGATCTTAGCTCTCAAGGCCAGTAGCGAGTCAACCTTTGGTTCCAAGAACTTGAAATTGTAAGTGCTTTTCTTGGAAATTTGATTCATCTTGATTTCTTTGACAAATACTTCAAATCTGCAATAAATATAAGTAACTGAGAGCTATGTATCATTTTCATGAATGAATGTATGCAACAATGAACGGGTAAACCCAAAATGAAATGTTCCAGAAACAACTAGCACGAATGGAAGATACTTTGATCACTCTCCTCACAAGGACCTCACTGGGTGACCTCTACAATTTTAGGGATCCCAAAGTTAATAACTCATATGGATGTTCATTACACACGCCATTAACATGACGGTTAATTGACTCCACCATATGAATTTCGTTTGGGTGAGATCTTCGTATCGAGCCACACAAGAGATAAATCTCCTGGTACCCCATACTACGTGATCGTCGACACGAGGTTTAAAACAAAGTCCTGGAGTTATGGAACTTTCTCAAATGTTTGATGCACGTGTCAATTTTGACAGTCAATCAACTCCATTGAGTAAGTCTATTCCAAGTGAGATTTTCGTATTGAGCCACGCGAGGGCGAACCCTGGTGCCCTAATACTACGCAACCATCAACTGATGTTTTAACCAAAAGGTTCTAAAGGTCCTCAGAGTTGACGACTTTAATGAAAACAACTGAGCATACACGCCAAGAGCTTGACGGTTGTCAGTATTTCCATTAAAATCTACTCCGAGTGAGGTTTTCGTATCGACAACCCACGAGAGAGGTTCCCTCGGGAGCCCATACTACACAACCTCGCTAACTTATGTTTACACTCATAGACCCGGGTATAGAGCCTTTCCCTCAAGTTGTTTCGATCAAAGTATCAATCCGGTACAAGAGATCCACAATAAGGATATAAAATGTAAAGCAATAAAGAAAGCGATAAACAAGTAATACATAAGCAAACATCCAAACAAACGTGGAAACCTAGACTAGGCTCGACTTGCATAGGGGTGAACCATTTCCCCAGCAGAGTCTCCAGCTGTCGTACCTCGAAAAATACGATCCCTCGCGAACGCGGTCGCGGCTGGGCTGACTTGAGAGTCGCCACCTAATTTTATTTATTCCCAAAGAGGGAAATGGTAAATATAGATAAAACCACCAAGAAGGGATAAAACAAGGTCATCGCAAACCATTGTCGGGGTTCGGAAGTCGGTTATGTAGGAGGAAGGTATTAGCACCTCCTACATCCATCGTACTCGATGGGAACCATCTAGAGTGTCACGCGCGAAGGGATGCCTATTCTTATGATTACTTGTTGAACTAAAGGTTTTATTGATCCTAGGGGCTCGGCAAGGATTGAGATCCTCGTGCCTACGTATTCCCTTGTGCAATGGGAAAGTCAGAGCTTCGTAGTTCGGCCTGATACAGGTATTGGTGTTCGTTTTTATTACCTTTCTTCGATGAAAGGATTTAAGAGTCCATTTGCACTAAGACTATGGATAGTTTATTTCGTCCAACAAGACGAATGTCTTGCGCCGAAATAATCGGAGCGAGTAACGAGAGCTCGTTATCCTCCTTTCTATCGCTTAAGGCTCGTGGCGTGCAATTTTCCTCGTATTTATTGAAGTGTTTTGTTTCCTAAGACCGCTTGATGTTGGATCAAGGGTTTGGATCTAAGAAGTAACATTTCGGTTTTTTGAAGTTTAAGGTAAATGCAAATGGAAGTTTTATTTGTTGGTTTTGTTAGCGAGGCACAATGTGCTCGACTCGCAAAGTTGAGGAACTAAGCTAAAGATTAGCTATGGAAAACAAGCGCAATGCGTTGATTTGTTAAGTTAGAAAATGTTGCTAAAAGTGTAAGGTGCAAAGTTCGTGCAGATGGCGATCGAGGAACGATCGACTTACGTGTGTGTATGAAGTGAAGTGCATATGGATGTTTATTTGGCGTTGGACCAAAGATTTCGTTTATCTTTGAAATGACTAATCTTAATGTGCGTTCGTTTTTTACTTAGCAATTTATCGTCAAAAATGCAAAAGTAATCACACGAGTAAGCATTGTATCATGTCACAAGCAAATAGAAATCGAGCATACGCAAAACTTATATCACACACACAATCGAGCAAAGGGATGATAAATTAATTAACCAAATTAAATAGGGTTATTTAATAAGATTAATTAATAAATTAATTAATCAAATTAAATAATTCCATTTAAAATAGTTTATTAATAGAAATATTTTTTGTTTAGAAGAGTTTTTTCTTTAAAAGTAAATCAAAGGAAATTACTAAAAACATAAATCAAAAGAAATATAAAAAAACAATGAGCTGTCTCCATGAAATTGGACTTGAAAATCAGAGGGATTATTTGCCAATCCGATCCAAATTTCATGATGAGACTTAGGAGAATAAAAAAAAACTTTCTCAGCAAAGCATGTTATCAACAGCATGATGTTTTAGCATTATTCCTAAAGTCATACTAGCTATTGAGTTTAGCTAGGAGACAGACCAACTGTGCCTTGGGCAGCGTAAATTGCTATAATTCATATCAATACTGTGACTTATCAATAATAACGAAAGAATCCTACTCCAACACATAAGAAGACACCAAACTAAAACATTTTTTGAAATGAAACTTTTTTTTTAAAAAAAAACTCTTAAATGCACCACATCAGAACACGCTTCATTAAGTCATTATCAAAGAACAACCAGCATGTCAACATATGCCTCGGTCAGTGCAACAAGATTTTAACCAATAGGTAAAACATTGAGGCTTTTATTTAATAAACAAATATCAGCAATGAACTTTCAAAACAAAATTCACTTTCCCTTCTTCCCAAACGCATTCTCGCCGTGCTCAGCCTTCATCCGTTCAAAGGGAATCACGAGCTTTCATCGCACATTATCATTAACAGCAAAAGAAGAGTTTGAATCAAGAACGCAATATCAACACCAAGGAATCAACTCGACAGAGACAAACGAATCAAACAGACATGGGTGCCACAGAACAAAGAGGAAAAGATATACCTCTTTGAAGATTTAATCTTGGAATACTCAGGTCCACCTTTTTCTTTTCCTCTTCACTCCGTTTCTCTCTGCTTTTCTTCTATTTCTTTCGAATGCCTTTGTTTCTCGGTCTTTGATTGTTGATTTGTGCAAACAGTTCTCTGTGAATGAATGGTGAGTGGCTTAGCTTCACTCTAGACAGAGCTCTGATGTGAGCTCTGTGAGAGTTGTCTAATAGAAGCTTTAGTGATTAGGGTTTTCTTTTGGGATTTCTCTTCTACAGGGTTTGTAGATTTTCGTTAGGATTCTTGTTTTTCTCCCCTTTTTTGCAAATGATTGGGTTCTTTTATAGGAAGGTTTTGGGAGAATCTGATGTATGAAGAAGAGGATTTTGGCATGTGCGAGTGAGCGAAAGTCATGGATGGGATATAAGTTGGTTACTGTAATCTGTTAGAGAGGATTAGCAACAAAATCTTGTGGGGACCTCTTAGCTGGTGAGTCATTCTTTTCACTTTTGTCTGTAGTGAAACGAACCTTGGAAATTTTAACCATGTGAAAGTTTATGTTCGGACGTTTTTTACCACTGTGAATATGTGTCCTTTTCTGAATTTTACGGCTAGACCACCTTGCTCTAATCATCTGATTCTTGTTGTTCCTTACGTGAGTATATCTGTTGCAATTTCTGTGTTCACCTTTAATGATCTTTTGATATTTCTTATGATGACGACTTGATCTTCTAACCATTCACTTTCATTTATTTTTCATGTACAAATTGTTGAACAATCTTGGTATAATCTTGGCATAATGATCAAAGGAGGAGAAACCGTGGATGTAAGCTTCGTGGAATTGGCGCATCACTTCTTGCAGGGCTTGTAGGCTTTTGATGTGGGAAGACAAATGAAAATCACAACTGGGATGCAAGAAGGTGTTGATAGCAACATGTGAGAGCTTGATATGCTTTGATGAAATCCTGCAATGTCAACTCAGATTTCTTGAATAGCTTGCCTGGAGGGCTTAGGTATCTCAAAAACAAACTTTCAAGAGTTTGATGATGATGAAGCCCTTCATAACTTAGCTTGGAAGCATCTCATGGCTTGTTCATAATTAGTCTAATCTCAGAATTCTACTGGTTTTGCAGGGCATGATGGTAGCTTGGAATAATGAAGGCTATCAATTTGGAGTTTGGTGAGATGGAAGCAAAACAAATAGAACTCAACTTGGCATCTGAACTTGTAGTGCTCATGGAGAACTAATATGGTCTTCCTGTTTGTGCAGTTTCAAGGAACCATTCATTTGAATTCTATCACCATTTGATTCTCTACAGCTTTCAAAGAGATTTTGTGGATTGCTAAAGAAAAAACCTGCCAAGATACCTCTTAGAATCACAATTCAAAGGTAATGTATTAAGCTCTGAGTTTTTTTGATATCTCTTGTCAAATGATTTCATTGTTGGTCTGATTTTTGCTATCATGGTTCTGTCATAAATTTCTTCTCTTCTTGAAATCAGTTTAAGTGCAAATAGATTTCAAAACTTGATTATTGGGATTCTAATCTTTCTGATTTTCACTGTTATGTAACCTTGACTTCACCCAGCTGTAGCATTAGCATAGCATTTGCCTGTTAGTTATGACTTTGTATTACTGGCTTGTCACCATGAAACTCATGTTTGCTGCAAATGATATGAACTTTTCTTCAGCTGTGATCTTTTAATCTGATATTAAACCATTAGTTTAATATATGTTTTAGGCATTTGTTATGCTTTCTTATGCAGGCTTCTATGAAGAGAACTCAGCATGACATTTGGCTCATGATAATGACCCGACTGCTTATGGAAACATTTCAACATTAGCTCAAAGGCAAGCAAGTTTCAAAGCTTGATCGGTAAGATTCACATTCTGGATTCTAAATGGATTCCTTGATAAATAATCAAGTTGAGGCTATGTTGTTTATGCATGCCATGAAATTCAATCTTTTGCTTCACAATTCCTGTCATTTGTAACAAAATTATTGACATTGCTGCCAATCTATTTGCCTCATGTTGTTCTATCCCTTGGCATTGTGATCATCCTGACTCCTGAATATTGCAGGGTAGCGGTCAACCCAAGACTTCCGCTAACCGTTTCCAGTTTTTGATGATCATTTGCGTGTCGAGGACAAGTGTTAGGATATTCCATGGAATCACAAATTAGAGGTAATGCACTAAGCTCATATTCTCTTTGTATTCATGCTGAATGATGAATATTGAAACCTGAAGTTCTTGGGATCTATTATTTTTTCATTGTATTTTTCAGTCTTCGTCGTTCTCTTGTGATATTGATATCATTTGCTTCTGCCCTTGCTTCGCTTTGCTCGTGATAAGTCTGCCATATTTTCTTCATCTGCTTTATCAGTAATTCCTGAATTATGACCAAATGTTTTTTTAACAAGTTGGCCATCAATGGTGTTACGTATCCTGTTTTGAACAAGGTCAGCACAAGACTATCATGATCCTTCAATCATTTGGCATGTTATTGAGGTATCTGCTCTTGTTTTGACTGATGTTTTGGAGTAAATGTCGTGGATTTGCTTTGATTCATGCTTATGAAGCTATAATTCTGTAGGTAAAAAAAACTAAGGAGCTGTTGTAAACGGGGACAAAGCTTCAGCTGGGATCTGTCAAATAACAAGCACCATCTTTGTGTTCCTCTGCTGTTGGTTTGATTTCTTAAGCCCCAATGGATGAGATAATAAGAACTATCTTCTTGGCTTGTTCACCTGTCCAAGCTTCTTCACTGGCAACGGTAAATGCACCTTGTGTGAGGCTTCTAAAGTCAAACTTTCAACAATCAAAAGTATTCCTTCGGCTGGCTCCATGGCATCAACTGAGAAAGCCCGTCTTGCCGTTTCAAGAAGCAAACCTAAAGCTCCTAGCTTCAACAATGCTAGTCTATTTTCTCTAATTTTGCGACAGTGCATCAAAAGATTAAGAACTTCCACCAATTGCTACTTCAGTTCCACTTTTGAAGACTTGTAGCTGAATTTACCACTTAGAACATCTGAGTATTTCCCTTCATTTAACTTAGCAATGAACTTGTAATAAGACCAATTATCCTTTAAATTTCTTGCCATTCATGTGGTATCCTTGAATGGTAATGTGAACATTTGGTTTTATTTAGAATTCACTTGAACGATTCCCTTAAGAAAACTTGTAACTGTTCATGACCTTGAATGAATTGTAAACATTTTGAAGCCACTGTGGGTGTAATATGAGTACCCATTTCTTAGAAATCAAATTTCGTTTGCATTTTTGCCTTTACAGCTCCTATGAGGAATTTTGAATCTAACTCTTGCACCAATCTAAAACTCAGTGAACTTAGGATTTGCACCAATGTTTCTTGTAACACCTCTTGAATAAAATAAATCTTAAAATTTGAGCTTTGTATTTTTCTTTTGAAATCATCATTATCCATGTACTTCCTGTGAACATAGCCTTTAAAACACGTGGCATATCCTTTGAGATCCTTAAAGAATGACAAATTCATATCCTAAAGCCAATTAAGGATTTAAATTGCATCTTAAACACAAGCTTTGCGCTTTAAGCTTAACTTAAAGAGAAAATGGTTATATGGAGTAAGACCAATCTTAATTCACCCTTGGCTTAAGAACATGAACTAATTGGGTAAGCTTGAAACAAGTTAAATTAAATAGAGACAAGGCTTCAAATCATTCTATGGCTTGAGGAAAACTAAATAGGTCTTGGATGAATAACTGTGAGAACGCGTCTTTCTTTAGCCCCCCATTTAGATTCAACATCAATTGCAAGAGTGCAATCAAACTAAGAACAACACACCACTCAAGTCTTGGGTAATCACGGCCAAAGGCCAAATGATCATTTCCAAATAGGAACCATAAAAGTTTTGATGCTTGAAATAAAGAAATATGAAAGGGTATGACAAATTTGGGGTATGACAATAAGGATCATCTCCGACAAAACTTCCTTTGGGGGTTCAATGCCAAGTATGACTATCATTCTGTGGGGCACCTGGCCATTCAATTAAAGATTGCAAGTCTTTTAGGGGCAGAGGTAAAGACAAGGTCCCGAATTCAATTGACTCCAAGACTATTGTGTTCACGCAAGGAAAAAGTGGAAATATGGCACCAAAACAGTAATGGAATGAATATCCAGACTGCTGACTGCTGAAAGTCTCCGAGAGCAATAAGTTCAGACGGAGTCAAGCCTCCTCAATAATGGCAACCACGATGTAAAGGCTAGATGCAAGTACCGCTCAGGGGCATTTAGGCATACCATTTGATAACTGTGATGTGTTCAGGCACAAGGTTCAAATTTTGATCGACTCAAAGGTCATCATGCCAGAAAGTCTGCCCAGATATTGAGGTCTCCTCATCAAATTGACCTCCTAGTTTGCAAGGGCATTTTCATAAGCAATAAGTCCAGACGGAGTCAAGTCTCCTCAATGACGACAATGTTCAGTTTCTTTACTGCATTTTCATTTGTAATTTATATTGTTTGTTTAAACAATTGTATGCATGCATGAAACTTATTTGTTTTTGAATGTTAATCATAATATAACGCACATGTTTTTCTTGAAGTAATCCATTCGTATTCACTCATGATTTTTTGTATGTGCATTGCAATACCAACTATTGTGTTTAAACTCTATGAGGGAGGATGACGAAATGAAAACGCAAAAAATCTCTAATTGTGTGCTTTTGAGAAAGACCTTGTTGACGATGTACAAACATTGTTTCAAATCCTAAACACCGGAGATATAAGGGAGATAGACCCTCGCCAACCCATTTGAGCCTTGAAGTAGGAGTTTCTTTTCGCATGAAAAAAACCCTTGCATTTAATCCAGGGGCAGGGTAGGCGTCAGTTAATTTGACCGAGCATTCAAATTTCGAAAAGGAGTACAAATCTGAGGATCCATTACCTTTCGTTGTACCAAATCAGGAGGTCCAATGACCAGAAACCACAATGGTTATCCCAAGCAAGAGGTCTAGAGATCGGAAACCACAATGGGTATCCTTCATCAACCAAGAAGTGAGACAGTCACGACCCTTTCAAAGCAATCAAGACAGACAGTGTCACACGATTTGTTCAAAAAAGAATTAAAAAATTGATGAAAAAGCCCGCTAAGTCGAAACTTGAAAACAAGCGACTTAGGCAAAAATTAGGGCATCCCGCTGGACTTCGCAATCAAAGATTCAAAGGAATCAGTCCAGGCAAAAGTTATGGATAAGAAAAATAATGCAAAAGCAAAAGACGAAAAGGATTACACAAGAAAGATCCTTGAACAAGAACAAAGTCGTGTGATACAGACACAAAAGACAAAAGGGGTGATTGACTCCTAACAACAATCTGATTGGTGCTCAAATTGTTAGAATAATTGGTTCCTTAACCATCGCAAAACCCTTTTTGAGAGGTGAGCGCTCGCGAAATCTAGCTGAACAAAGGAATGGAGAACATCACGAAGAGGGGTGGGCACAAATAAACTTTGAGCCTGTATCCTTTGTTTCTATAACCGTGAACCAGGCCACAATACAACCCTCAAAAGTCCTAACTGAAACAGGGTTATTTTTGAGAACGTACTACCACGAGACCGCATTCCTGACTCCTATGAGTGGTGTTGAAAGATCTTTGTTAGTGTTGCATGTGCATGCTTTCTATTATTCAAAAAAATTAATGTCGTATCTTAACCAGTGATTCGCTCACAAAGGTTTGCGACATCTTTTTCATTAAAACTTCAAGATTAACATGTGTGTTGCATTAGAATTTTCATTCTTAAAATAAACATTTTCTGCTTACATACATTTGTTTAGCATCATAAAAGTTTACATATGGAATCTCAGTCCAGAAGCTTAATCTTGCCAAGTTGAGAAGTCTGAAACTTCCGAAGGTCAATCTATTGAGATGCACTTTTCCAAAAAAAAACTCCATTGAGTGGGGACTTTACCAACCAGTCGTGGGAAGAGCTAGCCAATCCGGGGCAATCATGTCGAGCAATTTCTTCAAAATTCAGCCAAGCTGGGGCAATCACTTCGAGATTCAAATCTCTCAAAGAGTCGTTAGTCTGATGCATGCATTCAAATTTTAGCCAAACTGGGACAATTACTTCGAGATCCAATCTCTCAAAGAACAGTTGATCTGGGTGTTTTCTTCAAAGCACAGTCATTCAGAGGTGATCACTTCAGGACTTGTACTGGAGCAGGCCACCACAAGAGCATGAAAAGTCACTTTTTCCCGAAGACGGTAAATCCAAAGCACCTACCCAAAGTTCAAAATACTGGGGCAGAATATTTCACGGTGATATGAGGTTTTTCATTAATCCTCGTGAGGCAAATTTCTTTCATAGACCATGCAGTCTGGGGCAGTTATTTCGAGATCTGATGAATCTCTCCAAGAGTTTGAAGACAACTGAGGTATTTCGTATGTCGTGTTTTCTGTAAAATCCTCTTGAGACATTTTCTTCCGAGGGATCTTAATCTGAGGCGAGTTGAAAATTGCAAAGAACCATTGTTCACCCATGATTAGTTGGCAACCTATTAACCTAGAGTCTAGAGGAAAAGTCATTGTCAACAGTGTACTTCAAGAGCTGTTTAGCAAGTCTCATCAGACAATCCCTTCTCCAGCAGTGTAGCAAGGGGAAGGATACTTCTTGAACCCTTATCTTCAACAGGAAGCCTTCTCATTGATATTATCTATCATCCCCAGTAGAGGTAGAAGTTGAAATCTCCCTCAGCAGTAATGACAGAAGGCAGGTGTCCTCCCCAAGAAGAGACTTCCCTTCAACACAGGGGAAATTCCCAGCAGTACAAGGAGTGTCTTTCCTCCCCAGCAAGTTGCTTCCTCAGCAATGTTATGCCTTTGGTTCCCAGCCAAGTCAGGAAGTCTTCACTTCCTCACCAGAGTTCAAGAAGGGTCCATCTCCAGCAGGGTCTTGGCGCTCCAAATCTCAAAGTCCAATTTATTTTTGGCAATGGCGGTTGTTCAGAGCCGGTGTATCATTGACAACTTTCCCCGCAGTGTTGTCTCCTCCTCATCAGGATGGGTCAAGGCAGTGATCATCAGTTCCTCCCCCAGCCAAGCCATCTGTGAATCCTGCAGTCTTCTTGTTAGAAGATCTCTTTTCATTTGCATATGCATAATCATCATTACATTTGCATCCTTCAAAGCGTAGCATTTCCATCGTCATGGAGCATTACGCCATAAATTCAAACATATGCATGCCAGCATGGGCCAATTTTGAGGTATATTACATACGACCTATAATATCTTCTCAACCTGAAGTACTCCGCACAGAGGATACCAATAGCATTTTTCAGACATCCTTGTCTTTTTCAAGTCAATGTTCGTCATTGTTCCGCGTCTTGTTTGATACAACGGTCGCGTCGCAGGTTCCCGTTTTGTACAACGGTCCTGTTTGCATGGGCTCTCGTTTATGTACAACGATCCCGTTCCATCGTGTCCTTTTTTCTTTGTTGTTTCTGGTTACCGCCTGAGGCCGGTATACCATCGCGTCTCCATTCGAGGATGGTTTCGTGTTAGATCCAAGGATCTTTCGAATTGTCGTTCGAGGACGGCATTCTTTTCTTCAAGTCCTTCTGCGGTTGGTCTTGTTTGTTTTGTTGTGGCTATTATTCGAGGATAGTAGTCCACTTTTTGAGCTTATTGATCGAGGTCAGTTTGTCTTTTTTGCAAAGTCTGTCTGAGGTCAGCTTTATGTTTGGTTATCAGTCGAGGCTGGTATACCTTTGCGTCTCCATTCGAGGATGGTTTCGTGTTAGATCCGAGGATCTTTTGAATTGTCGTTCGAGGACGACATTCTTTTCTTCAAGTCCTTCTGCGGTTGGTCTTGTTTGTGGCTATTATTCAAGGATAGTAGTCCACTTTTTGAGCTTATTGATCGAGGTCAGTTTGTCTCTTTTGCAAAGTCTGTCTGAGGTCAGCTTTGTGTTTGGTTATCAGTCGAGGCTGGTATACCTTTGCGTCTCCATTCGAGGATTGTTTCGTGTTAGATCCGAGGATCTTTTGAATTGTCATTCGAGGATGGCATTCTTTTCTTCAAGTCCTTTTGCGGTTGGTCTTGTTTGTGGCTATTATTCGAGGATAGTAGTCCACTTTTTGAGCTTATTGATCGAGGTCAGTTTGTCTCTTTTGCAAAGTCTGTCTGAGGTCAGCTTTGTGTTTGGTTATCAGTCGAGGCTGGTATACCTTTGCGTCTCCATTCGAGGATGTTTTCGTGTTAGATCCGAGGATCTTTTGAATTGTCATTCGAGGATGGCATTCTTTTCTTCAAGTCCTTCTACGGTTGGTCTTGTTTGTGGCTATTATTCGAGGATAGTAGTCCACTTTTTGAGCTTTTTGATCGAGGTCAGTTTGTCTCTTTTGCAAAGTCTGTCTGAGGTCAGCTTTGTGTTTGGTTATTAGTCGAGGCTGGTATACCTTTGCGTCTCCATTCGAGGATGGTTTCGTGTTAGATCCGAGGATCTTTTGAATTGTCATTCGAGGATGGCATTCTTTTCTTCAAGTCCTTCTGCGGTTGGTCTTGTTTGTGGCTATTATTCGAGGATAGTGGTCCACTTTTTGAGCTTATTGATCGAGGTCAGTTTGTCTCTTTTGCAAAGTCTGTCTGAGGTCAGCTTTGTGTTTGGTTATCATTCGAGGCTGGTATACCTTTGCGTCTCCATTCGAGGATGGTTTCATGTTAGATCCGAGGATCTTTTGAATTGTCATTCGAAGATGGAATTCTTTTCTTCAAGTCCTTCTGCGGTTGGTCTTGTTTGTGGCTATTATTCGAGGATGGTAGTCCACTTTTTGAGCTTATTGATTGAGATTAGTTTGTCTCGTTCGCAAAGTCTGTCCGAGGTCAGTCTTTGTTGTTGATGGTTATCGCCTGCGGCCGGTATACCATTGTGTTGATATTCGAGGATGGTTTGTGGATCCGAGGATCCCGTGTGAGTTGTCATTCGAGGATGGCATTCTTCCCAACATTTTTTATTACCCACAGTGCGCAAATTTTCAGGTTCTACTCGAGTATTCAATCACTCCACGCCTTGAACGTCTAAAAGTTGTTGCAATTATTCGTTCAGGCTTGCAGATGATTGAATAGAGGCAGCTGTAATACCTCAAAATTTGCCCTCACTCTTTTTACCTTAACTGGCTTATCGCTTTGCATTCATCCACATTTTTCATTAGGTCATTAACGTTCACGGTCATGCATTTCATTGGCTCTTAAGGCATGGGATGGATGCACTCTGAAGAATCAAGTTATTCCCTTGGTTTGAGGTTACTACTCTACTGGAGTTGGAATTAGAACTTCACGCCCTATCTACAGTCATAGGATAAATTCAAGTTGTTGGGTTATGTGGCTAATAACATCTATTTGTACTCTCAGTTCTTGATTAGGGTTTATTGCTCTAATTAAGTAATACTCGATAAAGTTCACTGGCGGAATATTTTCGTAGGTGGTCATGTCGTTCAAGGAACTCCATCATTACTTGAGACACAATTCAGTGAAGATCGTGATGCGTGTAGAGCTGATTAGGGTTCATGGCAAAGGGACATTGGTTCACGGTGCAAGAGATCAAGTTATGGACTCGTATGATGATTAGATCATTGTGTTTCGTTGTTGGTGATACAAGTTAATAAAGTCGAAGTTTTATTGATTGAAGTTTGAGTTTGGGGATTCGTTGAGGATACGAGTTTGATACGGATTGAGTCCTTGAGTTGATTAAGTTGAGTCGGGTGTATTGAGTGGAATTCGAAGAGACGAGCTTATTGAAAACCGTATCCGGTCAAAATGATTATGTCGTGCCTACCAATGTTGATAACCAAGATTTGTATCCATGGGTATTCATGATTCATTCTTAGTCCATATGCTTGTTTTTGTTTCCGAAAATATTGATTATATTTCCTTCATCCTTTTTTTTAACCATACTTTGGGCCCAATTAAAATCCTTCTCTTGGCCTCATTTTGTTGTCCAATCTCAAATGACAAATCTAAACACCATATCCATTTCTTTCTTTGCTTTTTCTCTAAACCAATAACTAAATTCTAAATCCAATCTCATTCATATTAAACCATTTTTATTTTTATTTTTTTATATTGATCTATATAAATCCAACTCATACTCATGTATTCATTAAAAATAGGGAACCATATCTTTTCTTTCCAAAGAAGATTAATTCCAGTTAATTTCATTTTTTATTTTCTTCTTCTATTTGATTCTAACGAGCCAATTTTTCTAATTCTATTAAACCAATTCCAAATTCGCAGTTCTTGATAACCAAATACATAAAATTAGTAACAATACTTCATACAGCATATTATTGAGAATGGAGTTAAAACATGAGTTCCAACTGATATAACAGACAAAATGCAGCTACAGAAAAACTCAATAAAATTCTGTTACAAAAATAACAGAAAATTAGTTGGTTATGAGTGAGAGAGGGAAAGAATTCAGTTTGAAAAACTGATAAGAAAGGGAAGAATGAAAAAGGCAAGGAGAGAACTCAGAAAAAGGGGACTCTTTTCATCAATCTTTCGGGACTCTCTCTTTTCCAGGGATCCCTCTTCCGCAGCCTCTTTAATCCAATAATCATATCTCAACAACTTCACAAGCTTCATCAACCTGCTGCAAATTATAAAAACACATCAACAAACTCCAAGCTCTGTGATCCATCATTCTCAACCACCTTCAATCTTCTCTAACCAAAACTTCTAAATCTTCATCATCATCTTCTACCTACAACATCAAGAATCATCAAATCAGTTCAAATCAGTTCAACTCAGTTACACAAAGCAGTTACACAGAAAAAGGAGAAATCAGTTAAAGAGATTCAGAGCTCCCTTCAATCGACCACCGCCTTCGATCTTCAACCTACATCATCATCTTCAGTCTGTCCTTCCGCGAGTTCCTCATCAGCAGCTTCACGTAACCACAATCATCATCAATTTTTCTCTGCACAATCATCATCAATCTTCCTCAACAGCTTCAACTAACCTTCTGCACCTTCATCAAATAACCTTCAAGATCTTGACATCTCCTTCAAGAAACCGCAACGGAATCTAATCTGAAAACTTCATCATCTTTCGGTATCAACCACACACCTTCATTGGAGTACCTGCATCGAAAAGTTTCAAAGCAGTTAGAACGCATCACAACAATCTCGAGTCCCCCTAGCGAGTTGACAACAATGCTGTTGTAACACGGTGGGAGAACTAACCTTCTGCACCTTCATCAAATAACCTTCAAGATCTTGACATCTCCTTCAAGAAACCGCAACGGAATCTAATCTGAAAACTTCATCATCTTTCGGTATCAACCACACACCTTCATTGGAGTACCTGCATCGAAAAGTTTCAAAGCAGTTAGAACGCATCACAACAATCTCGAGTCCCCCTAGCGAGTTGACAACAATGTTGCTGTAACACGGTGGGAGAACTGACTTTAGTTATGTTGCGGATAGCAAGAGTCGCCACCGACTTTTATTTTATCCAAAGGAAAGGCATAAAAGAACAGGAAAAACCTTTTTAAAAGATTTTTGGGTCCGGGGGGTAGGTTATGTAAAGGGAAGGTGTTAGAACCCTTTACATCCATGGTTATCCATGGGCTCTTAGTTACTTAGCTCACTTTAAAATGTTTTTGAAATGTGAAGTGTGTGAATAGAAATTTTCTTAAGTGTTTTATAATGATCCATGTACGAATATATATAAAACCTTTGTTTTGAAAACTTGTTTGAAAATGTATGAAGAGTTTGAAATGTTTTGAAGAGTGAGCAAGTATCTAAGAGGAACCTACCCTAAGTTAAGTCTTTTCTGTTCTTGAGTATCCTTTAAGTGGTAAGACTATCCCTATTATTAAGAAATAGGTAGTCATTACCTTGGATGTGTGGGACAAGTGAAGGGACATCTGTTATTTAGGCAACTGTGAGGTGTATAAGCAATTCGAAGGGACTTATCATCTTTATTCGAAAGGGACAAGATCATTACGAAGGCAACATTCGAAGGGACTTGATCTTTTTATCTGTTTAAGGGACTAGATGATATAAAATGAGGGACTTTGCTTTATACACCCTACTTGACCTTTTGATTTAGGCAACATGAGAGGTAACCTTAGAAAGTGTAGGATGGCGATCGAAGATCGACTTACGTGTGTGAGTGTACAATTTTAAATGTTTATCTTTAAGTTAATGATCTAAATTCAATTTTTAAATACAAACATGTTTCACTCCCTATTTTACTAACCATAGCATTTAAAATAAATAATAAAAATTACTACTACAAATATTACATAAGAGATACAATTACATAATAATAATAATTAAGATAAATTAAGCAAAATAAATAATAATAAATAATTTGGGTTAGTAATAATAAAAATAATATATAAATAAATGGGGTTTGTAATAATAAAAATTAATAAGAATAAAATCAAGAAATTAACATAATAATGAATAATAAATTTAAAAGTGCAATTTTTAATGGATAATTATTTTTTGAAGATTTTAAGAAGAAAAATAAACAATTCATATTATATACTAATTATTATAAAGATTTAAATTATATATACATGTTATGAAAAATAATGGTTAATTATGATTAAATAAACATATTATAAAAATAAATTATATTTACAAAATTAAATTAGGAGTTTTTAATTATTTTAAGCATACACTAAAATTATTTACATGCAATAATTATACAAAATAAAAATATGTACATAATTAAGCTTTATAAATAAATAAATTAAAAGTTATAATTAAAAAATAAATTAATATTTACAATTAGGGTTTATAAAAATAATTAGATTTTATAAAAATATTTTAGGGTTTTTAGAAAATATTAGGGTTTATATGTTTAGAAAAATAAATTAGAATTAATTATTAATTATACAAAATTATACAATATTAATAATATACAAAAATAAATATTAAATAATTTTTCTAATAAGGTTTAATTTTAAAAAGATGAGTTCTAAATTATAGAAAAGAAAATAATAATATAAACATTTTACTTTTATTATTTGAATTTATTTAATTATAATATAAACTAATTAAATAAGAAAACAAAAAGAATGAAAAAACTTACCTGGGCTGGGATTCGAACCCAGTCCCTGGACAATGCACCCTCCAAGACCAGCAAGCCAGCCACTGGGCTGCGCGCGCGCCAGTGATATGGAAGACACTCCATTTGGTTTTGTTTCAAATCCTGTGAAAACCATGACAAAAACAAAAAAAATAGCACAAAAGGGCCTGGGGGGATTCGAACCCAGGACCCTCACACAACAAGCAAACACTCTTACCATCCAGCCAGAAGGGCGCAACTGATATACAATCCACAACAAGTTATAATATATTAAGTCCTGTGATTAAATGGAAAAATAAGAAAAAGATTGCTGCATCCAAGGATCGAACCAAGGCCTTAAGCAATCCATACGCGCAATCCTTACCACTGGGCTAACCTGCATCAGTTGAAACAAAACAACAAACAACTCTAAAAATATTAAACCCAATTTTGAATCTTCCAGATGGCGCCAAGAACTTCGTCTTCCTCCTCTGGCCTTGCGTTTTTTGCTGCGAATTTTCCTATGAACTTTCCTGCAAATTCAAACACATACAGGACCTGCGAAACTTAACCACCATCAAAACAGTGAAATTGTTTCAAATTAATCAGTGCATTACGATCCCCAGAGTTCATACAACCATTCTATGTCTTTAAAATTTATTTATTTTAGGTCTATCATGGAACCCTAAAAGCTTGGCCGAAACCCTAACAATGGCAATTCCTTGTTCCTGCACCAAAAATGAAATCAAATATGCCAGAAACGATCCACATACAATTACAAACAAGAATCAATAATCAAAATTATGTTAGAATGCTTGTATGAATAAAATCGAAAATTTCAAACTTAAGATGAACATGGATTCGGTTTATGTGATTTATGAGGTTTTGAATGATGATAAGCAATGCAATGCGTTCAGTGATCATCAAGGAACATGTTGAGACCTTTAGAATGCCTTGAAAGAGTCTCTAACCAAGAATCCAAATTCAAGTTTTTGGTGATTTTTTTGAAAGTGAAAACTTACTCTTGAGGCAGAAGATTTGTCCTTGTGCATTGTGTTAGGTTTGTATACTTATAGTAGAATGAAGCTAGGTCAAAAAATTGGATCATTGTTTGGACTTTTTGATTTTTGAAGATTGAAAAAGATAATGTCTTAAAATTCAAATATTTTTTTATAGAACATTGCTATTTTAAGACAATCATCATGATTTCCATATCAATCTAATTCAATCAAGGTTTATGACTTTCTAGAATCAAAATATATTTTAAATCTTCATATTTTATATTTTATTTGAATTTAAAATGATTTTTAATATAAAAAATCATAATAAATAAAATAAATAAAATAAAATTATGAAAATATTAAATAAATTTCGTGCATGATGTCATGGAACACCTTGGGTCACAAAAAGTTCAGCCCATTTGGAAGAATTTGGTTTTAAGACCCTATTTTCTTCATAAACCACCCAAAAATTTCCCAACTTTGCAAGGGCACATATCCTTCAATTTTAATGATATGAGGGTGTTATTGGACATTTTGGAAAGCTTAAAGAGTCCTCTAACCAACCCCATTGGTTTCATGTCCATATCATTTACCATTCTCAAGTTATGCCCTTTTGAAGTTGTTGACTTTTTGTTGACTTTCAAAAGGACCTATAATGTCTTAGCTCATACCTTCCAAATGAAGAATTTTTGGGCTTGGCTTGTGAGACACAAAGTTGTAGAGAATTCAATTTCCTTCAGAATGAGATTTGGATGGAAAAAATTTGATGAAGCATGTGAAAGTTATGGCTGATCAAAGTTCAGTTGACTTTTCCTGAGGAAACCCTAATTTAGAAACCTCTGATTCTTGATGATCTGAAATATCCTTGATGAATCATGATCAACCCTTGATAAAATGATGAATTTTACTTCATATACTTGATGTTGGCAAAAAATCATGAAGTTTGACTTTGGTTTGACCACAGTTGACCTCAGTTTGACTTTTTAACTACTTTAACTGATTTTGACTTATCTGATCATCTGACTGAGCAAACTTTTGAGAAAAGTCTTGAAACTTGTCATGGGGGTTATTAAACACATATAAGATGTTATGAAGCTCACTTGAAGCCTTGGAAGTCCATTTAGCCTGATGAAAGTCAAAACCCTAGTTTAGGATGCATTGCTTAGGAGGATGCATTGTCTGAGGGAATTGTCAAACTTTCTGACTAATTGTGAACTTTGTGAACCTTGTGAACCTCATGAGAGGTCTTGTGAACCTTGTGAACCTCATAAGATGTCTTGTGAACCTTGTGAACCTCTTAGCACACAAAGTCTTGTCTTGTGAGGGCAAATTTTGGGGTGCAACAGCTGCCCCTGTTCAATTTTCTAAAACCTGAGGGGTTAGATTGGTATATTTGTCAGTCGTAACTTGGAAGCTTGAAGGGGATTGAACACAAAAGCCCAAAAATTTGCACTCACCAGTGCATAGAATGATACTGATGACTAGTTGTATATGCTTGAGCGGGCTTAAAGATGCCACTTGGAAAAAGTTCTTCAAATATATCTCTTGGAGAATAAAGTAATCCAAAGTATGAAGATATAGATTTTTGGGAGGATAAACAACGGCCCAAAGTAATGATAGCTTTCAGGAGGATAAACAACGTCCTGAGGTATAAGTATAACTTTTTGGAGGATGAACAACGACCCAATAGTCATGGTAGCTTTCAGGAGGATAAACAACGTCTTGAGGTATAATGATAGCTTTCAGGAGGATAAACAACGTCCTGAGGTATGAACATAACTTTTGGGAGGATGAACAACGGCCCAATAGTCATGATATGGCTTTTGAGAAGATAAACGACGTCTCAAGATAGCCTTCGGGAAGATAAACGACGTCCCATGATAATGAGGTAACCTTTGGGAAGATAAACAACGGCCCAATGTCATGATAGATTTCAGGAGGATAAACAACGTCCTGAGGTAATGAGATAGCCTTTGGGAAGATAAACAACAGCCCAAGGTCACAAGTTGTTGATGAAGTTTTGTCTGCTGGAGAATTAATCTGAAAAATAAGATAACATTCTGCAAGATAATATTAATTTATACATTATGTATGCATGCATAGTATGATGCACTTAAGTAATGTATTATGTATCTATGTATATGTATGTTATGGTATGATGTAAATGATGTATGTATGCATCATGCAGCTTGAAGCGTCCGGGTATCTTCGTATATATCAACTGCTGGCCAGGGAAAATAAATCTCGATTCGTTGCTGAAGAATATGAGGAACTTGTTCCCGTCTTGTTTGATAATATAGTATTCAAAACTTCCCGTCTTCGTTTGATAGTAAGGTATACATAACCTCCCGTCTTCGTTCATCGTACTCCTATTGGAGGAATAAATTCCCGATTATCCGTATGAGGATAAAAGAGATGGATATAAATTCCAGGGGAGATGTGACTTGAAGTATTTATGAAGATGGATTTGCCCTACTGAGGGATTTGTAGTTGTCTGTTGGGGATGAACCGGCGAAGCTTCGTTGAATTCCTTCCCTTGTTCGTCCTTAGTAAACACTATTACTGTGTTTCATGCATTTCTAGTAAACATCAATCATATTAAGCATTTATGCATTTCTGGTAAACATCAATCATATTCAAAAGCATACATACATTCAAACACAACCAATGGACGTTTCGCTTATGTAAATAGGGTAAAAGTAAATCTGGATTCAAAGATGAAATTTTATTTATATCACAAAGTGACCTATACATAGGCAAGTTTGTACAAGGAGACAGAAATCCTAGTAAGAGGAATTTGTCGTAAAAAAAAATTTACAAAACAAAGAAAATCAGCTATGTGGGAAATAATCCTATTGAGTTTCAATTCTACTATTGCCATTATCTTCAAGTATCTCATTTTCTGCTGTTGAGACGGAAACAATTGGATTGAGCTTTATCCGTTCGAGCTTGATTAAGTAGCACAATTGGTTGTAGTTCCATGGGTAATCCAAACGAGACATAGTCATACGCTTTAATCCCTAACTTTTGTCTGGATTGCCCTTTCAGGTTTTCAATCCACCGGGATACCCTTTTTTGCCCAAGCCGCCTTTTCAGGTTTTCGACTTGCCGGGTGTACATTTTTTATATATATCCCTAATTTTTGCCCGAACCCTTTTGGTTCGCCGGGATGCCCTTATTTTTGCCTAGGCCAGTCAACCTAGCGGGTCTCTTTTTATGCGTAGTATTTTTTAACTATGTCTGCGTTTACAGGCTGTGGGAAGTCTTCACCATCCATAGTAGTAAGTATCATAGCACCTCCTGAGAATACTGTCTTGACTACAAATGGTCCTTCATATGTAGGAGTCCACTTGCCCCTAGGATCACCCTGTGGTAATATGATATGCTTGATTACCAAGTCACCAGCCTGATATACCTTTGGCTTAACCTTCTTGTTGAAAGCCTTGATCATTCGCTTTTGGTACATCTGGCCATTACAAACTGCTGCTAACCTCTTCTCATCAATCAAATTTATCTGGTCAAGTCGGGTCTGAATCCACTCATCTTCATCCAAGCCTGCATCCTTCATGATTCTTAAAGAAGGGATCTGAACTTCAATGGGCAGAACTGCTTCCATACCATAGACTAAGGAGAATGGGGTTGCCCCTGTTGAAGTGCGTATTGTAGTACGATAACCATGAAGAGCAAATGGTAACATCTCATGCCAATCCTTGTAAGTAACAGTCATCTTCTGTATAATCTTCTTAATGTTCTTATTAGCAGCTTCTACTGCCCCATTCATCTTCGGACGATACGGAGAAGAGTTGTGATGCTTAATCTTGAACTGTGTGCAGAGATCAGTAATCATAGTGTTGTTCAGATTAGAGCCATTGTCAGTAATAATCCTTTCGGGGATGCCATACCTACATATGAGATTATTCTTAATGAATCGAGCCACCACATTCTTAGTAACAGATGCAAATGAAGCTGCCTCTACCCACTTCGTGAAGTAATCAATAGCAACCAGGATGAAACGATGACCATTAGAAGCAGTAGGCTTGATCTCACCAATCATATCAATGCCCCACATGGCAAAAGGCCAAGAGGCAGTCAACACATTCAATGGTGATGGAGGTATATGTACTTTATCAGCATAGATTTGACACTTATGACATGTTCTGGAATGTTGATAGCAGTCAGCTTCCATGGTAGACCAATAATAACCTGCTCTCAATATCTTCTTTGCCATAGTATGACCACTAGAATGAGTGCCAAAAATCCCATCATGCATATCTTCCATAATCTCTGTTGCTTCTTTCTTATCCACACAACGAAGCAAAGTTGAATCATGATTACGCTTGTACAACATTCCATTACTCAAGAAAAACTTAGCAGAAAACCTCCTCAGAAACTTCTTATCTTTGACAGATGCCCCTTCAGGGAATTCCTGGGCTTCAAGATATCTTTTCACTTCATAGAACCAAGGCTTCCCTTCTGCTTCTTCAGTGTCAATCTCAGTGCAGTATGCAGGCTTTTCAAATCTATCAATAGTAATCTTGGGAGCTTCATCATCCCAGCTGATCTCAAACATAGATGCCATGGTGGCTAATGCATCTGCCAGCTGATTCTCTCTTCGTGGAATATGTCCAAAAGTAATCTCTTTGAAATTTGGAACCAAAGACAACACATGTTCTCTGTAAGGAATGAGATTATCATGCTTGGTATCCCAATCTCCTTTAATCTGACTTACTACTAGGGCTAAATCTCCATACACGTCTAGGAACTGAATCTTCATATCAATGGCAGCTTTGATACCCAGGATACATGCCTCATACTCAGCCATGTTATTAGTACAATAGAAACAAAGTCTGGCAGTAATTGGGGTATGACAACCTTCAGGGGAACTGATCACAACACCAACACCATTACCATGTGCATTAGAAGCTCCATCAAAAACCATAGTCCATCGGGATCCTTGTTAAGGTCCGTCATATTGTCCAGGTGCTTTGGTAATAATCATAATGTCTTCATCAGGGAACTCAAAACTCATTGACTGATAATCATCCACTGCTTGATGAGCCAAATGATCAGCCACAACACTTCCTTTAATGGCCTTCTGAGTAGTATACTGTATATCATATTCTGTCAAGATCATTTGCCATCTTGCTATTCTTCTGGAGAGAGCAGGTTTCTCAAATATATACTTGATTGGATCCATCTTCGAAATCAACAAGGTAGTATGAGTCAACATATATTGTCTTAGTCGGCGAGCAGCCCATGCCAAAGCGCAGCAAGTTTTCTCGAGCAGTGAGTATCTTGTTTCACAGTCGGTAAACTTTTTGCTAAGGTAGTATATTGCCTGCTCTTTTCGACCAGACTCGTCATGTTTCCCCAATACACACCCCATTGAGTTGTCTAACACTGTTAAGTACATAATAAGGGTCTTCCATCAACTGGTGGCATCAAAATTGGAGGTTCTAGCAGATATTTCTTGATTTCATCAAAGGCAGTCTGGCACTCATCATTCCATTCCATCACCTGATTTTTCTTCAGCAATTTGAAGATGGGCTCACAGATGGCAGTTAATTGGGAAATAAATCTTGCAATGTAATTCAATCGTCCCAAGAAACCTCTAACCTCCTTCTCAGTACGGGGAGCTGGCATTTCTCGTATAGCTTTCACTTTTGCAGGATCTACTTCAATACCTTTTCCACTGACAATGAAACCCAGGAGCTTACCAGATCTAACTCCAAAAGTACACTTGTTTGGGTTCAATCTCAACTTGTATTTCTTCAACCTCTCAAACAACTTATGCAGATGATCAAGATGTTGTTCTTCATTCTGGGACCTGGCTATCATATCATCCACATACACTTCTATCTCATGATGAATCATATCATGAAACAAAGCCACCATAGCACGCTGATATGTTGCCCCTGCATTCTTCAAACCAAATGGCATCACTTTATAACAAAAAGTGCCCCATTGTGTAACAAATGTTGTCTTCTCCATATCTTCGGGTGCCATCTTGATTTGATTATAACCAGAGAAACCATCCATGAAAGAGAATACTTTATGCTGAGCAGTGTTGTCTACCAGAACATCAATATGAGGAAGTGGAAAGTCATCTTTGGGGCTGGCCTTGTTCAAATCCCTGTAGTCTACACACATACGTACCTTACCATCTTTCTTAGGTACCAGCACCACATTTGCAACCCACTGAGGATAAGAAGTCACAGCTAAGAACCCTGCATCAAACCGTTTCATTACCTCTGCTTTAATCTTCTCTGACATTTCAGGACGCATGCGACGAACCTTCTGCTTCTTTGGACGACAATCTTCTTTTACTGGTAAACGGTGAACCACAATGTCCGTATCCAACCCTGGCATATCTTCATAGGACCAAGCGAAGATCTCCACATAATCATGTAACATCTGAATTAATCTTCTCTTGACACTATCCTCTAAATCAACCCCTATCTTGACCTTTTTCCTGTTTTCTTCAGTTCCCAGATTCACAACTTCGACTGGCTCTTCATGTGGCTGTATAGCTTTCTCTTCTTGTTGTAACAACCTAGCAAGCTCTACAGGTACTTCACAATCGTCCTCATTTCCATCTTCAGCTTGATAGATCGGATTCTCGAAATTATAATTGGCAATAGTAGAACTGTTATCAACAGGATCCAGAGTGGATGAGGATCTGCATTTTAGTGATGTGGGTGTGTGTAAGAACACATAGCTGATAAAACAAAAACAAAAGAAAATAAAAACAAGGAACACAATATTTACGAAAACGAAACGTCCACTGATTTTTATTGAATGAAGTATGCAAATGAAATGACAGCCCGTAACAAGCACACCATTGTGCCCCAGGTAAGGCACAAGGCTTGAGAGTTTAATTGTTCAAAAATTACAAATTTTAAAAAGTAACAACACAGTAATAGTATTTACTCCTGACTAAAGGAGATAGGAATAACATCTTCAGCCTTCCAGTTATTGAGCCCAGCACCCACAGTAGGAAAAATCCAAGCATCCAAGTTGTAGTCTTCATCATAGTCACCCACAGCATTGATCTGATTCTTCATAATCCCCTGATTGGTGATACGAACAGCACGAGCACGACGAACAGCCTTCTGGGACTCTGCAGTGAAACCCAAACCAAATTTGTCAGACTTGTAAGGAATGTCAGGAAGCTGACCCCAAATAGTACAACCACCTACATCCACCACAGCTCTAGCATCTTTGAGGGAGGCCATTGTAGGAGGTACTCTGGTGACCACAAGAACTTTCTTGACAACAGGAGGAGCTTCATAATTGTTAACAAACCAAGGAACCACTTCGAACGTCTGGCACGGAGTTTCAACATATTCACCTTCCATTTCAAGATATTTAAAGGTGTTCACATGGCTAACTATATATCCTTCTTCTCCGTAAACAGTGACAACTTTTCCTTCTACCGGATATCTCAGTTTCTGGTGTAAAGTGGAGGTTACAGCACCTGCCCCATGAATCCAGGGACGCCCAAGCAGACAAGAATACGAAGGACGAATATCCATTACATAAAAGGTAGCATTGAAGACCTGAGAACCTACTTTGATTGGGAGATCTATTTCTCCATGCACCACTCTTCTCGAGCCATCAAAAGCCTTCACCACTATATTACTGGGCTTCAACACAGCATCTTCAGGACTAAGCTTATTCAGAACTTCTTTGGGCAACACATTCAACGAGGAACCATTGTCTATTAACACATGAGACAGGGTAGTGCCCCTGCATTCAATAGAGATATGTAGAGCCCTATTATGATCCCTCTTGGCAGGAGTCAAATCAGCATCGGAGAAACCCAACCCATTATCATAGGTCAAGTGTGCAACACAATTTTCGAACTGATCAACAGAAATCTCATTTGGTACATGAGCAGTCTTCAGAAATTTAATCAGGGCCTTGGCATGAGCCTCAGAGCACAACAATAAAGACAGCATAGAAATCTTGGAGGGAGTATGCCCCAATTGATCAAAAATGTCATAATCACTCTTGCGAATGATCTTCAATACTTCTTCCATCTGCTTAGAGAGATCATCAGCAGCTGGCACATCAGTTTGTATAGGTTCAACAACAGGACCTTTGCCCCGAGCATCAGCAGTAGAGGTAGTAGTTGGAGTAACTGTATTCTTGGAGGTAACGGGAGGAGAGAAAATTCTTCCACTTCTCGTGATCTTACTAGATCCAGCAATATTATCAACATCTAGATTTCCATCAACAATAGGTGTATCAGCCAAAGGTTCCTGCTTAACACCATGAATATAAACATCAGACCCATAATGACAAGGCACAGCTTTATCAGAAGTGTACGGAATAGGACCAGGAGTGGTAATGATCATAGGAGCCACTCTAGCTTCAGCAACAATCTTCACCGGGCCTTCAGCAGTAATCTTAATTGGACCCTTATGAGTGATTTTGACAGGACCCTTGGAAGTAATCCTCACCGGCACTTTATCAACCATATCCACCTCTTCAACCTTCGCACCTTTAGTTATATGATCAACCATACTTTCCACAGAAAGTGGAGTCCTCTCAAACACTATGGTGTAGTTATTCATGAGGCGTTGAATTCCGTCCTTCAACCTCCAGCAGTTATCCGGCTTATAAGTACAATATAAACAATCTTCACGACAACCTGGAAAGAACCCAGCTTGTACTAACTTCTTCTTAATGACACACAATGGTGTAGTCAACTCTGCAACTGAGGAAATATGTGAATCTTCATCAATGGCATTGACAGTCTTCTCATGATTTGGCATGGGAGCAGTGATCACATTTGGAGTACCCGGAGGGTCAAACTCAATTTCTCCAGCATCAATCATATCCTGGATCTTATTCTTCAATACCCAGCAACTGTTGGTATCATGTCCCTGACAATTCGAATGATATACACATCATGCATTAGGATTGTACCTGGGTGAGGTAACATTGGGATTCTAAGGAGGATCCCTCAAAGTGATAAGTTCACCCTTCAACAAGTGTTGCAAGGCTTGGGCCAGTGACATGTTGATCTTAGTGAACTGCCTTCTATTCCTCTGTTGATTTCCCTGTGGCTGCTCTGGTGTTGCAGGAGTTGGATTAGAGATATGAACTGCACTCACAGATTAATGCCTCCTATTACGATCAGGTTGACCATAAACAGCATTTGACTCTTTCTTCCCACTAGGAGGCTTCTTTGCAGTACTGGATGAAGAAGCACCCACTTGGATCTTGCCACTCTTTATTCCACTTTCTACGCGCTCTCCTGTCATTATCAACTCAGTGAAACCAGAGGATGAGCTTCCAATGAGATGACTGTAAAAAGGACCATTCAACGTACACATAAACATATCAACTAACTCCCTGTCAGTTAGAGGGGGTTGCACTCTTCCATCCAAATCTCTCCACTTCTGAGCATACTCCTTGAAGTTTTCTTTAGCACCCATAGACATGCTCTGTAGTTGCATGCGAGTAGGGGATAAATCAGCATTGTATTGATATTGCTTATAGAAGGCTTCAGCAAGATCATTCCAATCACGGATGTTGACACTCTCCAACTGATAGTACCACTCCAATTGAGATCCAGATAAGCTCTCTTGGAAGAAATGGATCCACAACTTCTTATCAGCAGTATGGGGTTGTATTCTCCGGACATAGGACCTCAGATGCAACTTGGGACAAGATACACCATCATAAACAACAAAAGTAGGAACCTTGAAACCAATGGGTATAACCACCCCAGATATCAAACTCAGGTCTTCAAAATCCAGCCCAGAAGACTTTTGCAATTCCATAGCATCCATTCTATCCACCAGCATCTTGAACTTATCTTCATTAGGCTCATGATAGTAGTTAGCTTCAGAATCAGAGTCCCCCATTGTATTATGGAGACTGCCTCCCTCTTTCTCAGACTCTTCAGACTCATAATCTTCAACCTGTTCTTTGGTCTTGAGAGGACCTCTGAACCTTCTTCCCATGTTGATCAGGCCACCTGACCTTCTGGTCTTCTTAGTCTTCTTGGCCAGCAGTGTCTTCAATTCATCCTGCCCCTTGGACAAGTTCAAGATTAGCTCTTGGAACTGTGCATTTTGTGCCTGGAGATCCTTAACTGTTTGTTCAAGAGCCATTGCTGAGATAAACAGCGAGAAGATAAGAAACCTGTGCACAATAAACCTGTGATGTAATGATATGATATGTGAATGTATATGCAATGTTTTCAAGGACCGCGGGATTTAAATTTGCTTAAACAATTAAGAAAGTAAACTTTTATTAGTAATAAATTTGTTTGCCCTTTGGGGCTTACAATAAAATGAAATGAAATAAATACAAAAGATGGGGTTTTAAGTCTCCCATGGACGTTTCCTCTTTGTGTTGAGGTATGAGTTGAGATTCCGCTCCTCGTGAAGTTGCTTTGTTAGCTCCAGGATTCTTTCTTGGCTTGCTTTGTAATGAGCCTCGAAAGTATCCCTTTGCTCCTTCAATTGAATCCAAGATCTCTGTAAGTCTTCCATGTCAGTGGGCATGTCTGGGTGAAGGATGGTATAAGAAGTATCTCCTTCAACAACAGGTTCCATGGTAACTGGCAGGATAGCAGGATATGGCATCATAAGAGTTTGAGCACAAGACCGCTTCCATCTGAGGTAAGCTTCCATAGGAATAGTGTACTTAGGCTCCAGAGTCTTGCTGTCAACCTTGTTCACTTTTCCCCATGCTCGTATGAACCTCTGACGGTAACCTTGCAAATCGTTGTCGTAATCAAACACAATACCATGAATCAACATGTCGTGTGGACCATCACTCCGAGCGTAACCAAACTGTCGTAAAGCTAAAGAAGGATTGTAAGTAATGCCTCCTCTTATGCCTATAAGTGGCACATTAGGAAATTCCCCACAACGGTCAATGATAGTGACATTCTCCATAGATCTGGAGCACCAATGGATATCTGAATGAGAGAGTGACATGATCCTTTTAGACCACCTGAACCCCTGTTCATTCTTCATCACTGAGCGAGGAAGGTGAGAAATAAACCACCTAGATAGCAAAGGTATGCAACACATCAAAGTTCCTCGTGCCTTCGTAGTACGAGTATGAAGAGAATGCAGAATATCCCCAAGTAATGTAGGCACTGGATTGTGACTCAGAAATATGTTGATGGCATGAACGTCTATGAACTGATCAGGATTGGGGAACAACACTAAGCCATAGATCAACAAGGCTAAGATCTCCTCAAAAGCATCATAGCTCATAGCCTTCAAGAACATTTGAGCCTTCTCTATCAACACCTTAGCAAGAATACCCTTGACTCTGCTTCTCGTTTCTAGAACAATGTCAGACTTCTTTAGATGTAGAGCTGCAGCAATAACCTCAGGTTTAAGCTCTTTTTCCAAGCCTGTGAAGGGTCTTTGATCAAGAACAGGTATACCCAGAAGTTTAGAGAACTCTTCCATTGTTGGAACCAGCTGATAGTCGGGGAATGTGAAGCAATGGTGCTTAGGATCAAAGAACTGAAACAGGACACTCATCATGTCTTCATTGAACCCTGCAGTGACTAGATCTAGTAAGTGACCATGCCTCTTGATGAACTGGGAGTTTTCAGAAACTTGAGAAACCAACTCTTTGAGCTTGGCAGGTATTCCTACAAAGTTGATCCTGATAGTGTTTCTACGAGCAGAAGCAATGACCTGCAACAAAGAACAAAGATAAATCCTTTGGTCCTTGAAATGGTTAGCGAAAATGCTATGCTTATGATGCATGATGATGCTATGATGTTATGCTCAATCACAAACATGTGGCACACACAAACAAGTCACACAATAGCCCTAGGTTTGAAGGCTTGCATGAGGTTTAAAGGTAAGTACCCTCCCCTGAAGTTAGTTGGTTCATCCTATCCTACAAAAGTAACCAGGTTCTAAGGGATCTCAAAATCATTGATCCTTCACAAGGGTGGTTGTTCAGTAGGCAACTTACTTGCCAACCAAAACCCTCCAAGTTTAGAATCTCAATGAGCGTAGTATCGAGTATCAACCAACTTCAGTCTTCACCAAAGCCGGTTATCTCACTACTTTTCTAAAGGCCAAGATGGGATAACTAGGGTTCTAAAAGTTAGTTAGTGCATTGACAACATATGGCAGCCTCATATTATCCTCAACTTGACTTAAGGAACATAAGCACCAACCAAGAAGTCACACTAACTATGGCCACCAGATCAACCATATCGGTATACGCCGTACAGTTTCCTTGGTCTATTGCCATTTACCTAAGGTACACTAGATCCGGGTTAGGATCTTTCACACATAAGAGCACCCAGCAGATAAGTATAAAGCAAACAAGGCAAACAATTTTAAAGTGATCTAATTCCTAAGGGTACCCCTCTTTTATTAAATCCCCAGCAGAGTCGCCAGTTCTGTAACACGGTGGGAAAATTGACTTTAGTTATGTTGCGGATAGCAATAGTTGCCACCGACTTTTATTTTATCCAAAGGAAAGGCATAAAAGAACAGGAAAGACCTTTTTAAAAGATTTTTGGGTCCGGGGGATAGGTTATGTAAAGGGAAGGTGTTAGCACCCTTTACATCCATGGTTATCCATGGGCTCTTAGTTACTTAGCTCACTTTAAAATGTTTTTGAAATGTGAAGTGTGTGAATAGAAATTTTCTTAAGTGTTTTATAATGATCCATGTACGGATATATATAAAACCTTTGTTTTGAAAACTTGTTTGAAAATGTATGAAGAGTTTGAAATGTTTTGAAGAGTGAGCAAGTATCTAAGAGGAACCTACCCTAAGTTAAGTCTTTTATGTTCTTGAATATCCTTTAAGTGGTAAGACTATCCCTATTATTAAGAAATAGGTAGTCATTACCTTGGATGTGTGGGACAAGTGAAGGGACATCTGTTATTTAGGCAACTGTGAGGTGTATAAGCAATTCGAAGGGACTTATCATCTTTATTCGAAAGGGACAAGATCATTACGAAGGCAACATTCGAAGGGACTTGATCTTTTTATCTGTTTAAGGGACTAGATGATATAAAATGAGGGACTTTGCTTTATACACCCTACTTGACCTTTTGATTTAGGCAACATGAGAGGTAACCTTAGAAAGTGTAGGATGGCGATCAAAGATCGACTTACGTGTGTGAGTGTACAATTTTAAATGTTTATCTTTAAGTTAATGATCTAAATTCAATTTTTAAATACAAACATGTTTCACTCCCTATTTTACTAACCATAACATTTAAAATAAATAATAAAAATTACTACTACAAATATTACATAAGAGATACAATTACATAATAATAATAATTAAGATAAATTAAGAAAAATAAATAATAATAAATAATTTGGGTTAGTAATAATAAAAATAATATATAAATAAATGGGGTTAGTAATAATAAAAATTAATAAGAATAAAATCAAGAAATTAACATAATAATGAATAATAAATTTAAAAGTGCAATTTTTAATGGATAATTATTTTTTGAAGATTTTAAGAAGAAAAATAAACAATTCATATTATATACTAATTATTATAAAGATTTAAATTATATATACATGTTATGAAAAATAATGGTTAATTATGATTAAATAAACATATTATAAAAATAAATTATATTTACAAAATTAAATTAGGAGTTTTTAATTATTTTAAGCATACACTAAAATTATTTATATGCAATAATTATACAAAATAAAAATATGTACATAATTAAGGTTTATAAATAAATAAATTAAAAGTTATAATTAACAAATAAATTAATATTTACAATTAGGGTTTATAAAAATAATTAGGTTTTATAAAAATATTTTAGGGTTTTAGAAAATATTAGGGTTTATATGTTTAGAAAAAATAAATTAGAATTAATTAATAATTATACAAAATTATAAAATATTAATAATATACAAAAATAAATATTAAATAATTTTTCTAATAAGGTTTAATTTTAAAAAGATGAGTTCTAAATTATAATAAAGAAAATAATAATATAAACATTTTACTTTTATTATTTGAATTTATTTAATTATAATATAAACTAATTAAATAAGAAAACAAAAAGAATGAAAAAACTTACCTGGGCTGGGATTCGAACCCAGTCCCTGGACAATGCACCCTCCAAGACCAGCAAGCCAGCCACTGGGCTGCGCGCGCGCCAGTGATATGGAAGACACTCCATTTGGTTTTGTTTCAAATCCTGTGAAAACCATGACAAAAACAAAAAAATAGCACAAAAGGGCCTGGGGGGGATTCGAACCCAGGACCCTCACACAACAAGCAAACACTCTTACCATCCAGCCAGAAGGGTGCAACTGATATACAATCCAAAACAAGTTATAATATATTAAGTCCTGTGATTAAATGGAAAAATAAGAAAAAGATTGTTGCATCCAAGGATCGAACCAAGGCCTTAAGCAATCCATACGCGCAATCCTTACCACTGGGCTAACCTGCATCAGTTGAAACAAAACAACAAACAACTCTAAAAATATTAAACCCAATTTTGAATCTTCCAGATGGCTCCAAGAACTTCGTCTTCCTCCTCTGGCCTTGCGTTTTTTGCTGCGAATTTTCCTATGAACTTTCCTGCAAATTCAAACACATACAGGACCTGCGAAACTTAACCACCATCAAAACAGTGAAATTGTTTCAAATTAATCAGTGCCCAGAGTTCATACAACCATTCTATGTCTTTAAAATTTATTTATTTTAGGTCTATCATGGAACCCTAAAAGCTTGGCCGAAACCCTAACAATGGCAATTCCTTGTTCCTGCACCAAAAATGAAATCAAATATGCCAGAAACGATCCACATACAATTACAAACAAGAATCAATAATCAAAATTATGTTAGAATGCTTGTATGAATAAAATCGAAAATTTCAAACTTAAGATGAACATGGATTCGGTTTATGTGATTTATGAGGTTTTGAATGATGATAAGCAATGCAATGTGTTCAGTGATCATCAAGGAACATGTTGAGACCTTTAGAATGCCTTGAAAGAGTCTCTAACCAAGAATCCGAATTCAAGTTTTTGGTGATTTTTTTGAAAGTGAAAACTTACTCTTGAGGCAGAAGATTCGTCCTTGTGCATTGTGTTAGGTTTGTATACTTATAGTAGAATGAAGCTAGGTCAAAAAATTGGATCATTGTTTGGACTTTTTGATTTTTGAAGATTGAAAAAGATAATGTCTTAAAATTCAAATATTTTTTGATAGAACATTGCTATTTTAAGACAATCATCATGATTTCCATATCAATCTAATTCAATCAAGGTTTATGACTTTCTAGAATCAAAATATATTTTAAATCTTCATATTTTATATTTTATTTGAATTTAAAATGATTTTTAATATAAAAAATCATAATAAATAAAATAAATAAAATAAAATTATGAAAATATTAAATAAATTTCGTGCATGATGTCATGGAACACCTTGGGTCACAAAAAGTTCAGCCCATTTGGAAGAATTTGGTTTTAAGACCCTATTTTCTTCATAAACCACCCAAAAATTTCCCAACTTTGCAAGGGAACATATCCTTCAATTTTAATGATATGAGGGTGTTATTGGACATTTTGGAAAGCTTAAAGAGTCCTCTAACCAACCCCATTGGTTTCATGTCCATATCATTTACCATTCTCAAGTTATGCCCTTTTGAAGTTGTTGACTTTTTGTTGACTTTCAAAAGGACCTATAATGTCTTAGCTCATACCTTCCAAATGAAGAATTTTTGGGCTTGGCTTGTGAGACACAAAGTTGTAGAGAATTCAATTTCCTTCAGAATGAGATTTGGATGGAAAAAATTTGATGAAGCATGTGAAAGTTATGGCTGATCAAAGTTCAGTTGACTTTTCCTGAGGAAACCCTAATTTAGAAACCTCTGATTCTTGATGATCTGAAATATCCTTGATGAATCATGATCAACCCTTGATAAAATGATGAATTTTACTTCATATACTTGATGTTGGCAAAAAAATCATGAAGTTTGACTTTGGTTTGACCACAGTTGACCTCAGTTTGACTTTTTAACTGCTTTAACTGATTTTGACTTATCTGATCATCTGACTGAGCAAACTTTTGAGAAAAGTCTTGAAACTTGTCATGGGGGTTCTTAAACACATATAAGATGTTATTAAGCTCACTTGAAGCCTTGGAAGTCCATTTAGCCTGATGAAAGTCAAAACCCTAGTTTAGGATGCATTGCTTAGGAGGATGCATTGTCTGAGGGAATTGTCAAACTTTCTGACTAATTGTGAACTTTGTGAACCTTGTGAACCTCATGAGAGGTCTTGTGAACCTTGTGAACCTCATAAGATGTCTTGTGAACCTTGTGAACCTTGTGAACCTCTTAGCACACAAAGTCTTGTCTTGTGAGGGCAAATTTTGGGGTGCAACAGCTGCACATCGAGTCAATCGGAAATACGGAAGCCGAAGGGAGTTCGAAGAACAACTCAGAATGAAGAGGAATAGGTCACATAGTTAATCAAGACCAGCGAGTTGGCAGAACTAATACCTGACCAGAACTTCATCGAATTCTTTATCACTCTCATCAGAATTTCATTAATGTTGCATCAATCATCAACGTCCTTCATCCAGAACCTGCAACAAATGAGATCTCTGCATCAAGATCTGTAACGTCTCGTCAAATCTTCAACCATAATCTCACTTCAACGAGAATATGCAGAAAAGATTGATGGTTCGTCACTCTTCATCAACGCTGCAACATGAATCATAAATTCAAAGTTCAAGAATCAACAACAACAACCATAAGATTCTCGTCCATAATAGTCACAACTCATAATCGTACGCCAGAAAAAGTAGAAGAGGATCGAATCATAGAAAAAGAAGAAAAGACTTATCTGAAACTCGTCATTTTTGTGTCCATCACGATTTCGAAAGCCAGGCTTTGTGAAATCCTATTCGCGATTGGATCTGGTTGAGACTTCGTGACGAACAGGGTGGCTTCAATTGAAAGAAGTGTTAAATGGTGGTAGTCCGACGCCATCTTCGGTTCGTGTTAGAGAGGTTGACGTTGACGATAACGAAGGTGAAGAAGAGTGCGTCACGGCGTAGGCTAGGATGTTTTTGGTGGGTTTTTTTTCTCCAAAGAAGAAGAAAGATCACCGCGGGGGACAACGGCTGAAGAATCGAGATACCCACCAGTAATCTCCCGTTACCGTCATCCTCTTCAATGAGTTGAATTCGGACGAGCCTCATCTTTGCAATTTAGGGCTTCGGTGTGATTCAATGATGGTTGAGTTATGAGCAAAGCAATTCGGAAGCAACGAGACGAAGGCGATGAACAGCAGAAATAGAGAGGACGTCGGTGATGTTGAGACCGTCAAACGACGGCGACTGGTTTTGTGAGAAGAAGGTTCGTCTTCATGGATTTCGTGGAAGGGGATGTTGACGGTGATGTGATCTTCGGAAGAGGAGAAACGAGCTTTGGGCTGAGGAAGAAGATGAAGAAAACGACGGTATAAGGCGGAGAGAGGCGACGTTTGACGGAGAAGCCAAGATGGAGCCATAGCGGCGGAGGTTAGTTCGTCTGTGACGGCACATGGAAGAAGGAGAACAGGGTCCTTTGTTATTTCTATGATGAAAATTAGGGTTTCGTAAACAAGATTAGGTTTAGATTTGGGCCTAATTCCATGGATTGCTTTTTACACCCGCAGGTCACTACACACACCCTCCCTGTGCGTATGGAACTTCAATTGAGCCCATGATCCGTCAAAACGCTATCCAAACCCTTCAAATTTCCGTCTCACCACCCTGCGTCTCTAGGTGGAATTGGGCCATAGCCCCATGGGTTTTCTGTCTGCACCACTGCTTTTCTCATTCAGCCTTATTTCTCTATTTTTTCTTTCTTTATTTATTTTTCTTAAGATTTTGTTAATTGTATTTCTATAATATTTCTTATTTTAATTCTTTTGTTAAATATATTTTTGTGGATTATTTTAATCCATTTTCTTGGTAATTTTCTAGTTAAGTTTTTTGATAATTTTAGTTATTATTTGTGAATTAATTATGGTTTAGTGTTAATTTGGAATTAAAAATGGTTCATTCATGTTTTTTGATCGATTTGAATCGATTTCAATTGTGGCGAAGCATCGCAAAGTAAATATGGAAGATGAGCATTTATTTTGCTCATAGGAGATTACAAGACCTTGCTTAAGGTTTTTTCGGATTTCTTTTTGTGAGGATCGGCACTTCGATCAAGTAAGTAATTTCAAGCTTTTTTCGGCGATTACGCATCATTCTAGTCATATGCGGCTTAGGACCATATAACTTAAGGTGCATACTGAGCCCTCCCACCTGAGGCATTGGATTTATTTGTGATATATGTTGATTTGTGTCGATTTCGGAGCTTAGGGATTAGGTTACGAACCATTAGGATCGATTCATTTCACTTCCCCTTAAAATCCACTTTTTTGCCCGTTTCGTCGCATTTTTTAAAAATAGTTTTAGGTGGGATAAAATTCTGGAAAAATTCATGAGTGATCCTTATCCTCTTATTTAGTTTGTCATATTTTTTTATTCCAGATTTGTGTGGTTTTAATAATTAATTTTTATTTTAGATCATAAGCTGTCCCAAAAAGGAATGTTTTGACATAAAGGGCCAAAAACAATTTTTCCCCATAGGTGTGAAACCTATTTTTTGTGTGTGATTAATCACTGTAATTTGTGACATTTTGATGCTCCTTAGGAATTTTTTTTCATAATTTTAGATGCCCTTTTTGATCCACTATGTGGAGATGTTTTTCGGCGATCATGCCTTGCTATACCAATCGTTAAGTAATTGTTTTGGAACTTTGGTGCATAATTTTAGGGAATCCTTTTGGACTATGTGAGATAATGACTTTATTATTCCAGGGATTTAATTTCATAATTTTTAAATGCTTTTTGCTATTTTTTCATGTCACCTAGATCCTAGGTTGATTCATGTGTTTATGTGTCGCATAACCTAAATGTTAAGAAGGCATTCATGCCATTTACTTGAGGGGATTTTTGGTAGCTTTTAGGAGTTGATTATAAGTCATTTTTATGTCTTTAATTCCAGTTATAGGTCACTTTTTGAACCATACTCATTTGGTTTGTTTTAGTGTTTCATAGGTGCATTCTTATGTGAACTAATTTTAATCTAAACTCATTTCTCTTCTCCTCTAATTGTTAACATGAATTATGTGGGAACTATAAATGTTAAACCATGCATTTTAATTCCATTTCATATCTTGTGTGCTACTGAACTATAATCATCTCATGCATATTCACATGTCATTCATCTTTAACTTGCATCATTTGTGATCTAATGCGATGTTTGTTCATTTGTCCTAACATCTTCTTCTCATTGCTCCATATGCCTAATCCATTGCATCCATGATTGTATATTCATTCATCCAAATTCATAAGCATTAACTACTGACTTTGATACTCATTTCATGTATTAATTCATGTTTGTAAGTCATATGCATTCATACTTCATCCATAAACCCTAATTTGCATTTAGGTGAACTTTTTGTACATAGTTTGATCTTGTGAGGTATCCTAGCATACTTAGGGACCTATAACATGTAGCTACTGACTTTAAAATTCATGTAACCTTTAGGTACCTTCACCTTTAGACTTAGGTCTTATTTCAAACCCTAGTTCCCTTCTAAGACGTTTATGGTACTTAATCGCTTGCATGCTTTGATTTTACTTTCAATATGCATTGTCATGCTAACTTTTGTTTTGTAGGGGGGAAGATTGAGGTAAGCATTACTTCATTCCTGTCTCTTATGCATTTTAATTATATTTGCCTTAGCACTTTGTGCTTTGTTTTTAGGTTTTCCCTTTCCTTAGAAACAACTTAACTTCCTTAGGAAGTAAGTTAGTTTCTAAGACTCTTTTTTCTTCTTTTCCTTTTCTTTCTTAGGATTAGAATACCTCATTAACCATAGGATCTCCCTCTTGTAAGTAAATCAATAAAATTAGGGTTGTGTCTTAGTTCCCAATAGATTTTCCCTTTTCCAATTTGAGTCATTCTTTCTCTCCTCATGAAGAAAATAATAAAACATCTAAGGATAAACCGAACAATCTTGTACGACACGAGACTTTGTTGCGGAGTGTTTATACGCGTCCTGTTTCGGGGCGAGGTGTAAGTACTTCCCGCGATGGATAGGTCTTAGTACAAGACCGTTCACAAACAAATTCAAAACATTTCTCTTAAAATACAAAAAAACAAATAACAAGCGACTATCCTGCGGGAACTTCTTTTCTCATCTCATTCACTCACAACGCGAACTTGCGACGACTTGTCTCGCATGCAAGACGGTAAACGCACTCGTACCAGACGAACCTGCAACACCTGAGCATAGACATACGGAGTTCTAGTTATAAAAAACACAAACAAATAGTTCCCGCCTTAGTTAGGCGAACTACGTCGACTCTGATCCTCATTATCCCGATGAGGTACGTAGGCAGCGGGGTAGGGCCCGTTCGAGCACATTCTTTATTTTCCCTACATTTCCCCCTTTCTTTCCATTTTCTTTTCTTATTCCTTTCTCATTTCATTTCTCATTCCAGTTAGCAGTTCATGTGTTCAGCAGCAATTATATTTTTTTCACCCTTTGAAACAAACAAACAAGCGTGGATCCCGTCGGGTACGGCGGACGGATTGGGGTGCTAATACCTTCCCAGTTTGTAACCGACTCCCGAACCCAGATCTTTGGTTCGCAGGACCATGTCCTTTCCTTCTTCCTCAGGTTTGTGCAACATTACCTTTCCCATTCCTTCGGGATAAAAATGTCTGGCTGGCGACTCTACCTTTTTCGCGCCACTTTCGCGTTTGTACTAGGAGTGAAAATCCCGGGAGCGACAAAGTTTTCTTCTCTCATCTTCAAACAAAATCTAAAAGACATTCAATAAAGGATTGAAATAGCCTTTTGTGTATAGTCTTATTCCATGGGGCACTCATATTCATTCCATCTTGGAATAGTATGAGCTTGTCTAGCATGATGTACAAGTCTAATCATGAGACTATCTTCACAAATAATAAAGTCAAAACACTTCTCATAAAAGACAACAAACAAAGACATCGCGTCTTCTCTTCTCATCTCCTAATCTTTGCGGACGAATGCGACTTGCCTCGACAGTTCAAACAGCGATACGGTAAACACCCTCGAGTCAGAGCCGGTAACACCTTAGCTAGAGCTATGGCAACGTCATCCTAAAAACACAAAAAAAGTTCCCGCCTTAGTTAGGCGAACTACGTCGACTCTGATCCTCATTATCCCGATGAGGTACGTAGGCAGCGGGGTAGGGCCCGTTCGAGCACATTCTTTATTTTCCCTACATTTCCCCCGTTCTTTCCATTCTCCAGTTCCTTTCTCAGTTCCCTTTCTCATTCCATTCCAGTTCCATCAGCAGTTATATTCTTTTACCCTTTGAAACAAACAAACAAGCGTGGATCCCGTCGGGTACGGCGGACGGTCTGGGGTGCTAATACCTTCCTAGGTCATAACCGACTCCCGAACCCAGATCTTTGGTTCGCAGGACCTTGTCATTTCCTTCTTCCTCAGGTTTGTGCAGCATTACCTTTCCCGTTCCTTCGGGATAAAAATGCATGGTTGACGACTCTACCTTTTCCGTGCCACTTTCGCGTTTGTACTAGGATGAAAATCCCGGGAGCGACAATAATAAATCTTCTAATAACCTTAAAAAACAATAATATAAAACACTTTTAGTATTATTATTTCACATTAAAATTTAATAATATAATTACAAACATAATTCAAATGATCTATTATAAAAAATAATTATCAGATAATTTTATATGCAAATAAAAAATTAAATATCAACTATTATAAAAAATATATAATTTTATTTCTAAATCTAGTTATAAAATAAAATAACATGTAAAATCAATTGTGGCTAAACATTTTTTACACATTGTTCGTAAGAAAATATTCTCTTAAATTTCGATTTTGTTTTATTCTAATCTATGCCTCATCACCTTGTAGTTCTTCATCATCATCGGTAGTTAAAAAAAAAAAACTTCTTCCAAAACTGCACTGCAGAAAAAAACAAGTTTCTCATCTTTATGCTATTTACTCTCCATCGTTTATCGATTGTTTCCCTTTCTCTCGAGCTTTCTCAATACTGAATTCGCGACTTTCAAATCTCTTACTTGATCGTTACCATTGAAACGACACGCGGCGGTGCCGATTTTGTTTTCGTGAAGGATTTCCGGCTGCAGAACGAAGATGGGGATGACACTGTGTGTGAAGCTAAGAGTCTTAATGTTGTAAGAACTGCGCTTGAAGACCGGCTCAATTTTTTTCATGAGAGTTTTTTGAACTAATTCTTGAAATTATTTGTCGTTTGAACCTTGATTGTATTCTGTCCGCCAAGTGTTTGATAAATTTCTTGATTGTAGTGTGCTTGAAACTTTCAAGCAAAGCTGTTTTCAGGTGTGATTGGTATGCTGAATGAGGCCATAAAATAAAAGGGACAATGGTATTGATGAGAAAGAATGTGTTGGATATAAACAGCTTAACCAGGGTTGGTGGTGTCAATGGTCAAGGTGTTGACATTCTCGGTTCCACAGTCGATAACCTCTCTGCTTTCTTTGATCATTCTATTTCTCTTCAGTTGATCAGGGCAACAAAACTTGATGGTACAGTTTCTATATAACATTTTAAACGTTTGAAAATGAATTTTGATTGTGTATTTAATTGTTTTTATTTGTATTTTGTTAGCTAGTGGGAAAGGGAAGCTTGGAAAAGCTACTTTTCTAGAAGGTATAATTTCTTCATTACCAACTTTGGGAGCTAGACATATGTTACTAACTAGGTTATTATGTTACTGATGTCATAATAGTTCATCATTTCTTACTAATGCATGAGAACAACAAAAATATCTGGCAATTTATTGTAAAATCATCACAACTATTTGATTAGTATCCCATGAATTTGAATCTTTATTAAATGTGATTCCTAAACACATCAATCCTTTAATAACAATCTTGGTTGTGAACATTTTTCTCCCTATGCCTGACATTGTTACTTCTTGTATTAGGTTGTTGCTTGAAAGTAAGTATCGTCGACTACCTGTGGTAGACAAAGATGGAAAGTTGGTTACATATTATTCTCTTACAAGTTTAATTTTTGTTGTTGTTACTTCATTGACTTCAGCTAATTTATTTTGCAAACCTCTTTTACGGGGTTGGGCTTATTACAAGGGGAAATATTGTTATGGTGGCTCTACTGCCAAAGCGCTATAGTGAGAGGCTCACATAGTTCGACAAACACAGATTTCAAGTGCTCGGTATCTTTAGCTATGTCATGTAATCTTAGTTATAGTCAGGTGAATATTTTGACTATTAAAAATGCATTTATCAGCTTAAAAGGGGAGTTGAAGGTAATTCTTGATGACCTTCTGAGACCTTTAAAGTGGGTGGCTAATACTTAATACCATTGAGAGGGAAGTGAGTTATCAATCTCCTTACTCAACATTGTTTATGTGCATTGGATTCTTTAGGGATTATAGATAGTATATTCAGTTAATCTTTGTATAGATCTGTTCAATCTTTATAGCTATCAGGATTGTATTGGATCATTTTGAGCACTGTATTAAACAAACGTATACTGTAAATTAGCTAGCATTTTGATTTATATATAATATGATGTCTGAAATTGGTTAGCATTTTGTGAATTTTGATTTGATTTTGCAGAGGTTTTGACTAAAGAGAATATTGTGGAGCCTATGCGCGATATTATGAGAGCTCTTTTAGAAGTTGATGTATGATTATGCCATTTTAACTTATTTGGTTTTGTTGAAATTTTCATGCTTTTGCTAATGTACATGGATGTTGTGTTGGAAGGTTAGTCTTCCTGTTGTAAGAAGTTTTGTGCAATCTGTTACTGATCAAGTCGTGGGTGTTGGAGTCACTCGAGGTGTCAAACCCGATCAACAATTGGTTAAGGTTGAATTCAGTTGTTTCTCATTTCCTAAAGATAGAACAACATCAATCTAGAGCTTTCTGAACAACAACATCCAAAGCTTTCTGAACAACATCCAGAGCTTCCCATCAGCCATCAACCTATACGACCATAGTTAGATTATGCTTTTATGTGATAATGAGATGCTTGAAAGTTAGACTGTCGTGATTATGGATATCAGTTTTAGTTAGAATCACAAAGTTGTGTGAATGTGTACTATTTAAGGTTACACTTAATAGAAATTTGTTTGAAAGAGTATTTTGTTCAAGATTTTTCCAATAGTTCTTGGTGAGCTTATATTGAAGATTTTTCCAATAGAAATTCGGGGTTAATTACAGTATTTATGTGTGGCGGTGTTATCAATTTGTTCAGGTTGCTGGTTCGAGTGTATGTTTCCTTTTGTTTTGTGAGGATGATCCGCTTCGGCCAGTTTGCGTATGCTGCTGTTTTTGATGTCTGTGTTGTTGTTTTGTTGTTGTGGCATTGTTGTGTTTTGGTTAGTATCCTGGTGGTTTTGTTGTAGATAGCTTGGATTTTAGTGACATTCTGTCATTGTAGTTACTATAAAATTTTTAGTTATTATAAAAATACACAAGTTAGCCTTTAATGTTAGCCTTTCATGGTGCTATGTTATGGGGTTGTAAAGTTTGATCATTATACTTTTTAATATAAAGTTTTGATATTAGAAATGTCTGGACTATTTATATTAAATTGAAATTGAATGATATGACACACATTCAATTTTTGTGTTTGCATTGGAGAATTGGTCCCTATTAAATTTCGACTTTTCAAGTTTTGTCCCTATTTGAGAAATATGTATTTTAGTGTTTATAATACGATATCTCGAAAACAATTCAACCAATTTTGGATGCGCGGGAGAATCTTCATCACGTCAGAAAAAAAAGGAAGCGGACTCATCATGCTGATATTGGAAAACCAACTGTATTTTAGTGTTTTGTGGTCTGTCCATTTTGCAGGAGTATCTGAATTGGCTTGGGTTGGTGTCTGGTTCGAGTCGTTTTTGGATATTGGAGCTGACTGCGGTGGTGTTGGTTTATTATCTTGTTGTTTGGTTGGAAGCTTGAGATTACCTGGAAATCGTATGTTACTTGGTTGGGGGCATTTTGGCACCTTTTTTTATTGCTGCAGGTTGTTTTTGTTTGGGTATTAATTGAATCTCTTTTGTAGATTATGTTTGTTGAACTTTGCTGGTATAAGGCTGTTTGTAATACTTGAGGCATATCTTGAGCCAAGTTATTTAATATAAATCTTTTTGCCTTTTTTCAACAAAAAAAAAGTATATGAGATGGGAGTTACCCAACAAAGAAGCACCAAACTTCGGACATTTTCTCGGTATGCATTGGAGTACACGTTTTTTGTTTCATCACTTCAACGACATATTAGGCCAAATTGAACTGATATTGCATAAATGACTGACCCATCCCCTCAATAAAAACAAAACTAATCATTGAGTCAAGGAGGGTGGTAGTAGTATTAGTTTTGAATTTCAATATGCTATTGAACAGTGATGTTTAAAAGCAAATGAACAACTTCTAGTTTACAATCTAAAGAATAGACAACACCTGAAATTAGCAATTGAATCTACTAGTATTTTTTACTTTCAAACGACTAGTGTAAAAAAGTTATCACACCAGACTAGAAATGTCATTAACATAAAAAAAGCTTCAGGCACATAAATAGAATACTATAAAAATGAAAAATTATGTGAAGCTAATATTCAATTGAAGGCTCTAAAATTTTGCACCAGACTAAAAATATACTTGTTTTTATAAGTATAAAATTTATAATACATAGCACATGACTAGAAATCCAATTGAACTTTTATAATACACCAACCTAGAAACGTATGAATATTCAATTGAAAATCCAATTTACACCAAACTAAAAAATTTATTTGCACATAAAAATAATGAAAAAGGTATCACACCAGATTTAAATGTCATTAATATAAAATTTCTAGTCAATGAGAAAATGTCAATTTAGCTTGAATGCCCTATATATGAACACCTATGTAATTGAGTACCACTTTTCCATTTTAGCTTGTGATGTATTATTTGTTTTTTTAAGAGGCAAAAATGCATAAAGAAGGCATGAGACATGCCATTACAAAGTACATCAAAACTAACACAGGTTAGAAACAAGACAAGCATAACTCTCAGTCTCCAATATCAGAATGCAAAAGGCACTTGGAAAAAAAATCCTCTAGATATAACACTAAAACGCAACAGAAAAATCTAATTATCGAGATATGCCCAATTCTAGCCAATAATATCCTCCATGCTATATGTAACACCTCATTTCTACCCGATAATTAATAACGAAATCAGAGTATAAAAATTTCAACAAATAAATGAGATGATACATTTTCAACTTTAAAAACAACATTTAACACCTAATTAATCTTAAAAATAAAATACTTTCATTACTACGTAGCGGATTCATAAAATTCAACTTAAATAGCACAACTTGTGTTCAACATCAACACAACTTAAAAGCAACAAACTTTAATGAAACAACTTTAAAATTCAGCAACATGATAAAATCCAACATCAACATAAAACATGTGTTATCCCCCGAATGCTATGTATCAGAGTGACAACACCGACTCAAATCTATTAAGATAAGCAGCTCTACTCAGGATTACCTGCATGTTACCAACATAGAACAACATTCAAACAGAAGGGATGATATATCTAACAATATAATCAAATGTATGATAAATACATATTAAATCAGATTATATAAACCACCACTTCACAACTCACAAAACAACCTAAATCCACACAAGAATACAACATAACAACATATTATGCAACTTAGACAAATGCACATGCATGTGGTACCATTGGAACAGAACTCCCAACTTATAATCTTACCAATTAATAGAGGCGTCAACAACAAGGCATAAGCCTTCAACTTGATTTTGTCAATCCAGGCCAACTTACCGAGCAGCAGCTCCAACTTAAATAATGCTATGTGTCGTGGTCGGCTTAAAATTTTCCGAGTCGCTACCCTATTTTTTAGGACAAATAAGGGTAAACCTAAATTTAAGGTTCGAGAATCGATTAGGTGGGAGGAAGGTGTTAGACACCCCTCATCTCTACTATACTTAGTAGGATCATTTTCAAGAATTAGGGTGTTTTGTTTGTGTTATAATGAAAGATAATTATGCAATATGAATAATCAAACCAAATTTTAAAAGTTCACTCGCTAAAGCTTTTGTACAAATACTTTAGGCCTACGTACCCTCAAAGAGGAATCAGAGGACCGTAGTTCGATTCCCTAACCCCTTACCCCTTACTAAGTAATAAAAATCCTTATTTTTAAAACCCCGTTTGAAACAACCATTTTAAAAACCTTGATTTTAATATGAAACCCCATATTTGAAACCCCTTTTTTTTTACAAAGACCCAAAATTTTTGTGAAACCCCCAAAATGATTTATAAGACAAAAAAAAACCAAAACATTTGTGAAACCCCTAAAAATCCTAATTGAAAATCCTTTTATTTCATTAGAAAAACCTTATTTCAAAAACCCTTAAAATGATCTTTTACACCCCCTAAACATAAAATAATTTAAATAAAAAAATATTTTATTATTTTTTATAATAAAATTCAGAAATACTCAATCTTTTATATCAAATTAAGATCTAATTTATAATAAAGATAAATAATTTCAAAAGAACCAAATTATGAGAAATCCTATGAAAAAAATAAAATAAAATTTAACATCCCAAAAGAATTTAAATATTGATTCCTAATTTCTCCTACACCCCTTAGTTAAGACCTAAGTCCTAATTAATCAATTAATCAAGTAATTGATTAATTAATTAATAATAAAAACATAAAAAAATAATAACAATTATTAATTTTCTTTTTCAAACCCTACAATTAAATTCCAGAATTGTATAATGAAATTATATAATCAAGTCCTCAATAAAAAATAAGAGAACGAAAAAAAAAATTAATAAAAATAAATCCAAGGGGTGTAATTCACACTAAGGTAGTAATTGGCAGGGGGTGCCAATAGTCCTTTGGACGCAAAGCCCATTAAATGACCTGGAGAACAAGTCGCTCAAAAAAACAAAATAAAAGGAACCCTAAGGGGTTGACTTGCTGTTGCCGGTGACCTGATAACCTGAACCAGGGGTTATAAAAATCTCATTCATTCCCTCTCTTCTCATTTTTCTTCCCTCTTTCTCTCTCTTCACTCCATCTTCTCTATATTCCCTGAACTCTCTTCGACCTTGGCCGGCCAGAAATTGCTCTGCCGCCGTAACCACCGCCAAAATCCCCAGATTCCGGTTGACATTCAATCGGAATATTCAAACATTCATCATCAGATTCCCAAAAACTCAACCCGCATGAAGAACCCTAGCTAGGGTTCGTCAAGAACCCTAACAATATATACCCTAACCATATGAACCTTATCCCTTCATCATGAACCCTAACAAGAACCCTAACCCTAAAACAAACCCTGAAACACAAACAAACCCCACAAATATGCAATATTCAACCATCAAAATACAATAACCACAATCATCAATCCATACAAACCTAAAGCTAAGTATTTTTCGTGTTTACCTCCCATGCCGAGTCTGATTTAAGCTGCTCCGATTTCACTTCTTCTCCTTCTTTAACTCTTTGTTTGGCTTTGGTTGTCCCTCCCTCCCAATCCTTTTCCTTATTATTTTGCAGATACAAACAGAATGAAGGCTTAACTCTGAGAATATTTAGGGTTTCAATGTGAAGAGCTTTGGTGATGGTTCGAATTCGCAACAACAAATTAGTTTAGGTTTTTTTCTTTTTCGTCCCCTCTATTATTCTTATGATTATGCTTTTATAGATAAATTTTAGGTTTATGATTCAATTTGATTTATAAATATTTTATATGTTTTGATCTGATTTATGTAATTTCTAGATCCTTGTTGTAATATGATTTGAAAATTAATAAATTTAGGATTTAATTGAGTTTTGATTAATCTGATTGAGAATTTTGTTTATGATTTGGATCTGATTTATGTATTTTATATGTTATTTGATTTTTGTTGTAAGAAAAAAATAAAAAGATTTGATTTTGATCTTCATCCCCTTTACTATGTGTAACAATCGTGTTTAAGATCCAGTCAACAAAAGTTGACCCAAAACAAATAAAAATAAAAATATAATTAATAATAATTATATCCATGATAATATTATTAAATGATATTTAAAAAAAGATCTTTTCCCCAAAAATATTATAATAATATATATTTTTAATTATAATAGTAATTAATTTTCTGATTATTTTTTTATTTCATTGAAAGTGTATGATGACTTCTGCTATCGAAGATAATGAAGCACATATGTCTCTCTTTTCCGTTTTCAATTTTTTTTCTTTTTATTATTATCTTTTTATTTATGTTCAATTATAAAGAAGAAACAATTATCAACTTGAATAGAAAATAAGTTAATTACAAAAACTGACTTAATTTTACTAATAATTAAACTTTTAATATTAAATACTAAATTGAGAGCTATTAATAGTTTTTCATACTTCCTATTCTTTAACAATTATATATATATATATATATATATATATATATATATATATATATATATATATATATATATATATATATATATATATATATATATATATATATATATATATATATATATATATATATATAAAATCTAATAAATAACAAAATTTTCCATATGTGTCATATTTTGAAGTAATGAGAAGTTTTTGTTATTTTTATTTTTATTAATAATTAATAATAACAAATAAATAAGAAACTGTTTTTTAGTGGGAGTTAGTTGTGAGAGATAAAAATCAGTGAATTATTGAAGGAGTTTTAGTTTGATTTTCATTAATTCAATTATTATTTATTAATTAAGAAAATATAATTTAATTAATTTGTTAACAATTGGGAAAATGAACCGTGCAATGACTTGTTTTTTTTTTTCTCTAAAGATAATAATATTTCATAATTTTTTTAATGATTAATTAATTAAAAAAGAAAGTGGTAACCAAAATATTAAAAAATGGTTAAATTCAAGATTGGAATTTAACGAGTAACTTTTTGGTACTAGAAAATTTTCATAATTCCTATAATAATAAGACCTTAATAAGAATTTATATGTTATTATAAATAAACCATAAAGTCATAATGATATTGCTACGTAATAAATGCATTAATAATAACAATAATAATGACTCATAATAATAAAAAGAATTTGAATATTTGATTGACTTTCTTTTTTTATTTAGCTATTACTATTTTTTATTAAATTTAAAAACTAATATAGTAAATTAAATTATATACTGATTTTTTTGAATATAAAACAAGGCAAAGAGAGATTAAATTCTAAATAGGTAAAAAGTTCTAAAATGTAGGGAGTTGGATCCAAACTCATGCACTCACCTTTACAACCCTTAGACCTATTTCTTTACCAAATGGACTATTATATCTATTCGAAATAAAATTATATCCCAAGAATAACATATTAATTAAGAATCTAATTTCTAATTTTAACCCTTCTTACAAATAATATTTGTACTATTTTTTTTACCCAACCTTTAAAAATAAATTAAATTTGTAGGCAAAGATCCCATACTTTAACGTATTAAAAGTAAAAAAGGGCATCTCTTTGACTTTTTAGCTTACTGAGGGTGACCTAAGCATTGGTCAAAATTTAGGGTACGAGACTATGTATGTGACTCGATTTGAATTCCAAACAACAACAATGATAATTACGTAGAAACACAACAACATTGAACATTGGCCATAGACCTGCAACTTATATTCTTGTCATGAATAAGGCACTGCAACATAATCCACAATCAACAACTTCACAACTTACAACAAATAAATGCAACACAAGAGCAACAAATTATACCGCGTTATTAACTATCTACTAAACTCTATTAAGTCTAGCTCTTACTAAATTTTATCATGCCTCTGTTAATTTCCTGCAACACTGTCAGTAAAATAATTCATCAAAACATGCCACCAAGCACTACCTCACTGCCACATACTTATTCTTCTGTTAAATCATCACAATACTACTATTTAAATTACTTACAATGATTCTAATTCAATTAATTAAGTCTCTGTTAATTTGTTACTTAATTTTATTAAAGTTACTGTGATGATTTATTATTCAGTCCAATCAAATTATGTCTCAGGAAATTATCTCTGAGTTTAGTTATGAAGGATACATAACAAACATGCAGAAACCACAACACAAAACCAAAAAAATTTCAACACATAACCCATGTGACCGTCGTCACACTTGTGATCAGTGACAGTCGTCCCAGGGAAGTGACGGGCGTCACGCATCCCAGACGGACGTCAGGCAAATGGGACGGTCGTCCCACAGTCCAAAACCTGCGTTTCTCTCATTCTTCCTCCGTCTCTGTAATTCCTTCACAATTTCATTCTTAGACTAATTACCAATCAACCAAGTACACAATTCAACAACAACATAACATATTCATACACAAACAACACCGAATAATCAATTTACAATTAATTCGACAACACAAATCAATTCTTCTTATTCAACCAAAACAACATAACAACTGACATAAATAATCTATACATCCAATCCCACATTTTTTCATCATATAATCCCGATTATAGAGTTAAAACCCTACCTTTATCTTGGATTGAAGGCGAATCTAACACTTTGATCGGAACCCTAACTTTTCCTCTCCTAAGTAACTTCATGTAACCTCTTTCTCAACTTCTTGTTTCTCCCTTATTCCACTAACAACCTATTTTCTATAATTCTAATTAACTTATGGTTTTGATTTAATCTTAATAATTCCCATTGGGCCTAAATCATACACCTCATATAATTACTACGTCTAACCCCAAACAAGTCCACTTATAAAGAATAGTATAATTCTACTATTAAACCCATAACTTAATCAACTCCAACTAATAACGACACATCTTAAATCAACTTAATCGACCTAATCAACATAATTCAAATCAACATAATACAATGATATATAATTAAAAAAATAATTAAATAAACAGGGTGTTACAACTCTCCCCCACTTAAGATGTTTTCGTCCTCGAAAATCTTACCTTGATCAAACAACGTGGGATAAGATTCCCGATTCTTGCTTTCCAACTCCCACGTCATACTTTCTCTGGTTGCTCCCAACCAGACTACCTTCACCAACGCAATCTCTTTTCCTCTTTGAGTCTTCATTTCACGATCCGCGATTCACAGGGCATCGTCTCAATAGTAAGATTATCACGTACTTGCACATCATCGATACTAATCACATGAGATGGATCTGAAATGTATTTCCGAAGTTGCAACATGTAACACCCGTTTATTTAATTAAATATAAGTATATTGTGTTGTGTTGATTTGCGATGTTATGTGTATTTGAATTTGATTTAAGTTGATTTCCGAAATATCAGAATAATTCGTTGATGTTTATAAGTTAATTCGAGTTGAATTTATTAAATAAGTTGATTTAAGTTGTGGATAATAATATTGGATACTTTGCGTATATAGTTGATTATGTTGATTTGGTAGTTTGAGCGATTTATTTGATAGTCAGTAATTAGTCGGTTTAGTCGGGAGAAATAATATTCGAATTAATATTATGGAATTATAAGAGTATTTGTTTAAGTGGGCTTAGTTGTGGCGTTGATGGTAGAAGTCATGGGGGTGTGGATTAGAAAGCCCAATTAAGATTTGAATTATTATAAAAATGATTATAATAAAAAAAAAATAACAATAAGTGGAGGTTAGTTTTTGAGAAATATCAGTAGAAGTGGAACGTGGAAGTTGGAAAAAAAAGTTAGAACGAGTAAAATTGGAGATCAAAGGAAAAAGTGGAGAAAGCGGTTACGAGAAGTCACCGTCGGAAGCCCAATCGGAAAAATCGATCGGAGATTCAAAACGTCCATCGATTAAGGTAAGGGTGGGGTTCGAACTCTATAATCAGGATTATGATGATTAGTATGTGGGATTGAGATTTTATAATTCCTATACTATCTGTATTGATTTTTGTGTGTTGATCGTGTTGATTTATTGTTGTTAAGAACATAATCGTGATAATTGAATAATCAAATTTGCATAATTGTGGCTGGATTAATCGTTGAGAAATTGTTTTGAATTTGGGAATTCTGGGAAAAAGTGGAATTTGGGGACAGAACCCCTAGGCAGAGGGTGGCGCAGGCCACCCGTGTGGAAAAGAAATCATAGCGCAAGCCATGAAATTGGGTAGTGGGGATGGCGCAAGCCATACCCCTTGCCCCTAAGCCATGGGTAGTCGCAGGATATAGAAGCAGGTTTGGGAGTTTTAATGACAAATGATTTTGGTTGCGACATAAATGTTTATATTGGTAGTCTTTAATCGACATAATTTTATAACGAACTAGTAATAATAGAAGAACCCTGAAAAAGTACAGTCTTAGCCGATTAGCCTATTTAAGCGTAAAATTTAGTTGTCCGGATTTTAACGAGAATTGTCGAGTTGGTTCAGGATAATTAGTAGGTGGTTTCAGACGGTGTATTGTGATAATTTGTGTTATACGTGTGTATTTTTCTTGTACTGTGGTGTATGTTGATTTGTCCCGGTATTTGAGTATTTTTAAGTTGAAGGTCAAAGGACCAATGTGGATTATTTGAGTTGTAGGTCGAATGACCAATGTTGAAATTAAAGTTGTAGGTCGTATGACCAACGTTGAAAGTAGTAGGCCTATGACCAAGGTTGAATCATGTTGAATTTAAGTTGTTACGTTGTTGTGGTATGTTGTTTGAGTTTCTCTTTGTTTATGTGTTGCGTTGTTGGTCTCATGGCATCTATTGCATTTCTAAGTTGGAGCAGATGCTCACCACATTGGCCTAGATTGGCAAATTTATTAAGTTGAAGGCTTATGCCTTATAGATACCTCGATAACCTGGTATATTTTAAGTTGAGAGTTTTACTCCAATGGTACCACATGCATATGCACAGTCGAGTCGCATCCCATGCCGCATTAATTATGTTGTCAAGTTGATAAAGTTGTTCATGTTGCTTAAATTGATAAAGTTGTTTAAGTTGCTTAAGTTGAATAAGTCGTTTATGTAGATTTAAGTTGATTAAGTGGTTTATGTTGATTACGTTGAGTAAGTGGTCCATGTTGGATAAGTTGATTATGTTGCTAAGTTAATTATATGATTATGCTGGATAAGTTGATTATATGATTATGTTGCCTGAGTTGTTTATATTTTTATATTCATAAAGTCGATTATGCTGATATTGAAGAAGTTGAATATGTTGTATATGTCCGTCGAAGTTTGTAATACCCTAAAATTTCCCCTCTTTATTTATTGCCAACCTCAAGTGGTTTATGCTTCGTCATTCCGCATGATCGTCTGTGCATCGCATAACATCCAAAAATAAAAAAAATAATAATATGAATAAATCATGATCATTTGCATGTGCATAAGGCATGTGATTGGGCCAGACTTGTCAATCCTGGAGCTCAAGAAAGGAAAATTACTACAAAAATATATTCAAAAGCAGTTCCATGAGAAATAATCAAAAGAAGAGAAAATTGGAATTTTAAGGCCGTTAACCGGTTAACGCATTTGGTTAACCGGTTAACGAGTGAGGATTTTGGAAAAATATTTGAAAATTAGTTGGATTTCTTCACTTCACTCCACATTTCCTTCCCCTTTTTCCACTTTGGTTCTCCCTTTCATTTTTACCTCATTCAACTTGGATTGTTCTACCATCTTCCACCACCTTCTAGACAATTCCAAGGAATATTCTAGAACTCCAACTAACCCTAACTAACTCCAACCCAAACTCCAAACCAAAGCCTAATTCTATTCCCAAACCTAGCTCCATTCCTATGCTCTATATAAACCCTAACCATTCCAAAGCAAAGGGTTGGTAATCATTTTTCACCATTTTCATCTTCAATCTTCTCATTTCTCTCTCAATTCTCCCACTTTTTCACCAAATTCACCAAGAGCTTCTTCATAGAAGTTCTTCACATTCTTCATTGGAATTTGAAGAACTTGAAGCTAAGCCTTCATCAATCATCAACATTAGAGCTTAATTGAAGAGGTGCTTCCGTTTTTGAAGTGATTTGGAGCATTGGAAGTGATTAATCAAGAAGCATCAAGAGCGAATCACATTTATTTTGCATTCGCGGATCTTTGGTTTTCTTCTTCACTTGCATTCCGATTCATCGCAACACTCACCGAAGAAATCCTCCGCTTCGTAGGTTGGTGATCTAAAACCACTTCGCTTTAACTTATTCTCTTCATCTCGCCGTAACGACATTCTTTGCATGTTTATCATTTCGTTTGCGCTTTTACCGTTCAATTTCATTTTGATTGCGATTCATGCATTCCAATTATTAGAAGCTAGATCCGTAGTATAACCTAGGTCCTAATAGGTGTTAGACTACTCTCTCTAAGTAGAAAAATCGTTTAACATGTTCATGTATGTGTTAGGGATTATTGAAAGTGAGTTTGTGGCCAAAAACACTTATTTCTAAACAATGTTTCACATATGTTCAGTGTTAACCGATTAACGCATTTGGTTAACTGGTTAACACGTGCGTTTTGCCACAAATTGCTTCTGTTTTAGGCTCGTTAACTGGTTAACCTATAGCGTTAACCGGTTAACGCTGTTTGAATTTGGAAATTCAGCTTAGTTGATTGCTTGATCTTGCTTCCTTGTGCCTTTAATGTTCATGCATGTTTAGGTATTGATTTTAGGGAATTTTCAATATTAGTTTTGGTATCTCATTCCATAGTTTCGATTCGTTTCAACACGCTTCCGTTCCTTTCACATACTTTGCACTTATTAGTTCATTTATGCATGGAGTGATTTAGTGCATATTGTTGCTATGTTCAATGCATTATTTAGCATGTAAATAATCATGTTACATTTTGTTTTTACATCCCTTGCATGTTTCGTTAACTCATACGCATCATTGCATCACATATTGTATGTTGCATTTCACATAATCATAAATATGTATGTGCATGTTGTAGCATTTTATTGCATGTTTGATCACATTTGCACATCAATCCAATTCTGATTTTTGCATCAAGCTACATGTCATTCTTGTTGATCCATATTGATTCATGTTCATGTTCATGTTTATCATGTTTATGTGCCATACTTTGCATACTTGTTGCATAATTGATCATTTGGTGCATCCTTTCATAATCCCTCATTGAAAACAAGCATGTTCATTCAATTATGTATGGTGATCTATGTTCACGTTGCATTTATTCATGTTAATTGTGCATTTCTCATTGGTTTTGTGCATTAAAAAATGAAAATAATCAAATCTGACTTTTGCATTTCATAGTTGTCCATTGATACAGTAGCTGTAAAATGTATGTTGGTTGTTGCATTTCCACACTTTTTACACCTGTTTTGCATGCTGAGTGTGAGCTGTAAAAAGTTGTGTGCATTGTGCATATGCATTCCATTGTTGTATGTGCATTTAGGAGCTGTAGTAGGCTGCTGGATTTTGCATTACATCATTTTTAGTACCCTTTAGACTTAGGATTGAGTCTAGTTTAGGTCTTAGGCGCACTAGGATTTAATTGGTACTTTGCGTGCCTTATTATTTCAAATAATATGCAACACTAACCTTTGTTTTGTAGGGAGGTTAAGGTAAGTTCTTCACAACTTATTCCTTTACTTCTTTATGCGTTTAATGCACATTTTTTGTCTGACCTTTCATACTTGTGTTTGTTAGGTTTTTTCCCACAACTTCATGTTAATCCCTTGTTATGATCAATTTAACTTCATTAAGAAGTAAGTTGTATTCTATTTGCTCTTTGTTTTTCCTTTCCTTCTCATTAGGATAGAAACTGCACTAACCTAGGTTCATCCATGTATGATAACACTAGGATTTTAGTTTTCCCCTTAGACTTTTTGCCTTTGATTCGTTTTGCTTTCTCTTTATCTTCTTATAAAAAAAGCTAAAAAAACACTTAATAAAGGTTGATCTTTCTTGTACGACGCGAGACTTTGCCGTGGGTTACTTATGCACGTCCTGCCCCGGGGCGAGGTGTAAGTCATATACCATGATGAACAAGTCTTAGTACGAGAAGGTTCACAAACAATAAACATAAAACACTTATCTAAAAGACAAAACAACAAAGAAGAATTGTCTTTTCTTTCGGGAACTTCTTTTATCACCTTATTCACTCTTAACGCGAACTTGCGACAAATTGTCTCGCATGTAAGACGGAAACGCACTCGTTTAAGGTGAGCCTGCAACACCTGAGCATAGACATACGCAGTTCCAGCTCATAAAAAAATATAAACAGAGTTTTCTCCTTTAGTTAGGCGAACTACGTCGACTCTGATCCTCATTTTCCCGATGAGGTACGTAGGCAGCGGGGTAGGGCCCGTTCGAGCATACTCTTTATTTTCCCTACATTTTTCCTTCTTTCTTTTTGATCCCTTTTCTAGTTCCCTTTCTCATTCCAGTTCCAGTCAGAAGTTTTCATTCAACAACACCTTATTTTTCTCACCCTTTGAAACAGACAAACAAGCGTGGATCCCGTCGGGTACGGCGGACGATCTGGGGTGCTAATACCTTCCTAGTTCGTAACCGACTCCCGAACCCAGATCTTTGGTTCACAAGACCTTGTCCTTTCCTTCTTCCTAGGGTTTGTGCAGCATTACCTTTCCTGTTCCTTCGGGATAAAAATACCTGGCTGGCGACTCTACCTTTTTCGCGCCACTTTCGCATTTGTACTAGGATGAAAATCCCGGGAGTGACAACTGGCGACTCTGTTGGGGATCGAACCCAGAATCTCTAGTTTCCCTCGTAGGGTCAATCCTAGCGCCTGTTTTTTTTGTTTCTTTGGGTGTTTATGTGTGTGCTGCTGTGTGTTTATTTACTATTTTCATTTATAGTTTTTACTTTACAATATTTATTTACTGCTTTCAGTATTTATTTTCACATACATCATATACTGGACTGTTTGTGCTGGTTTCCATTTTTTCGATGTGATGGGAGTTACTGTGAGAAAAGTCAAACACCCGGCTTGAGTGCACTATAGGATTAGCATGGACAGACATTGTACTTCCATGGTATCTCACCATGATGAGTGGCGATGTGTTCCACACCCAGATTGCGACCGTCTTGGAACTATTATGTGTGGGGGTTTTACCTCACTTCAGGGTACGACCTCAATAGTTATGTGCATCTGGTGACCGATCATTGAGAATCTTAGTGGAATCACCCCTCTCCAGTGATGATAGTGGGAGACCACATTTGTTGGCAAACCCACTCGCATCCGAGGGTCCACTGGGAACTCGCATAGAATGGTCTGGTTCTCTCATAGGAATCCAGTTAAAGAAAAATTGTTCGTATGATGATAGTACTGCATCCCAAGAACTGAATGTACTATTGTTTCTCGATTCAGTGCTTGAAGCTGGGGACTTATGAGGGATGCTTGTTTCCTTGGACTCAGATGATACCTCCCTGAGTAATACATAATGCCAAACCAATTCCCTGATTTGGTAATGAGCCATTTTTCGGAGATGGTGAACGTATTATTGCTGCTCGATTTTGAGAGTCCGTGATCTTGACCCAAGTAGCACACCCATGAGATGGGAGGGGTTTACAGGTTTGCAGGAACCCTGAAACTTCCAACATACCCACTTTTCCAGTACTGTTCAGTATCGTGATCTGTTTCCTTGGTTCCGAAATCTGGGATTCTTATTCAGAAGAGTTGTTACTATGATTGTGACCCTGCACAGACACATGATTATATGCCTGACACATCACAGACACGTTACCAATCACATGCCTTGCATTGCATAAGCATCATGACATCATTAATCATTATGTTCTTTTTCATTCTCAGGGTTCATACCACTCCCGATTCTCGGTCATTACTACGGAAGAATGGAAGACGTCAGAAAATGAATTGTGCACTACAAATTCTTCGACACCAAAGTGGATATAATCAACCAGATGGTGTCTCTTATTACCCCAAGTTAGCTGGGATACTTCAAGGGGAAATATGGTGATATTCTGGATTTGGTGTTCAATCTGGACAGTTCTCAAAGGAACTCCATTCATACTAGTACTATGACCCACGACTTAGGTGCTTCACCTTTTGCAATTTCCAGTTAGGCCCTCTCCTGGAAGAGTATGCTGAGATTCTAGGAGTGCCAATTCAAGATCAGATTCCTTTCAACTCAGAAATGACCAGACCAACTCATTCTGACATCACTAAAGCTCTTTATTTGAGTTCATCTGAAGTGTCTGACAATCTGACTGCTACTAAATCTGGAGTGCTTGGTTTCTCTCTAGAGTTTCTGGCTAGAAGAGTTAGAGAGCTTGCTGCAACCAATCAGTGGGATTCAGTTTTCGCCATCTTGACATTGTCCATCTACGGGATCATCCTGTTTGCTGATATGGACAAGTTTGTGGATATCAACGCTATTCACCTGTTTGTGCTGAAGAATACGGTACCCACTCTCCTGGGTGACCTCTATTATTCAGTGCATTACAAGAACGAGAAAAGACGGGGTGGATTGGTCAAGTGTTGTGCTCCTCTCTTTTACAGGTGGTTCATGAGGCATCTCCCTGTTACTGAAGCTTTCACGAATCCTAAGGTGGTTTAGGTGCAAAAGCTGAGCGCGTTGTCATCCAGGGACATCAGATGGTTTACTTTGAGGATGAAAGGAAAGGACCTCATCTCCAGCTGCAGAGGGTATCCCAATGTTTCACTCTTAGGAGTAGTCGGGGGCATCAATTACAACCCCATCCTTTTGATAAGACAATTGGGATATGCGCTCAAGGTCGTTCCCAAAGAATCGGAGCTGGTTCAAACTCTCTATTTTCCTACAAAGGATAATCTCCCCTTGGTCCGAGAAGCCGCTGGTGCTTGGAAACTCATCAAGAGGAAGGGTATAGAGCGCTTGGGTAAAAGCAATAACCAAATGTTCCTTGAGTTCGAGGCCTGGATAAGGGAAAAGGCCCAGGTATCTTTAATCCCTTTCTTTGCACCAACTCCACCCCCTGCTACTGTATCACTGGAGGATTACTAGAAGTTAGAAGCTTTAGTCAAACAGATTAGAGCATAAAATCAAGAGGCTGGTGGTTCCTGTCAAAAGCTGAAGATTCAGAACCAGAAGCTAGAAGAGAGAGCTCATCAAGTTGAGGAGTTGGCCAGGCTCAAGCAGCAAGACTTCGATGAACGAGAGCTCTACTTCAAGAAGAGAGGTTTGACTGAGATCCACAGGGCAAGTCAGTGCCAAAAGGATAAGAAAGCCTTGGATGAAGCTAACGAAGTAGTGACCATTTGGCAAGAGAAGTGGGAAAACCATCTGAAAGAACATAAAGAGGCGGAGATCGAGTACAAGCTGAAGATCAAAGGCCTTCAAGAGTCTCTGGCCGAGTAAGGAGAGTTGCTCCAAAAAGCTCACCAGCAACGAAGAGACCACTTTCAGCAGATGGCCAACATCCAGAAGGAGTTAGAAGAGCTGAAGCTTCGGGCTAATATCAAGAAGATCAAGACTGAACTGAGTCCTAGCAAGGAAAAGGAGGAAGTATTCCTACAACAGATCAACGAGCTGCACACATCTTTTGACCTGAGGGATATTCTTATCTAGAAGCTCATACAAGAGCCGAGTCATCCGAACATTGCCCAGTTGTTCCAAGCCGTCAAGCGCCTTAGTTGGAGGTTGCAAGGCATGGAACTTCCTAAGGTTTAGTCTCGTACTCTTGTATCTGGATTACCCATAGGCCTGTTGTTGGATTCCTTTACTTTTCTACTCTTTTATGTATGAATTGGAACCCTTCGGGGATTCTTGTTATTTAGATTCCAGTTTGTGATATGCTTGATTTGGTTTGAATCTTTGTTGTTATCTCTTGCATTGACACAGGATATTAAGCACCAGTTCGCCACAACTATCATCTTATCTGCACAACATGAGGGGTCTTCTCCCCCCGTTATCTGAAAAAGCTATCTGAATTTTCAAATACCAGAATGGGAACGTAAAAAAACCATGAGAATGAAATGAACACAACATTGCATGCATATCATTTACATTTTTTTTCCTTTTGCAGGTTTTTCAGGGTCCTTAATTTATTTGTTTATTCAGGAAGGATTGCAAGAGCCACCAAGACTCGTCCTCTTAGGCACAATCTTCATACGCACCGGTACGCTACTCGCCGAAATCAGAGGCAAGTCATGAATATTGTACAGACTGGGCTGAATGAGATTCACACTCAGATGGGGGAGTTCATGGCAGTAATGCAAGGTATAGTTCAGGGGTAGCAAGAAATGAGGACTGCTATATAGAGGCTTAATCCCCCGCAAACTGATCCTCTAATAGTCAACTTGGACGTCCAAGGCAATCCGATCAACAACACTAGCATTCCACCTACGGAGAATAGGCCTCCTACTTCTGAAGGCGGTGGTCCAATTTCTATTCGTGTAAACAGACCGGCAGGAGGATCAGTTCACTTTGCTCAATGAAGATATGGGATTTGGTACTTGGGCCAATAACCAAGACTTCCAAATGTTGGCCGAGAAGGTAAGGGCTCTGGAGTGCAGAGACACCCTTGGCATTGACGTTGCTGATAGGGGGCTGGTTTCAGGGGTGGTCATCCCTCCAAAGTTTAGACCTCTTGTTTTTTAAAAGTACAATGGCAGCTCTTGCTCGAAAACTCACTTACAGGCCTTCTACCGCAAAATCACTGCACATACCAAGAACAAAAAGCTTTTGATGTATTACTTCCAGGATAGCCTGTCTGAGGGCTTACTGGAGTGGTATATGAAGTTGGAGAAAAACTATGTCCGTAACTGGAAGGAGCTTGGGGAAGCCTTTCTCAAGCAGTATCAGTATAACATTGACATGGCTCCTAGCCAGACTCAACTTCAGAGCTTGTCTCAAAAGAATTCAGAGGGTTTCAAAGACTGCACGCAGAGATGGCACGAGGTTACTGCTAGAGTCCAACCACCCTTGCTTGAAAGGGAAATGGTCGATCTCTTCATGGACACTCTCCCGGGGCACTTCATGGAGAGATTGGCTGGTTGTTCCTCCAGCAGATTTTTTGATATCATTCTGACGGGTGAAAGAATAGAAAGCTGGATGAAAAAAGGAAAAATTCAGGGCAGCGGAGCGTCAACCTCCGGATTTAAGAAGCCTTTTGTAAAAATAAGGGAAGGAGAAGCTGGTGATGTTTATGCTCAAAAGAAGAGAGGGTATCGAAACGCTTATGCAGCTTCTGTCACCATTTCTGCTCCTACTAACCACCAACAGGGTCAACAACCTCAACAGCAGCGCCAACAGGGTTATCAACAGCACAGGGCTCCCCGTCCTTACTATCCTCCCAGAGCGAAGGATATGCATTTTGAGGCGCCTCCAAAGTCGTATTCCCAGCTACTGCAGAATCTCTTTCAACTCCAGACGGTCCAGTTGAGAACCATGCAGCCTCCGAAGTCGGGTCAGCTCCCAGTAGGCTATGATGCTAATGCCCGTTATGAGTTTCACTCCGGGGCTCTTGGTCATAGAACCGAGAACTGCCAAGCTCTAAAGAATATCGTCCAATACCTGATAGACTCCAAAGCGATCAACTTCACCCCAACTCCAAATGTGATATAGAATCCCATACTTGATCATGGAAGGACTATTGGGGTTGTCGATAGCGGTGAATGTCTGAACTTGGTATCCGATGTCAAGGACCTAATAACTTCATTGTTGGTTGTAAAAGCTTGCTTGGTTGAAAATAGTATCTTTCTAGGTTGTGAAAAGAATTTCTCAGACTGTGCTAGCTCCATTGATGGTTGTGCTCGATTGAGACCGGGTATACAAACGATGATGGACGAAGGAAGCCTACAATTTGATAAGATTTCCAAAGAAGACGAGGTGTCAACTGTGACAATTTTCTACGATCCGACACAAGTTCATGCACCAGCAAGGGTGGCTCCAATAACCATTACAACTTCGGGGCCTGTCCCGTACCAGAGTGATAAAGCGGTCCCTTGGAATGACGGGGAGAGGTTTAATACAATGGCCAGAAGAAAAATCTTGCTGCATCCAGCTCATCTCCACACCAAATCGATAATGTAGGAGTCAGAGGGTTCACCAGAAGTGGCAGACTGTTTGCTCCTGAAACACTGAGAAGCAATTTTGTACCGCCGAGAGGCAATGCTGAGGCTGAGGCTAAAGCTAGGGGAAAGCAACCCATGACCAATAATGCACCTGCGCCGGTGACGGATCCTGATATCACTTTTGATAAGGAAGCGGAAGAGTTCCTGAGGATTATCAAGAAAAGTGACTACAAGATTGTGGATCACATACATCAGACTCCCTCTAAGATCTCGATATTGTCCTTATTGATGTGTTCAGATTCGTATAGGAAAGCCCTATTGAAGATCCTGAACAAAGAGTATGTGCCACTGGATATATCCTTAAATCAGTTGGAGACAGTGGTGTCGAGTGTAAACTCTAGCCATGGCTTGGGATTCACAGATATGGACTTAACATCTGACGGACGCATTCACAACCGCGCCTTGCACATTTACATGGAATGCAAGGGGGTTGTGGTTGTAGCGGTAAAATCATGAATGTAAGCTATTGATTAACTTAACTCAAGGTAAACAGAGTCGCCACCGCGCTTTTATTTTATTCCAAATGGAAAAGGGAAAAAGAGCGAATAAAACCTAATGAATCTAAAAGCATAAAGCTAAAAGAATCGAACAGAGAACGGGTAAGGGGATAGGTTACAAATTGGGAAGGTTTTACACACCCAAAATGTCAGTGGTACTCCACGGGAGCCCTTTGAAATATTTATTGTTTTTTTGGTTTGAAAATGTTTTGTTTGAAAGAGATTGAAGAGATGAGAAGAGAAATGTTTTTTTTTAATATTTTTGTGTTTGAAGAGACGATTGTCTCATGCCTACGTACCCACAAAGTGCAATGCGAGATCAAAACCTCGTAGTTCGTGGTACAAAATGTGAAAAGAAACAATGAGTTGAATTGATTTTAAAATGTAAAGATAAGTCGTCATTCTTTAGAGAATAATTCCGCTAAAAAAGAATAAATCATATTTAAACATATGAAAAAGAAAAGTGCACGAGGGCACAAAAACAATTGAATGAGTTTTGCATTTTTTAAGGTCTTGAAAAGAAAGTTTCGATATGCTTATGTAGTTTAGAATTTATTAAGAAATGAAGTGAAACGGTAAAACCGCTTGACCTAAGTCAAGGTTTGATTATGAAAACGTTTGAAACTTGAAAACAAAGAAGGTTTTGAAAATAGGAAGAGGATTTGAAAATCTAAGAAGTGGGAGGAGATGAAGTGACTATCCTAAGACTTGAATGTAAAAGTTAAGGGAAGAAAAACCAAACCATATGGTGAACATTCTTCGAAACAATAGGATTTCCATCTTCATAAACAAGTGAACTAAATTGAGGCCAAGGTCTTCAATTTATAATAACTTGAGTAAAGGAAGAGATCCTAAAATCTAAGTCCAAACTCCAAGTCCAATGCTAAGGATAGTGGCCATAGTCCAAAGTTAAAGTCACAAGTCTTTTAGATGTTTAATCCTTTATTAATGTTTTTGTGTCCAAATGGACAAAAGAAAAATCACAAGCATAACATTATAAACATAAACAATATGGTGAATGATATAGTATAATAAAAGCATAATAAAAGAGATAAGGAGCGAGAGATTGAAATAAAGAGGATAGGGTGCAAGAATGAATTAAAATGTTAGTATATTAATAGTATAATAATATTTACATAGAAATGGTATGATGAACTTAATCAAACACAACCAAAAAGATAACCAAAATCGAGAGGCAACCGGATCCAATTGGATCTTATTCTGAATTCGGGACAAGTTTAGGTCCATGTTAAGCAATCACCGAGTAATTTACGAAGTAATTACCCTACAAATGAGGCCGGCCACCACCAATTAAGGTGGAAAATATTTGTGCTAATACATGTTAGAGAAATGATATAGTAGATCATTCTCCGAAAACATGTCGCACGAAAAGAAAAAATGGTAACGGTCTAATCTTAATCGAGATTTCACATTGAATTATCGAATGCAACCTATCACGATCTCAAAGTATGGAGAATGATCCAAATGATCATTCATCCATAGATTTGAAATAATGAAGATTAAACATCTTCGAAAACCAATAATCGTCGAATCGGAGATCTCATCGACCAAAAGAAAAATAAGATGAATAAAAAAAATGGATCTAAAATAAAATCCATAAAAAAAGACAATTAAAATGTTTTTCTAAGTTTCTTCCAAATACTCTTTCACATTTTTCTGAAATGAAAATCATTCTAAAAAATAGGAAAAACAAATATTATAAAACCATAAAACAAAAAAAACAAAAAAATAAAGAAAATAAAAAATGAATGAGGGGGTGAGACGTAGGAATGAGAGTGGTGGATAAGAGAATGTGATCCATAAGGATCTTAAGCCCAAAACTACACTTATGAAAAAAATGAGAAAAAGATCAGTTGAGGGAGGTAACGCAGGTTTAGTGGTGGATAGTAAGAATTGGATCCAAACAAAATTCATTAAAACAAAAAAATAAAAAAAAGAAGTTATTTATTAAACAAATCAGAAAAAAGAGAAAAGATGCTCTTCTTCTTCATTTGCGAAAACGCGGTGGTCATGTTCACCGAATGGAAGAAAGAATTCGCCGCCATTGAATCTCAAATTGATTTCCAAAATCGCACAAAATCAACAACCATGAACACCAACAACGCACGTCTCCGTACCTTCTTCTCTCTTTTTTCCAATTTTTTTCTGTTGTTATTGTTGGATCAGCTTCAACGAATTTGTTTTGAAGCTTTTTCTTGTGAATTGTTTCCAAAATCGCACAAAATCAACAACCATGAACACCAACAACGCACGTCTCCGTACCTTCTTCTCTCTTTTTTCCAATTTTTTTCTGTTGTTATTGTTGGATCTGCTTCAACGAATTTGTTTTGAAGCTTTTTCTTGTGAATTGTTTCCTATAGGCCTCTGATTTGAAGGTTTCGAAACCGATTGGTATAGTGAATGAAGGTTGGGGATAAACGAAATGTTGAAGATTTGAAGTTTTTTTTTTGTTTGAGATCAATTCTGCAGAGCTTGTTTAGGCTCTCAAAACTTCCGATTGGGAGAGGGAAAAGTCCGAATTTATAGAAGAATGGGTCAGTTTTTGAATTGAATTTGGGTGATCCCGTTTTGACGTTTGTGATGCATTTTTTTATTCACGATTTCTGCGTTTTGCTTTTGTAGGTTGTGATTCAATGCGTTTTGAATTTCCGCGTTTGTATTGATAGGAGTTGCTGCATTTTATGTTGTGCAGGTCGCGTTTTGAGCTCACGGTTATTGCGTGTTCAGTTGATGCTAGGTGACTGTGTTTTGGGCTGCTAGTTTCTGCGTTTCATTCCTGCGTGATGTGTGCGGCTTGGCTTGGTAGGATTTGTGTGAAAGGCTGATGGAGCTGAGCAAGATGCGGCTTGTTGAAACAGCTGAAGAGTAGCTTGCGACATGGAGTATTCATGCTGTGTTTGGTAATGCTTCACCGTTTCATGTTATTAGCCTTGCATTTTGTCCTTGGCTGGAGGAAGTCATGTGTGGATGAGGCAGCTGAGAAAGGCTTGTGATGAAGTCGCGTCAACAGCTTGTATATATTTGGGCTTAAAAAATTGGAAAAGAAATGTGGCTTCTTCATCAACATATTATATTTTTTTATTCAAATATTTTGAAAAAAAGAAAATATGGACTTATAACATTTGAGATGGGCTTTGAATAATGGATGGATATAAAAAAAAGTTATGAATTGGATATGAAATGATTTATAAAAATAAAAATAAAAATGTGAGATATATTAAAATGGATGACCATAGTTTGGATTAACAAAAAGAAGTTAGACATGGATTGTGTAAATTGGATATCAGGTGATGATTTCTTTAGCCCAGAACCAAATCCTAATTTTCTCACAAGCCACTTATTAAAATGAACACATCCATCACTGAACCACTGAATAACTTGTCACTTCAACCACAATCACTGAAATTATCTGATAATTGCCCTGATAATTCGAATCCATGCTGAGAAAAATAAATCCTCAGATGAATCACTGGTGCACTGAACTAAAACAATCTGGCTTGCAACTTCTTAAGACCCACAACTTGAGAATCTGAGGAATTTCGCACACAACACAACTTGAACTTTTGAATACGCACTGTCTGAGGAATAAACCACTAGCACAAATAACTTGCATTTGAAACAATATTCTGATAGTTTGACCAAGATTAGGTCAAATGTCCATCTGAATCGAATCATAACTGAACAACCACATTTGAATTGAAATCACTGCCCTGTCTTTGAAATCCTGCAACACAGAGAAGAAGAAGAAGCAAACTGCAACATATTTTTTTATATTTTAGTTAGAAGTTAGTGAATATAAACAAAATAAAGCAAGTAAAAGCACGGTGTTCCCCTCTTAGGCATAGACCTGCAACTGAAAAGGATAAACGAACTAGTGCGTGATCTTGTTTGTATGCAAGATGCAGATGAGATACGAAAAATTTTAGGGTAAAAAAATAGGGTATGACATATGCCCTTATTTAAATTTCTTTAATCCAGAGATAATGAAGATTGAAATCTTCATTTCGACAAGATGGAAGATACTTAAATCTCAGAAACCCAAAATTTTGATCCTAAGATGCAAAAAAAAGGAATGGAATAAAATGAAATGAAACGAACAATATGAAATGATATGGAAATAATATGGAAATGATATGAAAGCATATGAAATGTATATGAAATGCAGAGAAATTCGTAAGTAACAAAACGATACACGAAATAGAATAAACGCTGGGAATAGGAGCATAAAACTCTGACGGGGAATAGCAACATGCTAAAGACCAACACATGGCTCAACCGAGGCGAAAATGTCCAAGAATGGCAATTGAACAGAAAGGACCACAACATCCAGGAATGGCACTGAATGAAGTGAGACAAGTCCTGAAAAAGTACACCAGAAGCATCCAAGGATGACATTACTGACTTTACTAGGGATATCCGAGAATGGCAATCGGAAAAAGGTAATCACAACACCTGAGAATAGCAATCAGATAAAAAGTGAATTACAAAATTCAAGAACATAACTGAATGAAATGGGAAAAGTTCAGGAAAGTACACCAAATCAATGATAACTCCAACATGGAAATCCGAGAATGGCAATCGGAAGAAAAGTGATCACAACATCCGAGAATAACAATCAGATAAAATGTGAATCACAACATTCAGGAACAGAACTGAATGAAATGGAAAAAAGGTTCGGGAAGTACATTAAATCAATGATGACTTCACTATGGTCATCCGAGAATGGCATCAGATAAAAGCTGTAATGTCTGAGAGAAACAACAGGTATATGAAGAAAAAGTTATGGAGAGACAAAGATAAATGCCAAGTAAGTTGGACTTTGATCACAAGGTAATATGTTGAAGACAATAAGACCTCGAGAAATGCATAATGAGGACTAACACACTCATATATGCCAACGAAAGTGGGGAATAACACACCCAAGAAAATGCATAATGAGGAATAACACACTCAAATATGCGAAGGTATACGAAAATGGGGAATAACACACCTAAGAAAACGCATAATGAGGAATTACACACTCAAATATGCAAACTTTAACAAGAATGGGGAATAACACACCCAAAAAAAATAATATGAGAGAAAATGTTGACAACCAGTTTAGACTCTTAGAGGAGTGGAAAAGATGGAAGACTGATTCCTTAACACGGAGTTCGCTGCCATTCTGCTCGGAGATTAGAGATGATACCGTTGAACAAATCTTTGTCACACCAGTAAACTGTACCAAGTTGAAAATCTTTTGAGAGAAGTCATGAAAAGCTGCTTGGAGATTCTTGAAGAGGATTGCCTCAAGTTCAATGACTGATGAAGGTAAACTGATAATGGATTCAGTTCCTGACTACTGGTGGAGAAAAATAATCACATCTTTGAGATAATTGTTGAGTAAACTGATCAGGGCTTCAGTTCTTGAAATGAATGTTGAGAAGATAAATCCAGTATGAAACTTGCAGATAATCTTCTGGCTAACCACATCTGAGAATAACTTGCACTGAGCAACAACTCTTGAACCATAGGACCTGGGAAAAACTTGCCCCTGATAAGATCACTGACCAAGTTTCTCAACTGTTTGAAAGTTCCTTGATGATGAAAGTTTATTTGCAAATAAAAAGTGTTTGTATAAACCTGGTAATTTTAATGCAAAGTTCAATGCAAAGTTTGAAATCAAGAATCATTTTTGGAATGAAATTTATTGATGTAAAGTAAATTAAAACATTGTAAAAACACGACAGTTAAGACAAAATGAAAGATAAAGCAAAGGTAAGAAACAAATGATTGGTAACGAACTTGGGAGTCAGTTTACGCAACCTCGTTGTAGTATGCTTTTCAAAAGAGACCTAGGTTCAATTAAGACTTTTGAAGGTTGTAATGTGGTCCGGTTCACGGTTTATAAAACAAAGGATATAGGCTCAAAGTTATTTGTACCCAACCCAATCTTGATGAACTCCAGTCCTACATTCAATTAATTCAGCCTATGCATTCAAGTTCCAAGACATTTGGGGTTGCACATATGAAGATGGTTCATAAGCCAAAGGATTTTGAGATAGAAGTCACATCTTTCCCTTTTGTTATTTCTAGTGAGGACTTTGGTCCACTCATCTTATTTTTGTTGAGGATTTTGATGACCTCTTGATTGATCTTTCTTTTGTTATCCCTAATTTTTTCCTGAACTGTATCACTTGAACTTACAGTCAGCGGGATGCCCTGTTTTTTGCCTGAGTCTCCTTCATAGGTTTTGACTTAGCGGGCTTTGATTTTTTCAATAATTTTTTTTATATCATCATTTTTTTTGAAAGATAATGACTGCATGACTTAATGATTACGACGAACCATCATTGGCTTTTGAATTGAGAAACATCTTCAACACTTCTTTGATGTTTATGAAGGAAAGCTTGAGATTGCAACCTTTATTGAAAGGTGTCTTGAATGATTCTCTTGTACTTGAATGCACATTTGAATTAATTGAGAACTACCCATCCCCAGGTTAAAATTGCGGTTTTTTTTTCCGAATAGAAAGAAACTACAACTTCAAGGTTCAAAGGGGTTGACAAGGGATTAACTTCCTTATTTCTCCAGTGTTTGGGATTTGAAACAATGCATGTATATCATCAGCCAAGTCTCAATTGAAAGCATACCAACAAAAAATATGGGTTTTTCATTTTCATCATCCTCCCTCCAATCATTGTAAAAGCTTGAGAAAAGATAAATGAACTTGAAATGTAAAGCATAAAGATGCAAATAATAAATGAAATTGAATAAAAACAAAGCAATGCTCATTTCATTAAAATCAGCATGAAAGTACAAACAGAGTTTAAAAGCAAACAACTTAATACGATTGAAGAAAAATTGCAAACATAAAGAAACAATGGCCTAGTGATCCACCAGCAACAAGGATGAGCTGTCCCGTCTGAGATTCTGGCCTTGAAGAAAATTTGAATGTTGAAGTCTTTTGAAGATTCACTTCTCATGCTTCGGCAAAGGATTGTTGACAACATTAGGATTTGTGTCATGAAAGGAAAGGATGTTGTTCCTGATAAGTTCTTGCACTTTAGCTTTCAGTGCAAAGCAATGTTCCAAGTCATGACCAGTTCCACTGTTGCTCCCACCAAATGAGGCCTAGGTCATAAGGGGTACAGACGCGAACAGTCGGCGAAAGGAGAGAAGAGAACACACAAGGGTGAACTCAAGAGAAAAGAGTCGCCAGCTAGGCATTTTTATCCCGAAGGAAAGGTAATGCTGCATAGACCTAAGAAAGATAGATAAGACGATCGCGAACCAGAGAGACTGAGAAAGGGGGTTGGTTACAACCTGGGAAGGTATTAGCACCCAGATTGTCCTTCGTACTCGACGGGATCCACGCTTAAAAGATTTGTGTTTTAAAGGGGTAGTGTCAGTGCAATTTATGTATCAAAGCTGGAAAAGAATGCAAGTGTCAGTGTAAAAAGAAAGTGAAGTGTATAAGAGAAGTGTCAGTGTAAGAATCAAAGTGAAATGCTCAAGACTGAGGCTTAAAGAATAAGGCTAGAAAGAGGGGGGATATACAGAGACTTTTGTTCGATAACTGTTAAGTTATGCCACGTATCCTCTCGTGCAATGAGGAAGTCAGAACACCGTAGTTCGACCCAAAGAGACTGAAAGGTAAATTGACTTGTGAACTGCTTACTTGTCTATGCTCAAGTGTATGACCTGTCTGGCTCAGGTGCAAACTGTCTTGCATTAGACGGAAGAAGCAAGTTCTCGTTTATGAATGAAGATGATGAGAAAAGAATCCCGAAGGAGACGATTATTGTTTGTTTTGTGTGTTTTCAATCTTTTATTGATTTTGAGGTTTGTCATAAGTTAATGAGCTTAAGCCTAAACCAATGGGTTAGTAAACTCATCACATCCTCCCTCTGATTAGGGGTAATGAGAATACCTTAAGTGTGAAGTCAGCATCTCACACTTAATCACCCTGAAGTAGGATTAAGATCATTAACCTACTTGTGATTATTTAGATGTTTTTGTTGTTTTTATTTAGTGTTAAGTAATGAGTTTAAGCCATAATCAAGGATTTAATGGACTCATTACACCATCCTAATAGAAGGATAATAGATGAGAGCATTTAAGATGAGAAAGACTCCTCAACTTAATCCATGATTAGGGATTAACCTCATGACAAAACAAAGCCTTTATTAAATGGATTTTAGTTAATGATAAGATTAAGAAGTGAGTTTTATGGTTGGTAAGACAACTTGAGGGGGACTTGTCCATTAACACTAGGGTTAGTCCTTCTTAACCAATTAAGGAAGAATTAGAACCCTAATGCAAGGCCCAAGTTACAAGCTTGATGTCTTGATGATTATTAAGTGGATTGATTAAAGGAGTTAAACACAATAAGGGTTTAACACTTAGGATTAAAGTTATACACTCCATCCTAATAGAAGGATGCAGGCATAAGCTTAATCACAAAGCCTTAAAACCTTTAGGGTTTAGTCCTTGATTATTAGATGAGAAGAGAAGACTCAAGGATGACACAAAGGCAAAAGCTAAATGGGGGACTAATCAAAACCCTAATTGTTATCATGCTTGGTTGTTCCTAGGGTTAGTGAGGTTTACAAGAAGAAACTTCAGAGAAACCACCAGGAAGGAAGCAGATGAAAGGAGGAAGAAACAAAGAGAAACAAAACAACTTGCTTCACTTAAGAAGACAAGTTGATTGAAGGAAGAAAGTAAGATGAACAAGAATGAGCAAGCTCAATCCAATACACATACAAAATGCAGCAAAGGAAGTATGAAAGAGATGAAAAGAAACCATGAGAAGTGAAGGCAAATTCACTTCTCAAACAACTTACCACCTGAAATGTTAGCATAAGAGATGAAATGCAATGCAAATGAGATGAAATGTGATGAGGCAAACCAAAACCAGGAGCAAGATCATGAAGTTAATGATGCTAAGAGATGATACAAACAGGAGGCAAGGCATGAGAATGATCAAACAAGCATATGGATGCAAAAGAAACATGCTTTAAACCATGGATGTTCATGAAAAGTTATGGAATGCAATGGACATATAACATGGCAAGTGAAAGATGCAATGATCAAACATGATTCTAAAATGTCCTAAGATGTATTAAGAATCATGTGGATGCACAAGATGTCATGGCAAGTCATTGGATGCAAGCAAATGAGAAATGGATGCAAAGGAAGGCACAAATTAGGGTTACATGCATCATGCCAAGCAAAAATCCAAAACCAGAAGCAAATCACATGATAAAAATTTGAAAATGCAATCAAAGATACCCTAAACCTATACAAACTCACTGCCCAAAGGAGAGGATCCAACTCTTAACCTATTGAAAGTTATGGATTTCCTAAGTTTGCTAGGGTTTTGGGGTACCTCATCAAGAAAAAATGCTAAACAAATTGAAAATGCAATATCAATTCAAATCAATTTTATCCTAGAAACTATATGCTATGCAAGATGCAATGCCAAAAGAATCATCATCCAACCCTCAATGGTTAGGCAGAAAAGAATTTTGGAAGTTTGAAACAAAATATTGCCTAAAAATGAAATTAAATCCAATGAAAATGATCAAAAGGTATCAAGAACCAAAAAGAAATTTGGTTTGAGAGTTGGACAATGTTTCTAAATGTTTCTAAATGCTATGTGAATTTTTTTGTGATTTTTAAATACCTAAATGTATTTTTAATTAATTAATTTCCATTAACTAATTAAAAATAATCATTTAAATGATTTAAAAATAATTTTTAATGCAAAAAATAAAAATAAAAATATTTTTGTGTTCTGAAAATTCATGAAACCCTTGACAAAAATTTTCATAATTTTTTTTAATGATTTTAGCTATTTTAAAATAAATGTGCAAAACAAATGAATAAAAATGAAATGAAAATATAAATAAAAAGAAAGTCAGCGCATCCTAAGGCTGACATTTAAACTGGGAATGGAGGGAAAGACTGCGCGCCAGATCCTGTGGCTCTCATTCAAACTGGCCAGATTAAATTAAAACTTAATTAATTAGATTAATGACGTGGATTAGGGCTTAAGTGAAAGATCTGGACCATTTGTTTGCGCGCGGGTCAATGGAAGTCAACCAGATCTAAGGCCTATATTCAAACTGAACCCTAATCGTGATTAACATATTAATGACATTCAGGTCACCGGAGAAGAGCTCCGGTCGTCTTCTCCGGTGATATCCTTCCCTGAAAATCTCAAACTCACTCCCTAGGTTATTTCTGGAGCTCTAAAGCTCCAGATCACTTCCTCTCATCTCCCTAAACTCATCCCTGCCCTCAAATGGAATTTATTTCTCACCATTAACAAGATTCGAAGCAAAGTTCAAAAATGGCAGAAATTTCAGTCAGATCATACACACTCATTTCTTCATCATTTTCAAAAATAAAAGGTTCATTGAACTCAGGGGACCAAACTTAACCATTTAACAACTTAAAATAAAGCTTCTGGAAAAATGAATTTCAGTGGCTACCTGAGTCGAAGCTTTCAATCCAAGAGCTTCTGGACCAGTTCCTTGCTTTCAATCAACTCTACTGACCTCCCTCAAGTGTTTGCAAAGCTTGTTTGGAGTTTATTTTGGCTAGTTTGTGAGATTGATTGAGTTCTGTTCAGAGATGGGAAGAAATCGTGTTTTGATTTCAGGGGGTTTCAAGGATGAATGAGGGCAGGGATGTGATCAGGGGAGCATGCTGAGTGATCCTATGAAGTTTGTTTTTATGTTTGATGATTGTGTGATGTGTTTCGAATGAAAATGCATAAGAGGGCAAAGCTTGGTGCTATGGCTTGGAGAGAGTTTCAGGCTTGTGTGTGTGGTGTGTTATGTTGCATTTGGTCCACTTATCACTCTTGGATAGGTCAGAGGAGTTGGTCTGGCCTAGTTTGATTGGTAAGGGTCTTTATGCAAAAAGTCAAGTTTTGTGTAAGAGAGGTATGGGTCAATAGTAGGCCAAGGACAATAGGGGTATCCTGTGCAGCAAGGAATGAGGAGAGCCATGGGATCAGTCTTGAAGCCAATTAGCAAGTGGATTAGGGTTTGTATGATGATTTGCAACTTTGTGACTTTTTGCCCCTTTTGAAGTTTCTTGATCCATAAGTCATGAAATGGGCAAACCTTTGGTGAATTCTGAATCTTAGGCCTTGGTTTATGTTTGTACAAAGATTAGAAGTTCATTTGAAAGCACAATTTGTCTTGGCAAGTGGTTTTGCAATTTTGCTTCTTTGGTACATAACTTGAAACTATGTGATTTTTCCCAACTTTGACAAGCCATAACTTTTGATCCAAAATGAATTAGAATGAGTTCTTGTATTTTTTGAAAAGGGAATGATCCATTCTACAACTTTCATGACCAAAGTTTTCTCATTTGAGGCATTTTTGAATCAAAAAGTAAGGGTTGAAAAAGTTTCCCAAAATGGCAAGTTTCCATTACAAGTCATTTTTCCCAAAAAGGCAACTTTGCAAATGGCTTGAAATTCTTCAATTTTGTGAACTTCTAACATCTTCCATGATAAAATAAAGATCATATACATTCAAAATGATGAATAACACCCTTTGGTTGGGTCATTGGGGGCCTCAGATGCGCTGATTTTGCACTGACTTGATCAAGAAGTCAACCCTTGATCAGATGCCTTCCCCATTGAATTTCTTCATGAAAATTGATATGCATGATCCCTATACCATATAGAGACCAATAGAAACAAGAATGACCAAAAAATTTGGAGTTATGGCCTCTGAAACCAAAACCCTAATTTTAGGTCATCTGTGCAATTAAGCTTGGCTCTGCTCCCATGCCTTTCTCAGTTCTTGTGATTCTTTGACTTTCTTGACTTTGTGAAGATACAATATGATGCTTGAACATACATGGACCCCTTTGAAATGATTGAAGCCCTTTGGAGTGGCTCAAATGGCTCTTGGATTGCTCAGATCACAAACCCTAGATGCAGATGACTTAGAACCAATGCAATGAATTAAAGATGTGGTATGAGATACTATGATTGAACTTATGCATGTGAAGAGATCACAAGCCATGGTGTGAATGGGTGAGGGCAAATTTGGGGTGCTTACATCCACCTTGATAAAACTCGCAGCGAAGATCCGATCTATGGTTAGCTGGAAGAGGATCTGGAACAGCAAGCGGATGCCTAGTAGTAATTATACCACTCTTAATCAAGGAAGGATACAAATCAGTGTAAGTCATTGGGATAAGATCAAAGTTTGGCCTATTGCGATACTGATTTTTACCAGCAGCAGGATGAGGAGCCTGAGCTTGAGCTCGAACTTGAACTTGAGCTTGAACTGGTTGAGCTCGAACTTGAACTTGAGCTTGAGCTGGTTGAGCTTTGACAACAGGAGCAACTACAACTACGTATGGTTGAACATATCGTTGTTGCGGGCGATAAGGCCTCCTCTCAGTTGAAACAACATAAGCATCACCATCTCTTCTCTTTTGAGAATTCCCAAGAGACTTTCTTGCAGCATTAGAAGATTCAACATTGGTAATCTTACCCTTCTTGATACCTTCTTCTAGTCTTTCTCCAATAGTGACTAGGTCAGAAAAACCAGATGAAACACTTCCTACTAGTTTCTCCCAAAAGAACGGTTGAAGAGTGTCCATGAACAAACCAGTTAATTCTTTGTCGGCCAAAGGTGGCTCCACTTGAGCAGCTAGCTCTCTGCAACGCTGAGCGTACTCTTTGAACGATTCTTTCTCTTTCCGTGACATGTTTTAAAGTTGACGACGATCAGGCGCCATGTCCAGATTGTACTTATACTGCCTTACGAAAGCATCAGATAAATCCTTCCAGCTTCGGATGTGACTCTTCTCAAGTCCCACATACCACTTCATAGAAGCACCACTCAGACTATCTTGAAAACAATGAATAAGAAGCTTATCATCCTTGGCATGTGCAGCCATTTTGCGACAATACATCAGCAGATGAATCTTTGGACAAGTATGACCATTGTATTTCTCAAATACAGGAACCTTGAACTTATCAGGAAGAACCAAGTCGGAGACCAAACACATGTCTATTGCAGCAGAACCAAAGGCATCTTTTCCTTCTAGACCTCTTACCCTCTTCTCAAGAGTCAAACATTGCTCTCTAACTTCATCCATATATCCAAGTTCACCCTGACTTTCAGCTTGTGGACCAGCAGCCTAGTACAAAAAAGGAGAATTTTGATAAGTAGTTTGAGCAGTAGTGTGCACAACAGGTTGAGGTTCGACAAAAGTCGGAGCTGAAAAGACTGGCACAACAGATGGGCCACCCATTTGAGCAGTAGCAGAAACTGGCACATAATCCGGAGGTAACCCAAATTCTGGCTAAGTAGAAGCCGGTTGCTGAACAACAGGAGGGTCAACAACAACAGTAAAAACTTCAGAGATAACAGTCCTTTGAGGTGGTTCACCTCGAGCAATCAGAACTTGCATCGTTTCAGTGAGCCTGGTCATACCGGCCTTCAAATCATCAATCTCCATCCGGACTTCCAGGTTATGATGTTCTTGGTTTTCCATTCTCAATCTGATAGCTCTCAATCTGTTAGCAGCTCTAGTACCGTATATGTGTTGAGGAAACAACTTGACGGATCAACAGACAACTGAAGAAGGAAACAACCGGAATGAGTTCCCACACAACTCGGATGAACGCAAGAATATGCGAGGATGCAATGATATGCAATGTTCACTTCTATTTTAAGAAAAAACAACTCGATTATTGCAAACATAGTCAACATCGAGAATATGGTCATGAAAAATCTTGACAAAAAGGAATATTTACTTTTTCCAATATTTGCAATAATCGGAATTGTTTTCCTTGAAAAAGGTTATGAAGATGATCATGATGAATATGTAGATGCAACAACCACAAATAAGATCACGCAAAGCACACAGGTTCAAAGGTTCGGATCACGAGCATGGAGTCAAGGGATAAGAACCAACAACCTACAAAGGCATGTACTAAGGTTTGTCCTCATTGTACCTGCAGAAAACCAAAAGGGTGCTAACAGAGGTTCCCGGAATTAACAACCATCTTTAGAATTTTACCAGTACGTTAGATTACTCCCCAACCGATAACATTCTTAAATAGACCTGGTCCGAGTGTAGTATCGCGTGACAACCACCTTAGATTTACACCCAGATAATTTCCGCACTACGTTCCTAAATTGGCTTGGATTGGTTAAGGGTTCTACGGTCCTCGGTATGATCAGCTCAAGGTCGGAAAATAATGCCACGTATGATTACTCATCATGACATTGATAATCCAAGAGAGCCTAACCGAGTGGAGATTATCAAATTGATATCGCTTTGGACTACTCCATCGCGTATCGCTTCAAATATCACCGTCCTATCATAAGTTCAACTCAGATCCGGGTTAGAATCTATCTCACTCACAGAGGATCACCAAAACCGAAACAAAATAAACAAATAACAAACAAATCAAACCGAAGAAGTAAATAAATCAAAGTAGGCCAAATCCACTTAGATATTGACTCCCCATCAGAGTCGCCACTTTTCTGTAGCAGTAAAATCATGAGTGTAAGCTATTGATTAACTTAAATCAAGGTAAACAGAGTCGCCACCGCGCTTTTATTTTATTCCAAATGGAAAAGGGAAAAAGAGCAAATAAAACCTAATGAATCTAAAAGCAAAAAGCTAAAAGAATCGAACAGAGAACGGGTAAGGGGATAGGTTACAAATTGGGAAGGTTTTACACACCCAAAATGTCCGCGGTACTCCACGGGAGCCCTTTGAAATATTTATTGTTTTTTTGGTTTGAAAATGTTTTGTTTGAAAGAGATTGAAGAGATGAGAAGAGAAATGTTTTTTTTTTAAATATTTTTGTGTTTGAAGAGACGATTGTCTCATGCCTACGTACCCACAAAGTGCAATGCGAGATCAAAACCTCGTAGTTCGTGGTACAAAATATGAAATGAAACAATGAGTTGAATTGATTTTAAAATGTAAAGATAAGTTGTCATTCTTTAGCGAATAATTCCTCTAAAAAAGAATGAATCATATCTAAACATATGAAAAATAAAAGTGCACGAGGGCACAAAAACAATTGAATGAGTTTTGCATATTTTAAAGTCTTGAAAAGAAAGTTTCGATATGCTTATGTGGTTTAGAATTTATTAAGAAATGAAGTGAAACGGTAAAACCGCTTGACCTAAGTCAAGGTTTGATTATGAAAACGTTTGAAACTTGAAAACAAAGAAGGTTTTGAAAATAGGAAGAGGATTTGAAAATCTAAGAAATGGGAGGAGATGAACTGACTATCCTAAGACTTGAATGTAAAAGTTAAGGGAAGAATAACCAAACCATATGGTGAACATTCTTTGAAACAATAGGATTTCCATCTTCATAAACAAGTGAACTAAATTGAGGCCAAGGTCTTCAATTCATAATAACTTGAGCAAAGGGAGAGATCCTAAAATCTAAGTCCAAACTCCAAGTCCAATGCTAAGGATAGTGGCCATAGTCCAAAGTTAAAGTCACAAGTCTTTTAGATGTTTAATCCTTTATTAATGTTTTTGTGTCCGAATGGACAAAAGAAAAATCACAAGCATAACAATATAAACATAAACAATATGGTGAATGATATAGTATAATTAAAGTATAATAAAAGAGATAAGGAGCGAGAGATTGAAATAAAGAGGATAAGGTGCGAGAATGAATTAAAATGTTAGTATATTAATAGTATAATAATATTTACATAGAAATGGTATGATGAACTTAATCAGACACAACCAAAAATATAACCAAAATCGAGAGGCAACCGGATCCAATTGGATCTTATTCCGAATTCGGGACAAGTTTAGGTCTATGTTAAGCAATCGCCGAGTAATTTACGAAGTAATTATCCTACAAATGTGGCCGGCCACCACCAATTAAGGTGGAAAATATTTGTGCTAATACATGTTAGATCATTCTCCGATAACATGTCGCACGAAAAGAAAAAATGGAAACGGTCTAATCTTAATCGAGATTTCACATTGAATTATCGAATGCAACCTATCACGATCTCAAAGTATGGAGAATGATCCAAATGATCATTCATCCATAGATTTGAAATAATGAAGATTAAACATCTTTGAAAACCAATAATCGTCGAATCAGAGATCTCATCGACCAAAAGAAAAATAAGATGAATAAAAAAAATGGATCTAAAATAAAATCCATACAAAAAGAAAATTAAAATGTTTTTCTAAGTTTCTTCCAAATATTCTTTCACATTTTTCTGAAATGAAAATCATTCTAAAAAATAGGAAAAAAAAATTATAAAACCATAAAACAAAAAAAAAAACAAAAAAAATAAAGAAAATAAAAAATGAATGAGGGGGTGAGACGTAGGAATGGGAGTGGTGGATAAGAGAATGTGATCCATAAGGATCTTAAGCCCAAAACTACACTTATGAAAAAAATGAGAAAAATATCAGTTGAGGGTAACACAGGTTTAGTGGTGGATAGTAAGAATTGGATCCAAACAAAATTCATTAAAACAAAAAAATAAAAAAAGAAGTTATTTATTAAACAAATCAGAAAAAAAAGAAACGATGCTCTTCTTCTTCATTTGCGAAAATGCGGTGGTTCTGTTCACCGAATAGAAGAAAGAATTCGCCGCCATTGAATCTCAAATTGATTTCCAAAATCGCACAAAATCAACAACCATGAACACTAACAACGCACGTCTCCGTACCTTCTTCTCTCTTTTTTCCAATTTTTTTTCTGTTGTTATTGTTGGATCTGCTTCAACGAATTTGTTTTGAAGCTTTTTCTTGTGAATTGTTTCCAATAGGCCTCTGATTTGAAGGTTTCGAAACCGATTGGTATAGTGAATGAAGGTTGGGGATAAACGAAATGATGAAGATTTGAAGCTTTTGTTTTTGTTTGAGATCAATTCTGCAGAGCTTGTTTAGGCTCTCAAAGCTTCTGATTGGGAGAGGGAAAAGTCCGAATTTATAGAAGAATGGGTCAGTTTTTGAATTGAATTTGGGTGATCCCGTTTTTACGTTTGTGATGCGTTTTTTTATTCACGATTTCTGCGTTTTGCTTTTGTAGGTTGTGATTCAATGCGTTTTGAATTTCCGCGTTTGTATTGATAGGAGCTGCTGCGTTTTATGTTGTGTAGGTCGCGTTTTGAGCTCACGGTTATTGCGTGTTCAGTTGATGCTGGGTGACTGTGTTTTGGGCTGCTAGTTTCTGCGTTTCATTCCTGCGTGATGTGTGCGGCTTGGCTTGGTAGGATTTGTGTGAAAGGCTGATGGAGCTGAGCAAGATGCGGCTTGTTGAAACAACTGAGGAATAGCTTGCGGCATGGAGTATTCATGTTGTGTTTGGTAATGTTTCACCGTTTCATGTTATTGGCCTTGCGGTTTGTCCTTGGTTGGAGGAAGTCACGTGTGGATGAGGCAGCTGAGAAAGGCTTGTGATGAAGTCGCGTCAACAACTTGTATACATTTGGGCTTGAAAAATTGGAAAAGAAATGTGGCTTCTTCATCAACATATTATATTTTTTTATTCAAATATTTTGCAAAAAAGAAAATATGGACTTATAACATTTGAGATGGGCTTTAAATAATGGGTGGATATAAAAAAAGTTATGAATTGGATATGAAATGATTTATAAAAATAAAAATAAAAATGTGAGATATATTAAAATGGATGACCATAGTTTGGATTAACAAAAAGAAGTTAGACATGAATTGTGTAAATTGGATATCAGGTGATGATTTCTTTAGCCCAGAACCAAATCCTAATTTTCTCACAAGCCACTGATTAAAATGAACACATCCATCACTGAACCACTGAATAACTTGTCACTTCAACCACAATCACTGAAATTATCTGATAATTGCCCTGATAATTCGAATCCATGCTGAGAAAAATAAATCCTCAGATGAATCACTCGTGCACTGAACTAAAACAATTTGGCTTGCAACTTTTTAAGACCCACAACTTGAGAATCGGAGGAATTTCGCACACAACACAACTTGAACTTTTGAATACGCACTGTCTGAGGAATAAACCACTGGCACAAATAACTTGCATTTGAAACAATATTCTGATAGTTTGACCAAGATTAGGTCAAACGTCCATCTGAATCGAATCATAACTGAACAACCACATTTGAATTGAAATCACTGCCCTATCTTTGAAATCCTGCAACACAGAGAAGAAGAAGAAGCAAACTGCAACATATTTTTTATATATTAGTTTGAAGTTAGTGAATATAAACAAAATAAAGCAAGTAAAAGCATGGTGATCCCCTCTTAGGCATAGACCTACAACTGAAAAGCATAAACGAACCAGTGCGTGATCTTGTTTGTATGCAAGATGCAGATGAGATACGAAAAATCTTAGGGTAAAAAATTAGGGTATGATAGTGGTCTCTCATGTGCTGGTTGACACAGGGTCTTCGTTGAATGTACTTCCCAAGAAAGCCCTCATGAAGCTGCATTATGATTGGTCATGCTTAGGCCAAGCGAATTGGTCGTACGAGCATTCGATGGCTCAAGGAGGTCAGTGTTCAGAGAGGTGGAGCTACCGATCAAGGTAGGACCACAAGTCTTCAACGCTACCTTTTACGTGATGGATATCCAGCCGGCCTATAGTTGCTTGTTGGGACGACCATGGATACATTCAGCAGGGGCAATATTCTCTACATTGCATCAAAAGCTCAAGTTTGTCTAGGAAGGGCAGATTGTGACAGTATGCGGAGAAGAAGACATTATCATCAGCTACCTAGCCTCGTTCAAATACTTGGAAATGGATGGAGAAATTGTCGAGACTCCCTGCCTAGCGTTTGAGCCCATCAAATCTGAGAATGCATCATTGTCAGCTGCTATATCAGAAGACCCAAAGAGATGAGCTTCCATAACCTCCTATAAGCAAGCCTTAGAGGTGGTAGAATCAGGTGCAAAGAAAGGCTGGGGCAAGATGATCGTAGTCCCAGAAAAGAAAGACATGTTCGGAATTGGCTACCAGCCTGGTCAGTCAACATCCAGACAAAGTGCCAGAGGTTGGAAAGGCCCAATTACCTTCAATAGTGTGGGATGGTTTGACCCCAACAATTTATATGTCGTGTAGGAAGAAACAGTCGATAGTGATTGCAAATTGGAGAAGTGGATAAGGCCTTGTGCTCCAGGGACGCAGCTCAACAAATGGTCGGTCGAAACAATCACCCCCTTCACTCAGCCTGAAGAGTAATGGTTTTATGTTTCTGTTATCCTGTATTCAAGCTCTATGCCTTTCCCGGGGCATAGCAGCTCATTGTAAGGGCTCATTATTCATATTGCAATATCATAATCATCAATAAAGTGGACGTTTTTGCATTCAATCATGCTTTTCCATGTCTTTCATTTTCATTTTCATTTTTTTTTCAAAAATAATGGCAATGTTTTTCGTGTCTCACACCATTTCTAAAATCTAGCATGAATCAACATTCATGCAGATGCTCCTCATCGGGTCTCATCGGTAACGACCTTGCTATGGCTTAGTATGACTTTGATAATTCGATTTACTTAGCCGAAGAGGAAGGTGAGGAAGATTGTGAACTTTGCGAAGAGCTAGCCAGATTGCTTAAGCAAGAGGAGAAGATGATTCAGCCGCACGAGGAAGCCATTGAGGTGGTAAACCTAGGTACTGAGGAAGCCCGAAAGGAGGTCAAGATCGGGCCCGCATTGGAAGAGATTGTCAAGATCCGCTTGATCTCCATGCTCTGAGAGTACGTCGACGTCTTCGCCTGGTCTTACCAGGACATGTCCGGGTTAGATACCAACATTGTAGTGCATAGGCTACCTCTCAGAGAAGACTGCCCGTCGGTCAAGCAGAAGTTGAGACGGATGCGTCCTGACATGGCCATCAAAATTAAAGAAGAGGTTCAAAAGCATTTTGATGCCGGATTCTTGGTTGTGACCAGCTATCCACCATGGGTTGCAAATATTGTACCAGTCCCCAAGAAAGATGGTAAAGTAAGAATGTGTGTGGACTACAGGGACTTGAATCGGGCCAGCCCTAAAGATGACTTCCCGCTTTCGCACATTGATGTGCTAGTTGACAACACTGCCCAGTTTTCTGTATTCTCCTTCATGGATGGCTTCTCAGGTTACAACCAAATCAAAATGTCGCCAGAAGACATGGAGAAGACTACATTCATTACCCCATGGGGCACCTTCTGTTATAAAGTGACGCCGTTTGGTTTGAAAAATGCTAGAGCTACATACCAACATGCAATGGTGACGTTGTTCCATGACATGATTCATCACGAGATTGAGGTCTATGTTGATGACATGATTACGAAGTCACAGACAGAAGAAGAGCATCTAGTCAATTTAGCCAAGCTTTTTGTCAGGCTTCAGAAGTTCAGATTGAGGTTGAATCTGAACAAATGCACATTCGGGGTATGTTCCGGTAAGTTGCTGGGCTTTATCGTCAGCGAAAGGGGAATCGAGGTTGACCCTGAAAGGTAAAGGCAATTCAGGAGATGCCTAAACCAAAAACTGAAAAAGAGGTATGTGGTTTCTTAGGGAGGTTGAACTACATTGTAAGGTTCATCTCACACCTAACAGCCACATGCGAGCCTATTTTAAAGCATCTTAGAAAGAATAAGGCCGTAAAATGGAATGGTGGCTGCCAACAAGCTTTCGATAGAATCAAGGAATACACTCAAGAGCCTCTGATTCTCATGCCTCCGGTGCCAGGGAGATCTCTAATCATGTACCTCACGGTACTCGAGGGATCCGTGGGATGTGTAATGGGTCAGCAAGGCGAGTCTGGTCGAAAAGAGCATGCAATCTATTACCTTAGCAAAAAATTTACCGACTGTGAGACACACTACTCACTGCTCGATAAAACTTGTTGCGCTTTGGCATGGGCTGCTCGCCGACTAAGACAGTATTTACTGACTCATACTACCCTACTGATTTCCAAGATGGACCCTGTAAAGTACATCTTCGAAAATCCAACTCTAACCGAAAGATTAGACCGATGGCAAATGATTCTGATGGAATATGATATCCAATACACTTTGTAAAAAGCCATCAAAGGGAGTGTAATGTCGGATTATTTGGCCTAGCAGCCAATTGATGATTACCAGCCGATGGAGTTCGAGTTTCCGGATGAGGACATCATGTTCCTCAAGTCGAAAGACTGCGAAGAACCACTCCCAAAGGAGGGGCCAAACCCTGAATCTAAATGGAGTCTGATGTTTGACGGAGCTATGAACATGAATGGTAGTGGAGTTGGTGTTGTTATTATCTCGCCGGAAGGGATCCACATGCCCTTCACTGCCTGACTGACATTCTAATACACTAAAAATGAGGTTGAATACGAAGCCTACATAATGGGGAACGAGGAAACGGTCAACATGCTGGGGATATAAGAGATTTCGATGGGGACGGCCATCGAATTCAGAAATAAAACTTTCTGGGGACTATAAGTAAATGAAATAAATGATGAGGTACGGTCATCAAAGGTGAAGGACGATCACCTAGCAGGGGACGGCTGCTCTGTTGGGGGATAAGATGAGGGACGGTCATCAAGGTGAAGGACGATCACCTGGCAAGGTGCGGTTGCCAAAAGGTATCACAACATAGGACGAATGTCGGATAGAAAAAGGTCGACGATGGGGACGGCCATCGGATAAGCATGATGAAGGACGATCATCAAGAGGTGAAGGACGATCACCTAGCAGGGTACGACTGCTCTCGGGGTTTATCATGACATAGGACGAATGTCAGATAACAAGATCAACGATGGGGACGGCCATCGGATAAAATGATGAAGGACGATCATCGGGAGGTGAAGGACGATCACCTAGCAGGGGACAGCTGCTAAATATCACGACATAGGACGAATGCCGGACAGAAAAGGGTTCCAATAATGGAGACTCCGCTGGGGAAAGGATGAGGGACGGTCATCCAAAGGTGAAGGACGATCACCTGGCAAGGTACGGCTGCCGAAAGTATCATGACATAGGACGAATGTCAGATAGAAAAGAAATAGTTCACTGGGATCTGCTGTGACAAGTAAACACGAACGAGTGTCTATATCCAAGGAATGAGAGGTATAAGTGTTTGGGTACGGTGTATAGATTAAAGACACGGACGAGCATCCTTAAGCTCATGATACGGACGAGTATCGGGTAGAAACGAACACTGACACATGTTCAGAGATGATGATACAGACGGGTATCAACTGGTTAACAAAGAACACAGACGAGTGTCGAATCTGAGGGGATATAAGTGGTGTATACAAGATACGGACGAGTATCTGTATGAGTGAAACAGGAGTAATAAGTATGAGTGGTGTACCGATGAGTGTTTAACTTGCTGGTGAGAGTGACACGGATGAGTGTCAAAAGAGAAAAGTGTAATATAAACAAGCATATGGTTTACCAAGTGTTTGGGTAATTATGCTGGGGGTGACACGGACGAGTGTCAAAGGGGTTGTATATATATGTATCGGTGAGTGCAAAGAGGACGCTTTGGCTTTTACTAGGGATATGACACGGACGGATGCCAGGAAATATCTGTATCCTTAGGGAAAGTGCCTTGGCTCTCTGCCGGGGAATTTTGGGGAGCATTCTGTATATCGCTAATGGATTGTCAGTATTTACAAGTGTTCAGCTCGACACATGGCTTATGATTATGCAATATGTTTGATTTTTGCCGTAATGCTCCGTTTTTAGACGGAATGCTACGCTCTGCGGGGAGAACATGATGCGAATGCTATGATTATGCAAAGATAATGATCCGGGACTCGGATCCCGTTGCTGTGAAGATCTTTGGCTGATCTGTTTGAAGTGGACATCCCAGCTGGGGATGAGATCGCTGGTAGATCTGTCATGTATGACTCTGCTTGGGGGAATAGGTCACTGATAGACCTATCCTTGTAATGGGGGACCCAGCTGGGGTTTGTAGAAGCTTTCGCCACTCTGTTGTGAGGTCCTCAGGTATTGCTTTGCCGGATAGAGGTTGACACTCTGTGGGGGGATGGTTCCCTGGCTTTTGTACTTGGCTGAGGAGGAATAATAAATGGCAACTCGGCTGGGGAGAAAACACCTCTGGTGCTAATTGTGAGATAGACTGAATAGATAATGATTTGCCAGCTTGCTGGGGTGAAGCCTCCATGCCCCATGTTGTGCTTTGAAAACCTGCAATCCTGAAAAGGCATAGAAACGCACAAGTAATCCCGAGGTATCCCTTACCGGATTCCATCGTAGGAGTTTAGACACTCCCGGGAGTAAGTATATTTCCTGCAAGCATGTATTCTTTTAGAAGAGAAGCATCTGTATTTATGCAACCAGTATCTAAAAGACATCGGACACTCTTGCAAATGAAAATAAAATGTACGAAACATGACTGAAAATCTGATTTTATTAATTCATGTGCCCTGAATTGGCAAGATACAACCAAAGAAACAAATCCCCTAAAATGAGGAGATTGTTACAAATTGAGAAAAAAGATGTTGGCAATGCTGATGACGCTTCAAGGAGCTTCCCCTTTGCTATGACTCGTATGACTTTTGACGTTCTTCTCGTCTTGCTTTCTGAAGAAGGTTGGTTCTGACCGACGCTTGAACCTTTCGAAGCTTACCATGTTGCAAATGATACAGATGAGTTCAGAATGCAGTTGTTCGCTTATCCCCTTATTTTGCGTGGATCGCCCTTTCGGGTTTTCGATCCACCGGGATACCCATTTTTGCCTGAGTTGTCCAATGCGGCTTTTCAACTCAGCGGGTGTACATTTTTTGTTTATTTTCCCATATTTTTGCCCGAGTCTTTTATTCTGTTTTTGACTCGCCGGGATGCCCTATTTTTGCCTGGACTTACATTCTGTTTTTATGTCCAGCGGGTCATTTTATGCGAAGTATTTTTTAACTGCATCTGAATTCACAGGGGACGGGAAGTCTTCACCATCCATAGTGCTGAGCATCAGTGCTCCACCAGAGAAAACTTTCTTTACTACGAATGGTCCTTCATAGTTCGGAGTCCACTTGCCCCTGTGGTCTGTATGAGGAGGGAGGAGTCTCTTCAGCACAAGATCTCCTACTTGGTACTCTCGGAGCCTGACTTTCTGATCGAAGGCTTTCTTCATTCTTTTCTGATATAACTGCCCATGACAGATTGCAGCCAATCTCTTCTCTTCAATCAGATTCAGTTGTTCGTATTGGGACCGGACCCATTCTGCTTCATTCAACTTAACATCCATTAGTACCCGCAGGGAGGGTAATTCAACTTCAACAGGTAGGACTGCCTCCATACCATATACAAGCTGATACGGTGTTGCCCCAGTAGATGTTCTGATTGATGTACGGTACCCATGCAAGGCAAACGGTAGCATCTCATGCCAGTCTTTATAGGTGACTACCATCTTCTGCACAATCTTCTTAATGTTCTTATTAGCTGCCTCGACAGCGCCATTCATCTTTGACCTGTAAGGAGAAGAATTGTGGTGTTGGATCTTGAAGTCCCGGCATAGCTCTGCCATCATTTTGTTGTTCAAGTTGGAACCATTGTCCGTAATGATTCGCTCGGGCACTCCATACCGACAGATGATATCTCTCTTCAGAAATCGGGCTACCACTTGCCTCGTAACATTTGCATAGGAAGCTGCTTCAACCCACTTGGTAAAATAGTCAATGGCAACCAGGATAAATCTGTGGCCATTCGAAGCGGTCAGTTCAATCTTGCCAATCATATCAATGCCCCACATGGAAAAGGGCCAAGGTGAAGACATCACGTTCAAAGGATTTGGAGGCACATGCACTTTATCTGCATAAATCTGGCATTTATGATATTTTCTGGCATAGGCACAACAGTCTGCATCCATTGTGATCCAGTAATATCCTGATCTCAGCAACTTTTTAGCCATGGCATGCCCTCCTGCATGGGTACCAAAGGATCCTTCATGCACTTCGTGCATCAACAAGTCTGCTTCTGTCCTATCAACGCATCTGAGGAGGACCATATCAAAGTTTCTCTTATACAGGGAACCGTCAGTATTCAGGAAGAAACTACCAGCTAGCCATCTCAATGTCTTCTTATCATTGGAAGATGCCCCAGGTGGGTATGTTTGATCCTCCAAGAAGCACTTAATGTCATGGAACCAAGGTTTATCATCTTTTACAACGTCTGCTGCAAATACATATGCTGGTTTGTCGAGTCTGGACTCTGAAATCCGAGGTACAAAGTTGGCAGCTTGAACTTTGATCATGGATGAAATGGTAGCCAGAGCATCTGCAAATTGATTCTCATCCCGAGGGATATACTCAAGCTTGACCGTTGTAAAGAAAGTCAATAACCTTCTTGTATAATCCCGATAAGGTATCAGGTGATCTTGGTGTGTGTACCATTTGCCGTTGGTTTGATTAATTACCAGAGCTGAATCTCCGAACACAGTCAAAGTCTTGATCCTGAGGTCAATGGCTTCCTCAAGACCCATAATACAAGCTTCGTATTCAGCTTCGTTGTTAGTGCAGTTGAAGGTGAGTTTTGCCGAGAAAGGCATGTGAACTCCCTTAGGTGTAATGAGTACTGCACCAACACCACGACCATTCATGTTAACAGCCCCATCAAACATCATAGTCCATTCTACTTCTGGGTCGGGCCCTTCGGTGTGAATAGGCTCTTCATGATCTTTTGCTTTTATGAACATGATGTCCTCATCGGGGAAGTCAAATCTCATAGGCTGATAATCGTCAATAGGTTGCTCAACAAGATAATCAGACAATACACTGCCCTTGATGGCTTTCTGAGATGTGTACTGAATGTCATATTCCGTGAGGATCATTTGCCATCTTGCAACCCGTCCGGTAAGTGCTGGCTTCTCAAAAATGTACTTAACTGGGTCCATCTTTGATATCAATAAAGTAGTGTGGGTCAACATATACTGCCTTAGCCGGCGAGCAGCCCACGCTAAAGCACAGCAAGTTTTCTCGAGCAGTGAATAACGTTGTTCACAGTCGGTAAACTTTTTGCTTAGGTAGTATATTGCATACTCTTTTCGACCAGACTCGTCATGCTGGCCCAGCACACACCCCATTGACTCTTCTAATACTGTCAAGTACATGATTAGAGGTCTTCCTTCAACTGGAGGCATAAGGATTGGAGGCTCTTGTAAGTATTTCTTGATTTTGTCAAAAGCTCTCTGGCAGTCTCCATTCCACCTGACCGTTTGTTCTTTTCTTAACAGCTTGAACAAAGGTTTACAGGTTGCTGTAAGATGAGATATGAACCGTGAAATGTAGTTCAATCTTCCTAAGAAACCTCGAACTTCTTTTTCTGTCTTCGGTGCAGGCATTTCTTGAATGGCTTTGACTTTATCAGGGTCAACTTCAATCCCTTTCTCACTTACAATAAATCCCAGCAACTTACCAGATCGCACCCCGAATGTGCATTTGTTGGGGTTTAACTTCAACTGGTACTTCCTCAGACGTTTGAATAACTTCAACAGATTCACCAGGTGGTCTTCTTCTGTGAGGGACTTGGCAATCATGTCATCCACATAACATTCTATTTCTTTATGGATCATGTCGTGGAATAATGTTACCATAGCCCGTTGATAGGTTGCACCAGCATTCTTCAGTCCGAATGGCATCACCTTATAACAGAACGTGACCCAGGGCGTGATGAAAGTTGTCTTCTCCATGTCTTCAGGTGACATCTTGATCTGATTATATCCTGAAAATCCGTCCATGAAGGAGAAGACCGAGAACTGAGTCGTATTATCAACCAATACATCAATGTGAGGTAATGGGAAGTCATCTTTCGGGTTGGCTCTGTTCAGATCCCGGTAATCCACACACATCCTCACCTTGCCGTCTTTCTTAGGCACAGGTACAATATTATCAACCCACGGCGGATAGCTAGTTATAGCAAGGAATCCGGCGTCCCACTGCTTTTGTAACTCTTCTTTAATCTTCATTGCCATATCTGGGCGAGTACGGCGCAACTTCTGTTTTACTGGCGGGCAGTCTTCTTTTAAAGGCAGCTTGTGCATAACAATATCGGTGTCCAACCCTGGCATATCCTGATAAGACCAAGCAAAGACATCCACATACTCTCGAAGCATATCAATCAGTTGTTCTTTCACTGAGTCTTGTAGGCAGGCCCCGATCTTAACTTCTTTCACATCTTCTTCCGTACCAAGATTAACCGTTTCGACCTCCTCCTAATGAGGAGTGATAACCTTCTCCTCTTGCCTTAACAACCTGGCTAGCTCTCCAGGAAGCTCATAATCTTCTTCAACCCCTTCATCAGCTTGATTGATCGGATTGTCAAAGTCATGCGAAGTCATGGCAGTGTTGTTGTCGGTGCAGTCTGAAAGGCACTCTCTGCAAGGGTTTAGATTGTTCATTTTAGTGATTGATTTTAATCTTGTTTAGAAGAAAGTGAAATGAAGTTCATCATTTTGGAAAACATTGCCATTTTATTTTTGTACAAAAAGAAAAATGAAAAACAGTGAGTGGAAAAGAAGAAGACTCATTTGCAAAAGATGTCCGATATTCATTGATTGATCTGTTTGCACAAAATTACAAGATGGCTCGATTACAAAATGAGTCTTGTCATCTTGGGCAAGATGCAAGACTTGATGCATGCTTAAAAATACAGGAAATAATAATTACTCTACAGGAGTAACCCTTATAATTTCCTGGGAAGACCAGTTAAGGACTTGGCTCCCCGGGATCCTTGGACGTATCCAGCTCTCCAGGTTGCGGTCGCTTTCCTCCTCGTCTTCCAAGTTGTTCACTGCATCCGGGGTAAGCATCCCCTGCTGACAAAACTGGGCTTCTTGGCAGCCTCTGATTGATCTTGTTGAGTTGGTTTGTAACCCAACCCAAATCTGTCCTCCTTCTTCTCCACGGGCAACAGCTTGCCCCAGCCTTGGGAAGTACCCTCTTCAACAACCTTCCTGGCTTGCTGATAAGAGGTCATGGAGGTTCCCAGTACAACAGATGCTTCATTAATGTTCAGGGCCTCAAACCCTTGGCTCATGGTTTCATGGATCTCTCCATCCATCTCAATATACTTGTACGTAGCCAGATGGCTAACAAAGATATCTTCTTCACCACAGATGGTGATGATCTGGCCTTCCCACTCGAATTTCAGCTTCTGGTGAAGGGTAGATGTAACAGCGCCAGCGGCATGGATCCAAGGTCTACCCAACAAACAGCTGTAGGCCGGCTGAATGTCCATCACATAGAAGGTACTTTTAAAGGTCTACGGGCCAATCATCACAGGCAGATCAATCTCCCCAAGCACTGATCTTTTAGAGCCATCAAACGCTCTCACCACCAAATTACTTGGACGCAATGCCAAGCCATCATACTCCAGCTTCACCAAGGCTTTCTTTGGTAGAACATTGAGTGAAGACCCAGTGTCCACCAGTACATGGGATAGAACAGCACCCTTGCATTCTAGAGTGATGTGTAAAGCCTTGTTGTGGTTACGTCCCTCAGTTGTTAAGTCAGCATTGGTAAAGCCCAGTCCATGACTGGTGTTGACATTTGCCACCACAGTTGTTAAGTCAGCATTGGTAAAGCCCAGTCCATGACTGGTCCAGGCACCGTGATAGTAACTGGACTGACTACTGCAGAGGAGGGTACTGAAATGGTGTGCGGATCGTAGTAAATGGTGACTGGTGACCTGGCAGGAGGTGCCACTGTTTGTTGTTGAAAGTTGTTGTTTGGAGGAACCCTTGACGAATCATAGTAGATAGTGACTGCTGAGATATCTTCATTAATTTCTGTTGGTGTTGTAGAAGATCCTGGTGAATAAATGGATGCTGATGTTGTAGAAGAAATGGTTGTTGACATCTGATTTGTTGAAGTGATGGATGAAGCCATTGTTGATGATATTGATGAATTGTTCGGAATGATTGTTGTTGCAGTTGTAGAAGAGTCAGGAATTGTTGTCAAAGGGATTGCTGGATTTGTAGGCACCGTTGTTGAGATCTGAAGTATACCACTTTTGATTAGACCATCTATGCCATTTCTCAAGTTATCACACCCGTTGACTGAAATGTTGCAATACCCACAACCGAGCTCACACCCGGGGAACATCTGACACTCTAGGAGCTGAGCTTTAATTTCGACCAGAGGTGTCCGAATCTGTCCAACACTGGTGATTAAGAAAGATGGCTTATCCTCCTCAATGGCATTAATTCTTGGTCCTCCATGATTGGGCATGGGATTCTTGGTGACAATTGGAGGGGGTGCAAAGTTGAGGGCTTTAGAATCCACCAGGTCTTGTACCTTCATTTGTAAAGCCCTGCATTTCTCCGTATTGTGGCTAGGTGCATTGGAGTGGAAAGCACATCTGGCGTTGACATCATAATTTCTTGGAAGATTGGAGGGATCTGGTGGTGCCAATGTCCTTAATTCGACCAAGTTGAGTTTCAGGAGTTGTGGCAATAAGGCAGCATAAGGCATAGGGATAGGGTCAATCACCCTATTTGTCTGCGATGGTCTTTGCTGAAAAGGTCTTTGTTGTTGATTGTTGTTATTGTTGTTGTAGGTCCTCTGTGGCGGATACTGAACTTGCTATTGATAATGGGGTTGTTGTGGTTGTTGATATGTTGGTTGCTGAGGAATCGGAGCTGGAATAGTGACAGCTGCTACTGATCTGTGGCATGAATGGCATTTGTCTCACCAGTTCTTCTAGGTCCCACAAAAGGCTTCCTGGGGTTACTAGACGAACTTGCACCATTATCAGAAATCTTGCCCATTTTCAGAAGGCTTTCAATTCTTTCTCCAGCTATAACTACGTCTGCGAAGCTGGTGGAAAAAAGGCAGCTAGCCTATCAATATATGTTCCTTGCAGAGTATTCATAAACATGTCAGCCATTTCTCTTTCCGACATGGGTGGCTGGACAGCAGCAGCAAGCTGTCTCCACCTATGGGCATATTCCCTGAAGCTTTCTCTGGAGGACTGAGACATTCCCATCAAAAGGGTCCTGTTAGGAGCCATGTCCAGATTGTATTGGTACTGCCTGATGAAGGCCTCAGCTAGGTCCTTCCAGCATCTGATAGTAGCTCTGGTTAAGTGTGAGTACCACTCCCTTGAAGCCCCAGTCAAACTGTCTTCAAAGTAAAACATCCACAGCTTCTCATCCATTGTATATGCTTTAAGTCTTCCCAGAAAGGACTGTAAGTGAGTTCGTGGACAGGAAGTTCCATTATACTTCTCGAAGCACGGGGGTTTAAACTTGTGGGGAATCCTTACCCCATCCACTAACCCCATATCCATGACATCAAAACCTAGGGAATTTTGAGACTCCAGAGATCTCAACTTCTCAGCAATTTCATCAAACCTCCTATCATAAACTTCATCCCCAGCTCCCATTACAGTAAACTGCTCTTCTTGGGGATCTTCTTGCAAGATCCTGCCTGCAGTAGTATTTCCTTGTACATTACCCGGGATGTTGACTTCCGGATGTAGATGAGGCCCATATACTGGTGGGTTAACATGAGGCTGACCCCTTTCATTGTTACTTGTTCCTCCAGTTCCCAGATGAGGTTCTTCCGGGGTTTGTCTTTCTACCAATGCCCTCAACCTTTCTTGACTTTGGGCCAAGCCATTCATTACTTCCATGAATTAGGTCATTTGGTTTCTCATCTCCAGCCTTTCATTAGCCATCTGGGTTCTGACCTCTGTCATATCTTGTTGTACTTGGTCCATTTGGATACCAGGAAGATTGTTGCGAGTAGGATACCTGTGCGGACGGTTGAGAGGGAACACCCGACGGCGAACAATAATTCCTGAGTCACAACAGAGTTAGTGACAAACAAAAAAAAATCCTACAAAACAAAACAAGAGTTAGTATGCAATGCAGTATGCTTATTTATTTTCCAAGGTATCCGGCTTGGCTCTTGGTTTTGACCTTTCCAGACCCTGAGGAAGATGTTTTGATGTTGCTTGAGAAAAGAAACTCAAATGAAACAAACTGACAAATACATTACAAATGGTGGATCATACATAGTTTATTTTTTACAACACATGCCCCTGAGGGGTCAAAATACAACATAAAAAGAAAAGTACATGAAATGGAAATAACAACAAGCAAAGAAGTCAAACATCTAATCCAAACTCATCCTCCTTACCTCCTTCAAAAGTGCTTCAGTTACAGGACCAGCCGGATGCTCTGTAATGTTTCTGATAAGAAGGTTTCTAGTGGCAATAGCAGTGGTCAGTTTCTTGTGCCTGTCTTGGTCCTTTGACCTCTTCACACCAGCCTTAAGCTTCAACTCTGAAATCTCCTTCTGGGCTGCTAGCAGAGCCTCCTGTTGTTTCTTTTCATTGGCCTCCAAATGCTCAATCCTGGCTTGAGTTCTCTTATCTTCTTGAGTACGAGCTTCAGTGATCCTGACCCACCTAGCTTGACTTTCTTTCAGATAGAGATCAGTCCTAGCCTTCTGAAACTGGGCCTCTTTACAGGCATTCTTCAATATTTGCTCTCCAACTCTTGATTTCTTGATGTAGTCCTCTGCCTTCTCAATCTTGGCCAGATGCTCCACTTTAAGCTTTTCCAACCTCTCAATGTCTAGACGACCATCACTCCTCTCCCAGAGGGTCTTCTTCAGAGCTTGAGACAGATTCTCATTCCTTTCCTTTAGCTTCTCGAATTCTTCCAGACTGACAGTGGCTGGAGGTGGTACTGTGGATGGTCCAGGTGCATCCTCAATGGTGAAAGGCATCCCAGAAATCTGAGCCCTAGCATGAGACCATTCATAATACTGAGCTGAAGCCACATTATTGAACCTCCCAAGAATGGCCATCCCTTTGGTCTGGATGTTGTCCCAAGCCCAGGATGCTTGTTTGACAACAGCTAGATTAGTTTTTATCACACAATACAGGGTTTCAGCCAAGTCTTGCACTCTAGGAGGGTGAACCAAAGCATAGCCCAACTGTCTCTTAAACAGCAAAGGATTGTAGTTGATGCAACCCTTCACTCCTATTAGAGGTACATTAGGGAACTGTCCACAGCTAGTAATCATGTCCCTGCCTTTGGTGCTTTGGGTGCACCATCTGATGTCATCTGAAGTCAAAGAAATAAGTCTTTTAGCCCAATTCTTCTGTTGGTGAGGATTCAAGAAGGCATCAGTCCTAGGTAAGTGTTTGAGCAGCCAAGTATGAAACAGGGGAGCACAGCATCTCACCAACTTCCCTCTTTGCTTCTCATTTCTTTGGTGAACAGAATAATAGAAATCTCCCAGCAATGTGGGCACTGGGTTCCTCAGAAGGAAAAGATGAATGGCATTCTTGCTGATAAACTTGGGCTCATCTGCAAATAGTATAACCCCATATATACTGAGGGCTAACAATTCATAAACTGCCCTCCATTCTCCCAAGGAGGCCTTCAGGATGGCCTGAGAAGTCAAAAAGTCTAAGTGTAGGCCAGGGATCCCAGCCTTTGTTGTCATGTTCTGCTCAATCAAAATAGGTTCTAGGTACAGTGCTTTTGCCACTTCTCCATTGCTGGGAGAAGTCATCTCTGGGTTGAAGGGGATATCACCCCTGACAGGTACTCCAGTCAATGATGAGAACTCCTCCAGCAGAGGTCCTAGCTGAAAGTTCTGGAAAGTGAAGCATCTCAAAGGAGGGTCATAAAACTGTAGGCAAGTGTGAATCAAACTCCTCTGAGAAGGGTCCAGGTCCATAACCATATCAAGGATGCCTCCATAATGCTCTCTGAATAATGAGATATGGTCTGGAGTGATAAGTGCCTGGACCTGCCTGATGCCAGCCAGCACAGGCTCAAAGAAGTGGTATGAAATGTTGCTCTTCTTGGGTGCCATGACTGCTGATGAAGAGCTGAAAACAGATGCTGATGATGAAGACTGATACTGGTGATGAGCCACTGATAGGCTGAGGCTGGTGATGAAAGTAGCTGAAGCAGGCAACTGATGAAGATAGCTGAGGCAGATAACTGATGAGCAGGGGTCTATGCAGATGAAGGGGTCAAAACCAAGCCAGATAAAATGTGGATACCCTGAAAAACAAATAAAAAAATGTTAAATGATGCAAATGATGAGTATGCAAATGATATGCAAGGGTTTGTGATCAAGCTGGATCTGATTACTGCCTTGATATAAGTCCATGTATGTATAAGAAGTCCAGATGGAGGTTCAAAAGTCCAGTAACCAAGGTGGGGGACTCAAATAAAGAGTCACATGTCCAGGGTTAAATCACAAGAACTGTCCCAAAATGGAGCACTCTTAATCAAAACAAAGTATCAGGGTATGATGTGGTCAAAGGTACCTGCAAACCTGCAAACAGCCCAACCCCCTCACAGGTGGTGTTCTAAAACAAGGATCCTCAGACTTGGATTAGTTATGAGAAGTGTAAACACTTCTAACCCGGAGGTACAGTGTTTACAATAACCATAAAAGATCCTCCTCTAATTCACCTCAGTTTCTGAAGGTCATAATAAAGGTCATCCAGACTTAGCAGGCTTCCCAGATAGCCCTAGCACTACAGGAGATCTGTAGCACAGAGTTCTCAAGAAGAAACCCACATCTGAATCGTGTTTCATATTCCCGCACCAGACCGAAATGGAATGGGAAAGAACATGAACCACTCTAGCCTAGGTGTCACTCAGGTCCCAGGTATAGGACCTTAAACTCTCAGTAGAACCCCACCCACCAAAACAAGAAACAGATCCAGCCAGATGACAATATGACAGTATGATGCATAAAACTGTAAAGAAAGCAATAAATAATTGTACATAAAGCAGTAAACAAAGCAAATATACAAACACAAATAGCATATAACACCCCAGTAAACACAAATCAAACGAGCGCTAGGAGGAACCCACAAAAAGAACCAGAAGCCCTGGTTACAGTATAAGGGTCCCCAGCAGAGTCGCCAAGTTGTCGCTCCCACCAAATGAGGCCTAGGTCAGAAGGGGTACAGACGCGAACGGTCGGCGAAAGGAGAGAAGAGAACACACAAGGGTGAACTCAAGAGAAAAGAGTCGCCAGCTAGGCATTTTTATCCCGAAGGAAAGGTAATGTTGCATAGACCTAAGAAAGATAGATAAGACAATCGCGAACCAGAGAGACTGAGAAAGGGGGTTGGTTACAACCTGGGAAGGTATTAGCACCCAGATTGTCCTTCGTACTCGACGGGATCCACGCTTAAAAGATTTGTGTTTTAAAGGGGTAGTGTCAGTGCAATTTATGTATCAAAGCTGGAAAAGAATGCAAGTGTCAGTGTAAAAAGAAAGTGAAGTGTATAAGAGAAGTGTCAGTGTAAGAATCAAAGTGAAATGCTCAAGACTGAGGCTTAAAGAATAAGGCTAGAAAGAGGGGGGATATACAGAGACTTTTGTTCGATAACTGTTAAGTTATGCCTACGTATCCTCTCGTGCAATGAGGAAGTCAGAACACCGTAGTTCGACCCAAAGAGACTGAAAGGTAAATTGACTTGTGAACTGCTTACTTGTCTAAGCTCAAGTGTATGACCTGTCTGGCTCAGGTGCAAACTGTCTTGCATTAGACGGAAGAAGCAAGTTCTCGTTTATGAATGAAGATGATGAGAAAAGAATCCCGAAGGAGACGATTATTGTTTGTTTTGTGTGTTTTCAATCTTTTATTGATTTTGAGGTTTGTCATAAGTTAATGAGCTTAAGCCTAAACCAATGGGTTAGTAAACTCATCACATCCTCCCTCTGATTAGGGGTAATGAGAATACCTTAAGTGTGAAGTCAGCATCTCACACTTAATCACCCTGAAGTAGGATTAAGATCATTAACCTACTTGTGATTATTTAGATGTTTTTGTTGTTTTTGTTTAGTGTTAAGTAATGAGTTTAAGCCATAATCAAGGATTTAATGGACTCATTACACCATCCTAATAGAAGGATAATAGATGAGAGCATTTAAGATGAGAAAGACTCCTCAACTTAATCCATGATTAGGGATTAACCTCATGACAAAACAAAGCCTTTATTAAATGGATTTTAGTTAATGATAAGATTAAGAAGTGAGTTTTATGGTTGGTAAGACAACTTGAGGGGGACTTGTCCATTAACACTAGGGTTATTCCTTCTTAACCAATTAAGGAAGAATTAGAACCCTAATGCAAGGCCCAAGTTACAAGCTTGATGTCTTGATGATTATTAAGTGGATTGATTAAAGGAGTTAAACACAATAAGGGTTTAACACTTAGGATTAAAGTTATACACTCCATCCTAATAGAAGGATGCAGGCATAAGCTTAATCACAAAGCCTTAAAACCTTTAGGGTTTAGTCCTTGATTATGAGATGAGAAGAGAAGACTCAAGGATGACACAAAGGCAAAAGCTAAATGGGGGACTAATCAAAACCCTAATTGTTATCATGCTTGGTTGTTCCTAGGGTTAGTGAGGTTTACAAGAAGAAACTTCAGAGAAACCACCAGGAAGGAAGCAGATGAAAGGAGGAAGAAACAAAGAGAAGCAAAACAACTTGCTTCACTTAAGAAGACAAGTTGCTTGAAGGAAGAAAGTAAGATGAACAAGAATGAGCAAGCTCAATCCAATACACATACAAAATGCAGCAAAGGAAGTATGAAAGAGATGAAAAGAAACCATGAGAAGTGAAGGCAAATTCACTTCTCAAACAACTTACCACCTGAAATGTTAGCATAAGAGATGAAATGCAATGCAAATGAGATGAAATGTGATGAGGCAAACCAAAACCAGGAGCAAGATCATGAAGTTAATGATGCTAAGAGATGATACAAACAGGAGGCAAGGCATGAGAATGATCAAACAAGCATATGGATGCAAAAGAAACATGCTTTGAACCATGGATGTTCATGAAAAGTTATGGAATGCAATGGACATATAACATGGCAAATGAAAGATGCAATGATCAAACATGATTCTAAAATGTCCTAAGATGTATTAAGAATCATGTGGATGCACAAGATGTCATGGCAAGTCATTGGATGCAAGCAAATGAGAAATGGATGCAAAGGAATGCACAAATTAGGGTTACATGCATCATGCCAAGCAAAAATCCAAAACCAGAAGCAAATGACATGATAAAAATTTGAAAATGCAATCAAAGATACCCTAAACCTATACAAACTCACTGCCCAAAGGAGAGGATCCAACTCTTAACCTATTGAAAGTTATGGATTTCCTAAGATTGCTAGGGTTTTGGGGTACCTCATCAAGAAAAAATGCTAAACAAATTGAAAATGCAATATTAATTAAAATCAATTTTATCCTAGAAACTACATGCTATGCAAGATGCAATGCCAAAAGAATTATCATCCAACCCTCAATGGTTAGGCAGAAAAGAATTTTGGAAGTTTGAAACAAAATATTGCCTAAAAATGAAATTAAATCCAATGAAAATGATCAAAAGGTATCAAGAACCAAAAAGAAATTTGGTTTGAGAGTTGGAAAATGTTTCTAAATGTTTCTAAATTCTATGTGAATTTTTTTGTGATTTTTAAATACCTAAATGTATTTTTAATTAATTAAGTTCCATTAACTAATTAAAAATAATCATTTAAATGATTTAAAAATAATTTTTAATGCAAAAAATAAAAATAAAAATATTTTTGTGTTCTGAAAATTCATGAAACCCTTGACAAAAATTTTCATAATTTTTTTTAATGATTTTAGCTATTTTAAAATAAATGTGCAAAACAAATGAATAAAAATGAAAATATAAATAAAAAGAAAGTCAGCGCATCCTAAGGCTGACATTTAAACTGGGAATGGAGGGAAAGACTGCGCGCCAGATCCTGTGGCTCTCATTCAAACTGGCCAGATTAAATTAAAACTTAATTAATTAGATTAATGACGTGGATTAGGGCTTAAGTGAAAGATCTGGACCATTTGTTTGCGCGCGGGTCAATGGAAGTCAACCAGATCTAAGGCCTATATTCAAACTGAACCCTAATCGTGATTAACATATTAATGACATTCAGGTCACCGGAGAAGAGCTCCGGTCGTCTTCTCCGGTGATATCCTTCCCTGAAAATCTCAAACTCACTCCCTAGGTTATTTCTGGAGCTCTAAAGCTCCAAATCACTTCCTCTCATCTCCCTAAACTCATCCCTTCCCTCAAATGGAATTTATTTCTCACCATTAACAAGATTCGAAGCAAAGTTCAAAAATGGCAGAAATTTCAGTCAGATCATACACACTCATTTATTCATCATTTTCAAAAATAAAAGGTTCATTGAACTCAGGGGACCAAACTTAACCATTTAACAACTTAAAATAAAGCTTCTGGAAAAAATGAATTTCAGTGGCTACCTGAGTCGAAGCTTTCAATCCAAGAGCTTCTGGACCAGTTCCTTGCTTTCAATCAACTCTACTGACCTCCCTCAAGTGTTTGCAAAGCTTGTTTGGAGTTTATTTTGGCTAGTTTGTGAGATTGATTGAGTTCTGTTCAGAGAGGGGAAGAAATCGTGTTTTGATTTCAGGGGGTTTCAAGGATGAATGAGGGCAGGGATGTGATCAGGGGAGCATGCTGAGTGATCCTATGAAGTTTGTTTTTATGTTTGATGATTGTGTGATGTGTTTCGAATGAAAATGCATAAGAGGGCAAAGCTTGGTGCTATGGCTTGGAGAGAGTTTCAGGCTTGTGTGTGTGGTGTGTTATGTTGCATTTGGTCCACTTATCACTCTTGGATAGGTCAGAGGAGTTGGTCTAGCCTAGCTTGATTGGTATGGGTCTTTATGCAAAAAGTCAAGTTTTGTGTAAGAGAGGTATGGGTCAATAGTAGGCCAAGGACAATAGGGGTGTCCTACGTAGCAAGGAATGAGGAGAGCCATGGGATCAGTCTTGAAGCCAATTAGCAAGTGGATTAGGGTTTGTATGATGTTTTGCAACTTTGTGACTTTTTGCCCCTTTTGAAGTTTCTTGATCCATAAGTCATGAAATGGGCAAACCTTTGGTGCATTATGAATCTTAGGCCTTGGTTTATGTTTGTACAAAGATTAGAAGTTCATTTGAAAGCACAATTTGTCTTGGCAAGTGGTTTTGCAATTTTGCTTCTTTGGTACATAACTTGAAATTATGTGATTTTTCCCAACTTTGACAAGCCATAACTTTTGATCCAAAATGAATTAGAATGAGTTCTTGTATTTTTTGAAAAGGGAATGATCCATTCTACAACTTTCATGACCAAAGTTTTCTCATTTGAGGCATTTTTGAATCAAAAAGTAAGGGTTGAAAAAGTTTCCCAAAATGGCAAGTTTCCATTACAAGTCATTTTTCCCAAAAAGGCAACTTTGCAAATGGCTTGAAATTCTTCAATTTTGTGAACTTCTAACATATTCCATGATCAAATAAAGATCATATACATTCAAAATGATGAAGAACACCCTTTGGTTGGGTCATTGGGGGCCTCAGATGCGCTGATTTTACACTGACTTGCTCAAGAAGTCAACCCTTGATCAGATGCCTTCCCCATTGAATTTCTTCATGAAACTTGATATGCATGATCCCTATACCATATAGAGACCAATAGAAACAAGAATGACCAAAAAATTTGGAGTTATGGCCTCTGAAACCAAAACCCTAATTTTAGGTCATCTGTGCAATTAAGCCTGGCTCTGCTCCCATGCCTTTCTCAGTTCTTGTGATTCTTTGACTTTCTTGACTTTGTGAAGATACAATATGATGCTTGAACATACATGGACCCCTTTGAAATGATTGAAGCCCTTTGGAGTGGCTCAAATGGCTCTTGGATTGCTTAGATCACAAACCCTAGATGCAGATGACTTAGAACCAATGCAGTGAATTAAAGATGTGGTATGAGATACTATGATTGAACTTATGCATGTGAAGAGATCACAAGCCATGGTGTGAATGGGTGAGGGCAAATTTGGGGTTTTTACATCCACCTTGATGAAACTCGCAGCGAAGATCCGATCTATGGTTAGCTGGAAGAGGATCTGGAACAGCAGGCGGATGCCTAGTAGTAATTATACCACTCTTAATCAAGGAAGGATACAAATCAGTGTAAGTCATCGGGATAGGATCAAAGTTTGGCCTATTGCGATACTGATTTTTACCAGTAGCAGGATGAGGAGCCTGAGCTTGAGCTCGAACTTGAACTTGAGCTTGAACTGGTTGAGCTCGAACTTGAACTTGAGCTTGAGCTGGTTGAGCTTTGACAACAGGAGAAACCACAACTACGTATGGTTGAACATATCGTTGTTGCGGGCGATAAGGCTTCCTCTCAGTTGAAACAGTATAAGCATCAACATCTCTTCTCTTTTGAGAATTCCCAAGAGACTTTCTTGCAGCATTAGAAGATTCAACATTGGTAATCTTACCCTTCTTGATACCTTCTTCTAGTCTTTCTCCAATAGTGACTAGGTCAGAAAAACCAGATGAAACACTTCCTACTAGTTTCTCCCAAAAGAACGGTTGAAGAGTGTCCATGAACAAACCAGTTAATTCTTTCTCGTCCAAAGGTGGCTCCACTTGAGCAGCTAGCTCTCTCCAACGCTGAGCGTACTCTTTGAATGATTCTTTCTCTTTCCGTGACATGTTTTAAAGTTGACGACAATCAGGTGCCATGTCCAGATTGTACTTATACTGCCTTACGAAAGCATCAGATAAATCCTTCCAGCTTCGGATGTGACTCTTCTCAAGTCCCACATACCACTTCATAGAAGCACCACTCAGACTATCTTGAAAACAATGAATAAGAAGCTTGTCATCCTTGGCATGTGCAGCCATTTTGCGACAATACATCAGCAGATGAATCTTTGGACAAGTATGACCATTGTATTTCTCAAATACAGGAACCTTGAACTTATCAGGAAGAACCAAGTCGGAGACCAAACACATGTCTATTGCAGCAGAACCAAAGGCATCTTTTCCTTCTAGACCTCTTACCCTCTTCTCAAGAGTCAAACATTGCTCTCTAACTTCATCCATATATCCAGGTTCACCCTGAATTTCAGCTTGTGGACCAGCAGCCTGGTACAAAAAAGGAGAATTTTGATAAGTAGTTTGAGCAGTAGTGTGCACAACAGGTTGAGGTTCGACAAAAGTCGGAGCTGAAAAGACTGGCACAACAGATGGGCCACCCATTTGAGCAGTAGCAGAAACTGGCACATAATCCGGAGGTAACCCAAATTCTGGCCAAGTAGAAGCCGGTTGCTGAACAACAGGAGGGTCAACAACAACAGTAAAAACTTCAGAGATAACAGTCCTTTGAGGTGGTTCACCTCGAGCAATCAGAACTTGCATCGTTTCAGTGAGCCTGGTCATACCGGCCTTCAACTCATCAATCTCCATCCAGACTTCCAGGTTATGATGTTCTTGGTTTTCCATTCTCAATCTGATAGCTCTCAATCTGTTAGCAGCTCTAGTACCGTATCTGTGTTGAGGAAACAGCTTGACGGATCAACGGACAACTGAAGAAGGAAACAACCGGGATGAGTTCCCACACAACTCGGATGAACGCAAGAATATGCGAGGATGCAATGATATGCAATGTTCACTTCTATTTTAAGAAAAAACAACTCGATTATTGCAAACATAGTCAACATCGAGAATATGGTCATGAAAAATCTTGACAAAAAGGAATATTTACTTTTTCCAATATTTGCAATAATCGGAATTGTTTTCCTTGAAAAAGGTTATGAAGATGATCATGATGAATATGTAGATGCAACAACCACAAATAAGATCACGCAAAGCACACAGGTTCAAAGGTTCGGATCACGAGCATGGAGTCAAGGGATAAGAACCAACAACCCACAAAGGCATGTACTAAGGTTTGTCCTCATTGTACCTGCAGAAAACCAAAAGGGTGCTAACAGAGGTTCCCGGAATTAACAACCATCTTTAGAATTTTACCGGTACGTTAGATTACTCCCTAACCGATAACATTCTTAAATAGACCTGGTCCGAGTGTAGTATCGCGTGACAACCACCTTAGATTTACACCCAGATAATTTCCGCACTACGTTCCTAAATTGGCTTGGATTGGTTAAGGGTTCTACGGTCCTCAGTATGATCAGCTCAAGGTCGGAAAATAATGCCATGTATGATTACTCATCATGACATTGATAATCCAAGAGAGCCTAACCGAGTGGAGATTATCAAATTGATATCGCTTTGGACTACTCCATCGCGTATCGCTTCAAATATCACCGTCCTATCATAAGTTCAACTCAGATCCGGGTTAGAATCTATCTCACTCACAAAGGATCACCAAAACCGAGACAAAATAAACAAATAACAAACAAATCAATGCTAAGGATAGTGGCCATAGTTCAAAGTTAAAGTCACAAGTCTTTTAGATATTTAATCCTTTATTAATGTTTTTGTGTCCGAATGGACAAAAGAAAAATCACAAGCATAACAATATAAACATAAACAATATGGTGAATGATATAGTATAATAAAAGCATAATAAAAGAGATAAGGAGCGAGAGATTGAAATAAAGAGGATAAGGTGCGAGAATGAATTAAAATGTTAGTATATTAATAGTATAATAATATTTACATAGAAATGGTATGATGAACTTAATCAAACACAACCAAAAAGATAACCAAAATCGAGAGGCAACCGGATCTAATTGGATCTTATTCCGAATTCGGGACAAGTTTAGGTCTATGTTAAGCAATCGCCGAGTAATTTACGAAGTAATTATCCTACAAATGTGGCCGGCCACCACCAATTAAGGTGGAAAATATTTGTGCTAATACATGTTAGAGAAATGATATAGTAGATCATTCTCCGAAAACATGTCGCACGAAAAGAAAAAATGGAAACGGTCTAATCTTAATCGAGATTTCACATTGAATTATCGAATGCAACCTATCACGATCTCAAAGTATGGAGAATGATCCAAATGTTCATTCATCCATAGATTTGAAATAATGAAGATTAAACATCTTCGAAAACCAATAATCGTCGAATCGGAGATCTCATCGACCAAAAGAAAAATAAGATGAATAAAAAAAATGGATCTAAAATAAAATCCATACAAAAAGAAAATTAAAATGTTTTTCTAAGTTTCTTCCAAATATTCTTTCACATTTTTCTGAAATGAAAATCATTCTAAAAAATAGGAAAAAAAAATTATAAAACCATAAAACAAAAAAAAAACAAAAAAATAAAGAAAATAAAAAATGAATGAGGGGGTGAAACGTAGGAATGGGAGTGGTGGATAAGAGAATGTGATCCATAAGGATCTTAAGCCCAAAACTACACTTATGAAAAAAATGAGAAAAATATCAGTTGAGGGTAACACAGGTTTAGTGGTGGATAGTAAGAATTGGATCCAAACAAAATTCATTAAAACAAAAAAATAAAAAAAAGAAGTTATTTATTAAACAAATCAGAAAAAAAAGAAACGATTCTCTTCTTCTTCATTTGCGAAAATGCGGTGGTCCTGTTCACCGAATAGAAGAAAGAATTCGCCGCCATTGAATCTCAAATTGATTTCCAAAATCGCACAAAATCAACAACCATGAACACTAACAACGCACGTCTCCGTACCTTCTTCTCTCTTTTTTCCAATTTTTTTCTGTTGTTATTGTTGGATCTGCTTCAACGAATTTGTTTTGAAGCTTTTTCTTGTGAATTGTTTCCAATAGGCCTCTGATTTGAAGGTTTCGAAACCGATTGGTATAGTGAATGAAGGTTGGGGATAAACGAAATGATGAAGATTTGAAGCTTTTGTTTTTGTTTGAGATCAATTCTACAGAGCTTGTTTAGGCTCTCAAAGCTTCTGATTGGGAGAGGGAAAAGTCCGAATTTATAGAAGAATGGGTCAGTTTTTGAATTGAATTTGGGTGATCCCGTTTTGACGTTTGTGATGCGTTTTTTTATTCACGATTTCTGCGTTTTGCTTTTGTAGGTTGTGATTCAATGCGTTTTGAATTTCCGCGTTTGTATTGATAGGAGCTGCTGCGTTTTATGTTGTGCAGGTCGCGTTTTGAGCTCACAGTTATTGCGTGTTCAGTTGATGCTGGGTGACTGTGTTTTGGGCTGCTAGTGTCCGCGTTTCGTTGCTGCGTGATGTGTGCGGCTTGGCTTGGTAGGATTTGTGTGAAAGGCTGATGGAGCTGAGCAGGATGCGGCTTGTTGAAACAACTGAGGAATAGCTTGCGGCATGGAGTATTCATGTTGTGTTTGGTAATGTTTCACCGTTTCATGTTATTGGCCTTGCGGTTTTTCCTTGGTTGGAGGAAGTCACGTGTGGATGAGGCAGCTGAGAAAGGCTTGTGATGAAGTCGCGTCAACAGCTTGTATACATTTGGGCTTGAAAAATTGGAAAAGAAATGTGGCTTCTTCATCAACATATTATATTTTTTTATTCAAATATTTTGCAAAAAAGAAAATATGGACTTATAACATTTGAGACGGGCTTTAAATAATGGGTGGATATAAAAAAAGTTATGAATTGGATATGAAATGATTTATAAAAATAAAAATAAAAATGTGAGATATATTAAAATGGATGACCTTAGTTTGGATTAACAAAAAGAAGTTAGACATGAATTGTGTAAATTGGATATCAGGTGATGATTTCTTTAGCCCAGAACCAAATCCTAATTTTCTCACAAGCCACTGATTAAAATGAACACATCCATCACTGAACCACTGAATAACTTGTCACTTCAACCACAATCACTGAAATTATCTGATAATTGCCCTGATAATTCGAATCCATGCTGAGAAAAATAAATCCTCAGATGAATCACTCGTGCACTGAACTAAAACAATTTGGCTTGCAACTTTTTAAGACCCACAACTTGAGAATCTGAGGAATTTCGCACACAACACAACTTGAACTTTTGAATACGCACTGTCTGAGGAATAAACCACTGGCACAAATAACTTGCATTTGAAACAATATTCTGATAATTTGACCAAGATTAGGTCAAACGTCCATCTGAATCGAATCATAACTGAACAACCACATTTGAATTGAAATCACTGCCCTGTCTTTGAAATCCTGCAACACAGAGAAGAAGAAGAAGCAAACTGCAACATATTTTTTATATATTAGTTTGAAGTTAGTGAATATAAACAAAATAAAGCAAGTAAAAGCACGGTGATCCCCTCTTAGGCATAGACCTGCAACTGAAAAGGATAAACGAACCAGTGCGTGATCTTGTTTGTATGCAAGATGCAGATGAGATACGAAAAATCTTAGGGTCAAAAATTAGGGTATGACAGTGGTCTCTCATGTGCTGGTTGACACAGGGTCTTCGTTGAATGTACTTCCCAAGAAAGCCCTCATGAAGCTGCATTATGATTGGTCATGCTTAGGCCAAGCGAATTGGTCGTACGGGCATTTGATGGCTCAAGGAGGTCAGTGTTCAGAGAGGTGGAACTACCGATCAAGGTAGGACCACAAGTCTTCAACGCTACCTTTTACGTGATGGATATCCAGCTGGCCTATAGTTGCTTGTTGGGACGACCATGGATACATTCAGCAGGGGCAATATTCTCTACATTGCATCAAAAGCTCAAGTTTGTTTAGGAAGGGCAGATTGTGACAGTATGCGGAGAAGAAGACATTATCATCAGCTACCTAGCCTCGTTCAAATACTTGGAAATGGATGGAGAAATTGTCGAGACTCCCGGCCAAGCGTTTGAGCCCATCAAATCTGAGAATGCATCATTGTCAGCTGCTATATCAGAAGACCCAAAGAGATGAGCTTCCATAACCTCCTATAAGCAAGCCTTAGAGGTGGTAGAATCAGGTGCAAAGAAAGGCTGGGGCAAGATGATCGTAGTCCCAGAAAAGAAAGACATGTTCGGAATTGGCTACCAGCCTGGTCAGTCAACATCCAGACAAAGTGCCAGAGGTTGGAAAGGCCTAATTACCTTCAATAGTGTGGGATGGTTTGACCCCAACAATTTATATGTCGTGTAGGAAGAAACAGTCGATAGTGATTGCAAATTGGAGAAGTGGATAAGGCCTTGTGCTCCGGGGACGCAACTCAACAAATGGTCGGTCGAAACAATCATCCCCTTCACTCAGCCTGAAGAGTAATGGTTTTATGTTTTTGTTCTCCTGTATTCAAGCTCTATGCCTTTCCCGGGGCATAGCAGCTCATTGTAAGGGCTCATTATTCATATTGCAATATCATAATCATCAATAAAGTGGACGTTTTTGCATTCAATCATGTTGTTCCATGTCTTTCATTTTCATTTTAATTTTGTTTTCAAAAATAAATGGCAATGTTTTTCGTGTCTCACACCATTTCTAAAATCTAGCATGAATCAACATTCATGCATATGCTCCTCATCAGGTCTCATCGGTAACGACCTTGCTATGGCTTAGTATGACTTTGATAATTCGATTTACTTAGCCGACGAGGAAGGTGAGGAAGATTGTGAACTTCCCGAAGAGCTAGCCAGATTGCTCAAGCAAGAGGAGAAGATGATTCAGCCGCACGAGGAAGCCATTGAGGTGGTAAACCTAGGTACTGGGGAAGCCCGAAAGGAGGTCAAGATCGGGCCCGCATTGGAAGAGATTGTCAAGATCCGCTTGATCTCCATGCTCTGAGAGTACGTCGACGTCTTCGCCTGGTCTTACCAGGACATGTCCGGGTTAGATACCAACATTGTAGTGCATAGGCTACCTCTCAGAGAAGACTGCCCGTCGGTCAAGCAGAAGTTGAGACGGATGCGTCCTGACATGGCCATCAAAATTAAAGAAGAGGTTCAAAAGCATTTTGATGCCGGATTCTTGGTTGTGACCAGCTATCCACCATGGGTTGCAAATATTGTACCAGTCCCCAAGAAAGATGGTAAAGTAAGAATGTGTGTGGACTACAGGGACTTGAATCGGGCCAGCCCCAAAGATGACTTCCCGCTTTCGCACATTGATGTGCTAGTTGACAACACTGCCAAGTTTTCTGTATTCTCCTTCATGGATGGCTTCTCAGGTTACAACCAAATCAAAATGTCGCCAGAAGACATGGAGAAGACTACATTCATTACCCCATGGGGCACCTTCTGTTATAAAGTGACGCCGTTTGGTTTGAAAAATGCTAGAGCTACATACCAACGTGCAATGGTGACGTTGTTCCATGACATGATTCATCACGAGATTGAGGTCTATGTTGATGACATGATTACGAAGTCACAGACAGAAGAAGAGCATCTAGTCAATTTAGCCAAGATTTTTGTCAGGCTTCAGAAGTTCAGACTGAGGTTGAATCTGAACAAATGCACATTCGGGGTATGTTCCGGTAAGTTGCTGGGCTTTATCGTCAGCGAAAGGGGAATCGAGGTTGACCCTGAAAGGTAAAGGCAATTCAGGAGATGCCTAAACCAAAAACTGAAAAAGAGGTATGCGGTTTCTTAGGGAGGTTGAACTACATTGCAAGGTTCATCTCACACCTAACAGCCACATGCGAGCCTATTTTAAAGCATCTTAGAAAGAATAAGGCCGTAAAATGGAATGGTGGCTGCCAACAAGCTTTCGATAGAATCAAGGAATACACTCAAGAGCCTCTGATTCTCATGCCTCCGGTGCCAGGGAGATCTCTAATCATGTACCTCACGGTACTCGAGGGATCAATGGGATGTGTAATGGGTCAGCAAGGCGAGTCTGGTCGAAAAGAGCATGCAATCTATTACCTTAGCAAAAACTTTACCGACTGTGAGACACACTACTCACTGCTCGATAAAACTTGCTGCGCTTTGGCATGGGCTGCTCGCCGACTAAGACAGTATTTACTGACTCATACTACCCTACTGATTTCCAAGATGGACCCTGTAAAGTACATCTTCGAAAATCCAACTCTAACCGAAAGATTAGACCGATGGCAAATGATTCTGATGGAATATGATATCCAATACACTTCGTAAAAAGCCATCAAAGGGAGTGTAATGTCGGATTATTTGGCCTAGCAGCCAATTGATGATTACCAGCCGATGGAGTTCGAGTTTCCGGATGAGGACATCATGTTCCTCAAGTCGAAAGACTGCGAAGAACCACTCCCAGAGGAGGGGCCAAACCCTGAATCTAAATGGAGTCTGATGTTTGACGGAGCTATGAACATGAACGGTAGTGGAGTTGGTGTTGTTATTATCTCGCCGGAAGGGATCGACATGCCCTTCACTACCTGACTGACATTCGAATACACTAAAAATGAGGTTGAATACGAAGCCTACATAATGGGGAACGAGGAAACGGTCAAATTGAGAATCAAGAACCTCGAGATCTTCGGAGATTCTGCTCTGGTCATCAACCAAGTCAATAACAAATGGCTGGTTCATCAACCTCATTTGACTCCATAGAGGGACTATACCAGGAGGTTGCTTACTCTCTTCACCAAAGTCAAGTTGTACTACATACCTCGAGATAAGAACCAGTTTGTTGATGCTTTAGCAACCTTGTCCTCCATGATCAAGGTTCATCAAGAGAATTACATGCCTCGAATAGATGTCTCTCGTATCGAAAGGCCGACATATGTCTTCACAGTTGACGGTGTCGAGGATAGAAAACCTTGGTATCATGATATCAAGCAATTTCTGAAGTCTCAGGCATACCCGGCAGGGGCATAAGGCAAAGACAAGAAAACCCTCAGGAGGCTGGTAGGCGGGTTCTTCTTAAATCAAGATGATGTGCTCTACAAACGGAACTTCAACATGGTCCTGCTCAAATGTGTGGATAGACACAAAGCAGACTTGTTGATGCAAGAAGCTCACAAAGGCTCATTCGGTACCCATGCTGGAGGGCATGCTATGGCAAAGAAACTTCTCAGGTCGGGGTATTATTGGATCACCATGGAATCCGATTGCTATAAATATTCCCGCAAGTGCCAAATTTACGCTGACAAGGTCCATGTACCTCCAAATCCGCTGAGTATCATGTCTTCACCTTGGCCCTTCGCCATGTGGAGCATCGACATGATTGGCAAGATTGAGCCAACAACTTCCAACGGTCACCGCTTTATCCTGGTGGCTATCGACAACTTCACAAAGTGGGTTGAAGCGGCGTCTTATGCCAATGTCACGAAACAAGTGGTTGCCCGATTCTCAAAAGGGATATCATTTGTCGGTATGGAATTCCCGAGAGAATCATTACTGACAATGGTTCCAATCTCAACAACAAGATGATGGCAGACTTGTGCCGGTATTTCAAGATCGAGCATCACAACTTATCGTTGTATCGCCTAAAGATGAATGGCGCCGTCGAGGCGGCCAACAAGAACATCAAAAAAATAGTGTAGAATATGGTGGTGACATACAAAGATTGACATGAGATGCTACCATTTTCACTACATGGGTATCGAACGTCGGTGCGTACTTCAACTGGGGAAACTCCATTCTCACTTGTATACGGCATGGAGGCAGTCCTACCGATTGAAGTCGAGATCCCCTCGCTGAGAATAATGATAGACGTCAAGCTTGACGAAGCTGAATGGCTCCAAGCCAGGTACAACCAACTGAGCCTCATTGAAGAGAAACACCTTGTAGCTATATACCATGGACATTTGTATCATCGACGAATGAAACAGGCTTTCGACAGGAAAGTACGGCCTCAACGGTACATACCAGGCGACCTGATGCTGAAAAGGATTCTTCCTCCTAATAACGATCATAGGGGCAAGTGGACACTCAACTATGAAGGACTGTTCGTGGTTAAAAAGGTCTTCTCGGGCGGAGCCTTGATGTTAACGACCATGGATGGCGAAGATTTCCAATCCCCTGTCAACACAAACGCAGAGAAAATACTTTGTGTAAAAGACCCGCTGGACAAAAACAGAATATGTTCCCGGCAAAAAAGGGCATCCCGGCGAGCCAAAAATAGAATAAAAGGCTCGGGAAAAAATTAGGGAAATATCCGAAAAGATGTACACCTGCTGAGTTGAAAAGCCACATTGGACAACTCAGGCAAAAAAGGGTATCCCGGTGGATTGAAAACCCGAAAGGGCGATCCACGCAAAAGAGGGACTAAAATGAACCATTGCGATCTACGAGAAATGTGATGCGTCGGCAATCGAAGGTAATCCAAGGGTTGAAGATCAATTCAATCGTTTTCCTCAAAGAGAAGTGAGTAGAGAGTTTTGAAGACATACAAGTCATAGCCAAGTCGGAGCTTGATGAGACTTTGTTTTTCACATTGCCATTAGGATAATTTAATTTCCTTTTGTGAAATTTCCTCTTTCCATGGATTGCTTCCCGTGTAATTCCTTTTCATGGCCATTCTTCAATCAATAAAAGTGTAATTTCAGTCAAATTTGTTTCCACAAGGTTTTGCTTTTCATCTATCGCTGATTGATTGCAAAAATGTCCAACAAATTATGATAAATATTGCTTTGTGAATGCATGAATGCCTTATAACTCATGCAGGAGATTAAAGACATTTGACACGTATCTGAGGTGTTGAGTGACTGAGATGGAATCAGACCATGACCCTGGGGCATGCAGGCCAAACTAACTCTCTATTTCGCAGGTACTATCAGCTGTGTCCATTAACATGCAGGTACAGGTGTTGCCAACCACTGTCATCGCCAGCATAGAGCCTTAAGAAGCCTCTCCCTTAGCGGATCTTGAAGCATGACTCCTTGGCAAGTCTCATCAAATTATCACCCTTCCAACAGAGCAACGAAAAAGAGAGTGATAATTCCCAAGCAGGGGAGTATCAGTATCTCTCATCGCAACAGAGGACGCCTTCCATTTCTCCAGCATGAGACACATCCTATCTCTCACTCCCAGCAAAAGGTGATTAAAACTCTTATTTCCAACAGGAAATATCCTCAACTGAGTCTTCTCCTCCCTATAAGGATTGGAAACGAAAAGTCTTCCCTAACACGAGAAGCCTTATATCCCCAACATAGCGGCAAAAGGAAGGATATTGCTCGAACAGAAGGATGTCATGATCTCCTTATCCCCAGCCAGAGACAATTCAAGACTCTCAACATCGGCAGGAAATGTCCCCCCAGCGGCACTCTCCATTATCCCCAGTAGAGTCAAAATCAAAAAGAGAAGCATTCTCCCCAAGCAGAGAGACCTCTTTCAACAAGGAGATTCCCCAATTAGAGTCTTCTTATCTCCAGCCGCACGGGAGAATTTATCATTCCCCAGCAGAGATGAAGATACAGAAGAGCTCGAATTGTCTTCTCTACCCAACAGATCTCTTCCCCAAGCAGAAGGGTGTACATAAAGTATTTCTCCCAACAGGTTCTTTCCTCAACAGAGTACCAACACACCTGTCTCCCCAGCCGAGTCAGAAGGATATCATTCCCCCATCGGAGTTCAGCGAGTAGTGTACCTCTCTGCAGATCGAGTTCATCCTCAACAGGGTCTTGGCTCTCCAATATCAAAGTCCAATTTATTTTTGGCAATGACGGCAGTTCATAACCGGTGGATCATTACCAATATCTCCCCACGGAGTTGCTATTTCCTCGCAAAATTTCTCTTCCTCACAGGGATCCACCACAATCAATGCAACAGTGGGCCCTTCCCCAGCGAAGTCATCAAAAGATCTTCTCTGCATTTGCATATAGTAATCATCATTACATTTGCATCCTCAAAAAGCGTAGCATTTCCATCATTATGGAGCATTACACCGTGGGAAAATTCAAACATATGCATACGAAGCATAAGCCAGTTTTGGTATCTTGCAAAAGCCGAAACCTCAGTCTTCAAACAATCTGGAGTATTCCCCACAGAGAACGCCAAGTTCATTTTCCAAACACTATTATTTTTACAAGTCAATGCTTGTTATCTCTCGTTTGAGTTATCATCAATGTTATGATAGTCTCTTTTCAGGGTTTTATCTCCCACGTGGGATAAATACTTGTCGATTCCGCCATGATCGGTCTCGTTTGTTGAGTTATCATCCATGTTATGATAGTCTATTTTCAGGGTTTTATCTCTCGCGCGGGATAAATACTTGTCGATTCCGCCACGATCGGTCTCATTTGGAGTTATCATCCACGTTATGATAGTCTCTTTTTCAGGTCTTTATCTCCCACGCGGGATAAATTCTTGTCGATTCCGCCACGATCGGTCTCGTTTGTTGGAGCTATCATCCACGTTATAATAGTCTCTTTTTCAGGTTTTATCTTCCACGCGGGATAAATTCTTGTCGATTCTGCCACGTTCGGTCTCGTTTGTTCGAGTTATCATCCATGTTATGATGGTCTCTTTTTTAGGTCTTTATCTCCCACGCGGGATAAATTCTTGTCGATTCCGCCACGATCGGTCTCGTTTGTTGAGTTATCATCCATATTATGATAGTCTATTTTCAGGGTTTTATCTCCCACACAGGATAAATTCTTGTCGATTCCGCCACGATCGGTCTCGTTTGAGTTATCATCCACGTTATGATAGTCTCTTTTCAGGGTTTTATCTCCCACACGAGATAAATTCTTATCGATTCCGCCATGATCGGTGTCGTTAGTTTGAGTTATCATCCACGTTATGATAGTCTCTTTTTAGGTCTTTATCTTCCTTGCGGGATAAATACTTGTTGAATCCGCCATGGTTAGTATCATGTCCTTAAGTCGTCAACCAAGTTATGATGATCTCTTTTCTGACACACTCACGGTATGTCTTGTCATCCAAGAATGGCATTCTTTCCAATCACCTTTTCATTCCCACAGAGTACAAATTTTCCGGTTTATTCGGGTATTCAAACACTCCATACCTTGAAGATCTGAAAGCCATTGCTATCATCCATTCAGGTCTACAGATGATTGAATAGGGGCAGCTGTAATACCCTAAAATTTGCCCTCTTTATTTATTTCCAACCTCAAGTGGTTTGTGCTTCGTCATCCCGCATGATCTACTGAGCATCACATAACATCCAAAAAAAAAAGAATAAATCATGATCATTTTCATGTGCATAAGGCATGTGATTGGGCTAGGCTTGTCAATCCTGGAGCTCAAGAAAGGAAAATTACTACAAAAATATATTCAAAAGCAACTCCATGAGAAAGAAACAAAAGAAGAGAAAATTGGAATTTTAAGGCCATTAACCGGTTAACGCATTTGGTTAACCGGTTAACGGGCGCGGATTTTGGAAAAATATTTGAAAATTAGTTGGATTTCTTCACTTCTCTCCATATTTTCCTTCCCTTTTTCCACTTTGGTTCTCCCTTTCATTTTTACCTCATTCACCTTGGATTGTTCTACCATCTTCCACCACCTTCTAGACTATTCCAAGGACTATTCTAGAACTCCAACAACCCTAACTAACTCCAACCCAAACTCCAAACCAAAGCCTAATTCTATTCCCAAACCTAGCTCTATGCCTATGCTCTATATAAACCTTAACCATTCCAAAGCAAAGGGTTGGCAATCATTTTTCACCATTTTCATCTCCAATCTTCTCATTTCTCTCTCAATTCTCCCACTTTTCATCAAATTCACCAAGAGCTTCTTCATAGAAGTTTTTCACATTCTTCATTGGAATTTGAAGAAATTGAAGTTAAGCCTTCATAAATCATCAACATTAGAGCTTAATTGAAGAGGTGCTTCCGTTTTTGAAGTGATTTGGAGCATTGTAAGTGATTAATCAAGAAGCATCAAGAACAAATCGCATTTATTTTGCATTCGCGGATCTTCGGTTTTCTTCTTCACTTGCATTTAGATTCATCGCAACACTCACTGAAGCAATCCTCCGCTTCGTAGGTTGGTGATCTAAAACCACTCCGCTTTAACTTATTCTCTTCATCTTGCCGTAATGGAATTCTTTGCATGTCTATTATTTTGTTTGCGCTTTTATCGTTCAATTTCGTTTTGATTACGATTCATGCATTTCAATTGTTAGAAGCTAGATCCGTAGCATAACCTAGGTCCTAATAGGTGTTAGAATACTCCCTCTAAGTAGAAAAATCATGTTAACATGTTCATGTATGTGTTAGAGATTATTGAAAGTGAGTTTGTGGCCAAAAACACTTATTTCTAAACAATGTTTCACATTCTGTTCATTGTTAACTAGTTAACGCATTTGGTTAACCGGTTAACATGTGCGTTTTGCCAGAAATTTCTTCTATTTTAGGCCCGTTAATCGGTTAACCTATAGCATTAACCGGTTAACGTTGTTTGAAATAGGAAATTCAGCTTAGTTGATTGCTTGATCTTGCTTCCTTGTGATTTTAATGTTCATGCATGTTTAGGTATTGATTTTAGGGAATTTTCAAGATTAGTTTTGTTATCTCATTCCATCGTTTCGAGTCATTTCGACACGCTTCCGTTCCTTTCACATACTTTGTGCTTTTTTTTCATTTGTGCATGGAGTGATTTAGTGCATATTGTTGCTATGTTAAATGCATTATTTAACATGTAAATGATCATGTTACACTTTGTTTTTTCATCCCTTGCATGTTTCGTTAACTCATACGCATCATTGCATCACATATTGTATGTTGCATTTCACATAATCATAGATATGTATGTGCATGTTGTAGCATTTTGTTGCATGTTTGATCACATTTGCATATCAATCCAATTCTGATTTTTGCATCAAGCTACATGTCATTCTTGTTGATCCATGTTGATACATGTTCATGTTCATCATGTTTATGTGTCATACTTTGCATACCTATTGCATAATTGAACATTTGGTGCATCCTTTCATAATCCCTCATTGAAAACAAGCATGTTCATTCAATTATGTATAGTGATCTATGTTCACGTTGCATTTATTCATGTTAATGTGCATTTCTCATTGGTTTTGTGCATTAAAAAATGAAAATAATCAAATCTGACTTTTGCATTTCATAGTTGTCCGTTGATACAGTAGCTGTAAAATGTATGCTAAGTGTTGAATTTCCACACTTTTTACACCTGTTTTGCATGTTGAGTGTTGTCGCTCCCGGGATTTTCATCCTAGTACAAACGCGAAAGTGGCGTAGAAAAGGTAGAGTCGTCAGCCAGGCATTTTTATCCCGAATGAATGGGAAAGGTAATGCTGCACAAACCTAAGAGAGAATGAAAGGACAGGGCCTTGCGAACCAAAGATCTGGGTCCGGAAGTCGGTTATGAACTGGGAAGGTATTAGCACCCCAGACTGTCTACCGTACCCGACGAGATCCACGCTTGTAAGTCTGTTTCAAAGGGTGATAAATAAGATGTTGTTTGAACGAAAGAATTGCTATCTGGAATGGAAGTGAAATGGGAAAGGGAATTGGAAAAAAAGAGCGAAAGGAAATAATGGGGAAAATGTAGGGAAAATAAAGAATGTGCTCGCACGGGCCCTACCCCGCTGCCTATGTACCTCATCGGGAAAATGAGGATCAGAGTCGACGTAGTTCGCCTAACTAAGGTGGGAACTTGGTTTGTATTTTTTAGGATGACGTTGTCATAGCTCTAGCTCAGGTGTTACCGGCTCTGATTCAAGGGTGTTTACCATATCTCTGTTTGAATTATTGAGGCAAGTTGTAATCATCCGCAAAGAGTAGGAGATGAGAAGAGAAGACACGATGTCTTTGTTGGTTGTCTTTTATGAGAAATGTTTTTGAATTTGTTGTTTGTGAAACTTTCTCATACTAAGACTCATCCATCGTGGTAGATAACCTACACCTCGCCCCGAAATGGGACATGCATAAGTACTCCGCAACAAAGTCTCATGTCGTACGAGAACATTCAACCTTTATTAGGTATTTTATTATTTTCTTTATGAGATGAGAAAGAATGAATCAAATCGAGAAAGGAAAAAACTAAGGGGGAATAAGACCAACCCTAAGTTATTTATTGCATACAAAAGGAGATCCTAATGGTTTGTGTGGTTTCTAATCCTTAAGAGAAAAGGAAAAGAAGGAAAGAGAATTAGAACTCAACTTACTTCCTAAGGAAGTTAAGTTGTTTCTAAAGAACAAAAGGGGGAATCCTATACAAGCAAAGCACAAAGTGCTAAGGAAACCACAATTTAGAATGCATAAAGAGATGAGAGAAGTAATGCTTACCTCCATCTTCCCCCCTACAAAACAAAGGTTAGCTTTACAAAGCATATTGAAAACATAAAGCATGATAAAAGCTCAAGCTAACTCAAATTAGCTAAGGAAAAGCACTAAGGACTTCCTAGAGTTTAGACCTAGATCTAAAGGATCCTAAATGATAAAAGGACTTCTAAAGACAGTTTCTAAACCCTATTAAAGTGTTCTAATGTTATGAAATAAAACAACTACAATCTATGTCCTAATGAGGTATTAAACCCTAATGGAAATCAATGCGAAGTTAGATGAAGAAAGTTGAATGAAAGTGCAAGGCAAACACAACTTGAAAGCATAAGGATGATAAAGGAAAAAGTTATATGTGGCTTACCTTGTTCCCCTACAAAACAAAGGTTAGTGCCAAAATAATTTGTATATTGGAAACAAAACCAAAGCATAAAGGAAATTAAACCTTACACACATCCTATAATGGAACTATGGTTCAAAACAAAACCTAATTCTAGAGGAGAAGGTACCTAAAGGTTATATGAATTATAAAGTCAGTAGCTACATGCTATAGGTCCCTAAGGATCATTATCAGTCAGTAGCATACAAGGTATGATATGCAATTAGAATGCATGGATTAGCATTTATGATTCCTATATAAGTCATGTTAACATTTAGAGGAGAAGAGAAACAAGTTTAGGCTAAACTAGTTCAAGTAATTATGCATTTTGAAACACCAAAACAAACCAAATGAATATGGTTCAAAAAGTGACCTCTAACTTGAATTAAGGACATAAAAGTGACCTATAATTAACTCCTAAAAGTTACCAAAAAGTATCTCAAGCAAATGGCATGAATGCCTTTCTAATATCTATGGTATGGAACAAATAGGCACATATTTGGACCTACAATCTAGGTGGCATGAAAAAATAGCAAAAAGGTTTGAAAAATTATGAAATTAAATCCATGAAATGATAAAGTTGGTAGGTTGTATTGACTAAAAGGATTTCACAAAATTATGCACCAAAGTGCTAAAACAATTCCCTTAATGAGTGAGATAACAAGACATGATCGCCGAAAAACAACTCCACAAAGTGGATCAAAAAATGCACTAAAAATTATGAAAAAAAAATGCCTAAGTAGAATCAAAATGTCACAAATTCCAGTTGTTAATCACAAAAAAAAATAGGTCTCACACCTATTGGAAAAAATGGTTTTTGGTCCCTTTAACTAAAACAATGCATTTTGGATCAACTTGTAATCACAAATCCAAATTAATTACTAAAACCATTCAAATCTGAAAACAAAAATTATAAAAAATTAATTAAGAGGATGAGGATCACTCATGGATATTTCCAGAATTTTATCACACCCGAAACTATTTTTAATAATTGCGACAAAATGGGCAAAAATGGTGATTTAAGGGAAAGTGAAAGGAAGCGAATCCTATAATCCGTAACCTAATCCCTAAGCTCCGATATCGACACATATAATCATAATTCACAAATAAATCCAGTGCATCAGGTGGAAGGGCTCAATATGCACCTTAAGTTATATGATCCTAAGCCGCATACAACTAGAATGATGCATTAAAGTGGAGAAAGTCGAGATTTGTTACTTGATTGAAGTGTCGATTCTTCATATAAAAGAACCCAAAAACTTCATGCAAGGTCTTGTAATCTCCCATAAGAAAATAAAATTCTTATCTTCCATAATGACTTTGTGAAGCGTGCGAATGTAAATCCGAAGTACTAACAAGCTAAATAGAAGATAGAAACCCAGAGGTCTGCTCGAACAAGCTAGCATCCACAAACAAAGCAAGTCGGACATCACATTTCCCATATAAGCTCAAATCATCGGAGTGAGAATAAAACACTCAAGATGTGCAAGTCGTATGTGACCACATAAATACCCTGCACACAACACAATCCATACAAAAACAACGGCACAAAATACCATTTGAATCCAAAGGTATCCCACAAATAAAGTGGAATACCAACCAAGCGACCGTCGTTAAGATCTTTGCGAGAACCTTGCATGAACTCAACAAACGCATTAGAAACCAAAACGAGGTGCAACCGGAAGTTGCACCTATGCCTCACAACTCAAAAGCAAGTAGAAAGATCAATATACGAGTCATGGACATGCATTGAAATTTATGTTTCAAAACGGGGCAACACTTATGCACTAACATAAACAACATGCAAACTCAAACCGGAATCGAAAACATTTACATGCAATGAATGACGAATGATCAACAAACATAAGTACAAGTCAAAACAAGATAAATGCATCAAAATCACACCAAACCGAACTTAAAAAGTCTTAAAACGAAAAAAATGCGTCAAAAATCACCGACTCGGAATTGAACGAAAATCACATGGTAACTTGCAAACATGCCAACGGATTCAAATATGCAATCGGTTTTTGAAAATTCCGCTCAGAAGTGTGACTTTTTGGCCAATTTCGTCGGCTGGCAGTAGCGAAATAGCCGAAAAAAGTTGTCCGAAATCAACTAAACAATTTGCCAATGGTTCCGGAATCATCAACAAAGTCAATTTACACTATTCACATTCACGAAAACGCGCTACATTTAGGAAGTTATGACCAAAACATATTTTCGACACGCGATACATGAATAACATCATCGATTAGACATTAATCTATCATATTCCGGATTTTCACATTGAAACAAGCATGAATTCAAAAGTCAAGCACTTCAATCAATATCAAGTCACAATAATTAACTCCTTAAGAATTTTGTCAAACACCTAACATGCACCGATTATTCTATGTCAATTTTAACAATCATTTCCAATTATGCACCACAAAAATTATTATGATCAATTAATCAAGCATCAATCAACAACCACATCAAGAATCAATGCACATAATCTCCACAATATTAATTGAACTTGAAAATTCAATTCAAGAAACAATTCAACAATTATTCATGAGTTAAAGTTTAAGAAGCTAACTAAGTGAAGAATCGACGAAGAAATTGTGAATCCGGAGGGAGTGAGACGCGATCGCGAACGGAGGAGAGGTCGTGTGGATGCCGGAGGTGAAAGATGGTGGCTGCACGGTGCTGAAGTTGACCGGAGGTGGTGGTTCGTGGCGGCTCGGCTGCCAGAAGCTTGATCGAAATTGTTGTGTTCTTGAATTCTTGATGAAGTTGTTGTTGTGTTCTTGAGAAAGAGTTGAGAGAATGAACTTTGATCCTTTAGAGAGAGTTTGTGAGAGTTTTTGATGTTTTTGAATTATGATTGAAGTTATGAGACAAATTGTGAGTCAAAAGAATATATAGTGGAGTGTAAAATGAAAGGAAAAAGGTAGAATTTCGGCTTAAGTGAAAATAACAATATCTTCGGCAAGAAATTTCGACTCTGAGCCTTCCACAACATTGTCCGCCTCTAAATCATGGTTGCAACGCAAAAAGAACGGACGTCATACGATCAAAATCGAGTGCGATCGATACGTTTAAGCTGCAAGACATCACTGAATAAGTTATTTTTTTGGCTTATTTGGTGTCCGCTACTCGAAAATATGATGAGGTCAACCTCTTCGGAGCATAATATCGACTCGACTTTGTTAGCAAAGTTGTAAATCTATGAGTCAGATACCTGGTGTTAAAATTTAAGCTCAACCGGACAAATGACGAGGGAGATATGAATTTTCTCGTGAAACCACTTTCAGCCTTTTTCTTTGGTTCAGCACTTCAGTTTTGTGAAATAAACAAAAACGATAATCTTTGGAGCACCGTTCAAACTCACGTTTGTATTTGAACTTAAAGAGGATAAAATTTGTGAACCAACACTTCAAGAATGGGTGCAATCCGATGAAAATTGACCGAGTTATGAATTTTTCAAAATCTGATAGACAATGCACTGCATCAAAGAACCTTACTGGTAATTCACATATTTGGGATCCTTCTGCTCGGACCCAACCCAAACTGAATTCACATAATGAAGATAACATCTAAATGGAATTTTAGGCACCAGAACAACATCAATCTGATGAACGAGCCAAGAGTTATGAATTTTTTAGTGTTCAAAACTCACAGGTTCAACATTGTTTTTCACTATGTCGACTCTAAAAACTCGCACATTCGGAGATCGTCTTCAAAGAATTAGTTCTCGACTAAAACCCAAAAGTTGGAATGGATATCAAGACAGAACTTTTGGCATATAAATATCTCAGATATGTTGATCCAATCAGAAGTTACAAACTCTTGAATACCGCTAGCATAGTTAATCGGCAAAACCGAAATTTCAGAAACAAATAATTCCCGCCATTTTCCTTGATGAATTGGCCTCTGAGCCGAACACAAAAGTTGTAGAGAATACTGAAACGGTCTAAACTATTGAGTTTCAAGCCAAAATGAGTTTCCAAGCATAAGTTACAACTTTTGCAAACTGCACCATAAAACTGATATTCTGCTTAAACTCCTATGAATCAACCTAGAACTTTTGGCTTCTTCTGAGATTTTTGTGCAAGTGCTGCATGAAGAAATAAAGATCAGTCGCAACCTATGAAATCTCAAATGGAGATGTATGTTCATGTATGTTTATGATTCAATTGTGATCTAAATGTAATGCAATGTATGAAAGGATATGCTAAATGACATGGAAATGAGAGGGCAAATTTTGGGGTGTTACAAGTGTGAACTGTAAAAAGCTATGTGCATTGTGCATTGCATTCTATTGCTGTTTATGCATTATGAAGCTGTAGTATGCTGTTGGATTTTTCATTACATCACTTTTAGTACCCTTTAGACTTAGGATTGAGCCTAGTTTATGTCTTAGGCGCACTAGGATTTAATTGGTACTTTGTGTGCCTTATTATTTTAAATAATATGCAACACTAACCTTTGTTTTGTAGGGAGGTTAAGGTAAGTTCTTCACAACTTATTCCTTTACTTCTTTATGCGTTTAACGCACATTTTTGGTCTTACCTTTCATACTTGTGTTTGTTAGGTTTTTTCCCACAACTTTATGTTAATCCCTTGCTAGGATCAATTTAACTTCATTAAGAAGTAAGTTGTATTCTATTTGCTCTTTGTTTCTCCTTTCCTTCTCATTAGGATAGAAACCGCACTAACCTAGGTTCATCCATGTATGATAACATTAGGATTTTATTATTCCCCTTAGACTTTTTGCCTTTGATTCAGTTTGCTTTCTCTTTCCCATCTTATAAAGAAAAGCTAAAAAACACTTAATAAAGGTTGATCTTTCTCGTACGACGCGAGACTTTTCCGTGGGTTACTTATGCACGTCCTGTCTCGTGGTGAGGTGTAAGTCATCTACCACGATGAACAAGTCTTAGTACGAGAAGGTTCACAAGCAATAAATAGAAAACACTTCTCTAAAATACAAAACAACAAAGAAGAATCGTCTTTTCCTTCGGGAACTTCTTTTCTCACCTCACTTACTCTTAACGTGAACTTGTGACGATTTGTCTCGCATGCAAGACGGTAAACACACTCGTTCAAGGCGAGCCTGCAACACCTGAGCATAGACATACGGAGTTCCAACGCATAAAAAATACAAACAAAGTTTTCGCCTTTAGTTAGGCAAACTACGTTGACTCTGATCCTCATTTTCCTGATGAGGTACGTAGGCAGCGGGGTAGGGCCCGTTCGAGCACACTCTTTATTTTCCCTACATTTTTCCTTCTTTCTTTTCGATCCCTTTTCTAGTTCCCTTTCTCATTCCAATTCCAGTCATCAGTTTTCATTCAACAACACCTTATTTTTCTCACCCTTTGAAACAGACAAACAAGCATGGATCTCGTCGGGTACGACGGACGATCTGGGGTGCTAATACCTTCCAAGTTCGTAACCGACTCCCGAACCCAAATCTTTGGTTCACTGGACCTTGTCCTTTCCTACTTCTTTAGGTTTGTGCATCATTACCTTTCCCTTTCCTCTGGGATAAAAATGTCTGGCTGGCGACTCCATATTTTTCGCGCCACTTTCGCGTTTGTACTAGGATGAAAATCCTGGGAGCGACAAAGTTGATGAAGGTGTGTATGCTACTTTATAGGTGGAGTTGGTGATGTTGAGGTGTAAAATGTAACACCCTTCTAAACCCCGCATAAATATACAAATAATCAGAGTAAATTATCATGCATCTCAAAAAAGAGTGTCACATATTTTTCGAAACATCATACAAACACCTGTCATGCTCAATAAGACTTAAAATAAATTAATGATTTCATATACTTTTATAATAGCATGTAACAATGGATCTCTTTCATTAAGAATCTCATAATATTCAAGTCTCAGATAATTTCATTCATTAAATTAACTTGGACATAAAAATCCACTTCACCATAATTTAAATTTAGATTTGAAAATAAATAGAGTATACAATTGTAACTCTCAAAACATGAATTAAACGATCCCCAGTGTTACATGATCAGAGCATTGACTCGACCCAAAATAAATAAATAATCTAAGACAAGATACTCCAACAACTACCTTGCGCTGAAAGTAACTATACTCCTCGGTACCCGAGCGATGTCGTATAAGACATCATTCCAACAAAAGGGTGAGAATTCATATAATTATTGAAATCATAAGATAATATATAATAGGAAGCATACAAGCATACATAATTAATCTCACACTTCAAAACTTCATCAACAAATTATCAATCAAATAACCATACTATTCACAAGTATATACACACAATTCACAATTTCACCAATCCAACAATTCACATAATATACTTAGTCTCATATTGTAACCATAGACACCATGAGACTCAATGCAAGACTCAAATGCAACTCATGCATGTGGTACCAATCACTTTTGATCATTTTTTTCGGTTTTTACATTTAAACTGGGTCCATCCTCTAGACCGATAACACATCAAAAGCACGTCCTCTAAGCTTTCAAACTCGTCCTCTAAGTTTGGGACAAGTCACTAGCTCCCACGGAACTAGCAAACATTGCCTCTTAACACAAATGATGCATGTGCAATTACAATCACCATATACAATTAAGATCATTCTCTAATCTTAATACTCATGCATATCTCAATAATTCTTCACATTCGAATTATCACACAATTGCACATACAACACATTTTACAATACAATCTCAACGACATTATCTCCCAACAAGCAAGTAATCCACGAGGTATCAACACAATTCAACCTCAATTCATAAAATACGTATTACCGATTAAACATAGAATGATTAATTAATCACAAAATTAATATCTAAAATAAACACCAAAATAATCACCAAATTATTCACCAAATTAATCATCAAATTATTCATTAAATTAATCATCAATTTACTCACTAAATTAATCATCAAATTAATCACAAAAATTAACTAGATATTTAAATGATAATGTAATACCCATATACAAAAGACATACATAAAGCATATTTTTCATATATAATATTAATAATTTGGTACTAAAATACAAATAAGTTCTTAGCAACACATTGCATAAATATAGCCACTACAACATAAGGTACTAAACAAGGCTATATAATAGTACAAGATGTTCAACTACAAAAGATCTAAGAACTAGATCCGAAGATCTCAAAAATCCACAACGGAAGATTAAGCCATCAACCAGTAAGGATAATTAAGTCGCCTTATCCTTACCCTTAGCGGAACTTGAAGTACTTGAAATAACAACATCAACATGGGGTGAGATAAAACATCTCAGTGGGTTCACTATCTTAGAGTTCTCTCGGCTCTAAGGGTCATTTCCAACGAAACTCGCATGCTTCACCAACCAATTTACACAAGGAACAAGGACATAGGGGAAACTAGGGTCCACACACGATTTCAAAAAGACACAAAGAGAAATGTCTACCTCAAGTCCTTACGGATGCTCTAGTGAAACACATAGTAACTACATAGAGACTTATAGAAGACCTTACGGAGGAAAAGACATAACACACGCTTCATTCCTTACGGATGCTTCCCGTGGGACTAAGGATAACCCACCTCAAGACTTACTCAAGATTGACACATAACTAGCATAGCACTTGCCCCAAGCCCTTACGGATGCTTCACGTGGGACTAAGGATAACCCACCTCAAGGCTTACTCAAGACCTTACGGAGGACTTATAGTCTACACTTCTCAAATCTACGCCCATACATACACAATAGATACCTCAAGTCCTTACGGATGCTCTAGGGAAATACATAGTAACCACATAGAGACTTATACAAGACCTTATGGAGGATCCTAAAAACGAAACATAAAACATAAATCAAACGAGTTTAAGGGAAACCTAGATACCTCACAAGTCTTACCTTTTCTCCATTTCCATTAACTCACAAGTTCCATTTTATCAAGTTTTGGTCATTTGAAAATAGTTGGGTAAAAGTCGGCTCGAAAATAATGTTTCTTAATCTTAATAGATAGATTATGCCATTAGCTTCAAAATGATATGTGGAACGCTCCAAACGGACACCCGAATCATAAGTTACGAATTAAAAACCAACATTTGAAACTACAGGTCTCGCTGAGCGAGCTCCTTCTCGCTGAGCGAAAATTGCCCTAGATCTTTCGCTGAGCGAGCTACATCAGTTTAGAAAGTTCCAGCCTTACGGGAAATCACTCTCCCCACACCCAATCACTCCCAAATCTCAACCAATGCAACAAGACATGATCAAACGTATCCATTATCATAATATGAGTATTTTAGGTAGGTTTTAATCGAGTTTTAAGCGTTAAACTTCCGATTTTTCTTAGGTTCCCAACTAAGCCCTAACCACAAACATTTCTAAAACTCAACCAAAATCAAAGATAAAAGTTTCTAACTAAGAACCCACCTCGAGAGATGAAGATTGTCGGAAAGATTGAGTTGATTCGACGGACGGATGATCGGGAATGAAGAATTGGAGCTTTAGGGCTTTTTCTCTCTTCTTCTTCTCTTCTCTTCTCCTTTTCTTCTTTTTCTTCCTTCCTTACCAACTTTTTCTTTATCTCATAATCTTTCTATATATATAAAATATAAAAACTTATATTTTTACCGATAAGTCAAAATTAGAGAGTATCCAAAAATGTCTCTTAATCCGATATTTTATAAAACCTCTGAGTCAGCTAATATCAATCAATAAAATATAATCCCATGAATTACTCTATTTAGTTCCATTAAAATTTCTTAGAGTATTCTGAAATAATATTATTACCAATTAATATTGCCCAGAGCTTTAAATAAAATACGGGGTATTACATCCTCCCCCTTAATTAAAATTCGTTCACGAATTTGAAAGATTACCTGAACAGGTGAGGATATGATTCCCGCATTTCTGATTCCAACTCCCACGTAGTATCTCCCAGATGCGTCTCGTCCCATTTCACTTTAACAAGTGGTATTTCTTTATTTCTCAGTACCTTGGTTTCTCTCCCAACAATACGACTTGGTTTGGGTTCAAAGGTCAAATCCGTCTCTATCTCGATAGAATCCGGCAGAAAAGGCTGAAGAGGATCGGGGATGAATATACGAAGTTGGGATACATGAAAAACATCATGCATTTCAGATAGAGATGGCGGAAAGGCTAAACGGTAAGCGACTTCACCAATCCTTTCTAGGATCTGATACGGTCCTACGTATCTCAGACTTAACTTACGCGACTTAAACAGTCCTTTCAATCTTAATCTCGGAGTGACTTTCAAATACACATGATCGCCTTTCCCGAATTCCAGGGGTCTCCTTCGATTGTCAGCATAACTCTTCTGACGATCTTGGGCTTGCTTAATCTTTTCTCGGATCATACGAATCTTTTTCGTAGTCTCTTGAATAATTTCCGGTCCTAGAATTCTATCTTCACCCACTTCTGACCAACACAACGGTGTCCTACACTTTCTTCCGTACAAAGCCTCATACGGAGCCATTCCGATGCTCGCGTGATAACTGTTATTGTACAAAAATTCGATCAACGGCAAAAGTTCTTTCCAATTTCCTCTGCTCTCTAAAACACATGCCCTCAACATATCTTCCATCGTTTGAATCGTACGCTCCGTCTGACCATCCGTTTGAGGATGATTAGAAGTACTCAAACGCAAATTCGTACCCATGGCTTGTTGGAACACCTTCCAAAATCTCGAAGTGAACTTCGGATCTCTATCTGATACAATACTGGATGGAACACTGTGCAATCTCACAATTTCAGCAATAAACAACCTTGCAAGCTGACTTGCCTTATATGTAGTCCTCACGGCTACGAAATGCGCAGATTTCGTTAGTCGGTCCATAATCACCCAAACAGAGTCATAGCCACCCTGAGTACTCGGTAAACCTACTGCAAAATACATAAAGATACTATCCCATTTCCAAATTGGAATGTCCAAAGGTTGTAACAATCCACCTGGCCTTTGGTGCTCAATTTTCACTTGCTGACACACTGCACATTCTGACACAAATACCGCAATGTCCTTTTTCATTATGGACCACCAATACTCTCTCTTCAAGTCTTGATACATCTTCGAAGAACCCGGATGTATCGTAAAAGAACCTTTATGTGCTTCTTCCAGAATTCTTCTCTTTAACACATCGTCATTCGGAATGCAAATTCTTTGATTAAATAGGATGACCCCATCTAATGCTCTCACGAAACCCGGTTGGAGTAACAGTCCTTGCAGTTTCTCATCCAAAACTTGCGCTTGTTGAATATCATTCTGTAGAACTAATATTCAAGTTTCCCATGATTACGCCATTCGGAGTCCAAACAAACTGAAGGTTAAGGTCTCAAAACTTTTCTAACAATGTATACTCTAGTACCATCAATTCGGCACTACGAATCACTTTTCTACTCAAGGCATCTGCCACTTTGTTTGCTTTTCCGGGGTGATACTTCAACTCAAGATCATAATCCTTCAAATACTCCATCCATCTTCTCTGTCTCATATTCAGCTCCTTCTGATCAAAGAGGTACTTCAAACTCTTATGATCACTAAACATCTCAAAACGCACACCATACAAATAGTGTCGCCACACCTTCAAAGTAAACACCACGGCCGCTAATTCCAAATCACGCGTAGGATAATTCTTCTCATGAACTCTCAACTGTCTGGAAACATACGCCACCACCTGTCCCTCTTGCATGAGAACACCTCCTAAACCCATCCTTGAAGCATCGCAGAACACTTCATAAGATTTGTTAGGATCGGGAATAACCAAGACTGGAGAAGTTGTCAATCTCTCTTTCAACCATACGAAACTTTGTTCACAATCAGAATGCCATTCAAAATCAAAGTCCTTCCTTGTGAGTTTGGTTAATGGTAACGCCATCTGGGAAAAACCTTTAATAAATCTTCTGTAGTAACCTGCCAAACCTAGGAAGCTTCTCACTTCGGTAACATTCTTCGGTCTCTCCCAATTAATTACAGCTTCTATCTTTGACGAGTCTACAGCTACACCTCCTTATGATATAACATGTCCAAGGAACTTGACTTCTGACATCCAGAATTCACACTTACTAAACTTAGCAAAAAGTTGTTTTTCCTGCAGTATTGATAGGACAATCCTTAGATGTTCTCCATGCTCTTGCGTAGTACGAGAATAGATAAGAATATCATCGATAAAGATCACCACAAATTTATCCAAATAATTCTGGAATATCTGATTCATGTAGTCCATAAAAATAGCTGGAGCATTCGTCACACCGAAAGGCATTACTAAGAATTCGTAATGACCGTAACGGGTTCTGAACGCAGTTGTTGCTCCCGATAAATGGGAAATGGCCCAGATAAAGGTACAGACGCGAACGGTCGGCGAAAGAGGGATGCGAGAACACACAGGAGTGAACTCACAGGGAATGAAAAGAGTCGCCAGCTAGGCATTTTTATCCCGGAGGAAAGGCAATGCTGCATAGACCTGGAAAGATATGGATAAGACGGTTGCGAACCAGAGAGACTGAGGAAGGGGGTTGGTTACAACCTGGGAAGGTATTAGCACCCAGATTGTCCGTCGTACTCGACAGGATCCACGCTTAAAAGATTTGTGTTTTAAAGGGGTAGTGTCAGTGCAATTTGTGTATAAAGAGCTGGAAAAGGATGTACAGGTGTCAGTGTAATAGAAGTGTAGTGTATGTAAATGAAGTGTCAGTGTAAGGATAGGAGTGAAATGCTCAAGATCATGAGGCTCAAAGAATAATGCTGGAAGGAGGGGGAATGAACAGAGACTTTTGTTCGATAACTGTTAAGTTATGCCTACGTATCCTCTCGTGCAATGAGGAAGTCAGAACACCGTAGTTCGATCCAAAGAGACTGAAAGGTAAATTGACTTGCGAACTGCTTACTTGTCTATGCTCAAGTGTATGACCTGTCTGGCTCAGGTGCAAACTGTCTTGCATTAGACGGAAGAAGCTAGTTCTCGTTTGTGAATGAGTGTGATGAGAAAAGAATCCCGGAGGAGACGATTATTGTTTGTTTTTGAGTTTTCAGTCTTTTATTGCTTTTGAAAGTTTGTCATAAGTTAATGAGCTTAAGCCTAAACCAATGGGTTAGTAAACTCGTCACATCTTCCCTCTGATTAGGGGTAATGAGAATACCTTAAGTGTGAAGTCAGATTCTCACACTTAATCACCTTTTGATGCAGGATTAAGATCATTAACCTACTTGTGATTATTTAGATGTTTTTGGTGTTTTTGTTTAGTGTTAAGTAATGAGATTAAGCCATAATCAGGGATTAAACAGACCCATTACACCATCCTAATAGAAGGATAATAGATGAGGGTGTTTAAGCTGAGGAAAGCTCCTCAACTTAATCCATGATTAGGGATTAAACTCATGACAAAACAAGCCTTTGATTAAGTGGATTTTAGTTAATGATATGATGATGAAGTGGATTTTATGATTTGTAAGACAACTTGAGGGGGACTTGTCCATTAACACTAGGGTTAGTCCTTCTTAACCAATTAAGGAAGAAATAGAACCCTGATGTAAGGCCCAAGTTACAAGCTTGATGTCTTAGTGATTATTAGATGAATTGATTAAAGGAGTTAAACACATTAAGGGTTTAACACTTAGGATTAAAGTTATACACTCCATCCTAATAGAAGGATGCAGGCATAAGCTTAATCACAAAGCCTTAAAGCCTTTAGGGTTTAGTCCCTGATTATGAGATGAGAAGAGAGGACTCAAAGAGACACAAAGGTAAAACTAAGTGGGGGGACTAATCAAAGCCCTAATTATTGTCATGCTTGGTTGTTCCTAAGGTTTGTGAGGTTTAAGAAAGAAGTCTTCAATGGAACCACTAGGAAGCAGATGAAAGGATCAGGAGAAGCAAAGTAACTTGCTTCATTCAAGAAGTCAAGTCACTTGAGGAAAGAAAGTAAGAAGAAGAAGAAAGAGCAAGCTCAATCTCAAACACATAACAAAATGCAGCATGGATACATAAGAGAGATGAAAAGAAAATGTGAGAAGTGAAGGCAAATTCACTTCTCAAAGTTGCTTACCACCTGAAAAGTTAGTGAAAGAAATGCAATGCAATGCAAAAATGAAATGAAATGGCATGATGAGAATCAAAACCAGAAGCACATATGAGATGATAATGATGCTATGAGATGATACAAACATGAAACAAGGCATGGGGATGATCATACAAACTTATGGATGCAAATGGAACAAGTTAAGAACCATGATCATACATGAAATGTTATGGAATGCAAATGGCATACAACATGGAAAATGCAAGATGCAATGATCAAACATGCTTCTAATATGTCTTAAGATGTCAAATGAATCAAATGGATGCACAAAATGTTATGGCAAGTCAAAGTATGCAAGCAAATGCAAGATGGATGCATATGGAAGCCCAAATTAGGGTTTATGATCAATGCATCAAACAAAAACCAAAATCAGAAGCAAACATCAAGATAAAAAATTGAAAATGCATTCAAAGGATCCCTAAACCTATACTAACTCACTGCCCAAAGGAGAGGTTCCAACTCTTAACCTAATTAGGGTTATGAATTTCCTAAGTTTTTTTAGGGTTTTTGGGTACCTTAACAAGAAAAATGCCAAACAAATGGAAAATGAAAGATCAAATCATGCCAATTTAATCTCACAAACTACATGATATGCTAAACACAATGCAAAAAGAATCAAAGTCCAACTCTCAATGGTTAGGCAGAAATGATTTTTGGAAGTTTGGATCAAAATAATGCTTTGAAAATGAATTAATTCCATGGAAAATTATCAAAAGAAATCAAGATCAAAAAGAAATTTGGTTTGAGGGTTGGACAATGTTTCTAAATGGTTTTAAATGTTTCATGAATTTTTTGGTGATTTTTAAATACCTAAAAGTATTTTTAATTAATTAATTCTCATTAATTAATTAAAAATAAACTTTTAAATGATTTAAAAATATTTTTTTAAGCAAAAAATAAAAATAAAAATGTTTTTGGTTTCTGAAATTAAATAAAAGTTTGTACAAAAAATTTCAAAATTTTTAAAATGGTTTTGCTATTTTAAATAAAATGGAGAAAAGAAATGAATTAATATGAAAAAGAAAATGAATTTAATCTGAAAAATGGAAAAGTAATCAGATCCAAAGGCCCGCGTTTGAACTGGCTGCGCGCGCGTTTGACCTGGCGCCATATCCAATGGCTGACATTCAAACCTGGCTAATTATGATTAACCCTAATTAATTGTGCCCTAATCACTTTCAGGCGACCGGAACACTGTTCCGGTCGTCTTCTCCGATCAACCAAAATCTCAAACTCTCTCTATACGCATCTAAAACAAAATCTAATTGCCCAGAACTCTTTCCCACCCAAAAACGAATTAAACCCCTCAATCAAACAACATTTATCATTCAGAAACAGGGAGAATCGAATCAAACATTTTTTAGGGCAAAAGCTTCAGACAAAGCATACATCCTGGTTTCTCAACCATTTTCAAAAGTAAACATATATTCATGATCAGGGAAGCATGTAGATTCATTTAGAAACTTAAAATACACGTTCTGGAAAAAAAGTTCATGAAGCTACCTGAGTTTGAAGCTTTTCAGTTTGGAGCTTTCAGACCTCTTCCCTTGTGCAAAACTGCTCCTATGACCTCCCTTGTTCTTCTGAAAGGCTTGGAGCAAGTTTATTTTGGCTGGTTTGAGAGATTGAACAAGTTCTGTTCAATGCAGTGAGGGAATCGTTTTTCTGATTCTGGGGGTTTAAGACAATGGTGATGGGTGCTTTGTGACCAGGAAGGTGTGTTGAGTTGGTTTATGAAGTTTGTTTGTGTGTTTGTGGCCTGTGTGATGAGTTTCGAATGATTTTGCTCAAGAGGGTGAAAATGAGAATGCTGGCTTGTGGGAGCTTTCAGGCTTGCTTCTTGTTATGTTTGGCTTGCATTTGATTAGTATAAACAATTGCCATTGGTCAGAAGAAGTGACATGTGCTTTATTGATTGGTATGGGTGCTTTTGCCAAAATGTAAAAGTTGGTGTAAGAAGGCATGGGCTACTTTCTAGCCAAGTACAAGGAGTGTGTCCTGCGCAGCATGATGTGAGGAAGGGCCTAGGATTGATCAGCATGCTAGCCAGCAAGTGGATGAGAAGCTATGATGAGTTTTGCAACTTGGTTCCCTTTTGCATCTTATGAAAAATCTTGTTCCATAAACCCTAAAAATGTGTAATTCTTTGGTCCATTCTGAACTTTAGATGTCACATGATCATGTTGTGTGGATTAGAAGTGCATTTGATAACTTTAGAACACTTGATCAAGTCATTTTGCAAAATACCTCTTTGGTAGAAACTTTGAATTTTTGTGATTTTTGCCAACTTTGGTGAGCCATAACTTTTGATCCAAAATGAATTAGGTCATGTTCTTGTACTTTTTGAAAAGGGAAAGATCTATTCTACAACTTTCATGACCAAAGTTTTTCCATTTGAAGCTTTTTTGAATCAAAAAGTAAAGGTTGAAAAAGTTGCCTAAAATGACATTTTCATTAAAAGTCAAACTTGCCCAAAAAGTCAACTTTGCAAAAGACTTGAAATTCTTCAATTTTGTGAACTTCTAACATCTCCCATGATCAAATAAAGATCATATACAGTCAAAATGATGAAGAACACCCTTTGGTTGGGTCATTGGGGGCCTCAGATGCCCTGATTTTGCACTGACTTGCTTGAAAAGTCAACTCTTGATCAGATGACTTCCCTATGGAATTTCTTCATGAAAATTGATATGCATACTCCCTATACCATATATAGACCAATAGAAACAAGAATGACCAAAAAAATTGGAGTTATGGCCTCTGAAACCAAAACCCTAATTTTAGGTCATCTGTGCAGTCAAACCTGGCTCTGCTTCCATGCCATTCTCAGTTCTTGTGATTTTTGACATTCTTGACTTTGAGAGGATATAATATGATGCTTGAACATACATGGACCCCTTTGAAGTGATTGATGGCCTTTGGAGTGGCTCAAGAAGCTCTTGGATAACTCAGATCACAAACCCTAGATGCAGATGTCTTAGAATCTATGCAGTGAATCAAAAATGTGATATGAGATGGTATGATTGAGATTATGCATATGAGAATGATCACAAGCCATGGTGTGAATGGGTGAGGGCAAATTTGGGGTGTTTACAGCAGTCTTCGAAACATCATAACTTTTCACACGAATCTGGTGATAGCCCGATCTCAGATCAATCTTCGAGAACACGCAGACTCCTTTCAATTGATCTAGAAGATCGTCTATCCTGGGTAAGGGGTATTTATTCTTGATTGTAACCTTGTTCAACTTTCGATAATCGATGCACAGCCTCATACCACCATCCTTTTTCTTTACTTACAACACCGGAGCTCCCCACGGTGAGACACTAGGTCTTACAAAATGCTTTGCCATTAAACCTTCTAATTGATCCTTCAACTCTTTCAACTCGAGCGGAGAAATCCGATAAGGGGAAACGGATACAGGAGCCGTTCCCGGTATCAGGTCGTCTGAGAATTCAACTTCCCTCACTGGAGGTAAGGAAATGACATCTTCAGGAAAGACGTCGGAAAATTCACAAACTATCAGAATGTTCAAAACTTGCTGGTCAATACTATCCTCTTTAGTAAGGACAAGCAAAACAGTTTTCTCTTGTTCAAATAGAAAATTTACCATTCCAATCGTACCTTCTAAGATCGTTGCCAAAACATCTTTCAGAGGCACTTCAACGGAGGGAATGAGGATCAACTTCTCTTCACACCCAATAAACACAGAATTTGCAGACAACCAGTCCATCCCCAGGATAACATCAATTTTCTTAAGGGGCAAACAAATGAGATCAATCTGAAAGACTCTGCCATCCATGGACAACGTACAGTTCTTACACTTAAGCGGCGTCTCGACAGTTTCATCCATAGCGGTAGTAACCACCATTGGAGGGGACAAGGGAAAAATTCGCAACCCAAGTCACTTCGCACAAATAGAAGATATAAAAGAATGCGTAGCTCCACAATCAAATAAAACAAGACAAGGATGGTTGTTAATAAGACAATTACCCGCAATCAAGGAATTGTCGCCTTTCGTCTTCCTGGCATCCATAGTATAAACTCTCCCTTGAGTCAGATCCTTCCTCTGAGGGAAATCCCTAGAAATATGTCCTTCCTTTTGACAATGATAGAAAAATACACCGTTCTGCTCACATCTTCCAAAATGATTCTTGCGACATCGGGGGCAAGAAGGAGGAGCACTGGATCTAGGACTCGACACCTGTTTCCCCTTGAAGGGTTGAGGCCTCGGCCTAAAAGATTGACTAGCCCTCCCCTATCTCCTTGAACCACTCTTCTGGTACCGACTTCTGCTTGAACTTTCTTCAAACTATGTTCCGCAACATAACACTGCCTCAACATCTCGAAGTAAGTAGTGAACTCCCTTTGAGAGACACTATGCGAGATCTCGGCCCTTAGCCCAAACAAGAACTGGTCAATTTTCCACCTTTCATTAGGGGCATACATAGCCTGCCTAGAGTAGGCCACCATGTCCTCAAACTTCTCAGCATAACTGGCCACAGTCATGCTCCCTTGCCTCAATTGTTGAAATTCAAACTCTTTTTGCATCCTCAAGGAACTCGGGAAATACTTGTCCATAAAAGCTGTCTTAAATTGTTGCCACACTCTTAGAATTTCTTGTACCATCATCAAGTTGGAGGCACTTTCCCACCACCTAGCAGCAGAACCCTTTAGTAAATGTGACGTGAAGGTCACCTTGTCTTCTTCACTACAAATCACAATCTGGAATATCATCTCCATTCCAGTCACCCATTCATGATCCTTAACTGGATCCAACCCGCCATGAAACTCCTGAGGGTTCATGCGGAAGAAGTCTCTAAATGTTCCACCCGCAGCTCCAGGAGCAACCACGTGAGGGTGAAGGCCCCCACCCATCTGATGCATCATTTCTTGCATGAATTGGTGCTGCTGTTGCTGCATCTGCTGCATAAATTGGAACATAGGAGCATTCCCATCGCTACCTGCTTGATCGCTGCCGGGAGGAGTGACACTGGGTCGAGCACGAGTTCCACGTCTACCGGCCATATTTCCTAAATGTCATCAAAACAGGATTAAGTTGATCAGGATCAATACCATAAACATAACATTTAGTCCTACTGCCAGTCAACGTGCATGAACGGAAGGAAACACTTGTAATATTTCAAGGCTAGGTCGAGGATACGACCTGCTCTGATACCAACTGTAATACCCATATACAAAAGACATACATAAAGCATATTTTTCATATATAATATTAATAATTTGGTACTGAAATACAAATAAGTTCTTAGCAACACATTGCATAAATATAGACACTACAACATAAGGTACTAAACAAGGCTATATAATAGTACAAGATGTTCAACTACAAAAGATCTAAGAACTAGATCCGAAGATCTCAAAAATCCACAGCGGAAGATTAAGCCATCAACTAGTAAGGATAATCAAGTCGCCTTATCCTTACCCTTAGCAGAACCTGAAGTACCAGAAATAACAACATCAACATGGGGTGAGATAAAACATCTCAGTGGGTTCACTATCTTAGAGTTCTCTCGGCTCTAAGGTTCATTTCCAACGAAACTTGCATGCTTCACCAACCAATTTACACAAGGAACAATGACATAGGGGAAACTAGGGTCCACACACGATTTCAAAAAGACACAAAGAGAAATGTCTACCTCAAGTCCTTACGGATGCTCTAGTGAAACACATAGTAACTACATAGAGACTTATACAAGACCTTACGGAGGAAAAGACATAACACGCGCTTCAATCCTTACGGATGCTTCCTGTGGGACTAAGGATAACCCACCTCAAGACTTACTCAAGATTGACACATAACTAGCATTGCACTTGCCCCAAGCCCTTACGAATGCTTCACGTGGGACTAAGGATAACCCACCTCAAGGCTTACTCAAGACCTTACGGAGGACTTATAGTCTACACTTCTCAAATCAACGCCCATACATACACAACGGATACCTCAAGTCCTTACGGATGCTCTAGGGAAACACATAGTAACTGTCGCACCTCGAAAAATACGACCTCGCGATAAGAAAATTACCGCGGATGAAAATTAAACAACAACAGAGTCGCCACCGAACTTATTTTATTCCAATTAAGGAAAAGGAAAATATCAAGAAACCTTTTGAAAAACGGATAGAATAAGGTCTTTGAAACCAGATTCTAGGTTCGGGAGTCGATTCCGTAAGGGGAAGGTATTAGCACCCCTTACGTCCGTTGTACTCAACGAGAACCTCTTAGTCTAACTTGCGATCTAATGTTGACTTATGCTTTCTGTTTTCTTCGAATAATAAAATAAATACGAACGATTATAAGCTAAGGTTAAAGGGGAAATGGGTTATTTTGTTCCTAGGGTGCTCGACAAGGAGTAAGATTCGTGTGCCTACGTATTCCCTTGTGCAATGGGAAAGTCAGAGCTTCGTAGTTCGTGGTACTAAGGTTGGTCGGTTGATTTGTTTTAGTGAACGATTATTTAGACCGCATTCTAACTGCTAAGCGTTGGCTTGTCTGCCTGCGATAGGAGGCGGAAGCGCTAGTTTGTTTGCGAGATAGAAAGGATTCAAACAATGTTCGTTTAAAAAAATGTTCGATTTAATTAATGTTTTAGGAACGAAAGGGAAAATGAACCGCGTCCCATTGGGCGGGCCTCAGGAGCGTTCATTCAAAAATTCGAGGAATGCTAGACTCGAGAATTTAAATTTTTCGTTATTTAATGTGTCAATTAAGTGTTTTAATTATGGAAAGTCGAATGAACAACGTCCCGCGGGGCGAGCCTCGGGAGCATTCATTCATGAATTTGAGGAATGCTAGACTCCAGAATTCAGTTTTTCCGTTATTTAATTATAGAAATATTTTGCGTATTCGAGTTTGGAAAGGTTTGATGGCGAGGCACGGTGCACTCGGCTTACATGGTTTGCAACTAAATTAAAACGATAAAAGTTGTAGAAAAAATAAAATTGAAGACAACTATTCGGAGGCGTTGGACCTTTTTAATCGGGCACGTCGAAATATTGTTCGTTAACTTCCTTAGAATCGATTTAAAGCTGAAATCGTTCTATGAGGAGTCGAATCGATTTGTTGGAATGCGATAAATAAATTAAATAAATTAAATAAATTAAATTGCAGAAATAGAATAACAAATAAATTAAATTGATTAAATTAAATTAAATTGATAAATTAAATTGCATAAATTAAATCGGAATAGAATACAAAATAATAAATTGAACTGATAATATGGTGAATAGTTGGAATAATACAATAAATAAATTAAACTAAATTAAATAATCGAAATAAAAAATAAATGGTAATTAAAAAATAATTCTAACTACCTAGGCCTCATATTAATCAAGTTCTATCGATTTAATGGAATCGGGTAGACCACTTGATTTTTTTATCATATCATTGGCCCGTAAAAATAAAAGGAGAATAAATAATAAGATACCATATAAAATTTCAAATTAAAACAAAAAAAATAATGATCCAAAGAAAAAGAATTAAAATGGCCCCTTGTACAGACTTTTGTATAAGTTATAAGAATAAGAATTAAAAACAAATAGAAAGTGCTAGTAAGCTATTAAACAATATAAAAAGAAAACTAAAGAAATATTTAAAATGAAAATTAATAGAAATCCAAAGAGGGTGAGGCGCAACATTGGTGGTGTGAGCTGGTGTATGGTGTCTGATAGCAGCAGATGGGTATGACTGGGCTAAGCCCAAACGACAAATAAAGGTTATTTATATATAAAAAGAAAAAAAAACAGCTATTATTATCTATAAACAAAAATGAAAAAAGGTTTTATAAAATCAATGTTAAACACAGAGAAACAACAGATTCACAGTTTCAGGCAAAACGAAGGCTCAGCCTCAATCACTCTCCGCGGCTATTGGATTGGCGGTTCTCTCGGCTCATACGCAAGCTTCGTAGTTTCCGTTTCGGTTTCAAATTCTCCCTCAACCTCGCCGTCAGATTCGCGTTTTCAGATTCTTAAGCTCTCGGTCTCTCTGAGTCTCGCCTTTCTCGGCTTCGTAAATCTCTCCGATTCACACGGTTTGGATTGTCGGTTTGATTTTACGTTGGTATTTTGGTTCGGGTTTCACGGATTCGTTTGGTTCGAAGATCTGTGCGGTGGCTTTGTGTTTGTGTTTCACAGCGATGGAAGCTCGCGGTGGCGCGGTGTTTAAGGCCAGCGTTTGGTGGTGATGAGGTGTTAAAGGGAGTTCGAAAGTTTTGAGGGTGGTAGCGGCGTTCGGTTTGAAGATCCGGTCCATTTTTGATTGAAGGTTCGGTTCAGATTTGTGCGGTGGATCGTTTGGTTGAAACGGGTCGGATAGCGGTGATGTGTTAAAGATGACTGAAGGTTTGTGTATGAAGGTGATGGTGGCGCGGCTGTGTTCTCGATTCGTGCTCTGTTTTTATGGTTTCAGTTTCTTTCTTTTTTGGTTTTTTTGGTTTACTGGGTTTTCGGGTGGTGATAAAAAGTGATGAAGATTTGTTACAACAAAGTTTTGCTGATTCACAGAGATTGGTTATTATGGTGTTGAATGAAAATTTACGGTTTTGAAGTATTTCTCCTTTTGCTGTGTTTTTGTGGATTTCTCCTTTATAGGAGAGTTTGAAGGGGAGTTGTGGAAGAAAAAATCAGAAAAAGATTGAAGAAAAAAATATTTGGTTATGTTGAGCTGTGGATTTGCTGTATAGAGGATGAGGTAGTGGAATGTGGTTTGTTAGTCTGTTGGGAAGAATCATTTTCACGTGGAAAGATTTGTGGTGGGGTCATTGTACTACATATGCCTATGGGGATTTTACTGTGACATAACATTTTTTATGAATTTTTAATAATAGTAAAAAAAAATGGATATTATGCATATATATATATATAAAAAGAAAGTTTAAAAATATAGTAATGATAATAATTATAATAATAATAATAATAATAAAAATAAAAATTAATAATAAGAATAAAAATAAAAATTGGAAGAATAAATGGAATAAAATGATCTAATAATGGAAAATAACAATAGATACATAATTTAAGGGAAAATTTAAAAATAAGAAAATAATAGAAGTGATAAAAGAAAAATTTGGATAAGATAGAAAAAATAAAATGGAAAAGAAAGAAATGGATAAAAATTTTAATCGGACCTTACACACATAGTCTGATAAATCCGAATGAAATATGATTTTCGCACCAACTCTGCATTTGAAAAAATAAAGACATTTTTTGGATTTTTTCAAATATAGGTTAGACAGAAGAATAGGATGGTGCATTTTTTTGGATTTTTGAATAATGGTTAATAAACAGAAAATAAAATAGTAAAGGTAGGACAAATTTGGGGTATGACAGTTGCCCCTATCGAATTGGCTTAGACCGAGTAAGATGAACTGACTGCATTCATACTTTCAAGGTATAAGACAATTAGATACTAAAAGACTCCGAATTTGTCCGCAAAAGAAAGAAATTATGCAGTAAATCGATAATTAAAATTGGAAAATAAAGGTGATACGAAACAGAAACAGGTTGACAGAAAATTAAATAATCGCTTATCACCGCAAGGATGATAACGCGACCCCGACACCAAAAGGATGCCGAGTAACATAAAATTAAATAATTGCTTACCACCGCAAGGATGATAATGCGACCCCAACACTCGATGCTAGGTCAATGCTGAGTAACAGAAAAATTAAATAATCGCTTACCACCGCAAGGATGATAATGCGACCCCAACACTCGATGCTAGGTCGATGCTGAGTAACAATTTTTTTTTAAAAATAATTGCTTACCACCGCAAGGATGATAATGCGACCCCAACACTCGATGCTAGGTCGATGATGAGTAACGGAAAAATTTCATAATCGCTTACCACCGCAAGGATGATAATGCAACCCCAACAGTCGATGCTAGGTCGATGCTGAGTAACAGAAAATTAAATATAATCGCTTACCACCGCAAGGATGATAAGCGAACTCGGCACTCGAACTAGGTCGAAATGGATGCCGAAAGACAGAAAATTAAATAAATCGCTTATCACCGCAAGGATGATAAGTGAACTCGGCACTCGAACTAGGTCAATATGGATGTCGAAAGACAGAAATTAAATAAACAACTACCACCAAAGGATGATAGGCGAACTCGGCACTCGAACTAGGTCGATATGGATGTCGAACGATAGAAAATTAAATAATCACTACCACCAAAGGATGATAGGCGAACTCGGCACTCGAACTAGGTCGATATGGATGTCGAAAGACAAAAAATAAAATAAACGACCCCCGTCACAAAAGGGAAAACCGAGTGATTGAAAATAAACGATCTGGTTGAGGAATACTGGTAAAATGAGTAAAATGCTTGGGGAACAAAAAGTTGAAGAGAATTATCTAATGGGGGACAACCACTGAATAACGCTGAGGAGATGCCTAGAATCTGCGATCGATCCTGGATCCTGAATTATGCAACTATACTTGTTTGTTGAAATGGTATTCCATAATGATGGAAATGCAAGGCAAATGTTTATGCACTGAGAAGAAAATTGAAACGTAAATATCGGGGATATGAAAATTTGATTTGCTTATATATGCAAATGATGCGTATGTTGTAAATGATTGATGTAAATGATCCTTAATGATGCATATGAGGTGATTGGGAAATGAAAGGTGCCAGCTTGGTGGACTTTTGGTTTGGTAGTTGCCAATAATGATTGGACTTTGGGTGCGTGGAGGGTTTGATTCCCCGACACTCGATCTTCGATGATGTATGGTCAGAAGATGGATCTGAGTGCTCAAAGTTCAGTCACTTGCTGATGAGCTAAGCGACTTAGTTGACGCATGAGAACTGATTTTGATTTGAATGATTGCCAACGTCCAGCAAGATCTACTTGTTTAGCCGGGGAAAAGAGATAGGAAGATTTGCTCCTTATTTGGTTGCCCCTGCATGTAGGGTATTTGAAATAAATCTGGTAGGGAGGTTTTGACAAAGGCCATGGCATGATCTGCCCTAGTATCTGGGTTTGATAGGCGTCTGCCCCTGACTGAGCTGTTGGAAGATAATTTGCCCCTGATTGGGCCATTGAAGATGATTTTGCCTCTGATTGAGCTGATTTCAAAGAAGTATTGATTCAAGTTCCTCTTTCGATTGTCCTTTGTTGGGATGGCACTGATGTCAAGCACTGATTTGCAATTTAAATTGTTCATACACAAATGGCAGTGTTAATGCAACGTTTATATAAGTTTTGAAAAAGTCAATTTATTTGAATGCTATTAAAGTGTGACGAATGGACCGTTAGTCCAAACGAGGTGTTGATTTAGAAAGTGCGTGAAAGATGCAGCAAGAATAATGTGCAATCAAGATTAAAGATTATCAAATATATGGGAGTCAATTTACGCAACCTTGTTGGTAGCGTGCTTTCAGAATAAACCCTGCCTCAATTAGGTCTTTTGAGGGTTGTAACGTGGTCTGGTTAATGGTTTGAGAAACAAAGGATATAAGACTCAAAGTTTGATTTGTACCCACCCTCCTTCATAATTTTCTCCAGTCCTACGTTCAGTTAGCTCTGCACATGTATTCGTTTTGACTTTGCAAGAGTGAAGATGAAGCTTTAAAGTTTGCTTGAAGTGGAAGTCATCTTATTTTGCTGGTGACCCTTTGATTCTTGATTTGGTGGTCACTGATATTTGTTTTGCTTTTGCTGAGGATCTGGGCTCTTCTTTTGATTTGTTCTTTTTTTTGTCGACTAAGTCTCCCTTCGGGTGCTCAACTTAGTGTTTTTCCTTTTCTATATTTTTTTATTTTGTTGAATGTTGTGACTACCAAGTCATTTGTTGATGGTCCTCCGACGGGATGTCTCATCTTGCGATTTGAAGTGTAGCCAGGTCAACTGAATAACTACCCTGCCCCGGGTTAAGCGTAAGGGTTGTATCCGAAAGAAAATCCTACTTCTAGACTCGAAGTGGTTGACTAGGGATTAACTCCTTATCTCTCCAGTGTCTGGGAATTTAAAAAAAAATGTCTGTACATCACTAACAAGGTTTTATCCGAAAGCATACTGCAAAAGTTATGGGTATTTCGTTTTCATCATCCTCCTTCAAATATTTGCTAAAGTCAAGTGAGGAAGTATTTTTGTGCTTTTGTGATAAATGATAAATGATGAGCGAATGCGAATATATTGATTCAAAACATGCATAAACATAATATTAACAAAACCAAGTACGAATAACAATGTTCAAAGCAAATAGCACTTAAACAAACAATACAAAATAACAAGAATGCGGAAAGATAAATGGCGACAACTGCCTTGATTTGAGGAATAAACTTCTCTTGATTTGACTTTCTTCAAAGTTGGAGACTATTCAGCTCGATCTTCAACAATCCCTCAAAATCTTTCACTTGCTAGCACTGTGCGGCGACATTGGATTGTTCTGGACACTTGGATTTCTATGAGTGAAGGTGAGATCCTTAGAGTCGATCATGTCTTGAACTTTGTGCTTGAACACTCTACAGTTCTCGATTGCGTGACTTGGAGCACCCTTGTGATACTCACAGTGAGCATTGGCATCATAATCTCGGGCGGTACCAGTTTGTGGTAGCATATCCCTCAAAGTAAGAGATCCCTTTGCCATCAGTCCATTAAAGATATCTCCATACGACATAGGCAGTGGATCAAAATCTCTTGCAGGCCTTCTTTGTTGATATGGTGGGCGCTGTTGAGGTGCGAGTTGGTGTTGTTGACCAGGCTGTTGTGGATAATCCGGTTGCTGGTATGGTCCAGGTGCATATTGCGCAGCTGCAACTAGAGGATAAGGACGTGGTTGATAAGCCATCTGAGGCGGAAATGGAGCTTGAATTGCTGGCTAATAAGGCATTGGAGGAATTGGCTGATAAGGTATAGGAGCATATTGTGCAGCAGCAATGTACGGGTACTGATAGTAGGGGATTGAAGTAGGCACACTCTGTTGAGGTTTCCCACTTGCAGTAAAAATGGCATTTGTTTCGCCCTTTTTGTACCCGTTGAAAGACTTCTTGACACTGGCTTGGCTGTTAGAACCTCCTTGGATCTTTCAACTTTTCAGAACTTCTTCGATTCTTTCTCCGACGATTACCATGTCTGAAAATCTAGAAGATACGTTGCTGATCAGCTTCTTGTAGTATTGCCCCTGTAGGGTACCCATGAAGATATCGATCAGTTCACGGTCAACCAATGGCGGATGCACTCTGGAAGCTAACTCCCTCTAGCGTTGGGCGTACTCCTTAAAGGATTCGTTTTCCTTTTGAGCCATACTCTGAAGTTGAGTGCGATTTGGAGCTAAGTCAGTGTTGTACTTGTATTGCTTTTTGAATGCATCAGATAGATCAAGCAAAGTACGAACATTGTTGTGTTCGAGCTGCATGTACCATTCTAGAGATGCTCCAGACAAGCTGTCTTGGAAGCAATGGATCATGAGTCTGTCGTCTTTGGCATGACCGGCCATTTTTCTGCAGTACATTCTCAAATGGAGTTCAGGACAATTGAGGCCTTTGTATTTTTCGAAATCTGGCAGTTTGAACTTAGAAGGGATCATAACATCTAGAACTAAGCACATGTCTGAGGCACTCAGAGAAGTTGGGTTATGTCCTTCCATGATTCGGAGCTTTTCAGTTAACTCGCGACACATCTTCATAGCTTCAGAATCTTGAACAACATGAGGGTTTATGATTGGAACAGCAGTATGCATCTCATACTCAACTTTTTGACCCTCTTCAGCATGAGGAAATTAGACTTGGGTTGGAATAGGTTGAGCTTGAGGAATAGCACCAACAGTAACACCAGAGGTAGGTATTGGCTGGGAAGTGACTTCTTCAACAACAGGAGTGAAGCCTGGAGGCAAACCATAGACCAAAGGATTTGGAACAAGAACTGAAGGCATTATACGTGAGGCAGATCCTTGCACGAGAACATTGTTCATTGTGGCAGCAGCTTCGCGATGTTTTTCCATCCGAGCCAAAGCTTGTATGGTCTCATAAATCTGGTCAATCTTGTTCTTGACCAAGTCAATCTCTTCCCTCATAGCAGCCTGTTCTTCTTGAATCACGTCCATCAGTCTTCTAGTGTTGGCTCTAGTTAGATACGGGCGTCTAGCACGATACGAGCGTCGGGAAACCAGCTTGATTTACTGAAGATGAAGGAACATGGAATGAGTTTACGGCTTTGGAATGAAATGCAAGATGAACAATTAATGCAAATGAAATTAATATGCGTATGGATGCAATGCAAGATCCAGGATCACAAGTATAATCTGCTCTTAGGTGAACCATAGTAACGAGTAAATAACCATTATCTCTGATAAAAGTAACCTTAGCAGGTAGACTCTTATAGGATTGTTCTAAGTTCTTTACCCGTAAAACCACTCACAAGATAGTTTCTACGGTTATGGATAAGATACTCAAGGTCACGGACGCTAATCGTACTAACGTCCTGCCACAGGCTAGCTGTATTATGACGATAATAATGATAGGGTCTACCTTGAGTGGAGTTCTCATGTTATCTGTATGAGGAGCGGTGTTCGCTGTAATTTCTGGCGAACAACCTCTGGTTAACCAATCTCTTATAAAACTGGGTTACTTGCAGGACCAACCAAACAAATCCTAGGACACATGTGCAATTGGTTGTCGAATTACTCTTAGTGTTGTTAATCGTTTGTGGTTTGTTTTGTTAATGATGTAAAATTATTGTGTTTTGAATGTAAAGAGTAAAGTAAATTAAAAGTTGAACAAAGGTAAGAAAATGGCAGAAAAAGTACAAAATTTGCAGGAATATAAAGAAACTGAAAGTAAAGTAATTTGATGAAACCAAAACTAGTAATTTAAATAACTTGAAAGAAAATGGTGTTCAACACATACATTTTTCCAAATATCAAACTCATTTCTCTCACACTAGGTACTTAGAGTGTTTTACAGGATTATTGTACAAGTTTTCACACACCTCATTCTACAACAAACTACCCTATTTATATACAAAACAAAATAACTGCCTAGAACGGGAAAATTCTAACTAAATGACAATTGTCAGCCTGCATGCAATCTTCTTTTTTGAAACTTCCACGCGTCCAACTGCCAAAGGTTGTAACTTTTAAATTTGAATTCTTCCCTTTTGTGACGAAGTGTTGCATATCTTCGTTTGTCGAATTGTCGAAGAAGGCAAAAACTCTTCAAACCTTAAAAACCAATGCTTCTGTCGAAAAACTTCTCTTTTGTCGAAATGTTTGAAAAGCATATCAATTCTGTCAAATACTGAACCATAAAAGGTTTCCAAACTTTGTTTGCCGGAACACTCTTTGTATTTCTGTCGAACTACTTGAGCATCTGGCCTTGTCAAAAAACTTCTGAATATCTTTACTTCTTTTCTCCTCTATCTAATGACTATTTCCTTAGCAAAAATGATTTTATATCTTAAATTCATGGTGTCGAAATTGTGAGCCTACAAATTGCCCCCCAGCAAAGATGTTTCGACTAAACTCTGGAAAAAGCATCCTTTGTTGTCAAAATGACTTCTGACACCATATCAGTTTCATTAATTGTAAAGTGATTTTGTCAAGTCCCAAGAAAACACCATGATTTCACTTTTCTGAAAAACGTCTCATCTAGCCCACGTTTATACACAACCTTCCATAACCCTACAACCTAGCTAATCATGGGTTCCCACCAACCGTCACTTTTTGATCATCGCCGTTGATCAAGAGGACACGTCTCCCATGATCAAACTGAAACGTTTTTTTTCTTTTTATTTACCTTTTATTTTGTCACCTTCTTCCTATAAATACCATTTTCCAAATATTTTTACCTTTTACACTCTCAGACTTCTTCTTCTTTACCAAACAAAAAACCTCCATTCCAACTCCATTAAAACCTTCTGCAACTCCAGCTCTAATCTTCACTCAACAATGGCTCCCCCAAAGAATGTTGCTGAACACAGCGCTAAGAAAGCAAAAAAGACCACTGATCTTCCTCCTGCTCACACGCTATCTGGGCCAATGCAAGTAAACCAGCAACAGTACATTCCAGAACCTCCAAACGAGAGGGAGAAAGCCAGCATCTACCGATCCCAGGTACTGATTCCTGTTTTAATTTCTGGGGTTTACCAAGCAATGTTAGGTCCACTTTCTAACCCTAATGCTGATCAAAATCGCTTAAAGGACTTTTACCCTTCTTATTCTGCCTCTAAACCAATAGGTGCCAGTAAGAACCCTCAACCCACTGGAACATCCTCTAAAAAACCTGAAACCCCTTTAGCTTCGACAGACCTAGATTTGTCGTATTTAAATCAAAATAGGATCTTTAGGAGCCCTCCCTTAACAAAAGATCCTACGGACTATCTAGCCTGGCTAAGTAGAGTCGAAAAAGCTAAGGGAAAATTTTGGAAGAAAACAGGTATCTATGACCTAATTCAATTGTCGAAAGAAGGCCCACGTTACTGCCAGAACATGCTGCTGGCTTCCCTATACTTTTGGGACAGCACTTACAACAACTTTCACCTCCCCTGTGGGATGGTTACCCCAACCCTCTTCGACATAGCAGCCATTACAGGCCTTAGTCCTATAGGCGAAATCTTCAATCCTGAACATCTAAACAAAGACCCTATAGGATTCGACACGAAGCATGCTAGTTATTCCTTATTTATTGCACATCATCAAGGCAAAGACACTGAAGAGGTTTCCAACAGAGAACATGTAGCTTTCCTCACTTTGTGGCTAGCAAAGTTTGTCTTCTGCACCAGATCCCTCCAAGTTGCCAGAAGTTACATCACTATTGCCAACCAACTTCATGCTGGAGTTGCCCTTTGTCTAAGTGAAATGCTTCTGGCCAACCTTTATGAGTCTCTCAGCGAAAGTGTAAGCAACCTGAAGACTATAAAAGAGAAGGGAACCATCAGCCTGACAGGTCCTTTCTGGCTTCTGCAACTGTGGCTGAATGCCACTTTCGAAACCTGCATTCCCATAAAGAACCCAATAGACGAAGAGGAAGTAAAGGATAGGCGTGTCGAATGGCCTAGGCTAGTCCAACTAACTCCAACTGATGAAGGGATAGGCATTCGACAAGCCTTCACTAGCTATGTGATGATGTTTGCAAAATGTTACAAATTCACACCATCCATGGCACCCTTCGCCAACAGGAATGTAGGCCCTAAATGGTTCACCAGACAGCTCCCTGTAGAAAACTAGAAGGAAGAGGATTCCTACATATCTATCTGGGAATCATTCCTCATACCAAGACATCTCTTCTCCCACCACATCCTCAATTCAAGAATTCGAGGAATGCTAGACTCCAGAATTCAGTTTTTCCGTTATTTAATTATAGAAATATTTTGCGTATTCGAGTTTGGAAAGGTTTGATGGCGAGGCACGGTGCACTCGGCTTACATGGATTGCAACTAAATTAAAACGATAAAAGTTGTAGAAAAAATAAAATCGAAGACAACTATTCAGAGGCGTTGGACCTTTTTAATCGGGCGCGTCAAAATATTATTCGTTAACTTCCTTAGAATCGATTTAAAGCTGAAATCGTTCTATGAGGAGTCGAATCGATTTGTTGGAATGCGATAAATAAATTAAATAAATTGACTAAATTAAATTGCAGAAATAGAATAACAAATAAATTAAATTGATTAAATTGATAATAAATTAAATTAAATTGATAAATTAAATTGCATAAATTAAATCGGAATAGAATACGAAATAATAAATTAAACTGATAATATGGTGAATAGTTGGAATAATACAATAAATAAATTAAGCTAAATTAAATAATCGAAATAAAAAATAAATGGTAATTAAAAAATAAATCTAACTACCTAGGCCTCATATTAATCAAGTTCTACCGATTTAATGGAATCAGGTAGACCACTTGATGTTTTTATCATATCATTGGCCCGTAAAAATAAAAGGAAAATAAATAATAAGATACCATATAAAATTTCAAATTAAAACAAAAAAAAATAATGATCCAAAGAAAAAGAATTAAAATGGCCCCTTGTACAGACTTTTGTATAAGTTATAAGAGTAAGAATTAAAAACAAACAGAAAGTGCTAGTAAGCTATATAAACAATATAAAAAGAAAACTAAAAAAAATGAAAATGAAAATTAATAGAAATTCAAAGAGGGTGAGGCGCAACATTGGTGGTGTGAGTTGGTGTATGGTGTGTGATAGCAGCAGATGGGTATGACTGGGCTAAGCCCAAACGACAAATAAAGGTTATTTATGTATAAAAACAAAAACAAAAACAACTATTAGTATCTATAAACAAAAATTAAAAAAGGTTTTATAAAATCAATGTTAAACACAGAGAAACAACAGATTCACAGTTTCAGGCAAAACGAAGGCTCAACCTCAATCACTCTCCGCGACTTTTGGATCGGTGGTTCTCTCGGCTCACACACGCTTCGTAGTTTCCGTTTCGATTTCAAATTCTCCCTCAACCTCGCCGTCGAATTCGCGTTTTCAGATTCTCAAGCTCTCGGTCTCTCTGAGTCTTAGCTTTCTCGGCTTCGTAAATCTCTCCGATTCACACGGTTTGGATTGTCGGTTCGATTTTACGTTGGTATTTCGATTCAGGTTTCACGGATTCGTTTGGTTCGAAGATCTGTGCGGTGGCTTTGTGTTTGTGTTTCACGGCGATGGAAGCTCGCGGTGGCGCGGTGTTTAAGGCCAACGTTTGGTGGTGATGAGGTGTGAAGGGGAGTTCGAAAGTTTTGAGGGTGGTAGCGGCGTTCGGTTTGAAGATCCGGTCCATTTTTTATTGATGGTTCGGTTCAGATTTGTGCGGTGGATCGTTTGGTTGAAACGGGTCGGATAGCGGTGATATGTTAAAGATGACTGAAGGTTTGTGTATGAAGGTGATGGTGGCGCGGCTGTGTTCTCGATTCGTGCTCTGTTTTTATGGTTTCGGTTTCTTTCTTTTTTGGTTTTTTCGGTTTACTGGGTTTTCGGGTGGTGATAAAAAGTGATGAAGATTTGTTACAACGGAGTTTTGCTAATTCACAGAGATTGGTTATTATGGTGTTGAATGAAAATTTACGGTTTTGAAGTATTTCTCCTTTTGCAGAGTTTTTGTGGATTTCTCCTTTATAGGAGAGTTTGAAGGGGAGTTGTGGAAGAAAAAATCAGAAAAAGATTGAAGAAAAAAATATCTGGTTATGCTGAGTTGTGGATTTGCTGTATAGAGGATGAGGTAGTGGAATGTGGTTTGTGAGTCTGTTGGGAAGAATCAATTTCACGTGGAAAGATTTGTGGTGGGGTCATTGTACTACATATGCCTATGGGGATTTTACTGTGACATAACATTTTTTATGAATTTTTAATAATAGTAAAAAAAAATGGATATTATGCATATATATATATAATATATATATAATGATAATAATTATAATAATAATAATAATAATAATAAAAATAAAAATTAATAATAAGAATAAAAATAAAAATTGGAAGAATAAATGGAATAAAATTATCTAATAATGGAAAATAACAATAGATACATAATTTAAGGGAAAATTTAAAAATAAGAAAATAATAGAAGTGATAAAAGAAAAATTTGGATAAGATAGAAAAAATAAAATGGAAAAGAAAGAAATGGATAAAAATTTTAATCGGACCTTACACACATAGTCTGATAAATCCGAATGAAATCTGATTTTCGCACCAACTCTGCATTTGAAAAAATAAAGACATATTTTTTGGATTTTTTCAAATATAGGTTAGACAGAAGAATAGGATGGTGCATTTTTTTGGATTTTTGAATAATGGTTAATAAACAGAAAATAAAATAGTAAAGGTAGGACAAATTTGGGGTATGACAGTAACCACATAGAGACTTATACAAGACCTTATGGAGGATCCTAAAAACGAAACATAAAACATAAATTAAACGAGTTTAAGGAAAACCTAGATACCTCACAAGTCTTACCTTTTCTCCATTTCCATTAACTCACAAGTTCCGTTTTATCAAGTTTTGGTCATTTGAAAATAGTCGGGTAAAAGTCGGCTCAAAAATAATGTTTCTTAATCTTAATAGATAGATTATGCCATTAGCTTCAAAACGATATGTGGAACGCTCCAAACGGACTCCCGAATCATAAATTACAAATTAAAAACCAACATTTGAAACTACAGGTCTCGCTGAGCGAGCTCCTTCTCGCTGAGCGAAAATCGCCCTAGAACTTTCGTTGAGCGAGCTACACCAGTTCAGGAAGTTCCAGCCTTACGGGAAATCACTCTCCCCACACCCAATCACTCCCAAACCTCAACCAATGCAACAAGACATGATCAAACACATCCATTATCATAATATGAGTATTTTAGGTAGGTTTTAATCGAGTTTTAACCGTTAAACTTCCGATTTTTCTTAAGTTCCCAACTAAGCCCTAACCACAAACATTTCTAAAACTCAACCAAAATCAAAGATAAAAGTTTCTAACTAAGAACCCACCTCGAGAGATGAAGATTGGCGTAAAGATTGAGTTGATTCGACGGACGAATGATCGGGAATGAAGAATCAGAGATTTAGGGCTTTTTGTCTCTTCTTCTTCTCTTCTCTTCTCCTTTTCTTCTTTTTCTTCCTTCCTTACCAACTTTTTCTTTCTCTCATCATCTTTCTATATATATAAAATATAAAAACTTATATTTTTACCGATAAGTCAAAATTAGAGAGTATCCGAAAATGTCTCTTAATCCGATATTTTATAAAACCTCTGAGTCAGCTAATATCAATCAATAAAATATAATCTCATGAATTACTCTATTTAGTTCCATTAAAATGCCATTGTACAATCCATTAGAACTCATTATTAATTTTTTTTCTCCCAATTACAAATGGATCTCTCTAATATACCATAAGACTAATTCCAAACACAATCAAATAACACAAATCAAATCAAGATTTTTAGTAAAACCTAAAACTTCTAAATTCATAAGAATTTGGATTTTACCCTAACCACATTCCTAGTCATTATATATTATCCAACAATCCTAAATAATTTAATGAAAACCCACCCTTACCTTGGATTTTCCTTGAGCTTTCTAGTTGCTTTTGAGCTTCTCTTTCTCTTCCTCCTCTCCTAGCCTCTTCTATCTTAGTATTCTTTCTATCTCTTTTGTTAAAACCCTAAAATCTACTCATAAACATTCTATTCTCTTATTGGACTTTCTAACCCACTCACTAACTTACTAATCACACACTCATTTGACCCAATTAATCAAAGTTACTAAATCTATTATATTCCACTAAATAAAATAAATCTAATAAATTTAATAATTTCAATAAACTAAATAAATCAAATTAATTAATTAATTCAATTAATTCAAATGAATCATTTAAATCAAGTCATTCAAATAAATAAATTAAATTAATTCGATCATTTATTCACAAAATCACTCAATTAATCAATTATTATAATAAATAAATAGTTACTAAAATTGGGATGTTACATAAACTAAACTGATAATATTATGTTGATTGTTGGGGTGATTGGTAATATGTTGTTGTGGGATAGTATGAAAATTGTATGATTCTATCTAGCGTATTAATTATCATACTCTTGTTTATATGGTTCGACATCTCACCCCTTTATGTTGTTGAATGTTACCTTGATTGGTAACGTATAGGTATTCCAGGTTAGAGTTGCTTACTTTCGTAGTCAAGTCAGTGTCGTTGTTCTGATATGTAACACTCGAGGGGATGAACGCTTAATTGTTTTGTTGTTACATTTAGTTTTTTTTTTTAAGTTTCTTCTATGAAAAACATGTTATTACTAAGTTGTTAGGTTGACCAAGTTGTTAACTGATACCAAGTTGAATATTTGTGGATCCGCTGACCATTTGTAAAAGTTGCTTTATTTCAAAGAATTGAATAAGAGTTGACGTTATGGTTTCATCCTAGTTGATAGTATTATGTATCCTTGATATATGAAAATCAATGAAGTTATTTTTATAGTTGAAAAATGTAGCATCCTGTATTGTTGTTGATTTTTTTTGAAAAGTCTGATTTATGAATTCCGCCAGGTAGATTTGGAGTGTTACATCGGTGGTATTAAAGCAGGTCGGTCCGTCCGACCAATATTGTCTAATGTTGTTAATTCCTTAATACGTGGCATGTGTGTGAAACACTGCCGGTACTTGTTGTTAGTTTCGGGTCAATGTCTGCAGGTGTTTGTTGGAATTTAGTGGGGGAGAAGCTTGACTCCCAGACTGTTGTTGGAAAGTCGAAGTTGGTTCAAGGTTGACGTTGATTGCAAGAGTGCAAGGTTGTTGAAGAGATGTTGTTGCGGACCGGCGAGAGCATGGACTCATTAATTCGTATCGGTCGGGTTGAGAAATGCGTGGATTTTGGATGGAGATTGTTTAAGAAAGAAAGATTTATTCCACATAAAAATACAAGTTGATGGATCACGTCGGTACATCACTACGCGTTGAGTGTAGTTGGATTAAAGTTGAGTGATTTCGAAGTTGGATGTAGAGTAAGATTTTTGGTAGAACTTGGGAGCAAGGTGGAGAGAGATGGAATTTATATTCATCAAATCTCAAAAATTCTAGTTTTTGCAATCTTGGAGCAGCTGTCACGAGAAGTGGCATAACCTTTTAACCGTGATTCGGATTGAAGCGGTTCTGGACTTTTTGGAAAGCTTACAAAATTTCCTACAGTTTTCATATAAGATTGCATTCTGGAGGTTTATGATGAGGGAGATAAGCGCGTTTTAATAGTTGGGTCTGCTGCTGATTTTTGAGAAATTCTGCATACGGGAGTTATTGACCAGTCCCATTGCAAGGAGGATAACTTTTTACTCGTAAGTCAGATCCAAGCAATTTTTGAAGTTCTGGAATCTGAACAAAATTCGCTTCAAGTTAGAATATAATTTCGTGAGTTGGAGGTTTTTATTGGAAGAGAAAATTGTGTTCGAAGCTGAGCGTTTATTGCTGAAATTTTTGAAAAGATGAGGACGAGTGTGGAATGTTGATAGGAATAAGATGTTGGTATTAGAGGAAATGTGAAAGTATCGGAGAGCACATAGAGATGCGATTTCTGTCGAGTAGGGACGATTAAAGTGCCGATGTTAAATGATGGTAATGTTGAAAAGAAGATGGATGTTTGATCAATGTGTAGACAGGGATTTTCGACGCCATGAAATTAAAGTCCAAAACAACATTTCAATCAGAGAATAAAAATGTTCTCAGGAGTTGATTTCGACCAAAGAAATTTGAAGAACATTTTCGAAATTTTTGATAGAGTTTAGGAAATGTTGATGTTTTGATAATTTCGACGAAGTTAGGTGAAGTCAGATGGTAAGGGTTGTTTTCGACGAGTTCGACATCTTTGAGGGGATGCATTGCTTTGACGCATAAGTTGGAATTTAAAATTCAAAGTTGAAAGACGTTTGGCAGAAGGACGCGTGAAAGCATTTGGTAGAAAGAAGACATGCTGAAGGCCAAGTGTCATAATTGTAGGTTGTCCGTTAAGGGCAATTATTTAGTTTGTGTATAAATAGGGCAATTCTTGTCAGAATTGGTGGTGTGAAAATATTGTACAAATTCCTGTAATATACTTAAAGTAACCGTGTGAGATAAAAGAGTTTAACTTCAAGAATAATGTATGTGTGAACACCAATTTTACATTTATCAAGTTTTATGAATGTTCAAGTTCCTCTATATTTCTACATTCTGCAAGTTTATTTTCGTTTAGAAGTCTTTTACCCTTTTTTCTAGTCAATTTACTTTGTACTTTCCAGAATTTTCATTTCTTTTATGTTTTCGTCAAACATTTTTTACTTCTTCTTTAAATCATACAAACATAGACAAAACCTTATAAAAAATAGACATCATAAGATTGTTAAGATCACTATACTGTCGACCAAAACTCGCACCTATGTCCTAGGACTTGTATGGTTGGTCCTGCAAGTAAACTGATTTAAACGTAAATTAGAAATCAACGATTGTTCGTAAAATTCGACAGGGAACAAATTGGCACGCCCAATGGGACATTAGTGCGAAATTAAAAAAAATATCATAATCACTCTGAACAAAAAAGGTTATATTTCATTGTATGATTCTAAGAAGCGGTAAATTAGCCATAACTGACATAGAAAGACCTAAAAGAACAAGAATGAGAAAAATGGCGAATCCGCCAAATAGTCAAAACAAAAACACTACGATACTTAACCCTACTTCTTCGACTGGAGGAAATACGGGGTCAATATTTGTATCAGAGGCCATACCTTTGTCATCAGGGTCAACACCAGCATTTGTAGGTGTCGCTCCCCGGATTTTCATCCCGGTGCAAACGCGAACCGTCGGCGAAAGAGAAAAGAGGTTGAATTAAATAGAGTCTCCAGGTAGGCTTTTTTATCCCAAAGGAAAGGTCATGCTGCATAAACCTGGAAAGAGATGGATAAGACAGTTGTGAACCAGAGAAAACTGAGAAAGGGGGTTGGTTACGACCTGGGAAGGTATTAGCACCCAGATCGTCCGTCGTACTCGACGGGATCCACGCTTACAAGATTGTGCTTAAAAGGGGTAAGTGTATGTGCTATCTGTGTGCAAAAGCTAAGGAAAGAAAATACAAGTGTCAGTACAAAAAGGTGAATTGCTCAGGAACTGAGGCTTAGAAAAGAATGCTGAAAGAGGGGGAAGACACATAGACTTTTGTTCGCTAACTATTAAGTTATGCCTACATATCCTCTCGTAAAATGAGGAAGTCAGAACACCGTAGTTCGACTCAAAGAGACTGAAAATAAATTGACTGTGAACTGCTTACTTGCCTATGCTCAAGTGTATGACTCGTCTGGCTCGAGTGCTAACTGTCTTGCATTAGATGGAATAAGCAAGTTCTCATTTGTGAATGAGTGTGATGAGAAAAGAATCCCAGAGGAGACGTTTATTGTTTTTTTTTTGTTTTCAGTTTTTTTATTGTTTTTGATGTTTTGCATAAGTTAATGAGCTTAAGCCTAAATCAAGGGCTTGTAAACTCACTATATCCTCCCTGTTTAGGGATAATGAGCCTACTTAAGTGTGAGATAAGCATCTCAACGTAATTACCATGATGATGTAGGATTAAGATCATTAACCTACTTGTGATTATTTAGATGTTTTTTGGTTTTTGTTTAATGTTAAGTAATGAGTTTAATCTCTAATCACAGATTAGTGAACTCATTACACCATCCTAAAGAAGGATGATAGATGAGAACACTTAAGCTGAGGAAGATACCTCAACTTAATCCATGGTTAGGGATTAAATTCATTATATAATAAGCCTTTATTAAATGGATTTTAATTAAGGGATGCGATTAAGAAGTGGATTTTATGATTTGTAAGACAACTTGAGGGGGACTTGTCCATTAAATACTAGGGTTAGTCCCTCTTAACCATAAGGAAGAGATAGAACCCTAATGTAAGGCCCAAGTTACAAGATAAAGTCTTAGTGATTATTAATGTGTTTTGATTAAGAGGTGTAAACAAATTAAAGGTTTAACACTAAGGATTAAAGTTATACACTCCATCATAAGATAAAGATGCATGCATAACCATAATTCCAAAGTCTTAAAGCTTTAAGAGTTTAGCCTCTGATTAAGAGATGAGAAGATAGACTCAAGGCGAATCAAAGGTAAAAGACTAAGGGGACTATACACAACCCTAAAAATTATCATGCTTGGATATCCTATGGTTTGTGAGGCTTAAGAGAAAGGATCTTCAAGGCCACCAAGGAAGAAGCAGATGAAAAGAGAAGGAGAAAGAAGATAAGTAACCTAAAAGGAAGAAAGTAAGAAGGAGAGAACATAAGTGAATCAAGTTAAATTCAAAGACAAATAAGAATTCAAATGCAAAGGAAAGAAGAGGTGGGAGGTGAAGGCAAATCCACCTCCCAGATAACTTACCAAAAGTACCTGAAATGTTAGTATGAATACATAAGGAATGAAATGAAAAGAAATAAGACAAATGGAGGTGCAAAGACCAAAGTCAGAAATGAATATGCAATGTAAATGGCATATGAGATGATGAAAAGTCATACAAGATGCATATGAATGATCATACAAGGATGAGATGCAATGGAAGCATGTTTAAAAGCATGAAAACACATGGATGTTCATGAAATGTAATGGATGCAAATCATAGCAAATGAATGAAGAAATGATCAAGAAATGTTTCAAACATGTCCTTAGATGTTTAAGATTACATACAAAAGAATCGAATGGCATGGCAAGTTCATTAGTTCATGATATGCAAAGAAGAATGCAAATGAAGATGCAAAATTAGGGTTTTAAGACAACATGAGATGCATATGACCAAAACAGAAGCATACTTCATGATAAAAAATTGAAATTAAGCTCAAACAAACCCCAATCCCATATAAGATCACACCCCAAAGGAGAAAATCAGAGGCCAATACTAGGCAAAGTTATGAAATTTCTAAGTTAACTAGGGTTTTTGGGTGCTTTTAAAGGGAAATGCAAATCAAATTGAAAATGCAAGATAAAAATATGAGATAAAAGACCTAGAAACTATATGCAATATGTGAAACAATGCAAAAAGAATCAAGTTCAAACTCATCATGTTTAGGCAGAAATGCATTTTTCAAGTTAGGGTTAAAAATGTGACTTTTAAGAACCCTAATTCAAAGAAAATTGTGAAAATGTGATCAAACCTAAAAATAAATTTGTATGGTGTGTTTGAAAATGTTTCTAAATGTTTAAGAATGCTTCATGAATTTTTTGGTGATTTTTAGAAACCTAAATGCATATTTAATTAATTAAAATCAATTAATTAATTAAATAAAACATTTAAATATTTTAAAAATACTTTTTTAATGCAAAAAATAAAATAAAAAATGTTTTCAGGTTAAGAAAAATATTTGAAACAAAAATGCAAAGTTTAAGAATTTTGTTGATGTTTTTTGCTATTTTAAATAAAATGAACAAAAGAAATGAAAATTAAATGAATTAAAATAGATTAAATGAGAAGTCAAAGGATCCAGTGGTCAGGATTTAAAACTTGGGTTGACTGGCGCGCAGATGGAGGGCTTAAATTTGATCTGGAAAAATTATATTAATTAATCCTAATTAAACTAATTAATTAATTAAATTAGGGTTTTAATGAAGCAATCCTAGCCACTCAACACACGCGGGAAACACAAATCCAAGGGCCTACGTTCAAACCTGGCTAATCAATGAAATTAAGGCTAAATGACTTTCAGGTGACCGAAACAGTGTTCCGGTCATCTTCTCCGGCGACCCCAAAACTCAATCTCTCTCCCTAGGCCACCCCAAACTCTCTAAAGCTCCAGAAACACTCTCCTAAACTTCCTAAACACGAATCCAGGCTCAAAACTCATTTATCATGCATCAAAAAGGGGAATCGAAGAAGAACACGTTCTAGGTTAAAAAGTTTCAGAGCAAGCATACATGGTAATTTCTCCATCATTTTCAAAATAAATCATATCAGTGTGACCAGGGGACATAGAATCATATTGTAACTCAAAATGAAGGTTCTGGGAAAAAACGTTTGAGATGGCTACCTGAGTTGAAGCTTTGAGATTCTGAGCTCTCTGACCCCTTCCTTTGTGCAAAACCACTCCACTTGGTCCCTTGAAGCTTCTGGAGAGCTTAGAACAAGCTTTGAATGGATATTTTATGGTGTTTGGTTCTGGTATGGCAAAAATTGTATTTCTGTTTTGGGAGCTTTTAGGCCATGGCAATGGGTGCTTTATGATCCCCGAGTGATGTTGAGATGATTGGTGAAAGAATCAGTGATTTTTGTTGGCTGTGGAGTGAGTTTTGAAGGAATGAAGTTTTGTGAAATTTGTATGGAACTCAGCTTGTGTGAAGTTTAAGGCTCCAAGCTTATGTGAAATGAGCTCCTTGATGTCCACATAAGTCATGCTGATTGGCCAGAGAGTGGTTGTGGCACAGGCTGATTGGTATGGCTTATTTTGCAAAAAGTCAAAAGTTGTGGTACCACAAGTATGGGCTGAGTCAGAGCTGGTTTTGAGGGGTGTCCTGCCTCAACCAACTTCAAGGAGAACCATGGGATGGTTTGGGATGATCTGCAGCCTTTGATTCAAGTGTTTGCAAGTTTTATGCATAATTTCCATTTTGAGATTTCTTGTGAATCAAGCCATGAAATCCATGCATTCTTGGGCCAATTATGATGTTTTGAAGTTGCTTTGATATGTTATGGTACATAGAAGTTTATTAGAGGTCATGAAATGGCTTGGCAAGTGAAATTGCAAAAATCCGTCTTTGGTGCACACTTGAAAATTATAGGATTTGTGCCAACTTTGAAAGGCCATATCTTGAGTTCTAGGATGAATCAAGACATGTTCTTGTACTTTTTGAAAATGGGAAGACATAATATACAACTTTCATGCCCAAGAATTTTTCATTTGAAGCATTTTTGGTCATGAAAGAATAGGTTGAATATCTTTCCCAAAATGGAAAGTTTCCATTACAAGTCATTTCCAAAAATAGCAAGTTTGCATTTGGCTCAAAATTCTTCAACTTTGTGAACTTCCAACCACTTATAAGATCAAATAAAGATCATAGAACCTCAAAATGATGATGCTGACCCTTTGGTACCCTTGATAGAGGCCTCAGATGCCCTGATTTTGACTTTACTTGCTCAAGAAGTTACCCAATGATCAGATGACTTCCACATTGAATTTCTTCATCAAACTTGGTACATATGATCCTTATAACATATTGAGACCATTTGAAACAAGAATGACCAAAAAAATTGGGATTAAGGCCTCTGAAACCAAAACCCTAATTTTAGGTCATTTGTGCAGGAAATCTTCAGTCTGCCTCTATGCCCTTGCCATGCTTTGTGGTCTCTTGATGTTTTTAAACTTTGGGGAGCATATTATGATCATGGAACACACATGGACCCTCTTGGAAAGCTTCAAGACCATTGGGATGGCTCAGATCACTTCTTGGATTGCTCAGATCACAAACCCTAGATGTAGATGAAATGAACTATGATATGCTTATGCTAATACAAAAATGAAAGATCACAAGCCATGGTGTGAGAAAAAGTGAGGGAAAATTTGGGGTGTTTACAACTGCCCCTATTCAAGCATGAGTTAGCTGTGCGGGATGTAAGCGCTTGGCTTAGCAGACAAACAAGATAACTTGTGGTTAAATACCAAAGACAGTCTGAAATTTGCACTCGCTGGGGAGAAGAAGAAAAGGGATATAAATTGTAAAAGATAGTATAGTATGAATATCAAATGAAAGCGATGGAGGACGACCATCAAGCAGAGGACGACTGTTGGGGGTAAATGGTAAGCAAAGCAATGACGGGGATGATCATCATGCTGGGAAATAAAGAAACCGCGACGGGGACGACCATCGGGTAAGGAAATAAAATTCTCTGGGGGCCAAAGGAATGATGGAAACACTGACGGGGACGACCATCAGGTTAAAGGGTAAAGTAAACAACGATGGGGATGGCCATTGGGTAAAATCTGATGAAGGATGATCATCAGGAAAAGGAAAAAGGGACCACGACGGGGACGACCATCGGGTAAAAGCTGATGAAGGACGATCATCGGGAAAAGGAAAAGTGACCACGACGGGGACGACCATCGGGTTAAAGAATAAATGAAATATTTGATGAGGTACAATCATCAAAAGGTAAAGGACGATCACCTAGCAGGGGACGACTTCTCTTTATCTCGACATAGGACAAATGTCGGATAGAAAAGGTCAACGATGGGGACAGCCATCAGATAAGCATGATGAAGGACGATCATCAAGAGGTGAAGGACGATCACCTAGCAGGGTACGACTACTCTTGGGGATTATCGCAACATAGGACGAATGCCGGATAACAAGATCAACGACGGGGACGACCATTGGATAAATGATGAGGGACGGTCATCATAAGGTGAAGGACGATCACCTAGCAGGGGATGGCTGCTGAATATATCACGACATATGACGAATGCCGAATAGAAAGTTCCAACAATGGGGGTTCCACTGGGGAAAGGATAAGGGACGGTCATCCAAAGGTGAAGGACGATCACCTGGCAGGGGACGGCTGCCGAAAGTATCGCGACACAGGATGAATGTCGGATAGAGAATGTTGTTTTGCCTTTGTGGGGATGTAAACACGGACGAGTGCTTACGCTTAAAAATAGAAGGTATAAGTGTTTGACAGTGTGTATAGATCAAAGATGCGGACGAGCATCCTTAGTACCATGATACTAACGAGTATCGGTAGAAACAAACGCTGACACATGTTTAAGGGTGATGATACGGACGAGTATCAATCGGTTAAGCAAAGAACACAGACGAGTGTTGAATTTACTGAGGGGTGATATATACAAGATACGGACGAGTATCAAAGACTTCTGTATAAGTATGTACAAGTATGATCTGCTGGTGAAGTATGTGCAAGACACGGACGAGTGTCAAAAGATTGAGCAAGGGACACAGACGAGTGTTTTGACTTGCTAGAGAAGTATGACATGGGCGAGTGTTAACAAAGAATATGTACAACTATGAACAAGTGTTTAAGAATTCTGAAGGATTTATGGCGACCTTAATGGGGAAAGATGACACTGACGAGTGTAAAAAAGAGCATGTATAAATATGAACAGGAATCTGTGTTTGAGAGTGCAAAGGGGATGCTTTGGTTTTTATCTGCAGGGGATATGAGTTTTGTATATTGATGATGAAGTGATTATGGTATTTGCAGGTGATTGGCTCGAACCTGGCTCATGATCATGCAAATGTTTGATTTTTTCCGTAATGCTCTGTATTAGACGGAATGCTACGCTTATTTTGGTGGATATGATGTGAATGCTATGGTTATGCAAATGAGAAACCCGATCCGAGATCCGGATCCTGCAGGGATAAAGATCTCTGGTCTATCTGTCCGACGGGAGAACTCTGTTAGGGACGAGGAACTTTCAGCAACTCCGCTGGGGAAGTATTTCAATGCATTGCTCTACTGGGGAGAGAATGGCAACTCTTTAGGGAAGCAATTCCACCGACTCTTCTGAGGATGAGAGAATCCTGGCATCTCTGATGGGGAATAGAAATTTCTTGACCACTTTGCTGGGAAAAACCGTCAGGCATTGCTCGAGATATCCCGCTTGGGGAGGAGATAACGTTTGGGAAGTAATACGTTGGGGATTGATGAATTCCTCAAGGGTAAATACTTCTCGTCAAGGAGTCATGCTGATGATGTGATTGCTGGCATGGCTGGGGATACTATGCTTGATATGCCCCATGTTATGGAATGGTCTGCCTTGAGTACCTGCAACCTGTTAAGACAAAGGAAAATGCACAAGTGTCCCGAGATATCCTCAACCGGATTCCGTCATAGGAGTTAGATTTACCTGAGAATAACATATTTCCTGCAAGTATTTATAAAAATGGCTTATATGTTTTTATGCAAGTGTTGTATTATGAACTTTGGACATTTTGCAAACGAAACAAAAATGTACAAAACAAAGTGTGACTAAAAATTCTGATTTTATTGGTTTGTGTGCCCTGAATAGGCAAGTACAGTCAAAGAAGCGAATCCCCTGAAAGGAGGAGATTGCTATAAATTGAGAAAATAAAAGTGTTGGAAATGTTTGAAGATGACGCTTTAGTGAACTCCCTCTGCTATGACCCGTATGACCTTGACGTTCTTCTTATCTTGCTTTCTGAAGAAGGTTGATTCTGACCGACGCTTTATCCTTTCGAAGCTTGCCATGTTGTGAGTGATACAGACGAATTAAGAACGTAGTTGTTCGCTTATTCCCTGATTTTGCGTGGATCGCCCTTTCCGGTTTTCAATCCACCAGGATACCCATTTTTGTCTGAGCTGTCCGATGTGGCTTTTCAACTCAGCGGGTGTACATTTTTTTTATTTTCCCCTTACTTTTACCCGAGTCTTTTATTCTGTTTTTGACTCGCCGAGATGCCCTATTTTTGCCTGGACTTTCATTCTGTCTTTATGTCCAGCGAGTCATTTATGCGAAGTATTTTTTAACTGCACCTGAATTCATAGGAGACGGGAAGTCTTCACCATCCATGGTTGAGAGCATCAGTGCTCCACCCAAGAAGACTTTAGTTATCACATAGGGACCTTCATAGCTTGGTGTCCACTTGCCCCTGTGGTCTGTATGAGGAGAAATGATCCTTTTCAGAACAAACTCTCCCATTTGGTATTCCCGAGGTTTGACTTTCTAATTGAAGGCTTTCTTCATTCACTTCTGATATAACTGCCCATGACAGATGGCTTCTAATCTCTTCTCTTCAATTAGGTTCAATTAATTGTACCAAAACCGGACCCATTTTGCTTCATCCAGTTTCACATCCATCATTACTCGTAAGGAGGGTAATTCAACTTCAACAGGTAGGACAACTTCTATACCATACACAAACTGATAAGGTGTTGCCCCAATAGATGTTCTGATAGAGGTTCGGTACCCATGCAAGGAAAATGGTAGCATTTCGTGCCAGTCTTTGTAGGTGACTACCATCTTCTGCACAATCTTCTTGATATTCTTGTTGGCTGCCTCAACAACGTCATTCATCTTTGGCCTGTAAGGAGAAGAGTTGTGATGCTGAATTTTGAAGTCCCGGCAAAGTTCTGCCATCATCTTGTTGTTCAAATTGGAACCATTATCAGTAATGATTCGCTCGGGAACTCCATATCAACAGATGATATCCCTTTTCAGAAATCGAGCTACCACTTGTCTGGTGAGGTTTGCATATGATGCTGCTTCAACCCATTTGGTGAAGTAATCAATGGCCACCAGGATGAATCTGTGACCATTTGAAGCAGTCGGTTCGATCTTTCCAATCATATCAATGCCCCACATGGAGAAGGGTTAAGGTGAAGACATTACATTCAAAGGATTCAGAGGCACATGCACTTTATCTGTGTAGATCTGGCATTTTCTGGCATAGGCACAATAGTCTGCATCCATTGTGATCCAATAGTAACCCGATCTTAACAACTTCTTTACCATTGCATGTCCTCCGGCATGGGTACCGAAAGAACCTTCATGTACTTCGTGCATAAGTAGGTCTGCTTCCTTCTTGTCAACACATCTGAGTAGGACAATGTCGAAGTTGCGCTTATACAAAGAACCGTCAGTATTGAGGAAGAAGCTACCGGCTAGCCTTCTTAATGTTTTCTTATCATTTGACGATGCCCCAGGTGGGTATGTCTGAGTTTCCAAGAAGCATTTGATGTCATGGTACCAAGGCTTGTTGTCAGTGACAGTGTCCACAAAGAATACATATGCCGGTCGGTCTAGTCTGGATACCAAAATCCGAGGTACATAATTAGCAGTCTGTACTTTGATCATGGATGAAATGGTAGCCAAAGCGTATGTGTTGCACCCCAAAATTTGCCCTCCACAAGACAAGACATTGTGTACTAAGAGGTTCACAAGGTTCACAAGACGTCTCATGAGGTTCACAAGGTTCACAAGATTCACAATTAGTCAGAAAGTTTGACAATTCCCACAGACAATGCATCCTCCTAAGCAATGCATCCTAAACTAGGGTTTTGACTTTCATCAGGCTAAATGGACTTCCAAGACTTCAAGTGAGCTTCATAGCATCTTATATGTGTTCAAGAATCCCCATGTCAAGTTTCAAGACTTTCCCAAAAGATTTGCTCAGTCAGATGATCAGATAGGTTAAAATCAGTCAAAGCAGTTAAAAAGTCAAACTAAGGTCAACTGTGGTCAAACCAAAGTCAAACTTCATGATGTTTTGCCAACATCAAGTATATGAAGTAAAATTCATCATTTTATCAAGGGTTGATCATGATTCATCAAGGAGATTTCAGATCATCAAGAATCAGGAGTTTCTAAATTAGGGTTTTCACAGGAAAAGTCAACTGAACTTTGACCAGCCATAACTTTCACATGCTTCATCAAAATTTTCCATCCACAACTCATTTTGAAGGAAATTGAATTCTCTACAACTTTGTGTCTCACAAGCCAAGCCCAAAAATGCTTCATTTGGAAGGTATGAGCTAAGACATTATAGGTCTTTTTAAAAGTCAACAAAAAGTCAACAACTTCAAAAGAGCATAACTTGAGAATGGTAAAGGATATGGACATGAGACCAAAGAGGTTGGTTAGATGACTCTTTAAGCTTTCCAAAATGTCCAAGAAAACCTTCATATCATTAAAATTGAAGGATTTGTGCCCTTGCAAAGTTGGGAAATATTTGAGAGGTTTATGAAGCAAATGGGGTCTTAAAACCATAATTCACCAAATGGGCTTGCTTTTTTATGACCCAAACACTTCCATGACATCATGCACGAAATTAAATTTATTTATTCATAATTTTATTCATTTTATTTTTATTTATTATGATTTTTTATGTTAAAAATCATTTTAAATTCAAATAAAATATAAAATGATGAATATTTAATTTGATTTGGTTTCTAGAAAGTCTTAAATCATATTTGGACTTGATTGATACAAGAATAATGAGGATCATACCAAAATAGCAAGGCTAGATCAAGATATTTCAAGTTTTAAGAACAAATCTTTTTCAATCTCCCAAAGATCAAATATCCACAAAATTGTTGAACTCTTGACCTAATTTGATTCACTCATATATAAACAACATTTAGCAGCCTCAAAGCCACGAATTGACAGCCTCCCACACCTTGTTCAAACTTCACAAAATCATCCAAAAATTCAAATTCGGTTTTGTCCATACCAGCAATCAACAAGCTCTTTGAAGGTTGAAATAGCTTCTTGGGATCATTTAGAATGTTTCTGGATCATTACATTGCTTGATAGCATCTCATATCATCAAACCTGAAATCAATTTTTTCTTAAAATTTCAAATTTTCGATTACATCCATTCATGAAATATAAACTGTTTCTATTCATTGATACTTACTTCTTATTGTGTGTGGATTGTTTTGATGTACTTTGATTGAATTTTAATGGCAGAATCAAGAAGAAGCCATGGCTAGGGTTTCGGCCTCTTGTTTGGGGTTTCATGATAAACCAAATATAAACAATTTTTAAGAACATAGGAAGATTGTATGAGCTCTGAGGATCATATTTCACTAATCAATTTGGAGAAATTTCACTATTTTGTTGATGTTTGAAATTCGTAGGTTCTGGATATGATGAACTTCGCAGGAAAAATCGCAGGTACAATCGCATGAAAATTCGCAGGTCATGAGGTAGGGGACGAAGCTGTTTGGCGCGCAAAAAATATTTGAAATTTCAAAAAGGATTAAAACGAATGTGTTTTATGTATATGACAACTAAAGCGCGCGGCTCAGTTGGTTTGTGTGTCTGGTTGGTGAATGAATGGTCCTGGGATCAAAACCTCCCCATGCCATTTTGGTTTTGTTTTATTTTCAATATTTTCGCAGGAATAAAGAACAAAAGGATTGCAACCTGGATTGCTAACACAAGCGCATGCGTAGCCTAGTGGAAGGCTTGTTGGTCCAAGGGTGGTGAAGCCTAGGGCGTGGGTTCAATCCATGCCCCAGGTAATTTTTAATTTTTGTTTTGTTTAATTGTTTTGTTATTTTATTATTAATTGAATATAATCATGTTTAGTATATATATTTAAATGATTCTAGGAAAATAATATGTAAACATTTTATATTTTCTATAAAACCTCTAAATTATTTTCTAAATTCTAAACCTAGTTTTTTATTCATTATGTATTTGAATTAAAATATGTACATATTTATTTAATAACCAAATTAATAATATGAATTAAATTATAAACCCTAATTTCTAAAACCCTAATTTCTAAAAACCCTAATTTTCTTTAAAAACTTTAATTTCTTATTTTAATTATTTGTTTAAATATTAAACTTGATAAATTTTTCTAATATATATAATTAAATCATTAATCATGTTTATTTTGTAAATAAATTAGTATATCTTTATTATTATTATTTTCATCTTAAAAATTCTTTTAAATTTGTTTTTTTTATTAAATCTAAAAATACTTAATTAAATTATATGTATATTTTGTATATTATTACTAACCTTTTCTTCTTATTATTGTTTTATCACTAACCTTTTATTTTAATTGTTTATTTTATTATATAATTATTATTTAATTTACTTTTATTATAATGTAACTGTGAAAGCCGTGTAATAGTCATAGGTCTTATTTTATTTTTATTTTTATTACTTGTAAATATATATTATTGCTTTGGTTAGTAAAATAGGGAGTGATAACATGTTTGTATTATAAAATTAATTTAGATCACTAATTATAAGATAAATATTTGAATTTATACACGCACACACGTAAGTCGATCTTTGATCACCATCTCACTTCCTAAGGGTTATCCCTCATGTTGCCTAAATAAAAAGGTCAAGTAAGGTGTCTAAAAGTAAGGTCCCTTCTCTTAAAATATCATCTAGTCCCTTTACGATTATAAGATCAAGTCCTTCGAGGTTGCCTTCGTAAATGATCTTGTCCCTTTCGAATAAAAGATGATTAGTCCCTTCGTATTGCTAAGACACCTTACAGTTGCCTAAATACAGATGACCCTTCATACGTCCCTTACAACATCCAAGGTAATGACTACCTATTCCTTAATAATAGGGATAGTCTTACCATTGAAAGAACATTTAAGAACAGAAAAGATTCAAATTAGGGTAGGTTCCTCTTAAGTACTTGCTCACTCCTTCAAAAACATTTCATAACACTTCACATTTTTTAAACAATTTTCAAAACAAAGTCTTTATATATATCCGTACAAGGATCATTATAAAGTACTTAAGAAAATTTTTAATCACACACTAAACTTCTCAAAACAGTTTAAAGTGAGCTAAGTAACTAAGAGCCCATGGATAACCATGGATGTAAAGGGTGCTAACACCTTCCCTTTACATAACCTACCCCCGAACCTAAAAATCTTTTAAGGTCTTTCCTGTTCTTTTATTCCCTTTCCTTTGGATAAAATAAAAGTCGGTGGTGACTCTTGCTATCCGCAACATTTAAACTAAAGTCAGTTCTCCCACCGTGTTACAGAACTGGCGACTCTGCTGGGGACTTAATAAAAGAGGGGTATCCTTAGGAATTAGATCACTTTAAAATTGTTTGCCTTGTTTGATTTATACTTATCTGCTGGGTGCTCTTATGTGTGAAAGATCCTAACCCGGATCTAGTATTCCTTAGGTAAATGGCAATAGACCAAGGAATTTGTACGACGTATACCGATATGGTTGATCTGGTGGCCATAGTTAGTGTGACTTCTTGGTTGGTGCTTATGTTCCTTAAGTCAAGTTGAGGATAATATGAGGCTGCCATATGTTGTCAATGCACTAACTAACTTTTAGAACCCTAGTTATCCCATCTTGGCCTTTAGAAAGTAGTGAGATAACCGGCTTTGGTGAAGACTGAAGTTGGTTGATACTCGATACTACCCTCATTGAGATTTTAAACTTGGAGGGTTTTGGTTGGCAAGTAAGTTGCCTACTGAACAACCATCCTTGTGAAGGATCAATGATATTGAGATCCCTTAGAACCTGGTTACTTTATAGGACAGGATGAACCAACTAAACTTCAGGGGAGGGTACTTACCTTTAAACCTCATGCAAGCCTTCAAACCTAGGGCTATTGTGTGACTTGTTTGTGTGTGCCACATGTTTGTGATTGAGCATAACATTATAGCATCATCATGCATCATAAGCATAGCATTTTCACTAACCATTTCAAGGACCAAAGGATTTATCTTTGTTCTTTGTTGCAGGTCATGGCTTCTACTCGTAGGAATACTATCAGGATCAATTTTGTAGGAATACCTCCTAAGCTTAAAGAATTGGTCTCTCAAGTTTCTGAAAACTCCCAGTTTATCAAGAGGCATGGTCACCTATTGGATCTAGTCACTTCAGGGTTCAATGAAGACATGATGAGTGTTCTGTTTCAGTTCTTTGATCCTAAACATCATTGCTTCACATTCCCCGACTATCAGCTGGTTCCTACAATGGAGGAGTTCTCTAAACTACTGGGTATACCTATCCTTGATCAGAAACCATTCACAGGTTTGGAAAAAGAGCTTAAACCTGAGGTTATTGTTGCAGCCTTACATTTGAAGAAATCAGACATTGTCCTAGAAACGAGGAGTGGAGTCAAGGGTGTTCTTGCTAAGGTGTTGATAGAGAAGGCTCAAGTGTTCTTGAAGGCTATGAGTTATGATGCTTTTGAGGAGATCTTAGCCTTGTTGATTTATGGCTTAGTGTTGTTCCCCAATCCAGATCAGTTCATAGACGTTCATGCCATCAACATATTCCTGGCTCATAACCCAGTGCCTACATTGCTTGGAGACATCTTACACTCTCTTCATAACCGTACTACAAAGGCACGAGGAACTCTGATGTGCTGCATACCTTTGCTATCTAGGTGGTTTATTTCTCACCTTCCTCGATCAGTGATGAAGAATGAACAAGGGTTCAGGTGGTCCAAGAGGATTATGTCACTCTCTCATTCAAATATTCATTGGTGCTCTAGATCTATGGAGAATGTTACTATCATTGACCGTTGTGGGGAGTTCCCTAATGTGCCACTCCTTGGCATAATAGGGGGCATTACTTACAACCCTTCCTTAGCTTTACGTCAGTTTGGTTACGCTCGGAGTGATGGTCCTCATGACATGTTGATTCAGGGTATTGTGTTTGACTACGACAACGATCTTCAAGGTTATCGTCAAAGGTTTATACGAGCATGGGGAAAAGTAAACAAGGTTGACAACAAGACTCTGGAGCCCAAGTACACTATTCCTATGGAAGCTTATCTCAGATGGGTACGATCTCGTGCTCAGACTCTTATGATGCCGTATCCTGCCATCCTGCCAGTTACTATGGAGCCTGTTGCTGAAGGAGATACTTCTTATACCATCCTTCATCCAGACATGCCCACTGACATGGAAGACTTACAGAGGTCCTGGATCCAGTTGAAGGAGCAAAGAGATACTTTTAAGACTCATTACAAAGCAAGTCAAGAAAGAATCTTGGAGCTAACAAAACAACTTCACGAGGAGCGGAATCTCAACTCATACCTCAACACAAAGAGGAAACGTCCATGGGAGACTTAAAACCCCATTTTTTGTATTCATTTCATTTTTATTGTAAGCCCAAGTGGCAAACCAATTTATTACTAACAAAAGTTTACTTTTTAGTTGTTTAAACAAATTTAAATCCTGCGGTCCTTGAAAACATTGCATATGCATTTATACACCATACCATTGCATCACAGGTTTCTTATGTACATGTATCTTATCTTCTCGCTGTTTATTTCAGCAGAAATGGCTCTTGAACAAACAGTCAAAGATCTCCAGGCACAGAATGCACAATTCCAAGAGCTGATCCTGAACTTGTCCAAGGGACAAGATGAATTGAAGACACTGCTGGCCAAGAAGACCAAGAAGACTAGAAGGTCAGGAGGCCTTATCAATATGGGAAGAAGGTTCAGAGGTCCTGTCAAGACCAAGGAACAGGTTGAAGATTATGAGTCTGAAGAGTCTGAGAAAGAGGGAGGCAGTCTCCATAATACAATGGGGGATTCTGATTCTGAAGCAAATTACTATCATGATCCTAATGAAGATAAGTTCAAGATGCTGGTGGATAGAATGAATGCTATGGAGTTACAAAAGTCTTCTGGGCTGGATTTTGAAGATCTGAGTTTGATATCTGGAGTGGTTATACCCATTGGTTTCAAGGTCCCTGCTTTTGTAGTATATGATGGTGTCTCGTGTCCCAAGCTGCATCTAAGGTACTATGTCCGGAGGATTCAACCTCATATTGCTGATAAAAAGCTGTGGATTCATTTCTTCCAAGAAAGCTTGTCTGGAGCTCAATTGGAATGGTACTATCAATTGGAGGGTGTCAACATCCGTGATTGGAATGATCTTGCTGAGGCCTTCTATAGGCAATACCAATACAATGCTGATTTAGCCCCAACCCGCATGCAATTACAAAGCATGTCAATGGGTACTAAAGAGAATTTCAAGGAGTATGCCCAGAAGTGGAGAGACTTGGCTGGCAGAGTACAACCTCCTTTGACTGACAGGGAGCTAGTGGATATGTTTATGAGTACGTTGAATGGTCCTTTTTATAGTCATCTCATTGGAAGCTCATCATCTGGCTTCACTGAGCTGATAATGACTGGAGAGCGTGTAGAAAGTGGCATAAGAAGTGGCAAAATACAGGTGGGTGCCTCTTCATCAAGTACTGCAAAGAAGCCCCCTAGTGGGAAGAAGGAGTCAAATGTTGTTTATGGTCAACCTGGTCGTAATAGGAGTCACCAATCTGTGAGTGCAGTTCACATCTCCAATCCTACTCCTGCAGCACCAGAGCCACCACAGAGCAATCAGCAGAGGCCTAGAAGACAGTTCACCAAGATCAACATGTCACTGGCCCAAGCCTTGCAACACTTGCTGAAAGGGGAACTCATTACTTTGAAGGACCCTCCTCAGAATCCTAATGTTACTTCTCCTCGGTATAATATTAATGCACGATGTGCCTATCATTCTAATTGTCAGGGACATGATACCAACAATTGTTGGATATTGAAGAACAAGATTCAGGATATGATTGATGCTGGAGAGATTGAGTTTGACCCTCCTGGGACTCCAAATGTGATTACCGCTCCCATGCCAAATCATGAAAAGACTGTTAATGCCATTGATGAAGTTTCACATATTTCCTCAGTTGCAGATGTGACTACACTATTGTCTGTTATTAAGAAGAAGTTGGTACAAGCTGGGTTCTTTCCAGGTTGTAATGAAGATTGTTTTTATTGTGCTTATAAACCTGATAGTTGCTGGAAGTTGAAGGATGGTATTCAACGCCTCATGGACAATTACACCATATTGTTTGAGAGGACACCTTCTGTGGAGAGTATGGTTGAACATATAACTCAAGGTGCAAAGGTTGAAGAAGTGGATATGGTAGAAAAAGTGCCAGTGAGGATTACTTCCAAGGGCCCTGTCAAGATCACTCATAAGGGTCCAATCAAGATTACTGCTGAAGGCCCTGTGAGGACTGTTGCTGAAGCTAGAGTAGCTCCTATGATTATTACCACTCCTGGTCCTATTCCGTATACTTCTGATAAAGCTATACCTTGGCATTACGGTTCCAATGTTTATATCCATGGTGTTAAACAGGAACCCTTAGCTGATACACCTGTTGCTGATGAAAACCTTGATGTTGATAATATTGCTGGATCTAGTAAGATCACAAGAAGTGGAAGAATTTTCTCTCCTCCGGCTACCTCCAAGAATACAGTTACTCCAACTACTGCGACAAATATTGATGCCCGGGGCAAAGGTCTTGTTATTGAACCTGTGCCAACTGAGACACCAACTGCTGATGATCTTTCTAAGCAGATGGAGGAAGTACTGAAGATCATTCGCAAGAGTGATTATGATATTATTGATCAATTGGGGCATACTCCCTCCAAGATTTCCATGTTGTCTTTATTGTTGTGTTCTGAGTCTCATGCTAAGGCCTTGATTAAGTTTTTGAAGACTGCTCATGTACCAAATGAGATTTCTGTAGATCAGTTTGAAAATTGTGTTGCACACTTGACTTATGATAATGGGTTAGGTTTTTCCGATGCTAACTTAACTCCTGCCAAGAGAAATCATAATAGAGCTTTACACATCTCCATTGAGTGTAGGGGCACTACCCTGTCTCATGTGTTGATAGACAATGGTTCTTCACTGAATGTACTGCCCAAAGAGGTTCTGAACAAGCTTAGTCATGAAGATGCTGTGTTGAGACCCAGTAATATAGTGGTGAAGGCCTTTGATGGTTCGAGAAGAGTGGTGCATGGAGAAATAGATCTCCCAATCAAAGTAGGTTCTCAGATATTCAATTCAACCTTCTATGTAATGGATATTCGTCCTTCGTACTCTTGTTTGCTTGGGCGCCCCTGGATCCATGGGGCAGGTACTGTAACCTCCACTTTACATCAGAAGTTGAGATATCCAGTGAAGGGAAAGGTTGTTACTGTTTACAGAGAGGAAGAATATATAGTCAGTCATGTGAATACATTTAAGTATCTTGAAGTGGAAGGTGAATATGTTGAGATTCCTTGCCAGACGTTTGAAGTAGTTCCTTGGGTTGTTCCTGCTGCTGAAGCTCCTCCTGTTTTCAAAAAAGTTCCAGTGGTCACCAGAGTACCTCCTACAATGGCCTCCCTCAAAGATGCTAGAGCTGTGGTTGAAGAAGGTGGTTGTACTATTTGGGGTCAACTTCTTGACATTCCTTACAAGTCTGACAAGTTTGGTTTGGGTTTCACTGCAGAGTCCCAGAAGGCTGTTCGTCGCGCTCGTGCTGTTCGTATCACCAATCAAGGGATTATGAAAGATCAGATCAATGCTGTGGGTGACTATGATGAAGACTACAACCTGGATGCTTGGATATTTCCTACTGTGGGTGATGGGCTCAATAACTAGAAGGCTGAAGATGTTATTCCTATCTCCTTTAGTCAGGAGTAAATACTATTACTGTGTTGTTACTTTTAAGTTTGTAATTTTTGAACAATTGAACTCTTAAGCCTTGTGCCTTACCCGGGGCACAATGGTGTGCTTGTTTCGGGATGTCATTTCATTTGCATACTTCATTCAATAAAAATCAGTGGATGTTTCGTTTTCATAAATATTCTGTTCATTATCTTTCTTTTATTTTATTCTTCTTTTATCAGCTATGTGTTCTTACACACACCCACATCACTAAAATGCAGATCCTCATCCACTCTGGATCCTGTTGATAACAGTTCTACTATTGCCAATTATAATTTCGAGAATCCGATCTATCAAGCTGAAGATGGAAAGGAGGAAGATTGTGAAGTACCTGTAGAACTTGCTAGGTTATTACAACAAGAAGAGAAAGTTATACAGCCACATGAGGAGCCAATCGAAGTTGTGAATCTGGGAACTGAAGAAAATAGGAAAGAGGTCAAGATAGGGGCTGAGTTAGAAGATGGTGTTAAGAGCAGATTAATTCAGATGTTACATGATTATGTGGAGATCTTTGCTTGGTCCTATGAAGATATGCCAGGGTTGGATACAGACATTGTGGTTCACCGTTTACCGGTAAAAGAAGATTGTCGTCCAAAGAAGCAGAAGGTTCGTCGCATGCATCTTGAAATGTCAGAGAAGATTAAAGCAAAGGTAATGAAGCAGTTTGATGCAGGGTTCTTAGCTGTAACTTCTTATCCTCAATGGGTTGCAAATGTGGTGCCGGTACCTAAGAAAGATGGTAAGGTACGTATGTGTGTAGATTACAGGGATTTGAACAAGGCCAGCCCCAAAGATGACTTTCCACTTCCTCATATTGATGTTCTGGTAGACAACACTGCTCAGCATAAAGTATTCTCTTTCATGGATGGTTTTTCGGGTTACAATCAAATCAAGATGGCACCTGAAGATATGGAGAAGACTACGTTTGTTACACAGTGGGGCACTTTTTGCTATAAAGTGATGCCATTTGGTTTGAAGAATGTCGGGGCAACATATCAGCGTGCTATGGTGACTTTGTTTCATGATATGATTCATCATGAGATAGAGGTATATGTGGCTGATATGATAGCCAGGTCCCAGAATGAAGAGCAACATCTCGATCATCTGCATAAGTTGTTTGAAAGGTTGAAGAAATACAAGCTGAGATTAAACCCAAACAAATGTACTTTTGGAGTAAGGTCTGGTAAACTCCTGGGTTTCATTGTCAGTGGAAAAGGTATTAAAGTAGACCCTGCAAAAGTGAAAGCTATACAAGAGATGCCAGCTCCCCGTACTGAGAAGGAAATTAGAGGTTTCTTGGGACGATTGAATTACATTGCAAGATTTATTTCCCAATTAACTGCTACCTGTGAGTCAATCTTCAAGTTGCTGAAGAAAGATCAGGTGATGGAATGGAATGATGAGTGCCAGACTGCCTTTGATGAAATCAAGAAATATCTTCTAGAACCTCCAATCTTGATGCCACCAGTTGATGGAAGACCCTTGATTATGTACTTAACAGTGTTAGACAACTCAATGGGGTGTGTGTTGGGGCAACATGACGAGTCTGGTCGAAAAGAGCAGGCAATATACTACCTTAGCAAAACGTTTACCAACTGTGAAACAAGATACTCACTGCTCGAGAAAACTTGCTGCGCTTTGGCATGGGCTGCTCGCCGACTAAGACAGTATATGTTGACTCATACTACCTTATTGATTTCGAAGATGTATCCAATCAAGTACATATTCGAGAAACCTGCTCTCTCCGGACGAATAGCAAGATGGAAAATGATCTTGACAAAATATGATATACAGTATACTACTCAAAAGGCCATTAAAGGAAGTGTTGTAGCTGATCATTTGTCTCATCAAGCAATGGATGATTACCAGTCAATGAGTTTTGAGTTCCCTGATGAAGACATTATGATTATTACTAAAGAACCTGGACAATATGATGGACCTGAACAAGGATCCCGATGGACTATGGTTTTTGATGGAGCTTCTAATGCACTTGGTAATGGTGTTGGTGTTGTGATCATTTCCCCCGAAGGTTGTTATACCCCGATTACTGCAAGACTTTGTTTCTACTGTACCAATAACATGGCTGAGTATGAGGCATGTATCCTGGGTATCAGAGCTGCCATTGATATGAAGATTCAGTTCCTAGACGTATATGGAGATTCAGCCCTGGTAGTAAGTCAGATCAAAGGAGATTGGGATACCAAGCATGACAATCTCATTCCTTACAGAGAGCATGTGTTGTCTTTGATCCCGTGTTTTGAAGAAATTACCTTTGGACATATTCCACGAAGAGAAAATCAGTTGGCAGATGCATTAGCCACCATGGAATCTATGTTTGAGATTAGCTGGGATGATGAAGCTCCCAAGATTACTATTGATAGATTTGAGAAGTATGCATACTGCAATGAGATTGACACTGAAGAAGCAGAAGGGAAGCCTTGGTTCTATGAAGTGAAAAGATATCTTGAAGCTCAGGAGTTCCCTGAAGGGGCATCTGTCAAAGATAAAAAGTTTCTGAGGAGGTTTTCTGCTAAGTTTTTCTTAAGTAATGGAATTTTGTACAAGCGCAATCATGATTCAACTTTGCTTCGTTGTGTGGATAAGAAAGAAGCAACAGAGATTATGGAAGATATGCATGATGGGATCTTTGGCACTCATTCTAGTGGTCATACTATGGCAAAGAAGATATTGAGAGCAGGTTACTATTGGTCCACCATGGAAGCTGGCTGCTATCAACATTCCAGAACATGTCACAAGTGTCAAATCTATGCTAATAAAGTACATATACCTCCATCACCATTGAATGTGTTGACTGCTCCTTGGCTTTTTTCCATGTGGGGCATTAATATGATTGGTGAGATCAAACCTACTGCTTCTAATGGGCATCATTTCATCCTGGTTGCTATTGATTACTTTACAAAGTGGGTGGAAGCAGCTTCATTTGCATTTGTTACTAAGAATGTGGTGGCTCGATTCATTAAGAATAATCTCTTATGTAGGTATGGCATCCCTGAAAGGATTATTACTGACAATGGCTCTAATCTGAACAACACTATGATTACTAATATCTGCACGCAGTTCAAGATTAAGCATCACAACTCTTCTCCGTATTGTCCAAAGATGAATGGGGCAGTAGAAGCTGCTAACAAGAATATTAAGAAGATTCTACAGAAGATGAATGTTACTTACAAGGATTGGCATGAGATGTTACCATTTGCTCTTCATGGTTATCGTACTACAATACGTACTTCAACAGGGGCAACCCCATTCTCCTTAGTCTATGGTATGGAAGCAGTTCTGCCCATTGAAGTTCAGATACCCTCCTTGAGAATCATGAAGGATGCAGGCTTGGATGAAGATGAGTGGATTCAGATTCGACTTGACCAGATAAATTTGATTGATGAGAAGAGGTTAGCGGCTGTTTGTCATGGCCAGATGTACCAGAAACGGATGATCAAGGCTTTTAATAAGAAGGTTAAGCCAAAGGTATATCAGGTTGGGACTTGGTAATCAAGCGTATCATATTACCACAGGGTGATCCTAGGGGCAAATGGACTCCTACATATGAAGGACCATTTGTAGTCAAAACAGTATTCTCAGGAGGTGCCATGATGCTTACTACTATGGATGGTGAAGACTTCCCACAACCTTTAAACGCAAACATAGTTAAAAAATAATACGCATAAAAAGAGACCCGCTAGGTTGACTGGCCTAGGCAAAAATAAGGGCATCCCGGCGAACCAAAAGGGTTCGGGCAAAAATTAGGGATATATATATTTAAAAAAATGTACACCCGGCAAGTCGAAAACCTGAAAAGGCGGCTTGGGCAAAAAAGGGTATCCCGGTCGATTGAAAACCTGAAAGGGCAATCCAGGCAAAAGTTAGGGATTAAAGCATATGACTATGTCTCGTTTGGATCACCTATGTAAACTCCAACCAGTTGTGCTACTTAATTCAAGTTCGAACAGATAAAGCTCGATCCAATCGTTTCCGTCTCAACACCAGAAGATGAGATACTTGAAGATAATGGCAATAGTAGAATTGAAACTCAATAGGATTATTTCCCACATAAGCTGATTTTCTTTGTTTTGTAAAAAATTTATGACAAATTCCTCTTACTAGGATTTCTGTCTCCTTGTACAAACTTGCCTATGTATAGGTTACTTTGTGATATAAATAAAATTTCATCTTTGAATCCAGATTTACTTTTACCCTATTTACATAAACGAAACGTCCATTGGTTGTGTTTGAATGTATGTATGCTTTTGAATATGATTGATGTTTACCAGAAATGCATAAAATGCTTGAATATGATTGATGTTTACCAGAAATGCATAAAAATGCAGTAATAGTATTTACTAAGGACGAACGAAGGTAGGAATTTAACGAAGCTTCGCCGGTTCATCCCCACAAGATAACTACAAATACCCAGTACAACAAATCTTCAAGTTACATCTCCCCTTGAATTTATGTCCATCTCTTTTATCCTCAGTCAGGATATTCAGGAACTTATTCCTTCAATAGAGGTACGACGAACGAAGACGGGAGGTTATAAATACTATACTATCAAACAAGACGAGGTCTTCATATTCTTCAGTAACGAATCATGATTTATTTTCCCTAGCCAATAGTTGTTATACAAAGATATTCAGACGCTTCAGGCTGCATGATTCGTACATACATCATTTACATCATATCATACCATAACATATCCATAAATACATAATACATTTACTTAGATGCATCATACTATGCATACACACATATTGCATAAACTAACATTCTCCTTGCAGGATAGCTGTACGCAGATAAAACAATATCAACAATTCACAACAGGTCAGAAATGATCCATACATTACTCAAGATGTCCTCGGAGAGTAGGCAAACAGTCTGTAAAAAGATCCATTCCCTAATCCAGGATATTTCCAGAAGATTTCATCTATCTGGTCTTGAATAGCAGGCAAATGGTCTGTACAAAGATCCATTCCCTGGTTCAAGATATCTTCGGAAGATTTAATCTATTTCCTCGGAGAGTAGGCAAACGGTCTATACAAAGATCCATTCCCTAATCCAGGATACTTCCAGAAGATTTCATCTTTTGGCCCTTGAATAGCAGGCAAACGGTCTGTACAAAGATCCATTCCCTGGTTCAAGATATTTTTCAGAAGAACTAATCCTGACGTTCTTTTGGCCCTTGAATAGCAGGAAAACGGTCTGTACAAAGATCCATTCCCTAGTTCAAGATATTTTTCAGAATAACTAATCCTGACGTTCTTTTGGCCCTTGAATAGCAGGCAAACGGTCTGTACAAAGATCCATTCCCTGGTTCAAGATATTTTTCGGAAGAACTAATCCTGACGTTCTTTTGACCTTGAAGATACTTCCAGAAGAGATAATCGTCACGAAGATTTATTTCTACTGGCCTATTCAACAATTCAAACTATGTTGCATAAACGATTCAGAGACGGCCTATACGAAGACCTAGTACTGATATCCAGTATCAACATAAAGCTATCATCACATCTTGATACTTTAGATGGTATCTCTAAGCCCATCTCCAGTTCTTCCAAAGTGGAATCTTCCAGCCCACTCCAGCATATACAACTAATCATCAGTGTTACTCTATGCACCAGCGAGTGCAAATTTTTGGGCTTTTATGTTCAATCCCCTTCAACCTTCCAGGTCACGACTGACACATATACCAATCTAACCCCTCAGGTTTCAGAAAATTGAACAGGGGCAGCTGTTGCACCCCAAAATTTTCCCTCCACAAGACAAGACATTGTGTACTAAGAGGTTCACAAGGTTCACAAGATTCACAATTAGTCAGAAAGTTTGACAATTCCCTCAGACAATGCATCCTCCTAAGTAATGCATCCTAAACTAGGGTTTTGACTTTCATCAGGATAAATGGACTTCCAAGACTTCAAGTGAGCTTCATAGCATCTTATATGTGTTCAAGAATTCCCATGTCAAGTTTCAAGACTTTCCCAAAAGATTTGCTCAGTCAGATGATCAGATAGGTTAAAATCAGTCAAAGCAGTTAAAAAGTCAAACTAAGGTCAACTATGGTCAAACCAAAGTCAAACTTCATGATTTTTTGCCAACATCAAGTATATGAAGTAAAATTCATCATTTGATCAAGGGTTGATCATGATTCATCAAGGAGATTTCAGATCATCAAGAATCAGGAGTTTCTAAATTAGGATTTTCATAGGAAAAGTCTACTGAACTTTGACCAGCCATAACATTCACATGCTTCATCAAAAGTTTTCCATCCAAAGCTCATTTTGAAGGAAATTGAATTCTCTACAACTCTGTGTCTCACAAGCCAAGCCCAAAAATGCTTCATTTGGAAGGTATGAGCTAAGACATTATAGGTCTTTTTAAAAGTCAACAAAAAGTCAACAACTTCAAAAGAGCATAACTTGAGAATGGTAAACGATATGGACATGAGACCAAAGAGGTTGGTTAGAGGACTCTTTAAGCTTTCCAAAATGTCCAAGAAAACCTTCATATCATTAAAATTGAAGGATTTGTGCCCTTGCAAAGTTGGGAAATATTTGAGAGGTTTATGAAGCAAATGGGGTCTTAAAACCATAATTCACCAAATGGGCTTGCTTTTTTATGACCCAAACACTTCCATGACATCATGCACGAAATTAAATTTATTTATTCATAATTTTATTCATTTTATTTTTATTTATTATGATTTTTTATGTTAAAAATCATTTTAAATTCAAATAAAATATAAAATGATGAATATTTAATTTGATTTGGTTTCTAGAAAGTCTTAAATCATATTTGGACTTGATTGATACAAGAATAATGAGGATCATACCAAAATAGCAAGGCTAGATCAAGATATTTCAAGTTTTAAGAACAAATCTTTTTCAATCTCCCAAAGATCAAATATCCACAAAATTGTTGAACTCTTGACCTAATTTGATTGACTCATATATAAACAACATTTAGCAGCCTCAAAGCCACGAATTGACAGCCTCCCACACCTTGTTCAAACTTCACAAAATCATCCAAAAATTCAGATTCGGTTTTGTCCATACCAGCAATCAACAAGCTCTTTGAAGGTTGAAATATCTTCTTGGGATCATTTAGAATGTTTCTGGATCATTACATTGCTTGATAGCATCTCATATCATCAAACCCGAAATCAATTTTTTCTTAAAATTTCAAATTTTCGATTACATCCATTCACGAAATATAAACTGTTTCTATTCATTGATACTTGCTTCTTATTGTGTGTGGATTGTTTTGATGTACTTTGATTGAATTTTCATAGCAGAATCAAGAAGAAGCCATGGCTAGGGTTTCGGTCTCTTGTTTGGGGTTTCATGATAAACCAAATATAAACAATTTTTAAGATCATAGGAAGATTGTATGAGCTCTGAGGTAGGGGACGAAGCTGTTTGGCGCGCAAAAAATATTTGAAATTTCAAAAAGGATTAAAACGAATGTGTTTTATGTATATGACAACTAAAGCGCGCGGCTCAGTTGGTTTGTGTGTCTGGTTGGTGAATGAATGGTCCTGGGATCAAAACCTCCCCAGGCCCTTTTGGTTTTGTTTTATTTTCAATATTTTCGCAGGAATAAAGAACAAAAGGATTGCAACCTGGATTGGTAACACAAGCGCATGCGCAACCTAGTGGAAGGCTTGTTGGTCCAAGGGTGGTGAAGCCTAGGGCGTGGGTTCAATCCCTGCCCCAGGTAATTTTTAATTTTTGTTTTGTTTAATTGTTTTGTTATTTTATTATTAATTGAATATAATCATGTTTAGTATATATATTTAAATGATTCTAGGAAAATAATATGTAAATATTTTATATTTTCTAAAAAACCTCTAAATTATTTTCTAAATTCTAAACCTAGTTTTTTATTCATTATGTATTTTAATTAAAATATGTACATATTTATTTAATAACCAAATTAATAATATGAATTAAATTATAAACCCTAATTTCTAAAAACCCTAATTTTCTTTAAAAAATTTAATTTGTTATTTTAGTTATTTGTTTAAATATTAAACTTGATAAATTTTTCTAATATATATAATTAAATCATTAATCATGTTTATTTTGTAAATAAATTAGTATATCTTTATTATTATTATTTTCATCTTAAAAATTCTTTTAAATTTGTTTTTTTTATTAAATCTAAAAATACTTAATTAAATTATATGTATATTTTGTATATTATTACTAACCTTTTCTTCTTATTATTGTTTTATCACTAACCTTTTATTTTAATTGTTTATTTTATTATATAATTATTATTTAATTTGCTTTTATTATAATGTAACTGTGAAAGCCGTGTAATAGTCATAGGTCTTATTTTATTTTTATTTATATTACTTGTAAATATATATTATTGCTTTGGTTAGTAAAATAGGGAGTGATAACATGTTTGTATTATAAAATTAATTTAGATCACTAATTATAAGATAAATATTTGAATTTATAAACGCACACACGTAAGTCGATCTTTGATCGCCATCTCACTTCCTAAGGGTTATCCCTCATGTTGCCTAAATAAAAAGGTCAAGTAAGGTGTCTAAAAGTAAGGTCCCTTCTCTTAAAATATCATCTAGTCCCTTTACGATTATAAGATCAAGTCCTTCGAGGTTGCCTTCGTAAATGATCTTGTCCCTTTCGAATAAAAGATGATTAGTCCCTTCGTATTGCTAAGACACCTTACAGTTGCCTAAATACAGATGACCCTTCATACGTCCCTTACAACATCCAAGGTAATGACTACCTATTCCTTAATAATAGGGAGAGTCTTACCATTGAAAGAACATTTAAGAACAGAAAAGATTCAAATTAGGGTAGGTTCCTCTTAAGTACTTGCTCACTCCTTCAAAAACATTTCATAACACTTCACATTTTTTAAACAATTTTCAAAACAAAGTCTTTATATATATCCGTACAAGGATCATTATAAAGTACTTAAGAAAATTTTTAATCACACACTACACTTCTCAAAACAGTTTAAAGTGAGCTAAGTAACTAAGAGCCCATGGATAACCATGGATGTAAAGGGTGCTAACACCTTCCCTTTACATAACCTACCCCCCGAACCCAAAAATCTTTTAAGGTCTTTCCTGTTCTTTTATGCCCTTTCCTTTGGATAAAATAAAAGTCGGTGGCGACTCTTGCTATCCGCAACATTTAAACTAAAGTTAGTTGTCCCACCGTGTTACAGTATGCAAACTGATTCTCATCTCGAGGGATGTATTCAAGCATAACTATTGTGAAGAAGGTCAACAATCTCCTCGTATAGTCACGGTAGGGAATCAGATGCTCCTGATGAGTGTACCACTTGCCGTTGGTCTGGTTGATTACCAAAGCTAAGTTTCTGAATACATTCAAGGTTTTGATCTTGAGGTCAATGGCTTCCTCAAGACCCATGATACAAGCTTCGTATTCTGCTTCATCATTAGTGTAGGCAAAGGTGAGTTTTGCTGAGAAAGGCATGTGAACCCCTTTAGGTGTGATAAGTACTACACCAACCCCACGACTGTTGCAATTAACTACCCCGTCAAACATCATAGTCCATGCTTCTTCTGGGCCAGGCCCTTCAGTATGAATAGGTTCTTCAAAATCTTTTGCTTTAAAGAACATGATGTCTTCATCAGGGAAATCAAATCTCATAGGCTGGTAATCATCAATGGGTTGCTTAGCCAGATAGTCAGACAATACACTGCTCTTGATGGCCTTCTGAGAGGTGTACTGAATGTCATATTCTGTTAGAATCATTTGCCATCTTGCAACCCTTCTGGTAAGTGCTGGCTTCTCAAATATGTACTTGACTGGGTCCATCTTGAGATCAACAAGGTAGTATGAGTCAACATATACTGTCTTAGTCAGCGAGCAGCCTACGCTAAAGCACAACAAGTTTTCTCGAGCAGTGAATAACATTGTTCACAGTCGGTAAACATTTTGCTTAGGTAGTATATTGTATACTCTTTTCGGCCAGACTCGTGATGCTGGCCCAACACACACCCCATTAACTCTTCTAATACTGCCAGGTACATGATTAGAGGTCTTCCTTCAATTGGAGGCATGAGAATTGGAGGTTCTTGCAGATATTCTTTGATCTTGTCAAAAGCTCTCTGACAGTCATCGTTCCACCTGATTGTTTGTTCCTTTCTTAACAGCTTGAACAAGGGTTCGCGGGTTGTAGTGAGATGAGATATGAACCTTGAGATGTAGTTCAATCTACCTAGGAACCCTGGAACTTCTTTCTCAGTCTTAGGGGCAGGAATTTCCTGAATGGCTTTCACTTTGTCGGGATCAACCTCAATTCCCCTTTCACTTACAATAAAACCCAGAAGCTTACCAGAACGTACCCCGAATGTGCACTTGTTGGGGTTCAACTTCAACTGATACTTCTTCAGACGCTTGAACAATTTCAGCATATTCACCAGATGATCTTCTTTTGTAAGGGACTTGGCAATCATATCATCCACATAGTACTCGATTTCTTTGTGGATCATATCGTGGAATAATGTTACCATAGCCCGTTGATATGTTGCATCGACGTTCTTCGGACCAAACTGTCGCTCCTGATAAATGGGAATGGCCCACATAAAGGTACAGACGCGAACGGTCGGCGAAGGGAGGATGTGAGAACACACAGGAGTGAACTCACGGGGAATGAATAGAGTCTCCAGCTAGGCATTTTTATCCCGGAGGAAAGGTAATGCTGCATAGACCTAGAAAAAAGATGGATAAGACGGTTGCGAACCAGAGAGACTGAGAAAGGGGGTTGGTTACAACCTGGGAAGGTATTAGCACCCAGATTGTCCGCCGTACTCGACGGGATCCACGCTTAAAAGATTTGTGTTTTAAAGGGGTAGTGTCAGTGCAATCTGTGTATAAAGAGCTGGAAAAAGGATGTACAGGTGTCAGTGTATAGTGTATAAGTGATATGAAGTATGAAAGTGTCAGTGTAAGAACAGAGTGAAATGCTCAAGATCATGAGGCTAAAGAATAAAGCTAGAAAGAGGGGGAATATACAGAGACTTTGTTCGATAACTGTTAAGTTATGCCTACGTATCCTCTCGTGCAATGAGGAAGTCAGAACACCGTAGTTCGACCCAAAGAGACTGAAAGAGTGAATTGACTTGTGAACTGCTTGCTTGTCTATGCTCAAGTGTATGACCTGTCTGGCTCAGGTGCAAACTGTCTTGCATTAGACGGAAGAAGCAAGTTCTCGTTTATGAGTGAATGAGATGAGAAAAGAATCCCGGAGGAGACGATTATTGTTTGTTTTTGTGTTTTCAGTCTTTTATTGCTTTTGAAAGTTTGTCATAAGTTAATGAGCTTAAGCCTAAACCAATGGATTTAGTAAACTCATCACATCTTCCCTCTGATTAGGGGTAATGAGAATACCTTAAGTGTGAAGTCAGCTTCTCACACTTAATCACCCTGATGTAGGATTAAGATCATTAACCTACTTGTGATTAATTAGATGTTTTTGTTGTTTTTGTTTAGTGTTAAGTAATGAGATTAAGCCATAATCAGGGATTAAACAGACTCATTACACCATCCTAATAGAAGGATAATAGATGAGGGTGTTTAAGCTGAGGAATGCTCCTCAACTTAATCCATGATTAGGGATTAAACTCATGACAAAACAAGCCTTTGATTAAATGGATTTTATTCAATGGTGAGATGATGAAGTGAATTTTATGATTTGTAAGACAACCTGAGGGGGACTTGTCCATTAACACTAGGGTTAGTCCTTCTTAACCAATTAAGGAAGAATTAGAACCCTAATGCAAGGCCCAAGTTACAAGCTTGATGTCTTGATGATTATTAGATGAATTGATTAAAGGATTTAAACACATTAAGGGTTTAAAACTTAGGATTAAAGTTATACACTCCATCCTAATAGAAGGATGCAGGCATAAGCTTAATCACAAAGCCTTAAAACCTTTAGGGTTTAGTCCCTGATTATGAGATGAGAAGAGAAGACTCAAAAGAGACACAAAGGTAAAACTAAATGGGGAGACTAATCAAAACCCTAATCATTGTCATGCTTGGTTGTTCCTAAGGTTTGTGAGGTTTAACAAGAAAAGATCTTCAGAGGAACCACCAGGAAGCAGATGAAAGGAGCCAAGAGAAGCAAAGTAACTTGCTTCATTTAAGAAGTCAAGTCACTTGAGGAAAGAAAGTAAGAAGAAGAAGAATGAGCAAGCTCAAACTCAAACACATAACAAAATGCAGCATGGATGCAAGAGAGATGGAGAGAAAGTTATGAGAAGTGAAGGCAAATTCACTTCTCAAAATCACTTACCACCTGAAAGGTTAGAAAAGAAATGCAATGCAATGCAAAATGGGATGGAATGACATGATGCAAACCAAAACCAGAAGCACATTCATGATGTTAATGATGCTATGAGATGCTACAAACATGAGACAACAAATGGAGATGATCATACAAGCTCATGGATGCAAATGGAGCAAGTTAAAACACATGAACACTCATGAAAAGTTATGAAATGCATATGGCATACAACATGACAAATGCAAGATGCAATGATCAAACATGCTTTCAATATGTCTTAAGATGTTCAATGAATCAAATGGAGGCATGGAATGTCATGGCAAGTCATGTTATGCAAGCAAATGCAAGATGGATGCATATGGAAGCCCAAATTAGGGTTTATGATCAAAGCATCAAACACAAACCAAAATCAGAAGCAAACAACACTATAAAAAATTGAAAATGCACTCAAAGGACCCTTAATCCTATACTAACCCATTGCCCAAAGGAGAGGTTCCAACTCTTAGCCTAATTCAAGATATGATTTTTCTAAGTGTTCTAGGGTTTTAGGGTTCCTAAACAAGAAAATTATCAAACAAAAGGAAAATGAAAGATCAAACCATGGCCATTTAATCTCACAAACTACATGTTAAACACAATGCAATGCAAAAAGAATCAAGGTCCAACTCTTTAGGGTTAGGCATAAATGATTTTTGGAAGTTAGGATCAAAATAATGCATCAAAATAATTTTAATTCAATGAGAAATTCTCAAAATGCATCAAGATCAAAAAATAAATTTGGTTTGAGGGTTGGACAATGTTTCTAAATGTTTTTAAATGTTTCATGAATTTTTTGGTGATTTTTAAATACCTAAAAGTATTTTTAATTAATTAATTCTCATTAATTAATTAAAAAGAAACTTTTAAATATTTAAAAATACTTTTTTAATGCTAAAAATGAAAATAAAAATATTTTTGTGTTTTAAAAATTAATGAAACTCTTGGTGAAAAATTTCATAATTTTTAAATGATTTTTGCTATTTTAAATAAATTGTACAAATTAAATGAGAAAAATTGAAATAAAAATCAAAATAAATGGAAGTATGCTAAATGAGAGGCTGAGATTGAATCTGGCAACGAAGCTGTTGACTGCGCGCCAGATCTAATGGATCACATTCAAACTGGGCTAATCTCACTTAATTAATTAAATTAAACCTAATTAAAACTAATGACATGATCTGAGCCATTGGATGCACGCGGGAAAAGACTTAGTCAACCCATCCAACGCTTGAAATTTAAACTTGAAGCCCTAACCCTAATTACACATTAATGACTCTCAGGTCACCGGAGACGAACTCCGGTCGTCTTCTCCGGTGACCTCCCTCCCTGAGAATTTCCAAATCACTCTCTAGGTCATTTCTGGAGCTCTAAAGCTCCAGATTGATTCCTTTCACTCTCCTAAACTCAACCCTAACCTCATTTCTCATTTATTTCCAGCCATAACCATGAATCGAAGCTAAGAACAAAAACTGCCAAAATTTCAGACAAGCAATACAACTTCATTTCTCAACCATTTTCAATAATTTCAAGCTCAGTGTGATCAGTGAAACATGATTAATCAATTAGAAACAATAAATAGAGGTTCTGGAAAAATGGAATGCCATAGCTACCTGATTCGAAGCTTTCAAAATAGGAGCTTCTGGGCCAGTTTCTTGCTTCTAAACAACTCCAATGACCTCTCCAAAGTGTTTGCCAGGCTTGTATGAAGTTTATTTGGGCTGATTGAAGAGTTTGCTTGAGTTCTGTTCAAGGTCAGGTGAGGATCGTGTTTTTTGATTCAGTGGCTTTCAGGCTGTTTTGAGTGTTGGTTTATGTTCAGTGAAGCATGGTGAGATGATTGGTGAAGCTTGTTTGGGTGTTTGTGGCTTGTATGAAGAGATTCGAAGGTTTTTGCTCAAGGGAGTGAAAATGAGGATGCTGAGTTCTAGTGTGCTTCAGGCTTGTGTGTTGGCTGGTTTGGCTTGCCTTTTCTTTGTATAAACAAATGCAATTGGTCAGAGGATGTGACCTGTGCTTTTGTGATAGGTGTGCTAGCTTTTGCCAAAATGTCAACTTCTTGTAAGAGAGGGCATGGGAAGCTTCTAGCCAAGTACAAAGGGCTTGTCTGGCGCAGCATGGTGTAAGGGAAAGGCTAGTGTGATTCAGTATCCAAGGCAGCAAGTGGATGAGGTGTGATGATGGTTTTTGCAACTTGCTCACTTTTGCTTTCTATGAAAATATCTTGCCTTACAAACCATGAAACATGTGATCTTTTGGTTCAAATCTGAATTTTAGAACTTGTGTGATGCTTGTGTATTGGTTTGATACCAACTAGAAGTCACAAATGCCTTTGGTACAAGATTTTGCAAATTTCTCATTTGGTGCATAACTTGAAATTTAATGATTTTTGCCAACTTTGACACACCATAACTTTTGATCCAAAATGAATTAGGTCATGTTCTTGTACTTTTTGAAAAGGGAAAGATCTAATATACAACTTTCATGACCAAAGTTTTTTCATTTGAAGCACTTTTGGATCAAAAAGTAAGGTTTGAAAAGTGGCATAAAATGACATATTCTTCAAAAGTCAAACTTGCCCTAAAAAGTCAACTTTGCAAAAACTTGTAATTCTTGAATTTTGTGAACTTCAAACTTCTTCCATGATCAAATAAAGGTCATATACACTCAAAATGATGAAGATCACCCCTTGGTTGGGTCATTGGGGGCCTCAGATGCCCTGGTTTTGCACTGACTTGTCTGAAAAGTCAACTCTTGATCAGATGACTTCCCCATGGAATTTCTTCATGAAAATTGATATGCATACTCCCTATACCATATAGAGACCAATAGAAACAATAATGACCAAAAAATTTGGAGTTATGGCCTCTGAAACCAAAACCCTAATTTTAGGTCAACTGTGCAGTCAAACTTGGCTCTGCTTCCATGCCTTTCTCAATTCTTGTGATTCTTTGGCATTTTTGACTTTGAGAGAATGTAGTATGATATAAGAACACACATGGACCCCTTTGAAGTGTTTGGTGGCCCTTGGAGTGGCTCAAGAAGCTCTTGGATTGCTCAGATCACAAACCCTAGGTGCAGATGACTTTGAATCTATGCAGTGGAACAAAAATGGGATATGAGATGTTATGATTGTGTTTATGCATATGAGAATGATCACAAGCCATGGTGTGAATGGGTGAGGGCAAATTTGGGGTGTTCACACAAACGGCATTACCTTGTAACAAAACGTGCCCCAAGGTGTGATGAAAGTTGTCTTCTCCATGTCTTCAGGTGACATCTTAATCTGATTGTATCCAGAAAATCCGTCCATGAAAGAGAATACCGAGAACTGAGCTGTGTTGTCAACCAATACATCAATGTGAGGTAATGGGAAATCATCTTTCGGGCTTGCTCTGTTCAGATCCCGGTAATCTACACACATACGCACCTTGCCATCCTTCTTAGGCACGGGTACAATGTTAGCAACCCACGGCGGGTAACTAGTTACAGCGAGAAAACCGGCGTCCCACTGCTTTTGTACTTCCTATTTAATTTTCATGGCCATATCTGGGCGAGTACGACTTAATTTCTGTTTAACTGGCGGACAATCTTCTTTTAGTGGCAACCTATGCATGACAATATTCGTGTCTAGACCTGGCATATCTTGATAGGTCCAAGCAAATACGTCAACATATTCCCGAAGCATATTGATGAGCTATTCTTTCACTGGAGCTTGCAGACTGGCCCCGATCTTCACTTCTTTCACATCTTCCTCAGTACCAAGATTGATGGTCTCAACCTCCTCCTGATGAGGGGCAATCACTTTTTCCTCTTGTCTCAACAACCTAGCCAACTCTTCGGGAAAATCATAGTCTTCATCAACCCCTTCATCTGCTTGATTAATCGGATTGTCGAAGTCATACAAGGTCATAGCAGTGTTGTTGTCGGTGTAATCTGGAGGATTATTTCTGCAAGGGTGGAGATTTGTTCATTTTAGTGATTGATTTTAATCTTGTTTAGAAAAACTGTGAATGGAGTTATTTATTGAAAACCATTACCATTTATTGTTTTGTGCGAAGATAACAAAAATGAAAGACAGTGAGCGACAAAAAGGATCGTTTACAAAAGATGTCCATTTGTTAATTAATCATTCATTTGCACAAAATACAAATATGGCCCTATTACAAAATGAGTCTTGATACCTTGGGCAAGATGCAAGACTTGATGCATGCTTAAACATGAAATAATAATTACTCTGCAGAAGTAATCCTTATAATTTCCTGGGAAGACCAGTTAAGGACTTGTTGGCCTGGGACCCTTGGACGAATCTAGCTCTCCAGGTTGAAGTCACTTTCAGCCTTGTCTTCCACATTGTTGATTGCATCCGGGGTTAGCATTCCCCCGCTGATAAACTTGGGAGCTTCAACAGCCTCCTCTTGGACCTGTCGGGATGGTTTGTAACCCAACCCGAACTTGTCTTCTTTGATCTGAACTTGTAGCAGCTTGCCCCATCCCTGGGCATTGCCGTCTTCAACAACCTTCTGAGCTTGCTTATAAGAAGAGATTGAAGTTCCAGATACTTCAGCCATTGCTTCATTGACATTGAGGGCCTCAAACCCTTGGCTCATTGTCTCATGGATCTCTCCGTCCATCTCAATATACTTGTAAGTAGCTAGATGACTAACAAAGATATCCTCCTCCCCATAGATTGTGATAACTTGGCCCTCCCATTCGTATTTTAACTTCTGGTGAAGGGTCGACGTTACAACGCCAGCGGCATGAATCCATGGCCGACCCAACAAACAACTATAGGCAGGCTGAATGTCCATCACGTAGAAGATAGTTTTGAAGATCTATGGGCCAATCACCACAGGTAGCTCAATTTCCCCATGAACCGATCTTTTAGAACCGTCAAAGGCTCTCACCACCAGGTTACTTGGATGTAATGCAAGACCATTATATTCCATCTTGACCAAGGCTTTATTTGGAAGAACATTGAGTGAGGACCCAGTGTCAACCAAGACATCATAGAGAAATGCACCCTTACACTCCAAGGTGATATGCAAAGCCTTATTATGGTTACGGCCCTCCGTAGTTAGTTCAGCATCAGTAAAACCTAGCCCATGGCTAGTATTGACATTTGAAACCACCGTTTCTAGCTGATTAACTGTAATCTCTTCTGGCATGTAAGCTGTGTGCAGGACTTTGAGAAGTGCATTCCTGTGAGCTTCGGAACACATTAGTAGTGATAGAATAGAGATTTTGGAGGGTGTCTGATGGAGCTGGTCCACAACTTTATAGTCACTCTTCTTGATTATTCTCATGAACTCGTCTACATCCTGGTCGAAGGATGTCTTCTAAGCTTCCTTGGCAATAGGTTCTTCGGGCACCACACTTTTTCCCTTAGCCTTGGCAGAAGCTTCTGCTTCAGCATTAGTTCTTTGGAATTGTGAGGCAAAGAGACGTCCGCTTCGAGTGAAGCTTCTGCCTCCCCCACATTATCAATCTGTGGTGTAGAAGTGTCAAGAGTGACTTTATTTCCGTTGCAATATAAATCTGAGCCATAGTGCCAAGGCACAATACTGCTGTTGTCATATGGAACTGGTCCTAGTACCGTGATAGTAACCAGACTGATTGCCGCGGAAGAAGGAATTGAGACAGTCTGAGGTTCATAATAAATTGTAACAGGAGGTCTGACCGGAGATGGTGCTGGTGATGAAGGTTGCTGATGTTGATGGAGATGTTGATGTGAATTTGGAACGTGGATTGTTGCAGGATCATAGTAAATAGTAACTGTGGAAATGTCTTCATTGATGGTTTTTGTTGTTGTAGAATGATGTGTTGAACTGATATCTGTTGAAGTTGAAGACGGGATGGTTGTTGATACTGTAGAAGAATCCGTTGGAATGATTGTCGTTGAAGTTGTAGGAGGAATGACTGTTGATGTTGTAGGAGCTAGAACTGTTGAAGTGATCTGTAAAGTGCCTTCTTTAATAATATTGTTGATACCGGTCTTCAAACTTGCACAACCGTTGATAGAAATATTGCAAGCTTCGCAATGGGCCTCACAACATGGGAACACCTGGCACTTTAAAAGCTGGGCTTTAACCTCAACCAGAGGTGTTTGAATACTTGCAACACTGTCAATTTGGTTCATCGGTTGATCCTCCTCAATGGCATTTATCCTAGGCTCACCATGGCTAGGCATAGAATTCTTGGTAACACTTGGAGGGGGAGCAAAGTTTAGAGCTTTGGAATCAACTAAGTCCTAAACTTTCATGTGTAAAGCTCTGCACTTCTCTGTTGTATGTCCAGGTGCATTTGAGTGGAAGGCACATCTGGCATTAACATCATAGTTCCTTGGAAGATTATGGGGATCTCGTGGGGACAGAGTCCTCAATTCAATCAAGTTGAGCTTCAATAATTGTGGAAGTAAGGCAGCATAGGGCATCGGAATGGGATCGATAACCCTGTTAATTTTTGAAGGCCTCTGTTGAAACAGATGTTGTTGCTGATTGTTATTGTTGTAAGATCTCTGTTGAGGAAATTTTTGTTACGGTGGGAAGTGTTGTGGTTGTGGAGGATATTGTTGTTGAGGTGCTGGAGCAGGAATGGTAACATCAGCTATTGATCTTGGCTTGTATTGAGGCCTACCTCTGCCCATATGTACTGAGTTGGTCTCACCTGTCCTATGAGGTCCCGCGAAAGGTTTCCTTGCATTGCTGGAACTAGCACCGTTGTCTGAAATTTTGCCCATATTCAAAAGACTCTCAATTCTCTCACCAACTATAACTACATCCGCAAAGCTGGTGGACGAGAAAGTAGCAAGTCTGTCAATGTATGTCCCCTATAGGGTGTTCATAAACATGTCAGCCATTTCTCTCTCAGACATCGGAGTCTGGAAAGCATCAGCAAGCTGTCTCCACCTTTGGGCATATTCCCTGAAGCTTTCTCTTGAAGACTGTGACATACCCATCAGGAGGGTCCTGTTGGGAGCCATGTCCAAGTTATATTGATACTGGCGTATGAAAGCTTCGGCCAAATCCTTCCAGTTTCTGACTGTTGCTCTGGACAGGTGAGAATACCATTCACGGGATGCCCCGGTCAGACTGTCTTTGAAGTAGAACATCCACAACTTTTCGTCCATGGTATAAGCTTTCATTCTCCCCAGAAAGGACTGCAGGTGAGTACGTGGGCAAGAAGTACCATTATATTTCTCAAAGCAAGGAGGCTTGAATTTGTGAGGAGTCTTGACTCCCTCAACTCAACCCATGTCCATTACATCAAATCCCAGAGAGTTTTGGGACTCCAAAGATCTCAGCTTTTCTGCTATTTCGTCCAGACGACGATCATATGCTTCATCCCCAACACCAGTTACTGTAAAATGTTCCTCTTGAGGGTCCTCTTGCAAGGCACAACCTCCAGTGTTTCCTTGAGTATTTATGATAGCATTGACTTCAGGATTGAGGTGAGGCCCAAACTCTGGTAGATCTGTTCGTGGCTGCCCATGATCATTGTTACTAGTACCTCCGGTACCTGGATGATTCTCTTCTGGAGTTTGTCGCTCGACCAACTCTCTTAATCTTTCTTGGCTTTGGGCCAACCCAGTCATTACTGCCATGAACTAGTTCATCTGAGCCCTCATCTCAGTCCTCTCATTAGCCATCTGAGTTCTCACGTCAGTCAGATCTTGCTGAACTTGGTCCATCTGTAAGCTCGGAAGGTTATTTCGTTTAGGATACTAGTGAACTCTGTTGATGGGGAAAACCCTCCTACGAGCAATGTTTCCTAAAACAACAACAAAGTGAGAAAACAACAACAAAAACACCTACAAAACAAAGAATGAGGTTAGTATGCAATGCAATATGTCTATTTGTCTTCCAAGGGTATCCAGTTTGGTTCTTTGGTTTTGACCTTCTAGACCACTAGGAATGAAGATGTTGAAGAGAAATGAAGCCCATCAGAAAATTCCAAGTAATACATAAACCATACATTATAAATGCGAAAGGTACATAGTTCATGATTACAACAAGTTCCCATGGTGGGTCAAAATACAACAAAATCATCAAAAGTACAAACAAAAATAAAGTACAAGTACAAAGAAATCAAACATCCAACCCAAAGTCATCCTCCTTGACTTCCTTCAGGAGAGCATCAGTCACTGGTCCAACTGGATGCTTTGTGATGGTCCTGATAAGAAGGTTCCTAGTGGCAATGGCACTTGTCAACTTCTGGTACTTATCATGGTCTTTTGATCTCTTCAACCCCGCCCGGAGTTTCAACTCGGAGATTTCCTTATGTGCTGCTAACAAGGCTTCCTGACTCTTCTTCTCATTAGCTTCCAAATGCTCAATCCTAGCCTGTGTCCTATGATCTTCTTGTAAACGAGCCTCAGTGATCCTGATCCACCTAGCCTGACTCTCTTCCAAGTAGTGCTCAGCTCTGGCTTTCTGAATCTTGGCTTCTTTGCAAGAATTCTTCAATACCAACTCCCCTGCCTGGGCGTTTCTGATGTAATCGTCAGTCTTTTCAATCTTAGTCATATGCTTGATCTTCTCTAACCTCTCATTGTCCAGACGACTATCATTCCTCTCCCAGAGGGTCTTCTTCAGAGCTTCAGAAAGCTGAGCATTCCTCTCTTTCAGCTTCTCAAACTCCTCTAAACTGACTGTAGCTACATGCTCTAATATTGAGGGCCCTGACACATCTTCTAGGGTGAATGGCATGCGGGTGATCTGTCCTCTGATGCGAGACCAATCAATGTACTGAGTTGAAGCTATGTTGTTGCATTTGCCAAGAATAGCAGTCCCTTTTGTCTATATGTTCTCCCAAGCCCAGGCTACTTGTCAATTGATGGCATGATTATTTTGAACATCACAGTAAAGGGTCTCTGCTAAATCCTGCTCTCTTGGTTGATGTACTAAGGAATACCCTAGCTGCCTTTTGAAAAGCAAAGGATTGTAATTGATGCAACCCTTCACTCCAATAAGAGGTACATTGGGATACTGTCCACAACTTGTAATCATGTCCTGCCCTTGGTGCTCTGAGTACACCACTTGATGTCTTCTGAAGTGAGAGCAATCATTCTCTTAGCCCAGTTTCTTGACTGATGAGGATTCATGAAGGTTTATGTCTTTGGCAGGTGTCTCAATAACCCACAGTAGAAGATATGTGCACAACATCTGACTAGTCTTCCCCTCTGCTTCTCATTTCTCTGATGCACTGAGTAGTAGAAATCCCCTAGCAAGGTAGGAACTGGATTCTTCAGTAGCAAGAGGTGGATAGAATTCTTTCTTATAAACTTAGGCTCGTCTGCAAACAAGATGATTCCATATATACCAAGAGCCAGGAGAGCACAAACAGTTTCCCACTTCCCTGCTGCAGCATGACTGGTGGCCTGATTGATTAAGAAATCCAAATGGAGGCCTGGAATTCCAGCCTTGGTGGTCATATGCTGATCAATGATGGTGGCTTCCAAATGCAGAGCCTTAACTATGTCTTCATTCCTAGGAGCAGTCATCTCTGGGTTGAAAGGGATTCGCCTCCTGATAGGGACACCTAACAACATGGAAAATTCTTCCAACAAAGGACCCATCTGAAAATCTGGGAAAGTGAAACATCTGAGAGGGGGTCATAAAACTACAGGCAAGTGTGAATCATGCTCCTCTGGGATGCATCCAAGTCCATGATCATGTCCATAATACCACCATAATGTTCCCTGAATAAAGGGACATGATCAGGAGTGATAAGTGCCTGAATCTGCCTGATGCCTTCTAGGGAGGGCTCAAAGAAATGATAAGTGATGTTGCTCTTCCTGGATAAGTCCATACTGACAATGGATGCTGATGAAGATAACTGAGGAGAAATACTGATGCAGGTAACTGATGCAGATAACTGAAGAAGACAACTGAAGAAGAAATCTGATGAAGAAGATCTATGAGGAAGATAACTGATGAAGATGACTGAGCAGAAGAACAGTCAAAACCAAACCAAAGAATATGTGGATACCCTGTAAAACAAACAAACAAATGTTAAAATGATGCAAAATGATGTATGCAGAATGATATGCAAGGGTTTGTGATAAGGTGCTGGATTTGCCATTTGATTTGATAAGGTCCATGAGTGTTCATAAGTCCGGATGAAGGTCTGAGAACCAGTAACCAGGTGGGGGACTCAAATAAAGAGTCACAAGTCCGGGGTTTCATAAGATCAGTCCAAAATAGTGTAACCTTAAAACAATATCAGTAACAGGGTATGTTGAGGCCAAAGGTTCCTGCAAACCTGTAAACATCCCAACCCACTCACAAGTATTGTTCTAGAACAAGGATCCTCAGACTTGGATCTGTTATGAGAAGTGTAAACACTTCTAACCCGGAGGTACAATGTTTACATTAATCATAAAGGACCTTCATCTAATTCACCTCAGATGCTGAAGGACATCTAAAAAGGTCATCCAAACTTAGCAGGCTTCCCAGATAGCCCTAATACTACAGGAAATCCGTAGCACAGAGTTCTCAAGAAGAAACCCATGTCTGAACCATGTTTCATATTCCTGCACCAAACCGAAATAGAATGGGAAAGAATATGAAGCCACTCTAATCCTATGTGTCACTCAGGCTCCCGGTGTGGAACCTTGCTCATTGAGATACCCCTCCCACCAAGGCAAACCAACAAATCCAGCACATGATATGATGATAATAATTTGAAATGCATAAACAGTAAATGAAAGCGATAAATAAAGCTGTACAGAAAGCAATAAACAAAGCAATAAACAAAAAGCACACATAACACCCCCATAAACACAAATCAAACAAGCACTAGAAGAAACCCACAAAAAGAACCAGGAGCCCTGGTTGCAAAAGATAAGCTTCCCCAGCAGAGTCGCCAAGCTGTCGCTCCCCGGATTTTCATCCCAGTGCAAACGTGAACTATCGGCGAAAGAGAAAAGAGGTTGAATTGAATAGAGTCGCCAGCTAGGCATTTTTATCTCGAAGGAAAGGTAATGATGCATAAACCTGGAAAGAGATGGATAAGACGGTTGCGAACCAGAGAAACTGAGAAAGGGGGTTGGTTACGACCGGGGAAGGTATTAACACCCAGATCGTCCGTCGTACTCGACGAGATCCACGCTTACAAGATTGTGCTTAAAAGGGGTAAGTGTATGTGCTATATGTGTGCAAAATCTAAGGAAAGAAAATACAAGTGTCAGTGCAAAAAGGTGAATTGCTCAGGAACTGAGGCTTAGAAAAGAATGCTGAAAGAGGGGGAAGACACATAGACTTTTGTTCGATAACTGTTACGTTATGCCTACGTATCCTCTCGTGCAATGAGGAAGTCAGAACACCGTAGTTCGACTCAAAGAGACTGAAAATAAATTGACTGTGAACGGCTTACTTGCCTATGCTCAAGTGTATGACTCGTCTGGCTCGAGTGCTAACTGTCTTGCATTAGACGGAAGAAGTAAGTTCTCGTTTGTGAATGAGTGTGATGAGAAAAATATCCAAAAGGAGACATTTATTGTTTGTTTTTTTTTGTTTTCAGTTTTTTTTTTGTTTTTGGTGTTTCGCATAAGTTAATGAGCTTAAGCCTAAATCAAGGGCTTCTAAACTCACTATATCCTCCCTGATTAGGGATAATGAGCCTACTTAAGTGTGAGATAAGCATCTCAACTTAATTACAATGATGATGTAGGATTAAGATCATTACCTACTTGTGATTATTTAGATGTTTTTTGGTTTTTGTTTAGTGTTAAGTAATGAGTTTAATCTCTAATCATAGATTAGTGAACTCATTACACCATCCTAATAGAAGGATGATAGATGAGAACACTTAAGCTAAGGAAGATACCTCAACTTAATCCATGGTTAGGGATTAAATTCATTATATAACATGCCTTTATTAAATGGATTTTAATTAAGGGATGAGATTAAGAAGTGGATTTTATGATTTATAAGACAACTTGAGGGGGACTTGTCCATTAAACACTAGGGTTAGTCCCTCTTAACCATAAGGAAGAGATAGAACCCTAATGTAAGGCCTAAGTTACAAGATAAAGTCTTAGTGATTATTAATGTGTTTTGATTAAGAGGTGTAAACAAATTAAAGGTTTAACACTAAGGATTAAAGTTATACACTCCATCCTAAGATAAGGATGCAAGCATAACCCTAATTCCAAAGTCCTAAAGCTTTAAGAGTTTAGCCTCTGATTAAGAGATGAGAAGAGAGACTCAAGGAGACTCAAAGGTAAAAGACTAGGGGGACTATACACAACCCTAAAAATTATCATTCTTGGATATCCTTTGGTTTGTGAGGCTTAAGAGAAAGGATCTTCAAGGCCACCAAGGAAGAAGCAGATGAAAAGAGAAGGAGAAAGAAGAATAGGTTACTTACTTCCTGAAGAAGATAAGTAACCTAAAAGGAAGAAAGTAAGAAGGAGTGAACATAAGTGAAGCAATTTCACTTCAAAGACAAATAAGAATGCAAATTCAAAGGAAATAAGAGGTGGGAGGTGAAGGCAAATCCACCTCCCAGATAACTTACCAAAAGTACCTGAAATGTTAGTATGAATACATAAGGAATGAAATGAAAAGAAATAAGACAAATGAAGGTGCAAAGACCAAATTCAGAAATGAATATGCAATGTAAATATCATATGAGATGATTCAAAGTTATACAAGATGCATATGAATGATCATACAAGGATGAGATGCAATGGAAGCATATTTAGAAGCATGAAAACACATGGATGTTCATGAAATTTAATGGATGCAAAGGATAGCAAATGAATGAAGACATGATCAAGCAATGTTTCAAACATGTCCTAAGATGTCTAAGATTACATACAAAAGAATGGAATGGCATGACAAGTTCATAAGTTCATGATATGCAAAGAAGAATGCAAATAAAGATGCAAAATTAGGGTTTTAAGACAACATGAGATGCATATGACCAAAAAAAAGCATACTTCATGATAAAAAATTGAAATTGAGCTCAAACAAACCCCATTCCTATATAATATCACACCCAAAATAGAAAGTCAGAGGCCAATCTTAGGCAAAGTTATGAAAATTCTAAGTTAACTAGGGTTTTTGGGTGCTTTTAAAGGGAAAATGCAAATCAAATTGAAAATGCAAGATAAAAATATGAGATAAAAGACCTAGAAACTATATGAAATATGTGAAACAATGCAAAAAGAATCAATTTCAAACTCATCATGGTTAGGCAAAAATGAATTTTTCAATTTAGGGTTAAAAAATGTGATTTTTAAGAACCCTAATTCAAAGAAAATTGTGAAAATGTGATCAAACCTAAAAAGAAATTTGTATTGTGAGTTTGAAAATGTTTAAGAATGCTTCATGAATTTTTTGGTGATTCTTAGAAACCTAAATGCATATTTAATTAATTAAAATCAATTAATTAATTAAATAAAACATTTAAATATTTTAAAAATACTTTTTTAATGCAAAAATTAAAATAAAAAATGTTTTCAGGTTAAGAAAAATATTTGAAACAAAAATGCAAAGTTTGAGAATTTTTTGATGTTTTTTGCTATTTTAAATAAAATGAACAAAAGAAATGAAAAGAAAATGAATTAAAATGGATTAAATGAGAAGTCAAAGGATCCAGTGGTCAAGATTTAAACTTGGGTTGACTGGCACGCAGGTGGAGGGCTTGGATTTGATATGGAAAAATTATATTAATTAATCCTAATTAAACTAATTAATTAAATTAGGGTTTTAATGAAGCAATCCTAGCCACTCAACACACGCGGGAAACACAAATCCAAGGGCCTACGTTCAAACCTGGATAATCAATGCAATTAGGGCTAAATGACTTTCAGGTGATCGGAACAGTGTTCCGGTCATCTTCTCCGGCGACCCCAAAACTCAATCTCTCTCCCTAGGCCACCCCAGACTCTCTAAAGCTCCAGAAACACTCTCCTAAACTTCCTAAACACGAATCCAGGCTCAAAACTCATTTATCATGCATCAAAAAAGGGAATCAAAGAAGAACACATTCTAGGTTAAAAAGTTTTAGAGCAAGCATACATGGTCATTTCTCCATCATTTTCAAAATAAATCATACCGGTGTGACCAGGGGAACACATAAAATCATATTGTAACTCAAAATGAAGGTTCTGGAAAAAAGTTTGAAATGGCTACCTGAGTTGAAGCTTAGAGATTCTGAGCTTTCTGACCCCCTCCTTTGTGCAAAACCACTCCACTTGGTACCTTGAAGCTTCTGGAGAGCTTAGAACAAGCTTTGAATGGCCATTTTATGGTGTTTGGTTCTGGTGTGGCAGAAATCGTATTTCTGTTTTGGGAGCTTTTAGGCCATGGCAATGGGTACTTTATGATCCCTGAGTGATGTTGAGATGATTGGTGAAAAAATCAATGATTTTTGTTAGCTGTGGAGTGAGTTTCGAAGGAATGAAGTTTTGTGGAACTCAGCTTGTGTGAAGTTTCAGGCTCCAAGCTAATGTGAAATGATCTCCTTGATGTCCATATAAGTCATATTGATTGGCTAGAGAGTGGTTATGGCACAGGCTGATTGGTATGGCTTGTTTTGCAAAAAGTCAAAAGCTGTGGTACCACAAGTATGGGCTAAGTCAGAGCTGGTTTTGAGGGGTGTCCTGCCTCAGCCAGCTTCAAGGAGAACCATGGGATGGTTTGGGATGATCTGCAACCTTTGATTTAAGTGTTTGCAAGCTTTATGCATAATTTCCATTTTGAGATTTCTTGTGAATCAAGCCATGAAATCCATGCATTCTTGGGCCAATTCTGATGTTTTGAAGTTGCTTTGACATGTTATGGTACATAGAAGTTTATTAGAGGTCATGAAATGGCTTGGCAAGTGAAATTGCAAAAATCCCTCTTTGGTGCACACTTGAAAATTATAGGATTTTTGCCAACTTTGAAAGGCCGTATCTTGAGTTCTAAGATGAATCAAGACATGTTCTTGTACTTTTTGAAAATGGAAAGACATAATATACAACTTTCATGCCCAAGAATTTTTCATTTGAAGCATTTTTGGTCATGAAAGAATAGGTTGAATATCTTTCCCAAAATGGAAAGTTTCCATTACAAGTCATTTCCAAAAATAGCAAGTTTGCATTTGGCTCAAAATTATTCAACTTTGTGAGCTTCCAACCACTTCTAAGATCAAATAAAGATCATATAACCTCAAAATGATGATGTTGACCCTTTGGTACCCTTGATAGAGGTCTCAGATGCCCTGATTTTGACTTTACATACTCAAGAAGTTACCCAATGATCATATGACTTCCACAGTGAATTTCTTCATCAAACTTGGTACATATAATCCTTATAACATATTGAGAACATTTGAAATAAGAATGACCAAAAAAATTGGGATTAAGGTCTCTGAAACCAAAACCCTAATTTTAGGTCATTTGTGCAGGAAATCTTCAGTCTGCCTCTATGCCTTTGTCATGCTTTGTGATCCTTTGACTTTCATGAACTTTGGGGAGCATATTATGATCATGGAACACAGATGGGCCCTCTTGGAAAGCTTCAAGACCATTGGGATGGCTCAGATCACTTCTTGGATTGCTCAGATCACAAACCCTAGATGTAGATGAAATGAACTATGATATGCTTATGCTAATGCAAAAATGAAAGATCACAAGCCATGGTGTGAGAAAAAGTGAGGGAACATTTGGGGCGTTTACAGCAGCATCTCAAAATATGCCCAGTTTCTCCATCATGGGCCACCAAATGCCAATAGGGACACCTCCTCCTATAGGGAGTGTTCATAGGCCTTTTGCGACGAATTTTATAATGTCTCCATATAGTAGGGAACAACCTTATGGAATGCCAACTACAACGATGAAAAGTTTGCAAAATGCATCGTCACTATATTCTGATTCCTTGGTCAATAGGTCTTCACCATTACAAGGATCAGGATCTGGTGGAAACTTAGGCAGATTAAATTAGCCCCCACCAGGATTCCAAACTTATATGCCATCAATTACAAATAATTCTGCGTAAATAATTAGACAACAAATGGACGAAAGCAATCACGACATGGTCCAAATGTTGACACAACAGATGGGTACAACAAATTACTGGCACAACAAATGATATGCATTGCTGATTTCTTTGGTGTTCCTCAAACTCGACAACCAGAACAAATAGTGCAAAACCCAAGATTAGGTGTCGAAGAAGAACCCACCATAAATCAAAGACATGCATACATTCCCCAGGAAAACTTTAAAAATCAAGAGGAAGTAGTCGAACAACCTCGCATAGAAATTCCTGTTCAACAAGAGCCTAGGAGGATATTAGTCCAGAGGGGTCAAGATGCTGATAATATAGTGCAACAGATGCGTTATAATAATTTTCCTGTCGAAAATAATTTAGCAGCCATGGTTGAAAGGATAATGGCACAAAATGGAGTAAACGTAGAATTACAAAGGCCCAGTTACATTTCTCCATTATCAAAATATATTCTACAATAGGAATTACCCCCAAGGTGGAAAGTCCCAAAATTCACCAAATTCTCTTGAGATTCTAGTGAATCTACCATAGAACATGTTGCCCGCTACCTGATAGAAGCGGGAGAAATAGCCCACAATGAGAATTTGAGGATAAAATATTTTCCAAACTCTCTGACAAAAAATGTGTTTACTTGGTTTACATTTTCTCTTGCAAGTTCAATATATACATGAACCCAATTAGAGAGATTGTTCCATGAATAGTTTTATATGGGACAAACCAAAATAAGTTTGAAGGAGTTAGCTAGTGTGAAGAGGAAGTTCTCTGAACCAATAGATGATTACTTGAATAGGTTTAGATTACTAAAAGCAAGATGTTTCACCCAGGTGCCTGAACATGAGCTAGTCGAAATGGCTGCAGGAGGGCTAGATTATTCTAATAGGAAGAAATTAGACACCCAATATTTGAGAGATATGGCTCAATTAGCAGATAGGGTGAGATAAGTCGAAAGACTAAAAGCTGAAAAATTCAGGGTAAGTAAGAATAAGAAAGAGAGAGTAGCTTATGTGGGAATATGCCAGGATGATGAAAATGACATAGACAAACTAGTTAATCTCGACGAACAGGAAATTGACCTAGCAGAATTAAAACAAGGCCCACCATATTCATGTAAAGTTTTAGTTCCGTCGAATGGAAAAAATCCATTCGAATCTGAAAAGAATGACAAAATGCCTAAGAAAACTTATACATTCGACGTAACCAAATGTGACAAAATATTTGATAAATTAGTCGAAGATGGTCAGATGATAGTGCCACCAGGCACTAAAGTACCTCCTATAGAACAACAAAAAAATAGAGGTTTTTGTAAGTACCATGGCTTTTTGGGTCATAAAACATCTCAATGCTTTCTTTTCAGGGATCTCGTATAGATTGTTATCCATGACGAAAGGCTGAAATTCAGTGACAAGAAGAAGCAACAAATGACAATTGATTCGAACCCCATGTAGAATGTCAAAGCTCACTATGTTGAACCAACTACCATCAACATGGTGGAGGTCGAAGAGGGTTATGAGGATTGTTTCGAGATAGTAGAAGCCACTAAGGGTTTCGACACCAACATCAACATGGTGGAGATTACTAATAGTCTTGCAGACCATGACAAATCACTGAATGGCAGAACATTGAACGCCTTGTGGAGGGAGATGCAATTGGCTGCCCCAAAAAGGAGGCTATTGAAGGCCTAGATGACACAAATAAAGCTGAAATTGTTAAGGATGCAGATGAAACCAAAGATGGTGGAATCACTGAAGATTCCATCTCAAAGAACACGAAGGCTACTGACGGCCTCAATAACTCAAGCAAGGTCGAAGCCACTGAAGGTTACGACGAAACCAACAATGACGAAATCACTGAAGATTCCGTCGAAGAGGAAGTAGAGGCTGCTGAGAGCCTTGAGGCAACAAAAAGTGCAATAACGACTGGTAGTTAGATCAACACTAAAAAGGAGGCCACTGAAGGTGTCAGTGTTGAAAAGAAGGTCACTGAAGACCTCACTGTCAACATTTCGACTGGTAAGAATGCTAACTAAATAAGGATGGCTGGAGTTTCTGAGAAGCCAACCAAGTATGGAATCTTGCGCAGAATAATGGAAGATCCCAAAGGAAAGTCATTCGAAGGTTGCTGCTAAGACGTCTGTGAAAATTTATCCCCAGATGGAAAAGGTGATTCAACGAGAGGGATGGGCGAGACTGAGCAAGCATTCATCAAAAAGATGAACACACTGAACATTGGTGGTGGAAAGGAAGCTGGTATTAACATGGTAGAAACATCACACAAAAGTCAAGCACAGACCATTGAAGAGCGTCGTCGAGAGCAATACCAATGACTGGCGTACCCAAAAGAGGGCGAAAGTTTAATAGAGTTCATCCAGAAATGCCAAAGAAAGAAGGCATAAATGATTATGTGCCCATGTTGCAGCGCTATCTTCGATAGAAAGGCAGCCAACAACCTAGAGGTGATAGAGAAGTCCAAGAGGAAAGGAAATTAGGGGTCAATCCCAACTGCTAAAGTAGAGAGGTATGATCCAAGAAGAAGCAAACACCACCAACAAAGGATGAGAGGAAGGAATTATAGTTCGTTTAAGCCAACAAACAAAGCAGGTGACGATAGATGGGTACAACCCATTAGGGACGCTCAGGGACAAAAGGACTGGGGAAGTTTTGACGTACAAAGAGGCCCTTCAATGGCAGAAAGAAGCGAAATCGAAAAACACAAACCAATAGCCTACCCTTCAGAAAACTACAAGGGTAAAAATCCCATGACGAAGTCCCAATGGAGAAGATTATAGAGGAAGAAGAGAGTAGAGAAGGAGTCCGCAGAAAGAAATATGGTCAAAAAGAATACCATCAAGAAAAATCAACCTGCAGCCAGCAGCAACATGTAAGCAGTATATAGAAAGGAATCTTCCCAGATCGACAATCTGAAAGATAGTGTCGAACAAATAAAAGCCAAAGGAAAAGCTCAAGAGGATGAGGAAATGACTGATGATTTCCAATCTGACTCAGAGGCGTCTTTCGACGTTGTCTGCAACGTAGTCTCAGTATTGCCCAAAGATTACGATAGAGTGATGGAAGTCAAAGATAAGGATGAAAGTATGGAGGAAGAACAGATGGCACATAGACCCATTTGCTACTATGTTATGAATAATGGCTACGTAGAAGAACAAAATGTGTTTTTCGAGAGGCCAGACGAATCAATGAAAGGGCATCTAAAGCCTTTATTCATAAAAGGAAAAGTGGAGAATGTTGGAATAAATAAGATACTGGTGGATGGGGGAGCAGCAGTTAACCTGATGCCCCATTTTATGTTAAGGAAAATTGGCAAGGATGATTCCGACGCCAAACCTCATAACATGGTGTTGTCAAATTATGAGGGAAAAATTGGAACCACTATGGGTGTAATCCAGGTGGATTTAACTGTCGTAACAATAACAAGATCGACAATGTTCATGGTGATTGCCTCAAAAGCAAACTATAATTTGCTTCTTGGGAGAGAATGAATACATGGTATAGGGGTTGTACCCTCATCACATACCCCCATGTAGTCCAACAGATTTCGACCTCAAAGCCAATGATAACGCTTACTGCTCAATGTACCTTCACCCAACCTACGATTTTCAGTGGGACAAAGAAGTGGTCGACGAATCAAATTAGATATGGGGAACTGCCCATATAGAACCAACTGGGTGGGGAAGCGAATTTGACGACAACGACTGAAGCATCAACGCTCGAAAGAATTACGGCTTACATAGCCGAAAATAAACTAAAAGCGGCCTTGGAAACCGAAGTAAAATATATGGTTGCCAAAGCCAACCAAAAAGACTCAAACAATCAAAGTCCTCAAAAAAACGTTGAAGAAAATGGTGAAAGCAGTCAGATGGACGAATGGAAACATCAAAAGCTTGACGCCATTTATGACGACGAACCTTTAGGGTTCGAAAAGGATCCAGTTTCGACCAACATGAAGATAGTAGCACAAGATCCATTAGAAGAAATAGATCTAGGACTGGGGGCAACAAAAAGGCCAACCTACATAAGTGCTAAGATGGACCCACAATCCAAAGTCGAAGTAGTCCAATTGCTGCATGAATACAAAGATTGTTTTGCATGGGACTATGATGAAATGCCTGGTTTAGACAGGAACTTTATTGAATTGAAGCTGCCAATATTGGAAGGGAAAAAACCAGTGAAACATTTGCCAAGGCGCTTCGCACCAGAAATTCTGTCGAAAATAAAAGAAGAGGTCTAAAGACTTCTTAAATGAAAATTCATCTGCACGGCCAGGTATGTTGATTAGATTGCAAATATGAAAATTCTATGATTTTATTGAGACTTTCATGCAAATTTACATTGATGATATTGTGATTAAGTCTATTTCAGGAAAAAGTCATATAGACCATCTTCAACAGTCCTTTGAAAGGATGAGGAAGTTTGGTTTAAAGATGAACCCCCTAAAGTGTGCTTTTGGCGTGTAGGCGGGAGATTTCTTAGGCTTTGTGGTCCACAAGAAGGGGATCAAAATAAATGAAAACAAAGCCAATGCCATAATGGAGGCGATAGCACCATCAACAAAGAAGGGATTGAAATCTCTGCTAGGGAAAATCAACTTCCTTAGAAGATTTATCTCCAACCTCAGTGGAAAAACGCATGCCTTCTCACCTCTACTTCGACTGAAGAAGGAAGACTTCGCATGGGGGCAAGAACAACAGGCCGCGTTCGACAAAATAAAAGAATACTTGTCCAGTCCTCCTATTTTGATGTCTCCGTGTCGAAGGAAAAATATGAGGTTGTATATTTCAGCGTCAGATAAAACACTAGGAAGCATGCTTTGTTAAGAAGATGAGAATGGCGTCGAAAGGGCCATTTACTACCTCAGCAGAGTCCTGAACGATGCCGAAACTAGATATAGTGTTATAGAAAAATTGTTTTTATGTGTATATTTTTCTTGTATGAAGTTAAAGCACTATATTAAACCTATTGATGTATATATCTCTTCCCATTTCGACGTAATAAAATATATGTTGTCAAAGTCTATTTTACATAGTAGAGTTGAAAAGTGGGCCTTGGAATTAACTGAATATTCCCTGAAATACTTGCCTTTAAAGGCCGTAAAGGGACAAGTGGTTGCTGATTTCATAGCAGACCACTCAATAGACGAAAATGGAGTGGAATATGTTGAATTAAAATCATGGAAGCTATATTTCGACGGTTCCAGTCATAAGAATGGAACGGGTGTTGAAATACTGATAATTTCTCCTAACAAAATTCCAACAAAATTCAAGTATAAAGTCGAAGGGCTATGTTCTAATAACGAAGCAGAATATGAAGCTTTGATTGCTGGACTTGAAATCTTGTTGGAATTGGGGGCAACAAGAGTTGAAATCATGGATGACGCTGAATTGGTGGTAAAACAATTAACTAGAGAATACAAATGTGTCAAAGAGAATTTGATCATGTACTTCGTAATAGCCAACTGACTCCTTACAAGGTTCGACAACGTGGCCACCAGGCATGTACCCAGGTTGGAGAACCAAGAAGCAAACGACCTGGCTCAATTTGCATCTGGGTATAAGGTGTCGTAAAAGAATTTAGAAAAGGCTATTGAAGTCAGAGGAAGGGTTGTATCCACCAAGTTGTCTCCATCAGATTTGGAAACAATAAGGTTAGGATATGGTGACGAAGAAAATTTTGAAATCTTCAATTTAGATGATTCAAGAGTAGAAGATTGGAGAACACCCATCAAAGATTATCTACAAGACCCAAATATGAAGATCGAAAGGAAAGTTAAGTACAAAGCTTTGAGTTATGTACTTTTTGGAAATGAACTTTTCAAAAAGACTTCAGAGGGAGTTTTGTTAAAATGCTTGGGCGAAGAAGAAGCTTACATAGCTGTGTCAAATGTACATAGTGGGGCTTGTGGTGCACATCAAACAGGCCACAAAATGAAGTGGTTACTATTCTGACAAGGAATGTATTGGCCAACGATGTTGAAAGACCGTGTCGACTTCGCCAAGGGATGTCAAGAATGCCAATTGCATGCAGGCATACCACACGTCCCTGCAAGTGAGTTGCATTCAATTGTGAAGCCTTGGCCATTCAGAGGTTGGCCTTTAGACCTAATTGGCGAAATTCTACTGTTGCTCTCGAGATTTTCATCCTAGTACAAACGCGAAAGTGGCGCGGAAAAGGTAGAGTCTCCAGCCATACATTTTTATCCCGAAGGAACGAGAAAGGTAATGTTGCACAAACCTGAGGAAGAAGGAAAGGACGAGGCCTTGCGAACCAAAGATCTGGGTCTAGAATTCGGTTATGAATTAGGAAGGTATTAGCACCCCAATCCGTCCATCGTACCCGACGGGATCCACGCTTGTTAGTCTATTTCAAAGGGTGAGAAATAAGATGTTGTTCAAATGAAAGAATGATTATCTGGAATGGAATGGAAATGAGAAAGGGAATTAGAAAGGAAAATGGAAAGAGAGGGGGAAAACGTAGGGAAAATAAAGAATGTGCTCGAATGGACCCTACCCCACTGCCTACGTACCTCATCGGGAAAATGAGGATCAGAGTCGCCGTAGTTCGTCTAACTAAGGTGGGAATTTGCTTGTGTTTTTTAGGATTACGTTGTCATAGCTCTAGCTCAGGTGTTACCGGCTCTGACTTGAGGGTGTTTACCGTATCGCTGTTTGAACTGTCGAGGCAAGTCGTATTCGTCCGCAAAAATTAGGAGATGAGAAGAGAAGATGCAATGTCTTGGTTTGTTGTCTTTTATGAGAAGTGTTTTGAGTTTATTATTTGTGAACATTCTCATACTAAGACTTATCCATCGTGGTAGATAACCTACACCTCGCTCCGAAACGGGACGCATGTAAGTACTCCGCAACAAAGTCTCGTGTCGTATGATAACATTTAAACTTTATTAAGTATTTTTTTATTTTTCTTTATGAGATGAGAAAGAAGGACTCAAATGGAAAAAAGGCAAACTAAGGGGACTAAGACTCAACCCTAATTTAGTTATATTCAAAAAGTGATCCTAATGGTTTGTGAGGTTTTTATATTCCTAAGGAAGAAAAGAGAATAAGAAAGGAGAGTTAGAACTCAACTTACTTCCTAAGGAAGTTAAGTTGGTTCTAAGAAATGGGGAAACCTATACAAGTGGAATACAAATATTAAAGCAACCAAAACATGAAAATAAAATGAAGAAGTATTAATTCAAAATGCATATTAAAGCGCATAAAACAAAAACAAAGCTAAACGCCTCATGTAAACACACTTGAACAATTTTTATGCCTAAGTCCTAAAACTAAAGGAACTTACATTATATCAACATTCTAAAATCAGTAGCTAAACTATACTAAGTTATCCTAATATTCTAAGATCAAGCCTAATTAATCCATGTCTTAATGAACCATAAAATCCTAAACTAAACTAGGTGGATTTACAATAGAAAAGTTGACTAAAATCAATACACTAAAAAATAGTAAAAGTCCTGGAAAAAAAATGAAATTAATTCCCTAGGGTCTTTAATCTGAATCTAACATTGTGTTAAAAAATATCCTAAAAACTCAAAGCCTAACTATGCTAAATAGTCACTTAAATCCACCTAAGATCTATTCACAATTTTGCACAAACTAAGCTACCAAAACAGTGGATAAAAAGACCTAAAAAATATAACAAAAATTATTCCAGGTTCTATTATAAGTCCTCTATTCATAGCAAAACGAATGGGCCAAAAATCATACAAGAAGTGGGAGAAATAAAATGTGCAAAATAAAGTGTTCATGAAAGAAATCAAAATAACACTAATTAAATGGAAAATCTAAATTAAATTGAAAAATATCAAAATTCAGAAAATAAAAATATAGAAAAGTTTTAAATTGAATTAGGATCCTACTGTAATTTTCATGGAATTTTATTGAGTGTTTTACTATTTTTTATGGATTAAAAACAAACTATATCTAAACAAAAATTATAAATAAAAAAAAGAAATACAAGGAGGGGGTGCAGGAAGAAGTTTTTTTGATGTTAAAAAGTTAATGGGCTAGAAAAATGGGGTGTGAGTAGCAGGTTTTGCTAGGCCCATGCGCTCTGGGCTGAGGGAGCATAACATGTGTCTTTAGGTCAACTTGTTTGACCAATCAGGACCATCAGATTATGAAGCTGCTAGCGGATGACGTGATGAATGGTGGTAAGCGAAAGGGTGTATAGGTGTTAGGATGGGTTAGCGCGCATGGAAATGAAATTCGGTGGTCCTACCGGATGATGACAAGTGTCACCGCCATAGTGGACCACCAAAAAGGGACCTTATCTCTTCCAAATTCAAAATTGAGGGTGGATTAATGGGAAATTATGACTTTTCATGGGATTAATTCGACTTTAACGATGCATTATTATGGCTTTTATGAGCTTAATTCTTCCAAAAATAAATAAATTAAATTAAACAAAACGTGCAGACTCGAACTACACCTCTTATCCCTTCCTCCCTCAGCGTGTTCTTTCTCTTCTTCTCACAATCATCTTCTTCCTCCTTACACAAGCCCTAACACACACCTTCATCTCCTTCAAACAAAAAAACCTAGCCGCTCAATCAACCTAACCTCCGGCGAAATCTCTACTTCCTCCATAACCCTAACCTAAAACTCAATCTCTATCCCTATCCTGAACCGCAATAGCCTAACCTCTCTCATTTCTTCGAATCCGAAACGAAATCCTTACTCTCTCACATCAATGTGTTTGATAATCACGTAAATTATACCCTAATCATCATGCGAAAACAACATAAGCAAACTCGTACCTTGTGGACGATGAAGTGGATGACTGATAAACAGGGATGAAGACGCCTCGATTTCGCGATCTTGATGATGATTCTGACGAACGAATGAGGGTGCATCGACGGTACTTCCGAGGTTGCGATGTCGTCACGAAGATGAAGATGAATCCGAAGGATGAATGATGAGGATGCAAAGATGAAGTCGCTTCGGTTTTCTCCGTCGGCGAGTGGTGCGTTCAGGTAGGCATTTTGAATTTATCTCTCATTGGTTCTGTTTCCATCCTTCCTGAAGATGTGTTCTTCTTCACATTTTTTTGTGCGCTCGAATTTCTTCTGATTCGGTTTTTGTGATGATTATTTAGGTTGCTATAATCTTGATGTTGAGAGTTCTTGAAATCGGAGGATCGTCGGATTGTAGTCACAGTTGCGGTTGCAGTGATTTTGGTTACGATCGTGAAGTTCTGAGATTATTGTCGCTGTGAATCTTCTTGCAGGTTGATCAATGAAGATGAAGGTTACATTCTTAATTGCAACTTTGTTCTGTTCTTGCATTTGAATTCAGAATTATCACCGCGAGCTATTGACTCTGCAAATTGCCTTTTGTTTTCTTTTGCAGGTTGTTGATTTTGAAAGGTTGATGAAGACGTTGATGGTGAATGAAGATTGGAGATGAAGATTGAGTGAAGATGAAGGTTGAAGAAAAACGAAAGTTGAAGAAGAAGATGGAAAAGTGAGGGAGAATGAATGAAGGTGAAGAGAAGGAGGGATGAAGAAAAGTGACGTTGAAGAATGGTTGAGAGAATTGAGATCAGACCCTGAAGATGATGGCAAATTATCCTTTTATAGGAGAAGGATTGAAGGACTCAATGGGGATTTCCAGGTAAAATCGGTTAAGAATTCGGTTAGAGTTTATTGGAAATTCTGTTAGAGTTGGTTGTGAGCTTTTGTAACTATTTTCAGTTTGTGGAAATTTCTGAGTTTTTGTTTGAAATTGTGTAGCTAACATTTGGTATTGATCTCCTATAATGAGTATTGCTTGTTGAATCCCCTTTTTTCTCTTAGTAGTCTTCTTTTATGGAGCGACGAAATCGTGTAGTCGAGTTTTTTTTGATGAATTTGTGGTTGATTGCAGGTTATGAATCTTTTTTGATTGAAGATGTGAAGCGGTTCCCTTGAAGATTGAAGAGAAAGGCCAATGAGTGATGGAGAGGGTCTGTAACCTATTATGTTTTCGGTTGTAACTGATCTTTTTTTTTCCAGTTTATGTTAAGTCTTCTTTGATACATCATCATATTTTTTCTTTTATTCTTCTACCTCTCATTTTCTGTTATCTGTTTATAAATTCTTGGACTCTAAAAAATTAGAGTAACCGAAGATATCGGAGACCGTTTGTGGAGAAAATTCACAGCTGAAGAAGACTTGTGATGTTGAGAAAATTGTGATGAAGTTCTCCCTATTATCGAATTCGTTGAATTCGCTTTGTTTCGCTATTTCTTTTCTCTTTTTTTTTTCTCACTTGTAACCGAATTCTCATATTATAATAACTGAATTTTTCCCGCTTGTAACCGATTTTGTTTTTCTCTTTTAAATTTTTTTATATTTTTGTGCTGCGTTTTTTTTCATTCATTTTCTATTCACGGCTTGCATTTTGTCTTTAACGTTACTGCATTTCCTGCTTGTGATGCATGTGTATGCTATGTGATGTGGCTATAATTTGTGTTTGGAAGGCGTTTGACGTGTGCATTGACATTGTATGGGCTGTAGTTGAATAGGTTTTGTTGCAATTAGTTCAAACGTGTTCATGTAGGTGAGAAAGCTGTGAAATGTACACAAAATATAACAAAAAAATGGGCCTCATGTGGAAATGGAATGGGTGGGCCTAATGTTATGGCTGAAAAGAAATATATAATGGAATAGCTTCTTTTGTATATATATTTTTTATAATGGGCTCATAAAATGGTCTTAAAAAGAAACAGACTTAAAAAACTAGAATGTGAACAATTTAAAGAAAAAATTGAATAGAAATTGGATTTAATTGGATAAAAGAATGTTTTTTTTGGATAATGAAACAGAATTTGGAATTTTTGGGAATTGAATTTATATGGTAATGGGAAATGAGTAATTGGATATTGGATTAGAACTTTCTTTCGGATGTGGGTGAATTTTAATCGGGGTGAAAACGTGACTGAAGTGGGGAATGAACTAAACAAATATTAACATGGAAAGATCCCCTGAAATTCATGTAATCTATATGACTCATCCCAACATACTCATTTCAACCCGAACCTCACACCTGAATGAAATTTGTATCTTAAATAAATCCTCAGTTTTCAGCCCAATTTCAACCCCAAACCTCATTAACTTGCATTACAAGCAATGGATTATTAAGAGGATCGTAATGCCCTAATTATCGCATGAGTGTACACTTAGATCTCTTATATCATGATCTAATGTCTAGCCACTTAATACATATGTATCTTCGTCTGATGACCAATGATATTAACAAATCCTTGAGAAAACCTTGAAGATGCATGTGAGATCTGTAACATAGAAAGAAACACCACCACCAGGATACTCTTAAACACAGATTCCTGAATCCTCGAACGAACCAGTTAGAACGATCCCTAATGGAGTAGAAACCATGAACCAGAAGTAAACCCTATATCTCAGAGGGCCTTGATCCCACTTCTTAGTAGCTCCATGCAAACAAGTGATTTGTTAGTTATGACCTAATGGGATATGCAGCTGGATGCGATCCGAAAACCAGCTAAATGGTTATAAGTAGGAGGGAAAATTTTGGGGTGTTACATCTACCAGCTTCTTAAAAACAACAGAAGTACATCCTAGTTGGAATCGATTATTTTACCATGTGGATCAAAGCTATACCATTAGTAAATGTGGATCAAGAGGAAATGATCGAATTTATTCAAAAGTATATAATTTATAGATTCAGAATTCCAGAAATAATAACTACAGATCAAGGATCTGTATTCACTGGAAAAAATATGTAATTATTTGCAAAAGAAGTAGGATTTAAACTCCTTACTTCGACACCTTACTATGCTCAGGAAAATGGTCAAGTTGAAGCAACTAATAAAGTTGTAATTAATTTGATTAAAAAGCATGTGGGCAAGAAACCCAGAAATTGGCACAAGACTTTGGACCAAGCTTTACGGGCTTGTCGAACGTCTCCTAAAGAAGCTACAAACTCTACCCTATTTAGATTAACTTATGGTCATGATGCAGTTCTACCAGTCGAAATTTATTTACAATCGATTCGAATTCAGAGGAATCATGAAATCCCATCAAACGTATATTGGAATATGATGATGGATGAATTAGTTGATTTAGATGAAGAGAGGTTGCATGCACTGGATTTGGTACAGAGGCAAAAGCAAAGAGTCGAAAAGTTTTATAACAAGAAAGTAAAATGTAAAACTTTTTTAGTTGGTGACTTATGGAGGTGATCCTCCCTATGGATCGAAGAGATAAATTAATGGGAAAATGGTCTCCTAAGTGGGAGGGACCTTTCCAAATTTTGAAAGTTTTTTCGAATGGCGCATTTAAAATTGAAGAAATAGGAAAGGATATGAGAATCATAAAGATAAATGGAAAGTATTTGAAAAAAATACAAACCAACACTACAAGAAGTCAAAATAAGCGCAGAATAACTTCATATAACATAAAATAATGGTGTTTCTTTGCCAGGAAAAATGGCATTAAGGCCATTACAAAACAAAATAACATAAAGTTACTAAGATATAAATAAAGCAAAAAACTACTCCTATTACAATTGAATATTGCCAAAAGATTGTTTCAACTCGTCAAAATTCTTCTTCTGAATTTGGAGTCGACGTTCACAAAAGCTCTTGTTGGTTGAAAGGGTCTCAATTTCTTGGGTAAGTAGTTGAGTCCTTTCAGCGTGATGAACTCCCACCTTTAGCTCTTCGTCAATCTCATTATGATTAGGCTTCTGGAGAGTTTCTTTGGTTTTCTTCTCCGGGGAGATTTTATTTTGAAGTTCAGCCATCTCTTTCTCCCATTTCTGAATGTTGTCGTTGCATTCGAAAATTTCTTTGGCATAAGCCTCAGAAACATGCTGCAACTCTGTGACTTTGTTGGTCGAAGCAGTCGTAACATCCCATTCAGCAAGTTGGGTTTCATATTTTTTGGAGATTTGTTTTGCAAAGTCCTTAAGATGATTCAGGTCAGCACTCACCATGTCGATCAGAGTAGTCAGGTCCATTACGAAGTTGCTCACTTTAGTAGGAGACTCCAAGACGTTGACTTGTTTTAGGATCTTCTTCAATTCGAAGAAGGAAGTTGAATTTGCATCTAAGACCTCGTGTCGTACCTCAAAAAATACAATCCTCGCGATGGACGCGGAAAACAACAGAGTCGCCACCTAATTCTATTTATTAAAACGAGAGAAAAGAGAGACATAGACACAACCTAATAAGGATATGAAATGGTCAACGAAACCACTAATCTAAGTTCGGGAGTCAGTTACACAAAGGGAAGGTATGAAGCACCCCTCACATCCGTTGTACTCAACGGGAACCTCTTAGTCTAATTTGTGCTTAAATGTTGATTTATGCTATTGTCTTCTTTTTGTTAAGATTGCTTTTAAGGAAATATTTTAGTTATTATTTGTTATGGGGAAAGGTTAATTTTTTATTATTGTGCTCGCGAAGGATTAAAATCCTCGTGCCTACGTATAATACCCTTGAGCAATGGGAAAGTCAGAGCTTTGTATTTCGTGCCACTACGATTTGTGTTTTTTAATGAACGATTGTTTGAAAACGCTTTCTATTGCTTTGTGTTGGCTTATAGTCGCGGCAGAGGCTGAATCGCTAGCTTGTTTGCAAGATAGAAAGATTTAAACAATGTTCGTTTAGAGAAAATGTTTGACCTTTGTTAAGGTGTTTTAAACGAGAGGGCGAATGAACCACAACACGTGGGGCTAGCCCAGGAGTGATTGCATTCAAGAATTATGTGGAGTTCTAGACTCAAGAATTCAGTTCCTTCGCAGATTAATTATGAAAAATCATTTGTATTTGTTGGTAGGTTTTAAATTGTATTTGAAAAGAAAGAGACAAGTCGTCATCTTTAAGGGAGATATCTCGCCTATTCCACCACAAACATTTGAGGAAGAGAAATCGAAAGAAGCTTCAAAATTGGATACGAGGATCGACAAGCAATGCCACATTCTTTCTTTGAGAAATAAAATCGGAAGAAGCTTTAAACTTGGACATGAGTATCGACAAGCAATACCACATTCTTCCTTTGAGAATAATTTTTCGTAAGATTTGATTTGTGTTTGTGGAGATAGAAAAGATATCTTTCCTATGGGGATGAACCATGTCTAATCTTTTAAGGTTGTTGAGTTGTTTTGAATACGAAATAGTGAATGAATTACAACCCGAAGGCTAGCATCAAGAGTAATTCAATTCAAGAACCCGAGGAATGCTAGATTCCTGAGTTCCGTTCTTCGTATAGTTAATTTAAAAGTTTCTGTTTTTAGGAACGAGAGGGTGAATAAACCAAGTTACGTGGGGCTAGCCCAGGAGTGATTTAATTCAAGGATTATGTGGAGTGCTAGACTCCAGAATCCAGTTCCTCCGTTATTTGATTTGTGAAGTAACTATTGCATTTGTTTTGGATGTTTTAGGGTTTAACGTTTTTTATAACGAAGGAGTAAATGAAACACTACGCGTGGGGCTAGCCCGGGTGTGGTTCATTAAAGAACTCGTGGAATGCTACACTCCAGGGTTCAGTTCCTCGTATAATTAATTGTAAAAATGATTTTGATGTTTTAATAAAAGGGCGAGATCACACTAATTTTAAGTGATTTAGGGTTTATGATCGATGTTGAGGTACAAGTAGACAACCTAAACACAAACGTGGTATCAACACTATGATGAAACACAAAAGAGATAAAAAAGGAGTTTTAGTTATACCTAATGGAGAAGGTCCGTTGCCTCTTTAATATGCGCAAGAAAACTCAAGAAAGATACATCGAAAGACCCCCACGATTAATCAAGTTAATACTCAAGTGTTTAATGTCTTAAATCAACAATCAAAGATTAAAAGTTAAGATTTAATAAGAAAATTAACCAGAAAACTTAACGACCTATTCAAGCCTTGAATCCACAATCAAAACTATAGTTAGAAATTTAAAAAAAATAAAAAAAATCATCTGAACAAAAATAGAAAAAAAAATAGTTGAAACAAAAGAGAAAATCAAAAATAAAACAAATAAATAATAAAAAAGAAAGAAAGAAAAGGGTCGGATCAAGGTGAGAAAGGGATTTCAGTGGGCTTAACTGCAGACCCATTAATAACAACCAAAATAAATCTAATAATTTTAAAATAACAAAATAAATAAAAAGAAAATAAAAAGAAAATAAATTTAGAAGGATGAAGAAACACGGTTCTTCCGCATAACCTAAAACGTGTCATTCGCCAAACGCCTCCTTCTTCTATCACGTGAAACACACTATTCATCTTCTTGAAACGACGACTCCTTAACATGCAGAAGAAACACCGCCTCCGTCTCAAAATCGTGATTCTCTCAAAGCTTATTTCCGACGGCGATGGCGTTTATGTGTAGTTTCTCCACACGGCTCCTTCGCGATTTCACTTGGCTCTGCATTTATATCGATTCTCTCGGCGGTTTCCTCAACAACTTTTCGGATATGATTGGTTTTCGGTTTCGTGTTTGGATTTTCGGTATGAGCGATTTTGGGTTTCCTGAGTTTTGAAAGTTTATTGCGGATTTCTCCTCCGTAAAAAAAAAAGGTCTCAGGGCTTCGGAGGTGAGTTTGTATGTTTCGTTTTGGCTTGTGTTCTGGGTTGGATTTGGTGCTATGGTTTCAATTTCGTCTCCCTCTCAGTGCGTTTTGGATTCACAATTTTTGAGGGTTTCGAAAATCACTCGGTTAGTTTCTCGTTTTTTGGATCTGAACTGGTTTTGATGAGTTTCGATTTTGCGGAGGTAACGGAAAAGGTTGTGTGTGATGGTTGTTCAGAATATTAGTTGGATTTTTATGGTTTGTTCAATGAAGGGCAATAAAGGATATGAGTATGATGTGCTTCGGTCTGGTTTTTTTTTGGGTCAAAGCAGAGTCCCCCCTTCAAGGTATCTCATAAGAGAGCTTTTTTATGGTGTGTTGTGTTGGTATTTTTTTGGTCTGTATCTGTTTTTTTCGTTGAAAAGGTCCAAACGCTCCCTCCGATGAAGAGAGTTTTTTTTTTTGTTTTCTTATCGTCTTGAGTTCTGCTTTGGATCCTCTCCCCTTATCCGATTTTTTTCTTTTTTAGTGATCCTTCCTTGTTCCCCTTTTTCTTGGCAGGTTTTAATTTTGTTAAATTGATGAAATAACGTTGTTGCTTGTGCACATGTGTGTTGCAGGCTGTTGTTGACTGGTTCTGTGTAGGGTCGCCATCACTTTGCAGAAGGTTTTGGCGTGTAACAGCATGTGTGTATGGAATGTGGTCAAAGGACAAATGCAGCAAAATCAACACAAATAAGCATTGAATCACTAAACATATTTTTTGGACTTTTTTTTCTTTTAAAAAAAAGGAAGCAAATAATAAAATTAAATTAAATTGATTAAAATAAAAACTAATTAAAAAGTAAACTTAGCATAATATAAACTAATTAAATTAGTTAAACTAACTAAAAAAATTAAACTGATTAAACATTAAAAATTAGACTAAATAAATTATGCATTAATGAAAAAACTAAACTAAAAAATGTAATATATATATATATATATATATATATATATATATATATATATATATATATATATATATATATATATATATATATTTAAGCTAAGTTAAAAAATGCATTAAACTAAATTAAATAAAATTTTAAAAATAAATCTTAAATAATCTAAAATAAATATGTAACTAAAAATTCAAATAAAGATAAATAAATTACAAAAAAGGACAAATATAATTTTAAATCGAGATAAATTCTAAAAATCAAGAACAAATTTAAAAGTGAATAAAAATGTATAGAAGAATGCAATGATTAATGAGATGTTTAACTAAAAAGGTAAAAATGATTGATTTTCGATATATCGAAAAAATGCGTCAAATGAACAATAATTTGAAAATTTTATGGTCAAAATTTAGGGTATGACAGTTGCCCCTATTTAATCATCTTAAACCTGAATGTACGAGTAACAAAGATTTTTTTGGACATTCAAGGTGGAAGAGGATTAAATATCAGAATACCTAAAATTTTGACCGAAAATGCAGATGGAATGATATGATGTGCAATGTAAAATGCAAGACAAAGGCTACAACGCTATTGGGAAAGAAAATTGACACTACTGGGGATTAGACACACGTGTCTGGAGTACAATCCACATGAGGAATTTTCTTTTGAGCGAAGCCAGACGACAACTGTCTACAAGTCCCAAGATGAAGTCCATGGACAAATCCCATCGGAGAAGTCTTCTGCTGAGGTTTAGAACATCAAAGTGAATAAAAAATCTCCTGTCGAGATCTTGGAAAGAAAACATCTTCTTTTGAAGTCTGATGGAGATCTACTATCAAGATTTTCCTGAGAATCTAAGAAAGAAATACCTTCTGCCAAGGTATGCTAGGAATCTTCTGTCGAGTATTAACTGAGGACACACCCGTTGCCAAATCTTCTGTCGTGATTCAACTAAGGATGCAACTGTCAAGATCATAAAAAGTAAATACTTTCTGCCCAGGTAGACTGAAGAACTTTTGCTGAGACTTGCCAAAATAAAAGGAAACACCTTTTGTCGAGGCTTGGAAAGATATTATTTTGATAATAAACAAGAATTCACAACAAACTTCTCACCATGCCTTGGAGAGATGTCGTTTGCTTGGAAAAGTAAGTAGTTCATACCAAACTTCTCAACATGTATTGGAGAGATGCCATATGATGGAGAACAACTTCACACTCAAACTTCTCACCTTGTCTGGGAGAGATGCCATTTGAAGGAAATTGGAAATTCACAACAAACTTCTTACATTGTCTAGGAGAGATGCCATTTGCTTGAAAAAAAGGAGACCCGTACCAAACTTCTCAACGTGTATTGGAGAGATGCCATTTGATAGAACCCTCATCATACTTCCATTCCTATGAAAGAGACGCCATATGATGGAGAACAACTTCACACGCAAACTTCTCACCTTGTCTAAGAGAGATGCCATTTGACGGAAATTGAAAATTCACAATAAACTTCTCACCTTGTCTAGGAGAGATGCCATTTGCTTGAAAAAGAGGAGATTCGTACCAAACTTCTCAACATGTATTGGAGAGATGTCATTTGATATAACCCTCATCATACTTCCCTTCCTTTGAAAGAGATGCCATATGATGGAGAACAACTTCACACTCAAACTTCTCACCTTGTCTGGGAGAGATGCCATTTGACAAAAATTGGAAATTCACAACAAACTTCTCACCTTATCTAGGAGAGATTCCATTTGCTTGAAAAAGAGAAAATTCTTACCAAACTTCTCAACGTGTATTGGAGAGATTCCATTTGATAGAACCTCCATCATACTTTCCTTCCTCTGAAAGAGATGCCATATGATGGAGAACGACTTCACACTCAAACTTCTCACCTTGTTTGGGAGAGATGCCATTTGACAGAAATTTGAAATTCACAACAAACTTCTCACCTTGTCTAGGAGAGATGCCATTTTCTTGAAAAAAAGGAGATTCGTACCAAACTTCTCAACATGTATTGGAGAGATTCCATTTGATAGAACCCTCATCATACTTCCCTTCCTCTGAAAGAGACGCCATATGATGGAGAACAACTTCACACTCAAACTTCTCACCTTTTCTGGGAGAGATGTCATTTGACGGAAATTGGAAATTCACAACAAACTTCTCACCTTGTCTAAGAGAGATGCCATTTGCTTGAAAAAATATATGTTCATACCAAACTTCTCCGACGAACAGAGGAGATTCCATTTGATAGAACAATAACCTTGCTGGGGATGAACAAACTTCTCGATAAGAGGTTGCCATCTGCTGATTTACTGGGAAATCCATGGACAAAACAAGCTTCTCAGATAAAGAGACTGCCACTTGTTGTCAGGTATAAGTAATCCAAGAGAATGTTGTAGTAACACTGCTGGAAAACAAAGTTTGTTTTCAATGGGGAATCTTTAATAAATTCTTTCTGGGAGACAAAGTATTCAAAGGTGCAAAATAAATGCACTTTCCATATGGAAATTCATTCATCAAAATTGTCAAAGACCAAATTCAATCCAGGAACGAGTTGGACAGAAACTATCAAGCAAGACACTAACCCATGAGGAATGAACTCAACTGGGGATTTATCCTATCCAAGTGTGGAAAGGAGAACTAAAGCAAAAATCTTCCACGAGGGTAAAAACTCAGTGGGGAATTAAAAAAATCGTACATTTTCTGCCTAAGACTGACAATTCTATTGAAGAGAAACACATCACTTGGGGATAAACACGACCAAGGTGAAAGAAGTATGCATTAATGAATGCAACATAAATATGACTATGAATTCAATTATGATGTACATGTATGTATATGCATTATGTTTATGTTGTCAAACAGAAGAAACAGACATATGAGATAAACTGGTGACGAAATAAACATCACAACAAACGGATACTCGACCAATCTCATCAAGGTGTAAGCAATCACTGAAGATAGGGTAGAGAGCCATCCGCGGAGTAAAGTCCTACTACAAGGCTCAAGTCTCTTCAAGAAGGATACTTCAATCGGGAAACAAACCCAAACAAGTCTTCTAGCTTCAATGTCCATCAGAAGGAAACAATCATACAAACTACTTTGCCATGGGATTTGTAGATTTGTACTCCGCTGGGGAAGAAAATCCTATTCAGTTGTAGAAACTTGAATCAAGGTTCAATTGGGGATACTAGACTTAGTATCTCTTTGGGAAACACCAAGTGATAAAATCAATCCACCAGAAAATACTGGGTCATATTCCTAACACATCATAGCAACCTGGCGTACAGACCCATCATCAGGAAATACTTGCAAGGTAAATCACAAAATTACTTCACTGGGGGAAATATGTGGTCATGCACCAATGAAATGGTTTATAAGATGAAATCATCTTAAGAGGATTTTATAGAAGAGTTGGCATTCAAGATGCCCAAGTGTCTTCAAACTCTTGGAGAGATTCGTCAAATCTTGACGTAACTGCCCCAGACTGACTGAATTTAGCACAAGTGAGTCTTCAATGTTTGTCTTTTAGGGATGGTCAGACTGTGGAGGTAAACAACCTGCCCCTGTATAGCAAGGTCTTCAAGCAACTTTCCCCTGTTTAGCAAAGTCTTCAGGCAACCTGCCCCTGGGAATGATCATTCTCCGAAATGGTTGTTCAATTTCTCATAAGATTTTCAAATTTCAAGAGATTAAGCCCATCGCTGGTACTCATACATATGCTTCTATGATATCAAGAAAATGTTGGCGAGCAAAAAAATGTTAATGTTGAGACTGCTAATGCAACACATATGTTTGTCTCGAAGTTTTTTTTATTATATTTTTTTTGAAAAAGATTTTCACAATAGCCTGTGACCGAATCACTGGCTAGGATGTGACATTAATTTTCTTTTATAAAGCCAACACAAATTTTGAGCATAGCTTATAGGAGTCATGAAACATTATCTCATTGAGTATACTTTCGAAATAAACCCTACTCCAATTAGGACTTTTGAGGGTTGTAATGTGGTTTGGTTCACGGTTCTTAGAAACAAAGGATAAAGGCTCAAAGTTTATTTGGTGCCCACCCATTCTCCATGATATTCTCCAATCCTAAGTCCAACTAAATTGACACATACATTTGTATTGATAGCGTAGAAGTGAAGATGAAGATCCAAGGTTCACTTGAAATGTCAGTCATCTTATTTGTCCTCCATGGATATTGGTGACCCTTTGATTTTGGTATGGTGGTCATTAAATCTTATGTATTTAAGGACATCTTTTTATTGATTTATTCTATTGATCTTTTTTGTGTCTAAGTATTTTTGTAGGTTTAACTTAGCGGGATTTTCTTTTCCTTTTTCTCTCTTTTTTGTTTTTGTTTTGGAAGGCTGAAAGTTGTTACTATCAAGTCGTTGATTGTAGCGGATTCCCTTATGAGATGTTTCATCCTGTAACTTGAATGTGTAACCAGATTAACTGAACACTACCCTGCCCCAGGTTAAGCGTAAAGGTTTTGAATTATCCAAAATAAACTCCTACTTCTAGGCTCGAAGTGGTTGACTAGGGATTAACTCCATATTTCTCCAGTGTTTGGGGATTTGAAACAATTCCTGTACATCGTCAGTAGGGTTTTGTTCAAAAGCGTTCAACTAGAGAATTTGCATTCTAATTTCGTCATCCTCCCTCCAATTCTCTGCCTAAGCAGGAGATGGGGTAATGTTGCCATTATAAAGTAGAAAAAGCATTATGAGTGAATACGAATGGATTACTTCAAGACAAACATATTCATTGCATTAATCATTCAAAATAAATAAGTTCTTACATGCCAAAAACAAATGCATTAACAAAACACAGAAAAATACATATGAAAAGTAGCAAATGAACTAAACATCTGAGAAGATAAACTTCAGAGCATCAAACGATCATATGCATAAAATAACTTGTTCCATGCTCCAGCAACAAACTGATTTGGAAGGGACCCTCTTGAGTTTTTATCAGCACAAAGGCATTTCGCCCACGAATGGGCTTCCTCCATTGAAAGTTAACACCCCGTAGTTGATCATCTCTTGAACCTTTTTCTGTAAGACTTTTCACTCATCAATCGGATGCCCTAGTACTCCACCATTAAACTCACAACTGGTATTCAGATTGAACCAACGAGGGCGAGACCTCATGGCTATGGTCTTTCTGGGTGTCATTATTGAATTTTGAGCAAAGTAAGACCACAATTGACCGTAAGTCATTGGGATTGGGTCAAACCGATGGGTTGCTTCATCAAGACTGTTTGGAGATCTTCGCTGGTTCTGACGTTGCTGACGAGTAGAAGTAGAATTTGGCTGACGCTGAGAAATGACCAGATCTTTGATTAAAGAAATCAGTTGTCCCTTACCAACTTTCAAGTTGTGAATCTCTTCTTGGAGTTCATTTTTCTCCTGCACAAGATTGTCTACTAGAGTTTTCATTGTAGTTGAGTATATTCCTATATGGTTTCTCAAAGTAGTGACTTCTTCTCTAAGCTCTCTATTTTCTTGCTCAAGTTGGTCCATCTTTCTATGGTGACTGGTCGAGTACAATTGACTGTCGGAGAATAAGACATATGTGAGTTGGATTGTTGGGAGATGATATGCAATGCAAATGCAAATGATATGCGAATGAATGCAATGCTCAGAAACAAAAATACAATCAGTTCCAGCATGAAGGCAAGATGTTGGATCCAAGGTATCACGAGCAGCTCGGGATCTCCTAACTGGTAGGCCTTAAGAGGAGAGTTCTAAGTTCTTTTACCCATAAATCCCACTCACATGATATCTTCTATGGTGATGGTATTATGAAACTCAAGGTCACGGACGTTTATCGTACTAACACCCCACCGCGGGCTGACTGCATTGTGACAATAATGACGACAAGGCCTACCTTGATTGGAGTTCTCATGCTAGGCCTACAAAGGAGAGAGCCCTCAGAGAGTAACACTACACAACTGCCAATTTTGAAACTAGTTCTAGGGGTCCCAGAGTCACAACCCTTTCACGAATTAAGTCACGCGACAGGCTAGTTGCGTTGCAACAAGATCTACGAAAAGTCTATCTATCTGGGGGAGCTTTCATGCTAGGCTTGCAAGGAGCGAGTCCTTGGAAACTAACACTAATACCTACCAATTATAACCTAGGTGTTCCCTCTTCTTTTTCCACAACTCAGATTTTACTTGTGATGTCACCCCCAAGATCCCACAGACAAGTATAATAATAAGCAGTAAGAGAAAGCGAATAAAAGAACAAATAGGAAAAACATAAATAACAAACATAGAGAAGACAAAAGACAAGATCAAACAAAAAACACATAAAGCTAAGTTAGGCTCGACTCTCTCTAGCACAAGGCTATCCCCAGCAGAGTCACCAGCTGTTGTACCTCGAAAAATACGATCCTCGCAATGGACGCAGAAAACAACAGAGTCGCCACCTAATTATATTTATTCTAACGAGAGAAAATGGAGATATAGACACAACCAAATAAGGATAAGAAATGGTCAACGAAACCACTAATCTAAGTTCGGAAGTCAGTTACGCAAATGGAAGGTATGAAGCACCCCTCACGTCAGTTGTACTCAACGAGAACCTCTTAGTCTAATTTGCGCTTAAATGTTGATTTATGCTATTGTCTTCTTTTTTTAAGATTGCTTTTAAGGAAATATTTTAGTTATTATTTGTTATGGAGAAAGGTTAATTTTTTATTATTGTGCTCGCGAAGGATTAAAATCCCCGTGCCTACGTATTCCCTTGTGCAAAGGGAAAGTCAGAGCTTCGTAGTTCGTGCCACTACGGTTTGTGTTTTTTAATGAAATATTGTTTGAAAATGCTTTCTACTGCTAAGAGTTGGCTTATACTCGCGGAGGAGGTTGAATCGCTTGCTTGTTTGCGAGATAGAAAGATTTAAACAATGTTTGTTTAGAGAAAATGTTTGACCTTTGTTAAGGTGTTTTAAACGAGAGGGAGAATGAACTACAACGAGTGGGGCTAGCCCAGGAGTGATTGCATTCAAGTATTATGTGGAGTGCTAGACTCAAGAATTCAGTTCCTTCGCTGATTAATTATGAAAAATGATTTGTATTTGTTGGTAGGTTTTAAATTTTATTTGAAAAGAAAGAGACAAGTCGTCATCTTTAAGAGAGATATCTCGCCTATTCCACCACAAACATTTGAGGAAGAGAAATTGAAAGAAGCTTTAAACTTGGATACAAGGATCGACAAGCAATGCCACATTCTTTCTTTGAGAAATAAAATCAGAAGAAGCTTTAAACTTGGATATGAGTATCGACAAGCAATGCCACATTCTTCCTTTGAGAATAATTGTTCGTAAGATTTGATTTGTGTTTGTGGAGATAGAAAAGATATCTTTCCTATGGGGATGATCCATGTCTAATCTTTTAAGGTCGTTGAGTTGTTTTGAATACAAAAGAGTGAATGAATTACAACCTGAAGGCTAGCCTCAAGAGTAATTCAATTCAAGAACCCGAGGGATGCTAGATTCCTGAGTTCAGTTCTTCGTATAATTAATCTAAAAGTTTCCGTGTTTTAGGAACAAGAGGGTGAATAAACCACGTCGTGTGGGGCTAGCCCAGGAGTGATTTAATTCAAGGATTATGTGGAGTGCTAGACTCCATAATCCAGTTCCTCCGTTATATGATTTGTGAAGTAAGTGTTGCGTTTGTTTTGGATGTTTTAGGGTTTAACGTTTTTTTTTATAACGAAGGAGTAAATGAAACACTACGCGTGGGGCTAGCCCAGGTGTGGTTGATTAAAGAACTCGTAGAATGCTAGACTCCAGGGTTCAGTTCCTCGTATAATTAATTGTAAAAATGATTTTGATGTTTTAATAAAAGGGCGAGATCACACTAATTTTAAGTGATTTAGGGTTTATGATCGATGGTGAGGTACGAGTAGACAACCTAAACACAAACTTTGTATCAAGACTATGATGAAACGCAAAAGAGATAAAACACGAGTTTTAGTTATACCTAACGGAGAAGGTCTGTTGCCTCTTTAATATGCGCAAGAAAACTCAAGAAAGATGCATCAAAAGACCCCCATGATTAATCAAGTTAATACTCAAGTTCTTAATGTCTTAAATAAACAATCAAAGATTAAAAGTCAAGATTTAATAAGAAAATTAACCAGAAAACTTAACGGTCTATTCAAGCCTTGAATCCACAATCAAAACTATAGTTAGAAATTAAAAAAAAACAAAAAAATCATCTGAACAAAAATAGCAAAAAAAATATTTGAAACAAATGGGAAAATCAAAAATAAAATAAATAAATAATATAAAAAAAGAAAGAAAACGGCCGGATCAAGGTGAGAAAGGGATTTCAGTGGGCCTAACTGCAGACCCATTAATAACAACCAAAATAAATCTAATAATTTTAAAATAACAAAATAAATAAAAAGAAAATAAATTTAGAAGGATGAAGAAACACGGTTCTTCCGCATAACCTAAAACGCGTCATTCGTCAAACGCCTCCTTCTTCTATCACATGAAACACACTATTCATCTTCTTGAAACGATGACTCCTTAACAGGCAGAAGAAACACCGCCTCCGTCTCAAAATCGTGATTCTCTCAAACTTATTTTCGGCGGCAATGGTGTTTCTGTGTAGTTGCTCTACATGGCTCCTTCGCGATTTCACTTGGTTCTGCGTTTCGATCGATTCTCTCGGCGGTTTCCTCAACAATGTTTCAGCTATGATTAGTTTTCGGTTTCGCGTTTGGATTTCAGTATGAGCGATTTTGGGTTTCTTGAGTTTTGAAAGTTTATTGCGGATTTATCCTCCGTAAAAAAAAGGTCTCAGGGATTCGGAGGTGAGTTTGTATGTTTCGTTTTTGCTTGTGTTATGGGTTGGATTCGGTGTTATGGTTTCAATTTCATCTCCCTCTCAGTGCGTTTTGGATTCACAATTTTTGAGGGTTTCGAAAATCACTCGGTTAGTTTCTTGTTTTTTGGATTTGAACTGGTTTTGATGAGTTTCGATTTTGCGGAGGTGACAGAAAAGGTTGTGTGTAATGGTTGTTCAGAATATTAGTTGGATTGTTTATGGTTTGTTCAATAAAGGGCAATGAAGGATATGAGTATGATGTGTTTCGATATGTTTTTTTTTTTGTCAAAGCCGAGTCCCCCCTTCAAGGTATCTCATAAGAGAGCTTATTTTTATGGTGTGTTGTGTTGGTACTTTGTTTGTCTGTATCTGTTTTTTTCATTGAAAAGGTCCAAACGCTCCCTCCGATGAAGAAAGTTTTTTTTTTGTTTTCTTATCGTCCTGAGTTCTGCTTTGGATCCTCTCCACTTATCCGATTTTTTTCTTTTATTAGTGATCCTTCCTTGTTCACCTTTTTCTTGGCAGGTTTTAATTTTGTTAAATTGATGAAATAATTTTGTTGCTTGTGCACAGGTGTGCTGCAGGCTGGTGTTGACTGGTTTTGTGTAGGGTCGCCATCACTTTGCAGAAGGTTTTGGCGTGTAACAACATGTGTGTATGGAATGTGGTCAAAGTTTAAATGCAGCAAAATTAACACAAACAAGCATTGAATCACTAAACATATTTTTTTGACTTATTTTTCTTTTAAAAAAAAGGAAGCAAATGATAAAATTAAATTAAATTGATTAAAATAATAACTAATTAAAAAGTAAACTTAGCATAGTATAAACTAATTAAATTAGTTAAACTAACTAAAAAAATTAAAATGATTAAACATTAAAAATTAGACTGAATAAATTATGCATTAATGAAAAATTAAACTAAAAAATGTAAAATCTATATATATTTAAGCTAAGTTAAAAAATGCATTAAACTAAATTAAATAAAATTTTAAAAATAAATCTTAAATAATCTAAAATAAATATGTAACTGAAAATTCAAATAAAGATAAATAAATTACAAAAAGGGTCAAATATAATTTTAAATAGAGATAAATTCCAAAAATCAAGAACAAATTAAAAAGTGAATAAAAATGTATAGAAGAATGCAATGATTAATGAGATGTTTAACTAAATATGTAAAAATGATTGATTTTCGATATATCGAAAAAAATGCGTCAAATGAACAAAAATTTGAAAAATTATTTGGTCAAAATTTAGGGTATGACACCTCGAACAAGTCCACATCAAGAATCTTCGTCTTGATCTCTGCCAGGATAGTTTCAAGAGAATGTGTGCTGGAAGTGGCACCTAAAGTAGTCGAAGTACTTTGAGAGGAGTCTTGGAAGTTGTAACGGGTACTGAGTACGGCTTTGAGGTACTCCAAGGGTTTTGATACTTTAAGATTCTCAATCTCTTCACGAGAAAGATTTGTCGAACCAGTTGATCCTCCTTTCTGTGAGTCAGGATTTGGTTGGCTTGGTTGCCCTTGGTGTGACCCAACATTTTCATCCTTCGACTTGTCATTATCACCACCAGTTACTCCTTTTTTGACATTATCATCTTCAACCTCAGCGTCAGTTTTCAGGTCTTCACTTTGTTGGTGAGCATCTTCTTTTAGAGGAGGAGAAGGAGAGTGGTCGTCAAAGCATTGAGGAGAATTAGGCGATGGTGGTTCTTCTACCTCTGGTCCCTTTGTTAGATTTTGAGGAGAAAAGGGTGGTGGACTAGCAGCTTGATGTGTTGGAACATCTTGTTTTGCTTTCTTCTCTTCAAGAGTGTCGTCAAAATTGACCTACGAATAGCCCAAAATTTAAAAAGAAAAATTACGTTAAGAAAATACAGGTTAACAGTCGAAACAAGAAATTACATGAGGAATCTCAGTATGAAAACTTGAGTTCCCACTCTTTGCGTCCCTTATTTGCACGTTTGCAACTGGACTTGGTCAAGAAGTTTCTTTCTCTGCTTTGGCTTTGGACTTTTGAGCATGAGCTTTTGTAGGTTTCTTCTTTTTTGGGGGTTGCCTTGGTTCTAGTGATTCATCACCAGATTCTTCGCTAGGAGTCTTTTCTTCTGGTTGTTTTATTTTGGGCGTAGGTGGCAGTTTTCGACTTAACTGGACATAGAAGTAAAGATAATTCAGTTTTAAAAGTGAAAACTAGGCTGATCTAAGAGAAGAGGATTTGTACCTTGGTCGAAGTCTTCTTGGTGGTGACTGGTGGATCTTCTTCTATTATATCAGTAGTGCTTTTGACAACAGTTTTCTTAGGTTGGACTTTGGTAGCTGAAGAAAACAAAATAAAATCAGAAATAAATACAAAAAAGAGACAAGTTTATAATATCGAAATAAAGAAAATGTTTTCGTTAAAACACCTTCAAGAATGGGAGTTTCCACGTGAACATGTTAAATTCCAATATGAAGGTGTCCCGTGTAATCATCCAAAGTGAACTTAGCCAGAACCACCTGCTCAATAGGTTTTTTCGATTGTTGTCTAAGGTTTTTCAAAGAGTCCCCACAAACGAACCAATCTGGAAATGGATGGCTCAACGCCACACCAAAGTCAACAGAAGGAAAAGGTGGAAACCTTGGTGGATAAAGATTGAAATCCGGTTCATATCTTTGTTCTGGTCGAACATATGAAGGAAATTTCAATTTATCTAGTCTCTCCGTCAACTTATGTTTTAAAGTCACTGCTGTTTCACTTATGGTTCGACTAAGTTCCTCTGGCATATAGATGGTTTCAAAATATTTTTGAAACTTTTGTATTTCTTTAATATGCTGCCCTTTACCTTTTTTCGTCCGATCCTGCACAAGAGTAAATGCATTTGTCAGGTGAGTTATGAATGCTTTTACATCATAGAATTTGGTGCGGTAGTACTCCATCCACTAAACATCAAATTCATGGGTACAAAGAAAAGAAGGTCGAAAAACCATTGGGCAAATATCAATAGAACCATCGAAATATTTCTTCGCCAATTGGAGGCTTTGTTCTTTAGAATGGTAGGAATTGTAGAAGAGGATGGAGCCTTTCTTCCAAAAGATGGATTTGGTTTCGGCCGGACCAATCCAAATTGTCTAGCAACTAAGTTGGGTTGATAAACGATTAAAGCAATTTTGATATTTATCACATTATGGTGAGAGAGAAGGAGCCTAGGGACCAGGAATGACTCCCAAATGTTAATGAATTTACCTTCCTCCTCCTCCATCTCAAAGGGAGGTTGTGTGGTGAACCATTCATGACCAATTGTTCTGTTGGCGAAAGGTGCCATGGAAGGAGTAAAGTTATAACTCTTGGTGAATATCATGACATAACTTGTGAAAGATTGTCGAAAGACTGAGCCCTTCATCAAATGGCGTCAGTTGTGCTAGCATGGGCCATTCTGCAGTCCTATTTTTTACTTCTTCTTCATCCACCACATTCTTGACAGGAATAAAGGTTTCAAAAGTGGTATTAAGTCACAATTGTAATAGCCAAAGGGGTCCTGATATGCTAAGTTTCCCTTTGTCAGTGGAATTTTTCAGAAAGTCTACACTTTCGCTCAAGGACTCATATAGATTTACCAAGATCATCTCGCCCATACATAATCTGCTTCCATCTTCGAGTTGATTAGCTATGGTGACAAATTTTTTTTCCACTTGTAAAGAGCGGGAGCAGAAGACGTACTTCGACAGCCACATAGTTAAGAAGTCTATGTGCTCTTCTTTAGACATTGTATCAGTCGTCTTATCATGGTAGTGGTTAATGAAGACGGAGTAAGAGGCTTTGATGGTGTCGAAACCAATGAGTCATGGTTGTGAACAGTAGGGTCGAAGTTCCAACCTAGGGGACTAAGTCCACATATTGCTGCTAGGTCGAAAAGGGTTGGTGTGACCATTCCACAAGGGAGGTGGAAATTGTTATAAGTGTTATCCCAGGAAAAGAGGGAAGTTAAAATCATGTTGGGACAGTAGTTAAGTCCTATTTTCTACATCTGGATTAAGTCGAAGATTCCTACCTCTTTCCAAAAGGGTTCCATGACTTTTTCAATCTTTGCTAACCAAGCAAGATAATCAGAGGGATCTTTCGTCATTGGAATGGTTCTAAAGATCATAGCATTGTTTAGATGAAGCAAATGCATACCTTCACCAGTGGTCAAATTTGAACCTTCAGTTGGTTCTTTAGTTTTTTTGGGTTTAACCTCTAACTCAGATGGGTTTTAGGCATTGATACGAAGGAAAGTATTCTTTTAACCTATCTGGGTTAGTGTCTGGGTTGGGAAGAGGTCCTAAGATAGAATGACAAGTACCAGAAACCAGTATAGGAATTAATACTTGAGACTTGTAAATGCTAGCCTTTTCCTTTTCATTGGGAGGCTCTGGAATGTATTGTTGATTTCCAACAATGTTAGGTCCGTTCAGCCTGTGTAGTGAAGTGGAGCTCTTGGTCTTTTTGCTGCTGGAAGATTTGATAGAGGCCATTGTTGTCGGGAAAGACGTTTTCTTTGCAGTTAGAAGGATGTATTTTTTTTTGCTTAGAGAAGAAGAAGATTTTGTAAAGGGTTTGAAGGAAGAGATGAATTGGCATTTATAGACAAAGGAATTGAAACAATTAAGTTTAATTTGAATCATGGGCCACGTGGCAAAAATATTTCATAAAGAAAGTGGGGTTGATGGAAGTTGGAAAGTCTATGATTTCCTAGCTTTTAGGGGATGATGAAGTAGTTGTCAGAAACGTGGGCTGAGTTGAAATTTCTGAGAAAAGATATGATGATGAAGATTTATGGGGATTTTGGGTATCCATTATGGGAAATGATGAAAATGTGATATGGCATCGAAGTAATTCTCGACAGCAAATGACTTTTTCTCCAAAGTAGTCGAAAAACCGTTGTTGGGGGGCAATTTGTAGATAGGGATTTTCGACGCTATGAAATTAAAGTCCTGTTGTACCCCAAAATCCCCCCCCCATATTTAAGATAGTGTGTCTCAAGAGGTCTCTCAATAGTTACAAGATTCTTAATTGGTTAAAAGGATTAAAGGTTTCACCAGACAAAGACTCCTCCTAAACAATGGATTTTAGAACTAAGGTTTTGAGTTTCTCCAAGACAAATGGACTTCCAGAGCCTTAAATGGACTTCATAACATCCCATATACCTTAAAGAATCCTCATGTCAAGTTTTAAAGCTTTCCCAACAAGTTTGGTCAGTCAGATGCTCAGATACCTAAAAATCAGTTAACTTGGTAAAAAAGTCAATTGAGATCAACTGTGGTCAACTCAAAGTCAAACTTTAAGATTGTTGGTCAACATCAAGATTATGAGGTAAAATTCATCATTTTATCAAGGGTTGATCATGATTCATCAAGGAAACCTCAGAATCATCAAGAATCAAGAGTTTCTAAATTAGGGTTTTGTGCAAGAAAAGTCAATTAAACTTTGAGCAGCTATAACTTTCACATACTTCATCAAACATTTCCCATCCAAAGCTCATTTTGAAGGAAATTAAATTCTCTACAACTTTGTGTCTCACAAGCCAAGTCCAAAAAGGCTTCATTTGAAAGATATGAGTTAAGACATTATAGGTATTTTTGAAAGTCAACAAAAAGTCAACTTTTTTCCAAAGCTCACAATTTGAAAATGGTAAATGATATGGACATGGTACCAAAAGGGTTGATTAGAGGACACTCTAAGATTTCTAAAAAGTCCTAGAACACCTTCATGGGATTAAAATTAAGGAAGTTATGCATTGTCAAAGTTGGGAAATTTTCAATAGGTGTATAAAGTAAAAAAGGCCATAACTCCAATTCTTTTCAAATGGGCCTACAATATTTCAATCCAAACTCAAAGATAAGTCCATTGATGACCCAATTGTTAGACGATAGCGCGGATCTAGAAGGGGGTTGAATAGATCCCTTTTAAAAAAATTACTTTTCAAAATTTAATTGAAAAAGTATTGCGGAAGTTTCCTGGAAAATCGTCTAGTTTAAATTTGAAGTCACCGGACGGAGATTGGATATACGCAAAAACCCAATCGAAATGAAATGATGACTAGAAGAATTAATATTTCATAAATGATTCACTTGATAATTCAACTTGATAAAACTATTCTTAACAATGACATGGAAAAGAAATTAAGCACAATCAAATTGAATTTGTGTGGTTAGGCTTTTTACCAAACACTTGGAGTGCACACACCAAGGATAATTTTGTTGTATCAAATAGTGCAGAATTTTACCCACTCTAGTTATCAATTTTGAGTGTAACTATTTATCAAACACTTTGAGTGCACTAATTTGATTCACCAGAATTTTAAAGCACACAAGATCAAGATAAACAAAAGTAAAATGCGAGAAACGTAAAGAACACAAGGAATTTGTTGAGACAGTTCCTTCGTCGTCCTAGCTCGAAGTACTTTGCCCTCAATTCACAATCGAATTGGGCAATTTTATTAAATCGAAATTGTTTTACAAGAAGAGAGATAAATGAACCAACAAACCAAACTGCGTTGAATATGCTGTCAAATCTTCTTCTTGTCCCTTGATCCAATGTAGAATCAAGTCTTCCACGCGTGTCGAGAAAGCCTCCGATTTATAGCTCCCTTCTTGCAAGGATTCATGATCCTCCAAACTTTGAGCACGGCTGAGTTTCTCCAACACTTGTGAACCCACAAATACCTTCGCAATCCTCCGTCTACCGTGATATGAAAGAACGATCCACTTGATCTTCAATCTACCTCACTCGGCTGAATCTACGAACGATTGTTGTGTGCAAAACCCCCAAACCTTCAACGATCTTGGAGGAGAAAACCCTTCGGATTTTTCCAAGGAAAACCCACACACTCTAGACCCAATCTGAAACTCTAATTCACGATTGGATGTTATCTTCGAAACAAGCACCGTAATCAAACAAAGATTGTTGTGTGTGATTGTTGATTGATGCAAGAATGAAGAAGATGAAGAGAGTTGTGTGTATATCTTTCACTTTCCTTGTTCACCTCTCAAATGAAATAAAATCAGCTATTTATATTGGTTAGTTAATAACAAAAAAATTGAAAGCAAGAAATAACAAAAAAAATGACAGTTACAGCAACGAGCCAACTCAAATTAGCTAATGAGCCGACTCAACAGGCTGGATGAGCCAGCTCAAAATTGGCCTCAAAATTGGATTTGTTCATGGGATTAAAATTGAGGAAGTTATGCATTGTCAAAGTTGAGAAATTTTCAAGAGGTGTATAAAGTAAAAAAGACCATAACTCCAATTCTTTTCAAATGGGCCTACAATATTTCAATCCAAACTCAAAGATAAGTCCATTCACGAACCAATGACCATATTTTCTGATTTTTATTATTTATTTTATTTTATTTTTTATTTTAATCATTTAAAATCATTTTTAATTAAAATAAATTATTAAAAATCCAAGATTTGATTTTAGAGTTATTTTGGGATCAAATATATGGTATTCAAAGTGATTAAAATCATCCAAATTCGTTCAAGACCAATTTAATATGATATAGTTTGATTTTTTCTTACAATTATGGATGATTGGTTTCTTCACATGCAAGCAACTCAAATCCATACAACAAAGGCTCATTCTTTGACCTAATTTGCTTTACTATATATACACAACAACAATGCAATGAAAAAGGACGAAAAATTCAGAACACAAAGCCACTTTCAAACTTCAATTTTCTTCAAGAAAAGTGCAAAACCGTTTTCATAATTCCGGTTGATTTCAAACGTTTTTTAGTATTGCAATAGCTTCCTTGAAGTGTTTTTAACATGATTCGATTATCACCATCATCCAAAGCATCACATAACTCCTAAACCGATTTGGTTTTCATGTCATTCTTGATTTTTTCGATTCACACACTTGATGCATGATTAATTGATTTTTAGTATATAATATTGTTTGTTTGATTATGTAGATGATTTATGGACAATTTATTTTGAGATTCGATGCAGGTTAAAGATTCCACCGTTGTTAGGGTTTGTAAGCTCTAAATTGGGAACTCCGTAAAAAAGCAATTTAAGAACCAATTGATGGCTCAATGAGACTCATGGGAAATCCTTTAACCGATTTGCATTGTTAAAATTAATTCATATTGTGTGTATAACATTTTGCAAAAACGCAGGTCTTATAGTGACGGATGAGTCGTCACTAAAGCCTTTTGCTACAGACGAATCGTAGCTAGGGGCTAACTGGACGGATGCGCGAAGAAGAAGACATTGGCGCGGATCTGGAATTTGAAACTTGGGTTGTTTTTATAATATATTCTTGTTGATCAGAGGCCACAGACGCGCGTTTGGCCTGGTGGCAAAGTGTTTAGCTTTTGAGGTAATGGTGGTGGGTTCGATCCCAACCACCAACATGTTTTTTTAGGCAATTTTCTTTTCCATATTTTATTATATTGACTAAATAATTAACCCTAATTAATAATTAATAATTAGATTAATCACTCCTAATTATCTTATTAAAAACAAAACAAATTTTAATTAATCCATATTTATTTTTTATCATAATATTTTTCATAAAATTATTTTTTATTATTAATTTTACCATTAAATTTGCAAATTAATTAAATAATTAGGTTATGTTTTTTTTTCTAAAAATTAGTCAAAAAATTTTATTAACCCTAATTTGTTAAACCTAATTTTTTAACCCTGATTTTTATGAAACCCTGATTTTCTTAATTAAAACCCTAGCCCTAATTAAAACCCTAATTTCTATTCATCAAAATAATTTATTTTCTTAATTTTATTCATTTTGTCTTATTTATTTATATAGAAATTTGTATAGGTTGCCTTTGTTTATGTAATTTATTTTTCTCGATTATTTTGTAACTGCCCCGAAGCCGTGTAATAGTTTAGGACTTTATTTCTTTTTTTTTTCTTTTCGTAAATATTTAATTGCTTGGTTAGTAACTTAGGGCGTGGAAAGAATTCATTGAAAAAAATTGGACTTAGAGAATTAATCACCAGATAAATATTTGAAAACAACACTCACACACGTAAATCGATCGTTCTCCGATCGCCATCTACACTTCCTAGGGTTCCCCTATTGGTTGCCTTAAACATGGTCATGTCCCTCGAAAGTGGGGGTGTTTTAAAAGCAAAGTCCCTTAACAGAAAAATCATCAGGTCCCTTCAGATTCAAAAGATCATAAGTCCCTTCGAGGTTGCCTACGAAATAATGATCTAGTCCATACAAACAAATGATGAATGTCCATATGAATTGCTAAAGACACTCGTACAAGTTTCCTTCATTGACCATACGATGACCCTACGACCGTCCCTTAACAAATCCAAGGTAAATGACTACTTACTCCTTAATAGTAAGGACAGTCTTACGCTTGAAAGGAAATAAAGAAACATGAAAGACTATTCTAGGGCAGGTAGTTCTTAGTTACTTGCTCAAATTTCAAAAAACTCTTTTTCACACCTCACTTTCAAACCTTTTCAAACTCAAATCTTTGTATACATCCATACGAGGATCATTACAAAGACTTATGAAAATTTCTAAACACACACTTCACACTTTTCAAACAAACAAGTGAGCTAAGTAACTAAGAGCCCATGGATAACCATGGATATAAAGGGTGCTAACACCTTCCCTTTAAATAACCTACCCCCCGAACTCAAAATTTTTAAAAGTTCTCTCCTGTTCTTTTATACCCTTTCCTATTTGATAAAATAAAAGTCGGTGGTAACTCTTGCTATCCGCACATGTTTTTTGTCAAACAAAAACACCAAGTCAGTTCTCACACCGTGTTACAGAACTGGCGACTCTGCTGGGGAGTACTTAGTAAAAGAGGGGTTACCTTAGGAATTAAGATCACTTACTTGTTTGATTTTCTTTCTTTATCTTTAAGGGATTGTTGTGGGGTTACTGTGAGAAAGATCCTAACCCGGATCTAGTGTACCTTAGGTAAGTGGAAATAAACCAAGGAAACAGTACGGCGTATACCGATATGGTTGATCTGGTGGCTACAGTTAGTGTGACTTCTTGGTTGGTGCTTATGTTCCTTAAGTAAGTTGAGGATAATATGAGGCTGCCATATGTTGTCATTAACACTAACTACCCTTTAGAACCCTAATTGACCCATCTTGGCCTTTAGAAAGTAGTGAGATAGTCGGCTTTGGAGAAGTCTAAAGTTGGTTGATACTCAATGCCACACTCATTGAGGTTTTGGTTGGCAAGTAATTACCTACTAAACAACAACCCTTGAGAAGGATCAGTGATATTGAGATCCCTTAGAACCTGGTTACTTTTGTAGGACAGGATGAACCAACTAAAATTCAGGGGGAGGGTACTTTCCTTTAAACCTCATGCAATCCTTTAGACCTAGGGCTATTGTGTGACTTGCTTATGTGTGCCACATGTTTGTGATTGAACATAACATTATAACATCATGACATCATAAGCATAGCATTCTCACTAACCATTTCAATGACCAAAGGATTTATCTTTGTTCTTTGTTTGAGGTTATGGCTTCCACTCGTAGGAACACTATCCGGATCAACTTTGTAGGGATACCTTCCAAGCTTAAGGATTTGGTCTCAAAACTTCCTAAAAGCTCCCAATTCATCAAGAAGCATGGTTATCTACTTGACTTGGTTACCTCAGGATTTGATGATGATATGATGAGTGCCAAGTTCCAGTTCTTTGATCCTAAACATCATTGTTTCACATTCCCCGATTATCAGCTAGTGCCTACAATGGAAGAATTCTATAGACTACTTGGGGTACCTATCCTTGATCAAAAACCTTTCACGGGCTTAGAAAAGGAGCCTAAATCTAAAGTAATTGTTGCAACCCTACATTTGAAGAAATCAGACATTGTCCTAGAAATAAGAAGTGGAGTTAAGGATATTATTGCTAGAGTATTGATAGAGAAAACTCAGGGGTTCTTAGATGTTATGAGTTACGATACTTTTGAGGAGATCTTAGCTTTGTTGATTTATGGGTTGGTACTATTCCCTAATCTAGACCAGTTCATTGATGTACACGCCATCAACATATTTCTAACTCACAATCTAGTGCCTACCTTGCTTGGAGATATCTTACACTCTCTCCACACTCGTACTACAAAGGCATGAGAAACTCTGATGTGTTGCATACCTCTACTATCAAGGTGGTTTATTTCTCACCTTCCTCGATCTGTGATGAAGAATGAAGAATGTTTGAGGTGGTCTAAAAGGATTATGTCACTCTCTCATTCAGATATTCACTGGTGTTCCCGATCTATGGAAAATGTCACTATCATTGACAGTTGTGGAGAGTTCCCTAATGTGCCACTCCTTGGCATAAGAAGGGGCATTACTTATAATCCTTCTTTGGCACTACGTCAATTTGGTTATGCTCAGAGTAATGGTCCTCATGACATGCTTATTTAAGGTATTATGTTTGACTACGACAACAATCTTCAAGGTTACCATCAAAGATTTATACGAGCTTGGAGTAAGGTGAACAAGATTGATAGTAAGATTCTGGAATTAAAGTACTCCATTCCTATGGAACCTTACCTCAGATGGGTGCGGTCTCGTGCTCAGACTCTTATGATGCCATATCCTGCTGTTCTACCGATTACTATGGAGCCTATTGCTGAAGGAGATGTTCATTATACCATTCTTCATCCAGATATGCCTACAGATCTGGAAGAGCTGCAAAAGTCCTGGATCCAACTAAAGGAGCAAAGAGATACATTTGAAGCTCAATTCAGGGTTAGCCAAGAAAAAGTGTTGGAGCTGACAAAGCAACTTCACGAGGAGAGAAATCTCAACACATATCTTAACACCAAGAGGAAGCGACCATAAGAGACTTAAATCTCAGATGTTTCATTTTCTTTATAAACTTTTCTTGTTTTAATTTGTAAGCCCAAGGGGCAATATTATTTCAAGCCTACTAATAAGATTTTTTTTTCTGTTTTCACAAATTTAAATCCTACGGTCTTTGGAAACATTTCATATGTATCTACATACCATATCATTGCATAACGGGTTTCCGTGACAGGTTTCTTATCTTCTCGTTGTTTATTTTAGCAGAAATGACTCTCGAACAGAGTGTCAAAGATCTCCAAACCCAGAATGCTCAATTTCAAGAGGTGATCCTGAATTTGTCCAAGGGGCAAGAAGAGTTGAAAGCCCTCCTTACTAAGGACGTGAAAAAGAAGAATCCTAAAGACAACAAGGATGATCAGTTGGAACAACTACAAGCTGAGATGTGTCACTCCCGGGATTTTCATCCTAGTATAAACGCGAAAGTGGCGCAGAAAAAGTAGAGTCTCCAGCCAGGAATTTTTATCCCGAAGGAATGAGAAAGGTAATGCTGCACAAACCTAAGGAAGAAGGAAAGGACGAGGCCTTGCGAACCAAAGATCTGGGTCCGGAAGTCAGTTACGAATTGGGAAGGTATTAGCACCCCAATCTGTCCTCCGTACCCGACGGGATCCACGCTTGTAAGTCTGTTTCAAAGGGTGAGAAATAAGATGATGTTTTGATGAAAGAATTTCTATCTGGAATGGAAGTAAAATGAGAAAGGGAATTGGAAAATAAAATGGAAAGAAAGGGGGAAATGTAGGGAAAATAAAGTATGTGCTCGAACGGGCCCTACCCCGCTGCATACGTACCTCATCGGGAAAATAAGGATCAGAGTCAACGTAGTTCGCCTAACTAAGGCGGATATTTATTTTTGTTTTTAAGGATGACATTGCCATAGCTCTGGCTCAGGTGTTACCGTCTCTGACTCGAGGGTGTTTACCGTATCGTTGTTTGAACTGTTGAGGCAAGTCACACTCGTCCGTAAAGAGTATGAGATGAGAAGAGAAGACATGGTGTCTTGGTTTATTATCTTTTACGAGAAGTGTTTTGAGTTTATTTTTTTGTGAACATTCTCATACTAAGACTTATCCATCGTGATAGATAACCTACACCTCGCCCCGAAACGAGACGTGCATAAGTACTCTGCAACAAAGTCTCATGTCGTATGATAACATTCAACCTTTATTAAGTATTTTATTATTTTCTTTATGAGATGTGAAAGAAGGACTCAAGTGGAAAAAAGGGAAAAACTAAGGGGACTAAGACTCAACCCTAATTTAGTTATTATATTCAAATGGGAAATCCTAATGGTTTGTGAGGTTTTTCTATTCATAAGGAAGAAAAGGAAAAAGAAAGGAATTAGAACTCAACTTACTTCCTAAGGAAGTTAAGTTGATTCTAAAAAATGGGGAAGCCTATACAAGTGGAATACAAATATTAAGGCAAAAACATAAAATGAAGATGAAGATGAAGAAATAATAGCTCAAAATGCGTATTAAAGCCATAAAACAAAAATAAGGCTAAACATCTCATGTAAACACAACTTGAACGATTTATATGCCTAAGTCCTAAAACTAAAGGATCTTACTTAATATCAACATTCTAAAATCAGTAGCTAAACTATACTAAGGCCTCCTAATATTCTAAGATCAAGCCTAATTAATCTATATCCTAATGCACCATAAAATCCTAAGCTAAACTAGATGGATTTACAATGGAGAAAATGACCAAAATCAATATACTAAAAAATAGCAAAAGTCCTGGAAAAAAATATAAAATTAATTCCCTAGGGTCCCTAACCTGACTATAAAATTGTGTTAAAAAATATCCTAGAAATTCATAGCCTAACTATGGCAAATGGTCACTTAAATCTACCTAAGATTCAACCACAACTTTACACAAACAACACTACCAAAACAATGGATAAAATGGCCTAAAAAATATACCAAAAATTATTCCAGGTTCTATTATGAGTCCTGTGGGAGAAATAAAATGTACAAAATGAAGTGTTCATAAAAGAATTCCATAGAAAACAAATTAAATGGAAAATCGAAATAAAAATGAAAAATGGCAAAAATCAGAAAGTAAAAACATAGAAAATTTCTAAAATGAGTTAAAAGGCTACAATAATTTTTATAGAATTTTAGTATGTGTTTTACTATTTTTTAAGGATTAAAACCAAACTATGCTAAAACAAAAAATAACAAAAACAAAGAAAAAGAAGGGGAGGTGTATTTAGCAGTTTTTCTTAGTTAAAAGCTAATGGGCTTGAATAGTGGGGGTGCAAAAAGAGAGAAGAGCAAGGCCCATTTGTGCAGGTTGGGAGAGTGCATATCATGAACCTTCAGTCAATTCTGTTGACTTTATCTGAACCATTTGATCTTAAAGCCTTCTAAAGTAATCTCATCAAGTGCTCACAAATGCATGCCCATGAAATGTTATGGTATACCGCCCACACACAAATAGCCGCACAAAGTTCCAATCAGACGGTGACAAGTGTCCCCGCCAGTGTGGCTGAAGATTCCAAAAGTCTTATCCTTATCTCATTCTCTTAGGATTTTAACCGATGAACTTAAATGGACTTAAAGGTGGATTAATTGATTTAATATCTCATTAATATCCTTTCAAAATATCAAGAAAATCAACTAATCCTTCTTATTAACTTAATCTAAATGTCTTTATAATTAAAAGAAATAAAATAACACAAAGACTAAAAGGGCTACAGAAAGAAATGGAACCTTAATCTTCTTCTTCTTCTTCCACCGCCCTTACCACCTTCCTTTCCCCTCCGTCTCTTCTCCTTCCGCCACCACCATTACTTCCATCCACAAACAAAACTCCTCCTCTCCGAATCTTAAACAAAGCAAACCTAACACTCCTCTTCCTCGAATCCGCATCAAGTCAACGACCTAATACCCTTCTTCTTCGAATACGAATCAAAACCATAGGTTCGTAAATCAATACGTCGAACAAACCAGAAATTCGCAACCAATCAACACCATGCAGGGTCAACAAAAATCATACCACACACTAATGAAGTAACAATGCCTCGTACCTTAAGATTTCGCCGCCGACGAAGATGCAAACGGAGAACTTTGAATCATTGAAGAGGGAGCTTCGAAGATGAGCAGGATGCGGATGCATTGAAGACGTTTTCAAATGCTGCGAATCTATGTTCAGGTACGATATGATCTCGCTTCTTCTTCTTGCGTTTCTGATTCGGTTTCAAACTCTTTGTTGCGTGTATGAACTTCTGGATCGCGATATTGAGAGTTTGATATGCGATCCTCCGAAACTTCTTGTTGTTGTTGATTGATGAACTCTCAAAGTATTTCTTGATGGAAGCGTCACTGACTTGTGAAACTTTGTGTCGATTTTGCTGGTTGCATTAATGAAGAAGAATCTTGCGTGTTTTTTCGATTTCGTTGTTGCATAGTTGATGCGCATCAAATCGTAGGTGAATTGATGAAGATCAAGGTTACAAATGCAGTGTTCATGAGAGCCATTAGAAGTTGTATGAAGGTTGTAGGAACTGAATTGAGGACTGAATCTGGTAGAAGGTGGTGGTTGAAGAACGATGACGGTGAGGTTTCTGGATGATGATGACCGAAAATGATGAAGGTCATGGTGCAATGATGAAGATCATGGTGCGACCAAGAAGAACATGGAAGAGATGAAGGTGGTGAAGAAGTGGAGATCGAGAAGAGTTGAGAGGAAATGATGAATTGAAGGAGATTGAAGAGTGTTGAAATGAATGAAGAAGAATGAAGAAGATGAAGGAAGAAGAAATGTGGAAAAAAAATATCAGAGACCCCTCCAGAAGAAACTGAGTTTTTGATTTATATCAGATGCAATGAAGGATACAATAGGGATTTCTCAGGTATGCAGTTAGAAATTCTGTTAACAAGTTAGTTAATATATGTTATAGTTTGTTGTAAGTGAATTGATATCCTGATTTCTCTCTTTTGTTTTATCTTCTTTTGTGTGCACTGATTTGAGTTTTTTCTGATTATTATAGGGAGTATAAGCTTTGAAGGTGAATGGTGAGGTTGAAGGATGGTATATCGGTTTGAAGACGATTTCTCTGAGTAGCTCATGAATTCTACAGGTTGAGTATTGAAAATGTAGAGAGATTAAAAGGGGAGTACGAGGAGTCCATAGACAGTTGGTATTAAAAGCCTCCAGAATAGTTTCTCCTCTTTTCAAATGATGATTTTTTTGTTGTTGTACTTTTCTGGCATAAGTTTCCTGCAGTCCATGTTAATAGAAATTTTTTGTGATCAACTCTGTATTGAATGTTCACTTCCGAATTCAGGGAGTCTTTTTTTTTTGTAAAATATTTTAGTAGTTCCTGGTTATTGAGTGATAGATGATGAACTCTTTCTTCTTTCTGAAATTCTTTAGACTGAATTCAATAAAATAATTCCTTGTAATCTTCCTTGCATTTTTATTATTGTGCAAAATCATTTTTATCTGAGCACTCATCAATTCAATAATAAGAATGGACCTTTGTGCTTATCTCGTCAACCATACAATCAGCGCATTGATGAACATTGATGTCCTTCTCATTCAACAACTTGATTTTCATTCGGTGGTGGTAAGACAAATCCATTGCTACATAAGACTTTCGGCTAGCAAGAGGAGGAGCTCTAAGGGCCTCAACCCATGCTCCCCTTCCAGGATACCACCTTGACATAGTCCATAAAATTAGATTCATCACTGAAGTCCTATATAAAATCTTCAAAGAGTGACATGGTTCCCGACAATGAAACATACTATCTATTATCCACCCAAGCCGTTTGGATAATCTGATTGGTATACCAGTCTCCAAACGCTTAATTGTGTTTCTATGCCATAAATGTCGAACTTGCCAAAATATTATCAATATTGAGCACTGAAACACGTCCCTAATTGCTAGGACATCATGAGATGGTTCGTCTAGTATGAAGCCAGCCCACTTCCAATTAGGATCTTTTGTGTGAACTTTATTGTGCAAAGACCTCATCCGTCGATGTGCGTCCAAACATGAAAACCTTGGTGTTATGATCCGTACCACGAGAATAATCTTTTTTCTCTGAGTTAAGTACTAGAAGACTATGAACGGGGTATTTTAATTTTTCTGTACCAAATCTTGAATCAGGTGCGAGAATAGCGTAGTTCCCAAACTTAAACTGATTTTGATTCATCTCTCCAATCCAACTCAAATTAGTTTGTCAAATATTGAACAATAACGAGAAAGTAACGACCTTGACCACAATGAAGGCTCAAGTCGTATCTTGTAACATAACCCATTCTTTCATCAAATCCAACCACAACCTCGACCAGGTGACCAAATTAACTCTACATGAATGCCTAGAAGAATCTTTGAATATGCATAAAATTTCTCCCAAAGTACTCCTGATCATACACCTGCTTTGAGAAAATCAAGGCTATGAATGATTGTGAAAATTTAGTTAAGGTTATAAATAAGAGGGAAAATTTTGGGGTGTTACAAGATGGAAGAGATGAGATTCCAGATGAATGATTAGGTGGCTCATATCCAAAACTTAGCCCCGGGGAAAGAAGAATTGAGAGTATTTGTCAATAAACTTCAAGATAACGAAGTCGGGAATCAAATCATTAGTCAACCTCCGATGAAACGCTCTGACCTGGTTGAAAGGAAGATGAGGATAAGAGAAGGAAAGAGGCAGGCCACTAATGATAGTTCTTCAACTAAAGGAAGAAGATCTTATAGGGTTAATCCGCCTCAACACAAGGAAAGTAGAAGATAGTTCATCCAATTCAGCACGCCAATGTCACAAATTTTGCAATGCTTGTTGGAGATGAAACTGATTGTCTTGAAAAATGCATCTCTGAACCCCAATACTTCCTCCCCTTGCTATAATCCCAATGTAAGGTGTGTGTATCACTCTAATTGTCCTGGACATGACAATGATAACTGTTGGGCATTGAGGAATAAGATTCAAGACCAGATTGACGAAGGAATCCTCGAGGTTATGCCAGAAGATCAGATTGAATTCTCATATCGTCCATCAAACATCGAAGCTATAAGACAAATTGCCCGAGGTAGCAAGAAAGAAAGCCCACCTATCCCCGTTGAAGTTTGGGATACCTTAGGACAACCAAGTGGCATATTTGATTTCATGGTAAAATATATCGCTCCTGAAAGTTCACAGATTGCAATCGAAGACATTCAGTCAACTGGATGGGACATCATTTGATTTCTTCAGTTGTAATTTCTTTTGTTTGCTCAAACACTTACTATTATGTCAAACTTTGTTTTCACATTAATGCATTGTGTGTGTTTGTCTTGAATTAATCCATTCGTTTTACTATATTTAAACTATACCTCTTACCCCTCTTTTGTGATATTTAACTCTTGTTAAAGTTGTAAGCCTTTAGAGGGAGGATGACGAAGACGATACCATAATTTCATGTAGTATGCTTTTGAACAGACTATGTTGACGATGTACATGCATTGTTTCAATTCCTAAACAGTGGAGATATAATGAAGTTAATCCCTAGTTAACCCTTTTGAGCCTATTAAGTAGGAGTTTTCATTCTCACGCAAATTAAAACCCTTAATCATAACATGTGGCAGGGTAGTTCCTCGATTAACTCAATTATTCCAATTGTCCATTTTGTACACAATTAATGATGGTTCCATGTAATCATTAAGTCTGAAAGTCAATATTTAGAAAATGAAAAGCTCACTAAGTCAAAACCTATGAAGGAGACTTAGTAAAAATTGAGACATCCCGCTGACTGTATGTAATCTTGAAACAAACAGTTAAGGAAAAAGGAAGGGATAACAAAGTCAAAAGAAAAAGAGGTCACTACAAATCCCCAACAAAAAAAAAGATGACTGGCTTTTCAAATGAACTTCTGGTTTATGAACCATCGCGAATGTCAGTGTTAGAATTCTAAACTCCTTTGGAGCCTCAATGCATAAGTTAACAGAACATAGGACTGAAGAACTTCACGAAGAATGGGTTGGGTACAAATAAATTTAAGACTTTTTCCTTTGTTTCTTAAACCGTGAACCAGGACACGTTACAACCCTTAAAAGTCCTAACGGAAGCATGGTTAGTTCGAAAGAATACTGCTACAAAAGGTATCCTGACTCCTTTAGGGCTTATTATAAATCTTGAGTTAATATCACAATTTTTACAAACATTGTTTTGCTAAAATAATTCTTTTTCAAAACTTCAAGACAAACATAAGTGTTTCATTTTGAATATCATTGTTTGCATATAACTAAGTGTTTGATAGCAGAGAAACTTACATGATGAACATTTAATAAAACAAAGTCCTCCCGACATACAAAGTTGTTTCCTAGATCAAAGCTAATGTATATAAGGGGCATGGACACTGTTTTCCACTCAAGAGGGCATGCCATGTTATTGTCCAACTTATCTGCAGTAGTCAAGTCAAGATTCAACGATGCTTAATAGCCAGGGGCAAGTCTCCTCATCTATTTGAATTACCAAAGGTAACATTACCGAGTTCACGATGCCAGGGGCATATTATTATGGGGCATTTTGTTTATTTCTCTTAAGGTAGCTTTTTTAAATACTGCCATTTTGAGACAAGTCATCCTCAGCTAGGGGAAACACTCCCTTTTTAAATCTAATCAGATCAAATTCAGTTACAAGCTCCTTAACTATTGCTTGGGACGTACATGATCCATCACAGTTTAAAAACACATTCCTCTCATTAAATTGCCTTGATATTAGATTCTCAGCAAAAGCCACTGTGAAAATTAATTATCTGTGCCAATAACATCAGATGGTGTCAGTATCATGCCTTCGGATTCAATTATGAGAATTCCTAGAAAATTACTCCGGGAAGTTGAGAATATCATAAGTTCTAAACCATTAGTTATTTTGAATGAGTATACACTTTCAAAATTAATACAACTCTATTTCCAAATTCAGGTTTACTTTTCCCTTTTTACTTAGGCGAAAACGTCAGTTGACTATGTATGAATGTATATATGCTTTTGAATATGATTGATGTTTACCAGAAATGCATAAAATACAATAAAAGTATTTACTAAGGACGATCAGAGGTAGGAATCCAACGAATCTTCGTCGGTTCATCCCCACAGAGTAATCTTCACGGATATATTCTAACAAAACGTTCCAAGTAGCCTCTTGTACTTCCAACTTTACAAAATCTTCAAGTAGATTTCGTTCAAGTCTGATATCCTCCGAAGAATTAATACTTGGTCGGATATGTCTCCCAGGGAATGTCCATCTCTTTTATCCTCATTCAGCGTATTTAGGAATTTAATCCTTCAATAAGAAGTGAGATGAACGAGAAACAGGAGATCCTAAGTGCAATACTTCGAAACAAGATGGGAACGATGTCTTCGTACTCCTCAACAACGAATCGGGGTTTATTTTCCCCAACTAGCAGTTATTACATGAAGTTACTAATATGCTTCGACTGCATAATTCATACATACATCATTTACATACGCATCCATAATGCATACGACGTCCTCACTCATATTAAGAGCATTATGTCATACATGCAAACAATCTTGCATAAACTAATCTTTCCTTTTCAGGATAGTTCACAATCAGATAAATATTACCAACTCCCTGAGACAGTTTAGAGACGATCTATACGAAGATCTAGTGCTGATACTTAGTGCAGGATACTTTCCATAAGCAATTCAGAGATAATCAACACGAAGATTTGATTATGATGCTTAATTCAAGAAATTGTCCCTGAGACAGTTTAGAGACGGTCTATACGAAGATCTAGTGTTGATACTTAGTGCATGATACTTTCCAGAAGCAATTCAGAGATAATCGACACGAAGATTTAATTATGATGCTTAATTCAATAAATTGTCCCTGAGACAGTTCAGAGACGATATATACGAAGATCTAGTGCTGATACTTAGTGCATGATACTTTCCAGAAGCAATTCAGAGATAATCGACACGAAGATTTAATTCTAATGCTTAATTCAAGAAATTGTCCTTGAGACAGTTCAAAGACGATCTATACAAAGATCTAGTGCTGATATTTAGTGCAAGATACTTTCTAGAAGAAATTCAGAGATAATCGACACAAAGATTTAATTCTGATGCTTAATTCAAGAAATTGTCCTTGAGACAGTTCAGAGACGATCTATACGAAGATCTAGTGATGATACTTAGTACAAGATACTTTCCAGAAGAAATTCAGAGATAATCGACACGAAGATTTAATTCTGATACTTAATTCAAGAAATTGTCCTTGAGACAGTTCAGAGACGATCTATACGAAGATCTAGTGTTGATACTTAGTGCATGATATCTTTTTCTCCCTGAGATAATTTTGAGACGATCTGTACGAAGATCTATTTCTAATGCTTAGTGCATGATATTTTCAGAAATAATCAATACGAAGACTTACTTCTGATACTTCAATTAATCAAGATATTTTTTACGAGACAGGTCAGAGACGATCTATACGAATATCTAGTACTGATACTTAGTGCAGGATATCTATTTCCCCCAGAGACAATTCATAGACGATCTATACGAAGATCTAGTGTTGATATTTAACTCATTCAAATTACAGAGACAGTTCAGAGACGATCTATACGCAGATCTAGTGTTGATACTTAGTACAATAACAACATACAGATACTCCTACCTTCTGATACTCCGAATGGCATCCCTAAGCCCATTCAAGCAACATAACCAACCAATAATGTTACTCTGCGCACCGACGAGTGCAAATTTTTGGGCTTTAGTGTTCAATCCCCTTCAACCTTCAAGTCACGAATGGCGTACATGCCAATCTAACTCCTCAGGTTTCAAAAAATTGAACAGGGGAAGCTGTTGTACCCCAAAATTTTCCCTCCCATATTTAATATAGTGTGTCTCAAGAGATCTCTCAATAGTCATAAGATTCTCAATTGGTCAAAAGGATTGAAGGATTCACCAGACAAAGCCTCTTCCTGAACAATGGATTTTAGAACTAAGGTTTTGAGTTTCTCCAAGCAAAATGGACTTCCAGAGTCTCAAGTGGACTTTATAACATCCCATATAACTTAAGTAATCCTCATGTCAAGTTTCAAAACTTTCCCAACAAGTTTGGTCAGTCAGATGCTCAGATATCTACAAATCAGTTAACTTGGTAAAAAAGTCATTTGAGGTCAACTGTGGTCAACTCAAAGTCAAACTTTAATATTTTTGGTCAACATCAAGATTATGAGGTAAAATTCATCAATTTATCAAGGGTTAATCATGATTCATCAAGGAAACCTCAAAATCATCAAGAATCAAGAGTTTCTAAATTAGGGTTTTGTGCAAGAAAAGTCAACTGAACTTTGACCAGCCATAACTTTCACATACTTCATAAAAAAATTCCCATCCAAATCTCATTTTGAAGGAAATTCAATTCTCTACAACTTTATGTCTCACAAGCCAAGTCCAAAAAGGCTTCATTTGAAAGATATGAGTTAAGACATTATAAGTCTTTTTGAAAGTTAACAAAAAGTCGACTTTTTCCAAGGCTCACAATTTGAAAATGGTAAATGATATGGACATGGGACCAAAAGGGTTGATTAGAGGAAAATCTAAGATTTCTAAAAAGTCCTAGAACACCTTCATGGGATTAAAATTAAGGAAGTTATGCATTGTCAAAGTTGGGAAATTTTCAAGAGGTGTATAAAGTAAAAAATGCCATAACTCCAATTCTTTTCAAATGGGCCTACAATATTTCAATCCAAACTCAAAGATAAGTCCATTGATGACCCAATTGTTAGACAATAGCGTGGATCTAGAAAGGGGTTGAATAGATCCCTTTTTAAAAAATTACTTTTCAAAATTTAATTGAAAATGTATTGCGGAAGTTTCCCGGAAAATCGTCTAGTTTAAATTCGAAGTCACCGGAGATCAGATATACGCAAAAACCTAATCGGAATGAAATGATGACTAGAAGAATTAATATTTCACAAATGATTCACTTGATAACTCAACTTGATAAAACTATTCTTAACAATGATATGGAAAAGAAATTAAGCACAATCAAATTGAATTTGTGTGGTTAGGCTTTTTACCAAACACTTGGAGTTTACATACCAAGGATAATTTTGTTGTATCAAATAGTGCAGAATTTTACCCACCCTAGTTATCACTTTTGAGTGTAACTATTTATCAAAAACTTTGAGTGCACTAATTTGATACACCAGAATTTTAAAGCACACAAGATCAAGATGAACAAAAGTAAAATGCGAGAAACGTAAAGAACACAAGGAATTTGTTGAGGCAGTTTCTTAGTCGTCCTCGCTCGAAGTACTCTGTCCCCAATTCACAATCGGATTGGACAATTTTATTAAATCGCAATTGTTTTACAAGAAGAGAGATAAATTAACCAACAAACCAAACCGCGTTGAATGTGATTTCAAATCTTCTTCTTGTCCCTTGATCCAATGCAGAATCAAGTCTTCCACGCGTGTCGAGAAAGCCTCCGATTAATAGCTTCCTTTTTGCAAGGATTCACGATCCTCCAAACTTTAAGCACGAATGAGTTTCTCCAATACTTGTGAACCCACAAAGACCTTCGCAATCCTCCGTCTACCGTGATATGAAAGAACGATCCACTTGATCTTCAATCTACCTCACTCGGCTGAATCTACGAACGATCGTTGTGTGCAAAACCCTCAAACCTTCAACGATCTCGGAGGAGAAAACCCTTCGGATTTTTCCAAGGAAAACCCACACACTCTAGACCCAATCTGAAACTCTAATTCACGATTGAACGTTATCTTCGAAACAAGCACCGTAATCAAAAAAAGATTGTTGTATGTGATTGTTGATTGATGCAAGAATGAAGAAGATGAAGAGAGCTATGTGTATATCTTTCACTTTCCTTGTTCACCTCTCAAATGAAATAAAATCAACTATTTATATTGGTTAGTTAATAACAAAAAAATTGAAAGCAAGAAATAACAAAAAAAAATGACAGTTACACAACGAGCCAGCTCAAATTAGCTAATGAGCCGACTCAACAGACTGGATGAGCCAGCTCAAAATTGGCCTCAGTCAGCCTGTTGAGACCCGAGAGAAATTGACTAAAAATGCAACAGAATTGAGCCAGCTCAAACAGGGATGAGTCGACTCAACAGGCTGGATGAGCCAGCTCAAAATTGTCCTCAGTCAGCCTGTTGGGACCCGAGAGAAATTGACTGAAAATGCCAACAGGATTGAGCCAGCTCAAATAGGGATGAGCCGACTCAACAGGCTAGATGAGCCAGCTCAAAAAATTAACCTCAGTCAGCCTGTTGGGACCATAGAGAAATTTGCTAAAAATGCCTCAAATGAGTCGGCTCATAGAAGGTTTTGAGTCGGCTCATTCAGTTTATTTTCATCAAAATGAGGTTTCCTTCTTTTCCCTTGTGATCCACACATAATTTCAATCATACCAAGTTTTTGACATTATTCAAAACATATGCCATGTCTCACACCAATGACCATATTTTCTGTTTTTTATTATTTATTTTATATTAGTTTTTATTTTAATCATTTAAAATCATTTTTAATTAAAATAAATTATACAAAATCAAAGATTTGATTTGATAGTTATTTTGGGATCAAATATATGATATTCAAAGTGATTAAAATCATCCAAATTTGTTCAAGACTAATTTAGTATGATTTAGTTTAATTTTTTTTCACAATTATGGATGATTGGTTTCTTCACATGCAAGCAACTCAAATCCATACAACAAAGGCCCATTCTTTGACCTAATTTGCTTTACTATATACACACAACAAAAATGCAATGCAAAAGGACGAAAAAATTCAGAACACAAAGCCACTTTCAAACTTCAATTTTCTTCAAGAAAAGTGCAAAACCATTTTCATAATTCTGGTTTATTTCAAAAGTTTTTGAGTATTGCAATAGCTTCCTTGAAGTGTTTTTAACATGATTTGATCATAACTATCATCCAAAGCATCGCATAACTCCTAAACCAAATTGGTTTTCATGTCATTCTTGATTTTTTCGGTTCACACACTTGATGCATGATTAATTGATTTTGAGTATATAATATTGTTTGTTTGATTATATAGATGATTTATGGACAATTTATTTTGAGATTCGTTGCAAGTTAAAGATTCCACCATTGTAAGGGTTTGTAAGCTCTAAATCGGGAACTCTATAAAAAAGCAATTTAAGAAACAATTGATGGATCAATGAGACTCATGGGACATCCTTTAACCAATTTGCATTGTTAGAATTAATTTATATTGCGTGTATAACATTTTGCAAAAAAGAAGGTCTTATAGTGACGGACGAGTCGTCACTAAAGCCTTTTGCTACATATGAACCATAACTACAGGCTAACTGGACGAATGCACGAAGAAGAAGACATTGGCACGAATATGGAATTTGAAACTTGGGTTGTTTTTATAATATATTCTTGTTGTTCATATGCCACAGACGCGCGTCTGGCCTGGTGGCAAAGTGTTTAGCTTATGAGGTAAGGGTGGTGGGTTCGATACCAGCCACCACCATATTTTTTTAGGAAATTTTCTTTTTCATATTTTATTATATTAACTAAATAATTAACCCTAATTAATAATTAATAATTAGATTAATCACTCCTAATTATCTTCTTAAAACAAAACAAATTTTAACTAATCCATATTTATTTTGTCATAATATTTTTCATAAAATTATTTTTTATTATTAATTTTACCATTAAATTTGTAAATTAATTAAATAATTGGGTTTAGATTTTTTTCTAAAAATTAATCAAATTTTTTTATTAACCCTAATTTGTTAAACCTAATTTTTTAACCCTGATTTTTATGAAACCCTGATTTTCTTAATTAAAACCCTAGCCCTAATTAAAACCCTAATTTCTATTCATCAAAATAATTTCTTTACTTAATTTTATTTATTTTGTCTTATTTATTTATATAGAAATTTGTATAGGTTTGCCTTTGTTTATGTAATTTATTTTTCTCGATTATTTTGTAATTGCCCCGAAGCCGTGTAATAGTTTAGGACTTTATTTCTTTTTTTTTTCCGTAAATATTTAATTTATTGGTTAGTAATTTAGGGCGTGGAAAGAATTCATTGAAAAAAATTGGACTTAGAGAATTAATCACCAGATAAATATTTGAAAACAACACTCACACACGTAAGTCGATCGTTCTACGATCGTCATCTACACTTCCTAGGGTTCCCTTCTTGGTTGCCTTAAACATAGTCAAGTCCCTCGAAAGTGGGGGATGTCTTATAAGCAAAGTCCCTTAACAAAAAAATCATCAGGTCCCTTCAGATTCAAAAGATCATAAGTCCCTTTGAGGTTGCCCACGAAATAATGATCTAGTCCCTACAAACAAATGATGATTGTCCCTACGAATTGCTAAAGACACCCCTACAAGTTGCCTTTATTGACCATACGATGACCCTACGGCCTTCCCTTAACAAGGTAAATGACTACTTACTCCTTAATAGTAAGGACAATCTTACCCTTGAAAGGAAATAAAGAAACATGAAAGACTATTCTAGGGCAGGTAGTTCTTAGTTACTTGCTCAAATTTCAAAAAAATCTTTTTCACACCTCACTTTCAAACCTTTTCAAACTCAAAGCTTTGTATACATCTATACGAGGATCATTACAAAGACATGAAAATTTCTAAACACACACTTCACACTTTTCAAACAAACAAGTGAGCTAAGTAACTAAGAGCCCATGGATAACCATGGATATAAAGGGTGTTAACACCTTCCGTTTATATAACCTACCACCCGAACTCAAAATTTTTAAAAGGTCTTTCTTGTTCTTTTATACCCTTTTCTATTGGATAAAATAAAAGTTGGTGGAGACTCTTGTTATCCGCACATGTTTTTTGTCAAACAAAAACACCAAGTCAGTTCTCCTACTGTGTTACAAGTCCAAAACAACATTTCGATCAGAGAATAAAAATGTTCTCAGGAGTTGATTTCGACCAAAGAAATTTGAAGAACGTTTTCGACCTTTTCGACAGAGTTTAGGAAATGTTGATGTTTTGATAATTTCGACGAAGTTAGGTGAAGTCAGATGGCAAGGGTTGTTTTCGACGAGTTCGATAACTTTGAGGGGATGCGTTGCTTCGACGCTGAAGTTGGAATTTAAAATTCAAAGATGAAAGACGTTTGGCAGAAAGACGCGTGGAAGCATTTGGTAGAAAGAAGACATGATGTAGGTCAAGTGTCGTAATTGTAGGATTTGTCTGTTTAGGGCAGTTATTTAGTTTGTTTATAAATAGGGCAATTCTTGTCAGAATTGGTGGTGTGAAAATATTGTACAAATTCCTGTAATATACTCAAATTAACCGTGTGAGAAAAAAGAGTTTAACTTCTGGAAGAATGTACGTGTGAACACCAATTTTACATTTATTAAGTTTTATGAAAGTTCAAGTTCCTTTATATTTCTATATTCTGCAAGTTTATTTTCGTTTAGAAGTCTTTTACCATTTTTTCCATTCAATTTACTTTGTACTTTCCAGAATTTCCATTTCTTTTATATTTTCATCAGACACTTTTTACTTCTTCTTTTAATCATACAAACATATACAAAACCTTATAAAAAATAGACATCATGAGATTGTTAAGATCATTATATTGTCGACCAAAATTCGCACCTATGTCCTAGGACTTGTATGGTTAGTCTTGTAAGTAAACTGATTTAAACGTAAATTAGAAACCAGCGATTGTTCGTAAAATTCGACAGCGAACACATTGTTGTTAAGAATTTTAATTTGGTTGGAAGTTGTAATTGGAGAAAACTGCTTTGGATGGTACTTGTTGTAGCGACTCCGGTGTTAGAGGGATATTGAAAGTCGTATGGTACTATGTGTGTACATAAAAGAATGCGTACTTGATTTTTGGATGTTTTGTATCATTGACGAAGTTGGTATTAAGGAGACTAAGAAGGAGTTGATAAGCCGTAGAGAGTTGGCGGAACAATATGCTTACGGACTCTGGGCACAAGTTGAAGTACGATATTATGTTGGGTAATGATGATTTATGCCACTGTTATGGTTACTGGATGTCTATTGACAAATTGAGGAACTGATCACCCTTAATCTATTATTAATAGCAGACGAAATCATAATTGATGGATAGATGTATCATGCCAACTAGTATAGTATGTACGTCAAATTGGTTGAAGTCAAGTCGAGTGCTTGCGTATTGTTTGTTTGTCGATGCAAGTTATTATATGAGAGTATTAGTTGGAAATGTGAAATGATGATTTGACAAGAATGTCAAATATAATTGAGTTGCAAGTATTAGAAGTGAAATTATAAATTGGTTTATTAAAGAGTGGTTTTGGTTGGAATAAGAGGGGTTGTTTGGTTGTGTTAATTCGGATAAGAATCTATAAAAGGTTGTGTCGATATGAGTGAGAATCGAGTATTCGGTAAGTTGAATTAGTCGGAAACAAAGAATATAAGTTATCTTGTGGGAATTTGTTGGACCCGTGTACCATATATTGTTGTGATGATGTTGCGTGTTTAAGATGATTTTTGAAGGACGTGTTGCTAAAAGATAGTAAAGTTGTAATTATGTTGAGGATAATTGGGAAGAGTAAGTACATCTTATTCAAGATTGGGAAGTAGTCGCCATTGTAATTACGTCGAACATTCAAAGTAGTTGTCTTATGGACCTAAGTTGGATGTATTCGGTAACTGCAAGAGTTAGAATACTTGTTGGAACGAAATTCCGAAGGGTTACGTCGAAGGCTTTGTTGATATGTCGATTTTGATAATTGTAAGTTGGATTTAGACTCAGTAAACTTTGTAAGTTGGAAATAATCAGAGTGCACAGTGAATGTGTGGTGTAGTGTTGTTATTCTTATGTGAATGAGTTGAGATATTGATAGTTGATTGAGTTGATGTTGTGTTTGAGTTGGATGTTCTTGTGTTGATGTGTTCTATGTTGTAAGTTGGTTACTCGTTGTGTTGTTGTTAACGTTGATGTTATGAATTGTTGTTTGTATTACAAGTGGGGTTTCGTTTCGAGGATGAGAGTTGATTAGTCAGAGTGAATAAGTAGTTGGAGTAGTTGAATCGGATAAATTTTCGAGGACGAAAATATTCTAAGTGGGGGAGAGTTGTAACGCCCATTTATTTAATTAATTAATTTATTAAATATAATTATATTGCGTTGTGTTGATTTGCGACGTTATGTGTATTTGAAGTTTATTTAAGTTGATTTCCGAAATATCGGAATAATTCGTTGATGTTTATAAATTGATTCGAGTTGAATTTAATAAATAAGTTGATTTATGTTGTGGATAATAATATTGGATACTTTGCATTTATAGTTGATTATGTTGATTTGGTAGTGTGGGTGATTTATTTGATAGTCGATAATTAGTCGGTTTAGTCGGGAGAAATAATATTCGAATTAATATTATGGAATTATAAGAGTATTTGTTTAAGTGGGCTTAGTTGTGGCATTGATGGTAGAAGTCGTGGGGGTGCGGATTAGAAAGCCCAATTAAGATTTAAATTATTATATTAAATGATTATAATAAAAAGAAATAATAATAAGTGGAGGTTAGTTTTTGAGAAATATCAGTAGAAGTGGAACATGGAAGTTGGAAAAAAAAAGTTAGAACGAGTAAAATTGAAGAACGAAGGAAAAAATGGAGAAAGCGGTTACGAGATTTCACCGTCGAAAGCCCAGTCAGAAAAGTCGATCGGAGATTCAAAACGGCCATCGATTAAGGTAAGGGTGGGGTTCAAACTCTATAATTGGGATTATGATGATTAGTATGTGGGATTGGGATTTTATAATTCCTATATTGTCTGTGTTGATTTTGGTGTGTTGATCGTGTTGATTTATTGTTGTTAAGAACATAATCGTGATAATTGAATAATGGAATTTGCATAATTATGGTTGGATTAATCATTGAGAAATTGTTTTGAATTTGGGGATTCTGGGAAAAAGTGGAATTTGGGGACGAAACCCCTAGGTAGAGGGTGGCGCAGGCCACCCGTTGTCAAAGGAAGGGCGGCGCAGGCCACCCATGTGGAAAAGAAATCATGGCGCAGACCATGAAATTGGGTAGTGGGGATGGCGCAGGCCATACCCCTGGCCCCTAGGCCATGGCGCAGGCCATGAAGTGGAAAAGGGGGGGGGGAGGGGGTGGCGCAAGCCATCCCTTTGTGTACTGTGTACTTTAACTTATCCTTTATTAATTTTTCATGTGTAGAAATACTTAAAAATTATATTAATTGTTATTATTTGATATTTTATGAGATGCTTGGAACCAGTAATTGGCAGGTATTAGTAATCAAGTGTTGATGCTATTACTTGATAAATTATGAAAATACTGATTGGATCATCAGTAGAAGAATATCTGTAGCAGAAGCTAGAAGAATACCAGTAGCGGGTTTAGCACCAATATAAACATAGCAGGCCTTATGACACAATAAGTCACAGGATGTAGAAGTAGGTTTGGGAGTTTTAATGACAGTTGATTTTGGTTGTGGCATAAGTGTTTATATTTGTAGTCTTTAATCAACAAAATTTTATAACGAACTAGTAGTAATAGAAGAACACTGAAAAAGTACAGTCTTAGCCGATTAGCCAGTTTAAGCGGAAAATTTAATTGTCCGGATTTTAACGAGAATTGTCGAGTTGGTTCAAGATAATTAGTAGGTGATTTCAGACGTTGTATTGTGATAATTCGTGTTGAACGTGTGTATTTTTCTAGTACTATGGTGTATGTTGATTTTTCCCGGTATTTGGGTATTTTTAAGTTGAAGGTCGAAGGACCAATGTGGATTATTTGAGTTGTAGGTCGAAGGACCAATGTTGAAATTGAAGTTGTAGGTCGTATGACCAACGTTGAAAGTTGTAGGCCTATGGCCAAGGTTGAATCATGTTGATTTTAAGTTGTTACGTTGTTGTGGTGTGTTGTTTGAGTTGCTCGTTGTTTATGTGTTGCGTTGTTGGTTTCATGGCATCTATTGCATTTCTAAGTTGGAGCGGATGCTCACCACATTAGTCTGGATTGACAAATTTATTAAGTTGAAGGCTTATGCCTTGCAAATACCTCGATAATCTGGTATATTTTAAGTTGGGAGTTTTACTCCAATGGTACCACATGCATATGTATAGTCGAGTCGCATCCCATGCCGCATTAATTATGTTGTTTATGTTGTCAAGTTGATAAAGTTGTTCATGTTGCTTAAATTGATAAAGTTGTTTAAGTTGCTCAAGTTGAATAAGTTGTTTATGTAGATTTAAGTTTATTAAGTGGTTTATGTTGATTATGTTGAGTAATTGGTCCATGTTGGATTAGTCGATTATGTTGCTAAGTTAATTATATGATTATGTTGGATAAGTTGATTATATGATTATGATGCCTGAGTTTTTTATATGTTTATGTTCGTAAAGTCGATTATGCTGATATTGAAGAAGTTGAATATGTTGTATATGTTCGTCGAAGTTGATGAAGGTGTGTATGCTAATTTATAGTTGGAGTTGGTGATGTTGAGGTGTGAACTAAGCTGATAATATTATGTTGATTGTTGGGGTGATTGGTAATATGTTGTTATGGGATAGTATGAAAATCGTATGATTCTATCTAGCGTATTAATTATCATACTCTTGTTTATATGGTTCGATATCTCACCCTCTTATGTTGTTGAATGTTACCTTGATTGGTAACGTGCAGGTATTCCATATTAGAGTTGCTTACTTTTGTAGTCAAGTCGGTGTCGTTGCTCCGATACGTAACACTCGGGGGGGGGGGGGGTGAACACGTAATTGCTTTGTTGTTACATTTAGTTGTTGTTACTAAGTTGTTAGATTGAACAAGTTGTTAACTGATACCAAGTTGAATATTTGTGGATCCGCTGCCCATTTGTAAAAGTTGCTTTATTTCAAAGAATTGAATAAGAATTGACGTTATGGTTTCATCCTAATTGATGTGTTATGTATCCTTGATATATGAAAAACAATGAAGTTGTTTTTATAGTTGAAAAATGTAGCATCCTATATTGTTGATTTTTTTGAAAACTCTGATTTATGAATTCTGCCGGGTAGATTTGGGGTGTTACATTAGTGGTATCAGAGCAAGTCGGTCCGTCCGGCCAATGTTGTTAATTCCTTAGTACGCGGTATATATGTGAAACACTACCGGTACTTGTTGTTAGTTTCTAATCAATGTCTGCAGGTGTTGGGTGGAATTTAGTGGGGTATAAGCTTGACTCCCAGACTGTTGTTGGAAAGTTGAAGTTGGTACAAGGTTGACGTTGATTGCAAGAGTGCAAGGTTGTTGAAGAGATGTTGTTGCGGATCGGAGAGAGCATGGACTCATGAATTCGTATCGGTCGAGTTGAGAAATGCGTGGATTTTGGATGGAGATTGTTTAAGAAAGAAGGATTTATTCCACATAAAAAGACAAGTTGATAGAACACGTCGGTAGATCACTACGCCTTGAGTGTAGTTGGATTAAAGTTTAGTGATTTTGAAGTTGGATGTAGAGTAAGGTTTCTGGTAGAACTTGGGAGCAAGGTGGAGAGAGGTGGAATTTATATTCATCAAATATCAAAAATTCTAGTTTTTTCAATCTTGGAGAAGCTGTCACGAGAAGTGGCATAACTTTTTAATCGTGATTCAGATTGAAGTGGTTCTGGACTTTTTGGAAAGCTTACAAAATTCCCTACAGTTTGCATATAAGATTTGCATTCGAGAGTGTCTCTCCCGGGATTTTCATCCTGTACAAACGCGAAAGTGGCACGGAAAAGGTAGAGTCGCCAGCCATACATTTTTATCCCGAAGGAACGGGAAAGGTAATGCTGCACAAACCTATGGAAGAAGGAAAGGATGAGGCCTTGCGAATCAAAGATCTGGGTCCGGAAGTCGGTTACGACCTGGGAAGGTATTAGCACCCCAGACCGTCCGCCGTACCCGACAGGATCCATGCTTGTTAGTCTGTTTCAAAGGGTGAGAAATAAGATGTTGCTGAACAAAAGAATTGCTAATTGGAATGAGAAAAGGTTCTAGAAAAGAAAATGGAAAGAAAGGGGGAAATGTAGGGAAAATAAAGAATGTGCTCGAATGGGCCCTACCCCACTGCCTAGGTACCTCATCGGGAAAATAAGGATTAGAGTCACTGTAGTTCGTCTAACTAAGGCGGGAACTATTTTTGTGTTTTTTAGGATGACGTTGCCATAGCTCTAGCTCAGGTGTTACCGGCTCTGACTCGAGGGTGTTTACCGTATCGCTGTTTGAAATGTCAAGGCAAGTCACATTCGTCCGCAAAGATTAGGAGATGATAAGAGAAGACACAATGTCTTTGTTCGTTGTCTTTTATGAGAAGTGTTTTGAGTTTATTGTTTGTGAATATTCTCATACTAAGACTTATCCATTGTGGTAGATAACCTACACCTCGCCCCGAAATGGGACGTGCATAAGTACTCCGCAACAAAGTCTCATGTCGTATGAGAACATTCAACCTTTATTAGATATTTTATCATTTTCTTTATGAGATGAGAAAGAAGGACTCAAGTGGAAAAAAGGGAAAACTAAGGGGGACTAAGACACAACCCTAAGTTATTCATTCAAAAGAAATCCCATGGTTAGTGAGGTATTCTAAACCTAATAAGAAAGGAAAAGAAGGAAAGAGAATTAGAAATCAACTTACTTCCTAAGGAAGTTAAGTTGTTCTAAGAGAGCAAAGGGGAAAGCCTATGGTCAAAGCACAAGGTGCTAAGGCAAATACAATTAAAATGCATAAGAGATGAGAATGAAGTAGTAAAGTTTACCTCAATATTTCCCCCTACAAAACAAATGTTAGCATGGTAAACATGACAAAAAATAAGGTAAACAAATACCAAATTAATTCCTAAGGGAACTAGGACCTAAATTAGACTCAATCTAAGGTTTAGTGAACCTAAAGGCAACGCAATGCAAAATTCAACAGCCTATAACAACTATCAAATGCAAAAACAACAATGAAATGCCATGTAACACACAATCAAATTTTTACAACACATACAAAACATGCAAAGTAGGTGTAAAAAGTCACAAACAGCATGAACTACACAACAAGCAACATACATTTCACAGCTCCTATACGCAAAGACAACTAAAAAATGTAAAATGCAGCTTTGATTATTTTCATTTTTAATGCACAAATTCAATCATGAAATGCTCAATTAACATGAATATGCAACATGAATATGGATTGAGCGCATGATTGAATGTCATGATTATTTTTTAGGGATTATGTAAGAATGCACCACACGTTTTATTATGTAACAAGTATGTCAAATATGGCACATGAAAATGACATATGAACATAATGAACATTGATCATGAATATGCAACATGATACATCAACAAGAATGCTAATCTTAATGCAAAATTCAGAATTGAATTGATGTGAATGATGTGATCAAACATTCAACCAAAATGCAACAAAATGCACATACATACATGGTTATGTGAAATGCAACATATTTATTGATACAATGAAATGCAAATGAGTTAATAAAATGTGTGAAAGATGAAAAAACAGAATGCAACATGATTATTTACATGACAAAAGGTGCATAGACATAGCAACAATATGCAATGAGTCAATTCATGCACAAACGAACACATAAACACAAAATATACGAAATGGACAGAAGCGTGTCGAAACGACTCGAAATGGAGGAATGAGATGTCAAAACTAATCTTGAGAATTCCCTAAAATTAAGACGTATCAATCTATGGTGGTAAAGGGAGAAGTAATGCCCAAGAAAAAGAGGGAAAAAGCACTTCTTGCAATCGACTTATTTCCTAAAGCTCCCTAATGCAACTATTATCTAGTGAGCATAAGTTTTACACCTAAAAGCCATAATCTAAACCTTAATGGCACCTAGAATAAGCTATAATTCTAACTACGAACAAACAAAGTGATCAAATCGTAATCAAGACAAAATTAAACGGTCAAGCACATATACAACGATAAACACATGAAGAATGTCATCATGGAGAGATGGAGAAAATAAGTTAAATCGAGAAGCGGATTTATATCACAAACCTACGAAGCAGAGGATTGCTTCGGTGAGTGTTGCGATGTAGATCGGAATGCAAATGGAGAAGAAAATTGGAGATCTGCTAAAGCGCAAAATAAATGGGGTTGATGATGCTTCTTGATGAACACTTGATTAATCCATTCCAATGAGCTCAAAACTCCTCCAAAATCAGAATTGATTATTCAAATAAGCTTCACAATGAGATGATTAATGGAGGTTTTAGCTTCAAGTTCTTCAAATTCCAATGAAGAATTTGAAGAACTTCTATGAAGAAGCTTTAGTGAGAGGTTGAAAATAGTGGAAAAATTTGGGAGAAGAATGAAAGAGATGAAGTGAAAATGAGGAAGAATAGTGAAAAAAAATGAGAGAGAGCTTAGCTTTGGGATGAAGTGGGTTTATATAATGTATAAGCTTGGCATGAAGTTTGGGAATGGAGGTTGCTTAGGAGTTAGGTTAGGTTTGGAGTTAGTTAGGGTTCTAGAGGGTTCTAGAGTGTTCTTTGGAATATTCCTTGGAAGGTTGTAGAAAACTCTAGAATGTGGTAGAGTAATCCAAGGGAAAAGGAAATGTAAAGAGTGTGGAATAAGGCAAAGGAAAGGAAAGGAAAAACTGGAGGGAAATGGTGAGGGAGAAGAAACTAAAAAAACAGAAAAAACAGGCTTATGTATCGATACGAAACTCGTGTGTATCGATACATGTTAGTTATATAATATGTATGAGCCGATACATAGATGTATGAATCGATGCATACTGAAGCTTTGGTTATTTCCAGCAAATTAATTCAATCATGCATCAATACATACCATGAATGTATCGATACATAATGAAGCATGTATTGATACAATTTTTTTTCACCATTTCTTGATCAAAATTGGTCCATAGGACTCTTGTGACCCTTTGCACAATGTTGTGAAGACATATTGCCCCCTTTTATTGCTTTTGGATGAACCTCAATTGCTTCAGCCACTGATCACAAGCCTCACCTCAGCTATGATGAATATGATGCAATGTTTTTGGTTGTGATATGACTTTGAGTATGCTAAATGTTATGCTAGATGTTATGCAAAATGAGAAGGCAAATTTTGGGGTGTTACAGCTGCCCCTATTCAATCATTGTAGACTTGAATGGATGATAGCAGTTGCTTTCAGATGTTTGAAGTATGCAGGGATTGAATACTAAAAACAACCGGAAAATTTGCACTCGGTGGAAGAAGAAAAGGGAAATAAACCCAACCATCTAAAATCTTATTGGGGAGAACTCTGATGTGAAGAATAGTGAACCGGTGAACATTTTGGAATAACGCTAGGAGATTGCTGAGTTGCCACGCTACAGGTGGACTTTTGCTGGGCTATTAATGACGTGACACACAATGGGTGGTATTCTGAATGCTTTTCCACACTACGGGGAACTTCTGCTTGCTACGGGAGAATTTTATTTCTGCCACACTACGGGGGTCACTGCTCGCTACGTGAGACTTTTATTTCTGCCATACTACGGGGGTCACTACTCGCTACGAGAGACTTTTGATACCTTTCCACCCTGAGGATGGACTTTTGCTCACTCTGCGGGGGATACTCTGCCACACCGCGGGGGACTTCTTCTCGCTACAGGATACTTTTCAAATTTGCCACACTACGGGGGACTGCTGCTCACTACGGGAGACTTTTGCTCACTACAGGAGACTTTTGCTCACTACAGGAGACTTTTGCCACACTACGGGGGACTTCAATTTCTTGCCACACTACGGGGGCTGCTTCAATTTCTTGCCACACTACGGGGGCTGCTACTCGCTACGGGTGACTTTTGCTCACTACGGGAGACTTTGGCCAACTACGGGGGACTTTTGCTCACTACAGGAGACTTTTGTTTCTTGCCACACTACGGGGGATGCTTTAATTTCTTGCCACACTATGGGGGATGCTGCTCACTACGGGAGACTTTTTCTCACTACAGGAGACTTTTGCTCACTATGGGAGACTTTTGTCGCACTACGAGGGACTTCAATATTTTGCCACACTACGGGGGCTGCTGATCGCTACGGGAGACTTTTGCTCACTACATGAGACTTTTGCTCACTACGGGAGACTTTTTCCACACTACAGGGGACTTCAATATTTTGCCACACTATGGGGGCTGCTGCTCACTATGAGAGACTTTTGCTCACTACGGGAGACTATTGCCGCACTACGGGGGACTTCAATATTTTGCCACACTACGGGGGCTGCTGCTCACTACGGGAGACTTTTGCTCACTATAGGAGACTTTTGCTCACTACAGGAAAATTTTGCCACACTACGGGGGACTTCAATATTTTGCCACACTACGGGGGCTGCTGCTCACTACGGGAGACTTTTGCTCACTACAGGAGACTTTTGCTCACTACAGGGAGACTTTTGCCACACTACGGGGGACTTCAATGTTTTGCCACACTACGGGGGTTGCTGCTCACTACGGGAGACGTTTTCTCACTACATGAGACTTTTGCTCACTACGGGAGACTTTTGCCGCACTACGGGGGACTTCTAAAATTTTCCACCCTGAGGATGGACTTTGGTCAGTCTGTGGCTGGACTTTGGATACCTTGCCACGTTGTGGATGGAATTTTGATATCAACCTTGGATTGAGCACGTATATGTTGAACTGCATGACATGATGCCCCATGACACTGGGGGATAGGTACAAAGGGAATTCCTAACGCGGAAATAACATATCCTTGCTGACTCTGTGGGGAATATGGATGATTGCTGATATTTCTGGTGGAGAAGAGGGCGACTAGTCTGTATCGACTTATCATCTTTGCCAAAAATAAATTGAACTTTAGATTTGAAGACCCTTTTAGGGGATGCCTCAACTGTTGGGGATTGAATCTCACCCCTAAGACTCCGCTGGGTGATCTGCAACTTTTCGACTTTGCTGGGGAAAGGCCTCGCCAAGGCTCTACTGAGGAGAACTTTATGTCTATCTGAATTTTACGAACCTAAGTGGGGAGGGAAACTGTTGAGCCGACTGCCAGGGATTCCTGGATTCTTGTAAGAAGTGCTTCACTACAGGAAGACGACTCTTGCTAGGTATAATCCTTATTACTATGCTAGGGAAGATAAGGATTTGGTTTGAGATTTGCTAGGGAATAAGAGTTACCTTAGATCTGCTGGGAAATAGGATCAAGGAAACCTGCTGAAGAAAAGTTTGGCGACTTTACTAGGGATAACTTCCATGCACCTCTTGGGGATAACAAACCGCCACGTCCTGCTGAGGAGGAGAGACTTCTCGTTGTTTTGCGCTAGGGATCATTTGCTCTTGCCTAGGCCTTTGGCTGGCCTTTATCATGACTGGTTGGGAAAGTCCTTACTCAATGGAGATTTCTCGGAAAAGTGCACCTCGACGTGACTGTCTTTCAGAAGTTTTAGACTTCTCAACTTGGCAAGCTTAAGCTTCTGGACTGAATTTCCGCATGTGAGCTTCTATGATGCCAAATAAATGTATGCAAGCAGAAAATGTTTATTCTGTGAATGGAAATTCTAACGCAACACACATGTTAATCTTGAAGTCTTTATTGAAAATGTGTCGCAAACCTGTGAGCGAATCACTGGTTAAGATACTCCATTATTTTTTAATAAAAGAAAGCATGCACATGAAATACCGACAAAGTTCATTTAGCACAACTCATAGGAGTCAGGAACGCTATCTCGTGGTAGTACGCTCTCAAAATGACCCTGTTTCAGTTAGGACTTTTGAGGGTTATATCGTGGCCTGGTTCACGGTTATAGAAAAAAAAGATATAGGCTCGAAGTTTATTTGTGCCCACCCCTCTTCGTGATGTTTTCCATTCATATGTTCAACTAATTTTCACAAGCACTCACCTTTCGTAAGGGTTTCGTGATGGTTGAGGAACCATTGACACTAACAGTTCAAACACCAATCAGGTTATTGTTTGGAGTCAGTCACCCCTTTATCTTTCGTGCCTATGTCACACGACTTTGTTCTTGCTTAAGGATATTTCTTGTGTAATCCTCTTTGCATTTTTCGCTTTTGTGATCTTTTACTGATCCCTAACTTTTGCCTGGAATGATTCTTGTGAATCTTTGATTGTGAAGTCCAGCGGGATGCCCTAATTTTTTCCTAAGTCGCTTGTTTTCAAGTTTCGACTTAGCGGGTGTTCCGGACTGAACTAGTTACCAGAATTGGACCCTGTCTATCTCGCGGACCAACGGCCCAATGATTCCTCAACGCTCGGAATCCTAGGAACCGACCGCTCGACAAAGGCCATCCGACCAAGGACAAAGTCTAGCAGTTCTGACCTTACCTCAATGGCTAGTTCCTAACCGTCAATGGTTATTACGGAATCCACGATCCATGCCCAACAATTCGGGCCAATAACCATCTACTCGAACCAGTATAAAAGCCCTCTCATTTGAGAGGGTCATGTATTCAAATCTTGATCCTAAATCTTGTACTTGCTCACTCGTTGCTCACTCTCTGACTTTAGCATTGGAGTGCTTTTGCAGGTACACCCCCTTTTCTCCATCATCACCCGTGCTCATCCACGTTCGACGCGGCCACATCGGATCCTGATCTCCAGGTACGATCAGGTGGCGCAGTCTGTGGGAAACCAACTTCCCCGTTCTTCTTCATTAAAGAACCTCAAGAATCAAAGTTACTATCCAAAAAGATCCATGGCCGCTAACGATATTCCGTGCGAAGCCCGTACTGCTGATGGTATCCTCATTACCCAACGGGGGAGCAACCTTTTCACCCCCTCAAATGAAGAAACTGTCCAAGATCACCAGGACGAAAAGATAGCTTCACCCTCTCCCGAGCGCGACCAGCCGCTCGAGAGCTAACTTTAAGTCATACCTTTTGTGGCCACGCCCGCCGGATCAGACTTCGCCGCACTGGTTGAAACACTCAATCAAACCCACCTCCTGCTCCTAGCGCACGGTGCGAAGATAGCCCGTCTCGAAGAAACTGGTCGTCGATCGTCTCGATCTCCTAAAAGGCACCGGGGACAGCGTAACCCATCTCCCCGGAGAAAGAAAGATAAAGGCCACCACGACGAATCTTCTATCTGGAATCATGGTCGGTCACCTCCACGACGACGTCGCTCGCCTGTATTGACCAAGACTCCTCAAGGGTTGTAGGACGAATATCGCCATTCCCCTCCCCAGAAAGGACGACGATCCCGATCACCATCTCCAAAATGATCAAAAAAGAACAAGTCAAACTCTTCGTCCCCGTGACGAAACAGAAAATGCCGTTCAAGATCCCCTTCGCTCACCTCCAGTGACGACGACGATATCAGAGGACCCCTCTCATATGAGATTATGACTACCAGATTACCAAGAGGGCTCGAGAAGCTCCCACCACTGGGTTCGTATGATGAAACAACTAATCCCGACGAACATATTGAGAACATCGACGCCCTGCTCAATTACAAGGGCGTTCGAGGAGCAATAAAATTTCGTCTCTTTCTGAACACCTTAAGGAAAGGAGCGATGACTTGGTACAAAAGTCTTAAGCCCGAATCCATCACTTCCTGGAGACAGCTCGGTCGGACTTTCTCCAGGCATTCATTGCTTCCAGACGCCACTCAAAGACGGAAGCATCTCTTGAAGCCATAATCCAAGGAAAAGACGAGCCCCTCAGAACCTATATCAAAAGGTTCAATAAAGAATCTATCCAGGTCTCGACCACGGACAACATGAAAAAGTATTTGCTGGAGTGTGGGTTACGCTCGTCCACCGACTTCCACCGAGCAGTGGGCATTGAGACACCCACCACTCTGGACGTTTTCCTCTTGAAAGCTCAAGCGTACATCCAGTACGAAGAAAAGTAGGCGGCTAGCTCCATCCGCGATGCCCGGCGTAGAGAAAACGCCAACCTTTCTAAATTTGACGAACCCTCGACATCTCACCGGGGAAGTGACAAAAGAAAGGAAGATCACCCCCATGAACCACGGGAGCAGAGAGGACCAGTGGGCTGATTTCGTGAGTATACACCTCTGCTGGTGTCGAGGGAGAAAATATTGTCCGAATGTGCTAATTCGGAGTTCCATCAAGTGGGGGTTCGTATTCCCAAGCAGCTTCCTGCCAAACCGGGCACCGATAAAACAGAGTATTGCAGGTTCCACAAAAGCCATAGACACAATATCGAGGATTGCATCCACCTGAAGGACGCAATAGAGATACTCATCAAAGATGGCCACCTCAAACAATTCACAAAATCCAAAGAAGCCTCCAGGCCGGAGGCACAAGAAACCATCATGGTCGAGGAAGCAATGGTGGTCCCCACTGTAACGCCCCGAAAATCTAAATTTAATTATTTAGTCATTTATTTAATTAATTTAGAAAAATTGAAGAGTTTGGATTAATTAGAGAATTTTGGAGAAAAAGAGTATTTTTATATAATAAGGATAAATAATGTTTTATTATACTATTTTATTATTATTATTAAAAATATATTAAAGGAAAAAGGGTAAGGTGGTCCTTTTGTGAATATATGAGGGTAAAGAGGGAAAAGACTCAACTGGAATGTGTTTTGGTAAAAAGGAATACACAATCAGTTTTCTCATTTTTTTACTATCGTGTTTGGTGAAGTGCTCTGAAGAAAGAGGAAGCTCAGAGTCAGGAGGCTGTGGAGAACCCCAGAGAAGAGTGTAAAGTGGCGAAATTCTCTAAGGTATGTGGAGTTTTTATAATCTATTGTAAAGGTGTAGGAATTGGATTATGAATAGGTTAGGATTGTAAGAATTTTATGAGATTTTGGGGTTTTGAGTAAGGTTGAGTTTATGAGTGAAATCTTGATGAAATAGAGATAGAAAAATGTGTTGAATCATATAAATGATTGTATACATGATAGTTTTGATGTTATGGTGTTTTGATTGATGTATTGAAGTGATTTTGAGGTGAATTAAGATGAACCCGTATTGGAAAATTTGGGATTTTGGGGATTTTAGGACAGTCTGTACGAAGTAGCAGAATTCTGCTATCAGAAGTGCGTTAACTGGTTAACCATTGCAAATTTTGGGTGTTTTTCTGAAACATACAGGCGTTAACCGATTAACGATATGGTTAGCCGGTTAACATTGTTTGAGTGACAGTTTTTAAATTCTTTAAAAATCCATAACTTTTAAACCATGAGTCCGTTTTGCATCCCGTTTGAAGCGTCGAAAAGAGCATAAACTAAACTTTATTTTGATGAATAAAAATGAGCAGAATGAGATAATTTCCAGAACTGAATTTTGACATAACTGTGTAAATTGTTCCATAATTTTTACCGGGTTTGAGTTAAGTCTCGATGAGATGGGGTTATTAACAAACTGAAGTTCCTGTGTATTTTCATGATGAAATAGATGAATATTTAATGTTTGATTTCTGATGTGAAATGAATGATGCGAGTTATTTTGATGAATTTTACGATGTAGCGCATCATTGCATTTCATAACATTCATTATGAGGCTTCGGCCTATTTATAGCTTCAATCCCATTGTGTGGATTGGAGTTTCTCGATGATTATGATGTGCTCCCTTATGGAGGGTTGATGGTCATGTATCCATCTCACATTGAATTGGTACCACATGCATAATTGCATATCATGATGATTAGAGTTGCATACTTCTTGATGAATTTCACGATGGTATTGTGTTGCTGAATTTTTATGATGAATTCCTGACTGTGTGGTTGTTGCTGAATTTTATTGTTGATGATGTATGATATGTTGTTCTAATTTATTTATATTTAATATTCTTGTATGTTTATGATATATTATGATTACTCACCCTGCCTGCTTGGAAACGTTGCCTCTTTTGTGGGTAACTTGCAGATGAGAAAGATTAGCATTACAATGCAAGAGGAGTTTTTCAGAGTCTCGGAGCGTACCGTAGTTTCCTTTAGTAGTGGTCTGGAGTAAATGTGTCCTGCTCTGTGTCATGTAACTACGAGATGGGTTTTGAATACTTTTTGATTTTTAGTTATGATTTTCAATTGAGAGTATTTCTTACTTCATGATGTTAACTTCAGATGAATTATTTTGATTTGAGGAAAGATTTATGATTTGAATTTTAGAGTTTGAATTCAGGATGTTGATTAACCCGTGTTACGGGACAGGACACTGTATGTTGATTTATGATGAAATGTGATACCCTTCTTGTTGATTTTCTCTGATATTATTTAATTATTTCGTGTTGGGGTAAAAGGGTGTTACACCTGCGGACACCAATATGCAAGTCGCCCTCAACATCTATCGCCCAGAAGATTTCTTTCTGCCCGATCGTCAGGCAAGTCCAGGTTATTTGTCTTCCCATATCCCCTGGGAAACCTTTCCATCCGCAATGGTGATCTCAGGAGGGGGTTTCAACAAGATCACGGTCGGCTCCGTAAAGAGGAAATTCTTCCAACTGATTGCAAAAGGGCCGGCCCTGAACGCCACATTGGATCCACCTAGGGACAATTCGGTGCCCATTTCCTTCTACAAGGAGGAACTACTGGGGGGAGTTCCTAACGCCAACATTCCATTGCTCATTCGAGCCCAGATGGCCAACTTCGACGTCCACAGAATACTGGTCGACCAGGGCAGTTCATGCGATATCATGTATTCGCAGTTGTTCGCAACACTCCAACTGAACGAGACTCATCTAACGCCATACGTAGGATCCGACCTCCAAGGTTTCAATGGGGCGGTGTCACAAACATGGGGTTATGTCGACCTCATAGTCACGTTTGGAGCCGCAGAAACCGCCCGATCATTTCGTGTCCAATTTTTGGTCGTCGATTTCCCTTCTCTATATCAATGCATTCTTGGTCGACCAACGTTAGCCGATCTCCTGGCCGTACCATCAACCGTCCTCCTGAAGATGAAGTATTACACAATGTCGGGGAGGGTGGCCACCCTACATGGTGACGTGGAAGCCGCCCTTCATTGTTTCAAAGAAGTCTCTAAAGGCCTTAACTCGATATCATACAAGCCCAAAGCTTCCACCTCAGCATCTTCCTTGAACACAGAAGTGTCCGCACCTCTCCCTCGGGTAGATTCCATCGATCTAGATTGCAGGTTTCCAGAAGAAGCCGAAAGCTCCCAGCAGTCCTCTACTTCGTTAGCCCGGCTAGTCCCCGATGGTGAATTCGAGCTAATCCTGCTGGGGGAAGATTCAAGCAGATGCGTAAAGATTGGGGCCCATCTCCCGGACCTAGCAAAGAAACAACTAGAGGCGTGCCTAAAAGGGAACGCCGACCTATTCGCATGAAGTGCAGTAGAAATGCCTGGACTCGATCCAGACGTAGCATGCCACCATCTCTCCATTGATCCTAATCACAAGGTCGTTGCCCAACGGAGGAGGAAACAGTCGATCAATAAAACTAAAGCGGCCGAAAAAGCTATAAAAGACCTCCTAGAGGAAAACTTTGTAACGGAGGCCAGGTACACTACCTGGCTTTCCAATGTTGTACTTGTGAAAAAATATAATGGAAAGTGGAGAATGTGCGTTGATTATACCGATCTTAACCGAGCCTTCCCGAAAGATGCTTACCCATTGCCAAATATTGATAAATTGGTCGACAACACGGCCAATTTCAAACTACTATCATTTATGGATGCTTATTCAGGATATAATCAAATTCCCATGGCTGTGGCCGAAAAAACACACGGCCTTCATGACCGAATCGGGCAATTACTATTATAACGTTATACCCTTCGGTCTAAAAAACGCGGGCGCCACTTATCAGCGCATGATGAACAAAGTTTTCCGAGCAGAAATTAGAGACATGCTCTAAGTGTACATGGACGACATGTTCGTCAAATCTCAGAAGGAGACGGATCACACTTCCCACCTACAAAAGGTGTTCGACCAAGCTAAAAAATGCATGATGGGTTTCAACCCTGAAAAATGTATGTTCGGAGTTCGAGCGGGTAAATTCCTTGGGTTTTATTTGACCGAGCGAGGAATCGAAGCCAACCCGGACAAATGTCGAGCGTTCGCGGAGATACCTATTCCAAACTCTAAAAAATCCATACAATCGTTAAATGGAGTGCTTGCTTCTCTCGCCCGATTTGTGGCTAAGTCTGCCCAACACGCGCTCCCGTTCTACAAACTCCTCCACAAAGAATCAACTTTTGAATGGACTGACGAATGCGGGCAAGCCTTGACCCACTTGAAAAAAGCACTATCCGAGCCCCCGGTACTCTCCAGACCTAACGAAGGCGAAATGCTATAGTAAATGAGGCGGTAAGCGCAACCCTTATTCCCGATCTTCCCGAGGGGCAAAAACCCATTTACTTTACGAGCAAGGCATTGAGCGGCCCTGAGCTCAGGTATCTACAAATCGAAAAAGTAGCACTGACCCTCCTCTTCGCAGCAAGAAGGTTACGACACTACTTCTTGGCCCATACTATTGTCGTCAGGATAGACCAGCCCATCAGGCAGATACTCGGAAGGCCAGATATGGCCAGACGAATGCTGAAATGGTCATTGGAATTATCCGAGTTCGACATCAAGTTCGAAGGACGGAAGGCCCTCAAAGCTCAAGCCTTGGCCGACTTTATAGCAGAACTTACCTTCACCAAGAAAACTACAACATCCCCGTCTAGGTGGACCATCTTCGTCGACGGAGCATCTAGCTCGGCAGGCAGTGGGGCCGGGGTGATATTGGAGAACAAGGAAGGAACCCTCATCAAAGTATCCTTAACCTTGTCTTTCCCCACATCCAATAATCAAGAAGAATACGAAGCCTTACTGGCCGGTTTACGCCTTGCAGACGACCTAGGAGCAGAGGAAATTGTAATATGCATAGACTCCCAGTTGGTCGCCAACAAGGTGCGAGGTGATTTTCATGCCAAGAACAACAACATGGCCGAATACTTAGCCTTGGTCAAGGAGAAACTAAAATGATTCACATTCGTGGAAGTCAGGCACGTCCCGCGCGAAAACAACACCCGAGCGGATATATTGTCCAAACTGGCGAGTACCAAGAAGAAGGGGGCAACAAATCCGTCATACAAGAGATACTCCCTCAGCCCAGCATTGGGAAAACGTCATCCCCAATAGACGTCAACGTCGTAGGCGACGCTAACTGTTGGATGACCCCAATATTCAATTATTTGACCAAGGACGAGTTACCAACAGAGCCAAAAACGGCCAGCACCGTACGACGTAGGTCATGCTCGTATACGATGGTCGGGGGGAAGATTTATCGCCAAGGTTTCTCCACGCAACTCCTCAGATGCGTCGAGGAAGAAAACATTCCACACGTGCTGAGGGAAGTCCACGAGGGGATCAACACACAACATCCAGGTGGGCGATCGCTCGCTCGCAAGATCCTACGAGCAGGATACTATTGGTCGACGATGCAGGACGATGCGAAGGAGCTCGTTAAAAAAGGTGACAAATGCCAACGACATGGTGACATGCACGTGGCGCCTCCTACCGAGTTGAAATCATTATCTTCCCTGTGGTCGTTTGCCTGGTGGGGACTAGACATATTGGGACCCTTCGTCATCGGCACCGGCCAAAGCAAGTACCTTATCGTGGGCGTCAATTATTTCACTAAATGTATTGAAGCAGGGGCCTTAGCCAAAATCACTGCATTAAACATCTTACGCTTCTTCAAGCGGAATATCCTCGCCCGATTCAGGGTACCACTTGCCATCGTAACAGAAAATGGGACCCAGTTCATTGACAAACATTTCCAAGAATTTGTAGCCTCGGTGGGAACCAAACAACACTTCGCTTCTATCGAGCACCCCTAGACTAACAGACAAGCAGAAGCTGCTAACAAGGTAATCTTAAGAGGCCTGAAGCGAAGGTTAGACGAGCACAAAAAAATATTGGGTCGAAGAGCTACACAGCATTCTTTGGGCGTACAGAACCACACCTCACTCGACAACTGGGGAATCCCCGTTCCGGCTAGCATATGGGACCGAAGCAGTCATCCCCATAGAGATGAACATACCGTCCATGCGAACAAAATCACCCATGAACCAAGACACCAATTCTAAAACGTTGAGAGAAAAGCTCGACTTAGTCAAAGAAATCTGATCTGGCGCAGCTCTTCGAGAAGCTACGCTCAAATAAAATATTGCGGCTCGACATAAAGCCAAGGTTATTAAATGAGCATTCGAAGTCGGGAGTCTCATATTGAGGAGAAACCACAAAGTCTCCCGAGAAGGGAAACAGTCACCTAATTGGGAGGGCCCATATCGCGTCCAAGCAAAGACCGAAAAATGGGGCCTACTACTTACAAAATCTTCAAGGGGAAGAGCTCGCACGGCCATGGAACACCGAGAAACTCAAAAAATACTACAGCTAGTATAAAGGTCGCCCTGCTCCCGTACGAGGAGCATATTGTCCGACCAAACCTGCATGCCCAGGTACAAGTATTACAGCCCAAAACGTTTGATCGACATGACCTCCCCCTTACGAAGAGGAAGGTAACTATCGCACGAACGAATACTCGAACGAGTCCAATGTTGCCTAAGTACCACGACCAGGTAGAACCCCAGCTCGCGATGGGACGTTCAACCCACAGAATCCGAGCCATGATCTTGACCCGGATACCGACCCGGAGCCAACCTCCATACATATAACCGGTCCCCCAAACCGACATATCACATTTTCTTACGAGTATTTACCCCCTAGTCGACCATTATACCGTATTCCTTGTGCCAGACGAGCGCAAAATACTTAGCAAAAAAAATGAGAAAATACAGTTGGAATAAAAGTCCTCTGATGGACGGGCAGTCATACGTTAAAACAAAAACACTGCAAAATCACAAAACGACCACCAAGGTCGGAAACATTCATAAAAAAGCTACGACCCCTAAGGGCTGACTTGTTCAAAATTACATAAAACGGGGACCATGTCCCCGAGAAAAACGATAAATTACATATATTTTTGGCACGTAGGCCAACCTAGTTACCCTCTTCATCTCGCACCCCTGGCTGACTTTCACTCGGAGGTTGTTGAGCATCAGGCTGGACCGGTTGATCGGGCTCCCCCGGCTGGGAATCATCAACGATCATGTAATATGGGACCACAACCTGACCATCCACAACCTTGTACAAATAGCTGATTCGATCAGTATCAAGGTACAATTCTGGATGGAGGGCCTTGACCTGACCACAGCGTTCTGGAAACTCAGTTTGGTAGTGTTCCTCAACTCTTCTAGGTCGTAATCCAACTGGGCAAGGAAGTGCGCCCTGCTCATCAGACCCTTGGTGTCTTCATCCTCGTCATCCTTGGAAAAGAAAATTTCTTTCAACTTCCTATTATGATCAACATCCTTCTTCTTATCCACTTCCAGCCTGGCGATCACGTCCGCCTGCGCCGTCAACTCTTTGGTCGCAGTCTCAGCGTCCTCGGTGGCCTTCCTCGCTCTCTCCTCCGAATCAGCTAAGAGAGACTTCAGGTAAATGATTTTGCGCTCCTGCACGGAGCTTCCATCGGTTAACATCGAGGCCATTGCCAGCACCCGCATTACTGCACTGGCATCCTGCGCCAAGGATAGCCTCCGAGGAGGATGATCCATCTGCTCAAGATACAGCGAGTCCGCCCTTTCGACCTCCAGGGAAGTGCTCTCAAAGAAGTTGCGCTGCACAAAACATGGCGGCAGTGCATGTTTAGGTTTTGACAGAGCGTTGATTGTCAGATCCGTGATGACCGGTCCAACTTTGTGCTTCTTAAGGCTCGAACCAGAAGTCACGCCCAGAGAACCTCGAGCAATAGGACCCGAGCCAGAGCTGCTCGTATCATTACCCACTAGCCTAGTCTGAACGATCTTGGCCTTCCTTTTGTTACCTTGCATCAACTTGTCTTGGATCTTATCCAGAGAATTCGCCATAGAGCCTGCAAAACAAAGGAAAGAGAAAAGTGTCAGATCGACTACGAGCGTAAAATCACATGACAAATAAACAAAAATAAAAAACAAAGTGTACCAAACAGTTCGGACACTTCTTGTCCATCTTTACAAGCCAGGAGAGATGTGACGTCGATCAGCGGACATTCCACAACTTCCCCCCGTCGGAAGCTAGCATCACTTCCCCCTCTCTGTCGAGCATCAGGATCAGAGTGAAAGATGACACCAACTTACGAAACTCCTCAAAGCTAGTGGCATCCTTCTCGGGCAGAGCATCTCCTATTTGAATGAAATTTCTCATCGGTCACCCGTAATGACCATAGTCCCACAAAAAAGGGAACCTCCAAATCCTCCTACGGATCGGACGCGCTTCTGCGTCTAGCCGGGGCACATCATTCTCATCGGTATCGGCCCCCATAAAGTTGATCGACCCCGTGGCTTCCCGACTCACAGGCTTGATCAAGATGTAGTCGCCTTTGAATGATCGAATAGACTCTGAATGCGCCTTAAAGATCTTAGCCCGTTGTTTAAAAGAAATAAAACCCTTCTGGGTAGTCCCTCTCCCCACCTGGCGTTGCAGAGAAAACAACCGGAAAAAGAGAGGAAGAGTAGCCCCCGCCCCTAGGTGCGTGCATGTCAACTCGAATGCCCTCATAAAGGCATAAGAATTAGGATGCAGTTGCGAGGGCGCTACCCCCAAGTAACCAAGCACGGAGCAGGCCAAGTCGATGAAAGGCAGCCTGATCCCCAAGGTCGAAATGACATACTCATACATTGAAAATTTTCTGCCCCCAAATTCCGAGAAAAGTCTGTCGTCATCACCCGGACATGTCACCCTCCAGTGGACAGGGTCTCCCACCACGGGCAGAGGATCTCCGCGCGGCTGAGCATACGATGAGACTTTATCCAGCAAGTCCTTAACAACCCACTCCTCGGGCGTGAGTGCCTTTTCCTCTTGAATATTTTCTAAGTAGTATGCCCCATTTTTGGTCTTTGCTCGGACGCGATATGGGCCCTCCCAATTAGGTGCAAGTTTCCCTTCTCGTGAGTCTTTGTGGTTTCTCCTCAAGACGAGACTCCCGACTTCAAATGCTCGTTTAATAACCTTGGCGTTATGTTGAGCCGCAATTTTTTGTTTAAGCGTAGCTTCTTGAAGAGCTGCGCCTGATCAGATTTCTTCGACTAAGTCGAGCTCTTCTCTCAACATTTTAGAATTGGTGTCTTGGTCCATGGGTGATTCTGTTCGCATGCACAGTATGTGCATCTCTATGGGGATGACTGTTTCGGTCCCGTATGCTAGCCGGAACGGGGATTCCCCGGTTGTCGAGTGAGGCGTGGTTCTGTACACCCAAAGAATGTTGTGTAGCTCTTCGACCCAACATTTTTTTTGCTCGTCTAACCTTCGCTTCAGGCCTCTTAAGATTACCCTGTTAGCAGCTTCTGCTTACCCGTTAGTCTGGGGGTGCTCGACAGAAGCGAAGTGCTGTTTGGTTCCCACCGAGGCTACGGATTCTTGGAAATGTTTGTCAAGCACCAATCAGGTTATTGTTTGGAGTCAGTCACCCATTTATCTTTCGTGCCCGTGTCACACGACTTTGTTCTTGCTTAAGGATCTTTCTTGTGTAATCCTTTTTGCACTTATTCGCTTTTGCATTCTTTTGTTGATCCCTAACTTTTTCCTGGACTGATTCTTGTGAATCTTTGATTGTGAAGTCCAGCGGGATGCCCTAATTTTTGCCTAAGTCGCTTGTTTTCAAGTTTCGACTTAGCGGGCTTTCTCATTTCTTTTTTTTTGAACAAATCATGTGACACTGTTTGTCTTGATTGCTTTGTTAGGGTTGTGATTGCTTCAATCTTTGGTCGATGAAGGATAACCATTGTTGCTTCCAGTCTTTGGACCTCTTGATTTGGTAAACATTGTGGTTTCTGGTCTTTGGACTTCTTGATTGGTATGATGGAATGTAATGGATCCCGAGTACACTCCTTTATGAAAGTTTGAATGCTTGGTCCAACTAGCTGATACCTACCCTGCCCATGGGTTACATGTGAATGTTTTTTCGTGTGAAAAGAAACTCCTACTTCAAGGCTCAAAAGGGTTAGCGAAGGTCTATCTCCCTTATATCTCTGGTGTTTAGGGATTTGAAACAAAGCCTGTACATCATCAACAGGGTCTTATTCAAGAGCACACAATTAGAGATTCTTGCGTTTTCATTTCGTCATCCTCCCTTAAGAGGTTAAACATGACAGTTGGTATTGCAATGCACACATACAAAATTATAATTGAATACAAATGAATTACTTCAAGAAAACACGCAAGTTTTATTATGATTATCATTCAAAAGTAAACAACTTTCATACATGTATACAAATGCTTTGCAAATAACAGAAACTACAAATGAAAATGCAGTAAAGAAGCTGAATATTGTCGTTGTTAAGGAGGCTTGACTCTGTCTGGACCTGTCAGTCTTGGATACTTTTAGTGATCAATAGCTTTCTCACAGACTTGTAAGAGTAAAGCTGTGACACGATATATACATCTTCTATTTATTTTGACTCTGACACGAGACATCTGAAGGAAAGAGTAAAGCTGGGGAGTAAAGTTGTCTTATAAGGTTGCTCGGAAAGACCTGACGATCTTCTGCCTACGTATCTCCATTGACCAATGACCAATGAAGAATCAGAGCGGCGTAGTTCCCCTCAATAGGGAAGACAATGCATTGAAGAAAAACAAACAAACAGTTGCCATTGATGAGAGTATCTGAATACTGATGGCTTTATTTGCTTTTTGAAGATTCCAGCTTAATGTGGACCATCTGGTAAAACAACCGTGACACCGGCTCCGTTGTGATTAGGCATTGGGTTTTGGAGCACATTTGGACGAGGAGCAAAATTGATCGCCTTGGAGTCAATTAAGTCATGTACCTTGTTCTGAAAAGCCCAACATTTTTCAATACTGTGCCCCTGGGTACCCGAATGGAATTCGCATCTGGCATTTGCATCAAAGTTTGGAGATAGATTATCAGGAGAAGGAGCTCTCGTGGTACGAAGCTCGACCATGTTCAACTTTAGCAGATCTGGAAGCAATACAACATATGGGCATGGGATGGGATCAAGTCTGCGGTTCCTCGCTCTTGTTCTTTCCTAATTTGGTCTTTGTGCCTGATGTTGCTGACCTTGAGGTTGTTGAACCTGTGGCGTAATAGTTACTGCAGCTGTTTGGTAGTAACCTTGAGAACGACCTCTATCTCGGCCCCTATACACAACATTGGTCTCGCCTTCTCTTCGTCTTTCGCCATTGCCAAAAGGCTTTTTTCACACCAGAAGAACCAGCACTATTTGCATCCTGGATCTTTCCAAATTTCAGGAAGTTCTCTATCCTTTCTCCAGCGATGACAATATCAGCAAAATCGATTGACGGGCAAGCGGCCAGACGATCCAAGTATTCCCCTTGCAAGGTGCCCATAAACATGTAGGCCAATTCCCGATCAAGTAATGGAGGTTGAACATGTGCATCCAATTCACGCCACCTCTGGGCGTATTCCTTAAAGCTTTCCTTAGGTCCTTGAGACATGTTCTGCAACTGAGTGCGGTTTGGAGCCATATCAATATTATATTGATACTGCTTGAGAAAAGCTTCAGCTAAATCTTTCCAGCATCGGATAGAGACCCTGCTCAGCTTCATGTACCAACTCAATGAAGCTCTAGATAGACTATCTTGGAAGAAATACATCCCAAGTTTCTCGTCATCAGTGTGAGCCGAGATCCTTCCAAAATATGCGTGAATGTGAGTTCTAGGGCACGTGTTGTCGTTGTACTTGTCAAATGATGTCACCTTGAACTTATGAGGGATTCTAACTCCTGGAACTAACCCAAGATTGGTTACATCGATGCCCAGGGAATTCTGACATTCCATGGCCTTAATCTTCTCTTCCAGCTCTTCATACCTACGGTCATTGATCTCATTCATATTACCCATGTCAGCATCCAGTAGAGTGAACTGGTCCTCTCGAGTGTCTTCTAAACCCACATTATGGGTTGCAGTCCTATTTGGATTTGGCTCTCCGTTACGGGCAGCATTAGGATCCACATTCTCAGTCGGTGTTCCATTATTAGCATTCACCTGGGGTTGCTCAACCATCAATCTGAGACGCTCCTGGTTCTGGGCCATGCCAGTCATCATTTCCATGAACTGATCCATTCTCTGTCGGAGCTCATTGAGATCATTCTGCATTCGTTCAGCCATTCTTACTCGGTTTCTTTTTGTTGGATACCGATGAACACATTGACCAGCTATATTTCCTAAAGTTGAATAAGTTAGGAAGTCTGAATAACATGTAAAACGCAAAATATGCAAAGCGTGCGGTAAATATGTATGATATGTTCATGGGGATGCGACATGCGACCCTGCAAATGAGTAAGCATGTGTTAGTAATGCAAGCATGCAGAAGATGTTATGCAATGCACTGGCATGTGATCAAAGGTTTGGCGATCACTGGTCTAATGTTGGTGCTGAGAAGACAATTATGTGCTATTGAAGAGTCATAATAATAGTACCACCGAAATCCCAGATCTTAGGACCAAAGGACCATGTAGAACCTGATCATTATACTGAACAATGCTGGCAAAGTGGGTGTGTTGGAAGTTTCAGGGTTCCTGCAAACCTGTAAACCCCTCCCATCTCACGGGTATGTTACTCCAAGTCAACATCACGGACTCTCAAAGCCGGATAAAATAATACGTTCACCATTTCCGAGAAATGGTTCATGACCAAATCAGGGAATCGGTTTGGCATTATGTACTAACCAGGGAGGTCTCAGCTGAGTATGGGGAAAACAAGCATCCCTCATAAGTCCCCAACTTCAAGCACTGAATCGAGAAACAATAGTACATTCATCCCGAAGGGTACAATACTATCGTCATACGAACAATTTGTCTTGACTGGGTTCCTATGAGAGAACCAAGCCATCCTATGCGAGTTCCCAGTGGGCCCTCGGATGCGAGTGAGTTTGCCAACAAATATGGTCTGCCACTGTCATCACTGGAGAAGGGTGTTTCCATTAAGGTCATCAATGATCGGTCTCCAGATGCACATAAATATTGAGGTCGTACCCTGAAGTGGGGAAGAACCCCCACACAGAATAGTTCCAAGACTGTCTCAATCTGGGTGTGGAACACATCGCCACTCATCATGTACCCATGCGAGTAAAATGTCTGTCCATGTCGACCCTATAGTGCACCCAAGCCGGGTATTTGGCTTATCTCACAGTAACTCCCATCCCACAGAAAAAATGGAAACCAGCACAGTCCAGCAATCCAGTATATATATGATGCATGTGAAAATAAATACTGAAAGCAGTAAATAAATGCTGTAAAGTAAAAAACTGTAAATGAAAATAGTAAATAAACACGCAGCAACACACACATAAACACCCAAGTGAAACAAAAACAAACAGGCGCTAGGATTGACTCTACAAGGGAAACCAGAGATTCTGGGTTCGGTCCCCAACAAAGTTGCCAGCTGTCGCTCCCGAGATTTTCATCCTGGTACAAACGCGAAAGTGGTTCCGAAAAGGTAGAGTCGCCATCCATGCATTTTTATCCCAAAGGAACGGGAAAGGTAATGTTGCACAAACCTAAGGAGAAGGAAAGGAAGAGGCCTTGCGAACCAAAGATCTGGGTCCGGAAGTCGGTTACAATCTGGGAAGGTATTAGCACCCCAGACCGTCCGCCGTACCTGACGGGATCCACGCTTGTTAGTCTGTTTCAAAGGGTGAGAAATAAGATGCTGTTGAACAAAAGAATTGCTAACTGGAATGAGAAAAGGATCTGGAAAAGAAAATGGAAAGAAATGGGGAAATGTAGGGAAAATAAAGAATGTTCTCAAATGGGCCCTACCCCACTGCCTACGTACCTCATCAGGAAAATGAGGATCAAAGTCGTCGTATTTCATCTAACTAAGGCGGTAACTATTTTTGTGTTTTTTAGGATGACGTTGCCATAGCTCTAGCTTAGGTATTACCGGCTCGGACTCGAGGGTGTTTAGCGTATCGCTGTTTGAACTGTCGAGGCAAGTCGCATTCTTTCGCAAAGATTGGGAGATGAGAAGAGAAGACAAGGTGTCTTTGTTTGTTTTCTTATATGAGAAGTGTTTTGAGTTTATTGTTTGTGAATATTCTCATACTAAGACTTATTCATCATGGTAGATAACCTACACCTCGCCCCGAAACGGGATGCGCATAAGTACTCCGCAACAAAGTCTCATGTCGTATGAGAACATTCAACCTTTATTAGGTATTTTATTATTTTCTTTATGAGATGAGAAAGAAGGACTCAAGTGGAAAAAAGGGAAAACTAAGGGGGACTAAGACATAACCCTAAGTTATTCAGTCAAAAGAAATCATATGGTTAGTGAGGTATTCTAAACCTAATAAGAAAGGAAAAGAAGAAAAGAGAATTAGAAATCAACTTACTTCCTAAGGAAGTTAAGTTGTTCTAAGAGAGCAAAGGGGAAAGCCTATGGTCAAAGCACAAGGTGCTAAGGCAAACACAATTAAAATGCATAAGATGAGAATGAAGTAAAGCGTGCCTCAATCTTTCCCCCTACAAAACAAATGTTAACATGGTAAACATGACAAAAAATAAGGTAAACAAATACCAAATTAATTCCTAAGGGAACTAGGACCTAAATTAGACTCAATCTAAGGTTTAGTGAACCTAAAGGCAACGCAATGCAAAATTCAGCAGCCTATAGCAGCTACCAAATGCAAAAACAACAATGATATTCCATGTAACACACAATCAGCTTCTTACAACACATACACATCATGCAAAGTAGGTGTAAAAAGTCACAAACAACATGAACTACACAACAAGCAGCATACATTTCACAACTCCTATATGTAAAGACAACTATGAAATGTAAAATGCAGCTTTGATTATTTTCATTTTTAATGCACAAATTCAATCATTAAATTCTCAATTAACATGAATATGCAACATGAATATGGATCGAGCGCATGATTGAATGTCATGATTATTTTTTAGGGATTATGCAAGAATGCACCACATGATTTATTATGCAACAAGTATGTCAAATATGGCACGTGAACATGGCATATGAACATAATGAAAATTGATCATGAATATGCAACATGATACATCAACAAGAATTCCAATCTTAATGCAAAATTCAGAATTGAATTGATGTGAATGATGTGATCAAACATGCAACCAAAATGCAACCAAATGCACATACATACATGGGTATGTGAAACGCAACATATATATTGATACAATGAAATGAAAATGAGTTAACGAAATGTGCGAAAGATTCAAAACATAATGCAACATGATTATTTACATGAAAAAAGGTGCATGGACATATCAACAATATGCAATGAGTCAATTCATGCACAAATGAACACATAAACACAAAATATGTGAAATTGACAGAAGTGTGTCGAAACGACTCGAAATAGAGGAATGAGATGTCGAAACTAATCTTGAAAATTCCCTAAAATCAGGACATGTTAATATATGGTGGTAAAGGGATAAGTAATGCCCAAGAAAAAGAGGGAAAAAGCAATTCTTGCAATCGACTTATTTCCTAAAGCTCCCTAATGCAACTATTATCTAGTGAGCACAAATTTTACACCTAAAAGCCATAATCTAAACCTTAATGGCACCTAGAATAAGCTATAATTCTAACTACGAATAAATAAAGTGATCAAATTGTAATCAAGACGAAATTAAACGGCCAAGCGCATATACAACGATAAACACACGAAGAATGTCGTCATGGCAAGATGAAGAGAATAAGTTAAATCGAGAAGCGGATTTAGATCACCAACCTACGAAACGGAGGATTGCTTCGGTGAGTGTTGCGATGTAGATTGGAATTCAAATGGAGAAGAAAACCGGAGATCCGCTAAAGCGCAAAATAAATGCGGTTGATGATACTTCTTGATGAACACTTGATTAATCCATTCCAATGAGCTCAAAACTCCTCCAAAATCAGAATTGATTCTTCAAATAAGCTTCACAATGAGATGATTAATGGAGGTTTTAGCTTCAAGTTCTTCAAATTCCAATGAAGAATTTGAAGAACTTCTATGAAGAAGCTTTGGTGAGAGGTTGAAAATGGTGGAAAAATTTGGGAGAAGAATGAAAGAGATGAAGTGAAAATGATGAATAATAGTGAAAAAACTGAGAGAGAGCTTAGCTTTGGGATGAAGTGGGTTTATATAATGTATAGGCTTGGCATGAGGTTTGTGAATGGAGGTTTCTTAGGAGTTAGGTTAGGTTTGGAGTTAGTTAGGGTTCTAGAGAGTTCTAGAGTGTTGTTTAGAATATTCCTTAGAATATTCCTTGGAATATTCCTTGGAAGGTTGTAGAAAACTCTAGAATGTGGTAGAGTAATCCAAGGGAAAAGGAAATGTAAAGAGTGTGGAACAATTGTGAAGAGTGTGGAATAAGGCAAAGGAAAGGAAAAAGTGGAGGGAAATGGTGAGGGAGAAGAAACTGAAAAAACAGAAAAAAATAGGCTTATGTATTGATACGAAACTCGTATGTATCGATACATGTTAGTTATATAACATGTAAGAGCCGATACATAGATGTATGCATCGATGCATACTGAAGCTTTGGTTATTTCTAGCAAATTAATTCAATCATGCATCGATACATACCACGAATGTATCGATACATAATGAAGCATGCATCGATACGAAACTCATATGTATCGATACAATTTATTTTCACCATTTCTTGATCAAAATTGGTCCATAGGACTCTTGTGACCCTTTTCAAAATGTTGTGAAGACATATTGCCCCTTTTTGTTGCTTTTGGATGGCCCTCAATTGCTTCAGCCACTGATGACAAGCCTCACCTCAGCTATGATGAATATGATGAAATTTTTTTGGTTGTGATATGACTTTGAGTATGCTAAATTCTATGCTAGATGTTATGCAAAATGAGAAGGAAAATTTTGGGGTGTTACAGGGAGGTTTATGATGAGGGAGATATGCGCGTTTTAATAGTTGGGTCTGCTGCTGATTTTTGAGAAATTCTGTATACGGGAATTGTTGACCAGTCCCATTGCAAGGAGGATAACTTTTAACTCGTAAGTCGGATTCAAGAAATTTTTGAAGTTCTAGATTCTGCACGAAATTCTCTTCAAGTTAGAATATAATTTGTGAGTTGGAGGTTTTTATTGGAAGAGAAAATTGTGTTCGAAGCTAAGCATTTATTGCTGAAATTTTTGGAAAGATGAGGACGAGTGTGGAATGTTGATAGGAATAAGATGTTGGTATTAGAGGAAATGTAAAAGTATCGGAGAACACATAGAGGTGTGATTTATTCCACATAAAAAGTATGCTCGAACGGGCCCTACCCCGCTGCCTACGTATCTCATGGGATGTGAGAGTCAGAATTAACGTAGTTCGCCTAACTAAGACGGGAACTTGTTTGTGTTTTTTATGAATTGAACTACATATGCCTATGCTCAGGTGATGCAGGCTCGTCTGGTACGAGTGCGTTACCGTCTTGCAAATACGCAAGTCATAGTAAGTTCTCGTTATGAGTGAATGAGATGAGAAAAGAGTTCTGGTAGGAAAAGACGTGTGTTGTTTGTTAATTGTCTTTTAAAGAAGTGTTTTTTGATTGTGTTGTTTGTGAAAATAGTCTCATGATTAGACTTGTACATAATGATAAACAAGCTTGCACTATCCCAAGATGGGATGAATACAAGTGCCCCATGGAATAAGTCTCTGCATTTAAGACTACTTCAATCTTTATTAAAGTGTTTTTAACTTTTTCTTTGAGATGAGAAAGAGGACTCAAGTTGAGAAAGGACAAAACTAAGGGAACTAAGACTCACCCTAAGTTATTTATTGCATGGGATGTCCTATGGTTAGTGTGGTTTTCTATCCCTAATGAGAGAAAGAAAAGAAGAAGAAACTAGAAGAAAACTTACTTCTCTACAGAAGTTAAGTTGTTTCTAAAGAGGGATTAACATGAAATTGTACAAGACAAAGCCTAAAGGGCTAAGGAAAACTCAATTTGAAAGCATAAAGAAGATAAGGAATAAGTTGTATGAACAAGCTTACCTCCACCTCCCTACAAAACAAATGTTAGCTTCATAATGTATATTGAAAGCATAAACCATGACAAAAGCACAAACTAGCTAAGGGAGAGCACCAAGGGCTTCCTGAGGCTAAATCCTAGACGTAAAGGATCCTAAATGATAAAAGGGATTCTAAAGTCAGTAGCTAGACCCTACTAAAGTGTTCTAAGATTACAAGATCAAACACTAACAAACTATGTCCTAATGATGTACTAAACCCTAAAATATTCAAGGTGAAGTTAGATGAAGAAAGTTGAATGAAAGCACAAAGTAAACATGTATTAAACCAAGGTTGAATATTAAAGTCAGATCCTAACACTAAATTAAAGTGTCTCAAAAGATGAACCAAAGTGTGAGCAAAGAGATTCAAGTATAAGAGATTCAAATAATATTGAATGGAGAAAAGATGAGAATGAATGAACATGTGATCTCAAAAGATGAAAAAGACTTAGAATAAAAGTCAAACATGATCAAACAAATGTGAACTTCCCATAAAAAAACCAGAGGCTGGAATTAAAAAAATAACCACAAATGAACAATTGTGAAGCATATTAGGGTTATGGAACAAAGAAGTTTGATTTTGGAGTTCCTAAGTACCAAAAGTATACCAAATGAAGTAAGTGAACTCAAGACTTGGTAAAATGATATGACAATGAATGTGGACTTCTTATAAGGTGTATGTGAATGGTATGACATGGATCTAAAACTCATAAAGTAAAATTAGAAGTGTTAAAGTGAAAGGAGAATGAGAATTAGGTCAAATGGGAAACATAAGGGCAAAGTGAAGCTTAAGGTACAAGGAGCTCCAACAATTCCAAAGGTAAGTACCTATAAGGGACACAAATGACTTATACACATCAAATGAGATCGTAAGAATTCAAATGAAGGACCTCAAATGGATGGCATAAATGCCTTACCAAAATGGGATTAGAAGGACGAGAAAATGAGGACCAAAATGTGACTTGTAAAACAAGGCACCAAACAAATACCTAAGGATATGTAAAAATTACGAGAATCAAGATTCAAAGTCATAAACCAGGGTGTAGAAAACCTCTAAAATATCTCACAAAAATTTGTATTACAACTCCCTCAAATAATTGTACAAATTGGATTAGGGTTTTGAAGGATAAAGCTCAAAGAAATGACTCACAAATGGACCAAACATGACTTAAAAATTATAAGAAAAATATTTGGGGACCTCAATATGTTCTCTAATTAAAGCAAAAAGAATGGAATCAAGACTATTTTTGGTTTATGAGAAATTAAATTCAGAAGTCAATGTGGTCACAAATGAGAAAAATCCAAAAGAAATTAAAATGGGAATTAATTCTGGTCATAAAAATAAAGGAAAATGAAATTAAAAATACAAGAAATTTGAAATATTGTGAAAATGAAGTGTGAATTATTTGAGAATCTTTGGTGAGGGTTTGATATTTTTATAAAATGAAAATTGAAATGAAAAGAAAAAGAAATAAAAATGGAGGAAATTGATGAAGGGGTGCAATCAGAAATGAATTTGTGTGCAAAATGAATGGGCCTGCGCAAGGAGGGGTGTGGATATCAAACTGAACACAAATATTATGGTGGACCTTGGTCAACTATTGACTTCTATCTGAACCTTAGGATCAATCTCACGCATACAACACAAGTCAAAGTACACACATAAGATCTAAGGTGAAGCACATGATAATAAGGGTGGATGTCACACATGGGAAGACTCAGGTCACTTAAGCTCACACATGATAAGCACATGTCTCATTTATGTGCTGGCAACATTTGGAATGCACGATGAACATGATCCAACGATGGTGACTTAAAGTTACAAAAATATTATGGCTACTATTCAGGTCACCGGTGAAGAACTCCGGTCATCTTCTCTGGTGACCTCCAGTTAGGGAAAACCTGAAACTTCCACTAGAATGAAATCTAAAACCATAGAAATGTTCGGAAGGTCGAGCATATCACTAATCTAGGCTTAGTTTTCATTTAGCACACACAAAAAATGCAAATCGAAGCCAAGAACAACCAACCTGAAAAATTGAATATATGCACTTAGAGTGCCTATCATCTAGCCAGAATCCAATAAGCTTATATCAAGCTTCAAGCATCACAAAAACAATCAAAAAGCAATTAAATTAAGCAATTGGAATTGAAGTGAAACCTGAATTGCAGAGCTTGAATTTGTTGAGGAAAACCATAGGTGAGGATCCAGCTATGCTCTATGCTTATTCTTGATCTTCAATGGAGTGAAATAAACACTCTAAACTCGTGGAACTTGATGAATTGAAGAAAATGAAGAAAATGTGATTACATTTGTCCTTGGAGATTCAGATGAATTCAGCCATGGAGCTTGATCACAAGATGATGTTGATGATGAATTGATGATGATAGAGGAGTGTAGATGAAGAATGAAGCTATGTTGAAGTAAAATGGAGTGAGAGGGAACTTCTAACTCAGAGCAAAATCAGAGAGAGAGAGAGAGAGAGAGAGAGATAGAGAGATCTTTGGTGCAATTTCGAGCAAATGATCATGGTAGTGTAATTCAGTTATGAGATAGGCATATATATGTGAGGTTAGTGCTAACTAACTCTAGTTAACAGTTAGAACTAGAGTTAGTTCTAACTTGAGGTTAAAAGATCAAAATGAAGGGTGCTTGGTGCAATTCAGTTCAGCTTGAATTGTTTGCTCGAATTTGATTGAATATGGTGGTGTTCATGATAATTAAGGTGAGGGTGATGTGATGAAGTGAAGTGATCAATGCAGTTTGAGTCTAATGCATGGAAGCTTCTTGTTTGGCTTGAATCTTCAAAAAGGATGCATGGAAAATGGTGTGATCATGAAGGTAGATAATCATTTGAGCTTATAAACATGATGCCTTGATCATAGCATGGTAGAATGATATGTAGACATTTGACTGAACTGAATTTTGAGCATTGTACCATTGTCGTAGAACTCAAGCAACCATATTGCAAGTTATGATCTTCCATGGAATGTTTCTTCAAGCTCAAGTGTCACTCCCTGGACTTTCGTCCTGGTGAAAACGCGTACGGTCGGCGATGTTGGAGGTTGAGGTTAAATAGAGTCTCCAGCTAGGCATTTTTATCCCGAATGAAAGGTAATGTTGCATAAACCTAGAAAAAAGATGGATAAGACGGTTGCGAACCAAAGAAAGTGAGAAAGGGGGTTGGTTACGACCTGGGAAGGTATTAGCACCCAGATCGTCCGTCGTACTCGACGGGATCCACGCTTACTTGATTGTGTTTAAAAGGGGTAGTGTATGTGTTGACTATGTATGAAAAGCTAGGAATTAATGTACATAGTGTCAGTGCAAAAGGAAAGGGTGAAATGCTCAAGACTGAGGCTTAGAAAGAAAGCTGGAAGGAGAGGGGGAGACAAAGAGACTTTTGTTCGATAACTGTTAAGTTATGCCTATGTATCCTCTCGTGCAATGAGGAAGTCAAAACACTGTAGTTCGACTCAAAGAGACTGGGATGATTTTGTTGTGAACTGCTTACTTGTCTATGCTCAAGTGTGTGACTCGTCTGGCTCGAGTGCTAACTGTCTTGCATTAGACTGAAGAAGAGAGTTCTCATTTTCAGAGTGAGTGTGATGAGAAGAGAATCCCGGAGGAGACGCTTATTGATTTTTTTTGTGTTTTCAGTTTTTTATTGTTTTTGTTTTGCGTAAGATAATGAGCTTAAGCCTAAATCAAGGGTTGTAAACTCATTATATCATCCCTGATTAGGGATAATGAGCCTACTTAAGCATGAGATGAAAATCTCAACTTAATTACCATGATGATATATGATTAATATCATTAACCTACTTTGGTAATTATTAAGTGTTTTTGGGTTTTTGTTTAGTGTTAAGTAATGAGTTTAATCTCCAAACAAAGATTAGTGAACTCATTACACCATCCTAAGAGAAGGATGATAGATGAGAACACTTAAGCTGAGGAAGACTCCTCAACTTAATCCATGGTTAGGGATTAAATTCATTATATAACAAGCCTTTATTAAGTGGATTTTAACTAAAGGGTGAGATTAAGAAGTGTTTTTTTTATGTTTGTAAGACTAGCTTGAGGGGAACTTGTCCATTGAACACTAGGGTTAGTCCCTCTTAACCAAGAGGAAGATATGTAACCCTAATATAAGGCCCAAGTTACAAGCTTAAGTCTTAATCATTATTAGGTGTTTGGATTAGAAGGTGTAAACAAGTTAAAGGTTTAACACTAAGGATTAAAGTTATACACTCCATCCTAAGATAAGGATACAAGCATAACCCTAATTCAGAGTCCTAAAGCTTTAACTGTTTAACCTTGATTATGAGATGAGGATAGAGACTCAAGGAGACTCAAAGGTAAAAACTAAGGGGGACTATGTACAACGCTAAAATTATCATGCTTGGATGTTCCTATGGTTTGTGAGGCTTAAAGAGAAGATCTTCAGAAGGCCACCAAGGGAAGAGAAGCAGATGAAAAGAGAAGGAGAAAGGAGAATAGGTTACTTACTTCCTGAAGAAGATAAGTAACCTAAAAGAAAGAGATAGGAGCAAGAGAGCACAAGTGAAGAAAGTTCACTTCAAAGACAAATAGAATATGCAAATGAATAAATGAGAAAAGGTGGGATGTGAGGGCAAATCCACATCCCAAACAACTTACCATAAGCCCCTGAAATGTTAGTGTGAATGCATAAGATGCAAAGCAAAAGGAAATAAAGCAAATGAAGGTGAAAAGACCAAGACCAGAAGTGAATATGCTATGTAAATGTGTCATGAGATTATGCAAAGTCATACATGATGCATATGAATGATCATACAAAGGATGAGATGAAAAACAAACATGTTAGGAGCTTAGAAACACATGGATAAACATGAAATGTAATGAATGCAAAGCATACCAAATGAATGAAGAAATGATCAAGCAATGTTCATACATGTCCTAAGATGACTAAGATGACATACAAGTGCATCAAATTCTATGACAAGTTCACTTGATGATGATATGCAAAGATGAATGCAAATGAACATGAGAAATTAGGGTTTTATGAATGTATGAGATGCACATGACCTAAATAGAAGAATACATCATGATAAAAAATTGAAAATAAACTCAAACAAACCCTAAACACACACAAGATCACTCCCCAAAGATGGAGGACATAAGCTAAACCTAGAGAAAGTTATGAATTTTCTAAGTTAACTAGGGTTTTTGGGTGGTTCTTCATGAAAAATGCCAAACAATTTGAAAATGCAATGCAAAATTATGAGTTAAATAACCTTGATACTAGATGCAAAGCATGAAACAATGCAAAAAGAACCAAATGCAAACTCATCATGGTTGATCATAAATGATTTTTTCAAGTTAGGGTTAGAAAAATGTGAATTTTAGAAACCCTAATTCAAAGTAAATTGTGAAAACATGATCAAACCTAAAAAGAAATTTGTGTGATGGGTTTGTAAATTGATCTAATTGTATGAGAATGCTTCATGATTTTTTATTTGTGATTTTTAGATACCTAAATATATTTTTAATTAATTAAAATCAATTACATAATTAAATAAAACATTTAAATGATTTAAAAATACATTTTTAATGCAAAAATTAAAAATAAAATGTTTTTGAGTTTTGAAAAATATTTGAAATGAAAATGCAGGAAATGATAATTTTAGAAATTAATTTGCTATTTTAAATAATTATATGAAAATAAATGCAAAGAAAATAAAAGAAAAATAAAAGTAATTCAAAGGGACGGATCAGATTGAAAGTTGAGTGGGTGAGAGGCTGAGATTGGAAGTCCACGTGACCAAGGGTAGGGCAATCTGATGACTGGGGTTCAAAATGTGGTTTGGCGCGTGATCCTGTGGCTGGGATTTAAACTTAGCTAATTAACTTAATTATATTTAATTAAACACGTTTTTAAACTAATGGTGAATCTGGTGCGTTGGTTTCAGATTAAATCAAGATCCAATGGTCCAAAACAAAACTAGAAACCCTAATCTCAATTATGCCCTAATTAATCTCAAGCGACCAGAGATAAGCTCCGGTCGTCTTCTCCGGCGTGCTCTTCACCTGAACTCTCTCCCTAGGCCACCCCAAGCTCCCAAAACCTCCAGAATCAATCATTAAGCACCATTAAACACAAATCCAGCAACAACAAAAATTTATTTTGCATCAAAAGGGAGAATCAAACAAGAACAAGTTTAGGTCAGAAATTTCAGAGCAAGCATACATCCTTATTTCTCAACCATTTTCAAAAGTAATCACATCATGGTAACCAGGGAAGCACGTAGATTCATTTTATAACTTAAAATAAGAGTTCTGGAAAAATTATTTGAGATGACTACTGTAACACGGTGGGAGAACTGACTTTAGTTATGTTGCGGATAGCAAGAGTCGCCACCGACTTTTATTTTATCCAAAGGAAAGGCATAAAAGAACAGGAAAGACCTTTTTAAAAGATTTTTGGGTCCGGTGGGTAGGTTATGTAAAGGGAAGGTGTTAGCACCCTTTACATCCATGGTTATCCATGGGCTCTTAGTTACTTAGCTCACTTTAAAATGTTTTTGAAATGTGAAGTGTGTGAATAGAAATTTTCTTAAGAGTTTTATAATGATCCATGTATGGATGCGTAAAAAACCTTTGTTTTGAAAATTGTTTGAAATGTATGAAGTGTTTGAAATATTTTTTGAAAAGTGAGCAAGTATCTAAGAGGAACCTACCCTAAGTTTAAGTCTTTTCTGTTCTTGAATCCTTTAAATGGTAAGACTATCCCTATTATTAAGGAATAGGTAGTCATTACCTTGGATGTGAGGGACAAGTGAAGGGACATTGTTATTTAGGCAACTGTGGGGTGTATAAGCAATTCGAAGGGACTTATCATCTTTATTCGAAAGGGACAAGATCATTACGAAGGCAACATTCGAAAGGGACTTGATCTTTTATCTGTTTAGGGACTAGATGATGTGAGATGAAGGGCTTTTGCTTTACACACCCTACTTGACCTTTTGTAATAGGCAACATGAGAGGTATCCTTAAGGAAGTGAGGTGGCGATCAAAGATCGACTTACGTGTGTGAGTGTACAATTTTAATATTTATCTTTAAATTAGTGAGCTAAATTAATTTTAAACATACAAACATGTTACACTCCCTATTTTACTAACCATAGCATAAAATAAATATTTAAACATTACTACTAAATATTACACCAAAGAAACAATTACATGATAATAATAATTAAAGCAAATTAAATATAATAAGCAAAAATAAATAATAATAATAATTGGGTTAGTAGAAAATAATAATAAAAATACTACAAAGTTAAATGGGGTTAGTAATAATAAAATATCATATAAACATAATTAATAATATTAACATAATAATTAAAAAAATCAATTTTTATAAACAATTATTATTTAAGACTAATAAGAAAATATGAGCACTTATTCTAATTATTATAAAGTTTTAAGTTATATGCAAAAAAAAAATTAAGTTAATTATAAACATATTATGAAAATTAAATTACAAAATTAAATTAGCAATTTTTAACTATTTCTAAACATATATTAAAAATTATTTATATACAAAAATTAAATTATAAATAAGTTATAGAATATATACATATTATGAAAATAAAAAATAATTATAATTATATTTACAAAATTTTGATTATTTAAACAAGATTTAAATTATCAAATTATAAAATATGTACATGATTAAATAAAATAGGATTAAGTTTTAAATAGAAGAAAATTAGGGTTTATTAGAAAACATTAAGATTTATTTATTGATTAAAAATATAAACAAGGATTAAAATAAACAAATAAATAATATTTACAATTAGGGTTTTAGAAAAATATTTTTAGGGTTAATCTTAGTTTATGAAAATATTTTAGGATTAAATTAGGGTTATAGTTTAATTAAAATTAACAATAATAATAATAAACAAACTAAAAGAAATAATAGAGAAAAAAGGAAGAAAAACTTACCTGGCCTGGGATTCGAACCCAGCCCTAGAGCTTTCACAATGCCTGGACCAATACGCCAACCACTAGACCATGCGCGCGCAGGTGATACAAGATGGATACCAATGTGTTTTGTTTCATATCCTGTACAATCATAACAAAAAAAAACAAAATAAAGCAAAAGGGCCTGGGGGGATTCGAACCCAGGTCCCTTACACAACACACAAACGTTCTTTCCATCCAGCCGGGAGGGCGCTTCTGTTAATATAATGGCTATAATTCATAATATATTAAGACTGATGAATATCATGAAAAAACAATAAAAAGATGGTGCCTCCAGGATTCGAACTCAGGTCTCACACCATGCTGCGTATACGTCAAAACCACCAGAGCACCTGCGCGTTTGTGATAATAATATAAAACAAATGAATAAAATATAAAGATGGAAATTTGAAATTATGTTTCGCGCGCAGGACTTCTTCTTCTTCCCTCAGACCTGCGAAATTTCCTATGAATTTTGCTGGGATTTTTGCTACGGATTTGTTTTCGCAACAGAACCTAGGTTTCTCAATCACCATGAAACTTGTAAAATCTTAGCAAATTGATTACACCATTGTGATCCTTACATCATATACGACTCAACCATGTTGTTAGAATTAATTTATATTACTCTAATCATAAATCCCCAAATCGGGAGCTTAAACCCTAACAATGGTGATCTTTGATACCTGCACAAAAGCTTCAAACAAACCAACCAGAAACAATGTATAGAGCACGACAAACATTATACAATCAACAAAATCCAGTGAAAGGTCATAAATCTATGTGTTCGAAAAATTCAAAAACACACAACAAATATGATTCGGTTTATGCATATGGGCCTGTTTCTGATGATGATAATGATTGGGATGCATTCAGTGATGATCAAGGAAACGATTGAAGTTCTTATTTCACCTGAAAAGTTACAAAATATCAAAATCCGAATTTGAAAAAAAATTGATGAATTTGAAAGTTTGAAAGTTGTCTTTGAGGCCAGAATTTTCGTCCCTTTGCATTAGGTTTGTGTTGTCTACTTATAGTACAATGGATTTAGGTCAAAAGAATGGATCATTGTGTGGATTATTTGATTGAAAAAGATTGAAAAAGATTAAGTCTTAAACTTCAAATATTTGTGAATTCAACCTTTCTATTTCAAGCCAATCACCATAATTTTTGTATCAATTTGATCCAAACAACCTTTATGACTTTCTAGAAACACAATCTCATTTAAATATTTGATTTTTCTATTTTATTTTAATTTAAAATGATTTTAAATGAATCAAATCAAAATAAATAAAATAAAATGATAAAAAATCTGAATAATTGAGAGTTGGGTCGTGCATGAAGTATTGGTATGGATTGGATCATCATATGGCAAGCCCATTTAGAGAAAATTGGTTTTAAACCTCCATTTTCTTCATAAACCAACCAAAAATTTCCCAACTTTGCAAGGGCACAAATCCTTCAATTTTAATTATATGAGGGTGTTCTTGGACATTTTGGAAAGCTTGAAGAGTCCTCTAACCAACCCCACTGGTTTCATGTTCATATCATTTACCATTCTCAAGTTATGCCCTTTTGAATTTGTTGACTTTTTGTTGACTTTCAAAAGGACCTGTCTTAGCTCATACCTTCCAAATGAAGCATTTTTGGGCTTGGCTTGTGAGACACAAAGTTGTAGAGAATTCAATTTACTTCAAAATGAGCTTTGGATGGGAAAAATGTGATGAAGCATGTGAAAGTTATGTCTGGTCAAAGTTCAGTTGACTTTTCCTGAGGAAACCCTAATTTAGAAACCTTTGATTCTTGATGATCTGAGATCTCCTTGATGAATCATGATCAAACCTTGATCAAATGATGAATTTTACTTCATATACTTGATGTTGGCAAAAAATCATGAAGTTTGACTTTGGTTTGACCACAGTTGACCTTAGTTTGACTTTTTAACTGCTTTGACTGATTTTGACTTATCTGATCATCTGACTGAGCAAACCTTTGAGAAAAGTTTTGAAACTTGTCATGGGGATTCTTAAACATATGTAAGATGTTATGAAGCTCACTTGAGGTATTGGAAGTCCATTTAACCTGATTAAAGTCAAAACCCTAGTTTTGGATGCACTGCTTAGGAGAATGCCTTGCCTGAGGGATTTGTCAAACTTTCTGACTATTTGTGAACTTTGTGAACCTTGTGAACCATCATAAGATGTCTTGTGAACCTTGTGAACCTCATGGGAGGTCTTGTGAATCTTGTGAACCTTGTGAGCCTCATAAAGTGTCTTGTAAACTTCATGAACCTCATGAAAGGTCTTGTAAACCTTGTGAACTTCTTAGTACACAAAGCCTTGTATTGTGAGGGCAAATTTTGGGGTGCAACAGCTGCCCCTGTTCAATTTTCTGAAACCTCAGGGGTTAGATTGGTATATGTGCCATTCGTGACCTAGAAGGTTGAAGGGGATTGAACACAAAAGCCCAAAAATTTGCACTCACCGGTGTGTAGAGTGATACTGATGACTAGTTGAATAAGCTTGAGTGGGCTTAAAGATGCCACTTGGAGAAATATTATTCAGGTACATTTCTTGGAGGATAAAGCAGTCCAAAATATGAAGATATAATGATAGCTTTCAGGAAGATAAACAACGTCCTGAGGTAATGATATGCTTTCAGGAAGATAAACAACGTTCTGAGGAAATGATATGCTTTCAGGAGGATAAATAACGTCCTGAGGTAATGGTATGCTTTCAGAAGGATAAACAACGTTCTGAGGAAATGATATGCTTTCAGGAGGATAAATAACGTCCTGAGGTAATGGTATGCTTTCAGGAAGATAAACAACGTCCTGAGGTATAAGTATAACTTCTGGGAGGATAAACAACGGCCCAATAGTCATCATATGCTTTCAGGAGGATAAACAACGTCCTGAGGTATGAAGTAACCTTTGGGAAGATAAACAACGGCCCAAGGCCAAGATAGCTTTCAGGAGGATAAACAACGTCCTGAGGTAATGATATGCTTTCAGGAGGATAAACAACGTCCTGTGATATGCTTTCAGGAGGATAAACAACGTCCTGAGGAAATGGTGACCTTTGGGAAGATAAACAACGGCCCAAAGTCATGATAGCTTTCAGGAAGATAAACAACGTCCCGAGGAAATAATATGCTTTCAGAAGGATAAACAATGTTCTGAGGAAATGATATGCTTTCAGGAGGATAAACAACGTCCTGAGGTGATGATATGCTTTCAGAAGGATGAACAACGTTCTGAGGTATAAGTATAACTTTTGGGAAGATAAACAACGGCCCAATAATCATGATATGCTTTCAGGAGGATAAACAACGTCCTGAGGGAATGAGGTAACCTTTGGGAAGATAAACAACGACCCAAAGTCTTGATAGCTTTCAGGAAGATAAACAACGTCCCGAGGAAATGATATACTTTCAGGAGGATAAACAACGTCCTGAGGGAATGATGTAACCTTTGGGAAGATAAACAACGGCCCAAGGTAATGATATGCTTTCAGGAGGATAAACAACGTCCTGAGGAAATGATATAACCTTTGGGAAGATAAACAACGGCCCAAGGTAATGATATGCTTTCAGGAGGATAAACAACGTCCTGAGGAAATGATATGCTTTCAGAAACATAAACAACGTTCTGAGGAAATGATGACCTTTGGGAAGATAAACAACGGCCCAAAGTCATGATAGCTTTCAGGAAGATAAACAACGTCCCGAGGAAATAATATGCTTTCAGAAGGATAAACAACGTTCTGAGGAAATGATATGCTTTCAGGAGGATAAACAACGTCCTGAGGTATAGTGATGTAACCTTTGGGAAGATAAACAACGGCCCAAGGTCGTGATAGCTTTCAGGAAGATAAACAACGTCCCGAGGAAATAATATGCTTTCAGAAGGATAAACAACGTTCTGAGGTGATGATATGCTTTCAGAAGGATGAACAACGTTCTGAGGTATAAGTATAACTTTTGGGAAGATAAACAACGGCCCAATAGTCACAATTTGTTGATGAAATTTGTCTGCTGGAGAATTAACCTGAAAAACAAGATTGTAACATTTTGTATGATAATATTAGTTTATGCATTATGCATGCATGTATAACATGATGCACTTAAGTAATGTAGTATGCATTTTATGGATATGTATGTTATGGTATGATGTAAATGATGTATGTATGCATCACGAGTCTGAAACGTCTGGATATCTTCGAATAACAACTGCTGGCCAGGGAAAATAAATCCCGATTCGTTACTGGAGAATATGAGGAACTCGTTCCTGTCTTGTTTTGATAATATAGTATATATAACCTCCCGTCTTCATTCGGTATAAGGTATCCATAACCTCCCGTCTTCGTTCGGTAGTAAGGTATCCATAACCTCCCGTCTTCGTTCGTCGTACTCTTATTGGAAGAATAAATTCCCGACTATTCGTATGAGGATAAAAAAGATGGATATAAATTCCAGGGGAGATGTGACTCGAAGTACTTATGAAGATGGATTTTCCCTACTGGGGAACTTGTAGTTGTCTTGTGAGGATGAACCGGCGAAGCTTCGTTGAAATCCTTCCCTCGTTCGTCCTTAGTAAATACTATTACTGCATTTTCATGCATTTCTGGTAAACATCAATCATATTAAGCATACATGCATTCAAACAGAACCAATGGACGTTTTCGCTTAGGTAAAAGGGGAAAAATAACCCTGAATAAAAAGGGAAAAGTAAAGCTGAACTCGAAAACATAATCGTCTCAACTTTGAGAGTGTATAACCAATTGGATTTAGAGCTCCTGAGATTCTTAACTTTCCTGAATACCTTCCCAGAAATCCTCATAGCTGGATCTGAAGACATGATACTGACACCATCTGATACTACTGGCGTAGATAATTAATTTCCACAATGGCTTCTGCTGAGAATCCAATATCAAGGTAATACAATGAGAGGAACGGCGTCTTCAAATTGATGGCCCATATACGCTCCGGATAATGGATTTGAAAAGAAAGCATTGCCCCTTGGTTGAGGATGAATTGTCCCATAATGGAAGTATCTGAATGTAGTTACCTCTAGAGAAATGAGCAGAATGCCTCACAATAATATGCCCCTGACATCATAAAATTCAAATATATGAAGAGAGCTGCCCCTGGCTATTAAGCATTGTTGAATCTGGACCTGATTGCTCCAAATTAATTGAACAGTAATTTGGTATGCCCCTTGACTGGGAAACAGTGACTATGCCCCTGGCATTATGAACTCTGTAATGTTACCCTTGGCACTTCAGATAGATGAGGAGATCTGCCTCTGGCTGCTTAAACATAGTTGAATCTTGTCCTGATTGCCCCAAATGAGTTAGGCAGTATCATGGCCTGCCCCCTTGATTGGGAGATAATGATTATGCCCCTTTGTATACATGGACTTTGATCTAGGAAGCAACTTTGTTTATCGGAAGGACTTTGAACATTCATCCTGTAAGTTTCTCTGTTTATCAAACACTCAAGTATATGTAAACAGATATATTCAAAAATGCAATGCTTATGTTTGTCTTGAAATTTTGCAAAAGAGTTATTTTAGAAAAACATTTTTTGTGAAAATTGTGATATTAACTCAAGTTTTATAATAAGCCCTAAAGGAGTCAGGATACCTTTTTGTAACAGTACACTTTCAAACTAACCATGCTTCAGTTAGGACTTTTAAAGGTTGTAACGTGGCCTGGTTCATGGTTTAAGAAACAAAAGATAAAGGCTCAAATTTATTTGTACCCAACCCAATCTCCATGATGTTCTTCAGTCCTATGCTCAGTTACCTTATGCATTGAAGTTCCAAAGAAGTTTGGTATTGTAACACTGATATTTGTGATGGTTCAGAAACCCAAAATTTATTTGAACCTTCAGTCATCTTTCTTTGTTGAGGATTCATAGTGACCTCTTTTTTTTTCTCTTTTGACCTTATTATCCCTTCTTTTTGCCTGAACTGCTTATTTCAAGGTTACAGTCAGCGGGATGTCTTAATGTTTTACTAAGTCTCCTTCATAGGTTTTGACTTAGCAAGACTGTTCTTTTGCTGGATATTGAGTGTCAGGTTTCATGATTACAGAGAACCATCATTAGTTGTGTACAACACAAATAATTGGCATATTTGAGTTAACCGAGTAACTACCCTGCCCCGGGTTATGAATAAGGGTTTTGATTTGTGCGAGAATAAAAACTCCTACTTCATAGGCTCAAAAGGGTTGACTAGGGATTAACTTCCTTATATCTCCACTATTTAGGAATTGAAACAATGCCTGTACATCGTCAGCATAGTCTGTTCAAAATCATACTGCCTAATATTATGGTATTGTTTTCGTCATCCTCCCTCTACAGGCTTATAGCTTTATCAGGAGTTGAATATCACAAGATAGAAATAAGAAGCATAATTCAAAATATAGTGGAACGAATGGATTAATTCAAGACAAACATATGCAATGCATTAATGAAAACAAAAGTTTAACATAATAGTAAGTGTTCAAACAAATGAAAGAAATTACAAATGAAAATTCAAATGTTGTCCCATCCAGTTGGCTGAATGTCCTCAATTGCAATCTGTGAACTTTGAGGAGCAGTATACTTCACCATAAAATCAAATTTGCCACTTGGATGTCCCAAGGTGCCCCATATCTCAACAGGAATAGGTAGGCTTCCTTTCTTGCTACCTTGGGCAACTTGTTTTGCAGCTTCGGTGTTTGATGGACGATAGTAGAACTCAACTTGACCTTCTGGAGTAACCTCTAGGATTCCTTCGTCAATTAGATCTTGAACCTTTTTCTTCAATTTCCAACAACTATTAGTATCATGTCCAGGACAGTTGGAGTGATACCCACACCTTGCCTTGGGATTATAGCGAGGAGAGGAAGTTTTAGGATTTTGAGGAGGATTTTTCAAGGGAATTAGTTTCATCTCCAACAAGCATTGCAGAACTTGTGACATTGGAGTGCTGAACTTGATAAACTACCTTCTATATTTCTTGTGTTGAGGTGGATTAACCTTATCAGTTCTTTCTTCTTCAACTGAAGAATAATTAATGGCAACCTGTTTCTTACCTTCTTTTATCCTCATCTTCCTTTCAACCAAATCAGCTTGTTTTAACGGAGGTTGATTGACAATTAGATTCCTGACTCCATTACTTTGAAGTTTTTGGACAAAGGTTCTCAGCTCTTCTTGCCCCTGAGCTAAACTTTGGATAAGAGCCACATGGCCATTCATCTGGATCCTCATTTCTGTTATCTCAGCTTGCCATTGTTCCAACTGACCATCCTTGTTGTCCTCAGGACTCTTCTTCTTAGCCAGCAGTGTCTTCAACTCATCTTGTCCCTTGGACAAGTTCAGAATCAACTCTTGGAATCGGGCATTCTGAGCCTGGAGATCTTTGACTGTCTGTTCAAGATCCATTTCTGCTGAAATAAACAGCGAGAAGATAAGATACATGTACATAAGAAACCTGTGATGCAATGATATGATATGTGAATGCGTATGCAATGTTTTCATGGACCGCATGATTTACATTTGCTTAAACAAACAAGAAAGTAAACTTTTATTAGTAATTAATTTGTTTGCCCCTTGGGCTTACAATAAAATGAAATGAATACAAAAGATGGGGTTTTAAGTCTCCCATGGACGTTTCCTCTTTATATTGAGGTATGAGTTAAGATTCCGCTCCTCGTGAAGTTGCTTTGTTAATTCCAGGATTCTTTCTTGGCTTGCTTTGTAATGAGCCTCGAAAGTATCCCTTTGCTCCTTCGACTGGATCCAGGATCTCTGTAAATCTTCCATGTCAGTAGGCATGTCTGGGTGAAGGATGGTATAAGAAGTATCTCCTTCAGCAACAGGTTCCATGGTAACTGGCAGGATAGCAGGATATGGCATCATGAGAGTCTGAGCACGAGATCACATCCATCTGAGATAAGCTTCCATAGGAATAGTGTACTTAGGCTCCAAAGTCTTGTTGTCAACCTTGTTCACTTTCCCACATGCTCGTATGAATCTCTGACGGTAACCTTGAAGATTGTTGTCGTAGTCAAACACAATACCCTGAATCAACATATCATGTGGGCCTTCACTCCGAGCGTAACCAAACTGTCGTAAAGCTAAGGAAGTGTTGTAGGTAATGCCTCCTCTTATGCCTAGAAGTGGCACATTAGGAAACTCCCCACAACGGTCAATGATAGTGACATTCTCCATAGATCTGGAGCACCAATGAATATCTGAATGCGAGAGTGACATGATCCTTTTGGACCACCTGAATCCTTGCTCATTCTTCATTACTGAGCGAGGGAGGTGAGAAATAAACCACCTAGATAGCAAAGGTATGCAGCACATCAGAGTTCCTCTTGCCCTTGTGGTACGGGTGTGAAGAGAATGTAGGATGTCTCCAAGCAATATAGGCACTGGATTGTGACTCAGGAATATGTTGATGGCATGAACGTCTATGAACTGATCAGGATTGGGGAACAACACTAAGCCATAAATCAACAAGGCTAAGATCTCCTCAAAAGCATCATGACTCATAGCCTTCAAGAACACTTGAGCCTTCTCTATCAACACTTTGGCAAGAATACCCTTAACTCCGCTTCTCGTTTCTAGAACAATGTCAGACTTCTTCAGATGTAGAGCTGCAGCAATAACCTCAGGTTTAGGCTCTTTTTCCAAGCCTGTGAATGGTTTCTGATCAAGTATAGGTATACCCAGAAGTTTAGAGAACTCTTCCATTGTTGGAACCAGCTGGTAGTCGGGGAATGTGAAGCAATGGGGCTTAGGATCAAAGAACTGAAACAGGACACTCATCATGTCTTCATTGAACCCTGAGATTACTAGATCCAGAAGGTGACCATGTCTCTTGATGAATTGGGAGTGATCAGACACTTGAGAAATCAACTCTTTAAGCTTAGCAGGTATGCCTACAAAGTTGATCCTGATAGTGTTTCTACGAGCTGAAGCCATGACCTGCAACAAAGAACAAAGATAAATCCTTTGGTCCTTGAAATGGTTAGTGAAAATGCTATGCTTATGATGCATGATGATGTCATGATGTTATGCTCAATCACAAACATGTGGCACACACAAACAAGTCACACAATAGCCTTAGGTTTAAAGGCTTGCATGAAGTTGTAAACACCCCAAATTTGCCCTCACCCATTCACACCATGGCTTGTGATCTTTTCATATGCATAAACACAATCATACCATCTCATATCACATTTTTGACTCACTGAATAGATTCAAAGTCATCTGCATCTAGGGTTTGTGATCTGAGCAATCCAAGAGCTTCTTGAGCCACTCCAAAGGTCATCAATCACATCAAAGGGGTCCATGTGTGTTCAAGTATCATATTATACCCTCTCAAAGTCAAGAATGCCAAAGAATCACAAGAACTGGGATTGGTGTGGAAGCAGAGCCAGGCTTGACTACAGTTGACCTAAAATTAGGGTTTTGGTTTCAGAGGCCATAACTCCAAATTTTTTGGTCATTCTTATTTCTATTGGTCTCTATATGGTATAGGGAGTATGCATATCAATTTTCATGAAGAAATTCCATGGGGAAGTCATCTGATCAAGAGTTGACTTTTCAGACAAGTCAGTGCAAAATCAGGGTATCTGAGGCCCCCAATGACCCAACCAAAGGGGATTCTTCATCATTTTGAGTGTATATGATCTTTATTTGATCATAGAGGAGTTTAGAAGTTCACAAAATTGAAGAATTTGAGGTTTTTGCAAAGTTGACTTTTTGGGCAAGTTTGACTTTTAATGAGAATGTCATTTTATGCAACTTTTTCAACCCTTACTTTTTGATTCAAGAAAGCTTCAAATGAAAAAACTTTGGTCATGAAAGTTGTAGAATAGATCTTTCCCTTTTCAAAAAGTACAAGAACATGACCTAATTCATTTTGGATCAAAAGTTATGGTTCATCAAAGTTGGCAAAAATCATTAAATTTCAAGTTATGCACCAAATGGGAAACTTGCAAAATCTTGTACCAAGGCAATTTGTGACTTCTAATTGATGTCAAACCATTACACAAACATCACACAAGTCCTAAAAATCAGAATGGGCCAAGAATTTCTCATATTGTTTGGCCTTTGGAGCAAGATATTTTCATGAAGATCAAAGGCAATTTGTGACTTCTGTAAACTCTCAAACCAGCCCACATAAATTTGTTCTAAGCCTTTCAGAAGCATAAGGAAGGTCATAGGAGTGGATTGCACAAAGAGAAAGGGCCAGAAAGTTGCAGATTGAAAAGCTTCAAACTCAGGTAGCTTCATGAACTTTTTTTCCAGAAATGGATTTTTAAGTTCTTAATAGCTTCTTCATGCTTCCCTGATCATGAATATGTGTTCGTTTTCGAAAATGAGTGAAAAATGAGTATGTATGCAGTCTCTGAAACTTTTTGCCCTAGAAATTGTTTGCTTCGATTCTCTCTGATTATGAATGATAAATGATGTTTGAGTGAGGGGTTTGATTTGTTTTAGGGTGGGGATGATTTCTGGATAGTTGGTTTTCATTTTCATTACGTGTGGAGTGATTTAGCATTTGAGCTCGCCGGAGAAGATGACCGGAACCACTGTTCCGGTCATCTGAATGTCATTAAGGCTGGATTAGGGCTAATTAATTAGGGTTAGTGAGTTTAAATGTGAGCCGTCCAAACCCGCGCGCAGTCAACTCCCGCCCCTGCCAGTTTGAATTTCGTCCATTGGATCTGATTACTTTCTTATTTTTTCATTTAATTCATTTATTTTTTCATTTAATTACATTGTTTTCTATATTTTATTTAAAATAGCAAAACTTATTTAAAAATTCTGAAATTTTTTATACAAGTTATTATTTAATTTCAGAACACAAAAATATTTTTATTTTTATTTTTTGCATTTAAAAAATATTTTTAAATATTTAAAAGTTTATTTTTTATTAATTAATGAGAATTAATCAATTAAAAATACTTTTAGGTATTTAAAAATCACCAAAAAATTCATGAAACATTTAAAAACATTTAGAAACATTGTCCAACCCTCAAACCAAATTTCTTTTTTTGATCTTGATACATTTTGAGAATTTTTCATGGAATTAAAATCATTTTAATGCATTGTTTTGATCCAAACTTCAAAAAATCATTTCTGCCTAACCCTTGAGAGTTGGACCTTGATTCTTTTTGCATTGCATTGTGTTTAGCATGTAGTTTGTGAGATTAAATGGCCATGATTTGATCTTTCATTTTCCATTTGATTGGCATTTTTCTTGTTAAGGAACCCTAAAACCCTAGAAAACTTAGGAAAATCATAACTTGAATTAGGTTAAGAGTTGAAACTTCTCCTTTGGGCAGTGAGTTAGTATAGGTTTAGGGATCCTTTGAATGCATTTTCAATTTTTTATCTTGATGTTTGCTTCTGGTTTTGGTTTTGGTTTGATGCTTTGATCATAAACCCTAATTTGGGCTTCCATATGCATCCATCTTGCATTTGCTTCCATAACTTGACTTGCCATAGCATTTTGTGCATCCATTTGATTCATTTGACATCTTAAGACATCTTGTAAGCATGTTTGATCATTGCATCTTGTACTTGCCATGTTGTATGCCATATGCACTTCATAACTTTTCATGTATGATCATGGTTCTTAACTTGCTTCATTTGCATCCTTAAGTTTGTATGATCATCCCCATGTGTTGTTTCATGTTTGCATCATCTCATAGAATCATTAACATCATGTATGAGCTTCTGGTTTTGATTTACATCATGCCATTTCATTTCATTTTGCATTGCATTGCATTCCTTTCACTAACATTGCAGGTGGTAAGTTGTTTGAGAAGTGAATTTGCCTTCACTTCTCATAATCTTCTTTTCATCTCTTTTATGCATCCATGCTGCATTTTACTTTGTGTATGAGATTGAGCTTGCTCTTTCTTTTGCTTCTTACATTCTTTCCTCAAGTGACTTGTCTTCTTCAATGAAGCAAGTTACTTTGCTTCTCCTGATCCTTTCATCTGCTTCCTGGTGGTTCCATTGAAGACTTTTCTTGTTAAACCTCACAAACCTTAGGAACAACCAAGCATAACAATGATTAGGGTTTTGATTAGTTCCCCATTTAGTTTTACCTTTGTGTCTCTTTGAGTCTTCTCTTCTCACCTCATAATCAGGGACTAAACCCTAAAGGCTCTAAGGCTTTGTGATTAAGCTTATGCCTGCATCCTTCTATTAGGATGGAGTGTATAACTTTAATCCTAAGTGTTAAACCCTTAAGGTGTTTAAATCCTTTAATCAACCCACTTAATAATCATCAAGACATCACACTTGTAACTTGGGTCTTGCATTAGGGTTCTAATTCTTCCTTAATTGGTTAAGAAGGACTAACCCTAGTGTTAATGGACAAGTCCCCCTCAAGTTGTCTTACAAACCATAAAATTCACTTCATCACCATATCATAAAATAAAATCCACTTAATCAAAGGTTTGTTTTGTCATGAGTTTAATCCCTAATCATGGATTAAGTTGAGGAGCTTTCCTCAGCTTAAACACTCTCATCTATTATCCTTCTATTAGGATGGTGAAATGAGTCTGTTTAATCCTTGATTATGGCTTAATCTCATTACTCAACACTAAACAAAAACACCAAAAACATCTAAATAATCACAAGTAGGTTAATGATCTTAATCCTACATCAAAGGTGATTAAGTGTGAGAATCTGACTTCACACTTAAGGTATTCTCATTACCCCTAATCAGAGGGAGGATGTGATGAGTTTACTAACCCATTGGTTTAGGCTTAAGCTCATTAACTTATGACAAACTTCAAAAAAGCAATAAAAGACTGAAAACACAAAAAACAAACAATAATCGTCTCCTTCGGGATTCTTTTCTCACCTCATTCACTCATAAACGAGAACTTGCTTCTTCCGTCTAATGCAAGACAGTTTGCACCTGAGCCAGACAGGTCATACACTTGAGCATTGACAAGCAAGCAGTTCACAAGTCAATTCATCTTTCAGTCTCTTTGGGTCGAACTACGGTGTTCTGACTTCCTCATTGCACGAGAGGATACATAGGCATAACTTAACAGTTATCGAACAAAAGTCTCTGTATATTCCCCCTCCTTCTAGCCTCATTCTTTAAGCCTCATGATCTTGAGCATCCTATTCCTGTTCTTACACTGACACTGTACATTTATACACTCCACACTTCTTTTACACTGACACCTGTACATTCTTTTTCAGCTCTTTTATACACAAATTGCACTAACACTACCCCTTTAAAGCACAAATCTTTTAGGCGTGGATCCCGTCGAGTACGGCGGACAATCTGGGTGCTAATACCTTCCCAGGTTGTAACCAACCCCCTTTCTCAGTCTCTCTGGTTCGCAACCGTCTTATCCATCTTTTCTAGGTCTATGCAGCATTGCCTTTCCTTCGGGATAAAAATGCCTAGCTGGCGACTCTTTTCTTTTCCAGTGAGTTCACTGCTGTGTGTTCCCATTGGTCTTTTCGCCGACCGTTCGCGTCTGTACCGGGATGCAAATCTTTGGGAGCGACAGCTTGGCGACTCTGCTGGGGAGCCTTATACTGTAACCAGGGCTTCTGGTTCTTTTTGTGGGTTCCTCCTAGCGCTTGATTGATTTGTGTTTACTGGGGTGTTATGTGCTATCTGTGTTTGTGTTTTTGTTTTATTTATTGTTGTATGTACAGTCCTTTATTGCTTTCTTTATAGCTTTACATATATCATACTGTCATGCTGTCTGGCTGGATCTGGTTTTGCTTTGGTGGGTGGGGTTCTATTGAGAGTTAAGGTCCTATACCTGGGACCTGAGTGACACCTAGGCTAGAGTGGTTCATATTCTTTCCCATTCCATCTCGGTCTGGTGCGGGAATATGAAACACGGTTCAGATATGGGTTTCTTCTTGAGAACTTTGTGTTGCGGATTTCCTGCAGTACTAGGGCTATCTGGGAAGCCTGCCTAGTCTGGATGACCTTTAGTATTGACCTTCAGAAACTGAGGTGAATTAGAGGAGGAACTTTTATGGTTATTGTAAACACTGTACCTCCGGGTTAGAAGTGTTTACACTTCTCATAACTGATCCAAGTCTGAGGATCCTTGTTTTAGAACACCACCTGTGAGGGGGATGGGCTGTTTACAGGTTTGCAGGTACCCTTGACCTCAGTTTACCCTGTTACTTTGTTTTGATTAAGAGTACTCCACTTTGGAACAGTTCTTGTGATTTTTAACCCAGGACATCTGACTCTTTATTTGAGTCCCCCACCTTGGTTACTGGACCTATGAACCTCCATCTGGATTTCTTGAACATATATGGACTTATATCAAAGTAGTTTAATCAGATCCAGCTCAGTCACAAACCCTTGCATATCATTTGCATACATCCCCATTGCATCATTTTAACATGTGTTTATTTGTTTTTCAGGGTATCCATCCTACATTTTGGCTTGGTTTTGACCCCTTCTTTAGCATAGACCTGTCTTCATCAGTACTTGCTTCAGCTGTCAGCTACCCTGCTTCAGTCACCTGCATCACCAGTCTCAGCCTGTCAGAGGCCTATCTTCAGTATTATTCTCAGCACCTGTCTCAATTCTCTTTTAGCAACATGGCACCTAAGAAGAATAACATCTCCTATCATTTCTTTGAGCCTGAGTTGGCTAGCATCAGGAAGATTCAGACCCTGATTACTCCAGACCATATACCACTTTTCAGAGAGCATTATGGAGGAATCCTTGATGTGGTTATGGATTTGGACCCTTCACAGAGGAGCTTGATACATACTTGCCTGCAGTTTTATGATCCCCCTCTAAGGTGCTTCACCTTTCAGAATTTTCAGTTGGGACCCTTGTTGGAGGAATATTCATCATTGGTTGGTGTACCTATCAGGGGTGGAATCCCCTTCAACCCTGAGATGGCTTTCCCAAGTAATGAGGAGATAGCAAAAGCATTACATCTGGAACCAGTTCTGATTGGGAAAAATCTGACAGCTAAGGCTGGAGTCTCTGGTTTTCATCTGGATTTCTTGACTTCTCAGGCTAGTCTGAAGGCCTCCTTGGGGGAGTGGAAAGCAGTCTGTGCTCTGTTGGCCCTTAGTATATATGGGGTCATGCTTTTTGCAGATGAGCCTAGGTTTGTCAGCAAGAATGCAATCCATCTTTTCATCCTGAGAAACCCAGTGCCCACCTTACTGGGAGATCTTTACTACTCTGTTCTTCAAAGGAATGAAAAGCAAAGGGGAAGATTAGTGAGATGCTGTGCTCCTTTGTTCCATACTTGGCTGCTCAAGCATTTGCCAAAGACTGATGCATTCTTGAACCCTCACTAGCATAAGAACTGGGCTAGGAGGCTTGTTGCCCTAACCTCAGATGATATCAGGTGGTGCACTCAGAGCACCAAGGGCAGAGACATCATTACAAGTTGTGGGCAATTTCCCAATGTACCTCTGATTGGAGTAAAGGGTTGCATCAACTACAACCCTCTGCTATTCAAAAGACAACTGGGTTATGCATTGGTCCATCCTCCTAGAGCACAGGATCTGACTGAGACCCTCTATTGTGAAATCAAGCCTAATTTGGCTGTTGTCAGGCAGGCATCCTGGGCCTGGGACAATGTGCAGACTAAAGGGGTAACCATTCTTGGGAAATGCAACAATGTAGCCTCAACCCAGTACTATGAGTGGTCTCATGCCAGGGCTCAAGTTTCTGGAATGCCCTTCACTATTGGAGATGTACCTGGACCCTCCACAACACCACCTCCAGCAACTGTCAGCTTAGAGGAGTTTGAGAACTTGAAAGAGAGAAATGAGAAGTTGACTCAAGCTCTACAGAAGACCCTCTGGGAGAGGAGTGATGGTCGCTTGGACATTGAAAGGCTAGAAAAGCTAAGGGTGGAGCATCTGGCCAAAATTGAGAAGTTAGAAGATTACATTAAGAAGTCTAGGGCTGGAGAGCAGATCTTGAAGAATGCTTGCAAAGAAGCCCAATTCCAGAGAGCTAGGACTGATTTGTATCTGAAGGAGAGTCAGGCTAGGTGGGTCAGGATCACCGAAGCCCGTACTCAGGAGGACAAAAGGACTCAGGATAAGATTGAACAGATGGAAGCTAGTGTAAAAGAGCAACAGGAAGCCCTGACAGCAGCCCAGAGGGAGATCTCAGAATTGAAGATTAGAGCTGGTGTAAAGAGGTCAAATGACCAGAGTCAACACAAGAGGCTAACTGCAGCTGTTACTACAAGGAATCTCCTCATCAGGAATCTTACAGAGCGTCCAGCTGATCCTGTGACTGAAGCACTTCTCAAGGAAGTTCAGGAGGATGAATTTGGCCTTGGTGTTTGACTTTTGCTTGTTGTTGCTTTCATTTTATGTACTTTTTCTTTATGTTGTGTTTTTGACCCCTCAGAGGGCATGTATTGTAAGGAAAAACAAACTATGTATCATTTATCTTTTGTAATATATGTGTTGGTTTGTTTTATCGGAGTTCTTTCAAAGCAACATCACAAGCATCTTTCTCAGGGGTCTGGAAGGGTCAAAACCAAGTGCCAAGCCGGATACCTTGGATACAAATAAGCATACTGCATTGCATACTAACCCTTTGTTTTGTTTTGTAGGTTTTTGTTTTATTGTTACTAACTCTGTTGTGAACTCAGGAACTATTGCTCGACGTCGAGGGTTTCCACTCAACCGTCCACACAGATATCCCACCCGCAACAATCTTTCGGGCATACAGATGGACCAAGTACAGCAGGACCTTACAGAGGTCAGGAATCAAATGGCCAACGAAAGGTTGGAAATGAGGAATCAGATGACACAATTTATGGAGGTGATGAACAATATGGCTCAAAGCCAAGAGAGGTTAAGAGCACTGGTAGAAGGGAGGAATCAGGAAGACCATCATCCGGGGACTGCTGGGACAAGCAACAATGAGAGAGTCCAACCTCATGTTAATCCCCCAGTTTTTGGACCCCACCAGCATCCAGAGATCAATATCCCTGTCAATGTGCAAGGGACTGCCACAGCAGGTAGAGTGCTGCAAGAAGACCCCCAGGAAGATCAGTTCACGGTGATGGGAGCTGGGGAGGAAGCCTATGACAGAAGGCTAGAAGAGATTGCTGAGAAACTGAGGTCCCTAGAGTCCCAGAATTCTTTGGGCTTTGATGTTATGGACATGGGTCTAGTGGACGGGGTCAGGATTCCCCACAAATTTAAACCACCATGCTTTGAGAAGTATAACGGGACTTCCTGCCCCCGGACCCATTTACAATCTTTTCTGGGGAGGCTGAAGGCCTATACCATGGACGAAAAGCTATGGATGTTTTATTTTGAGGATAGCTTAACTGGAGCTTCGAGGGAATGGTACTCTCATCTGACCAGAGCAACCATTAGATGCTGGAAGGACCTGGCAGAGGCCTTTATCAGACAGTATCAGTACAACTTAGATATGGCTCCCAACAGGACCCTCCTGATGGGGATGTCACAATCATCCAGGGAAAGCTTCCGGGAGTACGCTCAAAGGTGGAGACAGCTTGCTGCTGCTGTCCAGCCACCTATGTCAGAGAGGGAGATGGCAGATATGTTTATGAACACCCTCCAAGGGACATACATTGACAGGCTAGCTGCCTTTTCCTCCACTAGCTTTGCTGATGTGGTCATAGCCGGGGAAAGAATTGAAAGCCTATTAAAAATGGGTAAGATTTCTGACAACGGTGCCAGCTCATCCAGCAACCCAAGAAAGCCTTTTGTAGGCCCAAGAAGAACTGGTGAGACCAATGATATCCATACCAGTAGGGGCAGACCCCAATATGTTCATAGGTCTGTGGCAGCAGTCACCATTCCCGCTCCGATTCATCCTCAACCAGCTTATCAACCTCAGCAACAGAATTACCAGCAACAAACTCAGTATCCTCCTCAGAGAAATTATAATAACAGCAACACCAACAACAACAATCAGCAGAGACCATTCCAACAGAGACCTTCTCAGGCCAATAGGGTGATTGATCCGATCCCTATGCCCTATGCCACATTACTGCCACAACTCCTGAAACTCAACCTAGTTGAGCTAAGGACATTGGCACCTCCGGATCCTAACAGTCTGCCCAGAAATTATGACGCCAGCGCCAGATGTGCTTTTCACTCAAATGCACCTGGTCACAGTACGGAAAAGTGCAGAGCTTTGCACATGAAAGTGCAGGATTTAGTGGATTCCAAGGCTTTAAACTTTGCACCACCACCAAATGTCAACAAGAACCCTATGCCACACCATGGTGGTCCCCGAATCAATGCTATTGAAGAAGACAAGCCGTCTTACTTGATAACCAGTGTGGGTCAGATTCGGACACCCTTGGTGGAGATTAAAGCTCAACTCCTTGAATGTCAAATGTTCCCAGGATGCGAGCTAGGGTGTGCTTACTGCAACATTTCAGTGAATGGCTGTGATAACTTGAGGGATGGCATAGATGGTCTCATCCAGAGTGGCCTACTTCAAATCACAACATCAATGCCTACCAATCCAGCAATCTCCTTAACATCAGTTCCAGAACCTCCTACAAATGCAACAACCATTGTTCCAAACAACTCTTCGGTTTCATCAACAAATGCTTCATCTGTTACTTCAATGGACCAGATATCAGCAAACATCCCTTCTACAACTTCAGCATCCCTTCATTCAGAAACTCCTACAACAACAACACCCATTCTTCCAGCAATGTCTCCTACAACATCAGCAACAAACAATGTAAGTGTCTCAACAGTTACAATTTATTATGATCCTACAAATGATTCTGCCTACAACTCACAAAATGCCACTCCTACCAGAGCACCAGTCACAATATACTATGATCCACAGACTATCATGGTCCCTTCTGCAGCTGCCATCAGTCCAGTCACTGTCACAGTGCCTGGGCCGGTACCTTATGAAAGCAGTAATGCCATCCCTTGGCATTACGGTTCTGATTTATACTGCGAAGGACAGAAAATCACTTTCGAATCATCAACTTCTTCACCACAAATAGACAGTGTGGGAGGAGGCGGAGGCTTCACTCGAAGCGGACGTCTCTTTGCCCCGCAAATTCAAAGACCCACTGCCGAAGCAGAAGTTGCTGCCAAGGCAAAAGGGAAGAGCATGGTGCAAGAAGAGCAGGTTGTTAGAGAAGCTCTAAAAACACCTTTTGAGCAAGAAGTTGATGAGTTCATGAGAATCATCAAGAAAAGTGATTACAAAATAGTGGACCAGCTTCACCAGACGCCTTCCAAGATCTCCATTCTATCATTGCTTATGTGCTCCGAGGCTCATCGGAACGCACTACTCAAAGTCTTGCACGCAGCTTATGTGCCAGAAGAGATCACGGTCAATCAGTTGGAAGCTGTGGTTGGAAATGTTAACGCTAGTAATGGACTAGGATTCACCAACACTGATTTGACCACGGAAGGCCGCAATCATAACAAGGCTTTGCACATTACCATGGAATGTAAAGGTGCAGTTCTTTCCCATGTGCTGGTAGACACAGGATCATCCCTCAATGTCTTGCCTAAAAAAGCCCTTGTGAAGCTGGAATATGAAGGATTGGCATTACGTCCCAGCAACTTAGTGGTGAGAGCCTTTGACGGCTCTAAGAGATCAGTTCTGGGAGAAATTGAGTTGCCTGTAACGATTGGCCCACAAACTTTCAAAACGACCTTCTACGTGATGGACATTCAGCCTGCCTACAGCTGTTTGTTGGGTAGACCATGGATTCATGCCACTGGCGCAGTTACGTCTACCCTTCACCAGAAGTTAAAATTCGAGTGGGAGGGCCAGGTCGTTACTATTTGTGGAGAGGAGGATATTTTTGTTAGCCATCTGGCTACTTATAAGTATATTGAGATGGATGGGGAGATCCACGAGACGGTGAGTCAAGGGTTTGAGGCCCTGAATATTAATGAAACCTCTGCTGTACTTGGGACTTCCATGACATCCTACCAGCAGGCCCGAAAGGTGGTGGAAGAAGGAAACGCTCAAGGCTGGGGCAAACTGTTGCCTGTGGAGAAGAAAGAAGATAGATTTGGGTTGGGTTACAAACCAACTCAAGAAGATCAAGCAGAGGATGCTAAGAAGCCCAACTTTGTTAGTGGGGGGATGCTTACCCCCGATGCTGTCCACAATTTGGAAGATGAGTCGGAAGATGAACGCAACCTGGAAAGCTGGATTCGTCCAAAAGTCCCGGGGAGCAGTATCTCAAACTGGTCTTCCCAGGAAATTATAAGAGTTACTCCTGCAGAGTAATTATTATTTCCTGTATATTTTAAGCATGCATCAAGTCTTGCATCTTGCCCAAGATGACAGGACTCATTTTGTAATCGGGCCATCTGTAATTTTTGTGCAACAAGATTAATCAATGAAATATCAGACATCTTTTGCAAACGGGTTTTTTTCTTTTCCGCTCACTGTTTTTATCATTTTTCTGTTTGTACAAAAAAATAAATGGCAATGTTTTCAAAATGACAACTTTTATTTCACTTTTCTAAAACAAGATTAAAAATCAATCACTAAAATGAACAAACTGAACCCTTGCAGAGAGTGCCTTCCAGACAGCACCGACAACAGCACGGCTATGACTTCGTATGACTCTGACAATCTGATCAATCAAGCTGATGAAGGGGTTGAAGAAGATTACGAGCTTCCTGAAGAGCTAGCCAGATTGTTGAGACAAGAGGAGAAGGTTATCACTCCTCATCAGGAGGAAGTAGAAACGATTAATCTTGGTACAGATGAAGATGTGAAAGAGGTTAAGATCGGGGCCTGCTTACAAGACTCAGTGAAGAAACAACTGGTTGACCTGCTTCAGGAATATGTGGATGTGTTTGCTTGGTCTTACCAGGACATGCCAGGGTTGGACACCGATATTGTTATGCACAAGCTGCCCTTAAGAGAAGAATGCCCACCGGTCAAACAGAAACTACGCCGGACTCGCCCAGACATGGCAATGAAAATCAAAGAAGAGGTACAAAAGCAGTGGGACGCCGGGTTCCTTGCTGTAACTAGCTATCCACCGTGGGTTGCTAATATAGTACCTGTACCTAAGAAAGACGGAAAAGTAAGGATGTGCGTTGATTACCGGGACCTGAACAGAGCCAGCCCAAAAGATGACTTCCCATTACCTCACATTGATGTATTGGTTGATAATACGGCTCAGTTCTCGGTATTCTCCTTCATGGACGGATTTTCAGGATACAACCAGATCAAGATGTCACCTGAAGACATGGAGAAGACAACTTTCATCACACCTTGGGGCACGTTCTGTTACAAGGTGATGCCATTCGGATTGAAGAATGCTGGTGCGACATACCAACGGGCTATGGTAACATTATTCCACGATATGATCCATAAAGAAATCGAGTGCTATGTGGATGACATGATCACCAAGTCCCTTACAGAGGAAGACCACCTGGTAAATCTGCTGAAGTTATTCAAGCGTCTGAGGAAGTACCAACTGAAGCTGAACCCCAACAAGTGCACATTCGGGGTGCGATCTGGTAAGCTGCTGGGTTTTATTGTAAGCGAGAAAGGGATTGAAGTGGACCCTGATAAAGTCAAAGCCATTCAAGAGATGCCTGCACCAAAAACTGAGAAAGAAGTTCGGGGGTTTCTGGGTAGTTTGAACTACATCTCAAGGTTCATATCTCACCTTACTGCAACCTGTGAGCCTTTGTTCAAGCTGTTAAGAAAAGAACAGACGGTCAGGTGGAATGAAGACTGCCAAAGGGCTTTTGACAAGATCAAGGAATACCTGCAAGAACCACCAATCCTTATGCCTCCAGTTGAAGGAAGACCTATGATAATGTACTTGACAGTATTAGAAGAGTCAATGGGGTGTGTGCTGGGTTAGCATGACGAGTCTGGTCGAAAAGAGTATGCAATATACTACCTAAGCAAAAAGTTTACCGACTGTGAACAACGTTATTCACTGCTCGAGAAAACTTGCTGTGCTTTAGCGTGGGCTGCTCGCCGACTGAGACAGTATATGTTGACCCACACCACTTTGTTGATATCCAAGATGGATCCGGTTAAGTACATTTTTGAGAAGCCAGCTCTTACCGGACGGGTTGCAAGATGGCAAATGATTCTCACAGAATATGACATCCAGTACACATCTCAGAAAGCCATCAAAGGCAGTGTATTGTCTGAATATCTTGCTGAGCAACCTATTGATGATTACCAGCCTATGAGATTTGACTTCCCTGATGAAGACATCATGTTCATAAAAGCGAAAGATCATGAAGAGCCTATTCACACTGAAGGGCCTGACCCAGAAGAAGAATGGACTATGATGTTTGATGGGGCTGTAACATGAATGGTCGTGATGTTGGTGCAGTACTCATTACACCTAAAGGAGTTCACATGCCTTTCTCGGCAAAGCTCACTTTCAACTGCACTAACAACGAAGCTGAATACGAGGCTTGCATTATGGGTCTTGAGGAAGCCATTGACCTCAGGATCAAGACATTGACTGTGTTCGGAGATTCAGCTCTGGTAGTTAATCAAACCAACGGCAAATGGTACACACACCAGGATCATCTGATACCTTACAGGGATTATACAAGGAGGTTATTGACTTTCTTTACAACGGTCAAGCTTGAGTATATCCCTAGGGACGAGAATCAGTTTGCAGATGCTCTGGCTACCATTTCATCCATGATCAAGGTTCAAGCTGCCAACTTTGTACCGCAGATTTCAGTGTCCAGACTTGACAGGCCAGCGTATGTATTTGCAGCAGATACTGTCAAAGATGATAAGCCTTGGTTCCATGACATTAAGTGCTTCTTGGAGGATCAAACATACCCATCTGGGGCATCGTCCAATGATAAGAAGACCTTGAGAAGGCTTGCTGGTAGTTTCTTTCTGAACACTGATGGCTCCCTGTACAAAAGAAACTTTGATATGGTACTCCTCAGATGCGTTGATAGAACAGAAGCAGACTTGTTGATGCACGAGGTGCACGAAGGATCCTTTGGTACCCATACTGGAGGGCATGCCATGGCCAAGAAGTTGCTAAGGTCAGGCTATTACTGGATCACAATGGATGCCGACTGTTGCGCCTACGCCAGAAAATGCCATAAATGTCAGATCTATGCGGATAAAGTGCATGTGCCTCCCAATCCTTTGAATATAATGTCTTCACCCTGGCCCTTTGCTATGTCGGGCATTGATATGATCGGCAAGATTGAACCGACCGCTTCGAATGGCCACAGATTCATCCTGGTAGCCATTGACTATTTCACCAAGTGGGTTGAAGCAGCCTCATATGCAAATGTTACAAGGCAAGTGGTAGCCCGATTCCTGAAGAGAGATATCATCTGTCGATACGGAGTTCCTGAGCGAATCATTACTGACAATGGTTCCAACTTGAACAACAAAATGATGGCTGAGCTGTGCCGGGACTTCAAGATCCAACACCACAATTCTTCTCCTTACAGGCCAAAGATGAACGACGCTGTTGAGGTAGCTAATAAGAATATCAAGAAGATTGTGCAGAAGATGGTAGTCACCTACAAAGACTGGCATGAAATGCTACCGTTTGCCTTGCATGGGTACCGCACGTCAATCAGAACATCCACTGGGGCAACACCGTATCAGCTTGTGTATGGTATGGAGGCAGTCCTACCTGTTGAAGTTGAATTACCCTCCCTACGGGTACTGATAGATGTTAAGCTGAACAAAGCTGAGTGGGTCCGGTCCCGATACGAACAACTGGGTCTGATTGAAGAGAAAAGATTGGCTGCAATCTGTCATGGGCAGTTGTATCAGAAAAGGATGAAAAGAGCTTTCGATCAAAAAGTCAGGCACCGAGAGTACCAAGTAGGAGATCTTGTGCTGAAAAGAATCCTCCCTCCTCATACAGACCACAGGGGCAAGTGGACTCCGAATTATGAAGGACCATTTGTTGTAAAGAAAGTTTTCTCTGGTGGAGCACTGATGCTCAGCACCATGGATGGTGAAGATTTCCCGTCCCCTGTGAATTCAGATGCAGTTAAAAAATACTTCGCATAAAAAATGACCCGCTGGACATAAAAACAGAATGTAAGTCCAGGCAAAAATAGGGCATCCCGGCGAGTCAAAAACAGAATAAAAGACTCGGGCAAAAATAAGGGAAAATAAACAAAAAATGTACACCCGCTGAGTTGAAAAGCCACCTTGGACAGCTCAGGCAAAAATGGGTATCCCGATGGATTGAAAACCCGAAAGGGCAATCCATGCAAAACAAGGGAGTAAGCGAACAACTGCATTCCGAATTCATCTGTATCACCTGCAACTTGGTAAAACCTCGAAAGGATCAAGCTTCTGTCAGAATCAGCCTTCTTCAGAAAGCAAGACGAGAAGAACGTCAAAAGTCATACGAGTCATAGCAAGAGGAAGCTCCTTAAAGCGTCGTCAACATTGCCAGCGTTTTGTTTCTCAATTTGTAACAATCTCCTCATTCCGGGGGATATGTTTCTTTGACTGTATCTTGCCAATTCAGGGCACATGAATTAATAAAATCAGATTCTTCAGTCATGTTTCGTCTTGTACATTTTTTTGTTTGCAAAGAATGTCTGATGTCTTAAGAAAAACTGACTACATGAATACGGATGTTATCTTTAAAAAATAAAAAGAAAATAAAACACGTGCTTGCAGGGAATATACTTACTCTCAGAAGTGTCTAACTCCTATGACGGAATCCGGTAAGGGATACCTCGGGATTACTTGTGCGTTTCTTGTCTTTGCAGGATTGCAGGTATCCGAAGCGCAACATGGGGCATGAAAGCTTTATCCCAGCAAGCTGGCAAATCAACACTTACTCAGTCTTAGCACTCAAGGTGTTCTCTCCCCAGCCGAGTTGCCACTTTTTGCTTCTCCCAGCCGAGTTGCCATCCGTCACAAAAAGCCAGGGAATCATCTCCTCGCGGAGCCTCAGCCTCTATCCAGAAGAGCAACACATGAAGGAATCACAACAGAGTGACGAAAGCTTCTACAAACCCCAGCTGGGTCCCCTCATTACCAAGGATGGGTCTATCAGTGGCCTATCTCCCCAAGCAAATGCATCTCGTCAGATCTACCAATGATCTCATCCCCAGCTGGGATGACTACTCCAACAGATCAGCCAGAGATCTTTACAGCAACGGGATCCAAAACCCGGATTGGTATCTTTTTGCATAATCATAGCATTCGCATCATATTCACCCCACGAAGCGTAGCATTCCGTCTTAATACGGAGCATTACGGCAAAAATCAGACACATAGCATAATCATAAGTCATGGCCCGAATCAAACACTTGTGAATATTATCAACTCATCAACAATATACAGAATACTCCCCAGGTTCCCCAACAAAAGCATTTGCCTCACATTCATAAACATCAGTATATACTCCTTGTGGCACCCGTCCGTGTCACACTATCCCCAGCAGAAAGCCAAGGACATCCCCTTTGCACTCACAAATACTTATATATATATACATTTCCTTGACATCCGTCCATGTCGTTTTCCCGGTACAGTAATGTAAACACTTTGTATATCAGATACTTGTTTATACTATACTCTTGACACTCGTCCGTGTCACACTCTCCCCAGCAGATTGAACACTCATCACTCATACTTTCTACTCATACTTATACAGATACTCGTCCGTATCTTATATACACCATTTATATCCCCGCAGATTCAGCACTAGTCCGTGTTCTTTGTTAACCCGTTGGTACCCGTCCGTATCATCATCTCAGAGCATGCGTCAAGCGTTTGTTTCTACATGATACTCGCCCGTATCATAGCCTTAAGGATGCTCGTCCGCATCTTTAATCCATACACTGTGTCTTCTTGAATATAGATACTCGTCTGTGTCTACTATTCCCCAGAAGAATCCCTTCAGATTCAACACTCGTCCGTGTTCTTTGTTAACCAGTTGATACTCGTCCGTATCATCATCTCTGAACATGTGTCAGTATTTGTTTCTACTTGATACTCGTCTGTATCATAGTCTTAAGGATGCTTGTCCGCATCTCTAATCTATACACATCTAAACACTTATACCTTTTGTTTCCTGGATATAAACACTCGTCCGTGTTTACTATTCCCCAGTATATCGCCAGTAAAGCAAATTTCTTTTTATCTGACATTCGTCCTATGTCATGATAAACCCTGAGAGCAGCCATACCTTGCTAGGTGGTCGTCCTCCACCTCTTGATGGTCGTCCTCCACCTCTTGATGGTCGTCCTCCATCATGCTCATCCGATGGCCGTCCCCATCGCTGACTTCTATCCGACATTCGTCCTATGTCGTGATATTTAGCAGTCGTCCCCTGCTAGGTGGTCGTCCTCCACCTCTTGATGATCGTCCTTCATCATTTTATCCAATGGTCGTCCCCATTGTTGATTTTTGGTTATCTGACATTCGTCCTATGTCATGACAAACCCTGAGAGCAGCCGTCCCCTGCTAGGTGGTCGTCCTCCACCTCTTGATGGTCGTCCTCCATCATGCTCATCCGATGGCCGTCCCCATCGTTGACCTTTTATCCGGCATTCGTCCTGTGTCGCGATATTTTCGGCAGCCGTACCCTGCCTGGTGGTCGTCCTCCACCTTAGATGACCGTCCCTCATCTTAATCCCAACAGAGCAGCCGTCCCCTGCTAGGTGATCGTCCTTCGCCTTTGATGACCGTACCTCATCATCTGTTTATTTCATTTATTCTTTAACCCGATGGCCGTCCCCGTCGTGGTCCCTTTTCCTTTTTAGCCCGATGGCCGTCCCCATCGTTGGTTACCTTTGCTTTATGAACTTGATGGCCGTCCCCGTCATGTTTCATTAATCCCCAGAGAATCTTACAATTTTATCTTGATGGCCGTCCCCATCATAATTCTTTTTTTTTCCCCAGCATGTCGGTCGTCCCCGTCATTGCTCTTTACCCAGCGGTCGTCCTCCGTCGCCCATACTTTACAATATACTTTATTTTCCTTTACAATCTATATCCCTTTTCTTCTTCATTCTGTGAGTGCAAATTTCGGACTGTCTTTGGTATTCAACCACAAGTTATCTTGTTTGCCTGATAAGCCGCTGCTTACATCCTGCACGGCTAACTCATGTTTGAATAGGGGCAGCTGTAAACACCCCAAATTTGCCCTCACCCATTCACACCATGTCTTGTGATCTTTTCATATGCATAAACACAATCATACCATCTCATATCACATTTTTGACTCACTGAATAGATTCAAAGTCATCTGCATCTAGGGTTTGTGATCTGAGCAATCCAAGAGCTTCTTGAGCCACTCCAAAGGTCATCAATCACTTCAAAGGGGTCCATGTGTGTTCAAGTATCATATTATACCCTCTCAAAGTCAAGAATGCCAAAGAATCACAAGAACTGGGATTGGTGTGGAAGCAGAGCCAGGCTTGACTACAGTTGACCTAAAATTAGGGTTTTGGTTTCAGAGGCCATAACTCCAAATTTTTTGGTCATTCTTGTTTCTATTGGTCTCTATATGGTATAGGGAGTATGCATATCAATTTTTATGAAGAAATTCCATGGGGAAGTCATCTGATCAAGAGTTGACTTTTCAGACAAGTCAGTGCAAAATCAGGGTATCTGAGGCCCCCAATGACCCAACCAAAGGGGATTCTTCATCATTTTGAGTGTATATGATCTTTATTTGATCATAGAGGAGGTTAGAAGTTCACAAAATTGAAGAATTTGAAGTTTTTGCAAAGTTGACTTTTTGGGCAAGTTTGACTTTTAATGAGAATGTCATTTTATGCAACTTTTTCAACCCTTACTTTTTGATTCAAGAAAGCTTCAAATGAAAAAACTTTGGTCATGAAAGTTGTAGAATAGATCTTTCCCTTTTCAAAAAGTACAAGAACATGACCTAATTCATTTTGGATCAAAAGTTATGGTTCATCAAAGTTGGCAAAAATCACTAAATTTCAAGTTATGCGCCAAATGGGAAACTTGCAAAATCTTGTACCAAGGCAATTTGTGACTTCTAATTGATGTCAAACCATTACACAAACATCACACAAGTCCTAAAATTCAGAATGGGCCAAGAATTTCTCATATTGTTTGGCCTTTGGAGCAAGATATTTTCATGAAGATCAAAAGCAAACCAAGTTGCAAGAACTCATGATGGCATTGCATCCACTTGCTAGCTACTTTGCTGATCAACCCTAGCCTTTTCCCTCACCATGCTGCGCAGCCCACACCCCTTGTACTTGGCTAGAACATGACCCATTATTTCTCTTACACAAAGTTGACAATTTGCAAAAGTAACCATACCTATCACAAAAGGACATGTCACATCTTCTGACCAATAGGATTAGTTTATACAAACCAAATGCAAGCTAAACATCACAAGACGCAAGCCTGAAACAAGCAAGAACTCAACATTCTCATTTTCCACCCTTGGAGCAAAAGCTTTCGAAACTCAGCATACAAGCCACAAACACTTGAACAAACTTCATAGATCAACTCAACCCATCACCCTGGTCACAAAGCACCCCTCATCTTTGCCTTAAACTGCCTGAATCATAAACACGATCCTCACCTGAGCTTGAACATAACTTCTGTAAACTCTCAAACCAGCCCACATAAATTTGTTCTAAGCCTTTCAGAAGCATAAGGAAGGTCATAGGAGTGGATTGCACAAAGAGAAAGGGCCAGAAAGTTGCAGATTGAAAAGCTTCAAACTCAGGTAGCTTCATGAACTTTTTTTCCAGAAATGGATTTTTAAGTTCTTAATAGCTTCTTCATGCTTCCCTGATCATGAATATGTGTTCGTTTTCGAAAATGAGTGAAAAATGAGTATGTATGCAGTCTCTGAAACTTTTTGCCCTAGAAATTGTTTGCTTCGATTCTCTCTGATTATGAATGATAAATGATGTTTGAGTGAGGGGTTTGATTCGTTTTAGGGTGGGGATGATTTCTGGATAGTTGGTTTTCATTTTCATTACGTGTGGAGTGATTTAGCATTTGAGCTCGCCGGAGAAGATGACCGGAACCACTGTTCCGGTCATCTGAATGTCATTAAGGCTGGATTAGGGCTAATTAATTAGGGTTAGTGAGTTTAAATGTGAGCCGTCCAAACCCGCGCGCAGTCAACTCCCGCCCCTGCCAGTTTGAATTTCGTCCATTGGATCTGATTACTTTCTTATTTTTTCATTTAATTCATTTATTTTTTCATTTAATTACATTATTTTCTATATTTTATTTAAAATAGCAAAACTTATTTAAAAATTCTGAAATTTTTTATACAAGTTATTATTTAATTTCAGAACACAAAAATATTTTTATTTTTATTTTTTGCATTTAAAAAATATTTTTAAATATTTAAAAGTTTATTTTTTATTAATTAATGAGAATTAATCAATTAAAAATACTTTTAGGTATTTAAAAATCACCAAAAAATTCATGAAACATTTAAAAACATTTAGAAACATTTTCCAACCCTCAAACCAAATTTCTTTTTTTGATCTTGATACATTTTGAGAATTTTTCATGGAATTAAAATCATTTTAATGCATTGTTTTGATCCAAACTTCAAAAAATCATTTCTGCCTAACCCTTGAGAGTTGGACCTTGATTCTTTTTGCATTGCATTGTGTTTAGCATGTAGTTTGTGAGATTAAATGGCCATGATTTGATCTTTCATTTTCCATTTGATTGGCATTTTTCTTGTTAAGGAACCCTAAAACCCTAGAAAACTTAGGAAAATCATAACTTGAATTAGGTTAAGAGTTGGAACTTCTCCTTTGGGCAGTGAGTTAGTATAGGTTTAGGGATCCTTTGAATGCATTTTCAATTTTTTATCTTGATGTTTGCTTCTGGTTTTGGTTTTGGTTTGATGCTTTGATCATAAACCCTAATTTGGGCTTCCATATGCATCCATCTTGCATTTGCTTCCATACCTTGACTTGCCATAGCATTTTGTGCATCCATTTGATTCATTTGACATCTTAAGACATCTTGTAAGCATGTTTGATCATTGCATCTTGTACTTGCCATGTTGTATGCCATATGCACTTCATAACTTTTCATGTATGATCATGGTTCTTAACTTGCTTCATTTGCATCCTTAAGTTTGTATGATCATCCCCATGTGTTGTTTCATGTTTGCATCATCTCATAGCATCATTAACATCATGTATGAGCTTCTGGTTTTGATTTACATCATGCCATTTCATTTCATTTTGCATTGCATTGCATTCCTTTCACTAACATTGCAGGTGGTAAGTTGTTTGAGAAGTGAATTTGCCTTCACTTCTCATAATCTTCTTTTCATCTCTTTTATGCATCCATGCTGCATTTTACTTTGTGTATGAGATTGAGCTTGCTCTTTCTTTTGCTTCTTACTTTCTTTCCTCAAGTGACTTGTCTTCTTCAATGAAGCAAGTTACTTTGCTTCTCCTGATCCTTTCATCTGCTTCCTGGTGGTTCCATTGAAGACTTTTCTTGTTAAACCTCACAAACCTTAGGAACAACCAAGCATAACAATGATTAGGGTTTTGATTAGTTCCCCACTTAGTTTTACCTTTGTGTCTCTTTGAGTCTTCTCTTCTCACCTCATAATCAGGGACTAAACCCTAAAGGCTCTAAGGCTTTGTGATTAAGCTTATGCCTGCATCCTTCTATTAGGATGGAGTGTATAACTTTAATCCTAAGTGTTAAACCCTTAAGGTGTTTAAATCCTTTAATCAACCCACTTAATAATCATCAAGACATCACACTTGTAACTTGGGCCTTGCATTAGGGTTCTAATTCTTCCTTAATTGGTTAAGAAGGACTAACCCTAGTGTTAATGGACAAGTCCCCCTCAAGTTGTCTTACAAACCATAAAATTCACTTCATCACCATATCATAAAATAAAATCCACTTAATCAAAGGTTTGTTTTGTCATGAGTTTAATCCCTAATCATGGATTAAGTTGAGGAGCTTTCCTCAGCTTAAACACTCTCATCTATTATCCTTCTATTAGGATGGTGAAATGAGTCTGTTTAATCCTTGATTATGGCTTAATCTCATTACTCAACACTAAACAAAAACACCAAAAACATCTAAATAATCACAAGTAGGTTAATGATCTTAATCCTACATCAAAGGTGATTAAGTGTGAGAATCTGACTTCACACTTAAGGTATTCTCATTACCCCTAATCAGAGGGAGGATGTGATGAGTTTACTAACCCATTGGTTTAGGCTTAAGCTCATTAACTTATGACAAACTTCAAAAAAGCAATAAAAGACTGAAAACACAAAAAACAAACAATAATCGTCTCCTTCGGGATTCTTTTCTCACCTCATTCACTCATAAACGAGAACTTGCTTCTTCCGTCTAATGCATGACAGTTTGCACCTGAGCCAGACAGGTCATACACTTGAGCATTGACAAGCAAGCAGTTCACAAGTCAATTCATCTTTCAGTCTCTTTGGGTCGAACTACGGTGTTCTGACTTCCTCATTGCACGAGAGGATACGTAGGCATAACTTAACAGTTATCGAATAAAAGTCTCTGTATATTCCCCCTCCTTCTAGCCTCACTCTTTAAGCCTCATGATCTTGAGCATCCTATTCCTGTTCTTACACTGACACTGTACATTTATACACTCCACACTTCTTTTACACTGACACCTGTACATTCTTTTCCAGCTCTTTTATACACAAATTGCACTAACACTACCCCTTTAAAGCACAAATCTTTTAGGCGTGGATCCCGTCGAGTACGGCGTACAATCTGGGTGCTAATACCTTCCCAGGTTGTAACCAACCCCCTTTCTCAGTCTCTCTGGTTCGCAACCGTCTTATCCATCTTTTCTAGGTCTATGCAGCATTGCCTTTCCTTCGGGATAAAAATGCCTAGCTGGCGACTCTTTTCTTTTCCAGTGAGTTCACTGCTGTGTGTTCCCATTGGTCTTTTCGCCGACCGTTCGCGTCTGTACCGGGATGCAAATCTTTGGGAGCGACAGAAGTTTAAAGGTAAGTACCCTCCCCTGAAGTTAGATGGTTCATCCTGTCCTACAAAAGTAACCATGTTCTAAGGGATCTCAATATCATTGATCCTTCACAAGGGTGGTTGCTCAGTAGGCAACTTACTTGCCAACCAAAACCCTCCAAGTTTAGAATCTCAATGAGCATAGTATCGAGTATCAACCAACTTCAGTCTTCACCAAAGCCGGTTATCTCACTACTTTTCTAAAGGCCAAGATGGGATAACTAGGGTTCTAAAAGTTAGTTAGTGCATTGACAACATATGGCAGCCTCATATTATCCTCAACTTGACTTAAGGAACATAAGCACCAACCAAGAAGTCACACTAACTATGGCCACCAGATCAACCATATCGGTATACGTCGTACAGTTTCCTTGGTCTATTGCCATTTACCTAAGGTACACTAGATCCGGGTTAGGATCTTTCACACATAAGAGCCCAACAAGTAAGTATAAAGCAAACAAGGCAAACAATTTTAAAGTGATCTAATTCCTAAGGGTACCCCTCTTTTATTAATCCCCAGCAGAGTCGCCAGTTCTGTAACACGGTGGGAGAACTGACTTTAGTTATGTTGCGGATAGCAAGAGTCGCCACCGACTTTTATTTTGTCCAAAGGAAAGGCATAAAAGAACAGGAAAGACCTTTTTAAAAGATTTTTGGGTCCGGGGGGTAGGTTATGTAAAGGGAAGGTGTTAGCACCCTTTACATCCATGGTTATCCATGGGCTCTTAGTTACTTAGCTCACTTTAAAATGTTTTTGAAATGTGAAGTGTGTGAATAGAAATTTTCTTAAGAGTTTTATAATGATCCATGTATGGATGCGTAAAAAACCTTTGTTTTGAAAATTGTTTGAAATGTATGAAGTGTTTGAAATATTTTTTGAAAAGTGAGCAAGTATCTAAGAGGAACCTACCCTAAGTTTAAGTCTTTTCTATTCTTGAATCCTTTAAATGGTAAGACTATCCCTATTATTAAGGAATAGGTAGTCATTACCTTGGATGTGAGGGACAAGTGAAGGGACATTGTTATTTAGGCAACTGTGGGGTGTATAAGCAATTCGAAGGGACTTATCATCTTTATTCGAAAGGGACGAGATCATTACGAAGGCAACATTCGAAAGAGACTTGATCTTTTATCTGTTTAGGGACTAGATGATGTGAGATGAGGGGCTTTTGCTTTACACACCCTACTTGACCTTTTGTAATAGGCAACATGAGAGGTATCCTTAAGGAAGTGAGGTGGCGATCAAAGATCGACTTACGTGTGTGAGTGTACAATTTTAATATTTATCTTTAAATTAGTGAGCTAAATTAATTTTAAACATACAAACATGTTACACTCCCTATTTTACTAACCATAGCATAAAATAAATATTTAAACATTACTACTAAATATTACACCAAAGGAACAATTACATGATAATAATAATTAAAGCAAATTAAATATAATAAGCAAAAATAAATAATAATAATAATTGGGTTAGTAGAAAATAATAATAAAAATAATACAAAGTTAAATGGGGTTAGTAATAATAAAATATCATATAAACATAATTAATAATATTAACATAATAATTAAAAAAATCAATTTTTATAAACAATTATTATTTAAGACTAATAAGAAAATATGAGCACTTATTCTAATTATTATAAAGTTTTAAGTTATATGCAAAAAAAAATTAAGTTAATTATAAACATATTATGAAAATTAAATTACAAAATTAAATTAGCAATTTTTAACTATTTCTAAACATATATTAAAAATTATTTATATACAAAAATTAAATTATAAATAAGTTATAGAATATATACATATTATGAAAATAAAAATAATTATAATTATATTTACAAAATTTTGATTATTTTAAACAAGATTTAATTATCAAATTATAAAATATGTACATGATTAAATAAAATAGGATTAAGTTTTAAATAGAAGAAAATTAGGGTTTATTAGAAAACATTAAGATTTATTTATTGATTAAAAATATAAACAAGGATTAAAATAAACAAATAAATAATATTTATAATTAGGGTTTTAGAAAAATATTTTTAGGGTTAATCTTGGTTTATGAAAATATTTTAGGATTAAATTAGGGTTATAGTTTAATTAAAATTAACAATAATAATAATAAACAAACTAAAAGAAATAATAGAGAAAAAAGGAAGAAAAACTTACCTGGGCTGGGATTCGAACCCAGCCCCTGAGCTTTCACAATGCATGGACCAATACGCCAACCACTAGACCATGCGCGCGCAGGTGATACAAGATGGATACCAATGTGTTTTGTTTCATATCCTGTACAATCATAACAAAAAAAAAAACAAAAAAAAGCAAAAGGGCTTGGGGGGATTCGAACCCAGGTCCCTTACACAACACACAAACGTTCTTTCCATCCAGCCGGGAGGGCGCTTCTGTTAATATAATGGCTATAATTCATAATATATTAAGACTGATGAATATCATGAAAAAACAATAAAAAGATGGTGCCTCCAGGATTCGAACTCAGGTCTCACACCATGCTGTGTATACGTCAAAACCACCAGAGCACCTGCGCGTTTGTGATAATAATATAAAACAAATGAATAAAATATAAAGATGGAAATTTGAAATTATGTTTCGCGCGCAGGACTTCTTCTTCTTCCCTCAGACCTGCGAAATTTCCTATGAATTTTGCTGGGATTTTTGCTACGGATTTGTTTTCGCAACAGAACCTAGGTTTCTCAATCACCATGAAACCTGTAAAATCTTAGCAAATTGATTACACCATTGTGATCCTTACATCATATACGACTCAACCATGTTGTTAGAATTAATTTATATTACTCTAATCATAAATCCCCAAATCGGGAGCTTAAACCCTAACAATGGTGATCTTTGATACCTGCACAAAAGCTTCAAACAAACCAACCAGAAACAATGTATAGAGCACGACAAACATTATACAATCAACAAAATCCAGTGAAAGGTCATAAATCTATGTGTTCGAAAAATTCAAAAACACACAACAAATATGATTCGGTTTATGCATATGGGCCTGTTTCTGATGATGATAATGATTGGGATGCATTCAGTGATGATCAAGGAAACGATTGAAGTTCTTATTTCACCTGAAAAGTTACAAAATATCAAAATCCGAATTTGAAAAAAATTGATGAATTTGAAAGTTTGAAAGTTGTCTTTGAGGCCAGAATTTTCGTCCCTTTGCATTAGGTTTGTGTTGTCTACTTATAGTACAATGGATTTAGGTCAAAAGAATGGATCATTGTGTGGATTATTTGATTGAAAAAGATTGAAAAAGATTAAGTCTTAAACTTCAAATATTTGTGAATTCAACCTTTCTATTTCAAGCCAATCACCATAATTTTTGTATCAATTTGATCCAAACAACCTTTATGACTTTCTAGAAACACAATCTCATTTAAATATTTGATTTTTCTATTTTATTTTAATTTAAAATGATTTTAAATGAATAAAATCAAAATAAATAAAATAAAATGATAAAAAATCTGAATAATTGAGAGTTGGGTCGTGCATGAAGTATTGGTATGGATTGGATCATCATATGGCAAGCCCATTTAGAGAAAATTGGTTTTAAACCTCCATTTTCTTCATAAACCAACCAAAAATTTCCCAACTTTGCAAGGGCACAAATCCTTCAATTTTAATGATATGAGGGTGTTCTTGGACATTTTGGAAAGCTTGAAGAGTCCTCTAACCAACCCCACTATTTTCATGTCCATATCATTTACCATTCTCAAGTTATGCCCTTTTGAAGTTGTTGACTTTTTGTTGACTTTCAAAAGGACCTATAATGTCTTAGCTCATACCTTCCAAATGAAGCATTTTTGGGCTTGGCTTGTGAGACACAAAGTTGTAGAGAATTCAATTTCCTTCAAAATGAGCTTTGGATGGGAAAAATGTGATGAAGCATGTGAAAGTTATGGCTGGTCAAAGTTCAGTTGACTTTTCCTAAGGAAACCCTAATTTAGAAACCATTGATTCTTGATGATCTGAGATCTCCTTGATGAATCATGATCAACCCTTGATCAAATGATGAATTTTACTTCATATACTTGATGTTGGCAAAAAATCATGAAGTTTGACTTTGGTTTGACCACAGTTGACCTTAGTTTAACTTTTTAACTGCTTTGACTGATTTTGACTTATCTGATCATCTGACTGAGCAAACCTTTGAGAAAAGTTTTGAAACTTGTCATGGGGATTCTTAAACATATGTAAGATGTTATGAAGCTCACTTGAGGTCTTGGAAGTCCATTTAGCCTGATTAAAGTCAAAACCCTAGTTTTGGATGCACTGCTTAGGAGAATGCCTTGCCTGAGGGATTTGTCAAACTTTCTGACTATTTGTGAACTTTGTGAACCTTGTGAACCATCATAAGATGTCTTGTGAACCTTGTGAACCTCATGGGAGATCTTGTGAATCTTGTGAACCTTGTGAGCCTTATAAAGTGTCTTGTAAACTTCATGAACCTCATGAAAGGTCTTGTAAACCTTGTGAACTTCTTAGTACACAAAGCCTTGTATTGTGAGGGCAAATTTTGGGGTGCAACAACTACCTGAGATGAAGCTTTTCAAACTTGAGCTTTCTGACCTCTTCCTTTGTGCAAATCACCTCCAATGATCACCCTGATGTTATTGAGAAGCTTTAATGGAGTTTAAATGGCCTATTTTTGAAGTTCAGTTTTGAGATGGTCAGAAATCGTGTTTTGGTTTCAGTGTCTTTTAAGCCATTGTGAATGGTATTTTGTGTTCTATAGGTTATGTGGAGATGATTGGTGGAAAACAATTTGAGGTTTGAGGCTTGTGTGTTGAGTTTCGAAGAGATGAAGGTTTGGAGGATTTTTGGCAATCTGAATGTGTGAGAGGTTCTGAGCTTGTGTGTTATGTTCTTTTGAGTCCTTAGGGTTTGCATAAGAAGTTGTGATTGGTCCAAAGAGTTGTTGTGGCTCAGTTTGATTGGTATGCGTTAATTTGCAAAAAAAGTCAAAGTTGTTGTACCACAAGCATGGCACGGGTCAGAGGAGATCCAAAGGGTGGATCTGCTTCAGCTAGCATTGTGGAGAGCCCTTGGATTGATTTTGATGATCTGTACCACTTGATTCATGAGATAGCAAGACTCTTGCATTTTTACAACTTTGAAGTTTCTTGAAGAACAAGTCATGGAAACTTTTGATTTTTTGCACAATTATGATCAAGCAATGTTGTATTATCATGTTATGATGCTTAGAAATGGATTAGAGGTCATTAGAAGTCTTAAAACTTGGTTTTGCAAAAATCCCTCTTTGGCACATACTTGAAAATTATAAGATTTTTGCCAACTTTGAAACACCATAACTTGAGTTCTAGGATGAATCAAGAGAATTTCTTGTACTTTTTGAAAATGGGAAGATCCAATCTACAACTTTCATGTTTAAAGATTTTTCATTTGAAGTCTTTTTGATCAAGAAAGAGGAGGTTGAAAATCTTTCCCAAAACAGAAAGTTTTCATTACAAGTCATGTCCAAAAATGGAAAGTTTGTAAATGGCTTGAAATTCTTCAATATTGTGAACTTCTAACCACTTCTAAGATCAAATAAAGATCATGGAACCTAAAAATTATGGAGATGACCCTTTGGTACCATTGGTAGTGGCCTTAGATGCCCTGATTTTGACTTTTCTTGCACAACACGTTATCAGTTGATCAAATGACTTCCACAATGAATTTCTTCATAAAATTTGGTACACATGTTCCTTATAACATATTAAGACCAATGGAATCAAGAATTTCCAAAATATTTTAGATTAAGGGCCTCAAACCCAAAACTCTAATTTTAGGTCATCTGTGTAGGAACTGCTCAGTCTGCTTGAACACCTTTGCAATGCTTTGTGACATTTTGACTTTAATGAACTCTGGGGAGCATATTATGATAATGGAACACACATGGACCTTATTGACAAGATTCAAGGCCTTTGAGATGGCTCAGATCACTTCTTTTGATTCTCCTGATCACAAACCCTAATTGTACAACTATGCAATGATTTGATGAAGTTGAATATGCAATGTGAGATGTAATGATATGCTTATGCAAATGAGTGATCACAAGCCATGGTGTGAGAAAAAGTGAGGGCAAATCTGGGGTGTTTACATCAAGTTACCAAAACATGTGCTTCTTGGACTCAATTTGAAGTAGATTTTTCACACAACATATTTGATTTTTGACCCATGATAAGATAATGCAATTAGACACATCAAAAATGTCATGGAACTTTGTATCATAAGACTGTACAATTGACATGCATAAGATAAGCCTTCCTAGGGCAATTTATGCCTATGGTTGATCAGTGTTGACATACTACTTTGAGCCTCCACAACTCCATAACCATTGATCAAATCAAAAATCTCCAAACATGAAAGTTGTAGAGGAGACAACAATGAACAACTTTGATGTTTGGCAAAAACTCATTTTAGGTTATATTGATGGAGAAAGTGGGCCATACTTCTTGTACACCACATGTTTGATGAAATGCATTGCCTGGCGCGCGCAGGAGGCTTGCCTTGCCAAGGTTTTTGCCCTAGTTTGATCATACTTTGAATGATCATAACTTCCTCTATTTTAATCCCATGAACATGTTCCACCTATGGATTTGAAGCTTAGGATGTCCTCTTTCAAATAGTCCAAGTGGAATTTTTGTTTGACTTTTATTTGGGGAGAAGGCCTCTCTTGAACATGATTGAAAAACGACCAAAACTTGCCATATTTGGAAACCCCTAATTTTCTAAAAATGGTAAGTTTTTGATTTTCTTGATTCTTGATGATTCCTCCATCATTTCTTGATCAAATTTTGTACATTGACTCCTTGTAACATCAATTTCATGATTTTGACCTCAAAAAGTCAGGAGTTGACTTTTTCCTATGCACAATTGACTTTTCCCCCATTTCTTAATTCTCAAGTAACTGACCAATTCAAGACCTTCTGAAATGATTCAATGGATGATATATCAACCCTAGGAACTTGACATCATGTGGAAAACAATGAGATCAAGATTGGACCAAAATTTCCTTGAGAAGCTCCATTAATCATAAACCCTAATTTTAGCCTCTTTTGTTATGAGGTGTTGCACTGCTTGAATTCTTTAATCAATCCACCTCTTTTTAAGACTTGAGGAATCAATGGAGATATTGTGGGATGTTGTGAGCCCTTTGAACATTGTTTTGAAGCCTTGTGACCCTTCCATTTCTTTTGGATGATCATCAATTCCACCCATTGATTACATGCACCATGCATTTATCTATGATTGATATGCTTCAACTTTATGAAAGGATGTGGGATTATGTATATAATATGATATGCTAAATTCCATGAAATGAGAGGGCAAATTTTGAGGTGTTACACCATGTAACTTAACAAGCAGATTAGTATAATTCTCTGCCAACTTAGATACTGGAAAACTGATGTTAATGGGAATGAAATGAGTCAAATTCATAAGTCTATCAACAATCACCCAAATTGAGTCATGTCCTCTTGAATTATTAGGAAATCCCGTCACAAATTCCATTGAAATGTTATCCCATTTCTGTTCTGGAACTTCTAATGGTTGCATCAACCTTGCAGGTATCTGATGTTCAACTTTCGACTTTTGACAAGTCAAACATACATACACAAAACGCGCTACATCGTTCTTCATCCCAGGACACCAAAACAAATTCTTCAAATCTTGATACATCTTTTTATATCCTAGATGAATACTCAACTTACTCCTTTGACTATCTTCAAGAATCATTTTCTTCATCTCTACATCATTAGGAATACAAATTCGACCATGGAATCTCAACACACCTTGTGCATCTAACTTGAAATCATTATTCTCGAACTAATCGATTCCTACCATCGAATCTACCAATTTCACATCTAACTTCCGAGCCTCTCTAATACTATCTAGAAAACAATTTGTAGATGTTGTAGATTGGCAGTATTTTATGGTAAAACAAGTTTTGTAGTTTAATGTCATGCTTGATGTTATAACATTGTATTTAAAGCAATCTGCAGGTGTGAAGTTGTGAATTTGTTGTTGTTTTTATCAGGATTTCAAGAATGATGTCATAACATCTCTGACTGATGTTGAAGACCTAACTAAATCCTTTAATTATGCATGTGTATTCTACTATTCGTTTGCGTGTGTTTGTTGAGAATTATGAGGCGCTTTATTTAGAAGGTTGTGATTCAGCATGGTGTGTTTGTTTCAAGATATTTTATATGATTTCTATATTTGTTTCTTTATTTTAGGAATATATTAGGTTAAAACTAATGTGCAATTGCAGCAGGCCCATGCCCATGATTCGTCTTCTACAAAAAGGCTACTTAACCCTATTTGTAGAGACAAAAAATAAGGATTGAAAAGTACTAGGGTCTTACGTGTTTTAGTTTTCTTGTGAGCCAAACAATTATCATGTTGATGATTGTATTGGACTAGGTTTATTGAGTTGTATGTTGTCCAATCAAAGCTTTTAAGCAAGAGTGTTTTGTACTTGACTGAAGCTTTTAAGCAAGGTCAAGGATTGTCTTTGAAGTGTGTCTTCTTTTTCTTAGTTGTTAGTTTGTTATCACTGTTGTGATTGGGGGGGGGGGTGAGAGGTGTCTCTTATCTAAGAGTTCTTAGGTATAAGTTGCATTGGGTAGTGATTAAGTGAAGAGGGTAAATTGAGTGGCTTAACTCTGAATTGATACTACTAATAGTGGATTTCCTCCCTGGCTTGGTAGCCCCCAAATTAGGTGTGTTTGCACCGAACTGGGTTAACAATTTCTTGTGTCTTTTATAGTTTTTTTGTTTAACTTGTTCATTTTAATCTGTCTGATATTAGTGTCGTAACATCTCTTTTGACATCTCAAATATGCTTCCAGAATTTCAAATGACATCAGAGCAGGCACCCTGCCTGTTTTTCTAGGTGAGATCTAGGGGCAGTATTTTCTGGTACTATGGACAAGGATGGAGGATATGGGAATAGACTACCCATTCTGGATGTATATAACTATGATTACTAGAAACCTCGTATGGTTGCTTTCTTAAAAGCTCTGGACAGGAAGGCATGAAAAGCTGCAAACAAAGGATGGGAATATCCTGCCATTATTGGAAAAGATGGATAAAATACTTTGAAGCCTGAGGAAGAATGGTGCAAAGAGGAGGATGAGTTGGCTCTAGGTAATTCTAAAGCCTTAAATGCTTTGCTCAATGGAATTGATAGAAACATATTCAGGTTGGTGCACCATTGTGAATTGGCCAAGGAGGTTTGGGATATTCTCAAAAACACTCATGAAGGAACTTCCAAGGTCAAGATGTTAAGACTTCAGATGCTCACTACATAATCTGAAAATATGAGAATGAAAGAAGATGAGACTATTCATGATTTTCACTTGAATATTCTTGAGATTGCTAACACTTCAGAAGCTTTAGGAGAAAAATGTCTGATGAAAAGCTTGTGAGGAAAATTCTCAGATCTCTTCCCAAATGATTTGCTATGAAGGTTACTGCTATAGAGGAAGCACATGACATCTGCAATATGAAGGTTGAAAATCTCATTGGATATCTTCAAACATTTGAAACAGGATTCAATGATATCTTTGAAAAGAAGAATAAAAGCATATTGTAACACCCCAAATTCGATTATGAATAATTGTTGCTTATTTGAGGATATATGATGATTTTGACAATAGGTGGTTATATGGCCCGATGCATTGTGGTGAAATTATTTTAATAATATTAATAATAAGAATTATCATGTAGTATTATTCGAATTATGGTTCATTATTTAAAATAATAGAAGTGGGAGTATGGAGGTTATGTTGCTCATTTGGGAGTATGAGAGTATTTTTGGATAATATAAATAATTAGTGTATTATTATACTATTATTATTATTATTAATAAAAATATTGACGAAAAGGGCAAGGTGGTAATAAGAGAAATATAGTAAGGATAATTTTGGAAATCCCTAGAATGGGATATTTGGCCTAAAGAATGAGAAGACCGATCAAATTCTTATTTTACGTGTTTTTGTGAAGAAGAACTCTGAGGAAGAGAAGAGAAGAGGAAGCTCTAGGATCAGGAGGAATTATCAGAAAGTATTGGAGAATGAAGGTGAAGTTGTGAAATTCTCTAAGGTATGGGGAGTTTTCATAACTTATTTTAGTATTATAGGAATTGGTTTATGAATAGATTAGGTTTTGTAAGATTTTAGTGATTGTTAGGTTTGATGATATTTCAACCTAGGCACTTGACATCATGTGGAAAATAATGAGATCAAGTTTGGACCAAAATTTCCTTGAGAAGCTCCATTAATTAGAAACCCTAATTTTAGCCTCTTTTGTTATGAGGTGTTGCTCTGCTTGAATTCTTTAATCAATCCACCTCTTTTTAAGACTTGAGGAATCAATGGAGATCTTGTGGGATGTTGTGAGACCTTTGAACATTGTTGTGAAGCATTGTGACCCTTCCATTGCTTTTGGATGATCATCAATTCCACCCATTATTGATCACATGCACCATGCCTCTATCTATGATTGTTATGCTTCAACTTTATGCAAGGATATGGGATTATGTATGCAATATGATATCCTAAATTCCATGAAATGAGAAGAAAATTTTTGGGGTGTTACAGCTGCCCCTATTCAATCAACTATAGACCTGAAGGGATGATAGCAATGGCTTTCAGACATTCAAGGTATGAAGGGATTGAATACCCGAATAAATCGGAAAATTTGCACTCTGTGGGAAAATGAAATAAGTTGGGAAGAATGCCATTCAAAAGGAGAAATGATACGAGGCCAGACCGAAGGTGGACTCAAAGAAGTAAGACCAAACCAAAAGTGGACTCACCAAGATTACGAAACCAAGTCGAAGGTGGAATCGTGAACGTAAGGCTAATCCGAAGGTAAACTTATGATAAGATTTGAGAACAAGCCGAAGGTGAGCTCGAAAAAGGGTAAGACCAAGTCGAAGGTGGGCTCACAAAATGAGAATAAGCCGAAGGAAGACTCAAACAATACGAAACCAATCCAAGGGTGGAATCGTAACGTAAGGCTAAGGCAAAGGTAGAATTACGATAAGATTCGAGAACAAGCCAAAGGTGAGCTCGAAAAACGTAAGACCAAGCCGAATGTGGGCTTACAAAATGAGACTAAGCCGACGGTAGACTCAAACAATACGAAACCAAGCCAAGGGTGGAATCGTAAACGTAAGGCTAAGCCGAAGGTAGACTTACGATAAGATTCAAGAACAAGCTGAAGGTGAGCTAAAAAAAAGTAAGACCGAGCCGAAGGTGGGCTTACAAAATGAGACTAAGCCGAAGGTAGACTTAAACAATACAAAACCAAGCCAATGGTGGAATCGTAAACGTAAGGCTAAGCCGAAGGTAAACTTACGATAATATTCGAGAACAAGCCGAAGGTGAGCTAAAAAAAGTAAGATCAAGCTGAAGGTGGACTTACAAAATGAGACTAAGCCGAAGGTAGACTCAAACAATACGAAACCAAGCCAAGGGTGGAAATGTAAACGTAAGGCTAAGCTGAATGTATACTTACGATAAGATTCGAGAACAAGCCGAAGGTGAGCTCGAAAAAAAGTAAGACCAAGTTGAAGGTGGGCTTACAAAATGAGACTAAGCCGAAGGTAGTCTCAAACAATACGAAACCAAGCCAAGGGTGGAATCATAAACATAAGGCTAAGCCAAAGGTAGACTTACGATAATATTCGAGAACAAGCCGAAGGTGAGCTTGAAAAAGAGTAAGACCAAGCCGAAGGTGGGCTCACAAAATGAGACTAAGTCGAAGGTTGACTCAAACAATACGAAACCAAGCCAAGGGTGGAATCGTAAACGTAAGGCTAAGTCGGAGGTAAACTTACGATAATATTCGAGAACAAGCCGAAGGTGAGCTCAAAAAAAGTAAGACCAAGCCGAAGATGGGCTTACAAAATGGGACTAAGCCGAAGGTAGACTCAAACAATATGAAACCAAGCCAAGGTTTGAATCGTAAACGTAAGGCTAAGCCGAAGGTAGACTTACGATAAGATTCGAGAACAAGCCGAAAATGACCTCGAAAAAGGGTAAGACCAAGCTGAAGGTGGGCTCAAAAAATGAGATTAAACCGAAGCTAGACTCAAACAATACGAAGCCAAGCCAAGGGCGGAATCGTAAACGTAAGGCTAAGCCGAAGGTAGACTTACAATAAGATTCGAGAACAAGCCAAAGGTGAGCTCGAAGAAAAGTAAGACCAAGCCGAAGGTGGGCTTACAAAATGAGACTAAGTCGAAGGTAGACTCAAACAATACGAAACCAAGCAAAGGATGGAATCATAAATGTAAGGCTAAGTCGAAGGTAGACTTCGATAAGATTCGAGAACAAGCCGAAGGTGAGCTCGAAAAAAGTAAGACCAAGCCAAAGGTGGGCTTACAAAATGATACTAAGCCAAAGGTAGACTCAAATAAGACAAAACCAAGCCAAGGATGGAATCATAAACGTAAGGCTAAGCTGAAGGTAGACTTACGATAAGATTCGAGAAAAAGCCGAATTTACTTATGCGACTTAGGATGCAAATGTAATGATAATTACTAGATGAAAATGCAAAGGTGATCTCCTGATGAGGAGATAACATGTATCCCCATCCAATTTACTGGGGAAAAAATAATCGCTTCATTGATGTAATGACTCCCTGTGGGGAAGAGCAACTCTGCGGAGGAATAATATTAATGATACACTGGATCTGAACTGCCATCATTGTCAAAACTTTGAAATTGGAGAATTATGATCTTGCTGGGGATGATCTTGATTGGGAGGTACGCCACCTGTAGAACTCCGTTGGGGAACTAGTAACCTTCTGACTCGGCTAGGGAAAAGGATTTGTTGATGCTCTGTTGAGGAAAATTATGTTGGGGAGCTTCTCAGGCACGAAGTCCTCTGTTGGGGGAAGAGACGCCAATTAAGATTGGACTTTTATTCTGGGACTTCACCAGGGAAGACTGCAAACAATGTTGTGCAAGAAGGAAAACCATCTGATTTCTTACTATCTTCACCATTGCAAGGGAATAATGAATCTTCATGTACTGCTAGGGATAAGAAGACTCTAGTGGGGGATACTCCTTCGTTGAAGGAAAACTCTCTGCTTGGGGAGAACATAATCAGCCTTCTGTTGTTATGTTGGGGAAGCTTTTAATCTCCAACTCTACTGGGGATGATGGAGAGCACCAATAAGGATGCTTTCTGGTGAAGACAAGAGTTTTAAGTTGTCTCTTTCTAGGGATGAGAGGTAAGAAGAGTCTCATGTTGGGGAAGAAGTGGTCTGATATGACCCACTGAGGAATCTTGCTCAATGATCTGCTGAGGAATAATTTCCTGATGCCTTGTACTAGCAATGACTTTGTCAAGCACCTGTACCTGCATGTTAGTGAACACAACTGATAGTACCTGCAAAAAGAGAGTTAGTTTGGCCTGCGTGCCCCAGGTTCATGGTCTGAATCACCATCCCTGTTACTCAACAAATCAGGTGCATGTGTTATGAAGCATCCATGTATTCACAATGCAATATTTATCGCCATTCGTTAGACGTCTTTGCAATCAATCAATGGCAGATGAAAAAACAAAAACACATGGGAGCAAATTTGAATGAAAATGCACTTTTATTGATTGAAAGGCGGCCATGAATATGCATTACATCGGGAAGCAATCCCTAAAAAAGAGGAAATTGCACAAAAGGAAAATAAACTATCCTAATGGAAATGTGAAAATCATATCTCATCAAGCTTCGACCTGGCTACAACCCTTATGTCTTCAAGACTTTCCGCATGTTTTGCTTTTGAGGGAGACGATTGGAATGATTCTTAACCATCGGATTATCCTTGATTGTCGATGATGAATCACAGATCTCGCAGATCGCAGTTGTTCGTTTCAATCCCTCTTTTGCGTGGATCGCCCTTTCGGGTTTTCAATCCATCGGGATACCCTTTTTTGTCGGAGCTGTCCAATGTGGCTTTTCAATTCAGCGGGCGTACATTTTTCGTTTATTCCCCTAACTTTTTCTCAAGCCTTTTATTCTATTTTTGGCTCGCCGGGATGCCCTTTTTTTCCTGGAATTTTATTCTGTTTTTGTCCAGCGGGTCTCTTTATACGAAGTATTTTCTAACTGCATTTGTGTTGACAGGGGACGAGAAGTCTTCTCCATCCATGGTTGTTAACATTAAGGCTCTGCCCGAGAAGACCTTTTTAACAGCGAATGGACATTCATAGTTAGGTGTCCCCTTGCCCATGTGATCTGTTAGAGGATGAAGGATCCTTTTCAGCACTAAGTCTTCGGGTATGTAGCATTGAGGTTGTACCTTTTGGTCGAACGCTCGTTTCATTCGATGTTGATACAGTTGTCCATGGCATACAGCTGCTAATCACTTCTCTTCAATGAGGCTCAACTGATTGAATCTGGATTAGAGCCATTAAGCTTCATCAAGCTTGACGTCCATCATTATCCTCAGAGAAGGGATCTCGACTTCAACTTGTAGGACTGCATCCATACCATACACAAGCGAGAATGGGGTTGCCCCTGTTGAGGTGTGCACAGATGTTCGGTATCCATGCAACGTGAATAGCAGCATCTCATGCCAATCTTTGTATGTCACAACCATCTTCTGTACAATATTTTTGATTTTTTTGTTGGCTTCCTCTACGGCGTCATTCATCTTCGTGCGGTACAGCGAAAAGTTATGATGTTCGATCTAGAAATCCCGACACAAATATGTCATCATCTTGTTGTTGAGATTAGAACCATTATCAATAATGATTCTTTTGGGTATTCCATATCGACAAATGATATCCCTTTTGATGAATCGGGCTACCACTCGTTTAGTGACATTAGCATACGATGCCACTTCTACCCACTTAGTGAAGTAATCAATGGCAACCATGATGAAGCGGTAGGCTCGATCTTTCCAATCATATCGATGCCCCACATGGCGAAAGGCCAAGGCGAAGACATGACACTTAATGGATTAGGAGGCACATGCACCTTGTCAGCATAAATTTGACATTTGTGGCATTTACGGGAGTACTTGCAGCAATCAGAAGCTTCTTTTCCATGGAATGTACTTCAACATGGATACCGAAGGATCCCTCGTGAACTCCTTGCATTAACATGCATACTTCGTGTCTATCCACGCATCTGAGCAAGACCATGTCGAAGTTCCATTTATAAAGCATATCATCTTGATTTAAGAAGAACCCGCCTCTCAACCTCCTAAGGGTCTTCTTGTCTTTAATGGTTACCCCTGCTGGGTACTCTTGAGACTTCAAGAACTGTTTGATATCGTAGTACCATGGTTTATCATCATTAGCATCATCAACTGCAAACACATACTGGTTTGTCAAGACGAGACACCTTGATTTTGGGCACATAGTTCTCTTGCTGAACCTTAATCATGGAAGATAAGGTTACCAAAGCATCAAAAAATTGATTCTCGTCCTGAGGTACATAATGCAGCTTACCTTCGTGAAGAATTTCAACAACCTCCGGGTATATTATCTGTAGGGGATCAGACGTGGTTGATGAACTAACCATTTTTTGTTAACCTGATTGATAACCAAAGCTAAATCACCGAAGATATCGAGGGTCTTAATTCGCAAATTAATTGCCTCCTCTATCCCCATTATACAGGCTTCGTATTATGCCTTATTGTTGGTGCATTCGAAGGTCAACCGGGCAGTGAAGGGCATGTGAACTCCTTCCGGTGATATAATAACAACACCAACTCCGCTACCGTTCATGTTAACGGCCCCGTCAAACATCAGATTCCATTTGGACTCAGGGTCTGGCCCCTTCTCCTGTAGTGGTTCTTCACAATCTTTCGATTTGAGGAACATGATATCCTCGTAAGGGAATTTGTACCTCATTGGCTAGTAATTCTCAATCGGTTGCTAGGCTAGATAATTCGACAATGCACTTCCCTTGATAGCCTTTTACGAAGTATACTGGATGTCATATTCGGTCAAGATCATCTTCCAACGAGCTACCCTTCCGGTCAAGGCTGGCTTTTCAAAGATGTATTTGACGGGGTCCATCATGGAAATCAATAGGGTAGTATGAGTCAACATGTATTGTCTTAGTCGGCGAGAATCCCATGCCAAAGCGCAACAAGTTTTCTCGAGCAGTGAGTATCTTGTTTCATAGTCGGTAAAAAAATTTCCAAGGTAATAGATTGCGTGCTCTTTTCGACCAGAATCATCATGCTGACCCAATATGCAACCCATTGATCCCTCGAGCACTGTGAGGTACATGATCAAAGGTCTCCCCGGCACTGGAGGTATGAGGATTGGAGGTTCTTGCAGATACTCTTTGATTTGGTCAAAAGCCAATTGACAATCATCATTCCATTTGATGGCCTGATTCTTTCTTAAGAGTTTGAAAATTGGTTCGCACATAGTTGTTAGGTGAGATATGAACCGTGCAATGTAGTTCAACCTTCCTAAAAAACCACGTACTTCTTTCTCATTTCTAGGCCCAGGCATCTCTTGGATTGATTTCACTTTTGCAGGGTCAACATCAATCCCCCTTTCACTTACAATGAAACCCAACAGATTTCTAGAGTGCACCCCAAATGTACACTTGTTTGGGTTCAACCTTAATCTGAACTTCCGCAGCCTGTCAAACAGCTTGGCCAAGTTAACTAAGTGTTCCTCTTCTGTTTATGACTTTGCGATCATATATGTCGCTCCCTGGATTTTTATCCTGGTGCAAACGCGAACCGTCGACAAAAAGAGAAAGGAGATTGAATTGAATAGAGTCGCCAGCTAGGCATTTTTATCCCGAAGGAAAGGTAATGTTGCATAAACCTGGAAAGAGATGGATAAGACGGTTGCGAACCAGAGAAACTGAGAAAGGGGGTTGGTTACGACCTGGGAAGGTATTAGCACCCAGATCGCCCGTCGTACTCGACGGGATCCACGCTTACAAGATAGTGTTTAAAAGGGGTAAGTATATGTGATATCTGTGTGCAAAAGCTAAGAAAAGAAAGTACAGATGTAAGTGCAAAAGGGTGAATTGCTCAGGAACTGAGGCTTAGAAAAGAATGCTGAAAGAGGCGGATGACAAAGAGACTTTTTATTCGATAACAGTTAAGTTATGCCTACGTATCCTCTTGTGTAATGAGGAAGACAGAACACCGTAGTTTGACTCAAAGAGACTGAAAATAAATTGAATGTGAACTACTTACTTGTCTATGCTCAAGTGTATGACTCGTCTGGCTCGAGTGCTAACTTTCTTGCATTAGACGGAAGAAGCAAGTTCTCGTTTGTGAATGAGTGTGATGAGAAAAGAATCCCGAAGGAGACGATTATTGTTTGTTTTTGTGTTTTCAGTTTTTATATTGTTTTTTGGTGTTTTGCATAGGATTATGAGCTTAAGCCTAAATCAAGGGTTTGTAAACTCATTATATCACCCCTGATTAGGGATAATGAGCCTACTTAAGTGTGAGATAAGCATCTCAACTTAATTACCATGATGATGTAGGATTAAGATCATTAACCTACTTGTAATTATTAAGATGTTTTTTGGTTTTTGTTTAGTGTTAAGTAATGAGTTTAATCTCTAATCAGGGATTAGTGAACTCATTACACCATCCTAAGAAAAGGATGATAAATGATAACACTTAAGTTGAGGAAGACTCCTCAACTTAATCCATGGTTAGGGATTAAATTCATTATGTAACAAGCCTTTATTAAGTGGATTTTATATAAAGTATGAGATTAAGAAAGTGGATTTTAAGTTTGTAAGACAACTTGAGGGGGACTTGTCCATTAAACACTAGGGTTAGTCCCTCTTAACCATAAGGAAGAGATAGAACCCTAATGTAAGGCCCAAGTTACAAGATAAATTCTTAGTGATTATTAATATGTTTTGATTAAGAGATGTAAACAAATTAAAGGTTTAACACTAAGGAATAAAGTTATACGCTCCATCCTAAGATAAGGATGCAGGCATAACCCTAATTCCAAAGTCCTAAAGCTTTAAGAGTTTAGTCTCTGATTATTGAGATGAGAAGAGAGACTCAAGGAGAATCAAAGGTAAACGACTAGGGGGGACTATACACAACCCTAAAAATTATCATGCTTGGACATCCTATGGTTTGTGAGGCTTAAGAGAAAGGATCTTCAAGGCCACCAATGGAAGAAGCAGATGAAAAGAGAAAGAAGAAGAAGAAGAAGTTACTTACTTCATGAAGAAGATAAGTAACTTGAAAGAAAGAAAGTAGGAAGTAGGGAATATAAGTGAAGCAAGTTCACTTCAAATTCAAGTAAGGATGCACATGAATGAGAAGAAAGAAAAGGTGGGAATTGAAGGCAAATCCACCTCCCAGATAACTTACCAAAAGCTCCTGAAATGTTAGTATGGATGCATAAGACATAAAGCAAAAGGAAATGAAATGAGATGCAAAGACCAAAGTCAGAAGTTAATAGGCATTGTAAATGGCATATGAGATGATGAAAAGTCATACAATAGGCATATGAATGATCATACAAAGATGGGATTCAAAGGAAGCATGCTTAGAAGCATGAAAATACATGGATGTTCATGAAATGGAATGGATGCAATGCATAGCAAATGAATGAAGAAATGATCAAGCAAAGTTTCAAACATGTCTTAAGATGTCAAATATGTCATACAATTTCTTGAAATGTCATGTCAAGTTCATATGATGATAATATGCAAAGGAGAATGCAAATGAAGATGCAAAATTAGGGTTTTAAGACAACATGAGATGCATATGACCAAAACAGAAGCAATCAACATGATAAAAAATTGAAATCAAGCTCAAACAAACCCTAATCCCATATAAGATCACACCCCAAAGGAGAATGTCAGAAGCTTAACCTAGTGAAAGTTATGATATTCCTAAGTTTGCTAGGGTTTTTGGGTGATTCTTAAGGGAAAATGTCAATCAAATTGAAAATGAAAGATAAAATCATGAGAAAAAATAACCTAGAAACTATATGCAATATGTAAAACAATGCAAGAAGAACCAAGTTCAAACTCATCATGGTTAGGCATAAATGAATTTTTCAAGTTAAGGTTAAAAAAATGTGATTTTTAAGAACCCTAATTCAAAGAAAATTGTGAAATTATGATCAAACCTAAAAAGAAATTTGTATGATGAGTTTGAAAATGTTTCTAAATGTATTGGAATGGTTCATGAATTTTTTGGTGATTTTTAGAAACCTAAATGCATATTTAATTAATTAAAATCAATTAATTAATTAAATAAAAAATTTAAATATTTTAAAAATACTTTTTTAATGCAAAGGATAAAATACAAATTATTTTTAGGTTAAGAAAACTATTTGAAACTGAAATGCAAAAAATGAGATTTTTTGTAAGTGTTTTGATATTTTTAATAAATTAAACAAAAGAAATGAAAAGAAAATGAATTAAAATGAAAGTCAATTGATCAAAGGGCTCATATTTGAACTGGAGGGGGGAGGTTTGACTGCGCGCGTATTTCAAGGGCTGGGATCTAACCTGGCTAATTAATTATGATTTATTTAATTAATCCAGAATTAAAACTAATGGTGCAATCTGGACCGGTCGCTCCTAAACTAATCATGATCCAATGGCTGTTGTGCAATCTGGGGAACCCTAACCCTAATTACTTTCAGATGACCGGAAAATTGCTCCGGACATCTTCTCCGGCCAACCAAAATGCTAACTTCCTATTTAAGCTTCCAAACCTCAATTTTTCTTCCCAGAAACAATCTCCTAACATCATACATCACTAATCAACAAACAAAAATCATTTATCATGCATAATAAAGCTGAATCGAAGCAATCAAGTTCTAGGTCAAAAAATTTCAGAACATCATGAAATCCTCATTTCTAACTTATTTTCAATTCTAATCATATCAGTGTGATCAGGGAAGCATGGAGAATCATTTTAGAACTTAAAATCATGCTTCTGAAAAAAAAGTTCATGAAGGTTACCTGAGTTGAAGTTCTTTGAGATGGAGCTTTCTAGGCCCTCCTCTTGTGCAATCCAATCCCCTTTGACCTCCTAAAGCTATTGGCAAGCTTGAAATGAGTTTAGAGTGGATGGTTTATGAGTTTCAGTTCTAACAAATCAGAAATCGTGTTTGTGTTTGGGCTTATTTCAGGCTATGATGATGGGTGGGAAATGATCCTCGGGCTATGAGGAGTTGAATGGTGAAAGAAATTTTGGTTTTTGTTGGCTGGATTGCGTGTTTCGAAGAGATAAAGTTTCAAGGAAATATTTGGATTCTGCCCTTGTGTGTTCTTTCAAGCCATGAAGGGTGTCCATTTATAGTGCTTAGGGCTTGAATAAACAATTGTTATTGGCCAGAAGAGTTGTTGCGGCACTGTGGGATTGGTATGGCTTAAAATGCAAAAATGTCAACATATGTGTACTTGAGGTATGGGCTTGTGCAGAGGTGATTTATGTGGCTAGATTGCTTCAGCATGGTTCATGGTGAGCCTTTGGATCAATAGAATGCAGCTGGATGACCTTGATCAAGAGTTCTCATAGTTTATGCAATTTTCCCTCTTTGGAGTTTCTTGAAGTGCAAGGCATAGAAACTTGTGATTTTTGGTGCATTCTTGATCAAAATGTGTTGCATTATATTGGTATGATGTTTAGAAGTTGATTATAGGTCATGAAATGGCTTGAAACTTGATTTTGCAAAAATCCCTCTTTGGCATGAACTTGAAAATTATAGGATTTTTGCCAACGTTGAAAGGCCATATCTTGAGTTCTAGGATGAATCAAGACATGTTCTTGTACTTTTTGAAAATGGGAAGACATAATCTACAACTTGCATGCCCAAGAATATTTCATTTGAAGCATTTTTGGTCATGAAAGAATAGGTTGAATATCTTTCCCAAAATGGAAAGTTTCCATTACAAGTCATTTCCAAAAATAGCAAGTTTGCATTTGGCTCAAAATTATTCAACTTTGTGAACTTCTAACCACTTCTAAGATCAAATAAATATCATAGAGACTCAAAATGATGATGATGACCCTTTCGTGCCCTTGAGGGAGGCCTAAGATGCCCTGATTTTGACTTTACTTGCTCAAGAAGTTACCCAATGATCAGATGACTTCCACAGTGAATTTCTTCATCAAATTTGGTACACATGATCCTTATAACATATTAAGACCATTAGAAATGACCAAAAAAATTGGGATTAAGGCCTCTGAAACCAAAACCCTAATTTTAGGTCATCTATGTAGGAAATCTTCAGTCTGTCTCTATGCCTTTGCCATTCTTTGTGATCCCTTGACTTTTATGAACTTTGGAGAGCATATTATGATTATGGAACACACATGGACCATCTTGGAAAGCTTCAAGACCATTGGGATGGCTCAGATCACTTCTTGGATTGCTCAGATCACAAACCCTAGATGCAGATGAAATGAAACCATGTAGTGAAACAAGTATGCAATATGGGATGGTATGTATATGCTTATGCAAAAATGAAAGATCACAAGCCATGGTGTGAGAAAGAGTGAGGGCAAATTTGGGGTGTTTACAACTGCCCCTATTCAAGCATGAGTTAGCTGTGCAGGACGCAAGCGCCTGGCTTAACAGACAAACAAGATAACTTGTGGTTGAATACCAAAGACAATCCGAAATTTGCACTCACCGGGGAGAAGAAGAAAAGGGATATAAATTGTAAAATATAGTATAATATGTTTATCAAATGAAAGCGATAGAGGACGACCATCGAGCAGAGGACGACTGCTGGGGTAAAACGGTAAGCAAAGCAATGACGGGGACGACCAACATGCTGGGGAATAACGAAAACCGCGATGGGGACGGCCATTGGGTAAGGAAACAAAATTATCTGGGGATTGATACAAGCATAGATGGGGATGGCCATCAGGCTTGGAAAGTAAAGTAAATAACGATGGGGACAGCCATCGGGTAAAAGCCGATGAAGGACGATCATCAGGAAATGGAAAAGGGACCACGACGGGGACGACCATCGGGTTAAAGAATAAATGAAATATTTGATGAGGGACAGTCATTAAAGGTGAAGAACGATCACCTAGCAGGGGACGACTGCTCTTTATCACGACATATGACAAATTTCGGATAGAAAAAGGTCAACAATGGGGATGGCCATCGGAAAAGCATGATGAAGGACGATCATCAAGAGGTGAAGGACGATCACCTAGCAAGGTACGACTGCTCTTGGGGATTATCGCGACATAGGACGAATGCCGGATAACAGGATCAACAATGGGGATGGCCATCAGATAAATGATGAGGGACGGTCATCATAAGGTGAAGGACGATCACCTGGCAGGGGACGGCTGCCGAAAGATATCACGACATAGGACGAATGTCAGATAGGAGAAAGTTGCTTCGTTGGCGACTTATTGGGGAATGGTAAACACGAACGAGTGCTTACGTCTTGAAATAAACGGTATAAGTGTCTGACAGTGTGTATAGACTAAAAATGCGGACGAACATCTTTAGGATCAAGATACGGACGAGTATCGATAGAAACAAACGCCGACACGTGTTCAGGGATGATGATACAGACGAGTATCAATTGGTTAAACAAGGAACACAAACGAGTGTTGAATCTACTGAGGGAGGATATATACAAGATATAGACGAGTATCAAAGACTTCTGTATAAGTATATACAAGTATGATCTGTCGGTGAAGTATGTGCAAGACACAGACGAGTGCCAAAAGATTGAGCAAGAGACCTGGATGAGTGTTTTGACTTGCTGGGGAAGGATGACACGGACGAGTGTTGAAAAGAATATGTACTAGCATGGATAAGTGTCTGTATTGAGAATGCAAAAGGTATTCTAGCGACCTTACTGGGGAAGATGACACGGACGAGTGTCGAAAAGAGCATGTATAAATATGAACAGGCATCTGCTTTTGAGAGTGCAAAGGGGATGTTTTGGTTTTTATCTGCAGGGGATATGAGTTTTTACATATTGTTGGTGAAGTGATGATGGTATTTGCAGGTGACTGGCTCAATCCTAGCTTATGATCATGCAAATGTTTGATTTTTTCTGTAATGCTCCGTTTTAGACGGAATGCTACGCTTATTTTGGAAAAATGATGTGTATGCTATGATTATGTAGATGAGAGGACTGATCCAAGATCTGGATCCCGCGGGGGAAAGATCTCTGGGCGATCTATCTGGAGGGAGAACTCAGCCATGGAAAGAGATCATTGGCTGATCTGTCCGGAGGGAGAACTCCTGTTGGGGATGAGGAAGTTTCAGCAACTCTGCTGGGGAAGTATGCCAGGCATTGCTCTACTGGGGGAGGCAAATCTGTGGGGAATCAATTCCACCGACTCTGCTGAGGATGAGCCAATTCTGGCACTTCTGATGGGGAATAGAAAGTTCCTGACCACTTTTTTGGGGAAAAGCCGTCAGGCATTGCTCAGGAGATCCCGTCTGGGGAGGAGATAACTCTTGGGAAGTAATTTACTGGGGATTGATGAATTCCTCAAGGGATCCTCGAGGAAATACCTCTTGTGAAGGAGTCCTGCTGAGGATGCGATTGCTGACTTGGCTGGGGATACTATGCTTGATATGCCCCATGCTTTAAAGGATTGTCTGCCTTGAGTGCCTGAAACATGTTAAGACAAAGGAGAACGCACAAGTGTCCCGAGGTACCCTTAACTGGATTCCGTCATAGGAGTTAGATTTACCTGAAAGTAACATATTTCCTACAAGCATTTATTAAAATGGCTCATATGTTTTATGCAAATGTTGTATTATGAACTTTGGACATTTTGCAACCGAAACAACAAAGAAAATGTACAAAACAAAGTATGACTGAAAACTCTGGTTTTATTGATTTGTGTGCCCTGAATAGGCAAGTACAGTGAAAAGAAGTGAATCCCTGAAATGAAGAGATTGATGTAAATTGAGAAAGTAAAAGTGTTGGCAATGTTGAAGATGACGCTCCAGTGAGCTTCCTTTGCTATGACCCGTATAACCTTGACGTTCTTCTTATATTGCTTTCTGAAGAAGGTTGTTTTTGACCGATGCTTTATCCTTTCGAAGCTTGCCATGTTGTGAGCGATACAGATGAATTCAGAATGTAGTTGTTCGCTTATTCCCTGATTTTGTGTGGATCGCCCTTTTGGGTTTTCAATCCACCGGGATACCCATTTTTGCCTGAGTTGTCCGATGTGGCTTTTCAACTCAGCGGGTGTATATTTTTTCAACTTTCCCTTATTTTTGCCTGAGTCTTTTATTCTGTTTTTGACTCGCTAGGATGCCCTAATTTTCCCTGGACTTACATTCTGTTTTTATGTCCAGCTGGTCATGTTATGCGAAGTATTTTTTAACTGCATCTGAATTCACAAGAGATAAGAAATCCTTGCCATCCATAGTAGTGAGCATCAGTTCTCCACCAGAGAAGACTTTCTTTACTATGAATGGGCCTTCGTAGTTTGGCATCCATTTGCCCCTGTGGTCTGTATGAGGAGGAAGAATTCTTTTCAGAATAAGCTCTCCTACTTGGTACTCCTGAGGTTTGACTTTCTGATCGAAGGTCTTCTTCATTCGTTTCTGATACAACTTCCTGTGACAGGTAGTTGTTAATCTCTTCTCTTTAATCAGATTCAGTTGATTGTACCAAGACTGGACCCATTCTGCTTCATCCAGTTTCATATTCATCATTACCCGCAAGGATGGTAGTTCAACTTCAACAGGTAGGACAACTTCCATACCATACACAAGCTGATAAGGTGTTGCCCCAGTAGATGTTCTGATAGAGGTTCGGTACCCATGCAAGGAAAATGGTAGCATCTCGTGCCAGTCTTTGTAGGTGACTACCATCTTCTGCACAATCTTCTTGATATTCTTGTTAGCGGCCCAACAACGCCATTCATCTTTGGCCTGTAAGGAGAAGAGTTGTGATGTTGAATTTTGAAGTCCCGGCAAAGTTATGCCATCATCTTGTTGTTCAAATTGGAACCATTATTAGTAATGATTCGCTCGGGAACTCCATATCGACAGATGATGTCTCTTTTCAGAAATCTTGCCACCACTTGTCTGGTGACATTTGCATATGAGGCTGCTTCAACCCATTTGGTGAAGTAATCAATGGCCACCAGGATGAATATGTGACCATTTGAAGCATTCGGTTCAATCTTTCCGATCATATCAATGCCCCACATGGCGAAGGGCCAAGGTGAAGACATTACATTCAAAGGATTCGGAGGCACATGCACTTTATCTGCGTAGATCTGGCATTTGTGGCATTTTCTGGCATAGGCACAACAATCTGCATCCATTGTGATCCAGTAGTAACCCGATCTTAACAACTTCTTTGCCATTGCATGTCCTCCGGAATGGGTACCAAAAGAACCTTCATGTACTTCGTGCATCAGTAGGTCTTCTTCCTTCTTGTCGACACATCTGAGCAAGACCATGTTGAAGTTCCGCTTGTATAAAGAACCATCCGTATTTAGGAAGAAACTTCCGGCTAGCCTTCTTAATGTCTTCTTATCATTTGAAGATGCCCCATGTGGGTTTGTCTGAGTTTCCAAGAAGCATTTGATGCCATGGTACCAAGGCTTGTTATCAGTGGCAGTGTCCACAGAGAATACATATGCTGGTATGTCAAGTCTGGATACCAAGATTTGGTGTACATAATTAGCAACTTATACTTTGATCATGGATGAAATGGTAGCCAAAGCGTCTACAAACTGATTCTCATCTCGAGGGATGTATTCAAGCTTAACTTTTGTGAAGAAGGTCAACAATCTCCTCGTATAGTCTAGGTAGGGAATCAGATGCTCCTGATAAGTGTACCATTTTCCGTTGGTCTGATTGATTACCAATGCTTAATCTCCGAACACATTCAAGGTTTTGATCCTGAGGTCAATGGCTTCCTCAAGACCCATGATACAAGCTTTGTATTCTGCTTCGTTGTTAGTGCAGGCAAAGGTGAGCTTTGCTGAGAAAGGAATGTGAACTCCCTTGGGTGTGATAAGTATTGCACCAACCCCACGACCGTTGCAATTAACTGCCTCGTCGAACATCATAGTCCATGCTTCTTCTGGGTCAGGACTTTCAGTGTGAACTGGCTCTTCAAAATCTTTTGCTTTCAAAAACATGATGTCTTCATCAGGGAAGTCAAATCTCATAGGCTGGTAATCATCAATGGGTTGCTCAGCCAGGTAGTCAGAAAATACACTGCCTTTGATGGTCTTTTGAGATGTGTATTTAATGTCATATTCTGTCAAAATCATTTGCCACCTGGCAACCCTTCCGGTAAGTGTTGGCTTCTCAAATATGTATTTGACTGGATCCATCTTTGAGATCAACAAGGTAGTGTGAGTCAACATATATTGTCTTAGTCGGCGAGCAGCCCACGCTAAAGCATAGCAAGTTTTCTCGAGCAGTGAATAACGGTGTTCACAGTCGGTAAACTTTTTGCTTAAGTAGTATATTGCATACTCTTTTCGACCAGACTCGTCATGCTGGCCCAACACACACCCCATTGACTCTTCTAATACTGTCAGATACATGATTAGAGGTCTTTCTTCGATTGGAGGCATGAGGATTGGAGGTTCTTGCAGATATTCCTTGATCTTGTCAAAAGCTCTCTGACAATCATCGTTCCACCTGACTGTTTGTTCTTTCCTTAACAGCTTGAACAAGGGTTCACAGGTTGCAGTGAGATGAGATATGAACCTTGAGATGTAGTTCAATCTACCTAAGAACCCTCTAACTTCTTTCTCAGTCTTAGGTGTAGGCATTTCTTGAATAGCTTTGAGTTTATCGGGATCAACCTCAATTCCTCTTTCACTTACAATAAAACCCAGCAACTTACCAGAACGTACCCCGAATGTGCATTTGTTGGGGTTCAACTTCAATTAATACTTTCTCAAACACTTGAACAGTTTCAGCAGATTCACCAGATGATCTTCTTCTGTGAGGGACTTGGCAATCATATCATCCACATAACACTCGATTTCCTTATGGATCATATTGTGGAATAATGTTACCATAGCCCGTTGATATGTCGCACCGGCGTTCTTCAGACCAAACGACATTAACTTGTAGCAGAATGTGCCCCAAGGTGTGATGAAAGTTGTCTTCTCCATGTCTTCGGGTGACATCTTAATCTGATTGTATCCCGAAAATCCGTCCATGAAAGAAAATACCGAGAACTGAGCTGTGTTATCCACCAATACGTCAATGTGAGGTAATGGGAAGTCATCTTTTGGGCTAGCTCTGTTCAAGTCCCGGTAATCCACACACATACGCACCTTGCCATCCTTCTTAGGTATAGGTACAATGTTAGCAACCCACGGCGGGTAACTAGTTTCAGCAAGAAAACTGGCGTCCCACTGCTTTTGTACTTCTTCTTTGATCTTCATAGCCATATCTGGGCGAGTACGGCGTAGCTTTTGTTTGACCGGAGGACAATCTTCTTTCAATGGTAATTTGTGCATAACAATATCCGTATCTAGACCTGGCATATCTTGATAGGACCAAGCAAAGACGCAGACATATTCCTGAAGCATACTGATGAGCTGCTCTTTCATTGGAGCTTGCAGACTGGCCCCGATCTTTACCTCTTTCACATCTTCTTCAGTACCAAGATTGACAGTTTCAACCTCCTCCTAATGAGGAGCAATCACTTTTTCCTCTTGTTTCAACAACCTGGCCAACTCTTTAGGCAACTCATAATCTTCATCAACCCCTTCATCTGCTTGATTAATTGGATTGTCGAGGTCATACAAGGTCATAGCAGTGTCGTTTTCGATGCAATCTGGAGGATTATCTCTGCAAGGGTTGAGATTTGTTCATTTTAGTGATTGATTTTATTCTTGTTTAGAAAAAATGTGAATGGAGTTATTATTAAAAAACATTTCCATTTATTGTTTTGTGCGAAAATAACAAAAATGAAAGACAGTGAGCGAAAAAGATCATTTGCAAAAGATGTTCATTTGTTCATTAATCATTCATTTGCACAAAATAAAAATATGGCCCTATAACAAAATGAGTCCTGACACCTTGGGCAAGATGTAGGACTTGATGCATGCTTAAACAGGAAATAATAATTACTCTGCAGAAGTAATCCTTATAATTTCCTGGGAAGACCAGTTAAGGACTTGCTGGCCTGGGACCCTTGGACGAATCTAGCTCTCCAGGTTGAAGTCACCTTCAGCCTCGTCTTCCACATTGTTGACTGGATCTGGGGTTAGTATTCCCCCACTGATAAACTTGGGAGCTTCAGCAGCCTCCTCTTGGACCTGTCGGGATGGTTTGTAACCCAACCCAAATTTGTCTTCCTTGACCTGAACTTGCAGCAGTTTGCCCCAACCTTGGGCATTCCCGTTTTCAACAACCTTCCGAGCTTGCTTGTAAGAGGAGATTGAAGTACCAGACACTTCAACTATTGCTTCACTGACATTGAGGGCCTCAAACCATTGGCTCATTGTCTCATGGATCTCTCCGTCCATCTCAATATACTTGTAAGTAGCTAGATGACTGACAAAAATATCCTCCTCCCCACAGATTGTGATGACTTGGCCTTCCTATTCGTATTTCAACTTCTGGTGAAGGGTCGACGTTACAGCGCCAGCGGCATGAATCCATGTCCGACCCAACAAACAGCTGTATGCAGGCTGAATGTCCATCATGTAGAAGACAATTTTGAAGATCTGGGGGTCAATCACTACAGGAAGCTCAATTTCCCCAAGAACCGATCTTTTAGAGCCGTCAAAGGCTCTTACTACCAGGTTACTTGGACGTAAAGAAAGACCATCATATTCCATTTTGACCAAGGCTTTCTTTGGGAGAACATTGAGAGAAAACCCAGTGTCAACCAAGACATGAGAGAGGACAACACCTTTACACTCCAAGGTGATGTGTAAAGCCTTATTATGGTTACGACCCTCCATAGTTAGATCAGCATCGGTAAAACTTAGCCCATGGCTAGTATTGACATTTGAAACCACTGTTTCTAGCTGATTAACTATAATCTCTTATGGCACGTAAGCTGCGTGCAGGACTTTGAGAAGTACATTCCTATGAGATTTAGAACACATTAGCAGTGATAGGATAGAGATTTTGGAGGAGGTCTGATGGAGCTGGTCCACAACCTTGTAGTCACTCTTCTTGATTATTCTCATGAACTTGTCTACATCCTAGTCAAAGGATGTCTTCTGAGCTTCCTTGGCAATATGCTCTTCAGGTTCTACACTCTTACCCTTAGCCTTAGCAGCAGCTTCTGCTTCAGCATTAGCTTTTGGGAATTGTGAGGCGAAGAGACGTCCGCTTCGAGTAAAGCCTCCGCCTCCCCCCACATTATCAATCTGTGATGTGGGAGTGTCGAGAGTGACTTTCTTTCCGTCGCAATATAAATCTGAGCCATAGTGCCAAGGCACGACATATCTGCTGACATATGGACTGGTCCTGGTACCGTGATAGTAACCAGACTGATTGTTGTGGAAGAAGGAATTGAGACAATTTGAGGTTCATAATAAATCGTGACAGGAGGTCTGACCGGAGATGGTGTTGGTGATGATGGTTGTTGATGTTGATGTTTTTGTGAGTTGCTGAAAGAATCTAGAATGGGGATTGTTGCAGGATCATAGTAAATAGTAACTGTGGAAATATCTTCATTGAGGGTTGTTGTTGTTGTAGAAGGATGTGTCGAACTGATGTTTGTTGAATTTTAAGAAAGGATGGTTGTTGACGTTGTAGAAGAATTTGTTGGAACGATTGTTGTTGAAGTTGTAGAAGTGATATCTGATGGAATAATGTGTGCTGATGTTGTAGAAGGAATGATTGTTGATGTTGTAGGAGCTAGAACTGTTGAAGTGATTTGCAAGGTGCCTTGCTTGATAAGATTATTGATACCGGTCTTCAATTTTGCACAACCATTGATAGAAGTCTTGCAAGCTTCACAATGGGCCTCACAACCCGGGAACACTTGGCACTTTAAAAGTTGGGCTTTAACCTCGGCCAAAGGTGTCTGAATGCTTGCAACATTGTCAATTAGGTTCATCGGTATATCCTCCTCAATAGCATTTATCCTAGGCCCACCATGGCTCGGCATAGGATTCTTGGTAACACTTGGAGGTGGTGCAAAGTTGACTGCCTTAGAATCGATCAAATCCTGAACCTTCATGTGCAATGCTCTGCACTTCTCTGTTGTATGGCCAGGTGCATTTGAGTGAAAGGCACACCGGGCATTAACATTATAGTTTCTTGGAAGGTTCTGGGGATCTGGGGAGCCAGATTCCTCAATTCAATTAAGTTGAGCTTTAATAATTGTGGGAGTAAGGCAGCATAGGGAATCAGAATGGGATCGATAACCCTGTTGACTTGTGAATTCCTCTATTGAAACGGACGTTGTTGCTGATTGTTATTGTTGTAAGATCTCTGTTGAGGAAATTGTTGTTGCAGTGGTAAATGTTGCTGAGGATACTGTGGTTGAGGTGCTGGGGCTGGAATGGTGACAGCAGCAACTGATCTTGGCATGTATTGAGGCCTACCTATGCCCATGTGTACTGAGTTGGTCTCGCCTGTCCTACGAGGTCCTGTGAAAGGTTTCCTTGTATTGCTGGAACTAGCACCGTTTTCTGAAATTTTGCCCATCTTCAAAAGACTCTCAATTCTCTCTCCAACTATAACTACTTCCGCAAAGCTGGTGGACGAGAAATCAACAAGTCTGTCAATGTATGTTCCTTGTAGGGTGTTCATAAACATGTCGGCCATTTCTCTCTCAGATATTGGAGGCTGGACAACAGCAGCAAGCTGTCTCCACCTTTGGGCATACTCCCGGAAGCTTTCCCTTGAAGATTGTGACATTCCCATTAGGAGAGTTCTGTTGGGAGCCGTGTCCAAGTTATACTGATATTGGCGTATGAAAGCTTCGGCCAAATCCTTCCAATTTCTGACTGTTGCTCTGGACAAGTGAGAATACCATCCACGGGATGCCCCGGTCAGACTATCTTCGAAGTAGAACATCCACAACTTTTCGTCCAGGGTGTAAGCTTTCAGTCTCCCCAAAAAGGACTGCAGGTGAGTACGCAGACAACAGGTACCATTATATCTCTCAAAGCAAGGAGGCTTGAATTTTTGAGGAATCCTGACTCCCTCAACTAAACCCATGTCCATAACATCAAATCCCAAAGAGTTTTGGGACTCCAGAGATCTCAGCTTTTCCGCTATTTCGTCCAGACGATGATCATAGGCTTCATCCCCAACACCAATTACTGTAAATTGTTCCTCTTGAGGGTCCTCTTGCAAGGCACATTCTCCAGTGTTTCCTTGAGTATTTATGATAGCATTGACTTCAGGGTTGAGGTGTGGCCCAAACTCTGGCGCATCTGTTCGTGGCTGCCCGTGATCATTGTTACTGGTACCTCCTGTACCTGGGTGTTTCTCTTCTAGAGTTTGTCGCTCGACCAACTCTCTTAATCTTTCTTGGCTCTGAGCCAACCCAGTCATTACTACCATGAACTAGTTCATTTGAGCCCTCATCTCAGTCCTTTCAATAGCCATCTGAGTTCTCACATCAGTCAAATATTGCTGAACTTGGTCCATTTGTAAGCTTGGAAGGTTGTTTCTTGTTGGGTACCGGTGAACTCTGTTGATGGGGAAAACCCTCCTACGAGCAATGTTTCCTGAAACAATAGCAAAGTGAGAAAACCACAATAAAAACACCTACAAAACAAAGAATGTGGTTAGTATGCAATGTAGTATGTCTATTTGTCTTCCAAGGGTATCCGGTTTGGTTCTTTTGGTTTTGATCTTCCAGACCTCGAGGAATGATGATGTTGAAGAGAAATGAAGCCCAAAAGATAACACATAAACCATATATTACAAATGCAAAGATACATAGTTTGTGATTATAACAAAATTCCCATGGTGGGCCAAAATACAACAAAGTCGAGAAATACAACCAAATTATCATGAGGAATAAAGTACAACCAAAATAAAATATAAGTAAGAAGAAATCAAACATCCAACCTAAAGTCATCCTCCTTGACTTCCTTCAAGAGAGCATCAGTCACTGGTCCAACTGGATGCTCAGTGATGGTCCTGATAAGAAGGTTTTTGGTGGAAATAGCACTTGTCAACTTCTTATACTTGTCTTGGTCTTTTGAACTCTTCAACCCCGCCCGGAGTTTCAACTCGGAGATTTCCTTTTGTGCTGCTAACAAGGCTTCCTGACTCTTTTTCTCATTAGCTTCCAGCTGCTTTATCCTAGCCTGGGTCTTCTGATCTTCCTGTGAACGAGCCTCAGTAATTCTAATCCATCTAGCCTGACTCTCTTCCAAGTAGTGCTCAACTCTGGCCTTCTGAATCTTGGCTTCTTTGCAAGCATTCTTCAATACCAACTCCCATGTCCGGGCTTTTTTGATGTAATCATCTGTCTTCTCAATCTTGGTCATATGCTCGATTCGGAGCTTCTCTAACCTCTCATTATCCAGACGACTATCATTCCTCTCCCAGGGGGTCTTTTTCAGAGCTTCAGAAAGCTGGGTATTCCTCTCTTTCAACTTCTCAAACTCCTCTAAACTGACTGTAGCTACAGGCTCTACTGCTGATGGCCCTGACACATCCTCCAAGGTGAATGGCATGCGGGTGATCTGTCCTTTGATGAGAGACCAATCAATGTACTGAGCTAAAGCTATGTTGTTGCACTTGCCAAGAATAGTAGTCCCTTTTGTCTGAATATTATCCCAAGCCCAGGCTGCTTGTCGGATGATGGCATCATTATTCTAAACATCACAATAAAGGGTTTCTGCTAAATCCTGCTCTCTGGGTGGATGTACTAAGGCATACCCTAACTGCCTTTTGAAAAGCAAAGGCTTGTAGTTGATGCAACCCTTCACTCCAATAAGAGGTACATTGGGATATTATCCATAACTTGTAATTATGTCCCTGCACTTAGTGCTCTGAGTGCACCACCTAATGTCTTCTGAAGTGAGAGCAATCATTCTCTTAGCCCAATTTCTTGACTGATGAGGATTCAAGAAAGCTTCTGTCTTTGGAAAGTGTCTCAATAACCAATAGTAGAAGAGAGGTGCACAACATCTGACTAATCTTCCCCTCTGCTTCTCATTTCTCTGATGCACTGAGTAGTAAAAATCCCCTAGCAAGGTAGGAACTGGACTTAAGCAGGAAGATATGAATAACATTCTTGCTTACAAACTTAGGCTCGTCTGCAAACAAGATAATCCCATATATACTAAGAGCCAATATAGCATAAACAGTTTCCCACTTTCCAACTGCAATATGACTGGTGGCCTGAGTGATCAAGAAGTCCAATGGAGGCCTGGGATTCCAGCCTTGGTGGTCATATGCTGATCAATGATGGTGGTTTCCAAATACAGAGCCTTAGCTATATCCTCATTCCTAGGAGCAGTCATCTCAGGGTTGAAAGGAATCCCTCTCCTGATGGGGACACTCAACAACATGGAAAATTCTTCTAACAAAGGGCCCAATTAGAAGTCTGGGAAAGTAAAGCATCTAAGAGGAGGGTCATAGAACTGTAGGCAAGTATGACTAATGCTCCTATGTGAGGCATCCAAGTCCATGATCATGTCCATAATATCACCATAATGTTCCCTGAATAAAGGGACATGATCAAGAGTGATAAGTGCCTGAATCTGCCTGATGCCTGCTAGGGAGGGCTCAAAGAAATGATAAGTTATGTTGCTCTTCCTGGATGAGTCCATACTGACAATGGATGCTGATGAAGATAACTGAGGAAAATAACAACTGAAGAAGACCTCTGATGAAGATAACTGATGAAGATATGCTGAGCAGAAGAACAGTCAAAACCAAACCAAAGATGATGTGGATACCCTGTAAAACAAATAGACAAAAGTTAAAATGATGTATGAATAATGATATGCAAGGGTTTGTGATCAGGTGCTGGATTTTCCATTTCCTCTAATAGGGTCCATGTGTGTTCAGAAATCCAGATGGAGGCTAGAGAACTAGTAACCAGGTGGGGGACTCAAATAAAGAGTCACAAGTCCATGGTTTCATAAGACCAGTCCAAAATAGTGTAACCTTAAAACAATATCAGTAACAGGGTATGATAAGGCCAAGGGTTCCTGCAAACCAGTAAACATCCCAACCCCCTCACAGGTATTATTCTAGAATAAGGATCCTCAGACTTGGATCTATTATGAGAAGTGTAAACACTTCTAACCCGGAGGTACAATGTTTACATTAATCATAAAGGATCCTCCTCTAATTCACCTCAGATGCTGAAGGTCATCTAAAAAGGTCATCCAGACTTAGCAGGCTTCCCAGATAGCCCTAGCACTACAAGAAATATGTAGCACAGAGTTCTCAAGAAGAAACCCATGTCTGAGTCGTGTTTCATATTCCCGCACCAGACCGAAATGGAATGGGAAAGAATATGAAGCCACTTTAATCATATGTGTCACTCAGGCTCCCAGTGTGGAACCTTGCTCACTGGGATACCCCTCCCACCAAGGCAAAACAACCAAATCCAGCACATGCTATGATAATGATAATATGAAATGCATAAAACAGTAAATGAAAGCGATAAATAAATGCAGTAAATAAAGATGTACAAAAATAAATAAATAAGCAAAAATGAAAGCACATATAGCACATAACACCCCCATAAACACAAATCAAACAAGCGCTAGGAGAAACCCACAGAAAGAACCAGAAGCCCTGGTTACAAGATAAGGTTCCCCAGCAGAGTCGCCAAGCTGTCGCTCCCTGGATTTTCATCCTCGTGCAAACGCGAACCGTCGCCGAAAAGAGAAAGGAGGTTGAATTGAATAGAGTCGCCATCTAGGCATTTTTATCCCGAAGGAAAGGTAATGCTGCATAAACCTGGAAAGAGATGGATAAGACGGTTGCGAACCAGAGAAACTAAGAAAGGGGGTTGGTTACGACCTGGGAAGGTATTAGCACCCAGATCGTCCGTCGTACTCGACGGGATCCACGCTTACAAGATTGTGTTTAAAAGGGGTAAGTTTATGTGCTATCTGTGTGCAAAAGCTAAGAAAATAAAGTACAAGTGTCAGTGCAAAAGGGTGAATTGCTCAAGAACTGAGGCTTAGAAAAGTCTGCTGAAAGAGGGGGATGACAAAGAGACTTTTTGTTCAATAACAGTTAAGTTATGCCTACGTATCCTCTCGTGCAATGAGGAAGTCAGAACACCGTAGTTCGACTCAAAGAGACTGAAAATAAATTGACTGTGAACTACTTAATTGTCTATGCTCAAGTGTATGACTCGTTTGGCTGGAGTGCTATCTGTCTTGCATTAGACGGAAGAAGCAAGTTCTCGTTTTTGAATGAGTGTGATGAGAAAAGAATCCCGAAGGAGACGATTATTGTTTGTTTTTGTGTTTTCAGTTTTTATATTGTTTTTTGGTGTTTTGCATAGGATTATGAGCTTAAGCCTAAATCAAGGGTTTGTAAACTCATTATATCACCCATGATTAGGGATAATGAGCCTACTTAAGTGTGAGATAAGCATCTCAACTTAATTACCATGATGATGTAGGATTAAGATCATTAACCTACTTGTAATTATTAAGATGTTTTTTGGTTTTTGTTTAGTGTTAAGTAATGAGTTTAATCTCTAATCAGGGATTAGTGAACTCATTACACCATCCTAAGAAAGGGATGATAGATGAGAACACTTAAGCTGAGGAAGACTCCTCAACTTAATCCATGGTTAGGGATTAAATTCATTATGTAACAAGCCTTTATTAAGTGGATTTTAATTAAAGGATGAGATTAAGAAAGTGGATTTTAAGTTTGTAAGACAACTTGAGGGGGACTTGTCAATTAAACACTAGGGTTAGTCCCTCTTAACCATAAGGAAGAGATAGAACCCTAATGTAAGGCCCAAGTTACAAGATAAAGTCTTAGTGATTATTAATATGTTTTGATTAAGAGATGTAAACAAATTAAAGGTTTAAAACTAAGGATTAAAGTTATACACTCCATCCTAAGATAAGGATGCAGGCATAACCCCAATTCCAAAGTCCTAAAGCGTTAAGAGTTTAGTCTCTAATTATTGAGATGAGAAGAGAGACTCAAGGAGACTCAAAGGTAAAAGACTAGGGGGGTCTATACACAACCCTAAAAGTTATCATGCTTGGACATCCTATGGTTTATGAGGCTTAAGATAAAGGATCTTCAAGGCCACCAATGGAAGAAGCAGATGAAAAGAGAAAGAAGAAGAAGAATAAGTTACTTACTTCATGAAGAAGATAAGTAACTTGAAAGAAAGAAAGTGGGAAGGAGGTAACATATGTGAAGCAAGTTAACTTCAAAGACAAGTAAGGATGCACATGAATAAGAAGAAAGAAAAGGTGGGAAGTGAAGGAAAATCCACCTCCCAAATAACTTACCAAAAGCTCCTGAATGTTAGTATGGATGCATAAGACATAAAGCAAAAGGAAATGAAATGAAATGAGATGCAAAGACCAAAGTCAGATGTGAATAGGCATTGTAAATGGCATATGAGATGATGCAAAGTCATACAATATGCATATGAATGATCATACAAAGATGAAATTCAAAGGAAGCATGCTTAGAAGCATGAAAATACATGGATGTTCATGAAATGGAATGGATGCAAAGCATAGCATAGCAAATGAATGAAGAAATGATCAATAAAAGTTTCAAACATGTCTTAAGATGTCTAAGATGTCATATAAATGCTTGAAATGTCATGGAAAGTTCATATGATGATAATATGCAAAGGAGAATGCAAATGAAGATGCAAAATTAGGGTCTTAAGACAACATGAGATGCATATGATCGAAACAGAAGCAATCAACATGATAAAAAATTGAAATCAAGCTCAAACAAACCCTAATCCCATATAAGATCACACCCTAAAGGAGAAAGTCAGAAGCTTAACCTAGTGAAAGTTATGAAATTCCTAAGTTATGAAATTCCTAAGTTTGCTAGGGGTTTTTAACCTAGAAACTATATGCAATATGTAAAACAATGCAAGAAGAACCAAGTTCAAACTCATCATGGTTAGACAGAAATGAATTTTTCAAGTTAGGGTTAAAAAATGTGATTTTTAAGAACCCTAATTCAAATAAAATTGTGAAATTATGATCAAACCAAAAAAGAAATTTGTATGATAAGTTTGAAAATGTTTCTAAATGTATTGGAATGGTTCATGAATTTTTTAGTGATTTTTAGAAACCTAAATGCATATTTAATTAATTAAAATCAATTAATTAATTAAATAAAAAATTTAAATATTTTAAAAATACTTTTTTAATGCAAAAAATAAAATAAAAATTATTTTTAGGTTAAGAAAAATATTTGAAACTGAAATGCAAAAAATGAGATTTTTTGAAAGTGTTTTGATATTTTTAATAAATTAAACAAAAGAAATGAAAAGAAAATGAAATAAAATGAATTAAAATGAAAGTCAACTGATCCAAGGGCTCAGATTTGAACTGGAGGGAGGAGGTTTGACTGCGCGCGTGTTTCAAGGGCTGGGATCTAACCTGGCTAATTAATTATGATTTATTTAATTAATCCAGAATTAAAACTAATGGTGCAATCTGGACCGCTCGCTCCTAAACTAATCATGATCTAATGGCTGTTGTGCAATCTGGGGAACCCTAACCCTAATTACTTTAAGATGACCGGAAAATTGCTCCGGTCATCTTCTCCGGCCAACCAAAATGCTAACTTTCTATTTAAGCTTCTAAACCTCAATTTATGTGCCTAGAAACAATCTCCTAACATCATACATCACTAATCAACAAACAAAAATCATTTATCATGCATCATAAAGCTGAATCGAAGCAATCATGTTCTAGGTCAAAAAATTTCAGAACATCATGAAATCCTCATTTCTAACTTATTTTCAATTCTAATCATATCAGTGTGATCAGGGAAGCATGGGGAATCATTTTAGAACTTAAAATCATGCTTCTGGAAAAAAAGTTCATGAAGGTTACCTGAGTTGAAGTTCTTTGAGATGGAGCTTTCAGGGCCCTCCTTTTGTGCATTCCAATCCCCTTTGACCTCCTAAAGCTATTGGCAAGCTTGAAATGAGTTTAGAGTGGCTGGTTTATGAGTTTCAGTTCTGACAAAGCATAAATCGTGTTTGTGTTTGGGCTTGTTTCAGGCTATGGTGATGGGTGGGAAATGATCCTCGGGCTATGAGGAGTTGAATGGTGAAAGAAATTTTAGTTTTTATTGGCTGGATTGTGTGTTTCAAAGAGATAAAGTTTCAAGGCAATTTTTGGATTCTGCCCTTGTGTGTTCTTTCAGGCCATGAAGGGTGTCCATTTATAGTGCTTAGAGCTTGAATAAACAATTGTTATTGGCCAGAAGAGTTGTTGTGGCACTGTGGGATTGGTATGGCTTAAAATTCAAAAATGTCAACATATGTGTACTTGAGGTATGGGCTTGCGCAGAGGTGATTTCTGTGGCTAGATTTCTTCAGCATGGTTCATGGTGAGCCTTTGGATCAATAGAATGCAGCTGGATGGCCTTGATCAAGAGTTCTCATAGTTTATGCAATTTTCCCTCTTTGGAGTTTCTTGAAGTGCAAGGCGTATAAACTTGTGATTTTTGGTGTAATCTTGATCAAAATGTGTTAAATTATGTTGGTATGATGTTTAGAAGTTGATTAGAGGTCATGAAATGGCTTGAAACTTGATTTTGCAAAAAATCCCTCTTTGGCATGAACTTGAAAATTATAGGATTTTTGCCAACTTTGAAAGGCCATATCTTGAGTTCTAGGATGAATCAAGACATGTTCTTGTACTTTTTGAAAATGGGAAGACATAATCTACAACTTTCATGCCCAAGAATGTTTCATTTGAAGCATTTTTGGTCATGAAAGAATATGTTGAATATCTTTCCCAAAATGGAAAGTTCCCATTACAAGTCATTTCCAAAAATAGCAAGTTTGTATTTGGCTCAAAACACTTCAACTTTGTGAACTTCTAACCACTTCTAAGATCAAATAAAGATCATAGAGACTCAAAATGAGGATTATGACCCTTTGGTGCCCTTGAGGGAGGCCTCAGATGCCCTAATTTTGACTTTACTTGCTCAAGAAGTTACCCAATGATCAGATGACTTCCACGGTGACTTTCTTCATAAAATTTGGTACACATGATCCTTATAACATATTAAGACCATTAGAAACAAGAATGACCAAAAAATTTGGGATTAAGGCCTCTGAAACCAAAACCCTAATTTTAGGTCATCTGTGCAGGAAATCTTCAGTCTGCCTTTATGCCTTTGCCATTCTTTGTGATCCCTTGACTTTTATGAACTTTAGGGAGCATATTATGATTATGGAACACACATGGACCCTCTTGGAAAGCTTCAAGACCATTGGGATGGCTCTGATCACTTCTTGGATTGCTCAGATCACAAACCTTAGATGCAGATGAAATGAAACCATGTAGTGAAACAAGTATGCAATATGGGATGGTATGTCTATGCTTATGCAAAAATGAAAGATCACAAGCCATGGTGTGAGAAAGAGTGAGGGCAAATTTGGGGTGTTTACAATATCATCAACATAGACCTCGATCTCGTGATGAATCATATCATGGAAAAGAGTCACCATTGCTCGTTGGTATGTTGCCCCGAAATTCTTCAAACCAAACGACATTACTTTGTAACAGAAGGTGCCCCATGGGGTGATGAAGGTAGTCTTCTCCATGTCATCTGGCGACATCTTGATTTGATTATATCCTGAAAAGCCATCCATGAAGGAAAACATAAAGAATTGGGTTGTATTGTCAACTAGCACGTTGTAAACACCCCAAATTTGCCCTCACTTTATTTCACACCATTGGCTTGTGATATTTCATGTTTGCATTATTATAAGCATACCATCTCATATTTCATATTTGTTCCATCTGCATAGTTTAAGTTCATCTGCATCTAGGATTTGTGATCTGGGCAATCCAAGGATCCATCTGAGCCACTCAAAAGGTCTCCAATCATTCCAAGAGGGTCATAACTCCAAATATTTTGGTCATTAATGTTTCTAATAGTCTCAATATGTTATAAGGATCATGTGTACCAAGTTTGATGAAGAAATTCATTGTGGAAGTCATCTGTCCATTGGGAAACTTCTTGAGCAAGTCAAAACAAAATCAGGGCATCTGAGGCCCCCAACAATGGAACCCAGGGGGTGTTTTCATCAAATTGAAGTTATATGATCTTTATTGGATCATTGAAGTGCTTCGAAGTTCACAAAATTGAAGAAATTTGAGCTAAACCAAAAGTTGCCAAAAATGGAAATGACTTGTAATGGAAACTTTCCATTTTGGGAAAGTTCTTCAACCTCCTCTTTCTCAACCAAAAATGCTTCAAATGAAAAATTGTTGGTCATGAAAGTTGTAGGTTGAATCATTCCCTTTTCAAAAAGTACAAGAACATGTTCTAATTCATTATGGAACTCAAGTTATGACCTTGCAAATTTGGGAAAAATCCTATAATTTTCACTTTCACACCAAAGAGGATTTTTTGTAATTTCACTTACCAAGCCATTTTGTGACCTCTAATCACTCTCTAAGCATCATACAAACATAGTACATTTCATTATGACTAGAATTGCCTAAATAATCACAAGTTTCTATGGCTTGCATCATAAGAAATCACAAAAGGGGAAAAATGCATAACACTTGCAAAACCTATGAAAGCCATGCATCTAAGCCATCCAGCTGCATAAAATGAATCCCATGGCTCTCCTTGAATAATGTTGAGGCCAGACATGCTCTTGAACAACTCCTGCCATAGCCCATACCTCAAGTACACATAATGTTGACTTTTTGCAAATCACCCCATACCAATCACCACAGGCCACCACCCACTTTCTGACCTATCAAGACATGCTATGTGGACTGAAAGCAAGCTAGTTCACGTAACATTGGAGCTCAGAACCTCTCATAAGCCATGTTTCACAAAATCACCTTCAACCTTCCTCTCTTTGAAACACTTTGCACAAGCATCAAACCTTCAATATTTTTCCATAGATCAACTCACCATCACCCACAGATCATTTCCCAACCATTACCAAGCCCTAAAAGCCAGCCAAACACAAACACGATTTCAGACCAGTTGAGGTGCAACCACTCAAACCAGCTCATTTCAACTTATTCCAAGCCTTGCAATAGCATCAGGGGATCAAGTGGAGTCCATTTGCACAAGAGAGAGGTCCAGAAAGTGCCAAACTGAGAAAGCTCAAGCTCAGGTAACCTCAAGAACATTTTTTTTCTCAGAAATGTAATTTCAAGTTCCTAAAACTTTCTTTTTGAAAATGGTTGCGTATTAAGGATTTCATGAGCTTCTGAAACTTTTGACCTAAAACTTGTTTGATTCGATTCATGTTGTTCATGCTTGATAAATGTAGTTTGATGCTTGATTCGTGCTTAGGGTTGTTAGATAATGTGATCTGGAGCTTTAGAGCTCTGCAAATGACCTAGGGAAGAAGTTGGGTTGAGGGTCCTGCCGGAGAAGATGACCGGAGCTTGCTCCGGTCACCTGAAAGTTATTAGGTTAGTTAATTAGGGTTAGTGCGTCAGTTTGAATGTGAGCCTTTGGATTTAGCTTGCCGCGTGTTTGGACGGATCAGATGCATCCACTTAACCCTAATTCTTAAGTAATTAAGTTAATTAATTCATTTAGCCAAATTCAATCTCAGCCCCACATCTGCACGCGCAGTCAAAGCAAGTTCTAACATGAACCATTAGATCAGTTGACTTCCCTGTTTTTTAATTTTTATTTCATTTAAATTCCATTTTCTTTGTCATTTTATTTAAAAAACCTAAAAAATTCATAAAAATATTTTCTTCTGCATTTTAATTCCAAATATTTTTCTTCACCCAAAAAAATTTTTATTTTTATTTTTTGCATTAAAAAATCATTTTAAAAATATTTAAATGTTTATTTTAATTAATTAATGGAAATTAATTAATTAAAATACCATTTAGGTTTCCAAAAATTACAAAAAAAAATCACATTGCATCTTAGGAAATTTAGAAACATTATCAAACCATTCATACAAATTTATTTTTGGTTTTGATCCAATTTTGTCATTTTCTTTGAATTTAGGGTTCATAAAATTCCCTTTTTGGAACCCTAACTTTGAAAATTCTTTTCTGCCTAACCATGAAGGGTTTGACAATGATTCTTTTTGCATTGTTTTCCATATAGCATGTTGTTTCTAGGATAGTTTTGTCATGAATTTATCTTTCATTTTCGAATTGATTTGCATTTTTCCTCTTAAGGTACCCAAAAACCCTAGTTAACTTAGGAAAATCATAACTTCCTTTAGGTTAAGAGTTAGACCTTCTCCTTTGGGGTGTGATATCATATGGGGTAAGGGTTTGTTTGAGCTTATTTGCAAATTTTTATCATGTGAATTGCTTCTGTTTTGATCATTTGCATCTCATCCTTTCATGTAACCCTAATTTTGCATCCATACTTGCATCTTACATTGCATTGCATGAACATATGAACTTGCCATGACATTCTAAGCACTTGTATGCCATCTTAGACATCTTAAGACATTGCTTGAACATTTCTTGGTCATTTATTCATACACTTGCCATGCTTTTCATCCATTTCATTTCATAAACATCCATGTGTTTTCATGTTTCCTAGTTGCTTCATTTGCATTCATTCTCTTTGTATGAACATTCATACACTTTGTATGCCTTTTCATCATCTCATAGAATCATTTGCATCATGTGATTTCTCCTGGTTTTGGCATTGGCCCATTCTTATGCATCATTTCATATCATTTCTTTCCTTGCTAACATTTTCAGGTGGTAAGTTAACTTGAGAAATGAATTTGCCTTCACTTCTCATTTCTCTTCATCTTCTTCATATGCATCCTTGCTGCATTTTTCATTGTGTTAGAGTGGGCTTTCCCATTCATGTTCATCTCTCACTTTATTTCTCTAAGTCACTTATCTTCTTCCTTGAAGTAAGTAACTTATTCATATGTTTCTTTCTCCTTTCATATGCCTCTTCCATTGGTGGCTTCTTTGAAGATCTCTTCCAAGCCTTACAAACCATAGGAACATCCAGGCATGATAATAATTAGGGTTGTGATTAGTCCCCCTTATTTTTTACCTTTGAGTCTTCTTTTTGTCTCTCTTCTCATCTCATCATGAGAGATTAAACCTTTAAGGTTCTAGGACTTTGGAATTAGGGTTATGCCTACATCCTTCTCTTAGGATGGAGTGTATAACTTTAATCCTAAGTGTTAAACCCTTAATTTGTTTAAACCTCTTAATCAATCCATCTAATAATCACTAAGACTTCATCTTGTAACTTGGGCCTTACATTAGGGTTCTAATTCTTCCTTTATTGGTTAAGAAGGACTAACCCTAGTGTTTAATGGACAAGTCCTCCTCAAGTTGTCTTACAAACCATAAAACTCATTTCTTAATCTCACCCTTAATTAAAATCCACTTTGAATAAAGGCTTTTTTTGTCATGAGGTTAATCCCTAATCATGGATTAAGTTGAGGTATCTTCCTCAGCTTAAGTGCTCTCATCTATTATCCTTCTATTAGGATGGTGTAATGAGTTCACTAATCCTTGATTATGGCTTAAACTCATTACTTAACACTAAACAAAAACTCAAAAACATCTAAATAATCACAAGTAGGTTAATGATCTTAATCCTACATCATCATGGTAATTAAGTTGAGATGTTTATCTCATACTTAAAGTATTCTCATTATCCCTAATCAAAGGGAGGATATAATGAATTTACTAACCCTTGGTTTAGGCTTAAGCTCATTCACTTATGCAAAAAACACCAAAAAACAATAAAAGATTGAAAACACAAAAACAAACAATAATCGTCTCCTCCGGGATTCTTTTCTCATCATCTTCATTCATAAGCGAGAATTTGCTTCTTCCTTCTAATGCAAGACAGTTAGCACTCGAGCCAGACGAGTCATACAATTGAGCATAGACAAACAAACAGTTCATAGTCAATTTATTTTCAGTCTCTTTGAGTCGAACTACGGTGTTCTGACTTCCTCATTGCATGAGAGGATACGTATGCATAACTTAACTGTTATCGAACAAAAGTCTCTGTGTCTTCCACCTCTTTCAGCATTCTTTTTAAGCCTCATTCTTGAGCATTTCACTTCACCTTCTTGCACTAACACTCGTATATTCTCTTTCAGTTTTTGCACACAGATAACACAAACACCTACCCTTTTAAACAAAAATCTTTTAAGCGTGGATCCCATTGAGTACGACGGACAATCTGGGTGCTAATACCTTCCCAGGTTGTAACCAACCCCCTTTCTCAGTTTCTCTGGTTCGCAACCGTCTTATTCATCTTTTTTCTAGGTTTATGCAGCATTACCTTTCCTTCGGGATAAAAATGCCTAGCTGGCGACTCTATTCATCTTCACTTCATCTTCTCCTTTCGTCGACCGTTCGCGTCTGTACCCTATCTGACCAGGTGTCCTTTCGGGGGAGCGACAGCTTGGCGACTCTGCCGGGGACCCTTTATATTGTAACCAGGGCTTCTGGTTCTTTTTGTGGGTTCCTCCTAGCGCTTATTTGATTTGTGTTTACAGGGGTGTTATGTGCTACTTGTGCTTGTTTATTTGCTTTATTTATTGCTTTCTGTACAGCTTTACTTATTGCTTTTCATTTATAGTTTTTATGCATTTCATACTGTCATTATCATGTGCTGGATCTGCTGTTTCTTTGGTGGGGATCATTGAGTGATTAAGGTCCTATATCGGGGACCTGAGTGACACATAGGCTGGAGTGGCTTCATATTCTTTCCCATTCCATTTTGGTCTGGTGCGGGAATATGAAACACAGTTCAGACATGGGTTTCTTCTTGAGAACTCTGTGCTACGGATTTCTTGTAGTACTAGGGCTATCTGGGAAGCCTGCTAAGTCTGGATGACCTTTTTATGACCTTCAGAATCTGAGGTGAATTAGAGGAGGATCTTTTATGGTTATTGTAAACACTGTACCTCCGGGTTAGAAGTGTTTACACTTCTCATAACTGATCGAAGTCTGAGGATCCTTGTTCTAGAACATTACATGTGAGGGGGTTGGGATGTTTACATGTTTGCAGGAACCCTTGGCCCCATCATACCTTGTTACTAGATTTGTTAAGTTTGTATCATTTTGGACTAGTTCTTGTGATTACCCTGGACTTGTGACTCTTTATTTGAGTCCCCCACCTGGTTACTGGATTTCTAAGCCTCCATCCGGACTTTTGAACACACATGGACTTTATCCAGGCAGATAGCCAGATCCAGCACTTGATCACAAACCCTTTGCATATCATTTTGCATACATCATTTTTGCATCATTTAACATTTTCCTATTTATTTTACAGGGTATCCACCGTATTGTATTTGTATTGGTTTTGACCCCTTCTGCTACTCAGACTTCTCCAGTTATCTTCTCCAGCACTTTCATTAGTTTGTCTTCACCAGAGACCCCCTCCAGTTATCTTCTCCAGTCTTCAGTAGTTATCTTCATCAGGGTTTATCTCAGCTTCTTCACCAACACCCATTATCAGTATGGACACTTCAATAAAGAGCAACATCACTTACCACTTCTTTGAGTCCACCCTGACTGGCATTAAGCAGATCCAGTCTCTCATTACTCCTGATCATGTCCCACTATTCAGAGAACATTATGGAGGCATATTGGACATGATCATGGACCTAGATGCATCTCAGAGGAGCATGATCCATACTTGCTTGCAGTTTTATGATCCTCCACTCAGATGTTTCACTTTCCCTGATTTCCAGTTGGGACCTCTGTTAGAAGAATTTTCCATGTTGTTAGGAGTTCCTATCAGGAGAGGGATTCCTTTCAACCCTGAGATGGTTGCTCCAAAAAATGAAGACATAGCCAGGGCATTGCATTTGGAGCCTGCCCTCATTGATCAGAGCATGACTACCAAGGCTGGGGTTCCAGGCCTTCATCTAGACTTCTTGATCTCCCAGGCCACCCTGCATGCTGCAGTAGGGGAATGGAATACTGTCTGTGCACTTCTAGCCCTCAGTATATATGGGGTTATCTTGTTTGTAGATGAACCAAAATTTGTGAGCAAGAATGCCATTCACCTGTTCTTACTGAGGAACCCAGTTCCTACTTTGCTTGGAGACTTCTACTACTCAGTACACAAGAGGAATGAGTAGCAAAGAGGAAGACTGGTCAGATGTTGTGCTCCCCTTTATTACTCTTGGTTGTTAAGACATTTGCCAAAGTCTGACACTTTCCTGAACCCCCATTAGCCAAAGAACTGGGCTAAGAGATTGATTGCCTTGACATCAGAAGACATCAGATGGTGCACTCAGAGCACCAAAGGCAAGGACATCATTACTAGCTGTGGGCAATATCCTAATATGCCTTTGATAGGAGTGAAAGGTTGCATCAACTACAAACCTTTACTGTTTAAGAGACAATTAGGGTATGCTTTGGTTCATCCTCCAAGAGGGCAAGATTTGACTGAGACCCTCTACTGTGAAATCCAGCCCAATTCTGTTGTTGTCAGACAAGCTGTCTGGGCTTGGGATAACATTCAGACTAAGGGAACAACCATCCTTGGCAACTGCAACAACATTGCTTCAGCACAGTATTCTGATTGGTCTCGTACCAGAGCTCGGATCACCCGGATTCCATTTACCTTGGAAGATACACCTGGACCTTCAACAGTGCAACCTGCAGCTACTGTCAGTTTGGAAGAGTTTGAGAAATTGAAAGAAAGGAATACTCAGCTCTCTGAAGCCTTGAAGAAGACTCTCTGGGAGAGAAATGACAACCGTCTAGATAATGAGAGATTGGAAAGGCTCGGTATTAAGCACTTGACCAAGATTGAGAAGACGGATGACTACATCAGGAAGACTGGGGCAGGGGAATTAGTACTGAAGAATGCTTGCAAGGAAGCAAAAACTCAGAAGGCTAGGGCAGAGCACTACTTAGAGGAGAGCCAGGCTAGGTGGATCAGGATCACTGAAGCCCGTGCACAGGAAGATCAAAGGACTCAGGCTAAGATAGAGCAATTAGAGGCTAGTGAGAAGAAGCATCAGGAGGCATTATTAGCAGCTCAGAAGGAGATATCTGAATTGAAACTCCAGGCGGGGTTAAAGAGATCAAAGGATCAGGATAAGCATAAGAAGTTAACTAGTGCCATTGCTACTAGGAACCTCCTCATCAGGACTATCACAGAGCACCCAGTAGGTCCAGTGACTGAGGCCCTCCTAAAGGAAGTCAGAGAGGATGACTTTGGATTAGATGTTTGACTCTTTTGCTTGTACTTTTCTTTTGTTGTACTTTTGATTTCGTTGTTGTATTTTGACCCACCATGGGAATATTATTTGTAATCAAACTATGTATTTTCACTCTTTGTAATTTATCAGTTTGTATTATTTTTGGTGGGCTTTATCTCTCTCTACAACATCATCAGCATTTCCTTGAGGTCTGGAAAGGTCAAAACCAAAGAACCAAATCGGATACCCTTGGAAGACAAATAGGCATCCTGCATTGCATACTAACATTTTCTTTGTTTTGTAGGTTTTTGTTTGTTATTGTTTCTCACTTTGTTGTGGTTTCAGGAAACATTGCTCGCAGAAGAGTGTTCCCTGTCAACAGAATACACCGGTACCCGACAAGAAACAACCTTTCGGGACTCCAGATAGATCAAGTTCAGCAAGATTTGAATGAAGTGAGGGCCCAGATGGCCAATGAAAGGGTTGAGATGAGGAATCAGATTACCCAATTCATGACTGTAATGACTGGTCTAGCTCAGAGCCAGGAAAGACTAAGGGAGTTAGTTGAGCGACAAACTCCTGAAGAACACCATCCAGGTACATGAGGTACCAATAACAATGATCATGTGCAACCTCGCATTGATCCACCAGAGTTTGGACCTCATCTAAACCCATAAATTAATGCCATAAGAAATACTCAGGGTAACACTGCTAGAGGAATGGTCTTGCAGGAAGATCCTCAAGAAGAGCAGTTCACTGTAGTATGGGCTGGAGACGAAGTTTATGACCGTCGGTTGGATGAAATTGCAGAGAAGCTGAGGTCTCTTGAATCCCATAATTCCCTAGGTTTTGATGTCATGGACATGGTATTGGTGGAAGGGGTGAGAATTCCTCACAAGTTCAAACCCCCCGTGTTTTGAAAGATATAATGGCACATCTTGCCCACGCACCCACCTGCAGTCTTTCTTGGGAAGATTAAAAGAATACACCATGGACGAGAAGTTGTGGATGTTTTACTTTGAGGATAGTCTGACAGGGGCATCCCGAGAATGGTATTCCCATTTGACTAGAGCCATAGTGAGGAACTGGTAAAACTTGGTTGAAGCTTTTATCCGTCAGTATCAATATAACTTGGATATGGCTCCAAACAGGACCCTTCTGATGGGAATGTCTCAATCCTCCCGTGAAAGCTTCAGAGAATATGCCCAAAGGTGGAGGCAACTTGCTGCTGCAGTTCAACCCCCTATGTTAGAAAAGGAGATGGGAGACATGTTCATGAATACTCTCCAAGGAACCTACATTGACAAATTGGCTACATTTTCTTCTACCAGCTTTGCAGATGTGGTGATAGCTGTAGAAAGAATAGAGAGCCTACTGAAGATGGGAAGGATCTCCGATAACGGTGCCAGTTCAAGCAGTACAAGGAAACCATTTGCTGGGCCCCGTAGATCTGGTGAGACAAACTTTGTGCACATGGGAAGAGGGAGACCCCAATACCTGCCCAGAACAGTTGCTGCTGTTATTATCCCTGCTCCACCTCCTCAGTATACCCAACAACCACAACACTTTCCGCAACAACAACAGTTTCTGCAACAAAGATCATACAACAACAATCAACAACAACGCCCTTTTCAACAGCGGCCATCTCAGAGCAACAGGGTGATTGACCCTATTCCAATGCCATATGCTACACTGCTGCCACAACTCCTAAAGCTCAATCTTGTTGAGTTGAGGACATTGGCTCCACCTGATCCTCAGAACCTTCCGAGAAACTATGATGTCAATGCTAGGTGTGATTTTCATTCCAATGCACCTGGTCACTCTACAGAAAAATGCAGAGCTCTGCATATGAAGGTCCAGGATCTGGTAGATTCAAAGGCCCTGAACTTTGCACCACCTCCAAATGCGATGAAAAATCCTATGCCAAGCCATAGTGGGCCAAGGATTAATGCTATAGAGGATGGCTCACCCATGAGTTTAATAGAAGACATTGCATGTATTCAAAAACCTCTGGCAGAGGTTAAAGCCCAGCTTTTAAAATGCCAAGTGTATCTAGGTTGTGAGGCCTGTTGTGAATTATGAAAACTTTCCGAGAATGGGTGTGAAAGCTTGAAGAATGGCATCAATAGTTTGATCAGAGAGGGCATTCTGCAAATTACAACCACAGCTTCTACAACACCAACAACTCTTTTATCAACAACAAGTGATTCTTCTACAAATGCAACAACCATTGTTCCTACTGATTCATCTACAACTTTAGCAATTACTTCTTCCATCACTTCAGCACACAACAATTCATTTGCACCTACTACTACAACTTCAGCAACCACCAACAATGATGTTTCCACTGTCACAATTTATTATGACCCAACAACGGTCCCGAATTCCAACAACTTTCAACAGTCTCAACAACAGTTTCAACCAAGTTTCAATTCACCACCACCAACATCCACTAGAGGTCCTGTCACTATCTTTTATGATCCACAGACTATTACAGTTCCAACATCTGCTGCAGTGAGCCCAATCACTATCACAGTGCCAGGGCCAATTCCATATGATAAAGACAGTGTTGTACCATGGCATTATGGTGCTGACCTTTACTACAACAGAGAGAAAGTCATTCTTGATTCTCCAGTTCTCACTCCCCAGGTGGACAATGTCGGGGGAGGCGGAGGCTTCACCCGAAGCGGACGTCTCTTTGCATCACAAGCTCCCAGAACTAATACTGAGGCAGAGGCTGCTACCAAAGCCAAAGGGAAAAGTGTGATACCTGAAGAATCCGCACCAAAAGAGACTCATAAATCATCCTTTGATCAGGATGTTGATGAATTTATGAGAATTATTAAAAGAAGTGACTTAAAGTTGTGGACCAGCTCCACCAGACTCCTTCAAAGATCTCAATCTTATCTCTGCTGCTGTGTTCCGAAGCCCATCGGGATGCACTACTCAAAGTTCTGCACGTTGCCTATGTGCCAAAAGAGATCACAGTGAATCAGCTGGAAACAATGGTATCAAATGTCAATACTAGCCATGGGCTAGGTTTCACTGATGCTGATTTAACAACAGAAGGACGTCACCACAACAAAGCTTTGCACATAACCATGGAGTGCAAAGGAGCTGTACTCTCTTATGTTGTTGTAGACACTGGGTCCTCACTCAATGTCTTACCCAAGAAATCTCTTGTCAAGCTCGAATATGATGGGATAGCTCTCCGGCCAAGCAACCTTGTGGTCAGGGCTTTTGATGGCTCCAAAAGATCTGTTCTTGGAGAGGTGGAGGTGCCAATGATAATCGGTCTGCAAGTCTTTAAGACCACTTTCTATGTGATGGACATTCAGCCGCCATACAGTTGTTTGCTAGGTCGACCTTGGATTCACGCCATAGGCGCAGTAACATCAACCCTTCACCAGAAACTGAAGTATGAATGGGAAGGACAAATTATCACCATCTGTGGTGAAGAGGACATATTTGTTAGTCATCTGGCTACATACAAGTATATTGAGATGGATGGTGAAATCCATGAGACAATGAGCCAAGGGTTCGAGGCCTTGAATGTCAATGAGGCGATGACTAAAGTATTTGCTGCATCCCAGGAAGACAGGATGGGTACTTCAATTGTCTCCTATCAGTAAGCCCAGAAGGTTGTTGAAGATGGTAATGCCCAAGGCTGGGGCAAGCTGCTGCCGATGGAAAAGAAGGAAGACAGATTCGGTTTGGGTTACAAACCATTCCGACAAGATCAATCAGAGGCTGCAAAAGAGCCCAAGTTCATCAGTGGGGGGATGCTCACCCCAGATGCTGTTAACAACCTGGAAGACAAGGCGGAAAGCAACATCAACCTGGAGAGCTGGATACATCCAAGGATCCCGGGGAACCAAGTCCTTAACTGGTCTTCCCAGGAAATTATAAGGGTTACTCCTGCAGAGTAATTATTATTTCCTATATTTTTAGCATGCATCAAGTCATGCATCTTGCCCAAGGTGTCAAGACTTATTTTGTAATAGGGCCATATTGTAATTTTGTACAAATGATTAAATCAATGAATATCAGACATCTTTTGCGAACAAGTCTCTTTTTCGCTCACTGTCTTTTTCATTTTTCACTTTTGTACAAAACAATAAAATGGCAATGTTTTCAAAATAAAGAACTTCATTTTCACTTATCTAAACAAGATTAAAATCGATCACTAAAATGAACCAATCTCAACCCTTGCAGAGAGTATCCTCCAGATTGCACCGACAACAGCACTGCTATAACATTGTATGACTTCGACAATCCAATTAATCAAGATGATGAAGGGGTTGAAGAAGACTATGAATTACCTGAAGAGTTAGCCAGGTTGTTGAGGCAAGAAGAGAAAGTAATCAATCCTCATCAAGAGGAGGTTGAAACAGTCAATCTTGGTATCGAAGAGGATTTGAAAGAAGTGAAGATTGGGGCCAGCCTGCAAGCTTCAGTAAAACAATAGCTCATTGACATGCTTCAAGAGTATGCCGACGTCTTTGCCTGGTCCTATCAAGACATGCCAGGTCTGGATACTGATATTGTTATGCACAAGCTGCCTTTGAAGGAAGACTGCCCTCCACTAAAGCAGAAGCTACGCCGTACTCGCCCAGATATGGCCATGAAGATTAAGGAAGAAGTACAAAAATAGTGGGACGCCGGTTTCCTTGCTGTAACTAGTTACCCTCCGTGGGTCGCTAATATTGTACATGTGCCTAATAAGGATGGAAAAGTACGGATGTGTGTGAATTACCGGGATCTGAATAGAGCTAGCCCGAAGGATGACTTCCCATTACCTCATATTGATGTATTGGTCAACAACACAGCTCAATTCTCTGTGTTTTTTTTCATGGATGGATTTTCAGGGTATAATCAGATCAGGATGTCACCCGAAGATATGGAGAAGACTACCTTCATCACACCTTAGGGCACATTTTGTTATAAGGTAATGCCTTTTGGATTGAAGAATGTCGGCGTTACTTATCAACGGGCTATGGTAATGTTGTTCCACGACATGATCCACAAGGAAATTGAATGCTACGTGGATGACATGATCGCCAAGTCCCTCACTGAAGAAGATCATCTGGTAAATCTGCTGAAGTTGTTCAAGCGTCTAAGAAAGTATCAGCTGAAGTTAAACCCCAACAAATGCACATTCAGGGTACGGTCTGGTAAACTGTTGGGATTTATCGTAAGTGAAAAGGGAATTAAGTTGATCCTGACAAAGTCAAGGCCATTCAAGAGATGCCGACACCTAGGACTGAAAAAGAAGTTCGGGGGTTCTTAGGTAGATTGAACTACATATCAAGGTTCACATCTCATCTTACTGCAACCTGTGAGCCCCTGTTCAAATTGTTAAGAAAAGAACAAACGGTCAGGTGGAACGAAGATTGTCAGAAGGCTTTTGACAAAATCAAGGAGTACCTGCAAGAACCTCCAATTCTTATGCCTCCAGTTGAAGGAAGACCTCTAATAATATACCTGACAGTATTAGAATGATCAATGGGGTGTGTGTTGGGCCAGCATGACGAGTCTGGTCGAAAAGAGATGCAATATACTACCTAAGCAAAAAGTTTACCAACTGTGAACAACGTTATTCACTGCTCGAGAAAACTTGTTGTGCTTTAGCGTGGGCTACTCGCCGACTAAGACAGTATATGTTGACTCACACTACCTTGTTGATCTCAAAGATGGACCCCGTCAAGTACATATTTGAGAAGCCAGCACTTACCGGAAGGGTTGCAAGATGGCAAATGATTCTGACAGAGTATGACATTCAGTACACATCTCAAAAGGCCATCAAAGGAAGTGTACTATCTGACTATCTAGCTGAGCAACCCATTGATGATTACCAACCAATGAGATTTGATTTCCCAGATGAAGACATCATGTACTTAAAAGAAAAAGATCATGAAGAGCCTGTTCACACTGAAGGGCCTGACCCAGAAGAAGAATGGACTATGATGTTTGATGGGGCTGTCAGTATAAGTGGTCATGGGGTTGGTGCAGTGCTCATTACACCTAAAGGAGTTCATATGCCTTTCTCAGAAAAACTCACTTTTGCATGCACTAACAACGAAGCTGAATATAAAGCTTGTATCATGGGTCTTAAGGAAGCCATTGACCTCAGGAATAAGAGTTTAATTGTATTCAGAGATTCAGCTTTGGTAATCAATCAAACCAACGGCAAATGGTACACTCACCAAGAGCATCTAATTCCATACCGTGACTACACGAGGATATTATTGACTTTCTTCACAACAGTCAAACTTGAGTATATCCCTCGAGATGAAAATCAGTTCATTGATGCTTTGGCTACCATTTCCTCCATGATCAAGGTTCAAACTGCAAATTATGTGCCTCGGATTTCGGTATCCAGACTGGACCGACCAACATACGTATTCTCCGTGGACATTGCTAAAGATGACAAGCCTTGGTTCCATGACATCAAATGTTTCTTAGAGGATCAGGCATACCCACCTGGGGCATCATCCAATGATAAGAAGACATTAAGAAGGTTGGCCGGTAGTTTCTTCCTTAATGCTGATGGTTCATTATACAAGTGAAACTTTGACTTGCTTCTTCTCAGATGTGTTGACAAGAAAGAAGCAGACTTGCTGATGTACGAGGTGCACGAAGGTTCTTTCGGTACCCATGCTGGAGGACATGCAATGGCTAAGAAGTTATTGAGATCAGGTTACTACTGGATCACAATGGATGCAGACTATTGTGCCTATGCCAGGAAGTGTCATAAATGCCATATTTATGCAGACAAAGTGCATGTGCCTCCGAATCCGTTGAACGTGATGTCTTCACCTTGGCCCTTTGCAATATGGGGCATTGACATGATTGGAAAGATCGAGTCGACTGCTTCAAATGGCCACAGATTCATCTTGGTAGCCATTGATTACTTCACCAAATGGTTTGAAGCGGCTTCATATGCAAACGTCACCAGGCAAGGGGTAGCCAGATTTCTGAAAAGAGATATCATCTGTCGATATGGAGTACCCGAGCGAATCATTACTAATAATTGTTCCAATTTGAACAACAAGATGATGGAAGAACTGTGTCGGGACTTCAAAATCCAACATCACAACTCTTCTCCTTACAGGCCAAAGATGAATGGCGCTGTTGAGGCAGCTAACAAAAACATCAAGAAGATTGTGCAGAAGATGGTGGTTACTTACAAAGACTGGCATGAAATGCTACCATTTGCCTTGCATGGGTACCGAACCTCATTCAGAACGTCCACTGGGGCAACACCGTATCAACTTGTGTATGGTATGGAGGCAGTTCTACCTGTTGAAGTTGAGCTACCCTCCTTACGGGTACTGATGGATGTTAAGCTGAATTAAGCAGAATGGGCCCGTTCTCGGTATAATCAACTGGATCTGATCGAAGAAAAGAGATTAGCTGCAATCTGTCATGGGCAGCTATATCAGAAAAGAATGAAGAAAACCTTCGATCAGAAAGTCAGGCTTCGGGAATACCAAGTAGGAGATCTTGGGCTGAAAATACTTCTTCCTCCTCATACAGACCACAGGGGCAAGTGGACTCCAAATTACGATGGTCCATTCATAGTAAAGAAGGTCTTCTCTGGTGGAGCACTGATGCTTACTACTATGGATGGTGAAGATTTCTTATCCCCTGTGAATTCAGATGCAGTTAAAAAATACTTCGCATAAAATGACCCGCTGGACATAAAAACAGAATGTAAGTCCAGGCAAAAACAGGGCATCCCGGCGAGTCAAAAACAGAATAAAAGACTCGGGAAAAAATAAAGGAAAATTGAAAAAATGTACACCCGCTGAGTTGAAAAGCCGCATTGGACAGCTTAGGCAAAAATGGGTATCCCGGTGGATTGAAAAATCGAAAGGGCGATTCACGCAAAATAAAGGAATAAGCGAACAACTACATTCTGAATTCGTCTGCATCACTTACAACACGACAAGTTTCGAAAGAGTTGAAGCATCGGTCAGAATCAACCTTCTTCAGAAAGCAAGATGAGAAGAGCGTCAAGGTCATACAGGTCATAGCAAAGGAAGCTCACCGGAGCGTCGTCAACATTGCCAGCACTTTTTCAATTTGTAACAATCTCCTCATTCCAGGGGATCTGTTTCTTTGAATGTATCTTCCAATTCAGGGCACCCAGATTAATAAAATCAGAGTTTTTGTACATTTTTTTGTTTCGTTTGCAAAATGTCCAATATCCATGATATAATATTCGCATAAAATAAATGAGCCATTCTTAATAAATGCTTGCAGGAAATGTATTTACTCTTAGGAATATCTAACTCCTATGACGAGATCCGGTAAGGAATACCTCGGGATACTTGTACGTTTCCTTGTCTTAACAGGATTGCAGGTATTCAAATACGCAACATGGGGCATGCCAAGCATCACTTCCCCCGCGTACTTCTTCCAAGCAGTATCTGGAATGCTTTTCCTCAGTGGAGTTGTCAAAGCCTCCTCGTCCCCAGCATAAGTCTATTCAACAGAAGCTTCCCCAGCCGGGATCCCCACAGAGTTCTTTAGGAAGATCGTTCAGTGATCTTTCCTCCCCCAAACAGAGTGTCGAGTCTCAAAGACAAAAGAACTATCTCCCCACTGAGTTCCAGCCTCTCCCCAGAAGAGCAATGCCTGAAATTCTTATACAACAAAGTGACGAAAGCTTCTTCCTCCCCAGCTGGGTTTCTCATTACAAGATGGGTCTATCAAGGATTTTTTCCCCCCAAGCAAGGCTGTATATCCTAGCAGATCGACCGATGATCTCCCTCAACTGGGACATCCCTCTAAGCAGATCAGCCAGAGATCTCCACAACAGCGGGATTCGAATCCCGGATCGTTGTCTTTTTGCATAATCATAGCATTCGCATCATCTTTCCCCACAAAGCGTAGCATTCCGTCTAATACGGAGCATTACGGCAAAAATCAAACATTTGCATGATCACAAGTTAGGTTCGAGCCAGTCACCTGCAAGTACCATCAGTGTTTCATCAGCAATGTATATAAGAACTCACATCCCTTGCAAATAAGAGCCAAAGCATCCCTTTTGCACTCACCAACACGAATGCCTGTTCATATGTACCTTTTCGACACTCGTTTGTGTCATATTTATTCCCCTGCAGATATAAGCCACAAACCTCCTCTTTGAATACAGACATCCATACATTCTCTTTGGACACTCGTCCGTGTCACCCTTCCCCAGCACGGTTGCCAAAACACTTTTTGCCAATCAAACACTTGTTTATAACACATTCCTTTCGACACTCGTCCATGTCATCTTACCCCCGCAGGTCGCCAAAACACCTTTTACACTCTCATATACTTATAAGTTCATAACTTATACACTTTCTCTTCTGACACCCGTCCGTGTCACCTTTCCCCAGCAAGTTTAACACTCGTCCGTGTCTTGTTCATACTTCACAATACTCATTCATACTTATACAGATACTCGTCTGTATCTTGTATACATATTTATTCCCCACAGATTCGACACTCGTCCATGTTCTTTGTTAACTAGTTAGTACTCGTCTGTGCCATCATCTTTGAGCATGCGTCAGCGTTTGTTTCTACTGATACTCGTCTGTATCATGGTCTTAAGGATGCTCGTCCGCATCTTTAATCTATACACATCGTCAAACACTTATACCTTTTATTTCTTAAGCATAAACACTCGTCCGTGTTTACCATCCCCCGGTAAGTCACGAGCAAAGCAACATTTTCTTCTATCCGACATACGTCCTATGTCGCGATGCTTTCGGCAGCCGTACCCTGCCAGGTGATCGTCCTTCACCTTCAGATGACCGTCCCTCATCCTTTTCCCAGCGGAGTCTCCATTATTGGAACTCTTTCCTATCCGACATCCGTCCTATGTCGTGATATTTAGCAGCCGTCCCCTGCTAGGTGATCGTCCTTCACCTTTTTGATGATCGTCCTTCATCATTTTATCCGATGGTCGTCCCCATCGTTGATCTTGTTATCTGACATTCGTCCTATGTCATGATAAAACCCCGAGAGCAGCCGTCCCCTGCTAGGTGATCGTCCTTCACCTTTTTGATGATCGTCCTTCATCATTTTATCTGATGGTCGTCCCCATCGTTGATCTTGTTATCTGACATTCATCCTATGTCATGATAAAACCCCGAGAGCAGCCGTCCCCTGCTAGGTGATCGTCCTTCACCTCTTGATGATCGTCCTTCATCAAGCTTATCCGATGGCCGTCCCCATCGTCGACCTTTTCTATCCGACATTCGTCTTATGTTGTGATAAAGAGCAGCCGTCCCCTGCTAGGTGATCGTCATTCACCTTTGATGACCGTCCCTCATTAATATTTCATTTATTCTTTGAACCGATGGCTGTCCCCATTGTTGTTTACCTTACTTTGCAAACCTGATGGTTGTCCCTATTATTGCCTTTATTTTAATCCCCAGAGAGTCTTGTTCCTTCCCATGATGTTCGTCCCCATCATGATCCCTTTATTTCCCCAGCTTGTCGGTCGTCCCCGTCATTGCTTTATCCCTAGCAGTCGTCCTCTGCTCGATGGTCGTCCTCCATCGCCCGCATTTTAATAATCATACTATACTACCTTTTACAATTTATATCCCTTTTCTTCTTCTCCCCAGCGAGTGCAAATTATGGACTGTCTTTGGTATTCAACCACAAGTTATCTTGTTTGTATGATAAGCCAGGCGCTTACATCCTGCACATCTAACTCATGTTTGAATAAGGGCAGCTGTAAACACCCCAATTTTTCCCTCACTTTATTTCACACCATTGGCTTGTGATCTTTCATGTTTGCATTAGTATAAGCATACCATCTCATATTGCATATTTGTTCCATCTAGGGTTTGTGATCTAAGCAATCCAAGGATCCATCTGAGACACTCTAAAGGTCTCCAATCATTCCAAGAGGGTCCATGTGTGTTCTATCATCATTTTATATCCCTCAAAGATCAAGGAAGTCAAAAAATCACAAGAACTTGGAAAGCATGGAAGCAGAGCTAGGGTTTCACTACACTGATGACCTGAAGTTAGGGTTTTGGTTTCAGAGGCCATAACTCCAATTTTTTTTCATTCTTGTTTCTAATAGTCTTAATATGTTATAAGGATCATGTGTACCAAGTTTGATGAAGAAATTCATTGTGGAAGTCATCTGTCCATTGGGAAACTTCTTGAGCAAGTCATAGCAAAATCAGGGCATCTGAGGCCCCCAACAATGGAACCTAAGGGGTATTTTCATCAAATTGAAGTTATATGATCTTTATTTGATCATTTAAGTGCTTGGAAGTTCACAAAATTGAAGAAATTTGAGCTAAACCAAAAGTTGCCAAAAATGGAAATGACTTGTAATGGAAACTTTCCATTTTGGGAAAGTTCTTCAACCTCCTCTTTCTCAACCAAAAATGCTTCAAATGAAAAATTGTTGGTCATGAAAGTTGTAGATTGGATCGTTCCCATTTCAAAAAGTACAAGAACATGTTCTAATTCATTATGGAACTCAAGTTATGACCTTGCAAAGTTGGGAAAAATCCTATAATTTTCACTTTCACACCAAAGAGGATTTTTTGCAATTTCACTTACCAAGCCATTTTGTGACCTCTAATCACTCTCTAAGCATCATACAAACATAGTACATTGCATTGTGACTAGAATTTCCTAAATAATCACAAGTTTCTATGGCTTGCATCACAAGAAATCACAAAAGGGGAAAAATGTATAACACTTGCAAAACCTATGAAAGCCATGCCTCTAAGCCATCCAGCTGCATAAAATGAATCCCATGGCTCTCCTTGATCAATGCTGAGGCCAGACATGCTCTTGAACAACTCCTGCCATAGCCCATACCTCAAGTACACATAATGTTGACTTTTTGCAAATCACACCATACCAATCACCACAGACCACCACCCACTTTCTGACCTATCAAGACATGTTATGTGGACTGAAAGCAAGCTACTTCACGTAACATTGGAGCTCAGAACCTCTCATAAGCCAAGTTTCACAAAATCACCTTCAACCTTCCTCTCTTTGAAACACTTTGCACAAACATCAAACCTTCAATATTTTTCCATAGATCAACTCACCATCACCCACAGATCATTTCCCAACCATTACCAAGCCCTAAAAGCCATCCAAACACAAACACGATTTCAGACCAGTTGAGGTGCAACCACTCAAACCAGCTCATTTCAACTCATTCCAAGCCTTGCAATAGCATCAGGGGATCAAGTGGAGTCCATTTGCACAAGAGAGAGGTCCAGAAAGTGCCAAACTGAGAAAGCTCAAGCTCAGGTAACCTCAAGAACATTTGTTTTCTCAGAAATGTAATTTTAAGTTCCTAAATGAATCTATGTGATGTGCTGATCATGTTGATCTCTTTATTTTTGAAAATGATTGCATATTAAGGATTTCATGAGCTTTTGAAACTTTTGACCTAAAACTTGTTTGATTCGATTCATGCTGTTCATGCTTGATAAATGTGTTTTGATGCTTGATTCGTGCTTAGGGTTGTTAGATGATGTGATCTGGAGCTTTAGAGCTCTGGAAATGACCTAGGGAAGAGTTGGGTTGAGGGTCACCTGAAAGTGATTAGGTTAGTTAATTAGGGTTAGCGCGTCAGTTTGAATGTGAGCCTTTGGATTTAGCTTGCTGCGTGTTTGGACGGATCAGATGCATCCACTTAACCCTAATTCTTAATTAATTAAGTTAATTAATTCATTTAGCCAGATTCAATCTAAGCCCCACATCTGCGCGCGCAGTCAAAGCAAGTTCAAACCTGAACCATTAGATCAGTTGACTTCCTTTTTTTTTTAATTTTTATTTCATTTAAATTCCATTTTCTTTGTCATTTTATTTAAAATACCTAAAAAAATCATAAAAATATTTCCTTCTGCATTTTAATTCCAAATATTTTTCTTCACCCAAAAACATTTTTATTTTTATTTTTTGCATTAAAAAATCATTTTAAAAATATTTAAATGTTTATTTTAATTAATTAATGGAATTTAATTAATTAAAATACCATTTAGGTTTTCAAAAATTCCAAAAAAAATCACATTGCATCTTAGGACATTTAGAAACATTGTCAAACCATTCATACAAAATTCTTTTTGGTTTTGATCCAATTTTGTCATTTTCTTTGAATTTAGGGTTCATAAAATGCCCTTTTTGGAACCCTAACTTTGAAAATTCTTTTCTGCCTAACCATGAAGGGTTTGATAATGATTCTTTTTGCATTGTTTTCCATATAGCATGTTGTTTCTAGGATAGTTTTGTCATGAATTTATCTTTCATTTTCGAATTGATTTGCATTTTTCCTCTTAAGGTACCCAAAAACCCTAGTTAACTTAGGAAAATCATAACTTCCTTTAGGTTAGGAGTTAGACCTCTCCTTTGGGGTGTGATATCATATGGGGTTAGGGTTTGTTTGAGCTCATTTGAAATTTTTTATCATTTGAATTGCTTCTATTTTGATCATTTGCATCTCATCCTTTCATGTAACCCTAATTTTGCATCCATACTTGCATCTTACATTGCATTGCATGAACATATGAACTTGGCATGACATTCTAAGCACTTGTATGCCATCTTAGACATCTTAAGACATTGCTTTAACATTGCTTGGTCATTTATTCATAAACTTTCCATGCTTTGCATCCATTTCATTTCATAAACATCCATGTGTTTTCATGTTTCCCATTTGCTTCATTTGCATTCATTCTCTTTGTATGCACATTCATAACACTTGGTATGCCTTTGCATCATCTCATAGCATCATTTGCATCATGTGATTGCTCCTGGTTTTGGCATTGGCCCATTCATATGCATCATTTCATATCATTTCTTTCCTTTCTAACATTTTCAGGTGGTAAGTTAACTTGAGAAGTGAATTTGCCTTCACTTCTCATTTCTCTTCATCTTCTTCATATGCATCCTTGCTGCATTTTTCATTGTCTTAGAGTGGGCTTGCCCATTCATGTTCATCTCTCACTTTCTTTCTCTAAGTCACTTATCTTCTTCATTTAAGTAAGTAACTTATTCATCTGTTTCTTCCTCCTTTCATCTGCTTCTTCCATTGGTGGCTTCTTTGAAGATCTCTTCCAAGCCTTACAAACCATAGGAACATCCAAGCATGATAATAATTAGGGTTTTGATTAGTCCCCCTTAGTTTTTACCTTTGAGTCTTCTTTGTGTCTCTCTTCTCATCTCATCATTAGAGACTAAACCTTTAAGGTTCCAGGACTTTGGAATTAGGGTTATGCCTGCATCCTTCTCTTAGGATGGATTGTATAACTTTAATCCTAAGTGTTAAACCCTTAATTTGTTTAAAACTCTTAATCAATCCATCTAATAATCACTAAGACTTCATCTTGTAACTTGGGCCTTACATTAGGGTTCTAATTCTTCCTTTATTGGTTAGAAGGACTAACCCTAGTGTTTAATGGACAAGTCCTCCTCAAGTTTTCTTACACACCATAAAACTCATTTCTTAATCTCACCCTTAATTAAAATCCACTTTGAATAAAGGCTTGTTTTGTCATGAGGTTAATCCCTAATCATGGATTAAGTTGAGGTATCTTCCTCAGCTTAAGTTCTCTCATCTATTATCCTTCTATTAGGATGATGTAATGAGTTCACTAATCCTTGATTATGGCTTAAACTCATTACTTAACACTAAACAAAAACTCAAAAACATCTAAATAATCACAAGTAGGTTAATGATCTTAATCCTACATCATCATGGTAATTAAGTTGAGATGTTTATCTCATACTTAAAGTATTCTCATTATCCCTAATCAAAGGGAGGATATAATGAGTTTACTAACCCTTGGTTTAGGCTTAAGCTCATTCACTTATGCAAAAAACACCAAAAAACAATAAAAGATTGAAAACACAAAAACAAACAATAATCGTCTCCTCCGGGATTCTTTTCTCATCATCTTCATTCATAAGCGAGAATTTGCTTCTTCCATCTAATGCAAGACAATTAGCACTCGAGCCAGACGAGTCATACACTTGAGCATAGACAAGCAAGCAGTTCACAATCAAATTATTTTCAGTCTCTTTGAGTCGAACTACGGTGTTCTGACTTCCTCATTGCACGAGAGGATACGTAGGTATAACTTAACTGTTATCAAACAAAAGTCTCTGTGTCTTCCCCCTCTTTCAGCATTCTTTTTAAGCCTCATTCTTGAGCATTTCACTTCACCTTCTTGCACTAACACTCGTATATTCTCTTTCAGCTTTTGCACACAGATAGCACAGACACCTACCCCTTTAAACACAAACCTTTTAAGCATGGATCCCGTCAAGTACGACGGACAATCTGGGTGCTAATACCTTCCCAGGTTGTAACCAACCCCCTTTCTCAGTTTCTCTGGTTCGCAACCGTCTTATCCATCGTTTTTCTAGGTTTATGCATCATTACCTTTCCTTCGGGATAAAAATGCCTAGCTGGCGACTCTATTAATCTTCACTTCATCTTCTCCTTTCGTCGACCGTTCGCGTCTGTACCCTATCTGACCAGGTGTCCTTTCGGGGGAGCGACACACGTCAATATGTGGCAGCGGGAAATCATCTTTGGGACTCGCCCTGTTCAAGTCTCGATAATCCACATACATCCTAACCTTGCCATCCTTTTTAGGAACTGGTTCAATATTTGAAACCCACGGAGGATAACTCGTCACAGCCACGAACCCGACATCAAACTACTTTTGAACCTCTTCTTTGATTTTTATTGCCATGTCGGGTCGAGTTCTTCTCAGTTTCTGTTTCACCGGCGGTCTGTCTTTTCTGAGTGGCAACTTTTGTACTACGATATTGGTGTCCAACCCTAACATATCCTGGTAAGACCACACAAAGACGTCAACATACTCACAGAGCATGGCGATAAACTGACTCTTTACAGATTCTTCCAAAGCTGCCCCGATCTTGACTTCTTTCTTGTCCTCTTTGGTTCCCAGGTTCACCACCTCAATGGCCTCTTCATGTGGTTGAATCACCCTCTCCTTTTGATTCAGCAATCTGGCTAATTCCTCGGGTAATTCCCAATCTTATTCACCTTCCTCATCAGCTAGATAAATTAGATTGTCAAAGTCATATTGAGTCATAGCAGGATCGTCACTGATGAGATCGGATGGGGTATATTTGCATGAATGATGATTCATGCTAGATTTTAGAAAGAGTGGGAGACATGGAAAACATACATTTCCATTTATTTTTGAAAAATAAAATAAAATGGAAAGACAAAGAACACCATGAATGAATGCCTAAACGTCCTTTTATTAATGATTGTATTATTGCATTATGAAACAATGAACCCTCACAATGAGCTAATATGCCCCGGGCTAGGCATAGAGCTTTCATACAAAGAATGAAAACACAAAACTCTTACTCTTGTTATTGTGACAGAGACAATTGGTTCAGATGACCAATTGCGGAGTTCGACACCCGGGACACATGGCTTTATCCACTCATCCAATTCATAGTCACTATCAACTGTTTCCTCTTGTACAACACAGATGCCGCTATGATCTACCCAACCGACACTTGTGAAAGTAATCAGGCCTTTTCAAACTCTAGGACTCTGACTTGATATTGGCTGACCAGGATTATAACCAATCCCGAACATGTCTTCTTTCTTTGGGACTTCAACCCTTTTGCCCCATCCTTCCTTCACTCCTGATTCCATAACTTCCAAGGCCTGCTTGTAGGACGAGATAGACACACGCTTCTTATTTTCCTCTGATAGAGCAGCAGATGACGACGTAGCCTTAGTTAGGACTAACTCAAAGGCTTGGAAAGGAGTCTCAATAATCTCGCCATTCATCTCCACATATCTGAATGAAGATAAATGGCTTATGAAAATATCCTCCTCCCCACACACCGTTACAATCTGTCCTTCCTAGACGAACTTGAGCTTTTGGTGGAGAGTTGAAGACATAGCCCCAACAGCGTGGATCCAGGGACGTCCCCGCAAACAACTATAGGCGGGTTGGATGTCCATGATATAAAAGGTTGTATTGAATACATGTGGTCCTACCTTAACTGGTAATTCCACTTCTCCGAACACAAACCTTTTGGAGCCATCAAATTCCTTGACTATCAAGTCACTTAGCCTTAGCACCACTCCGTCATAGTCTAACTTAATCAATGCTTTCTTCGGAAGCATATTCAAGGACGATCATGTATCCATAAGCACGTGAGAGAGTACAGCCCCCTTACATTCTATAGAAATGTGTAGAGCCCTATTATGGTTGCGTCCCTCAGTGGTCAGATCCATATCTGTAAACCCTAAACCATGGCTAGCATTCACACTTGAAACGACCGTCTCAAGTTGGTTTATCGATATGTCTTATGGTACGTATGCATTGTTTAGGATCCTTAACAAAGCTTTTCGGTGTGAGTCTGAGCACATAAACAAAGACAAGATCGAAATCTTGGAAGACGTTTGCTGGAAAGGATCGACTATCTTGTAGTCACTCTTTTTGATGATCCTCAGAAATTCCTCAGCCTCTTTGTCAAATTTGATGTCAGGTTCTAGAATTGACACAGGAACATCATTGGTTACTGCTTGCTTCCCCTTTTCTCTTTCTTGGGCCTCTGCACTATCCCTTGGTGGCACCGCGCTGTTTCTTAACGTTTCGGGCGCAAACAATCTCCCGCTCCTTGTGAAACCCCAGACTCCTACGTTTTTGACTTGGTTCTAAGTAGTGTTGGAGGAGGGCACGTCCCGTTTCTGACCGTTACAGTAAACTTCAGCCCCATAGTACCATGGGACCGTCGTGTCACTCTGATACGGTATAGGACCCAGAGTGGTAAATGTTACAGGTGCCACTTTTGCTGATGCCGGAATCTGCATTGGTGTATAATAGATTGTAACTGTGGAAAATTCATCTTCTTTGAAAATTCTATCAATTTGAATACTTCCTTCATTGATCATTCTTTGAATCCCCGATCTCAACTTGTCACACCCATTAATGGAGTTTTTGCATTCTGAGAAAATCTCTTTACAACCTGAGAATATGCTTTTCTTGGCCAGACAATCCTTCACAGCTAATAACGAAGTCTTCAAGGAATTGACATCATACACCAAATTCAAACACTCCCCGTTCTCAATAGCTCCTACAGTCCTTCCATGTGAAGGCATGGGGTTTTGCAAAACATTCGGTGCCGGAGCGAAATTGATCACTTTTGAGTCCAATAGGTCTTGCACCTTATGTTTAAGGGCTTTACAATCTTCAGTATTATGGTCTAGAGCTCCGGAATGGAACTCGCAATGGGCGTTGGCATCATATCCCTCAGGAATCTGCCCAGGCCTCGGAGGTTGCAAGGTTCTTAGCTGAACCATTCGCAGCTGGAGTACATTCTGCAATAGTTGAGAGTAAGACATCGGTGGAACCTCAAAATGTCTCTCGGCCATCTTGGGCCTTGGCTGGTACCCCTGTCGTCCCCCTTGGCTGTTGTTGAGGTTGTTGTACCTGTTGTTGATTGGTAGTGGCAGGGATAGTCACAAAAGCTGCCTGATAATAAGAGTTTTGGTTTCCTCTCTTCCTTTGAGTGTACACGGCCCCAGTTTCATCTTATTTTCTCTTCACAAAGGGCTTCTTAGCTCCAGAAGTAGAAGCTCCATTATTCTTAATCTTCCCATGTTTCATCCAGTTCTCAATTCTCTCACCGGTGAGGATGATATCAGAAAAACCACTAGACGAACATCCTGCTAACCTTTACATGAAATGCCCGGGGAGGGTATTCATGAATAGGTCCACCATTTCTCTTTCTAGTAGGGGTGGTTGAACCCTAGCTTCCACCTTGCGCCACCTCTGCGTGTACTCTTTGAAACTTTCGGAGTTCTTCTAGGAGAGACTCTGTAGTTGGGTCCTGCTCGGGACCATGTCAAGATTATACTGATATTGCTTGAGGAATGCTTCCCTGAGCTCCTTCCAGTTGCAAACATAATTCTTCTCTAGTTTCATGTACCTCTCAAGGGAGCCCCAAACAGACTGTCTTGGAAAAAATGCATCCAAAGCTTCTCATCTTTGGTGTGAGCATCTATCTTACGATAGTAGGTCTGTAGATGAGTTTTGGGGCAGGAACTCCCATTGTATTTATCAAATCCCGGGGCCTTAAACTTTGGAGGAATAACAAGCCCTTGCACCAGACCCATGTGTAACACGGTGGGAGAACTGACTTTAAGTAATGTTGCGGATAGCAAGAGTCGCCACCGACTTTTATTTTATCCATAAGGAAGGGTTATAAAAGAACAGGAAAGACCTTAGAGATATTTTTGGGTCCGGGGGGTAAGTTATGAAAAGGGAAGGTGTTAGCACCCTTTTCATCCATGGTTATCCATGGGCTCTTAGGTACTTAAGCTCACTTTAAATTGTTTTTGAAAATGTAGTGTGTGAATAGAAAAATTTTCAGAATAGTTTAATAATAATCCATGTACGGATGTGTAAGAAACTTGTTTGAAAATTTGTTTGAAATTTGTTTAAGTTTGAAAATTTTTTGAAGTGAGCAAGTACATAAGAGGAACCTACCCTAATGTTTAAAGTCTTTCTTATTCTTTTTCCTTTCCTTGGTAAAACTATCCCTACTATTAAGGAGTAGGTAGTCTTTACCTTGGATGTTAAGGGACATGAGAGGGACATCTTATTTTGTGAAGGCAACTGTGGGGTGTATTAAGCACATATAAGGGACTATCATCATTTTTCGAAGGGACTCGATTCGTATAGGCAACCATGAGGGACTTGATGATTTTCTTTTAAGGGACTTGCTTTATACACCCCACTTGACCATTATTCGTAGGCAACTTGAGGGATAACCTTAGAAAGTGAGACGGCGATTAAAATCGACTTACGTGTGTGTGAGTGTTTATTTTAATTATCTTATATTAACATGATCTAAATTCATTTTAAATAACATACATATTAGCACTCCCTAATTACTAACCATAGCAATAATAATTACAAAACTTACATCCGGGAAACAATTACAAAATTATAACGAAAATAATAAGCAAAATAATTAAATAAAATATAAATAAGCAATAAATAAAAAAATAAATGATAAGGGTTAGTGATGATAATAATAATAAAGAAAAAGAGTTAGTAATAAAAATAAGAAAAAATTAGGAAATAGTAAAAATTATAAAGTTAGTGAAATAATAAGCATAAAAATAATAATTAATAATAATATAAAACAAAGCAAAATAAATAATATGGTTAGTAGTAATAAACAAAATTAATTAAGATATTATAAGAAATTAACCATTTTTAATATGAACAATTATATTAAAAAACAAATATGAACAAACAATTATTTTAACTTACAAATTATTAGATTATCTTTAAAGGTATTATAGCAACAAAACTTAATTATTATAAATTTAATTATTTCTAAACAAAAGTTACAAAAAGTATTTACTTAATATATAAAGAGAAAAATAAATTATATATTTACAAAAAAACTTTAATTTTTAATAATATGAAATATATTTATATTTGATATGAGAAAAATAATTTATAATTATATTTACAATATGAGAATAAATAAATTTACATTATAATTATATTAACAATTAGGGAATAAAATTATTTAGAAAAATAGGATTTAGGTTTTATTTTTGAAAATAATTTTAGGGTTGAAAAATTAGGGTTTTATAATTAGGGTTTGTTAGAAACATATTTAAGAATTTTTAATATAAGATTAACATACACATATTATAATTTAATTACATGAATAACAATAAAAATTCAAATTGAGAAAAACAAGAGTTTAGAATTTTAGAAAATATAATTGGTGTTTTTTAGGCATTTTAAATATATGTATATACATTTATAATTTATTGATAAATAAGAAAGTAATTTAAGCCAATTATTTAAAATAAATAAAACAGAAAAATAGTAAAAAGGAAACTTACCTTGGCTGGGTTTGAACCCAGGACATTCTGCCTGCAAACACCAAAACCCTCCACTAGGCCAGCCATGCGTAGGTGATAAGGAATCAGCTTCATTTTGTTTTGTGCCTTGACTTTGGAAAATCAGAAAAAATAATGAATAAGCAAAAGGCCTGGGGTGGGATTTGATCCCAGGACCTTATGAATACAAGCATACGCGCGCCACCACCCGGCTGGAAGAGACCATCTGGCTATTGAATAGCAAGAATGCATAATATATTATGTTGGCTTTTATCCTGCAAAAATAAAACAAAACAAGGCCACGGCCAAGAATCGAACCAAGGCCTTTATAGCATATACGCTTCAGCCTTACCACCAGATCACAAGCACGCTTGTGATAAATAAACTAATAACAATTCATAAAATATTTTAAACAAATTTTTGAATTTCCTGAGCGCGGGAAGCTTCATCTTCAACCTTTCATCCTTCGAAATTTGTTGCGATTTCCTCCACGAATTTTCCTGCGAAAATAAAACCCTAACAAAACCTACGAAAATGAAACTCAAGCAAAACCACATCAATTCATGAAATTGGTTAGTGATCTATAATTCTCACGATTCACACAACAATTCTATGTTTTCATAATTTATTTATATGCATTCAAATGATAAACCCTAATTGGAGGTCATGAACCCTAACATGGCCGTTTGCTTTTTAGGCACTCATCCTTCAATCCAATCGTCCAGAAACGTTCTATGGATCAAGATAAACACATATCAACCATCAAAAACAATTTATAATACATATATTAATGGAATCGAAAAAGTTGAATTCAAGACAAAGATGAGTTCGGGTAGAGCAATATGATGCACATGAGATGCATATGAATGATGCTTTTGCTTCAACAATGTCCAATAAACATCTCTATGTTCTTACTTTGCCTTCAAATGCCCTGGAATCCAAAATCCGAATCTCACTTTTGGAAGGATTTTTGTGTTTTTGAACTTACCTTGAAGCTGCTGGATTTCGTGAATCAGGCTAGGGTTTGTGTTATGTATATATATGTGGATCATCCTAGGTCAAAACATTGATTAATTGTGTGGAGATTTGATTCAAAAAAGATTGAAAAAGATGGTGTTGTAAAAGTCAAATATTTGCTTATGAATGCTTGCTATTTTGGGAGAGATCACATGATTTCATTCCCCTTTGACTCTAATCACCCTTTAAGACTTTCTAGAAATAAAATTAAAATTTATTTTCATGATTTTATATTTTATTAGAATTTAAAATGACTTTTTAATATAAAAATCATAATAAA